>JAHLMK010000001.1:5177571-6471964 GCA_019915135.1 Strobilurus pachycystidiatus
GTGCCACGGCCAAACCTAGCACCTTTACTCGACTCGGAGGCGCGTCCTTACAACTCGGACCGAAGTTGACTCGGAGCTAGTCGTCGCTCGAGCCTATGTAAGACTTGAATCTCGGCTCAGTCTGAGAAGGCGCCCAACCTCTGAATGAAGAGTTCTCGATTACCATGAATTGATATATGACATTACAGTTACAAGCTAAAGATATGAGGGGTCGCAGGGCAATTCGAGTCCCTGTTGAGCCGATTGTGGGTTTTCACAGTATTATTATACATCATACAGTGTCACGATCCCTACAGTCGTTTGGACTCAAAGGGTGGCACAACGAGCTCGTCACGCCGTGTGGCCCATATTCACCGATCCTGGTCGATGATACGCAAATTTCCCGAACCTTCTTTTTGTTCAACAAGAACATCAACGTTCCGATGCAGAGTCCACGATGTTGACATCTTCGGTTGTACTTCCACTTCCACCCACACACCCATATCCTGCAGCAAGATTTGCTTCTTGGACTTCGGCTTGATACAAAACGCATCCGGTGGGAGGGACCAGAAACCCCTTACCGCTAACCGCAAGCGAGTTGGTGTGGGAACGCCCGATTTCTTCCCAAGGAAGCCGAATTTGGCGGCCGGAAGCAGTTTTGGGACGTCGCCCAGGCTGCCCAGGCGCAGACCGTTCTCTTTCGTCCACTCGTCATCGATGTGGAAGTCCCAGCGTGTCCCACGGTCCACGTCTGACTGCTGAATGCGCCCTCTGCTAGCCACAACCTCACTTGTCATTCCTGCCTTCTGCCCTCGACTGTACGCGTATGACAGCCCAGCGGAAGGCACTGGACCATTCATCTTTGCTGAGGCGCCGAGCTGATGACCACGGGAGCGTTCCGCAGACTGCACGACCTTCATGCGCCCCTCCACGAGGTATTGAGAAGATGTAGGGTGAGCGTCATATACGTCGAGGGGACATGACTTGTCAGGAATCTCTGCTTCTATGCGTGCGTAGAACTGCCGGTACGATGCACGCTTGTCCTCCAGATCTTTCGAGTTACGATAGAAATCCAGCCTGAGAAGACTCATCTGAGAGACCATGGTCGCGTCAGGTACTCACTCTTCAGGACGACTCTGTTCAAGTGTAGCAGGTATAGAGATGAAACCTGGCGACAGAACAAAATTCTCACCTGGCATTGAAGGGAGCCCTTCACACGGATACTCTGGTTGCCCAGATCGGATTTGATGTTGAAGGCAAGTTGAAGGTAACATCGAACTGTCCGCGTGGAGGATCAGACATCGACGCAGATGTATCTCGGTCCGAGTCGGGCTCATCGCCTCCGCCACTGTTGCGCTCAACGCCCTTTCCCTTTCCTGATTTCGTCTCGATATCGTGTTCACCTACATCTTCTTCGAGCCCATCTAGACCCTCTGCTTCATCTCGGGAATCATTGTCGCGGCCATGTCCACCTTCTCCAGGCCCTGCCGATGGCAGTCTTCTCGGCGGGGAATCATCGTCACTCTCCGAGTTGTGTTCGCCTTTCCCGCCATCCTGTTCACGATCTCCTCCATTTCTGGATCCCACGGGTACGCCGTCACTTCCGCCTCCTCTCTGTGGGTTCATATTGAGTTGCGTTACGCAGTCGAAGAACGGCATCGTCAGAGGCATGAGAGACGCTTTGAATGTCGGTGTCTCGAGGACGCCCTTGAACGGTTGCAAGACACTAAACAGGTCTTGTATTACCCGGTCACGTCTAGTTAGAGGAATTAGAAGACAGTCCGAGTCGTAGTCCAACGTCGTACTAGTTGGGTTCAAGCCCAGTAACCTTGGTCCTGTCCGCCGATGCTTTTCGCTGAGTAGTATACCGACGCGGACTTGTATACGTGCGGTAGCCGTTGATTCCGAGACGAAAACAATCAAGGAACATACTTTCATTACTATGTAAGTAGTCATGATAATCAAATGGGATCAAAAAAATCAACGAAGCAACTAGGAAATCGACGCTGCGTTCAAGTCCGGCGCCGTAAGTCAAGACGAGCGCGCCGTTGGTCCAGGATCAAGGTGTGGGGCAGCCCGCTTCTTGCAATCATGTGGCGTTTGACCTTTTAAAAAGTCGTCGGTTACAACTTGAAGTTCACGGGGCGATGCCTCATCGCGATCGTGCTCTAATGACGGGAAGAGAGGAAACAGTCCATAGCATTACGACATAAAAGCAGTACAGTACACTTTAACAACAGAGCAGGAATTAAGAGGAACAGAAGTAGCAAGCCGAGAGCGGCGTAAACAGGTATCACTTAGTGCCACTGGTTCTGGTACTATCGTCTAGCAGCCTTCTTCTTTTTCTTCGAGGCACCCACCCTGTTGTCCTCCGTCGACAAATTTTTCTGCGTTTTCTGAATCTTTGCAGGAGGCTCATCGTCCGGTTTGTCATCGGCGACGCGCTTCGTCTGAATCCGACTCGAGCGCCGCAGGACTTGAGGCACTGGCTCGGGCACAAGGGCAGGCTCAAAATCAGGAGCCAGAGGCGATTCAGGTACATCCTTGTTGACGTTCGAGGGAACGACTGCCCTCTGCTTCCCTTTCTTTTTCGATGCAGTGGCAGTGACGCGCTGCCTCGGATTCAAGATGCGAGGTTCCGATGGACCAGCCGCGGGTGCCTCGACCTGAAATGGAGCGACGGTAGTGCGCGAAGGACCGGAATCAGAGGACGAAAGAGAATGGAAGGGGTTCCTGTGCTCTTGTGCAAGGTATTGCGCGAGAGGATTTGAATCAGGAACAGGGACCTGCTGCGAGGGTGATGCAGAGTTATCGGCATGAACCCCGAGTCGCCTGATGAGGTTCGGCGAGCCGCGGTTTATGAACTCCTGGGGCGCGGAAGTTGTCCAGATATTCATAATTAACAGGACCGTTCTGACGCTCTTACGTTCAGCCTCGCTCCAGAATGGCCTATCTGGATGTCGGAGCAGTTTTAGGGCTAGAGCGACAATGGCAAATGCGGGATTGGCGTGCAGTTTGGTGATGCCAATCTCGCGCAAGGGATGACCGTTGAGTTCTGTTGTTTGTCCTGTCGGTCCGCTCGTTGTACGGGGAATGAGGTGTGTGTCTGGAATATCAAAGTCGAGGAAGCGATAGTGCCAAATATCGGTACCCTCGTCGGCCCGAAATTCCTATGGTAGCATTCTGTATGAGTTGAATATTGACGACATCGGATAGAGCGCTTACTTCTGAGGCAAAGCAGAACACACGATCATCAATACCGACTTTTTTATTCCTTTTCGCAAGTTGAAGTATCCTGTCCAAGCGAGAATCCATGGACAACCATCCATAACCATCGTGGTCGTGCACTACGTGGTAAGAAGCCGATACTGTTAGTCATGAGTAAACATCGTTTGCCGCTGAATATTATTAGAACAACATACACCAGAAGAAGTTGTACCGCGTATCGAGATTCAACATTCCCGGCCTTTCAAAGCCAAGATGGTACTCTAAGTTAGTCATCTGATGCAGTGAATTATAAGCTGGAATCTGGCTGTGATCGCAAGAATCTTACCAGTTGAATGTCGCGGTAACTGATGTTACGATCCATGCAATGTGCTGCTTGAACCATAGCGCAGAAATTGGCTATTCCAGTGAGTACACAGGTTCTAAAAAATCCTGCCAGCGTCCTCAAGCGTTGGTACAGCGATCGAGTATCCCTTCCATCAGAGTACGCGATGCGTACGGGTGGTGTCGATGTGACGTTCTCCCAGCCAGGAAACCAATTGGCGTCTTTAGGATCATCCTCGTCGATGTCATCGATGTCCCAGCTACTAGGGGGGTCGACGATTGAAGGGGGAGGGGGAGGGGGAGTCTGTAGAGTAACGGCGTTGGCACCGAAAGACATGATGTTGTGAAGCTCGACATCTTTCCGGTCTCGCTTTTAAGCAGAAATCCTTGAACAAAGTGGCCCCAGTTTGAGCTTCAACGAGCGCATTGATCATACAGCTCTTTGATCCGCAGAAATGCTATGATTTTCGTCCCTGACACTGACTCCCCAGAGTGGCCACATAAGGTGCTGGACTGAGGTTGAATATCGAAACTTAACCGAATTACTGAAGGAGGTACCCATCTACTTTCTGGGGGCTTCGGAAGACGTTTCTCCGGCGGCTTTGTTCGAGGCTGGACCGACCAAGATCCCAAAGTAGGGGCATTGTCGTTGCACAATGTCCAGACAATGACCGACGAGGGGACCGGGGAATAGCAAAAGGCAGGGACGAGAAAGGTCACGTGTAGATTCCCTTTGTTCATTGAATTTCAAATTCAATCTTAAATGAACCGCATCTCTCCCACTTGCCACCAACTTGCCTGAGCAATCGCCTCACCATGCAATCTGTCCTACTCTCCGATATATCGACTGTACCAAACTCTTCCGAGCATCCGCTCGAGACCTTTCATTTTATGGAAGACAAGGACATTGTCAGTAACATCACCTCGCGTTTTCGTACCACTACACTAACTTTTGAACTTGATGTACCAGGGCCTCGACGGCGTGGAGTTTCATCTTGGGCTATACCGTGGTCAGATTGCCAAATACCGCGGCACCGAACTGATGACGACTGAAAGTACGCTCTCTCAGAATGTTCTGCGGCACGCGATGACTGACCATTCACGTTTTACAGTCCGTTCGGACATGAAGGAACTCTTCGAAGACTGGGCGTGGGCGCTTTCTCCTTCCGAAGATTTTCTCGAAACCATCTTGAAGCTGTGTCTCGACAATCGTAAATGTCAAACAACCAAGAGGACCTTGTTTACGGAGGTAAGCTCAAGGCCACCTGTGCTGTGGGTAGTTCATTGAGTTTAACAAGGCAATTCCTCCACGGGAATTTCTATATGAGCTTCTGCCTGTCGACCGTGGAGAATCAAAGCCTCCAATCTATGTCAAGGGCACACGCTATGATTACCCATACCAGGACGTGCCTCTCATTCGATCGTCAATTCACCCATGCCTTGTCGTTCCCTCCCTCAACCAATACATTTGCCTCTCTATGGACTACGCCCCGAACTCCGTATCTAGCAGTCCAACCATCGAGAAGTTGCTCTTCAGTATCCAGATGACCATGTACCTGCCGGTGAACAGATCATTTCTGCATGGTACATGGTTCGACTGTCCCCTCCGCGGCCGGGCTGTCACTCGGGCTGATCCTGGTACCGAGAAACGGCTCCTACCACCACCTGCCGTCGTTCGTGAGGTCACACCGGAACGCGATCTGGAGGACCCGCGGCTCCTAGCCCATCGTAGGAAGAAGTTGCAGTACATGAAGGACAACAATGTTCGGGTGCAGGACGGTACACGGGGGCCAGACTTCGAGATCATCCAAGAGTTGCCGTCAGAGAGGAAGAGAAGGCTCGCAGCTATTGATGTCCTGCAGGTCGATCCAGAGGTCCAGGAGCCACCCGCGAAGCGTCGTGCCAGTACTCAGACAAAGCGTACTAGTAGGTCTTCGACGAGGAAATCGGCCTCTTCGTCTTCATCTGGGCCACCCATACCCCCGACCTCTCCAAGAACTGTACATTCTCCCGCGCCCTCCGCACCGTCGTTGACTTCGCTGTCGGAGAAATCCTTGTCTGCATCATCTGAGCAGGCATCGGATGGACCTCGTAGATCCAAACGTACCAAGAAACCGGTCAACCGCAATTAATCATTCCTCGTCATCCGTACCTCAAGCTATATACGTCACGCTATCGCTATACACATTGCTACCGCTTTCATTATACACTGTACAACTACTCATTCCATTCCTACACTTACAGTAACCTACGTGTAGTTCTCTGTATCTCCATTTCTCATAAGCAACGCCATCGCGGCATTCGAAGTAAAAGCCAAGACTCCAATACAACGACACAATAATACGTGAAGTACCATCGCTAGAAACGCGGAAAGTCTAGGGGTTTCCCCCGAGACTGAACTAGTACAGACAAGCCGACGTCTTCCCATTGGCACATCCTATCACGCTCTTCGCTCCCCTTTGCTCTCCGAGTCCTGCAGAACCCTCTGACGCCGAACAACTTGCAAGTACTGTAGCAACAAGATCGTCGAGTTGATCATATCTCCGATCTATGCCAATCTGCCCGGCGAAAGGCAGGCGCGCCAACACAAGAAGGGATGAGTAACGTTACAAAGAGTAGAAGCCATCGCTCTCGGGAAGATAGCTAACCCGATTCCGAAAGCATTTGCCGGAGTGTCAACAGCCACTTCCTCGGGTGTTTGCACAGCGTCAACAGACATGTCCTAGGGCCAAAGTGTCCTCTCATGTAGGGCGCGATACCTCATCGGAATCCGTGAGAGAGTCGAAATCGCTTTTCATTTCGACCCCAGGGACGACGCGAGGACTGGCAACGGACGAACAAAAAGTCCAACCACCTCACCACGAAGCCGGACATCTGTCTTTTTCTTCCACGTCGTCGGCCGTTCCTTTAGCTGGGGGAACTGTAGCCATCCCTTCTCATCGAGAAGAGGTACGGAGGAGCGGGGAGGAAGAAGAGGGATATCGACTTCTGTGGCGAAGTGAGTAAGAGGGTTCAAAGCTTTCTTTGCTGTTTTTTGTTTTGCTGAACCTTTACGTCCTCGTCCACTCCGGCGCTCCGTAAGCTGGGGAGTCGTTGTCATCCCATTTTCGTCACCATCGAGGTCGCCATCCTCCTCGTACCGTGGCCAAGACCCTATCAAGCTCCTACACTTCTTCGGAAATCGGCTGAAGAAGCGAGTCGGAGCGGCGACATGATCATGGCCAAGAAACCTGCTCCTAATTCATACGCATCATCGCGCTTCTTCATCATTCTCTCAAGGCCATCATAGCTCAACAAAGTGTGTCACATTACCGCCCGATACATTGGAGGAATGGCTCGAAAGAAAGAGTAAAGCGTTTTGTCCCATCAGAGCGAGCCTGCATACGTCAAGAGACACCGTCCAGATCAGAACGCCTTTTGCTGCCAGTATCGGGCCATCCTCCCCCGCTAGACCACGGAAATGCTCGTATGCTATGGACATGAAGGGAATGAGGGAGAGATGAGAAGATCCGGAGGAGACAGGGAAGAGAGAGAAGACGCAAGGTGGCGAAAGCACCGGAGCTCATGATGAAGGGGAGGGCGGTCTCGGAGATGATAGCGGAGGGTAGGGGAGCCTGGGTAGATGTAATGCGACAAAAAACAGGCGGCGGCGCGGAACACGTCCCGCGTGTGATGCGAGAATGGAGAGAGCCGATGAAAGGGATAGCCGCAGCAAATCGGTCCCAACTAGCATTAGAACGGCGGCGACTCGGTAAGTAGATTGAAGGACACCTTCTCCCGCCCGTTCTTCAGACTCTTTGTGTTGTCCGTCCCTCATGCTGACGAACTTGTCATCTCCAGCGCCGGAGTATCGTTGTCCTCCCATTTGGGACGTCGCCCAGGCTGCCCAGGCGCAGACCGTTCTCTTTCGTCCACTCGTCATCGATGTGGAAGTCCCAGCGTGTCCCACGGTCCACGTCTGACTGCTGAATGCGCCCTCTGCTAGCCACAACCTCACTTGTCATTCCTGCCTTCTGCCCTCGACTGTACGCGTATGACAGCCCAGCGGAAGGCACTGGACCATTCATCTTTGCTGAGGCGCCGAGCTGATGACCACGGGAGCGTTCCGCAGACTGCACGACCTTCATGCGCCCCTCCACGAGGTATTGAGAAGATGTAGGGTGAGCGTCATATACGTCGAGGGGACATGACTTGTCAGGAATCTCTGCTTCTATGCGTGCGTAGAACTGCCGGTACGATGCACGCTTGTCCTCCAGATCTTTCGAGTTACGATAGAAATCCAGCCTGAGAAGACTCATCTGAGAGACCATGGTCGCGTCAGGTACTCACTCTTCAGGACGACTCTGTTCAAGTGTAGCAGGTATAGAGATGAAACCTGGCGACAGAACAAAATTCTCACCTGGCATTGAAGGGAGCCCTTCACACGGATACTCTGGTTGCCCAGATCGGATTTGATGTTGAAGGCAAGTTGAAGGTAACATCGAACTGTCCGCGTGGAGGATCAGACATCGACGCAGATGTATCTCGGTCCGAGTCGGGCTCATCGCCTCCGCCACTGTTGCGCTCAACGCCCTTTCCCTTTCCTGATTTCGTCTCGATATCGTGTTCACCTACATCTTCTTCGAGCCCATCTAGACCCTCTGCTTCATCTCGGGAATCATTGTCGCGGCCATGTCCACCTTCTCCAGGCCCTGCCGATGGCAGTCTTCTCGGCGGGGAATCATCGTCACTCTCCGAGTTGTGTTCGCCTTTCCCGCCATCCTGTTCACGATCTCCTCCATTTCTGGATCCCACGGGTACGCCGTCACTTCCGCCTCCTCTCTGTGGGTTCATATTGAGTTGCGTTACGCAGTCGAAGAACGGCATCGTCAGAGGCATGAGAGACGCTTTGAATGTCGGTGTCTCGAGGACGCCCTTGAACGGTTGCAAGACACTAAACAGGTCTTGTATTACCCGGTCACGTCTAGTTAGAGGAATTAGAAGACAGTCCGAGTCGTAGTCCAACGTCGTACTAGTTGGGTTCAAGCCCAGTAACCTTGGTCCTGTCCGCCGATGCTTTTCGCTGAGTAGTATACCGACGCGGACTTGTATACGTGCGGTAGCCGTTGATTCCGAGACGAAAACAATCAAGGAACATACTTTCATTACTATGTAAGTAGTCATGATAATCAAATGGGATCAAAAAAATCAACGAAGCAACTAGGAAATCGACGCTGCGTTCAAGTCCGGCGCCGTAAGTCAAGACGAGCGCGCCGTTGGTCCAGGATCAAGGTGTGGGGCAGCCCGCTTCTTGCAATCATGTGGCGTTTGACCTTTTAAAAAGTCGTCGGTTACAACTTGAAGTTCACGGGGCGATGCCTCATCGCGATCGTGCTCTAATGACGGGAAGAGAGGAAACAGTCCATAGCATTACGACATAAAAGCAGTACAGTACACTTTAACAACAGAGCAGGAATTAAGAGGAACAGAAGTAGCAAGCCGAGAGCGGCGTAAACAGGTATCACTTAGTGCCACTGGTTCTGGTACTATCGTCTAGCAGCCTTCTTCTTTTTCTTCGAGGCACCCACCCTGTTGTCCTCCGTCGACAAATTTTTCTGCGTTTTCTGAATCTTTGCAGGAGGCTCATCGTCCGGTTTGTCATCGGCGACGCGCTTCGTCTGAATCCGACTCGAGCGCCGCAGGACTTGAGGCACTGGCTCGGGCACAAGGGCAGGCTCAAAATCAGGAGCCAGAGGCGATTCAGGTACATCCTCGTTGACGTTCGAGGGAACGACTGCCCTCTGCTTCCCTTTCTTTTTCGATGCAGTGGCAGTGACGCGCTGCCTCGGATTCAAGATGCGAGGTTCCGATGGACCAGCCGCGGGTGCCTCGACCTGAAATGGAGCGACGGTAGTGCGCGAAGGACCGGAATCAGAGGACGAAAGAGAATGGAAGGGGTTCCTGTGCTCTTGTGCAAGGTATTGCGCGAGAGGATTTGAATCAGGAACAGGGACCTGCTGCGAGGGTGATGCAGAGTTATCGGCATGAACCCCGAGTCGCCTGATGAGGTTCGGCGAGCCGCGGTTTATGAACTCCTGGGGCGCGGAAGTTGTCCAGATATTCATAATTAACAGGACCGTTCTGACGCTCTTACGTTCAGCCTCGCTCCAGAATGGCCTATCTGGATGTCGGAGCAGTTTTAGGGCTAGAGCGACAATGGCAAATGCGGGATTGGCGTGCAGTTTGGTGATGCCAATCTCGCGCAAGGGATGACCGTTGAGTTCTGTTGTTTGTCCTGTCGGTCCGCTCGTTGTACGGGGAATGAGGTGTGTGTCTGGAATATCAAAGTCGAGGAAGCGATAGTGCCAAATATCGGTACCCTCGTCGGCCCGAAATTCCTATGGTAGCATTCTGTATGAGTTGAATATTGACGACATCGGATAGAGCGCTTACTTCTGAGGCAAAGCAGAACACACGATCATCAATACCGACTTTTTTATTCCTTTTCGCAAGTTGAAGTATCCTGTCCAAGCGAGAATCCATGGACAACCATCCATAACCATCGTGGTCGTGCACTACGTGGTAAGAAGCCGATACTGTTAGTCATGAGTAAACATCGTTTGCCGCTGAATATTATTAGAACAACATACACCAGAAGAAGTTGTACCGCGTATCGAGATTCAACATTCCCGGCCTTTCAAAGCCAAGATGGTACTCTAAGTTAGTCATCTGATGCAGTGAATTATAAGCTGGAATCTGGCTGTGATCGCAAGAATCTTACCAGTTGAATGTCGCGGTAACTGATGTTACGATCCATGCAATGTGCTGCTTGAACCATAGCGCAGAAATTGGCTATTCCAGTGAGTACACAGGTTCTAAAAAATCCTGCCAGCGTCCTCAAGCGTTGGTACAGCGATCGAGTATCCCTTCCATCAGAGTACGCGATGCGTACGGGTGGTGTCGATGTGACGTTCTCCCAGCCAGGAAACCAATTGGCGTCTTTAGGATCATCCTCGTCGATGTCATCGATGTCCCAGCTACTAGGGGGGTCGACGATTGAAGGGGGAGGGGGAGGGGGAGTCTGTAGAGTAACGGCGTTGGCACCGAAAGACATGATGTTGTGAAGCTCGACATCTTTCCGGTCTCGCTTTTAAGCAGAAATCCTTGAACAAAGTGGCCCCAGTTTGAGCTTCAACGAGCGCATTGATCATACAGCTCTTTGATCCGCAGAAATGCTATGATTTTCGTCCCTGACACTGACTCCCCAGAGTGGCCACATAAGGTGCTGGACTGAGGTTGAATATCGAAACTTAACCGAATTACTGAAGGAGGTACCCATCTACTTTCTGGGGGCTTCGGAAGACGTTTCTCCGGCGGCTTTGTTCGAGGCTGGACCGACCAAGATCCCAAAGTAGGGGCATTGTCGTTGCACAATGTCCAGACAATGACCGACGAGGGGACCGGGGAATAGCAAAAGGCAGGGACGAGAAAGGTCACGTTGATACGCAGGGTACTATTCCAGTACTAGAAACGGGGAATTTTGCGATTCCTGAATAGCCCAAAGACCTTAGGAACCTCCAGTCAAGTACTTAGGATAGAGCACGCAGGAGTGACTGCCTTGACGCGGGCAAGCCTCCAGGACAAGGTCCAGGCGCCTTAACAAGTCCATTAGGACAGGCGCGATCGAAACCTTCGATCACCTTCATCCGAATATCCTTATCCGCGCGTTGGATCTCTCTCAAGATCCCGTACCTTTGCGTGTACCTTGTACTACAGACGATGTGCTATAACCATTCGCACCCAAGGAGGGTCCAAGGTCTCCAAGCGGTTCAGTTAGAGCGACCCAAGACCGGCGCACCTCAACCCAAAGACCTGGAAGGTCCCGAAATAGTTCAAGGACGTCACAACCCTTTTGGGGAAACAATCTTCGGAGCTGTCAAGGACTCCGAACCGACGCCTTCCGCTATGCCGATCGATCATGATCCACGATCAAGGACCACCCCAAAGGCAGGGTGTATTACCACTTTAAGGAAGCACTCCCCTGTAGTGTCTGCGCTCGAAAGGACGTTCTTAACGGTCTCCATCCAACCTATCCACAAGAAAGCAGGTGTCCGTAGGACCTTGCAACATAAAGATACCTAAGGATCGAAGTCCTTATCGGACCTTGATCTCCTGGGCACAAGGATTGTACCATACCGCCAAGGTGGCGTATATGGCTAAAGGACCAAGCGGCCTGTCCGCAGTTGTTTCGACCAGGGATAGCCAATAAGAATCCAGCACTTGTATGACTCGAAAGTCCGATGTATCCGATCCTAGAATAGATGCTTACTCAGTAGGAACCCACCAGTAGTATAAAAGGGCCCAAAGGACCCATATTTCGGTAGCTTAGAGCCCCCTCCAGTAGCCGCTAGTCAGACGCAGCCATTGTAGTGAATCTATCTCGAGTTTCGACTCATTTCTGCAAAGAACCCAAAGACCCCAAAGACCCCAAAGACCTTTCCAAGATTTAAAGACATCAGGTGTTGCCAAGCTCCTTGAAAGACTCAAAAGAACCTTATTCCGACGTACCAAGTCAAGTACCAACGAATCTACTTGGTGTTAGAACCTTGTATTCACAAGAAGGCCGGTTTGCAAGTGGTTCTGCCCTGCATTCACGCTATTTCGTGAAGTACTTTCCTTTGAGGAATAAGTTGAGTTTGAACGAGTGTTGTCAACGTCTGAGACACCTTTCGGAACCTTTGGTCCCGGTGCAAGACACTAGAAGTTTGGTTTAAGTGCAAGAAGGAGTCCTTATCGTTAGCAGTCCAGTGGCGTAAAACCTGCGGTAGCGGCCTGACGATTCCAAGACAAAGTCCTTGTACACCAGAGCACTTGATAGGTAGAAGCTACATTGCCTCGCGCTGTTTAAGGTCTTCATACGTCAAGAGGTTCGGCCTACGACTTCAAGGTTTTCTTGTGTCATTTCGATCAGAATCCCTACACCCCCAAAAACAACTCGTAGTTTAACTACAGCGATTCGGAATACATCTCTATTTCTCCATTACCCAAAAGCACCTTGTTCTCTCGAACCTTTGTGCACCCCAGCTCCCTTACAAGGAGTGTTAGTTGTGATAAGGATTGATAGTGTGATTAGACGATAGCTCCTTTTTCAGAGGTCTATTCCGAACTTGCACATCAACGTGTAGATTCCCTTTGTTCATTGAATTTCAAATTCAATCTTAAATGAACCGCATCTCTCCCACTTGCCACCAACTTGCCTGAGCAATCGCCTCACCATGCAATCTGTCCTACTCTCCGATATATCGACTGTACCAAACTCTTCCGAGCATCCGCTCGAGACCTTTCATTTTATGGAAGACAAGGACATTGTCAGTAACATCACCTCGCGTTTTCGTACCACTACACTAACTTTTGAACTTGATGTACCAGGGCCTCGACGGCGTGGAGTTTCATCTTGGGCTATACCGTGGTCAGATTGCCAAATACCGCGGCACCGAACTGATGACGACTGAAAGTACGCTCTCTCAGAATGTTCTGCGGCACGCGATGACTGACCATTCACGTTTTACAGTCCGTTCGGACATGAAGGAACTCTTCGAAGACTGGGCGTGGGCGCTTTCTCCTTCCGAAGATTTTCTCGAAACCATCTTGAAGCTGTGTCTCGACAATCGTAAATGTCAAACAACCAAGAGGACCTTGTTTACGGAGGTAAGCTCAAGGCCACCTGTGCTGTGGGTAGTTCATTGAGTTTAACAAGGCAATTCCTCCACGGGAATTTCTATATGAGCTTCTGCCTGTCGACCGTGGAGAATCAAAGCCTCCAATCTATGTCAAGGGCACACGCTATGATTACCCATACCAGGACGTGCCTCTCATTCGATCGTCAATTCACCCATGCCTTGTCGTTCCCTCCCTCAACCAATACATTTGCCTCTCTATGGACTACGCCCCGAACTCCGTATCTAGCAGTCCAACCATCGAGAAGTTGCTCTTCAGTATCCAGATGACCATGTACCTGCCGGTGAACAGATCATTTCTGCATGGTACATGGTTCGACTGTCCCCTCCGCGGCCGGGCTGTCACTCGGGCTGATCCTGGTACCGAGAAACGGCTCCTACCACCACCTGCCGTCGTTCGTGAGGTCACACCGGAACGCGATCTGGAGGACCCGCGGCTCCTAGCCCATCGTAGGAAGAAGTTGCAGTACATGAAGGACAACAATGTTCGGGTGCAGGACGGTACACGGGGGCCAGACTTCGAGATCATCCAAGAGTTGCCGTCAGAGAGGAAGAGAAGGCTCGCAGCTATTGATGTCCTGCAGGTCGATCCAGAGGTCCAGGAGCCACCCGCGAAGCGTCGTGCCAGTACTCAGACAAAGCGTACTAGTAGGTCTTCGACGAGGAAATCGGCCTCTTCGTCTTCATCTGGGCCACCCATACCCCCGACCTCTCCAAGAACTGTACATTCTCCCGCGCCCTCCGCACCGTCGTTGACTTCGCTGTCGGAGAAATCCTTGTCTGCATCATCTGAGCAGGCATCGGATGGACCTCGTAGATCCAAACGTACCAAGAAACCGGTCAACCGCAATTAATCATTCCTCGTCATCCGTACCTCAAGCTATATACGTCACGCTATCGCTATACACATTGCTACCGCTTTCATTATACACTGTACAACTACTCATTCCATTCCTACACTTACAGTAACCTACGTGTAGTTCTCTGTATCTCCATTTCTCATAAGCAACGCCATCGCGGCATTCGAAGTAAAAGCCAAGACTCCAATACAACGACACAATAATACGTGAAGTACCATCGCTAGAAACGCGGAAAGTCTAGGGGTTTCCCCCGAGACTGAACTAGTACAGACAAGCCGACGTCTTCCCATTGGCACATCCTATCACGCTCTTCGCTCCCCTTTGCTCTCCGAGTCCTGCAGAACCCTCTGACGCCGAACAACTTGCAAGTACTGTAGCAACAAGATCGTCGAGTTGATCATATCTCCGATCTATGCCAATCTGCCCGGCGAAAGGCAGGCGCGCCAACACAAGAAGGGATGAGTAACGTTACAAAGAGTAGAAGCCATCGCTCTCGGGAAGATAGCTAACCCGATTCCGAAAGCATTTGCCGGAGTGTCAACAGCCACTTCCTCGGGTGTTTGCACAGCGTCAACAGACATGTCCTAGGGCCAAAGTGTCCTCTCATGTAGGGCGCGATACCTCATCGGAATCCGTGAGAGAGTCGAAATCGCTTTTCATTTCGACCCCAGGGACGACGCGAGGACTGGCAACGGACGAACAAAAAGTCCAACCACCTCACCACGAAGCCGGACATCTGTCTTTTTCTTCCACGTCGTCGGCCGTTCCTTTAGCTGGGGGAACTGTAGCCATCCCTTCTCATCGAGAAGAGGTACGGAGGAGCGGGGAGGAAGAAGAGGGATATCGACTTCTGTGGCGAAGTGAGTAAGAGGGTTCAAAGCTTTCTTTGCTGTTTTTTGTTTTGCTGAACCTTTACGTCCTCGTCCACTCCGGCGCTCCGTAAGCTGGGGAGTCGTTGTCATCCCATTTTCGTCACCATCGAGGTCGCCATCCTCCTCGTACCGTGGCCAAGACCCTATCAAGCTCCTACACTTCTTCGGAAATCGGCTGAAGAAGCGAGTCGGAGCGGCGACATGATCATGGCCAAGAAACCTGCTCCTAATTCATACGCATCATCGCGCTTCTTCATCATTCTCTCAAGGCCATCATAGCTCAACAAAGTGTGTCACATTACCGCCCGATACATTGGAGGAATGGCTCGAAAGAAAGAGTAAAGCGTTTTGTCCCATCAGAGCGAGCCTGCATACGTCAAGAGACACCGTCCAGATCAGAACGCCTTTTGCTGCCAGTATCGGGCCATCCTCCCCCGCTAGACCACGGAAATGCTCGTATGCTATGGACGTGAAGGGAATGAGGGAGAGATGAGAAGATCCGGAGGAGACAGGGAAGAGAGAGAAGACGCAAGGTGGCGAAAGCACCGGAGCTCATGATGAAGGGGAGGGCGGTCTCGGAGATGATAGCGGAGGGTAGGGGAGCCTGGGTAGATGTAATGCGACAAAAAACAGGCGGCGGCGCGGAACACGTCCCGCGTGTGATGCGAGAATGGAGAGAGCCGATGAAAGGGATAGCCGCAGCAAATCGGTCCCAACTAGCATTAGAACGGCGGCGACTCGGTAAGTAGATTGAAGGACACCTTCTCCCGCCCGTTCTTCAGACTCTTTGTGTTGTCCGTCCCTCATGCTGACGAACTTGTCATCTCCAGCGCCGGAGTATCGTTGTCCTCCCATTTGGGACGTCGCCCAGGCTGCCCAGGCGCAGACCGTTCTCTTTCGTCCACTCGTCATCGATGTGGAAGTCCCAGCGTGTCCCACGGTCCACGTCTGACTGCTGAATGCGCCCTCTGCTAGCCACAACCTCACTTGTCATTCCTGCCTTCTGCCCTCGACTGTACGCGTATGACAGCCCAGCGGAAGGCACTGGACCATTCATCTTTGCTGAGGCGCCGAGCTGATGACCACGGGAGCGTTCCGCAGACTGCACGACCTTCATGCGCCCCTCCACGAGGTATTGAGAAGATGTAGGGTGAGCGTCATATACGTCGAGGGGACATGACTTGTCAGGAATCTCTGCTTCTATGCGTGCGTAGAACTGCCGGTACGATGCACGCTTGTCCTCCAGATCTTTCGAGTTACGATAGAAATCCAGCCTGAGAAGACTCATCTGAGAGACCATGGTCGCGTCAGGTACTCACTCTTCAGGACGACTCTGTTCAAGTGTAGCAGGTATAGAGATGAAACCTGGCGACAGAACAAAATTCTCACCTGGCATTGAAGGGAGCCCTTCACACGGATACTCTGGTTGCCCAGATCGGATTTGATGTTGAAGGCAAGTTGAAGGTAACATCGAACTGTCCGCGTGGAGGATCAGACATCGACGCAGATGTATCTCGGTCCGAGTCGGGCTCATCGCCTCCGCCACTGTTGCGCTCAACGCCCTTTCCCTTTCCTGATTTCGTCTCGATATCGTGTTCACCTACATCTTCTTCGAGCCCATCTAGACCCTCTGCTTCATCTCGGGAATCATTGTCGCGGCCATGTCCACCTTCTCCAGGCCCTGCCGATGGCAGTCTTCTCGGCGGGGAATCATCGTCACTCTCCGAGTTGTGTTCGCCTTTCCCGCCATCCTGTTCACGATCTCCTCCATTTCTGGATCCCACGGGTACGCCGTCACTTCCGCCTCCTCTCTGTGGGTTCATATTGAGTTGCGTTACGCAGTCGAAGAACGGCATCGTCAGAGGCATGAGAGACGCTTTGAATGTCGGTGTCTCGAGGACGCCCTTGAACGGTTGCAAGACACTAAACAGGTCTTGTATTACCCGGTCACGTCTAGTTAGAGGAATTAGAAGACAGTCCGAGTCGTAGTCCAACGTCGTACTAGTTGGGTTCAAGCCCAGTAACCTTGGTCCTGTCCGCCGATGCTTTTCGCTGAGTAGTATACCGACGCGGACTTGTATACGTGCGGTAGCCGTTGATTCCGAGACGAAAACAATCAAGGAACATACTTTCATTACTATGTAAGTAGTCATGATAATCAAATGGGATCAAAAAAATCAACGAAGCAACTAGGAAATCGACGCTGCGTTCAAGTCCGGCGCCGTAAGTCAAGACGAGCGCGCCGTTGGTCCAGGATCAAGGTGTGGGGCAGCCCGCTTCTTGCAATCATGTGGCGTTTGACCTTTTAAAAAGTCGTCGGTTACAACTTGAAGTTCACGGGGCGATGCCTCATCGCGATCGTGCTCTAATGACGGGAAGAGAGGAAACAGTCCATAGCATTACGACATAAAAGCAGTACAGTACACTTTAACAACAGAGCAGGAATTAAGAGGAACAGAAGTAGCAAGCCGAGAGCGGCGTAAACAGGTATCACTTAGTGCCACTGGTTCTGGTACTATCGTCTAGCAGCCTTCTTCTTTTTCTTCGAGGCACCCACCCTGTTGTCCTCCGTCGACAAATTTTTCTGCGTTTTCTGAATCTTTGCAGGAGGCTCATCGTCCGGTTTGTCATCGGCGACGCGCTTCGTCTGAATCCGACTCGAGCGCCGCAGGACTTGAGGCACTGGCTCGGGCACAAGGGCAGGCTCAAAATCAGGAGCCAGAGGCGATTCAGGTACATCCTCGTTGACGTTCGAGGGAACGACTGCCCTCTGCTTCCCTTTCTTTTTCGATGCAGTGGCAGTGACGCGCTGCCTCGGATTCAAGATGCGAGGTTCCGATGGACCAGCCGCGGGTGCCTCGACCTGAAATGGAGCGACGGTAGTGCGCGAAGGACCGGAATCAGAGGACGAAAGAGAATGGAAGGGGTTCCTGTGCTCTTGTGCAAGGTATTGCGCGAGAGGATTTGAATCAGGAACAGGGACCTGCTGCGAGGGTGATGCAGAGTTATCGGCATGAACCCCGAGTCGCCTGATGAGGTTCGGCGAGCCGCGGTTTATGAACTCCTGGGGCGCGGAAGTTGTCCAGATATTCATAATTAACAGGACCGTTCTGACGCTCTTACGTTCAGCCTCGCTCCAGAATGGCCTATCTGGATGTCGGAGCAGTTTTAGGGCTAGAGCGACAATGGCAAATGCGGGATTGGCGTGCAGTTTGGTGATGCCAATCTCGCGCAAGGGATGACCGTTGAGTTCTGTTGTTTGTCCTGTCGGTCCGCTCGTTGTACGGGGAATGAGGTGTGTGTCTGGAATATCAAAGTCGAGGAAGCGATAGTGCCAAATATCGGTACCCTCGTCGGCCCGAAATTCCTATGGTAGCATTCTGTATGAGTTGAATATTGACGACATCGGATAGAGCGCTTACTTCTGAGGCAAAGCAGAACACACGATCATCAATACCGACTTTTTTATTCCTTTTCGCAAGTTGAAGTATCCTGTCCAAGCGAGAATCCATGGACAACCATCCATAACCATCGTGGTCGTGCACTACGTGGTAAGAAGCCGATACTGTTAGTCATGAGTAAACATCGTTTGCCGCTGAATATTATTAGAACAACATACACCAGAAGAAGTTGTACCGCGTATCGAGATTCAACATTCCCGGCCTTTCAAAGCCAAGATGGTACTCTAAGTTAGTCATCTGATGCAGTGAATTATAAGCTGGAATCTGGCTGTGATCGCAAGAATCTTACCAGTTGAATGTCGCGGTAACTGATGTTACGATCCATGCAATGTGCTGCTTGAACCATAGCGCAGAAATTGGCTATTCCAGTGAGTACACAGGTTCTAAAAAATCCTGCCAGCGTCCTCAAGCATTGGTACAGCGATCGAGTATCCCTTCCATCAGAGTACGCGATGCGTACGGGTGGTGTCGATGTGACGTTCTCCCAGCCAGGAAACCAATTGGCGTCTTTAGGATCATCCTCGTCGATGTCATCGATGTCCCAGCTACTAGGGGGGTCGACGATTGAAGGGGGAGGGGGAGGGGGAGTCTGTAGAGTAACGGCGTTGGCACCGAAAGACATGATGTTGTGAAGCTCGACATCTTTCCGGTCTCGCTTTTAAGCAGAAATCCTTGAACAAAGTGGCCCCAGTTTGAGCTTCAACGAGCGCATTGATCATACAGCTCTTTGATCCGCAGAAATGCTATGATTTTCGTCCCTGACACTGACTCCCCAGAGTGGCCACATAAGGTGCTGGACTGAGGTTGAATATCGAAACTTAACCGAATTACTGAAGGAGGTACCCATCTACTTTCTGGGGGCTTCGGAAGACGTTTCTCCGGCGGCTTTGTTCGAGGCTGGACCGACCAAGATCCCAAAGTAGGGGCATTGTCGTTGCACAATGTCCAGACAATGACCGACGAGGGGACCGGGGAATAGCAAAAGGCAGGGACGAGAAAGGTCACGTGTAGATTCCCTTTGTTCATTGAATTTCAAATTCAATCTTAAATGAACCGCATCTCTCCCACTTGCCACCAACTTGCCTGAGCAATCGCCTCACCATGCAATCTGTCCTACTCTCCGATATATCGACTGTACCAAACTCTTCCGAGCATCCGCTCGAGACCTTTCATTTTATGGAAGACAAGGACATTGTCAGTAACATCACCTCGCGTTTTCGTACCACTACACTAACTTTTGAACTTGATGTACCAGGGCCTCGACGGCGTGGAGTTTCATCTTGGGCTATACCGTGGTCAGATTGCCAAATACCGCGGCACCGAACTGATGACGACTGAAAGTACGCTCTCTCAGAATGTTCTGCGGCACGCGATGACTGACCATTCACGTTTTACAGTCCGTTCGGACATGAAGGAACTCTTCGAAGACTGGGCGTGGGCGCTTTCTCCTTCCGAAGATTTTCTCGAAACCATCTTGAAGCTGTGTCTCGACAATCGTAAATGTCAAACAACCAAGAGGACCTTGTTTACGGAGGTAAGCTCAAGGCCACCTGTGCTGTGGGTAGTTCATTGAGTTTAACAAGGCAATTCCTCCACGGGAATTTCTATATGAGCTTCTGCCTGTCGACCGTGGAGAATCAAAGCCTCCAATCTATGTCAAGGGCACACGCTATGATTACCCATACCAGGACGTGCCTCTCATTCGATCGTCAATTCACCCATGCCTTGTCGTTCCCTCCCTCAACCAATACATTTGCCTCTCTATGGACTACGCCCCGAACTCCGTATCTAGCAGTCCAACCATCGAGAAGTTGCTCTTCAGTATCCAGATGACCATGTACCTGCCGGTGAACAGATCATTTCTGCATGGTACATGGTTCGACTGTCCCCTCCGCGGCCGGGCTGTCACTCGGGCTGATCCTGGTACCGAGAAACGGCTCCTACCACCACCTGCCGTCGTTCGTGAGGTCACACCGGAACGCGATCTGGAGGACCCGCGGCTCCTAGCCCATCGTAGGAAGAAGTTGCAGTACATGAAGGACAACAATGTTCGGGTGCAGGACGGTACACGGGGGCCAGACTTCGAGATCATCCAAGAGTTGCCGTCAGAGAGGAAGAGAAGGCTCGCAGCTATTGATGTCCTGCAGGTCGATCCAGAGGTCCAGGAGCCACCCGCGAAGCGTCGTGCCAGTACTCAGACAAAGCGTACTAGTAGGTCTTCGACGAGGAAATCGGCCTCTTCGTCTTCATCTGGGCCACCCATACCCCCGACCTCTCCAAGAACTGTACATTCTCCCGCGCCCTCCGCACCGTCGTTGACTTCGCTGTCGGAGAAATCCTTGTCTGCATCATCTGAGCAGGCATCGGATGGACCTCGTAGATCCAAACGTACCAAGAAACCGGTCAACCGCAATTAATCATTCCTCGTCATCCGTACCTCAAGCTATATACGTCACGCTATCGCTATACACATTGCTACCGCTTTCATTATACACTGTACAACTACTCATTCCATTCCTACACTTACAGTAACCTACGTGTAGTTCTCTGTATCTCCATTTCTCATAAGCAACGCCATCGCGGCATTCGAAGTAAAAGCCAAGACTCCAATACAACGACACAATAATACGTGAAGTACCATCGCTAGAAACGCGGAAAGTCTAGGGGTTTCCCCCGAGACTGAACTAGTACAGACAAGCCGACGTCTTCCCATTGGCACATCCTATCACGCTCTTCGCTCCCCTTTGCTCTCCGAGTCCTGCAGAACCCTCTGACGCCGAACAACTTGCAAGTACTGTAGCAACAAGATCGTCGAGTTGATCATATCTCCGATCTATGCCAATCTGCCCGGCGAAAGGCAGGCGCGCCAACACAAGAAGGGATGAGTAACGTTACAAAGAGTAGAAGCCATCGCTCTCGGGAAGATAGCTAACCCGATTCCGAAAGCATTTGCCGGAGTGTCAACAGCCACTTCCTCGGGTGTTTGCACAGCGTCAACAGACATGTCCTAGGGCCAAAGTGTCCTCTCATGTAGGGCGCGATACCTCATCGGAATCCGTGAGAGAGTCGAAATCGCTTTTCATTTCGACCCCAGGGACGACGCGAGGACTGGCAACGGACGAACAAAAAGTCCAACCACCTCACCACGAAGCCGGACATCTGTCTTTTTCTTCCACGTCGTCGGCCGTTCCTTTAGCTGGGGGAACTGTAGCCATCCCTTCTCATCGAGAAGAGGTACGGAGGAGCGGGGAGGAAGAAGAGGGATATCGACTTCTGTGGCGAAGTGAGTAAGAGGGTTCAAAGCTTTCTTTGCTGTTTTTTGTTTTGCTGAACCTTTACGTCCTCGTCCACTCCGGCGCTCCGTAAGCTGGGGAGTCGTTGTCATCCCATTTTCGTCACCATCGAGGTCGCCATCCTCCTCGTACCGTGGCCAAGACCCTATCAAGCTCCTACACTTCTTCGGAAATCGGCTGAAGAAGCGAGTCGGAGCGGCGACATGATCATGGCCAAGAAACCTGCTCCTAATTCATACGCATCATCGCGCTTCTTCATCATTCTCTCAAGGCCATCATAGCTCAACAAAGTGTGTCACATTACCGCCCGATACATTGGAGGAATGGCTCGAAAGAAAGAGTAAAGCGTTTTGTCCCATCAGAGCGAGCCTGCATACGTCAAGAGACACCGTCCAGATCAGAACGCCTTTTGCTGCCAGTATCGGGCCATCCTCCCCCGCTAGACCACGGAAATGCTCGTATGCTATGGACGTGAAGGGAATGAGGGAGAGATGAGAAGATCCGGAGGAGACAGGGAAGAGAGAGAAGACGCAAGGTGGCGAAAGCACCGGAGCTCATGATGAAGGGGAGGGCGGTCTCGGAGATGATAGCGGAGGGTAGGGGAGCCTGGGTAGATGTAATGCGACAAAAAACAGGCGGCGGCGCGGAACACGTCCCGCGTGTGATGCGAGAATGGAGAGAGCCGATGAAAGGGATAGCCGCAGCAAATCGGTCCCAACTAGCATTAGAACGGCGGCGACTCGGTAAGTAGATTGAAGGACACCTTCTCCCGCCCGTTCTTCAGACTCTTTGTGTTGTCCGTCCCTCATGCTGACGAACTTGTCATCTCCAGCGCCGGAGTATCGTTGTCCTCCCACCACCGAAGTCCAGACCGTGGTCGCCATCGTTCTTGTCGGTTTCGATGTCTTGGTCGTCACCCTCTCCTCGTCTAAGTTGAAGAAGACCAAGATTTTGGGCGTTCGCGTTCAGATTTGCGTATGGTCCAGGGCAACATGACGGCAGGGGAAAAGAAACACTATTGGCAATTGCTCCCGATCACCGTGATCACACTTCTCCCATTGTCTTCAACTATACATAATGAGATTGAACGGAATCCTCCCACTAGCCACCATCTCGCTTGAGCAATTGCACTATCATGCAGTTTGCTTTCCTCTCTGAAATCTCGACTGTCCCAACCTCTTCCGAGCATCCGCTCGAGACATTCCATTTCATAGAAGACAAGGACACGGTCAGTACTAACTTCGCATCACATTGTTGTATCACTCTCTAACTTTGTTGTTCCAGGGCCTCGACGGCTTGGAGTTTCATCTTGGACTTTACCGTGGTCAGATCGCCAAGTACCGTGGCACCGAACTGATGACAACTGAAAGTATGTTCCCTCAGTAATGTTCTGCGGCACGCAATGACTGACCATTTGCGTACTACAGTTCGTTCGGACATGAAGAAACTCTTCAAAGACTGGGCGTGGGCTCTCTCTCCTTCCGAAGATCTTCTGAAAACGATATATAAACTCTGCCTCGACAATCGTGACTGTCAAACAACTAAGAGGACCTTGTTTACTGAGGTAAGTGATGCCACTTGTGCTCTCTGTGGCTTGACTGAGTGTATGTAAGGCCATTCTTCCACGGGAATTCACATATCAGCTTATGCCTGTTGATCGAGGAGAGTCGAAGCCTCCAATCTACGTCAAGGGCACACGCTATGACTACCCATACAAGGACGTGCCTCTCATCCGATCGTCAATCCACCCATGCCTTGTTGTCCCCTCTCTCAACCGATACACCTGCCTCTCTCGGAACTACGCTCCAAACTCGGTAACCGGCAGTCCAACCATCAAGGAGTTGCTATTCGATATCAAGATAACCATGTACCTACCGGTCAACAGATCATTCCTGCACGGTACATGGTTCAACTTTCCCCTCCGCGGCCGGGCTGTCACTCGGGCTGATCCTGGTACCGAGAAACGGCTCCTACCACCACCTGCCGTCGTTCGTGAGGTCACACCGGAACGCGATCTGGAGGACCCGCGGCTCCTAGCCCATCGTAGGAAGAAGTTGCAGTACATGAAGGACAACAATGTCCGGGTGCAGGACGGTACACGGGGGCCAGACTTCGAGATCATCCAAGAGTTGCCGTCAGAGAGGAAGAGAAGGCACGCAGCTATTGATGTCCTGCAGGTCGATCCAGAGGTCCAGGAGCCACCCGCGAAGCGTCGTGCCAGTACTCAGACGAAGCGTACTAGTAGGACTTCGACGAGGAAATCGAACTCTTCGTCTTCATCTGGGCCACCCATACCTCCGACTTCTCCCAGAACTGTACATTTTCCCGCGCCCTCTGCATCGTCGTCGACTTCGCTGTCGGACAAATCTTTGCCTGCATTATCTGAGCAGGCATCGAATGGACCTCGTAGATCCAACCGTATCAAGAAACCGGTCAACCGCAACTAATCGTTCCTCATCATCATACCAATCGCTATATACGTCGCGCTATCGCTGTACATATTGCTACTGTACAACTATGTACTCATCCCATTCCTACATATTTCATCCCTACTATCTTGTACACTCAGTAGTATTTTGTATCTCCATTTCTCGAAGGTCCTATGATGCTAGGACTGGTACGACACAATCGTACACCGTCGTCAAAAACCGCGGAAGGGCCAGGTAATGCCCAAGAGACTGAATCGGGACCAGTGCCTCCAAGGTCGACAGGTCGAAGTCTTCACCTTCTCATACCATCCCTCCCACATCTCACCGCGATCTTTGCTCTCCATCAGACTCCGGGTCAGTGTATCTGGCTGCAGAGCCTTTTATCGCGATATCTACCGCAAGAAACGCTTTGACAGTACCGCAGCAATATGAGGGTCTTCAAATTTCTCGTGAACACTCCACCGGTGATACATCCGAGCGGTGCCAGTCCTGCAGGTGGTTGAAAAGATGCGTGAGCAGTGAGCCAGGGAGGGAATCCGCTGCATAAGAGCTGTTTAGCCGCCGCGCCTCGCAACCTCAGTCGCAGTCGCAACGCTGAATCGGAACCTGGAGCCAATACGTGTCCATAACCCGGCAAAGTTGGCCTGTGGATAAAACAACGCCGTCAAAAGGGTGTGCGACTCCGAAGTCGTCGTCAATGGCGGGTTGTGGCTGGGTTTCGCGTCGTCTTAGGGATCGTCATGGTCAGGGTTGTGAAAAGAGGCAACGCGATCGTGCGACATTTGTGCCACGTGCTACGCGCTGCCTTCCGCCACGCCGCCATGTCAAAATGAGCGCATTTCGCATAATGAACGTCATTCTCAAATGTGACCCTTTTGGCTCTGAAGCGTTTCGTCCGAGTGTTCGTCTCGATCATCATCCACTGGCTCTAAGCCTTGAACTTGTACCGATTCGGAACAAGGTCAATCATGGTGAGCCTTTCGTTGCATCAATTGTGAGTGAACTCATTTAATTGAAACACAAGGAACACCGCATACTGAACAATGCCCGCCACCGAGATGGAACAAAAGCAAGGGCAGGCCTGTTGTCGCATCGAGCTAAATGAACGGCGAAAAGTGGTCGTCTTCTTCCAAACGCCCCCTCTTGACGAGGATCCTCTTCAACTCTACACCTTCTTGTCCTGAATTCTCGACATGTCTGTCCACCACCGCTACGACTCCGGCTGGTCCGGACCTTCGCCACCGACATCTCCCACTCGCCCTGTAGACCCCTCCATCCGCCCACAGGACCAGGAATTTGTCAACAATCCGCTTTACCGCGATTATCTCATACGCCGAGGTCTAGCCGCAATTGAGGAAGAGCTCGCACGCGATCAAGCGGCGCGCGAGCATGATCCTGTCTCTCATCCTGGGATTCCTCCTCCTTCCCGGCGCGGGTCGTCCTCTGTCCCAACAAGTGTCGTCTCGGGCGTGTCTACCACCAAATGGGTAGACGGTCGGCACGGTCCTCAATCGACTAGCTCACCAACACTAAGCGTGGTTAGCGGAACCTCATCTGTGCGTTGGGACGGCTCGGACAGAAGGTCTGAAGCGAATTCTGTGGTTAGTGGTGTCTCGGCCCCAGACTGGGACGCAAGATCCCAGTCAACTGTTACGTCGGAAACCACCTCAAGAGTGAGCGGAGTGTCCACTGTGAGCTGGCGGTCGGGAACGTCTGTAGCTTCAGATGCGACAAGCGTGGTCACTGGCACCTCCACCGCGCACTGGAGCGCAGGACAGGCCAATATTGCACCTCGTCGCGGATCTCCCACGCCGTCCGATGCGACAAGCGTCGTGAGCGGCACGTCTGAAGTCGATTGGCTGGCGGCAAAATTTTCTGCGACGTCATTGAAGCCATCTCCACAGGCAAGTACTACCTCTAGCGCACTTCGATCATCTCTAACGATTGACCAGACTGATTTGCCCCCCTCAAAGTTACCCGCATCCTCGCACGCCGTCGAGAAACACGCAAAAAGAAAACTTTGGAACGTCCGTGGTTACGCTGCCCCTGAAGAAGTCGTCACCTATCTCGAGATGCTCCGTGGCGCGACAAGCTATTCGCAAAAATTTGATTTATATGGTTTGTGCCTCTAATACTAGTCAACAACATGTAGCCTGATTTTTCTCTTAAAGTGAAGCTGTGGCTTGATATCAACAAGGACCGATCCCCCACCGATCGACAGGTCACCTGGCCAATAGACGGCTGGGAACTCGAGGTATCTCATACAGAGGGGAGGATCTTCAAGGGCTATCCGCTCAAGAGGGTGTTGAGTCTGGAGGATTGGCATAAAGAGAGGTACAACACATGGTATGGGCTTCGAAATCGTACGTCCACTGCTGTTGTCAGCATATAGTGCCGATTTACCATCTTTACTAGATCTCATTTTGGCTGCTGCCGAGGTCAAACATGTCCAGCGTGTCAAAAAGTGGAGTAAGTTCTTTGGGGGCGCGACGAAGGCGACACCTTTCTGACAGACACTTGCAGTGATGGAAGTGGTAAAGTTAAACAAGAATTGTTCCGACAAGGAGACGTCTATCAGATTACCATTCTGTACTTCTAGAGTCACGCCTCAGGAGGGAACAAAGGCATGCACCGAGCTATTCCACCGTGACCGGCATCTCCTTGAATCATCATCTCTCTTCCGTGATTGTGATTTCGAAAAAAGCAATATCTATAAACGGCCTGAACACAAGCTAAGTGAGTGGGGTAACTTGAAAGATAGTATGTTGGCATCTCTCTCCCAAGTTCATCCATTGTATACTCACAACTGTGGCAGGACTGACGTGGATGCTTGGACACGACGTTTTCCAGAAGAGTGATTGGATATATATCGAGTCCAATTATTATCTAATGGGCAGCTGGGCTCCTTTGGGTAGCTAATAAATACAACACATGTCTAACTGCCGGGACTTATTACTTGCAATGGTGTTTTCTTGTGCCTCGGCGCTTTCTCAGCTTAAGATCCGATGTGAATTCACGTTGCTGCCTGTATTCGTCTCGATGCAACTGAGTGTGGACGGAGGTGCCCCGAATTCCAGGCATATGACTGTCATCCTCGTAAGATGGAGAAGTCTACCCAAAAGCATCTATGAACACCGAGGCTCGAGGTCAATGAGAATGATAACTCACATCTAGCACTAAGCTCCCAAAGCTTTCCAGAAGGGTTTGCATTCGACGACATTCGTCCAGAAATTGGGCCATCTTATTTAGCAGGAAGTAGTACTCAAGATGGTCGTAAAACCTGTCAACAAGGTGCTCCTGATTGGGCTCTAGACACGATTCTATCCAAGCCAGATAAATCAATGCACATCTTTCAGTAGAGTGACGAGGACTCACGAAGTAGGCGTCTGACAG
Organism: Strobilurus pachycystidiatus; assembly: GCA_019915135.1. Lineage (NCBI taxonomy): Eukaryota > Fungi > Basidiomycota > Agaricomycetes > Agaricales > Physalacriaceae > Strobilurus > Strobilurus pachycystidiatus. The sequence continues at coordinate 5,205,124 of JAHLMK010000001.1, forward strand.
ATGTACCTTGAAATATGGGATACAAGTAGTACAGAAGCGATGCTGTAGTGAGACATGTCGGTCCTGGGCGTTGACAACACACAATGTTGTGCACCCAGAGCAGCCTAGTAATCCATGCATTGGCACACTCGTGAGCGACGAGGATTTCCTCGATCTCAGTAGGCAAGACCGTGAACGGCATAGCATTGTCTCGATTGGCACTTGGATCGGCGAGATGGTATATGACTCCTGATATGATATCGAGCAGGAGCGCGAGCTCACGCTCTGATTGATTGCGCATTGGAGTGGCCCGGGGGGTGTCTACTACCAAGGTGAGCGCTGAACCATCAAAACACCCAAGTATCACCGAGGAGACCGAATTTGGACCCGCTAGGATGTCGCTGAAGGCGTTACGCAAATCTCGTGAGACGCCGTCAGATTGCACAAAGGATTTGGCGAGGCGACGGAACCGCCTCTGCATCCGTGGGACGTCCCAGTCCTCTCTGATGAAGTGTCTGTATGCGCCAGGATAGTCCTTGTACATGGATCGCCACGACGGATGCGAGAAGAGAAGACGATCCCGAATCGAGAGAAGGTCTTTCATGACATCGTGGTAACCGGGCAGCGGTACGCGATAGAGTGGTAGGCAGCTTGTGTCAATGGAGAGAGACAAGAGACGTTGTCAATGAGTGGTGATGTCGAAAGCTTCGTAACCAGCCTCACGAGCTGTTTCTAAGAGGATAGAGCAATCGTATGCGAGGGCCATTACGATGAGCCCGGCGTTTTCGCTCGTGACCGTAGAGACGTTGCGCGGACTCCCGCGTCTCAACGGAAAACCCGCGATGACCGAAGAACGCGTAGCTGAAGCTGCAGTGGTATCGTGATCGCTATCCAGCGGGGCAGAATTTGGGTAGACTGGAGTCGTCTCCTGATAGGGTGATTGCAAGAGGGAGGTTGAAGAATCATGAACGCGCCGAGCTGCTGGAGAGACAGGACGGCGAGGAGGATGAGATATGTTTTCACCCGCCATCGGGTCGTGGTTCGAAAGACCCGGCCGCCGCACTGCCAGTTATGTTCAATCGACTGTGCTTGCGCGAGGGAGACTCGGTACATACTATCTAGCGGCCTAGCTGGCGGATTCCATGGAACCATGTTGGAGAGAACGAAGATGAAATCGAATTTGTGGCTACATCGCCCCGCTTTGGGAGCTTAAGAGGTGAGCGGAATTCTCACCTTATTGTCTGGCACTAGCACTCAGGTCAATACGACTCGACGTGATTGAGCCGAAGACAATAAAGGATCATCGACATCATCAAGGACACACAAGATCCTCGTACTCAGCAAGGAATCAGAATGATTGTGGCTCTTGATCGGCCGAGCTTGTTAGTGTGCAGGCCCAAGCGGTCGGTAAAACGAAACGCGAATGACAAGAAGATGGCATTAGTGCATGCGCAATTTGGCAGAGACGCGCGAGTTGTCCATTCGGTGTTCCGAGTCCGCTGTTACAAAGTAACCAATAAAGGCTATAATGCACTCTTATTTCAGGGTCATGCTCCAAAGGCGCGTCGGTGGCGAGTACTTTGCAGTCCATGAGTACAGGTTCAGGAATCAAGGATGACAGGCAGAGTATAATCAATCGTCCCTGGAGGTCCTTCGGTCGGGAGACAAGCAGTATACCTTAGTTAGATACGATACCGAAATCCTACACAGCACAAAAACGACCATAGCATCCGTACTCACTACATGTACAAGACCATTCGATGAAGTGCGGCGCCTGAGCACCTAACACCTTGCGCTACCCTGCCAATCCTTGAACTCGATTTCCAACTGAATGAGAAGTGGTCGGTAAGTTGCGTTTTCGCAGGCACAAATGACTGACTTACCTCCGACGTAAGACGGTCGATTTCATCGTTGATTGCTTCTATGACGGTTCTGAGAGCTGCGACGGACGCTCGGCTGCATTGCCCTTTGGCCTCCTCGATAGCCGAATCTATGGCGAGAGTCCTGTCTTCGCGTGATGGAGGCGCAGTTTTCAGTGGATCCCTAGTGACCACTAGAGAATCGATATATTTCCCGAACCAAGAATGGGCATACCACTGGATGTAAACTTGTTCCACAGGCACAGTAGTGTTTACATGCACCGACGTGGCGTAGTATAGCGAGGTGCCGCATGTATCACATTTTGAGCTGTCAATGAATGCTGCACTTGCAGTGGCGGCAATAAAAGGAAGAAAGATCGTTTTGGCCTTCCAAATGTCGTGGCCTTGCAGAAGCCGACGAGCAATGCCCTCAGCTTCGGAGTGATACTGGGTCAGAGCGCAGTAGTCCGATCCAGTGATGAATTGGAGCTCCGGCACGCGAGGTGCGGCAGATAATGAGAACGCGAGAGATTGTCGCGCAGCAACAATACTGAGCTCCTTCCAACAGTACCGACAAGCGACGGCGAACAGCCGCAACACCTCGACGGCGCCGCCATTCATAAGGAACGCAGAGGAAAGAATATCTTGGTGCAAAACGGCCTCCACGTCCTCCATCATATACTTTCGAAGGGCGTCTACCAATGGGACCAAGACGTCCAAAGTCTTTTCATCGGCTACGGTGAACTTCTGCGTAGGATATATGCAGAGGAGGATCGCACGGAATGTAGACGAATCCTCCAGCACATCCAGCATCGGTAAATTCTTGTGGGTCTCCTCGGGAACACCATCCTGGAAGAGATTGGCGAAGAAGGGGGATGCGAATGCCAAGAGTGATTTGACAGCATACAAATGTACACCGTTGGAGGTACGGATGACGATGTCGGCTCGCTCGGGTGAGTCAAACGGCCTGGCGAGTGAGGATTCAAGAGTGAGTTTATCAAGTTCATCGTGTGGCATCTTGAATGACGATGAGCACTATGGTGGTGGTCGGATGGTGAGAAGGGACTGAGAAGGCCCGGTGCCGATGCCGTTATGTGGACACGAGGCCTCGGGAAGATCCAGGATAGCTGGTCTTTTGCACAGCGCATTGGTTGTGTTGAATACATTCATGGCACGTCGTGCCACAACAGCTGCAGGTGGCGGGAAGACAGGACCGCCCCCCCGAATATTTGATGCGCTGCTTATCTAACTTTTTCCCGCGCCTTCCGACAATCATCCATTTCCGTCAAACTGGCGGCCCTCTTCGCTCGATCGTCTGGGCTGCGTCTGGGTCAAAGCAGGTCGTTCCTCTCCCGTGAGCTGAACTACAAACGAAAATCATAGAAGGTGCAAATAGACAGATAGCAAGTAATTAGCAAAACTATTATACAGCAACGTATATGTACAAGTGAGAGCAGCAACGAACGACGGGAATTTGAGAATGCAGATTGTAACATGTGTCTATATGTCAGTCAGAGTCCATGCTCACGCGGCCTTTGCCTTCTTGCGCGCAGGTGCCTTCTTTACCTCCCCCGCCTCCCAGTCCTTTACGACCCACCTGCGCGCCACACCACAATACTTTTTACCCTTCGACTTGCTGTCGCGCCCCTCCGCCACAAGCACGCCGTCCCGCGCAGTCACAGCAGGAAACTTCATAGACGTCAGACCCTTGCAAGGGAGCTTTGCGCATGCGAGACCGGGGACGGCGGAAGGCTGGAGCACGACGCCGCCAAACGCGTGCGCGCCGGTGTCGCCATAGTAATCCGTCCAGGAGTGCACGATTGTATACGCGTAGTGAACGGTCGTTTCAGGCGAGATGGCTTCCGCGTCCGCCTTGGTGAAGTCTGCGCCGGTTGCGAGCTGGAACATGGCGTCTTAGTAAATGTCTGCGAGTCCAGCGGTAAATGACGCACCGTCTTGCCCTCCGCAACCTTCCACTTCTCAACGCGCGCGCTCATGTTCCCGACATACGCCTCCCCGACGAGCTTGCCCTTCTTGTTCTTCGTGTCCAGGCCGCCAAACTCCTCTCCTTCCGCCCCGCGTTTTGCTTCGTGCAGTGTCTTCAGGATTTCCGTCGCGCCGGCAATGGTGCGCGCGACGCCAAGAGGACGCGGGCCTTCGTGTGCGCTGTCCAGGCCGGCGTCGTATTCGTCGTCGCACAGGACGACGAAAAGGTGGGAGGGCGCGGGCGCGGCGGTGTGGGCTTTAGTCTCTGATTCAGTAGGAGCGTTTTCGAGGTCGTCCTCAGCGGGGCGTTTGGCGCTGGTCATCGTATCACTGTACTAAGTATGGGATGGAAGAACACTGAACACTGACAGCCGTCTATCATGCCTCTTCCCGGTTTGCTCCCACGCACAGACCACCGCGTCTTGGAGCTGACACACGCGCCGTTGTCATTACTCTCCCTACACTACAGTCATCCAATCGCGTATGCTCTCGGTCGCTCTAAGGAACTCATGTCACCCCGTCATGACACCACACTCTACTCTAGGCTCACGCAACAGCTGACGCATCGTCTCAATCCGAGACCGTCCGGAACGTCGAATCTCTCTAAACGCAAACTTGGGTCTGAAACAGCTACATTCTCATCGGCTCCTCAATTTACATACGTGACTGCTTGCTCAAAGGTGCCCTCCTACCGTCTTCTTCTTTATATCCTCATGCATCAGCAGGGATCCTTCAAGCCGCCTTTCGATCATCTCATCCAACAGCGGGACCTGCATCTTTACCGTGCACGCCAGCGCCTCCAGGCCCGCTGCTTGATCCGCCGCTTGGGTGAGGGCGCGCCTTATGATGCTCAGATCAAAGTACTCCTCGCGGTCAGCTTGACGCCTTGATTCGATGAGATCCTGGCCTGGTGCGCATAAGTCAGTCCGGCCCGTGTTCGTGTGACATGAGGGTACTCACATTTGACCAGCTCGGCCATGGTCATGGCTTCGTCTAGACATCGTCAGGATCTCGTTGATTCGTAAGTTAGGATACGCACCGTCTTCTTCCAATGCTTGTTTGTAAAGGGCCTTCACCTTCGCTAATTCTTCATTCAACCTGGCCACGTCTTTCAACCTGGCCACGTCTTCTCCTGGTTTACCGGATGTACACATCAAGACAAACGACTCGAAAATGAACTGACCCGCGTACCTCTCAGCTCCGAGAGAAGCTCAGCATGGCTGTATATCAAGGTCTCAGTCGCAAGTGAAAGAACGTCTTTGTCCTCCTTCAGACCTAGAAGATGCGCATCTTCAGTAGATTCCAGCATCTCTAGATGAGGACGCTCACGGGCTATTTTCTTGTCTCGGGCGGCAACCTTTTCCTCGAGAACTCCGTTCAGTCGTTTGTACTTTGCTGCTTCGCTGCTCTCAGCAGACATCGGGGTGCGTGGTCTGTCCAAACGTACCAGAACTCTCCTTGTTTCCCTTCTTAGGGCGCTCCTCGTCTGGGAAGTCGCTGGGCATTGTGGCGAGTGCGAGAGAGTGGGAGATCAAGGACGAGACGGCCTTGTCCATGTTATCATTTCTGTGTGCAGCAAAGCGGCGTTCAAGTTTATTTGAAACTCAGCACCTTCTCTGACTGATCCACAGTTTATAATTATTAGCCTCCTTGACGGCAACATGTTTGTGTCCGCCACCTGCCACATACGTAGTAGCCAAATTGCACTCTCGATGTCAAAGCGTGCGCGCTTCCCTGCCCAGAATCGTTGTCTGCGGTGTGTCTCTTACAAACGAATCTCCGACACCATTCGCCAGGCGGCCAAAGCAGAGGAAACGTCTAATATCTATTCACGGACACTGCAGTGACTACTCCGTTCAATTCTTGGTTCTTCCGCTTTTTCATTCCTGTACGTGTCACGACACGCTCTGGCCATGATCGGAGTCTGGCGACGGCGTGCACTTTGGGACTACTGACTCGGAGCTGACTAGCCGTACTTTGTTTTATACGGGTCCCTCCACTGGCAAGACATAGCAACCCAAGGTTCCATCTCAATTTTTCTTTAAATTTGACTCTTGACTTTTGTCGTTTTGTTGCATGTTGTGCCAATCTTTCCACAGCGGTCGTGGCGAGCAAAACAAGAACTGGCGTACCTTCATAGTAGCGCTTTATTGTAAAGTCAAGAATGCGCCGAAAGATGTTATGTAGGTACCATGATCATAGTAGTCAATGCGCAGTTTTTCGTCGCCCTCGAGCTTGCGTCGGAGCCTCTAGAGTATATGTACGTCCGAGTCGCCACCTCACTATGCTTCGACCAACGACACCCGCACTTGACTGCTGGTGGTTGAAAGCCTCTTTACGAAGGTCGGAGCCCAGACTGGCTAATGTCGGAGTCGTTGCGACATTCATGCATCCGCTTTCTCAAATTGACCCTCCCGCTGAAAAAAAAGGTTTGTGTACTTATCGTCTCATATGAGCAAGACACACAGCTAGTCTACCTGCCCACCTTTTGTCCAAGTAAAAATCTCACAACCAAAAGGATGAGATGCGCACAAGGCGGTCGGAGTCCCGTTCTCCATCCAAGCTGCATGCGTAAAATGCAAAGGTGCACATTGCTACAACATCAGCAAACTAGCAAGTGCTTCCCGGAGTGCTTCCCGCACTTGTGGAAGCTCCAGAAGTGCGCGAAGCCGAGAAGATGTCGATCTTCTACAAGCTAGGTCATTTTGCTTGAGAAGTCGGTGCCAGCTTGGGGAAGTGATGTCGCGTCTTCCTCAAGCTGGCAAATTATCATGGATGTAGGCTCACAAATCGGCGGGGACGGGTCGGGGAATGAGCTTCTACGAGGCTTTCAGACATGATAGTAACAATGAAATCCATATTATTGGTGTTGTAGGGTAAATAATCTAGATACAGAGGTTTCACAAACCCTTGCTAGCGCTGCCAAACACGGCAATCAATTCGATCAATTGCCGTAAAATACAGAGAATGCTTTTAAATAGAATCAATTCATTCCCTCCATCCAGCGCGCACTCGGGCCATCGTTGCTGGCTAAAACACTGCTATGGTGTATGTCAAACACTCTCCCGAGATCAGGCAGCGCGCCGTCGCCCTTCTGAACAAGAACTGGCCCTTGGAGCTGATTGTCGAAGCTCTTGGTGTATCGGAAGACAGCATCGAGCGCTGGGACCGAAACTACGAGGAATTTGGCTCAACCGAGGCACCGAGACAGCCTACAGGGCGCCCCAGAATCCTCAGTACCCCACTAGCCTTAGAGCTTAGGGAGCTGCTCGCAGAAACACCCTCCCTCTTCCTCGATGAAATACAGCACTATCTCTCAGTTTCACATGGCGAAAGGATCTCTATGGGAGCCCTTCACAAGAATCTCAAAGATCTGGGGCTGGACCGCAAGGTCATGCGGAAAGTGGCAGCGCAGCGTGACGAAGGTCTTCGGTTGCCGTGGATGGCTTATGTCCTGGCTCGTTTCACGGCAGATCAGCTTGTCTTCGTCGACGAGTCATCTAAGGATGGCCGTACGATTGCACGGACTCATGGCCGAGCACCACGGGGACAGACACCAGTAGAGCAGCTTGAACACGATCGAGGTGAACGTTACAGCATCCTGCCAGCACTTGCAGTTGACGGTTACTTTGCTCTACGCATTGTGAACGGATCTGTTGATGGCGAGGAGATGTTTGATTTTCTCATCAATGATCTGGTACGCCGTTGCTTGATTGTTGTCCCTGTTCGAGATTGTCTCATAGTCTTCTGTGGCGTAGCTACCAGAGATGAATGCATTCCCGGGTCCTCGCAGTGTTCTAATCATGGATAACTGCAATATTCATAAAAGCGATGCCATTAGAACGGCTGTTGAGGCCAACGGTCAGTCTTGTACTATCCTCATATACGCCTTGGATTTAAGGACCTCCATGAGTATCAAGAGTCAAGAGTATACTCGCATACTTGACTTGTCATAATACTCATGAGTATGACTCGTTCTGATCCGCGGATCAAGACGAGTCAAGTCAAAGATGGGTCGCGAGTATGAGTTTTGGAGACATCAATTTTCATAATAGGTGTATCATCATATATTCCTTGAGTAAATGAATGTTTTGTGAATCCTCTATGTATATTTAATCAATAACTTCTATATGATAGTCATTCATTATATAAATGGAATGATATACACTTGAAAAGCAAGAGTATCCGTGAGTATTGACCCGTTAAACCCGTACTCGTCTTGATCCGTACCCGTATGAGTCAAGTCAAAGAAGAGTCACGAGTATTGGTTTTGAAGCATGAGTACTCGTGTCACGGGTCAAGAGTATACTCGAGTATTGACTCGTGGAGGTCCTTACTTGGATTGAGATCATCTTCACAGGATCTTTGTTGATTTTCCTTCCGCCCTACTCCCCAGACTTCAACCCGATTGAAGAGAGCTTTAGTGCAGTCAAGAAATACCTGCGCAGACATTGGCGCGAGTTTGAGTATGCAGAGTTCCCTGAACTCGCATTATACACCGCCTGCTACAGTGCCGTCAATGCTCAGAATGCGCCCGGATGGTTCAAGCACAGTGGTTATTTGTAGGCATGTATATACAGGACGTAACATAATACCTACTCAATGACGAGTACGCTGGAGCCACTTGCTATACGCTGCTGTGAACCGCTTCCATTGAAGGAACTCAAGGCCCGTTTTAGAGGTAACATAGTCAAACGGAATATCCGATACACTGTCACCGACCTTGAAACGTAGAATCTCAAGCGCCACGTCAAATACTTCAGCATCAGCTCCCAACTTGAGAGTAGTTTGCAACCATTCCCTTGTGTCCTCGACATCAGGCAGTGGCGGACTTGATCGTTCATTGGCTCCAATGGGTGAGGGAGGACGGCGACGTGCTGATGAAGGAGTTGGCGTCTGAAGGGAAGTTGATGCGCGTGTGTGAGGCGACCCCTGATGAATGTCAGAGTGGACATCTCCCCACGATGTAGAGGGATGCGAGGACGAGGGAGTCGAAGTCCATACTGAACTTGACTGTTCATGTTCACGGGCAAGAGTGTATTCGGTATCCCAATCCCAAGATGAAGAGCGGCGGTCCGGGGTTGAATGCACTGAGATATCAGCACGGCGTAAATCAGCATATGGCGACTGGGGCTTGGGCATCGGTAATGTGTACTTCGGCCCAAAGAACTTGTTCAGCAGCGGCGGTGTCTCGAGTGTGCAGTGCCCCTTGTTCTGGAGCAATGAGTCAGTACAGAACATGACAGATTGATGGTGGACCTACCATCTCATGGGCGAGAATATTGACACGGTTGTCGTCCATTTCCCAGTGCCAATCAAGCTGTCCTGTCTTGTATGCAAAGCACGCAATGTTCGGATGGACAGTACAGACACCGGGCTTGTACCGTTCTGCTATCTCATGTCGACGAGGTTCGAGCCTCTTGTCGAGACCTTGCTATAAAATTCTTAGTCTTCCGATGAAGGCCTGAGGCAAAACATCTTACGTTGCGTCCCAAAAGGCGATCAAGTGGGGCAGTCGCCTGAGCAGTGGTAGGGCCAGTAGATTGAGCCGTCAGGGCTGCGGGTCCAGTCTCGTTCCACCACTGCTTGAGTATAAGAAGATTGCATTGACAAAAGAGAAAGTGACATACAAAGGTTGGTGCTGGCGCGTTTACGAGTGGGCGAGGCGGACTCATTGAGATGCAAAAAACAGAGCTAGCACGCTTGGCCGGAGTCAAAGCTTTGATGTGCAAGATCATGGCATCAAATGAGTGAGGATCATACAAGGGGAAATACGCGATGTTCTTGCCAATGGACTGGAGCGGGCGCAGAGTCCATTGAATTGAGTCCAAGGCTAATCGCTCCTTCTCTACCCTGCTCTTGTTTGCTAGCTCACTGAGCAAAGACCAATAGTCGGAGTCATCGGTCAACATGCCAGTGCCAATCTTGGTGGGAGGTGGGGGATCGGGGCGCTTCTGCGCCTTTCCGCGTACAATGACAGGTGGCGAGAGGTCTGGGCCAGGATCTACCTCCAAGTAGTAGGTCACGGTGAAGGGAATCGGAGGCGGGGTGGGTAATTTGGGGCGCCCACGCTGATCATAGCATGTTAGCCATCAGAACTACGACAAGGGTACTGTAGAAATACCTTGGCTCGAATGGGTTCCTCCTCCGAGTCCTGCTCGTATGTCTGTTTCGCCTTTGGATTCTTTTTGGCAGCCCGTTTTGCAACCATCTGTGTGGGTTTCTTCTTGACCGTCCGTTTTGAGGTCTTCGTGCGAGCATCGTCGGTTTCTGGTTGCTAAAATCTATGTCAGTATAAGCCGCTTCACTTGACAGTGACGAACAAACCTCAGACTCAGACTCGAGAGAGCTGCTGATCTCAACTGGAGTCTCAGAGCGCTTTGACTTCCTCCTGCGCCCACGGCCCTTCTTTGCTGTTTTTGGAGGCTCCGGGCGAGGATCGTCAGTCTCTGATCCCTACAGTTCCCGTTACTATGTGTTGCATCCATCGATAATGAGGAACATACCTCGGACTCAGGATCAGAGTCGTCCAGTTCGATTGGCGCCTCTGTGAGCGACAACTTCTTTTTGGCCCTACGTGAAGCAGGCTGAGGACGGCATTGACTTCAGTTCTTGGGGTGACAGAAGAAAGAACACACCGTGGGGGAGGCCTCCGCTTTGTCTCGAGCTCGTCGCGTCGAGGGCTTCATAGGCGATAATCTGACAGTGTCGGGTTCACGAGCGTTGTGGTCACTGCCAAACTCGTCGTCGTGCTCGGCAGAAGTCAAGGGAACACCGTCTAGATCCAGACGTTCGACCGGCGCGTCCTCATGCTGGCTCCGAGACGAGGTTTTTAGGGTATGGCTTCTCAGGATGCGTCGGCGAGCAGGCAGCTTCACATAGATCTTCTCGGGCTGGAGAACGTCGTAATGAGGGTTTTCTGGAAGCCCTGAACATTAACACATGTCCGCATCGCTGCGAGTGACAGGGAAGACGCACCGTGGCTGTCCTCCGGGTTTTCCATGGATTTAGCGCCTCCATCACGACCGTCGTCCTCATCGGCACCATCCATCGTGTTGCCAGTGGATATTTTGAATGTCGATAGTCTTCTCAGATGGTTGTAGAAGCAAGGAAAGGCTTGTTTTGATTTTTTCTATTTAACAGTATTTTACGGCAATTGATCGAATTGATTGCCGTGTTTGGCAGCGCTAGCAAGGGTTTGTGAAACCTCTGTATCCACTGCCGGCGTGCCCAACGCACCCCACCGCCGCCCCCGTCGTACACCGTGACCACCGCACCTGCGCAACTATGCCCGGATCGTAGAGCGCCGCCGGTCGGTCGAATTTGCCGGTGTGGTACTCTACCGCTCTCCCCGTTTTTGTCGTGTCTGCGCCCTCGTCCTCGTCCTGTCCATGTCGTCGTCCATGTCGTGTCCGCGTCATGTCGGGTCATCGTCTGTCCAGGTCCCGTGTACTTGTCCTCGTTGTGTCCTTGTCCTCGTTGTGTCCGTGTGCTCGGCCTCGACGTGTCCGTGTGCTCGTCCTCGTTAGGTGTGCTCGTCCTCCTTCAGTGTCCTCGTCCTCTTTGGGTGCCCTCGTCCTCGATGCAAGTGCTCGTCCAGTTCCCAATTGTTGATCCCTTGCTTGATCTCGTCCTTGTAAGAAATGAATCGCCCCGTCATATGTCCTTGTCGTCCTCGTCGGCACACGCCGTCCTCGTCCTCGTCCGCAAACATCGTCCTCGTCCTCACGGCAGATAGTGTTCTCGTCCTGGCGGCATATGACGGCCTCGTCCTCTAGGCTGAATGTCGTCCTCTGCGGTGGCAGGCCGCAGCGTTGAGAGTAAGAGTCAGAGAACGGACTTGCAAGAAAAAAATTGAACCGGCACGTGGTCAAGCACGCCATTTGGATCTGATCCGAGTCGGACCTTGATCCCGATCCCAGATGAAGCAACTTCGAGATATGCTGAACAGTCTAAACTTGATGTCTATGCCTTGTTGGGACACAAAGGCAAGTCAATACTACATGTAAAGATAGGTGGGTGTATCCATGTACAATTTTTGAGTTCAAAATTCACCAAGTAGTCGCCAAGTGCCAGAAGCAAATGTCCCCACTTGCCAAGTGCCGGAAGCTTGGAAGTGCAGAAGCCCAAGCTCCAGAAGTTGGGAGGCGGAAGCAGAAGTGCCTTTCAAGCCGAAGCCCGGAAGCCCAAGCTGATGCTAGTTTGCTGATGAAGAACATCGTCAAAAAGTAAACCGAAATATGTGTACTGTGGCCGATACCGTGAGGCTACGAGCCCACACGGTTTTTCCTGCTCTACGCGACTGTCTATTCATTTGATTCAGACTAATGGTATTTCCAAGAATATTCGAAGATATTCCCGGGCCATGAGCGCTTGAGCTTCCTGTGGCTGCGAGCTACCGGGCTCTCCTTCCGATGCGCATAGACTCGTGCTGAAACTCTCAACCTCGGACCGGTGCTTGAATTCATCTGTAGAAGCCGTAGTACTTCAGCGCGCGCACTAGAGGGAACCGTAGTGGATGAAAGTCCAGCTCAAACAATATGGCTTGTGGTACACGCCAGGTGGAAAACATGGGTGAGGGAACCGCTAGACACGCTGAGCCCGTTCCACCATGATGGCGGCAAGATGCAAAGGCGGATATTGCTCCCGATCACTCTTTTCCATTGACCATGACTATAAACTACATATCTCATACAAGCACGTTTCTTTTCCAATACTGCAAACTGATCACAACCCACTGGGACTAGGACTAGGTGTGCACACGAATCTGGGCAAATTTATTAGTGACCCAAGTTGAACAAAAAAAATACCACACGACGTCGGAACTGACCTTGTGCTCTACTGCTTCTCACCCAAGGCGTTGTATGCATGGCTCAGCTTCCGATACACAAATTCGCGTCGCTCGAGAGCCTCTCGCTTGTCGGAGTATGGCTCCTCATAGTCCTCCGGTCCCTCACGTCTCTCGACGTCGGAGTACGGCTCCTCATAATCCTCGTGTCATGACTTGACTGCGCCACCGACGCCTAGCCGATCGAAGGCGACGCCTGCGCGGGCGGGAGCAACGGTATCGCGCCCATCGTCGGGATCTATCCGACGGCCGTCCGACGGTAGCACATGGTGGCGGAGCTCGGCCGACGGGAAAGCGGGATCGGGCGGGATAGGGCGCGCTCCCGTCCAATCACGGGCGGGATGGCGCGATGACTCGTGCGATGACTCGGGAATGAGTCAGAGGGGCGCACCCGCGCCCATCGGGCGTCGGGCGTCGGGAACTGTATAAAAGAGTCAGTAGTCAGTAGAGTAGTTCTTCAGAGAACCGTTGTCTTTCCCCCGGGATTCAATACACCACCCTTTACACCGCTCTCCAGTTGTTGCCTCGTGCGCCCTCGCTATAGACGAATAGGCCCGACGCTGACAATACGGTTCTCTCCCCTTTCGACGACCCAACGACTATGAGCACCGAAGACGCCCCCATGGCCCCGGCCACCGAGCCCACCAACGAGCAGAGAGAGCTGCATAGCATGTTCAGTGGCATAGGGACGGCCCTCGACAATCTGAACCAGCGCATCACTACCATCGCGCAGGACGAAATCAACAGGAGCCACGAGGTGGCAAACCTCCACGCTCAACTTCTTCAGCGTATCAGCGAGCTCAGTGGCGTCCAGCTGGCCGCGTCCCAAGCACAGGCGCAAGCCGCGCAACATCGCGCATCCAAGGCGCGCTTCGGGACCCCGGCCAAGTTTAGCGGGAAGTCGGACGGCATCGAGCCGTTCTTCTCCCAACTCCACATCCTCTTTGCCTCCGAACCTCGAGCCTACGAGACCGCGCGCAACAGAGTGTTCGCCGCGCTATCGTACATGACCGAGGGGCCCGCTGTTATCAAATGGGCCAGCACGCAGACCGCCCTCTACGAGAAAGGAGAGGAGCCATACCTGACTTATACGGACTTCAAGGACGCCTTGAAAAGAGCCTTCAGAGGGACCAACTCGAAGACGATCGCCCAGGAGGAGATCAAGAAATTGAAACAGAAGAAAGGACAGGACGCCCAGTCCTTCTTCATCGACTTCGAAGAGTACAAAGCCGACACAGGTTTCAACGACGATGCCCTCATCTCCCTCCTCTCTGGTTGAATGCATCACCGAAATGGAGAATATCCCCGAGACCTACAATGCGTACAAGAAGTTCGCCACTCGATTCGACGCTAATTGAGGCACGGCCCCCACCCAGGGATACAAGAACCCTGCCCCCTTCGTTTCCAAAAACTTCCCGCGTCCTAGTACTACGACAGTAATCAACAATCCCCCAGTCACCGGAATCACCTACGGAGGAAAAGGCGAACCCATGAGCATTGACAGAACGCGAGGCGCGGCCTCGTTAAAATGCTACAACTGCGGGAAATCCGGGCACTTCGCGAGGAATTGCACGGAGAGACGCGAGTCCGTCAAGGGACTCGTAGAAGGTCTTAGCAACGAAGAACGAGAGGATCTCGCTCAGACGCTGCAGGAGCAGGGTTTTGGCGCGGGACTGGAGTGAAGAGCGAGTCTTCCAGTCCCCCTTCCTCGGGTCCATGGACCAATCGATTCAGTAGTCTACTTGTTGAAGCCAGTGACAGTAGTAACGAACAATCCGATCCCATGGACTTCGACGAACCAAAACCCTCGCGTGAAAGAAAGAACAAAATAGCCAAAAAGGGAAGTTCACGGATCAAACCCATCAAGCACGTCCGTGGGACCCTCCCTTTCATCTGGCACGAAATGCAGGTTAACCCCCGCCAAGCTTTCAAAGTACTCCGGAAATACGCTCGGACTGATAGGGAGTCCGAGGTCACCCAGGAGGCGGTCCAGGACATCTTGGGCCTGGACTCCCGCCACGCCCAAGCAGCTATCCAGGAATTCCGACAACCTCGTCGTTGGATTCGATCTACACGCCCGGGGCGCTGTATGAAAATCCCCATCACCCTCAAATTCCTGAATAGTGGCAAGGCCCTCACTGTGGTCGCCCTCATCGACTCCGGAGCTACCGGAGCCTATGTCAATCGAGACTTCGCCGAAAACGAAGGAATGGACACCCAACGACTGCCACGCCCCATCGCTGTGTCCAACGTCGACGGAACCCCCAACAATAACGGGCCAATAGAGCAGATCGTGGATCTGCGGGTCGTAACCGACAACGAACACGAAGATGTTTTCACGTTCGCAGTGACTAACACCGGCGACGTCGACATTATCCTGGGATACGAATGGCTGAAAAAGCATAATCCCGAGGTCGACTGGGTCAAGGGAACCCTGGCGTTCACGAGGTGTCCGCCAGAGTGTCAACGACGCCAGGCTCGCCGCGTATGGCGAGAAGAAGATGAAGAAGATCTCGAGGAGGGGGATCGAATTCTAGTCGTGAAGATGTGGGACGTCCCGCAGAATCGGTACGGGCAAAGAGAGCTCGACGCGGAACAAATCCGCGCTTTCGCCACTAAATCGACCCAGTTAGCGGGGGACCAAGCAAAAGCTAAGGGCGAGGCGCCCTTAGAAGAACTCGTTCCCCCGCAATATTTAGAGGAATTCCGACGGGTGTTCGAGAAAACCGAGTTCAATCGGTTGCCGGAGCGTAGGAAGTGGGACCACGCTATCGAACTTAAACCCGACGCAACGGAGTTCAAGGGGAAGATATACCCCCTCGCCCCCTCCGAACAGGTGGAACTCGACAAGTTCATTGAAGAACACCTCCAGTCAGGGAGAATCCGCGTCTCCAAATCCCCCTACGCCTCTCCATTCTTCTTCGTCAAGAAGAAAGACGGGCGCCTCCGCCCCATCCAAGACTATCGCCAGCTCAACACCATGACGGTGAAGAACTCGTACCCCCTTCCCCTCCTCTCCGACGTCCTTCACAAACTACGAAACGCGAAGCTGTTTTCTAAACTGGACGTTCGGTGGGGATACAACAATGTCCGCATCGTCGAAGGCGACGAACATAAAGCCGCTTTCATCACCAACCGAGGACTCTTTGAGCCTCTAGTCATGTTCTTTGGACTAACGAATAGTCCGGCGACATTCCAGACCATGATGAACGACCTGTTCCACGATTTGATCTTGCGCGGCAAGGTGATCGTATACATGGACGACATCCTGGTGTTCACCGAGGGCATTGATGAACATCGACAGGTTATGAAGGAGGTCCTACGCATCCTTCAAGACAACAATCTCAGCGTACAAGGATCCAAATGCGATTTCGAGAAATCAGAAGTGGAGTACTTGGGACTGATTGTGGGGAACGGACAGTTCCGTATGGATCCTGTCAAAGTCGAGGGTGTTAGGGCGTGGCCCACACCCAGAACCGTCAAAGAGGTCCAATCCTTCCTCGGATTCGCCAACTTCTACCGGCGGTTCATCGAGGGGTTTGCACAGGTGGCAAAGCCCCTCCACTCCCTTTCGAAGAAGGATATCCCCTGGAGATGGGGAGACGCGGAGGAGGAAGCCTTCGCGGATCTGAAGGAACGAATCACTTCGGAACCCATCCTGCACTTCCCAACACAAACGGGTCGCTACCGCATTGAGGTGGACGCATCGGAATTCGCAACGGGCGGCGTCTTAAGCCAGGAGCAAGACGGCAAGACGGTCCCCATCGCATTCATGTCCAAATCACTGAGTCCCGCGGAGCAAAACTACGACATACACGACAAGGAAATGTTGGCCATCATGAGAGCCCTGGCCGACTGGAGGCATTACGTTCTCGGAGCACCGGAACCAACCCTCATCCTGACGGATCACAAGAACCTCGAAGTTTTCATGCAGGCCAAGAAGCTTAATCGCCGCCAGGCACGGTGGTCACTCGATCTGGCGGAATACAACTTCACGCTGGTTCACCGCCCGGGGGCGCAGAACAAAAAGGCCAATCTCTTGTCGAGACGACAAGGACATGAGAGGGAGGCGGACGACAACCGCGACACCGTATTACTCAAAAAGGAATATCTCAGCCGCATCTTCGCCACGCCGATCTCGATCGACGATTATAACCATATTCGGGCAATGGATGAAGTCACGATCGCCACCGAAGGGAACGACTTTATGGACCGAATAATCGCCGCGAAGGACGAGTGGGAGGAGAAAGTGAAGAAGATGGTCGGGAAGACCGTAGAAGATAAGGGAGGATATCTTACCAAAGAAGGACTACTCTATGTCCCGGCCAACCGCACACTACGCCAACGAATCATGCGGCAACATCACGACACCGCAATAGCGGGCCACCCTGGACGATTCCGAACCACGGAGCTAGTGCTACGGAACTATTGGTGGCCCGGACTATACGCAGACGTGGCGCGTTATTGTAACGGATGCCTCGACTGTCGGAGGACCAAATCGTCCCGACAACTCAAAGTCGGACAACTGCAACCTAACGAGATCCCCTCGGCGCCCTGGCAGCATATCAGCGTCGACCTAATCGTCGAACTCCCCGAGTCCCTCGGATACGACTCCATCATGGTAGTGGTCGACCGATTTACGAAGATGGCAAGGTTCATGCCCACCACCACTCACATTACGGGAGAAGGAGCAGCGAGGCTGTTCCAGGATCACGTCTGGAAGGACTTCGGATTCCCGATAAGTGTCATCAGTGATCGAGGAGGCCAATTCGTGGGCCAGTTCACCACGGCACTATACCAAGGACTTGGCGTCAAACAGCGAGCATCCACCGCGTACCATCCACAGACAGACGGACAGACGGAACGTATCAATCAGGAACTGGAACAGTACCTCCGCGTCTTCACCAATCACCAACAAAACGACTGGGCATCCTGGCTGTCCCAAGCGGAATTCTCTTATAACAACAAAGCCAGCTCGTCTACGAAGAAATCCCCCTTCCAACTGATGTATGGCATCAACCCGCTTCGAGGCACGGAACCCCGCACCGCCACCCGGAACGAGAGTGCGGACGAGTTTGTCACTCGCCTGGACAGGGCTCGGGAGGAAGCTCGCGCCGCCCTGACGGCCGCCGCCGCCACTATGAAGAGGTTTTACGACGAGAAACGACGACCGGATCCGGACTACAAAGTCGGGGACAAAGTACTTCTCGAGACCACCAATCTCAAGATCGATCGTCCCTCTATGAAACTCGCCGATAAACGATACGGGCCTTTCAAAGTCCTGAAGAAGATTGGTAAGGCATCGTATCGCATTCAGCTCCCTGCCTCGTTCAAGATACACAATGTCTTCAACACGGTTTACCTCCGACCCTACATCGAAGGACTCCCTCACCAGACCTATACGCGACCCGATCCCGTCATCGTGGATGACGAGGAACAATGGGAAGTCGAGAAAATCGTGGGACACAAGAAGTTCCGTGGGCGGACCCAATACCTCCTCAAATGGAAAGGATACCCCCTAGAGGAGAACACTTGGACGTACAAAGCGGATATTCAAGCACCGGCCCTTCTCCGGGCTTATAAGAAGAGCGAAGGGATCGTAGCCGACGTTCTACCAGCAGGAAGTCAGTCCCGATCGCAGCGTCGCGCTAAGATTCGCGCCATGGGGACATGCGCCTTGAAGAGGGGATATTGTCATGACTTGACTGCGCCACCGACGCCTAGCCGATCGAAGGCGACGCCTGCGCGGGCGGGAGCAACGGTATCGCGCCCATCGTCGGGATCTATCCGACGGCCGTCCGACGGTAGCACATGGTGGCGGAGCTTGGCCGACGGGAAAGCGGGATCGGGCGGGATAGGGCGCGCTCCCGACCAATCACGGGCGGGATGGCGCGATGACTCGTGCGATGACTCGGGAATGAGTCAGAGGGGCGCACCCGCGCCCATCGGGCGTCGGGCGTCGGGAACTGTATAAAAGAGTCAGTAGTCAGTAGAGTAGTTCTTCAGAGAACCGTTGTCTTTCCCCCGGGATTCAATACACCACCCTTTACACCGCTCTCCAGTCGTTGCCTCGTGCGCCCTCGCTATAGACGAATAGGCCCGACGCTGACACCTCGGGACCCTCGCGTCTCCCGAAGGCGCGCTTGTCAGAATACGGCTCTTCATAGTCCTCCGGTCCCTCACGTCTCTCGACGTCGGAGTAAGGCTCTTCGTAATCCTCAGGACCCTCGCGTCTCCCGATGGCGCGTTTGTCAGAATACGGCTCTTCATAGTCCTCCGGACCTTCACGTCTCTCGACGTCGGAGTAAGGCTCTTCATAATCCTCAGGACCTTCGCGTCTCCCGAGGGCGCGTTTGTCAGAATACGGCTCTTCGTAGTCCTCCGGTCCCTCGCGTCTCCCGAGGGCGCGTTTGTCAGAGTAAGGCTCTTCGTAGTCCTCAGGACCCTCGCGTCTCTCGAGGGTCGTGACGCCAGTCCTCTTATTGATAGCTTCAGACGTAAGTCAGTCGCATATTCAGCACCTGAACCGATTCTCTTACGTTGGGCAAGGACCAGAGAGAAGAGCAGCGCAACAAAGGCGAGAGTAAGACGCATGACTGAATCTGAGGGTAATGCAGTAGAGAACAAGCTCTCTTTATACTTACTGGCTCGGTTATCGACGATTATCCGTAATGTACCATCTGGGGAATAGCATAGGGATGGATCCACGGGCGCTTGAATCTTAAGCCACTGAAACAAGTTTGAAATAGATGACTGCAGCAACGAGAGTCCGATAGATGTATTAATATCGCACCCTCCTCAATGAAACTTCGTCTTCTACTATATTGTAACCCTGGCCGATGGTATGACAGTAAGTACTCCACCATAACTGTTTACTAATCGCAGCTAATAAGCATATGTATTGGTCCTACCCTTCAACGCCCATACTATCTCAGAGCAATATTACGTACATTCTTGAATTTTGTTGCGCCACAAAGTCAGGTGTCCCGCACCTACGCCGGTACCAGTCCTCTGAGGAAGGAACTTTTGCAGAGACAATCATCATAGGTGGCCCATGACCTGTAGCGGAACTGATCCTTCGAGTACTAGTCAGTTCTCTTGTACCAAAAGAATGTTCTCTACTCGATAGAACGGTACCTGTACCGCCTGAAACTCAATGAGAAGATTTCCCTCAACAAAAACGCCAATCTACCACAGTCATAGCGGCTGTGGGAAGCGGAAGAACTCCGAGGAATGAATGCATCCTGCAAGGACCCCTGTTTATCCTGTCAGAGGTTAGATACAAATTTCCCTCTTTGAGACCAATTTGTCAGGATTTTTGCCGGCGCTGCGCGCGCCTCCATTGTCAGGATTTTCGATCTAACATCACCAAAATTGGGTTCACCTGGGGTATTTGGTCACAAATTTGGCCCGGCAGAGCTGCCGAGACTGGTCACGTGGCTTCCTGGTTCCAAATTTGGCGTGTCGGGGCCCGCTGAGCCCGATTGTCAGGATTTTTATTCTACCTACCCCAACAATGGTCAAGAATTGTCAGGATTTTGATCCTAGCTCACCCAAAATTTTTGAAAAAATGTCAGGATTTTGTATTCAACCTCTGAGGGCATAAACACGGGTCCTATCCTGCATCGTCTCCATTCTCTCCATGGGACGTTACTACGCCTCGACAGAAATAAGTAGCTCGTGTTATCAATCGTTGAGCTACGTAGGCCATACCAACACGTAAATACTTCAAATGAGTAGATCACGTTCTAATTCATCGGCCTGGGGCGGTGTGTACTTACACTAAGCAAGCTCAACTGGGTTCAAGTTGGCAGCATAAATCATGCGTGGATTATAATAGATTCAGCATAGGCCGCCCCCTCAGACTGCCCGGTGGCCCCGATATTAGCCTAACTGTGTTCAAGTTCGCAGCATACAGTATATGATCATGCGTGAATTATGATAGTTTCATCCTAGGCCGCCCCTTCAGGCTGCCCGGTGGCCACGATATGATCTTATTC
The DNA here is from genome assembly GCA_019915135.1 of Strobilurus pachycystidiatus. NCBI lineage: Eukaryota > Fungi > Basidiomycota > Agaricomycetes > Agaricales > Physalacriaceae > Strobilurus > Strobilurus pachycystidiatus. Next base: position 5,225,796 of record JAHLMK010000001.1, read on the forward strand.
ATGACAATTCTATGAGTTCAAAGCCTGCAGGGGTAAATGCAAAGAACGGACAGTGGGAATATGTCTACATACCAAGTGGCGGATCAGAAAAGACCTGATCAAACTCCAGACGACACGCCTTGCATGCGATCTCGACCGTTATCGCGCCCCGACTGCTGCAGTCGAAGAGTGGTGTGGGCTCCTTCAGTTCCTTGCCATCGCTGCTCTGCATGCGACCTTGAACTGCGTAGTCTGTAAAGTTCACAGTACCAAGAAGCGAAAGACGCTCCGGGCGGCTGTTCCAGCTGAATGAAGCGGGTCTCGTTGGGAGCGGATAGTCTACGTTCCAAACTTTGATGGCTGTGACATCGCCGTCTGCGGAGAAGGACTTGCCGCCTTCGATAAGTCGTTGGAGCGGCGAGACCCAGCCAGAGATATAGCATCTCGGCCAGCTGCTGTTGAACCGCCAGTGGTAGATCATCGAGTCCTAGGTCATTATATGCGCGTCAGATTGTAAGAGTATAGCAATGAGGGAAACGTTGTTACCGTGGGACTGAGGACAATGTGCGATCCAGCCTCAAACGAGTAGTCCGGTTCTTCAGCGCTCAGGCGAATCATGGAAGCGGGGAACCACATCTTTCCATCTGTAGTAGACATTGAGGCCCATTCACTAAAGAATTCAATCCGAGTCCAACTTACTGATTGGGTGCATCGTCTTGTCTTTTTGATGAATGATCTGGCGACCTTCCTCGAGGTTCTTGCTAATGTTGCCCAGCACAAGGCTGGATACGACCTCCCGCGTGCTTGGGAGGCGCTGTATACCAGAAGGCGACGCGAGGACACTGAGACGGAAAGCACCCGCAGCGACGACCGCCAGGACGGGGATGATGCTGGCAAGAACAAGACTGTCGACACGGTTGATACCAGAGTGGTAACGCGCGTCGGTCGGATGATTGGGGTCCAGGTCCAGGTCCTTGTACTCTTCCATATCTTCGTTGGAATCAAGTCGCGTGTACGGAGCCATTGAGAGTCTGAAATGTGGGCGGGGAAGAATGAGTTGCGATTGTAAGAGACCTTTGCGAGATCATTCGTTCTACTTACGGCCATATTCACTAGAAGGAGATATGAATTGAGCGGCATACACGAATGGGGCAGCCTGAAGGCTGACGCACTATCCCTAGGTTAGCGCCCAAGTGTAACAGGAATGTATTCTGCGTGAAGGATGATCAGGCTCAGTGCGTCGTTTTATTTAGGTCTCGACGGGCTCAGACCGAGTGCAGTAAAGCGAGGCCGTAGAGCGAAATTGACGGAGAGCCGTTGCTTTCTCCCCCCATAAACCCCCATGCGCAATCCACTAGTCGTCGCCTACATCGGACTTCTGCTGTCCGTCTCGCTGAACCTCTCCGCCGTATACGTATTTCGAAATCGACGAGATTCATGCGAAAGTATCCTGGAGAAGCAACAGGGAGACGATAGTCACTTCAGTATGAGAGCCTTGCAATGAGGGTTAATACGCACGACCTGATCTGACTACTTTTTAGGCTATGTTGGGGATGACTACCCTCATGAGCTCCCGATATACCTTCCCACCGTTGGTATGAAGGTCGAAAATAGCGAGAATTTCGGGCTCGCCGATTTCAACGCTTGGAGAGATTGGCGAACGACCGACTTGTTCCCCGCAAGTAACGGGTTCGTCAAGCTCGGTCCCAACGGTGAGCAACTTCCTTCAAGTTCTAGGTAGACAAAACGCGGAAAGCTGACAGACGTCGCAGGTAGAAAATTCAGTATTGGCGCTCTTTTGACTGTAGTTCTGCGATGACTGACGGTCTCCCAAGGGATCGCCATGTTCCACCAGATGCATTGCATCCAGATGATCCGGGACGCGATCGTGCAGAACGATGCAGGACACCATACTCGCCATTGTCTCAACTTGCTGCGACAAACCGTCCTATGCGCGAGTGACACCACGCTGGATCCGATGATCAGCGAGCATGCCATAGACGGTCTAGGCATTGTCCATGTTTGCAGGGATTGGGAGAGGGTTTTTGATTTTGTTACCGAGAACCAGCTCCAGTACATGAACAAAACGACTGGGCGCTGGGATTGATTCCGAGTCAATATGATACTCTACATTGATGATTTAGACTCACCCAGTTCGAAGAACCGTCGTTGTCTACGGCAAAAGCATAGAGTTGTCATCGTGATGGCCTGAGGCAAAAAAGGCGCCAAGATTGATACGCGCTGCAAGCCTATCGCAGCTGCGAAAAGAGGGACGGGGAGGAGGAGAAAACAGTTGGTCCCGTTCTAGGCTAAGTTATTGTCATGATGTGGCCTCACCGCAACTCAAGGCCCTCCACTTTGGTCACACTTTGGCGTCCTGATGCTACGGCTACACAAACCAGCGCCACACCGGAAGATGCCGAGAGATATATCAAGGGGTTGAGAGTTCGATCCCTTATGGCGACAGAACCGGGATCCTGAAGTCCCGCCCTTGTCGGGCTTCCCGCCCTCCCGGATACACTTTGGAGCGAGCGCACATGGTGTAAGACACCCCGGGAATATACTTAGGCCGCGTGAGTCAGGCGGGAGTCGGTACCCGACCAAACCCGCCTTCCCGACCAATGGGCGGTCATCGATCTGTCGGGCGGTCATCGGGATGTCGGGATCTCCGTCATCCGCAGCGTCGGACCACTCCCGACGCATCGGGAGTATGTGGTAGAAGCTTCGAGAAGAGGAACGATGAGCAAGCATGGGATTAGTATAAATACAGAGACAGCGTTGTACTAGCTACTCAGACTTCGTCCTTAACCAGTTTTCCCCATACAACCCCGTTGGGCACTCTGAGCTCTCCGTGGTAGGACTCACCCACATGTCTCCCTTCGATACCTCCGCCAACGTCGTTGACTCCGACGAGAGAAGGCTCCCCGACGCCACACCTGGGACTAGGTCCGGCGGCGAGCCTCGTACCTTGGGATTAGGTTCCTACGGTACCACAGTCTCTGGCGAGATGGATGTGCGACCATCGAGGGCCCCTATGACTGGTACAGTACGACCAGTCGAGCACAATACGAGGATGTACGTGGTACGCTCGCAGGAAAGCTATGGGTTGACTACAGGGGTAGTCTCTCATGAGCGGGTCCTTGTCACGGCGAGATCAGGTCGTAACAATAGGACGAAGTCTCCATACTGCCCACGTACCACTACATCGGAACCTCCCTCCCCCGGCGTTGGGGTAACGCCTCCAATCACCACAACCTCCGACACTACTCCCCCCCTTGTACGAGCTCGCAGAACCGAACATCGAGTACTCTCCCTCCTTAGGGAGTTGACCATCCACATCGCGGAATTCAAACCAACAGTACGGTCAGGTCCTACTCAATATCGGAGCCTTCTGGGCAGAGCTGCATGGGTCATAGACGTGGTCTATAGGTTGCTGAGACTAGAAGAAGACTGGGTTCTTCTTCGGTCTCTGGTGAACGGACATATCCCCATCATGGCACGATGTATGGAAGTTCTGTGGAGAACCCCCCAACATCTATCTCGACACACGAAAGAAGGATTATACCTTCTTCAGGCAAGATATCTACGAGGGCCACTACGACGTATACGAACCCCGACATTCTATACCGAGCCACGCCTAGATCTCACGGTGTTCTACCACCCCCCTTCCCTCACCCTAGACCCCTGGGCCGTGCACCTACACAGCGCAGAACAAACTTGCAACACCCCGCACCACCTACGTCTCCTATACGGAGTGGAAATCGGGAGATCCACGAACCCCGCCCAACCTTTGGATCAAGGACTCACCCTCTTTCAACATCCCGTACTCTATTCCGACAACGGAGAACCTTTCCGCACGAACCAGGAATAAAAACACCCAGACGACACAATGGATCTCCTCGTGGAGGAGAGTCCTGACATGAAATGGAAACTAGCAGTGGAAAGACCGAGAAAATAGATTTCGAGCCAAGCAGCGTAGCTCACTCTCTTCAAAAAGGGGAGACACAGTCGAGGACTATCGTAATGAAAATCCGGATCCACCGGTCAAAAAAACCAACCACCTTCGCCAATAGCAATCCCCACACTGTGAAGCGCTGCGCCACCTTCCCACAAGGGCGAGCGTCTATCACTCATCGGCATACCCACAGGAACGCATCCCAGACGAGCACTCGCATCATCCGGACACATGACCTCGGAGGATGAACTACGCGACGAATATCTCCATGGACGATCGACCATCACGCAAATCAGGAACAACACCACGAATACGTTTTGGTGAAAACTCACGCGACGCGCCGATCACAATCAAGAGTAACGCAATCAAAAGACTCTCCTGAGTTGGGTATCAAAAAACAAGAAGGATATACGTCCGTAGGCGAACTACGGGGAACAAGAAATCCGAAACAGAACTCATCAACCCCCTACCGAATGAAATCCATCGCTCCCAGCCACCACTCCTCGGTCACCTCCTCCCACTCGCTCGCCATCCCCATCTCGGATAACCCCTCCGTCTTCGCCTTCTCCTCCCATCGCTTCCCCTCCTCCCCCTCCGTCGAGGCCCAGAAAGCGGTCACTATGTCGCGGCGGGACAAGGAACGCCAGAAGTAACGGAGCGGGAGATGAAAGTCAACGATCCCGCGGATAATGACATGAGGAGGGAGTTCCTCCGCCACTGGTCCCGTCGAGTCAGACGAATGCGAGAAAGAGTAAAGAATAAACTCACCAGGAGGTAGCAAAAGTGCCCACGCACATACGGCCAGCGCGCAGGAAGTATCACTGCCCTGAGGCGGCACGAGCGAGAGAGGACTCCACGCCGCCGGAGGAAGGAACTCGACGTCCTTCGCGAAAACGAGCGCGGCACGCAGCAGGGTAAACTAAAAAGGAAGCGTACCCACAACCCCAGACGTCCGGTCAAACAGCCCCAGCGCGGAATGGTTCAACAACTTACCAAAGCCAACCATTCCGACGACGACAAATGCCCAAGTCCGAACGAATTATTATTCGTCAAACCGTCGTCTACGGCGATGATACAGCGTATCCACTCCTCCAGAACGAGGCCCGGGATTCGCGCAGGGCGCGCGTTGATGCGAAAGCCGCGATGATTGACAACCGGGGTGGCGTCAGACGGCGCGGCTGTCGAACGACGCGAGATCAGAGCAAGCAAGGAGGTGGGCATCGTCGAGGGGCGTAGGAGAGTGGTTCTGGGGACCTTCTTCGGAGCCGCGCCATTATAGCTGCGCGCACAAGCGCTCGTTCCCGCACCCAATCTCTGGGACTTCTGGGATATCAGCAATAGGCTTTCAAGAAGCGCACCTGGGTCCAGAGAATAGACTCACTTGAATGATTCTGCAGATCATTCCGCGAGACCCTGGGGTCTGTACCTCAGATGGATATCTGAGGGTGCAGATATGGGGTCTTGAGCACTCAGATGGGGGTTTGGACTCGCAGGGAGTCCTGGCCGCCCGGAGAAGACACAACCACGGTACCGAGCGCGTGGCGCGGGTGCTGTTCAGAGCTCGGGGAGCTCGAACGACGAAATCATGACCGATGCCGGCGGCAATGAAAAAAAAAAAACCGATTTCTGTACGATCAGAGGCGCATTCTCGAGGACATCTCAGGACGAGTATCGAAAATATACGCCACACAAAATCGATCACGTGACCCGGACAACAAAACATCGTCTTTACGATACAGACACTCCTGTCTATTCAGAATTCTCTCCAAACGCGTCTTCATCGAGGAAAACGCGTCTCGGCCCTCCCGTAGCAGGTTCCGAACCATCACGCCTTTTCTCGCGACTACACTTGGGCTTTAACAAGGCTCGGGGAGTCTTGTAAAAAGCATCGACGCGACCGTAGGAGCCCATAAAAAGGGGATCACCCTTTCGTTTCTCGGGACGAGAAACTTAAAAAGGGGATATTGTCATGATGTGGCCTCACCGCAACTCAAGGCCCTCCACTTTGGTCACACTTTGGCGTCCTGATGCTACGGCTACACAAACCAGCGCCACACCGGAAGATGCCGAGAGATATATCAAGGGGTTGAGAGTTCGATCCCTTATGGCGACAGAACCGGGATCCTGAAGTCCCGCCCTTGTCGGGCTTCCCGCCCTCCCGGATACACTTTGGAGCGAGCGCACATGGTGTAAGACACCCCGGGAATATACTTAGGCCGCGTGAGTCAGGCGGGAGTCGGTACCCGACCAAACCCGCCTTCCCGACCAATGGGCGGTCATCGATCTGTCGGGCGGTCATCGGGATGTCGGGATCTCCGTCATCCGCAGCGTCGGACCACTCCCGACGCATCGGGAGTATGTGGTAGAAGCTTCGAGAAGAGGAACGATGAGCAAGCATGGGATTAGTATAAATACAGAGACAGCGTTGTACTAGCTACTCAGACTTCGTCCTTAACCAGTTTTCCCCATACAACCCCGTTGGGCACTCTGAGCTCTCCGTGGTAGGACTCACCCACATGTCTCCCTTCGATACCTCCGCCAACGTCGTTGACTCCGACGAGAGAAGGCTCCCCGACGCCACACCTGGGACTAGGTCCGGCGGCGAGCCTCGTACCTTGGGATTAGGTTCCTACGGTACCACAGTCTCTGGCGAGATGGATGTGCGACCATCGAGGGCCCCTATGACTGGTACAGTACGACCAGTCGAGCACAATACGAGGATGTACGTGGTACGCTCGCAGGAAAGCTATGGGTTGACTACAGGGGTAGTCTCTCATGAGCGGGTCCTTGTCACGGCGAGATCAGGTCGTAACAGTTATCGAGGAGCAGGCGTAGGGGGATTCGGATCCTCACGCGCAGAGCGAGAAGCTTGACACGAAGAATCCACCGAAATCGTCGCTTGGGAAGACTGTGGAGGCGGTGTCCTTGGTGAATAACGCGATGAAGTTTACATATCCCTCCCGTTCCCGTCAACGCCCTGGTTGGATGACAAACAAGTCAAGTCTGTCATCTGCGAGGGTCAAAAGCCGTGAGACAGACATTTCATGACAACGCACGTTCCAACGCCTCTAAAACCCACTCTGCAATCACTTATTTACAAAAGCAGCGCGCGGCAGCGGCAGTCATCGCTCCGCCAGTAAGAGGAGCAGGGGAACCGGATGGCAGCGATGACAAGACGTAGAACGCGACGGTGTACATGTACGACTCGGAGCCCGGCATCCGCGTAGATTCCTCTGTCCAGTTGGGTGGTGAGTCAGATGACGGCAAGAGGCAAGCACCCACCGGACCGTGAGCCGAGAGCATGCCCAAAACTTGATGGATTGCCACTTCAACTATGTGACTACTTAACCGCTACTTATCCAGCCTATACTGTAGACTGCAACAACCCGAACCACAAACAACGATGTCTACGTCGCCTCCACTCAAGTAGTCCTACAGTTCAAGTCGCCAGCCCACTTCATGCTCCAAAGTGCCGACGCAAGCAACGAGTCATAAAGGTCTAAGCGAAGTGTGTGCTCTGGTGAATCTGAAAATGCGTTGATAAACTGATGCATATACGGGACACATTTTCAACCGGACTTTGTCCACAAGTTCTTCCAGAAAACGGTGAAAAGAATAACTCCAATCCCAGTTATAACGATCTCGAGGCCCGTGTAGTTTATCATGCCCACGTTGAATCCATTTCCTCCCCAGACCGCCCCAACAACCCTACCGGTGTAGTTGCTGTACTGGATTGCGAGGGATGTTCGGCCGTTCCACTCCTGGGGAAGCTGCTTGCTCAGTACCCTGAGCGTTACCGTGCTCGCAAGATTGAACCCAAGTGCAACTAGCCACCAGCACACAAACATGGTCCAGAATGTGACGTGATGCGTCGCGAGCAAAGAGATAAAGATACAAAGGCCGGAAAGACCAATCGAGACGCCAAGAAGAAGTATCCGTCTGTCTTCTGTCCGCCGGGCGAAGATCAGGTTCAAGACGAGGAATGGGAATGCGATTATGCCGCCGAGTGCGATACAATTGCCGGAGCTGAACGGAGACAGCTGCAGCCTAGGTTCGTCCCTGAAGTATACGGATATATTCAGTTCCCAAGCACCTGTTCAAAAGGATGAGCCACAGGATAGAGGAATACCAGGACAAATACCTAGGACAAGGAAGCACGTCATGGCCATCCAACACATGCAGACGACTACGCCCCACTGTGCAAAAGGCGCATTGTTCGGATTGACACGCGATGGCAACTCTGCTGCTGTAGGAGTGGAGGTTGTTGTTGGAAGATTGGGTATCCGAGGACGTTCTTCGACATTCTCGAACCAAATGTGAACGCAAACCCAGAAGGCAACCCAGACAACGGACATGATCCAGGCTGGACTAGTGTAACCATTAAAGATTTCGTTCGATGTTCGAGATGTTCGGATTCTTGAAAGAAGCCCCCCAAAGAATGGTCCGGCGCTCATACCGAGACCTAGAGGGTGGTAAATGACCGTACCTCGAGCGCGGTTGGAGGAGCGTGCCTTGACCAAGGACCAGACAGCTCGCCAAGGTGGTGCGTCGACGAATGCCAACTATTCGCCCATCAGAACAGTATCGCTTGCAGTACATCCACCTGTGACTAATGAGAAACCGTCTACATAGAAGTGGTGAGCCAAGCAGGACTGGGCTTACATGGAGAAAGATACTCCGCTGACCATTCGGCCAATGAGAATGAGATAGAGGAACCGAGCTCTGTATGCGAGGGCATACGAAACGTGCCCAAGAATTGATGCGGCGCAACTGATGTGAAGAGCAAACTTGTAGCGGCCTAGCAACCCAACAAATGAATGGACTGCAGAGAAAGAAGCAAAATCGCTTACCATGATCAAATCTCATCATTGGAAGGAGAGCGAGCCCAGAGAAGATGGTTGGGATACCAATCACTATGCCAGAAAATAACGAATCACCTCCGAGGGACTCGACATAGTCGTTCGACGAAGAGATGATGATAAAGAACGAAACCTTGATGCGCATATCAGCCACGATGTTGAAAATCCTTGGGCGAGCTGCAATCGTACCTGTAACAGCAGGTTCGCTGAGATGATAATAAGCATTGAAGACGTCTTCGGGAGTTTAAACTCTTCGTCATTTTGCGGTTGTCTGGTATGTTCTCTGAGCCCGAACATAGAGAGATATCGATGCGAGTCGGAAGAGCATACGCACATGTATAAGTAAAGCCTCCAAATGATGAATGCCGTTACCTCGGAGTCCGAGAACTTGATGGGAGACTTGTGCTCCTGGACCGTCGCGGAAGACAGACCGGTTTGACCTGAGGTCAAAACGGCAGCTAGTCATAACAAGCATGTTGTCTCAACCTGAGTTTTGGGAGGCAAATATTCTTCCTCGATATCGCTGCCTCGTATCACGACTTTCTGACCTCAATTTTTGCCATCGCCTGAATCGAATGAAGTTCTCAGCAGTGCAACAGTACATACCCAAAGAGGTGACAAAACGCCGGCGAGGGTCATATAGCCGATTTCCTGCCAAGGAGACGTCGTGAGATGGCAAGATACTGAGTTAGACACCGGAGATAGAGCATGAATGGAGGGCTGCCGCGTCGTGGAACAGCAAGGCGTCATGTTGATATTGAACAGTCAACATTCGAACGGGAGGAAGGATAGATCATGATGCTCGCTCATACAACCGTGAGAGAGGTGTGTGTCATGCGGTTACTCAAGCTGGAGGAATTCTGTAGCCGAGGTGCGCATATAGGTGTTCGGGAACTAGACAATGGAACTGGTGCTGAACGTGGGGAACGCCGGAGTCGTCATCGACTGTATAAGTCACCGATGACCATAGTCCAGATAACATTCTCGCTCGCCGCCGAGTTTCCATGAGCCCCAGTAGACTCTCGGAGGAACAATCCGGAGAAAAAAGTCCTGAGACTTCACGTTCCCATGACTATGGCGCGTCGAGTTTGTGGAGAATCCCCAGAGTCAACGGATCTTCGAGAACTTCTGGATTAAGCAAGATTAAAGGTAGCTAACTCTAGAGCCGAGTCTTGGCAAGAGTGTAGCTGTCGTAGTGCGCAGTGACTAATGATGGTGATAATGAAAAGCAAGGGAAAGATGCCGACGGCACATCTTTGGCCCGGAGCAGACCCACGTGTTCTCAAAAGTTCACGCATCGCGGCACATTCCTATGGCTTTGCGCTGGCTAAGAAGCAGAGATGTGATGATTTATACCGCGACACCTTGCTTTACATCCACGACGATGAACGGGGCTCGCCTGACGGAAAAGCCCACTGAAATCACCCAAGAAAGGCGCGGAGGTCTGAAACATTGTTCCTTGAGCTTTGCTGCGCGCATGCGAAGACCAGACGTGGAAGAAGAATTTCTTTCTCAAACATGAAGTATGCTGACACTTTCTTGAAACTCTTCTCTAGTACCCCAAAGGATCACTTGCGTTGTAGTTGAGATTGACGTTGTTTGATAAATTATCTTATGATATACTTCTGCCATGTTACTTCCTATGACTTAAAGAGTCCCCATTGCCTTTGCCAGAGCTTCAGCCGCATCTGAGACGAGCTTAGCACCGATTGGGAGAACTCTAGAAAGACGTCAATGAAAATCCCAAGGATCCAACATGAGACGTACCCATCCATTGCCATGATCGGGTGAGGAGCTCCCTTGTACACGACAGTTTCGACCTCGACTCCCAGAGCCTTAAGCTTCTCCCCATACTGTACAGCCTCATCCCTTAAGATATCCAGCTCTCCCGCCGCGATCCACGCCTTTGGAACCTTTGCCAACAGCGCTTCCGGAGCAAAAGCCGGCGAGGCATCCCACTTCGTGTGGTCCTCCTTGTTCGGGAGGTAGTTGTTGCGGAACCAGAGCATGCGCTCCGGGGAGAGCCAGGGGGTCAGCACGTTCTCCTTCCACAGATCGTCCGCGGACGAGGTGTTGTCCGTCACGGGCACGACCAAAAGTTGGAATGTGAGGGGGATAGGGGGAGATCGCTCAGCCGCCTTGAGCGTGAGGATAGCAGCGAGATTTCCACCGCTGGATGATCCTCCGACGGCGATACGCGTCGTGTCGATGTTCAGCTCCGCCTTTCCGTGCTCGAGAACCCAGTCAAGGGACTCGACAGTATCCTCGACGGCGACGGGATACTTGAACTCTGGCGCGAGGCGGTAGTTGACGCTGATCACGAGGCACTTCGCGCGGACACACATGTTGGTCGCAAAGCTGTTTTCGCTGTTGATGTTGCCGAAGGTCCATCCGCCGCCGTGGTAGAACAGGAAGACCGGCCAGCCCAGAGCAGGAGGTTCTCCTGGCGGAGTAAATGCGCGCATGTCGGTGTGTTTTAGCTGGATATCACGAGTGGCACCAACAGGGAGAAGAGGAGAACCTCCTGGGACGGCAGGTAGGTTGCGCAAAGCGGGATCCCATGGCAGAGTGTGCGGGGGTGTGATATTGATGAGAGACGCGTTGTGAAAGGCGACATAGTCGGGATCAAGGCGCGGAATTATCGAAGGGTGAAGCGGCTGCTTGGGTTCTGTGGCCATGTTGACGGTATGGGAATGCTAGATGGTTGCAGAGCCTCAGCTTGCGAGTATAAGTAGCGATCGATTGCGAAGTGCCTCTATCAAACCACGGTCCGGACTAATTGCCCCCGGCCGCCGCCAAAGATAAGACAGCACAGGGGGTGCGGAAGCGCTCCGCTCGAGCCGCTCAGCTCTAGCCGCGCTATCGACATGTACGCGACAGATATCATACATATAGGATTGGGTGACCTATCGACGACTTCATAGATTGACGATAATGATGCTTTTCGAGACTTCAGTGATACCAACACCAACATCGAGATCCTTGAAGGACAGCAATGCACTGAATATGGATCAACATCAAATGTACTTATGTTAACGAGCAAGAAACTTGATGAGATCCTTCAATTGGCAGATAAAGGCTTTGGAGTAATGTTCGAAAGCAAGTCAGTGGAAGGCAGAGGGAAGTCATCATTCTAACAGACCATTTGCTGAGTGGCGATCGAGGTAGACAGCAGAACGACGAGTGAAGGCGGCGCATCCTAAGATACGAATTATCAGGAGGGCAAATTTTGGTGTTGTATAGTATGTTATTGACTTGCCTATACCTCACTTGTGACCGGTGAAATGGGATCATCATCAAGCGCCTTGAGTTTCTTCGAGAGCTCAGCGGAGAGACGCTCTTCGTCGCCTGCTTTGCGTTTGGCCCGGTCAGGGAAAGTCACGATAGAGTCATTGGTTCAGTCAGTCTCTTTCGGACCGCGTACAGATAACCTGTCTGCAAACTTCCCCAAAGTCGAGTACAGCCATGTCGGGTCACTTGGCTGCGCCCTCCGCGCGGTGGTACGGGGGTCTTCTTCATCCTCGGACTCCAAGTCGCGCTCTGAGAATATTGAGCAGCGAAGACCCTGCACAACTCACGCAGTAGTCTAGAGAAGTCCGTATGATTTCAAGAACCTGCATGTAAACACGTTTATCAAGAGTGCCTTAATCAGGTTTGCCCAAGCACGAAAGATAGACATCGTAGGCCTCAAGTAGTGCAGTGAGTTTCTGGGGGGTGTCGTCGTGTTTGAGGTAAGGAAGACCCAGATACATGAAGTCGTCGAAGAACTGCTGGACAGGCATCGGACCAATGTAGTGGCCGACGGTTTCACGCGCCAACCTCTCTTGAGTTTCGAAGATCGAATGGTCCACGTGTAGGCTGCCGTAAGATACCACCTTTTGGTCTATAGGAGTGCTCTTCTTGAAGGAGGACTAACGCGGTAGTAACGCGCAGACTAACGGGATCGGCGGACAGGGAGTCTGACAAGAGAAATGATATTGATTATTGATTTACTCAAGATTGAATTAAAGATTCAAAGTCGCGACGAGGACATACCAGATGCCTTCAGGAAACAAAGTGGTGCTTTCGAAGATTGCAGTTGCAGTTCAACGTGTAAGAAACACATGATCATGACAATTCCGGTTTGGGCGATACCGGCAAGCGCCGGTAACCTCTCTTCCATCCAGCAAGTCTCCAGACCAACGTCGTACAGATTTCACCCCAAACGGCACCCATATATCGCTACTACTCCCCAGGCCGATAGAGTGCGAGGGCTGATGCACTTCGCATCCTTTGAAATCCCGTCAGCCCTGAGCCTCCAGCTTGCACCGAAGATGAACAGAAAAAAGAACGTTTATTGTCGGCTACGCCAAGGCCTGCCTTTCGATCCATCCCACCACTATGGCCCTCGTATCATTCAAATCGCCGTTGACAGGACCTTGAAATCTACCGACCTTCGCCACTGGCCCTAGCATACCATCGCGATCATACAAAAGAAAGAAGCCGTATGGCTCTTTGACTTCTTCGTTGCTACTCTCAGTGCCACTCCCGGAGGACACAAATGTCTCCCTCATGTATGTCGGTAAGTCTATCTCTCTGCCCTCTTTCATCTCAGTCTAAAAGTAGTCACGATAGTGCACTCCAAGCCCTGTTCTTCAAGAACGACGCCATCCGATGGGTGACTGTCGCCCTGTCAAAGCTTCTGCTGAAGGATCGCAAGGCGAACAAGAGCCGGGTGTGCATGTACCGCTTATCGAATACATGATCGCCTACCTCCGAAGGGAACTCTGGGAGTCGAAACCTCATCCCCGTCAACGTGCGATTGCCCTCCGGAAGGGATTACTCCAAAGTCTCATGCAACTGATGCCTCTCACGAGGGATGTGGAGGATGGAATGACCACGGATGGGGTGAACTCTTTCCTCAATCAGACGATCCGAGCGTTGGGGATCCAGACACTTTATCCTTGTGTGCCGCGCACTTGAGGGGCTGGACGCAAATAGCGTTGATGCTGAGAAGCAGAGGAAGCCGGGCTCGCGCCAAGTGTGGCGGACCTGGCAGAGGCTGAAGCAGACAGTGGAGACGAAACGCCGCAAAGTGGGTCGTGGATCCCACCGCAACGACTGGGGCGTCTGAGTTTCAAGTGGCGACGCAACGTTGTATGAATCCGAAGGTTTGCATGATGTTTTCGCAAGTGAGCTGCGTAATGCTGATAACATTGACAGTGTGAACGGCCTTATGGTGTCCGAGGTATGCCATTGCAGCACTGCTCGCGCTGCGAATGGCTGTTGGTGTACTCGAGGCCGTGTCAAAGGGCGGTCTGGAACCATCACCGCGTAATTTGCAACACAGTACGCGAGATCATCAAGCCACCCGAACCAAAGACGGAAACATAGACAACCTCACCTAGGCCTTCGGTAAACTATGACCCACACGAAGATCTGTAATTTGCTTCCAATATCATCCTTTTGTTTGATTCTCAATTGCCGAGAACAATAAGCCAGCGCTGATCCTCAGGACTGAGGAACAACAACATCGGCGATCTCTCTTGGGGGTCCGCTGATGACCTTGTCTTTACACCTATAAATAAGGGTACGATAGACGAATGGAGGCCGCCTCATTCCTTTCGGTCTCGGTGGCGTCGTTCGTGGGGATGCTTTGAGGCGGTGGTCACAGTGGGAAAGTGGCTTGCCTCACTGCGTCCACCACGGACCGTCTACATCTCGCCTCCAATCCACCCACTCTACTGTCGCTGGTACCATGGGTTGACGGTTTGAGGACCGCCGTTCTGTCCTGGAAGCCCCAGACAAGATGGAGCCTCAAGGTAAGAATTATTGTCCCTGGCCAATGTCGTCGCTAAAGCAGTCAAACAGCGCTATCTTGAGGTCCCCTACCATAAAGAACCGCCATATTTTAGTCAGTGTCGCCGCCGACTGTAGGAGTATCGCCCGCTGACCGCCTTGCAGAAGAATGTCCTCCGTGAACTCGACGGCTAGTGCGCCACAAACTGCAGTCCGCTGTCCTTGCTTCTCATCGCTCTATCGTTAACTAAATCTCCCCCAGACACATCGCCATCTCCACAGATGGCGAATCCACCCGGTTTCCCTCCCCTTGATCCAGCATGTTATCCTCGTGAGCGTAAGCACCCTATTTTCAACCTGCAAGCCTCGACATCCGTCTGACCTTTGCGTAGCATCCCAAGGAATCCGACCTATGAATCGGGTTGCCTATTACGCCAATCAGGCGCCGATTCCCTGGCTGATTGGAGCAGACACAAAGCGCTCGGCGCATAGACAAAATGGAGTCCATGCATACAAATCCTGCAAGATTGATGTTGTCAATGTGAGTTCAGACATGGGTGTTGAGAAGAAGAAGGCGCTGATTGCTGCTATTCTACAGTTGCGCCGAGTCTAGTGTATGATAGAGAGACGGGAGAAAAGGTATAAAGAGAAACAAATGGCAAGGGACTACATCTTCCACCCTCACACCCAGTATGACCTATCATCGCCTCTTCGCTCCTGCCCCTTGTTGCTCGCCATAAGTGCACCCGGTTACAGTAGGTCAGTCTTAAAGCTTTGGTGGTGAATTGGGATGTACTTACGGTGCCCTGGGTCCACGCAGGACCCGTTCTCACATGCATCGTTCTCCTTATGTTCGGCGCGGTTTGTGTCTATCCCATTCGGCCAAGGACTCTGCGGGTGATTGGTGTATCCGGCCACCCGATTCATAGGTAGGATTCCTTGGAACGCTACGCAAAGGTCAGGCAGATGTCAAAGATTGAACGTCCGAGATGGAGTGCTTACGATCATGCAGACAACATGGTGGATAAATAGGATTGAAACCGGAGGGATTTGCCGTCTGCGGACACGGCGATGTTTCGCTGTTCGTGGCGTAGCGTCGAATTCACGGAGGACATTCTTCTGCAAGGCGGTAAGCCAGCGATACTCCTACATTTGGCAGCGACACTCATTGGAATTTGGCTTTTGTTTGTGGTAGGTGACTCCAAAATAGCGCTATTCGAGTCTCGACTGCATCAACGACGACATTGACCGGAGGCTTTGTCTTGGTCTGGGGCTTCAAAGACGAAACGGTTTCAATTCGTCGGTCTGTGGCTCCAGTGATGGTGTGTGAAGTGGGTCACTTTGCGCCGAGATGTGGATGGCTGGAGGTGGACGGTTTGAACATAGGATAAGACATGTCACGATAGGGATCACCGCCTCTTTGGCTTTGAATTTGACGAGTCAGTCTGCTGATGAACCTGTTTTTCTACCTGTCCATGAAGCATGCAGCGGTAGGAATGGAGCCCGCCTCAATTTCTTGTAGTGTCGGTGGCGTCATTTGTGGGGAGGCTTCAAGGCCGTGGTCATGGTGGGTAAAGTGGCTCGGTTCAGGATGACTGCAGGTACGACGACAATCGGGGCGGTCTGGACGCGGTCCAAGTTTGGGCATTGGGTGTGTGACCTTTTCTGAGGATCCGAAAGCTGTTGACTCATTCCGACAGCGTTCGACAGCGATGACAAGACCGACATGCTCTTTCTTTTGGAGGACGGCACACCCTATCTGCTAGCAGTACTCGCCGCGAGTGTATATCGAATCGAGCAAATAGGCTGAAAACCTCAAGAGGAGATGCAGATGAAAGGAGACGCCCTAAACTTAAGTTTCGCCGGTGATCACCGGGATGAGCATGAGCCATCGCTCGTCTTATGTTCTGCTCTCACAAAATGACACATCTACGAGCCTGACGTGACCTCGAGCTACAACTTGAGTATGTAGACTTATCTTGTCGCTCAAGTGAAACTTAAGTTGTGAGATAGCGACTTACAGCTCGACTTCAGTCAATCAAATGAATTTAATGTAGGTGGAGAAGGGTACGGGGTACGATAAGGCGACGGTAGCACAGATGCAGTGGCATTGCCCTGCCTACTACAGTACAGACTGTCTACACTGAGATATTGGGATCTAATCAGTAGGAATACCAAGATTCATGAACACGACGACGTACCACAGACACTCGTACATCGTCGGCTGAATACGGGAATGCCGGGCGCTGCCGGTATCGTCCACGGGGTCGTACCAGCCGTTGGCGTTTAGCGACGGCGCCGGGTCCGCGCAGTCCTTGTCGTGAGAGGTGGAAATTTCTCAGAGTGCTACGTTGCCTTGGTCCGTGTCTGCGGCGTGCGTGCTCAGTTGTGTGCTCCCGTCCTATGTGCCGGATGAGTGCAATACGTGAGCACCTTGGCTGGTGTTGTGTTTCTGTGTTCGGCTTCCAGGGGGGTCAGGCTGTCCAGTGACTCCAGTCCACGGGTAAATTCACGAGGGGAAAGAACAAAAGGCGGACTTTGAAAATCGGCCAAACACGGTCTCGTGCCTCTCGTGCCTGATGCACTTTGCACATCAGTGCGGCATGGGCAAGTTGCCGTGGTTGAGAGCTGACTAACCATTTGTTCTTTTCCATCAACCACCACCACGGCGACGACGACGACTACAGCTTGACACCGTGCCCCACGGGACTACAGCTCATCACCGACGACGCCATTACCGACGACCTTCCTGGTACTGTCACCGGCGCCGGCGTCACCAGCCCAAGTCTGGTCTGTGTCGGGAACACGACGAAGGATGGCTAGCGCGACGCTGGGATAGCTTGGCTTTGTGTGTGTGTGTGTGTGTGATTTTTGCAGTTCTTTACATGCTACCATTGCCGACGACAGCTACACCGTGCGCAAAATCAACGTCTCCCCTCCTCCCCAAATTCTACCAATTTGGACCAGGGCTATGGTGCTTGGTCTGGGCCATATCCATGGAGGTTTCCCGGACCACCTAGTGGCACGAAGTGAGTCCGAGTGCCGTACTTGAGTTCAGCTTGAATGCCGAACTCGAGACTCGCTCGGTTCTCAACCAGGTGCAACTTGAGTTTAGCTCGAGTCTTAGCTTGAGTCGTACATTTAGGTTGAGTACGACACTTGAGCTTAAGCTCAATGCCAGTGAGAGTTTCGGCTTGAGTTGCCGACTTGGGTTTCGCGGAATCTCGACTCGACTCTCACTGTTCAGCCTCGCACAAATTTGGCTTGGGTTTATCATAAGTAGGATAGTATCATTCACAATATATGAATCCTTTCATTGACCAAAACACGAGCACGATTGAAACATAAGATGAGCAATGGCTCATGCTCATCCCGGTGATCACCGGAGTATCTTAAGCCTAGAGTGTCATCTTTTTGGATGCAGCTGGCCGTCAATGTCAATTCCGGTCTCCTGTTAGACTTGAGCGTTCTCGAAGATGCCGTCAGTAGGTCGAGACAACTCTCACCTGTCCAGTGGCCTTGCAGCTCGCGGTCAAGAAGCACAGTCAACGGACATGAGGCGCGAGAGGGTTGGTCACAAAACGTGGTAGATAGCCATCTGCCTATGAGCTGTACCAGATTTACCTGCTGTGGATATAACATTGCTCTGGGCACCCTCTTCCTGATGACGGTCCATACATTGAGCAGAGGGTGAGGAGAAAATGATTCCGCCACACTTTGTTACAGTATGCGCCACAGAGCCGTTCGGATGATAGAGAATGGTTAGATTAGATATACAGTGGCTGTAATAAACCAGAAATGATGACTCGATTCGGTGAATGGGCCCTGATTGGCGATTCGGAGGTGTACAGATATGGTCGTCCCGGAGGAGGGCGAAACGATCAAGTGACCGGATTAAGCGCAGTGCGTCATGGACACGAACAAACTTCGCGTCGCGTAGCTGCTCTGAGTACCTGCGTTGACTCCTTCCATTCGAGAGGCTATATACATTTAATGATTACTGTCGACGTTTGAAGCCATTTCTACGCGTCCTTTCTCGCGATTTCGGTTAAAAACCGAAGAAGTGAAGCACAAATATATATACCATACGGTTTGAAGGCGAAATGAATACGCCCAAGCCTTGAAGGCTTCCTCATTGTTATGCACTTAACAGCCCCCATAATCAGCCGGTCCTTGCCGGTCGAATTCTATCATATAACACAAAAAAAAATTCGACAAGGCCATCTTCTCACTCCATTTTTTCGGTCACATGTTTTCAGCGCGCCCTAAGTCTCAAGAAGACACGACAAACAGCAGGAACAGAAAGCTGACGATTTCGAAGCTGCACAAGAGGCCGGAATTCACAAAAGAGAACATTTTGAATGGACTAAAACGCGAAGGTATATTTCCAAAAAAAAATAAACATGCATCCCACTAGATGGAACGTCTACGACATGATTTTTCCGTGATTTTTGGGGGTCCTGGAGCCTGCGCGTTTGACGATCGAGACGGCGACGGCTCCTAAGTTCGGAGGGATGACCAAAGACTACGTGACCTGTGCCAGTCGTCCTTCTCATATCGTCGGCCACTACCTCATCGCAGCGCAGCGCCCATCCGTCCACCCAAACGGCAAAAGCCTCGCAAATCGGAGTTTCCAGAGCACTCGTCGCAGTTTGAGAGAAGACCGGGCCAAAGGTGAGGATTACTGCTTCCTGGTGATGTATTCGCCCGTCGCTCATACCGTCGATAGAGCAGTTTCGCCGCATAATCCAGCCTGAAAACCATCCAAATCCTAATCAATAGACCGAAAGTGAGTCGCGGCTTCAAGGAGGAGGAGCGCCACCTTCTGACTTGCTGCCGCGAAGATGTCTAGTCTGTACGGCAGTTCGACCAGCCAAGGAGCTCCCTGTGCGTCGTCCACCAAGCCCTACCATCACACCCAACTCAAACAATCTTCCAGTGCCATACCATCCATGCCAAGAAGCCCCACTGATGGGCAATAGCATCCCCTACGCACTACCCGGTAACCCTCGATGTGGTGTCATCCTCGCGAGTGTTGACCGCGAATGTAGGCGCGTATGCCATCGCTGGGAACGATATGGGTCGGTTGGCGGCCAATCATCAACAGTACCGGCAAAGCCCAGCCCATGTACCGATGTGGCCACTAGGAGGTGCGAGTAGCCCGCATAGCGGAGGGCCCGGCGAGGCTGGATTAGCTCTTTCTACGCGTACGCCCTCTATCACTTCATCAGACTAGAGTTCTGACAATCTCGCAGAGGGCTACGCACCTTACGCTGCGTCCGGAGTGGGGGTGACGGGAGGAAAGAATTGACGATGATGTACATCCCATCGTCTTATAACTCCCATGGCTGGCACCACATGTAACATATAGTCTCCAAGCAACGATCTGGCATCACCATTATACCACAACGAGCGACGTCCGAAAGGCAACTCACCCAGACAACATCAATCTTCCCGTGCCTCAATGAAGCTGACGCTTTGCCGTTGCCACGTCCGGATTACTCGTCGTCCTGCGGGTCGCCAACAACTACCAAGGGAGTATAGGACTCGGAAAAGTTCCAGGGACCCTCAATAATCGAAACCCTACAATCCGATTTCCCGCGAGCCACGACTAGACATGGCCTTATTCCAATTACTTGAACCTAACGAACGTCATCAAGCAAATATCAGATAATGGCAGATAAGCTTACCTGGCGGCCAGGGAGTGAACGCGAATGAAACTTCAACCTCAACAGGTTCTGGCTTCGATACTTATGCAAACTGCACAGCTGACAGCTCCTGTTGAGCTGTAAACAGCAACACCAGTGATATAACAAATAGCTGAGAGCTGGTAAGCCGGAAAGAGGCTGGCTTGATCATCCAGTTGCTGACCAGCGACATGGAGCGGCGGCGCGGGGCGGGAATCTTTCTGGGCCTCAAAGAGATATGACCAGTCACGATGTCCGCACACGACTGATTCTCGAGAGAAGGGGTGGTCTCCTTTGCGGGTTTGCCACTCTTGCTTTGAGATATGTGTGGATGGTTCGGGAGCAAGAATTTGATCGACCGTGAGCCATAAGAGACACGATATGACTGGCGGTCAAAATCGCTGTATGTTGTCCACAAGCACGAGTCTCCAGGGATCCGTCGCCGTCCTCATCGTGCTGAAGAGAGAATTCAAAATGGTTCGTAACAGGAGAACAAAGGAAACAACACACCAGTCCCGTCAAAAATCAGGAAAAGTTGCAGTAAGATGCGGATGTGGTAGGCAAAAACCGAGCCTTCTAAGGTCACCCAGCGGCTGCGTATGGGGTGTCCGGCGACAGCATTCTTGTTCCAAGAGAGGACCATCCAAACCAAACATATCCAAGTCACAGGTCACATCCACGTGAACGGGCTGTCCGGCGCCATCATTCGCATCAATAACACACCCTTTTCATTCTGCTCCATTCCTCGACGACCCCAGTGGCGGCCAGCCCACGGAGAGCCTGGATTATGAATACTAGACTTGATGAACCGCGGTGGTTGGCAGTGAATGAGGATAACGCACCTGTAGTGGTGACCATCCAAGACGAAAGGGATTTCGCCACCGACTTCGGACAGGAGGAAGGTGCTCGAGTCTCCAGTATCCAAAGGTTGGGACTTGGTGGCGATTATCGCGTTTGTTTTCATCTGCGCTCGAGCTTCGTCTTCACCCTATCTGACTGTTAGAATTCTGCAATACAAATTCCAAACAGCAGACCAAGACTCACCGAATGCCATACAGATCCCAGCCTGCCCTATCATCATCCAAATCCGTATGACCCAAATTCTCGAACAGCAATCCAACGGGACTCGAATGTCTGCCTCTCCATCTCATAACAGTATTATGCCGCACAGTTCTCTCCGTGCCTCTGGACCGTCTCTGGCGTCGATAGCTCTGGCATCGCCTCGTGAATCCTCTTCCGGGAGCGCCTTCGACAGCTCGAGGGAACATCTTCTCGCCTCCGGCGCCACCGAACTGTGGCGCATATATCTTGGGCACGTGGTTCCGGGGTCGTGCTCCAAGCCGATGAGAGACTACATATTGGGCGGAAATTGGAGGATTGCTGAGCATACGTCGGAAAGTTTGAGAATTGACCGGAATATGGGGAGTTCATCAACGGCGAACTGGACCTATTCGACGGGGAAGGGGATAGCGAAGCACGGTGTGAGTTATCCTTCTGTAAAGACGACAGGCTGATTGAGTGTCCTAGGATATGGCTGGGTGCCTGCGTCCCATGATAATGATCATAAGCAACCCAACCGTCTGAGTGATTGCAGCGCTTTGTCAACGATGGTGAAAAAAAGAGGCGGCAGATTTTACGCACCTCGGGGACTTCGGGTAAAATCAAGAAAACCAGCATGTACACCATCTTCATGACTCTGGCTCATCAACAGCGCTGGGGGGACTCTTGGATGCCATGTGGGCGACGCTTGAGCATATGGGCCATCGATGATAGGCTATGGTCCCCAACGCTCGTCGCGACATGGCAGGGCCAAAAGGTTTCAGAGGGAGTCGAAGGACGTCCGACGACTGGCGCTGGCGTTGAGGACAGGGCAGCCGATAGCCGTGGACTGCCCGACAGCAAATGCGGCCCATTCGTTGGCCTGCTACTGCTCCAGACAATCATGAGATGTCCTGCAGTCAATTTGAGCGGCATATACGGTCGTTCGTGGGCGATTGGACGCCGTGCTGTCCAGGTGTTGGCTGTATCTATGCGCAGAAAAGGGAAGGGTGGAATGCGCCGTTTTGGGTTGTCCTGTTTGGATGCGGAATGAATGGCTCGGAGACGACGACGTATAAACGGAGCATCGGTATGCTGTTGGTATGAGGCTGGAGAATTGGCCTGGGTGGTATGTGGGTCGCAAAACGTCGACGCGTCCCCCGAAACTCCCATACTAGATTTCCTCGGTCCAGATCGCAGCGCAAATGAGCTGCATGTCTTCCACGCACCCACGGTCTGTCAGGGCTACTGTACCTTTTCATCACTCAGCACGGATCATTCGGCAAGAGGCAATCGGAGGTAATGGCCTTGGTCCAACTGGCGAGCTCACCACAGCCCTCAAGCTGCTGCTCCTGTTTATATGACATTTTATGCTTTGAGCCTACATCATGGGAGGGAACATCAAGGTGGACAGACGAGGATTTCTTTGTCTCGAGAGTCAGCCTTCGGGGAAACCCGAAAAGTCCGATCAGGGAAAATGCTCGAGCTGTCCGGGGTCCTGGTGTAGCGCTTGATTGGCACACTGCAGAACGCAGTGCGTTGACGTATCGAGCCTGTTTCGAGCTGTGCTCCGCAAAGTCAATTCAATCGTTGCGTGATGGTCGAGGTTATGCATCAAACCGATGTCAATCCGGATCCGCGATCGTTGCGTCACAGTTCAACAACAACGTTAGTTCATTCATTCTCATTACAAATCTCCACTTCAGAAGATAGCGTGGTAATTACGAGTTCATACGCGGTCCATCATGAGATATGTATAACAATTCGGACTAAAAAGTCCAAAGCAGAGTGCAACCTATTCACAATCGCTTTCATCGTGCTCTTCTTCTCCGTCATGTCAGCATCGAGCTTCTCCTCTCAATTCCTCTTCTTATAAGGTAGGCGTCAGACGCAAACGGGGTCATCACGTGAAGGGGTCCAAAAACTTGTCCAAGGCTATCACAGCTTTGCACAGGGCCTTGAAAAATAAAACCTCTTCGTCAAGCCCTCCGGAATAGTGTTTAAAATTTTTTGACGACGAGACTTGTAGGGCTAACGGGGCATGTAAAATTTCTGATACAGTTTCTTCGTATTTTTTCCTTTGCAGGGAAGGAGCACGTGATGACCCCATTTGCGTCTGACGCCTACCTTACTCCCTCGTCACAGTGGCCAGATCTGCGCACACACAGCTCTCAGCTCCTGTTCCAATCCACTACTAATGGAATAAGCTGTGTGCGGCTGATGGTAGCCCGTCTGAGTATTGCGACCAGAGTCGTAGCTAGAACGCATCTACTTGAATGGGAATAGCTATGCAGCATGTATTCATGCACCCCGTCCGCTGGCACACAATGACGCTTTGCCATAGGACTCCGCTAATGGGCCGTGTTCAGTTTTGACGGCGAAGCCCAAGAACCAATGTTATTTAGTGCCTGATCCCAGGGATCGTTAACGTTGCCCTACAAATCGTGAGGTCTCTAAACATAGACACATACCACGCATACCTCCCAAGAAACTTATCGAGCGACCGAAACGCATTGACCCTCATCCTGCAGAATTCGAGGAGGGGTGAGCAAGCCTGCCAGTGGAATGGGCCACAGCGATTGTCAATAATCTTCGCCCGTCCTGTGAGTACAAGCCCAGCCATTGTAATCACGAAACAAGAGAAGGGACAATGATATCAGAGCATAGCGTTCAACAGATGGATCCACACTAGCAGGCAGACGTCGATACAGGTGACCTCGTTAATGGTAGTATCAAATCGTGGTGAAAGTATTTCCAGACTGGACGCCGTGCTAGCCCTTTTCAAATAGTCTAGCATGAAGTCGAATTTAGCCGCGAGATATACAGCAATTCGAATTGGAGGTGGTTGTCACAGTGACAAGACCGCCAATTTTGCCGCTGAATGTGCTCTCACTTGTAGTCGTACAAGGTTAGTTTGTGTCATCACAGGCAGGAACGAGGAGGGTCGATTCCTGGATGTTAGGCGTTGACGCGTTGACGGTTGAGCAGAAGAAATTACCGGCGTTTGCCGACGTATCTCTCTTCCCCCCAACATTGTCGAGTTTGACTCTGGCGCGTTACCTTTCACGGCCCGTTTGGGACCCAAAGAACTGTACAGTTACTTCCACATATGGATCATGCCTTGTGTCTTTGTGATATGCGTCTGAAATCTCGACCCGCTCGGAAACTGGACGACAAAGAGCACCTAGGCTGCTTTCAGAGCCAATCCACGGGCATATCTGGGTCCAGGAGGAGGTCGCATTTCGTCGAGGGAAAGACTTCGCAACTCACTGGGAGTGGTGTTCTTCGCGATATACAAGAGACCAACGCGTATGGACCTATTAGAGAAAGTTACTCCCACCACCCATAGGCGTCTCCGAGTCCCTCTGGATATCTGTAAGCCATCACTTTTCTTCTCCTCACATCTCAGTTAATCCCTTAAGTAGTACTTACCCGTCGAGGCACAGTGTTTCTAGTACAGTCGGGAAGTCCGACTTTCTCTGTTCCCGGCGAACTCCTCGAGGAGTACCTCCAAACCCTCACTTCCCAACCTCGATGCTTCATGCTTCATAGGCTGCTACAACGCGTCTGGATAATGCGCATATCCTACATCCAACACTCTCTTTCATTGAAACGGAGCTGTCGCATACCGGTCTCTGCACGTCAAGCGTTATCATGCCTTTGTTGGATACACCGCGGTGGAGTTTCTGGCTCTAGCAGACGCTATCCCTATCCAACTATGATTGGTGATGATCCCAGTACAGCACCCTCAAAACTTCATCGTCTTTGACCCCATTCAGAGCGTTCGGCTTTGGTCCACCTCAGCGACCGTCTACCTGAAGTCTGCACCCTGCATCCTCCAGCCTGTTCTGTCGGCTCTTGCGCTTTCAGGCATCGTTTTCACCTGGACGATCCTATTCCTGTACCTATGATACTGAACTCGATGCTCTGTCCATCAAACGATGCCATCCATTGAATCTGCGGCCATTCCACAGGTTTTCACCTCCCTGCGGTTTTGCTCAAGGATACAGAAGGGGTCGAGGGTACATGGGCGTCAGTACTCGAGCTCATTGACGGTCGCCTACATCCACTGGATTCCGAACTACAAGACTGCGAATGGATGGCGGTGTGTTTGAGGGCACCATCGCAACCATCATCTCGCCGCCGAAACCAGAGTCGGACACACAGGTCTCTCAACCTTCGGGCAATGCGACTATCTGTAACTCGTCCCCAATGGATTTTTTGCTGGTTACTCGCCATGCTTAGCGCTGATCCTCCGTGTCTACGGCCCGCTAGACTCTGCCAAGCCACAAGGCCCCCAACCTTCTCCTCCATGTGATCTAACTCAATCTGAGTTGAGCTCACATTCCACAGACGGTCCGGGCTCTCGTGATGTCTTCACCTCGCGCGGTATAAGGAGGAACACCAACAAACCGGAGAATTATCAATGGCGACTAGCATGTTCTGGGTAGCAACCCTTGTACTTTCGTTGCTCTCCGCTGTGCAAGCAATCGCGATCGCACCAGCGGCGTTCGTCCTCATCGGAGATAGCACGACAGCCCTTCTGTGAGTCTCAAGCATCAATCATTGATTTGGCTCAATGGCTTGTTCCGAAGCGGCGGGTGGGGCGACGGATTCTGCGGGAACGCGTCCATCGGGACGCCATCCTCCCTCGCACCTCACACGTTCTGCTTGAACGCAGGACGGAGTGGCGCCACGACCGGGACATACGTCGCAGACGGCTATTGGGCTTCTTCATGTAAGGAAACCTTGCTTCGCTGTCCCTTAGACTTCTAACGCCCTCCCGGGCCCAGTGGACACGATCACAGCCCAAGTCGCCAAGGGTAAACGCACCTACGTGACGCTGCAGTTCGGGCACAACGATCAGAAAATCGCGCCGCCAGAGTCCATGGGCGCCAACCTTACGGCCATGGTGCAGGAGCTGCGTGCCGTGGGTGCGGAACCGGTGCTCGTCACCAGCCTGACGCGTAGGATCTTCCTCAGCGACGGCACAATCAATGACCTGCTGAAGGACTGGGCGGACGAGACCATCCTGATATCGCAGCAACAAGGAACGCACCTGTTGGATCTGCACGCCGCGTCCATTGCGTACGTCGAAGCTATTGGCGCAGACGCGTCTCATCGTCTCAACCTTTCTCCTTCGGACAATACCCGTGCGTCGTTTTGTTTGGCCCGGTCCGTGTCCGTGTCCGTAGTGATGTTGATGCCCCACAGATTTGAATGACAACGGCGCGATAGTGTTCGGCAGGTGAGTTACTCCGCGTGTGTTGGTGGCCAAACTCCCTCAATGCGAGATGCTAGGATGGTCGCAGACCTCATGGTTCAGAGCTACCCTTCAGGATCCCTCCCAATAGTGCCCAACGCAGGGCTGAGCTACAACATAACGCATGGTATTCCGTCATTTTGACGACGAGTAAAAGAGTGCATGCTGCACCGATGGCACAAGTAGGACCTTTAATGAGCTATATATGATGGATCATCAGTACTGTTCCTAGACACTAGCCCACAAGGACCTGCGCTCAAGCAAGCAACGAAGCATGCAACAACTGTCTATGTATTCCCATGTAACTCATTAGATTACCATCACCTTGGTGATCACTGACGTAGAAAAGAAAGAGATATAAAAAATGCATGCTTTATTTAAAGAGAGAGATACGAGCACTGAGGTCATGAAGGAGAAAGTAAATCGTAAACGGCGTGTATAAAAAAGAGGCTCAGACGATCACACATTTACGATTCTTATTCTTGACGACCGGTGGCTCGAGCGCTGCAACGATGGCCTGGACCGGGATGAGTGACAGAAGCAGGGAAGGAGAGACGCCACGCACCTCATCAAAAACGTTCTTCAAACCCTTTTGTGTTAATGCGGAACACTCGACGTACTTGACGGCGCCCAGCTCGCGCGCAAGCCGCTCTCCCTGCTCATTAGTAACGGGTCTCTGCTTCTGCCTGGCGAGCTTCTCGATGACCTGTGCGTCGTCGCGTAGATCGATCTGGGTGCCGACAATGAGACATGGGACGCCGGGACAGTGGTGGTGGACTTCGGGGAACCACTTTTCCTTGACGTTTTCGAATGACGCGGGAGAGGTGACACTGAAGCAGACTAGGAAGACGTCTGTCTGGGGGTATGATAGAGGTCGGAGACGGTCATAATCCTCCTGGCCTGGCTGGGGGTTAGAAGGGCCACGGCGGTAGAGGGCAGTGCGCACCGGCAGTATCGAACAACCCTAGTGTATAGGGGTCTTCGCCAATCATGACCGTCACGGCGTAGTTGTCAAAGACCTAGCAGAGCGTCGGTGAGGCGGGGCGGGGAGCAAGGCGGCGGGACGTACGGTGGGCACATATTCGCTGGGAAATTTGTTGGTGGTGTACGAGATCAAAAGGCAGGTCTGTGCGGAGAATGTTGGCTGATGAGCAGCATTAAGCCATGCGGCGACGCACCTTTCCGACGGCACCATCTCCCACCACTACGCATTTAATTGTTTGCATGTTACGCGACTGGAATGTTCAAGGAAGCTGCAAGGGGCAGTCGTGAGCATGCTGGTCGTGCGTCCCTCGTTGGCAGCGTGACAGCGCCGGCTTGCGCCCATGCCATGCCGCTGCGTGCACCGCCAGAAAGAGGAGGCCCGTGCTCACCAGAATGCAAGGGATAAAAGTCGGAAGGCTGGCCCAATGGTCGTCGTCGTCGTCGTGGTCGCTCGAGGTATAAATTCTATCAAGAACAACTGATAGGGACAGTCCATTAGTGCCCCGACGACCTCTAAAAACGCCGCTTTGGCGGGCGGGGAGGCAGGGGCAGCTCACCTGGCTGGCGGCGACAAGGAAAGGGCGAGCAAGGCGCGGAAAGCACTGTGGCGGACGGGCTGCTGAGGGGTCGAGGCAACCAATGATCACAACCAAAACACAGACAATCAATGGCACTTTGAGTTACGTAAATCGATATTCGAAATTGGCCGTCATGTCCTCCACGCGACGGTCCTTTGGCCTGTACCTTGTATTATACCCGAAGGCGTCAATCGTATGCACTATGGGAACGTCCGACAGACTCAGTAACCGCTGTTGTGTCGATGTAGCTCATGTCTACCTGTAGTGCTACAGCTCTCCGTCTGAGGCTTCTTGTTGCGTAAGTCTTCGATTAATGGAGACTCCGCCTTGGCTCTGTCTTCATGAGCTTCGCCTCCCGTTGTGCAAGTCCCTCGCGTCTCCGCTCGTTTAACATTGATCCGTCGCGTTCTCTTATCTTATTACACGCGGCGTCAAAACATGTTTCATCAAAAGCAACGTATTGTCAGGCGCATCGGCCATATCGAATGCTCGGACTGTCGCCATTGCTTTGCAGCGCGGAAAGAAGCTTATGGACTTGAGAAATTTCCGCGGAGCAGGGAGGCAATGCTCCTGGGGTAAGCCGAACAGAAGACTCGTATTTCAGTGCCAAGCAAGACTCTCGTAACAATGTCTACGCGGTACGAATGTGTATACACGATATCAACTATATATTTAAACGTTCAAGGTAGAAAAGGAAGAAACACCCTGACGACAACTACTACCAGACTGTAAACTCAAACATAAGCGCTCGACGGAGCATGTGGAAACTAACTTACAATGACAATGGCGACGAACACGGATAGGATGTTGACTCTAGCTGGCGATATTCATATCAAGCGGCACTAGGAAACGGAGTGTTAGATAATGAGTAGCTTCAATGCTGGGCACCATACTCTTCAGCCGCAGGAGCACGTTTATAGTACCTAGAAGGAAATTCATGAGATTGGGCTGAAAATGAGAATGAAGGGACAGATACTTGGATGGTTTAGCGGCTTCGGCACGTTGGTAGACCCTGGTGATAAAATAAGATCACAGCGATCCCAAAGGATAATACAAAGAACGAGACTAACTTGGACGGGTGGGGTTTCTTCTCTGCTTCATCGCGCTTGTAAACGCTGGAACGGAAATATGTTAGGAAGAAAGAGACCACAGAATTGCAAACTCACTGAGATGGGTGAGGTTTCTTTGCTTCCTCGCGCTTGTAGACGCTGGATAGGGGAAGTATGTCAGGAAGGGGGAGATACACAGCACCAGAAACTCACTGGGACGGGTGAGGCTTGTGTGCTTCAGTCTCATCGCGCTTCCAGCC
Organism: Strobilurus pachycystidiatus; assembly: GCA_019915135.1. Taxonomy (NCBI): domain Eukaryota; kingdom Fungi; phylum Basidiomycota; class Agaricomycetes; order Agaricales; family Physalacriaceae; genus Strobilurus; species Strobilurus pachycystidiatus. The sequence continues at coordinate 5,255,226 of JAHLMK010000001.1, forward strand.
TCTGCAAGTTACGCAGGTCAGTGAGAGTGACGGGCGCGAAGAATTTGAACACACTTGGACGGCTTGCTTTCCTCGGCCCTCGCGACGGGAGTAGGCCCCTCGCCGCGTTTGATAACCAGCTGCTTCAAGGCCGCCTTCCTGTCGGGAACGGGGGCGGCCGCGGCAAGGAGCGCAAACGCGAAGACGGCAAAGAAGATGTAGTTGAGAACCTTGGACTGCATCTTGATCTCAGTGGGCGAGGTACAGCAAAATCGGCGAAGCGCTATCTGCTTAAATACTGGTACTTGATAAAGTCATAGCCCGATGCCGTATATCAAAGCATCCTGATTCGATTGTGTCCCAGGTATGCATCCGTAAAGACGCAACCGAGGTTTGGAGTGCAAGTCATCGCAGATAAGGCGATGTGTTCGCCTGGAGTTTTGTCGGGAGGTTCGATGTCCGATGGAGAATACGCGGCGGTGGACGTGGTACAGTCAATTACGAGAGTACGACCACGCAAGATCAGCCCAAATTGACAAGCGTGGCCGATAGTGCCAATTTCATAGTAAGCCATAGGTTGACATGAGAATGGGTCTTATCAAGACCGGACATGAGATGAATCTGAACGCCAGTGAGACTGCCAAGCCTTGCAAAGAGCGCCGGACTGAGATGAAGAACGAGATACGTCCTCGTCGCGTTAGGAAGGAAGACGGTGATCGCGATCGAGGCAGGCTCCGTCAATTTTAGTCCCCCAAACACTTGTCAACAAATTTATCCCTCTTTCCTCTTCACGGCCATGCTGCCGCCTCTGACACTAATCAAGAGGCGAATACTGCCTCGGCGCACACAGCGCTCAAGACAATCTAGCCTTTCTCATCGTTGACAGGCGAGGGAGAGAGATTGATATGCGCTGTTCGAACGCCCTAGTATGCTACAAGTTCGGTGTAGAGGTATGTCATACGTGTGCCTTTGACGCGCGTCAACTCAGTCCTTACGACAGCACCAACGTGAAGACATCGTCAGCGACTTGCCAGTGTACCTCGAAGGACCAGATCTCTATGTCAGTTACCGGGGTATCGCTTCCATCATTGACAGACAAAATGTCGGTCAAAGAACAGAATATCAAGGATGCTTATCTCGAAGAATTGCGTGCGACCTTGGGATCTTATTGCTCCCTATATCATCGCCCAAACACCCGTGACATCCATTTTGACATTTATGTGTTCAAAATCCCCATCCCGAGCCTCTTTGTCGGTGCCTCTTTGTTGGTGCTCTTGACAACTGCATTGATAGAAAGGCCGACGTACGAGAATTTCCCATTAATTTCCATGGTATTTTACAATCCCAATAGTCATTACAGCAGCAATGGTATGTGTCGAATATGATTCCCTATACCACGACTCCAACCTTACATGATATCCCCCAGGTCTCGGTTTCGATTGCCCGAAAACAAGCCCCGGTAGCTCGAAGCCTTCCTTCTCTCCTCGAACTTCGATTATTCCGATCCGTTAGTCAGTTGACGCGTTGTTCTTTCGTCAAAAAAATCCATCGTAGTATGTGCCTACGGACCGCGACTAGGCCAATCAGCACGAGACACAAATTTGCACTGTCTGTACAGATTGGCGTGCTTTTCACTGCCCTTCAGCTTCCTGGTAATCCTCACCTGGGCCTTTCCGATGCGCTGGTGTTATCGCACAACTGCCACCCACGTCGGGCTTACACCCGTTGGCCTGTCGCAGACTTGTGGCCGCCATTTACGCCCATGTCACCTTAGATCAAGGGTGCAACCGCCGCCACCGATGATGCTAGTGAAGACATCACCACCCTTCCACCTCCACCGCATGGTCTGGACGGTTACACAGTCCGGTGGGCCTCCACCCCAGTTCTCAGAATCTGTCCCTATTCCGGTCGCGCATTGCTTCAAACAACCTATGCAAATTTCGACATATCGGGCCGTATTGCAGGCGTGTCGCGCCACAGACCTGAGCTCATCCCCGAAAAGCCATGTTGCAGCTTTGCATTTTTCCGAGGTGACAGATCTGCCCCTGAATTCGCGCAGATTAGTGGGACCGGCGAGGTAGTGGGATCGACAACGTTATGTTTCTATCAAACGTGGTCTTGCTGGCTGTCATCGACCTACTAGGCTCGGTCTTTGGCAAGGATCGGCAGTCGAGCGTCTTTGACAAGACGCGCTTTCACCTACACAATCGCCGCCCTAGTGTTGCCCGCCGAGGGTATTGACAAGGAGGATAATGCGGAGAACCTAGTGTTGACCGTTTGTGTCCGGACGGAACGGCTCGAGGGTGAATGCGATCACGAAGTTGCATACTACGTCTCCGTTCAATGCGAGGGAACATTCCTCTGTCGGTCTGTTCATTCCCGCGAATGGCAAGATGTTCCCTCGTAATTCTGTAATGGTTCGGGGCATCTTTGCATCCCTCCTATGTATACACTGTGGAGCTCTGCGACAGTAGCGTTATGCCACTAATGTGATGTGCATCAACGGTGAGATAGTCGTTCGCCGGGATCGAAGAAACCCTCGAGAGTCGATTGCTAATTCATAAAAGCCCACATCGGGGTGTGCTTTGTGCTCTTCAGGATAATGGCCTTGTTCCGGTAACATTCATGGATCGTGAGCATGCCGCGTATCTGATTACACTCACTGTCTGGCCGCGCCTTACATTTATATCTACTCTAGCATGCGGACATGTCATTCTCTATTCAATATGACCCATCCATCGCGCACTGCTCCCACTGACAGGTCTCTAAACAGCCCACTCGTGGGGAACTGTTTACTGAGTACAGCCTACTTCCCAAGCTAGGAACTAATTTACGCCACAATGTCCCAGTTAGGGAGGTTTATGACGTCAGTGGTGAATGCTTCCTGGTCATCTCAGTAATTTACCACCATGTCCGCAGAACCGAACAGCTCCTTATCCAGCAGCGTTAAGTCAGCGCTGACTGCTTTGTTCGAATCCGCTGTTTCCGGAGAGGAGCTGGTGCAGGAGAAGTCGATGTTCAAGCAGGATGCGCAGATCGTAGTAAACCATGGCGCTGCGGTATCTTTCGATGAATTTCGCAGGGACTTGGCACACAAGTTTGGCGCTGCTGCAGGAGTGCAAGTCGAGTGGAAGGAGATCAGCGAAGACGATGTGAGTTGTCGTTTCAGTCACCATGATCAAGAAACGATCTGAGGTGTCGCGCTCTGCAGGATGCGGGGATCGTCGCTGGATTCGCGATCATAACGCGGTCTATGAAGTTCAGAATTCGTGCAGGCCCCGCTCAGACACAAACACATGCTAGTCTCAGCCTCAAGTAGGTCAATGGCTCCATTCGACAGCTCTTACTCATCTTTGGTGGTAGAATCGAAGGAGAGGCTCCGAATCGAGCAATCTCTCAAATGTATTTTACTTCGGTGGACAAGGCAGCACCGATTCATCTTAACCCATCCGCGTAAGAATGTATAAAGTGCGGTACAGATTCGGAGACAAGCGGACACTTCTGTTTCCACTCTCTGAACAATCTCAAAATTGTGCAGTTTCGATCGTTTATATTACAGAGTCATGTTCCCGGAAGAATAGAGCAGTCAGCTTAAGTGGCCATGCATCTATCAGCTGAGAGGTTGCTCGGATTGCCCCACCATGAGGGGAAGTCTACAGCACTGCCGCTCGCACCGAAGACGGCAAAACTAAGAATGAAGAGGATGACTTGACTGCCGCCATCAAGTGCCGCAGACATGAGGTAGTTGTACTGCACGAAACGATGTGAGTCCGAGTCATGAGAGAGCTTGACGTACAGACCTTAACGAACCACCCAGGGCGATGTTTACGAAGCCACCACTGGGAGACAAAGCCGATCACAACGCACGACCACCATTGTCCGTTGACCGAGTAGGGCAGGCTAGATGGGAAAGTTAGAGATTTCACGGTACCGTTATGTCAGAAAGCCCACATACTATCCGATGTACAACGTGATGATAGGAACGTTGAGGTACTTCATCGTCTTCGCCAACTTGCTCTCGGGAGGACACAGGTGGTATACAACCCAGAAAGGAATGGGGGCGAGGAGGCCAAGGAATCTAGCCACAATCAGGACGTGCAAGGCGTATGTGATGCATATTACTCACATCGCGAAAGGAATGATCCAGTATCCGGCGGGCTTTCCGTAAGTGAACAGTTCCTTACCCAGAGCACCCATCGCGACTGAGCCAGAATTGAGAGATTGGATGATCCAGCCACTCCACTGCAGACTTGTCAGATTGTCATGAGGACAGTCACGGTAGTCAGGCGTACCACACGAGTACCGACAGGATCCTTCAAGACCTCTCGATTGTTACTGACGATGGATTGCATCACTTTGAGGAGTCAGGAATGACAAAATGACCGGAGAAGAAAGCAACTAACTGGTGTAGTTGAAGATGGAGCCGAGAATAGAACCGGCCTGATGAAGATGATGAGATTGTGGAAGCCGCTGTTGACAAACGACCGACCATCTGCGCAGCAAACGTTATGCGAGGAGGTAGCTTTGTGTATTGGCCCAGCTTCAAATCTACGACGACTCGGTCAGAATTAGACGACAGGGTATTGTGGCGCTAGATACCTTGCAGCATGTAGACAGTTTGGAATGCCGATGCGTTACCGAACAAGTTCGCATACATGACAGTGCTGAGCGGGTAGATTGAGCATAGACTGAGTGGATCAAGAAGTAACGTACATGGGCTGGCCAGGGTGAATAAACGCAGCGATGATCTGAACGGCGTACTTGATCGAGAAGCTAAAACCAGTCGTGGCAGAGACTGAATGGTGATCAGATAGTATTCATCAGGTAGGAAAGCAACATACTGAAACCCAGAATGAGCGAGAAGAAGAATGCCATGACGGAAAAGAGGATGACACTCCATCCGGGAATTAGAACAACTCCGCCAGGACCAGCATAGCCCAGGCCGATTGACAAAGCCATAGTCACGACAAACAAGGCGGCGTAAACCCACTGAGGAACTTCCGGATATTTCTTCATTTCTGGTTGACAATCAGTGAGGGACTGGGAGTTTGAAAGGAAAAGGAACCTTCGTAGTGCGGGTCCTGAACATCGGCGTGTCCCTTCTTCAAGAAAGCCATGCTACCGAATGCCTTCTTCAGCTCCCTCCAATGCCACAGCAGGACATAGGTGATGGCGCTTCCCAGTGACAAGTTGTAACACAATTGACTTATGGCATAAGTAGTTGTGTATCGAGGAAGACCAACTTCGGCAATAGCAGTTGAGTTGAGGTGAAAGTTGCTGTCAATGACCGCGGTTTGGTTGTACCTCTTCCCATCCTCGCCGAAGAGTGAGCTGGACATCCATTTCAGGTCCCGTCCATTGAAGACATTCGAGTAGTAGGAGGTCGTCAAAACGATATAACCCAGAGCCATACCAACTAGTCGACAGTAAGGATGCAAGTCAATGCAAGGGGATGTCGGAACGTACTGTATGAGTTGACCTCTGTGACAAAGTAGTGAGAAACGAGACAATCAGAACGAGGAAGACTTACGGGTCTGAAGAGGCCACACCAAAGGGTTGCCCTGGGTTATGAGCGTCCAAGATAGGCCGAACGAGAACATGCCGATGCCCTCGTTACTAGAGCCAGCACCGAAGAGGTTGCGGACAAACTCGTGCCGACCGTTGTCCACAAGGCAAATAATCGAGATGGCGGTGAGAAGCGGGAACTAGGGGATTTTCATGACGAACGCGTGGAGACGACGTTGAGAGAACTCACGGGATACTGGGGGATCCATTCCCAGAAGAAGATGGCGGCAAACTAGAGCGATCTTCATTTGATGATTTGGGAAACCGAAAAAGATGAACGTACGACGATCCAGAAAAATCTTCGCTTCTTCGCGTTGAGAGTTCCCTCAAAGTGTAAACTTTGTAGCAGGTTGACGACGGAGATGTACGTGGGATAGAATGCGCTGCGTGAATGGGTAAGCTGGCTGTCTGATAGATTGGCGCTTCCTGATTTTGGCTTACTAGGTGGGGTAGACAAGAAGAGTTCGCACTTGATTGAAGCCTTGAGCCGAAGAAATTGAAAGAAAGAGAAGCACCCACAAAGTCCAGCTACACCGTATCCCAACATCTGAGTGGCAAATATCTGGAACATGGCAACGCCGGCATTGAGTTGCAAGCCGTAAAACAAGTCTAATCGTCGGTCAGTCCTAGCGCCACTGGATGCATCGAAACATACCCATGGCAGCGATGACTTCCATGGTCGTAGAGACGTTGGACGCGGTGGAGGCCATGATAACGATGGCGGTATGCTCTCTGGGATGTGTCAGCGCATCATAGACTATCAGTCGGACAGAAGACGCACTTGATATTGAAAGGCCCGGGATTAATGTACCGCCACCAACCATGAGACGGGATAGCTGAGGGATTATAAGTTGCTCCGAAAGACGGCTTCGACGAGACACCAACTGACCAGCCATTGCTTCACCAAGAACGTACGCAATAATCAAACAGAAGAGCTGAGAAACGCTCGCATTCTGAGGCTTGAACGTATAGATCGTAGCAAGAACCTTCATCGGATGTGAGTTTGTGCATGAGCCTGGCGTGGGAGAGACCTTACGGCTGAGAAGGCACTGAGACCAATACCCAAGAATAGTAGACGGAAAGTGAGAATGGGCACATCGGGATCGTCGCGAGTAGAGATGACCTGAATACGCAGAATGAACAGGTGTGACGAGACGTGGATGAACTAAGGGGCACCTGAACAGCAACATCCTCAGCCTTCTCAATGATGACTTCGTCGTCGTGGAGGTCCGATGTGCTGCTAGCAACGTCGACTTTGTCTAAGTCTACTGCGCCGACCTCGATATCAAGTTTGGCATCCTTCTCGTGCAGCTCTGGGAGGACGGCGACATCGTTGGCGCCCGTCATGGTGGGCAGCACGAGGGGGGATAGAGGGAAGTCTTCAGAAGCATAATTGACACCGAAGGCATGGTTTTCATTGCTATCGACGAGAAGAACTCTGTTTCGGGTATATCTTCAGTCGGCAATCATGGTATATCACTGATGAGTATGAGGCCGTTTCCACGGATGTTCCTAGAAATTCCTGACAGGAAAGCGAACCCTCAGCAGCCTTATCGCGAGAGAAAAAGGGTAGATCATCACAGCCAAGACGCTGCAGCAACTGTCAGAGCAAAGCCTGATCTTCTGAGTCTTCAAGTGTCGAAAAGTGAGGGAGTGATCGAGAGCCATGGTTTGCCACGTGTCCCGTTCAATGCGATCACTATAGTAAGTGACTAACTTTTGCATTTAGTCGGATTGTGCAATGCTACAGTCGTCCATCCAGAACTGCTAGAAGCAAAGAGATGTGGCTCCAGCCTCCAGGGTAAGTCCCCATGTTCGAGTGACTGCACCGGTCAGTCCTGACCCATATGTTCTTGGCATAAATCCAGTCAGTGAGCTTGATCTCTACGATAACTTATAAGCCTGCCGGCAGCTTGTCCTCGATAGGCGTCCAAACCTATCAACGGCATGTGTTTCTCAAGAAGATAAGGCTTACGCCGGGGCTTATCTGGCTGTACTTATGTGCCAGTGCCCATTACCAGCATCCTGGGGAGCGAGAAGCGTCCAAACATCATGATGTCTAGCATAATTCTGCCTCTGCTTTCTGTGTCGCTGTTCGCGCTAGGCGAATGTCACTCCCAACACGCGTTCTCAAGTTCTCCACATTCCCTCGTTGATATCGCGACGGAGCCATGGACTTCGAAGTACGGCGCGCAAAGCGATCTTGGATACACCGGTCCACTCAGTTTCTCGCATTTCCCGTATGCGAAATGCCTAGAAGATGCCTCTAAGCCTTTCGACATAGGCATCATCGGTTTCCCATTCGACACCACAACGTCTTATCGGCCTGGTGAGTGTCTACTTCTGTGTGTCCTGAACTTTGCTCAGAACCAAGCAGGTGCGCGCTTTGGGCCCTTTGCCATTCGCTCGGGATCGCGGAGACAGCACCATTTGCGAGGCTACAGCCTTCCTTGGGGTACGAGCCCGTATGATCACGGCTCAAGCTTATTAGATTGTGGAGATGTAAACATCTTTCTCGGAGAACCGTCTCTCTCATCTGATATTCCCTAAGGTCCCTCTCTCTGCGTACGACAATGCCAGGGCCATCGACCAGATGGAGGCCGCGTATGACACGCTTCTGTCGCGTCCTGTCATGGGCGGCATCAGTGAAGCGTACAAGTCGCGTACCGCTGCCTTCGCGAAAGATGGATTAGAGCACCCGCGCATAGTGACCTTGGGCGGTGATCATACCATTGTATGTGGTGGTGCTTGTTCTCTATCAGTTATCCGAGATCTTCACGACGCCTCCATAGGTTCTTCCGATCTTGCGTTCCTTGAACAAGATCTATGGACCGGTCTCCGTCATCCACTTCGACGCGCACCTAGATACCTGGCCACCAAGCGTCACCGGTTCGGAGCAGGAACGCATAACTCATGGCTCTTTCTTCGCCATCGCGCATGAGGAACAGCTCATGTCTAACACAAGCATACACGGTGGCATCCGCTGCAAGATGTCTGTAAGTATAATGGCGACAGTCATACAAACAGCACCATCTCACATTTTATCCAGGGTATCCAGGACATGGAGCACGACGATACAGTTGGATTCCAAGTCATCAGCACAGATGACATTGACGACTACGGTGTCCTCGCCATCATCAAGAAGATTAGGGATCGCGTTGGCGATGGGCCCGTTTACCTGAGCTTAGATATCGACGTCGTCGATCCCGGATTAGCACCTGCGAGTTAGTATAATCCTGCGCGCCTTGCTTACGCTAATCTCCCTTACCGCAGCTGGAACGCCTGAAACCGGTGGTTGGACAACCCGGGAGATAAAGCGGATCATCCGTGGTCTAGCTGGCTTGAACTTTGTTGGTGCGGACATTGTCGAGGTTGCGCCTGCGTATGATCATGGTACGTCCTTGTTCATTTCGCCCAGTGCCACGATGATAATGAACGAGCCCCGATTCCTTATAGCGGATATCACGGGTATCGCTGCAGCGGATATCGTTCACGACTTCCTGGTCATGATGCAACTTGATGCTCCTCCTAAACCGCATATTGGCCCCTTCACGCCTGAGGATCTTCAATGGTGATTTGTGACTAGGTTAGACGTTCGGTGGAATGAGAGTGCGGGAAAGATGTCATGCTAGAAGGAGGCGTTCGAGGTTGCTACCAGCGGCTTGCGGCGTCATACGAGTTCGTCCATGATAAGTATCCATTGAGAGGATCCCAGGCCCATAAAGTACACATCCGGCTCATATTGGTCGGTCTACTACTCTAAGTCAATCACTGGCATCGCAAGATTAGCAATTGAGACGATTAGAGAGCGATGAGAAACAATACTTACCGTCAACGTTTGGATGAAAGTTGCCTAAAGCATACTTCGTGGCAGCCAATTTGACTGCCGCGTCAGAGCCTTCCCAGCCTCCATTTATCGAGTACATCTATCCGAGTCATGACATCCTGGAAAAATACATGCGCGGAAAGCATGCAAGGGCAAAAATGGATCAAGAGGCCGGCCATTTTGACAATAGTCGATTAGTAGACTCGCTACCATTCGCGGATGATCTCACGTAATGCTCGGTCCGATGGCAGCATTATTTGGCTACGGTTTGTTTGGCGGGCTTGGTGTTGTTTGTGTAGGGCGGGTAAGTGTGATCATCTAGCGACTGGGAAGCCTCAGCTCCTTTTTGGCAGATGGCCCTAATCCTGAGTTGGGACTTAGCGAAATTTTGCGATCGACGAGTTTTGGTGATTTTAGCTTTTGCTCTCGTGCCTCAGGCACAAGTCCCCATGGCCCCAAATTCTGTACAATGGATATTCAATGTATAAGGAGCCGTACACTAAGCGGAATATGCATAAAAGCGCGTGTAAGGTCCTAAAATAAGCGAAATTGTGGCAATAAATGCCAAAAATAAGAATTTTCGGTCCAAATGCCTGTTTTCCGATGCGGAACTATTCACGTTCGGTTCAGGTGATCCCAAGGAGCCATGTGAGTCGTAATTTGACTGTCTGGGACTAGGATACTAGTCAATAGTTTGGGCCAGAATCCTATATCAGACAATTGTGGCAGCAGCTGGCTGTAGAGCGGAAGCAAAATTGTCTAGTATAGCTTGTAGAGTCAATAAGTAGCAGTTGAGCAGCTCAGAGGGATCCACAGGGTAGGTAGTTGACGGGTTTTAGTGTATTGGGGACAGTTTGGGGAAAATTGGCCCAAAGGTTGGAGGAAAAGCAGAGATTTCAAGTGTAGGCAATGATTCTAGCAGTATTAAGTAAGCCCAGGCAGAGTGGCCAGGAGAGAGAGACCCCAGAGCAAAGACTAAAGTTGACCATGGACGAAAAACCTAAGTCCAAAGTCACAAAAGCGTTATCCCCGATGTCACGGCTGAGCCCTCCCAGCCGCTTCGCCAAAGTGATAAGCGGAGCCACGTGGCGAAGCGGATGGTCACGAGCCTAGTCGATTAGCAGCATAGCCGCCTGTGTGCCGCTCCGGTGCCGCTGATTCAAAGAGCCCGCCGCTTGCGGCATCGCTGCGCTCGTCATTCCGTCTGAGCGGCTGACTCGGCCCGTGAGACGTGACGTAATGATAGCTGTTTGCAACAGCTGTTCAGGTTGGCTCTCGATCAAATAGCTGTAAAATAGCTGTCAAAGAGCTGTGATAGCTGTCCAACGTTGCCTCCCCCGTCAACTCTCCTCCCCTTGGCTGTATAATGCTGATCAAATCCTCGATCCTACGTCTCCTCCTCTCTCATAGGCAGTATATCACTCCACTGTGACGACCGCCGTCATGGACGGCCTTGTCACCCGTCTGTTCTATGGGTCGACAAAACAGCAACGAGGATGGTGCGCCTTGTCGCTTGTTGGAACATGCGCAGTCCCAATGTCCGCTATTCAAGAACGACCTCTATGTGTAGCGACTCCTGATGCCTTCAAGCCTGTTTAACCTTGTAATAATCGGTTTCTTGTGTAGGTCATCAAGTTGCTTTGTTATCTGCATCGCTCATCAGTTTCTCATCCCGAAAGCATGATTGAGACCGACCAAAATAATGCCAGGCTCTTGTCGGCTGGTTGGGGGAAGGGATTTCGATCCCAAGAGCCCGCTTCAACGACGAGATCGTTTTCGAAACGGATATATACTTTCTGGAAGAGTTGCATGGTGACTTGGGATATTTGGGTATGAGCAAATGATTGTTGCTTGAATAGACGAACTGACCATCTTTGCAGTCCTCCTATTTCAGTTCTTCGGCCAAATGCGACTGGTCCATAAAATGGCGTACGCGGCAAATTATGTATTGGGTACATTGATCTTAGTAGATGGCGCTGTAGAATCTTGTTTGACGTTCGTCCTTAGGTGTCGGCTGTGGGTTGCGCAACTCTGCCAGCCACGCCAGCCGCGGTAACTCGGCTCGCGTCGCTTCTGAACATCGCTGCTGCCAGTAAAGCAGGCGAGGCCTTCAGCTCTGAACGGGTCAGATTAGGACCCCCGAAAATGCTACAAAATGTCTGATACTGGCCCAAAATCTTATCCGGATCCCAAAAAGGAAACCGTATCCGCACCTTGCACCAGACGTCCACGGAGGTCGATTTTTATCCGCACTTTGCCACAGAGATGGGCGCCTCGGCATCCCGGCATCGCTCAAAAAGGGAAAAATCGCGCGCGCCGCGTGCTCTGGTCCACTTCAAGTCAGGCTCAGATTACGGATTTTTATCCGCACCCACTGCCACCAGCACCAAACATCCGCGCGAGATCTAGTTTTTATCCGCACCAGGACCCAAAGTACACGACCAAAAACCCAAAATTTTATCCGGAAAGGCATCAAACATCTCTGCCAAAAGTCCAAATTTTATCCGCACCGCGATCAGACATTTTGTAGCATTTTCGGGGTCCTGTCAGATTGCTGGCATTGAGCTGTAGAATTTGTCAGCGGAGGGGACGCGGTGTCCGCTTCGATGTGATCACCTTGACTCTGCTTCACCCGTCACTGCTGTAGTAGGAGTATTTGGGAGCATCTTCCGAGGCATAGGATATGAAGAGTAGATGTTGGATGGATGCTACGCAGGAGAGGATGGTTCCCTTGCGTGTAAGGAATGGTGCTTTCGTGGTACCCAAGTGCTGATCACTGGCCAAAGGTGTCAACTGTGAAGTTGAACTCGCTGTCGATGGTCGGTCCGTGTTGGGATAAAGGATGTCATTCTCTGGAGATAATGACTAGAAAGGTGTGTTGTTTTCCTTCGTGTCGGGCTTCGTGCTAATAAATAGAAAAGAGGAGGAAAGGTGAAATGTCGGCACGCTTTCTCGCTGTCGATGGTCGGCCCGCGTTTGAAGAAAGGATACCATAGAGATAGTGACCAGAAAGGTGTGTTGGTACCCTTTGTGCTGAGCTTCATGCTGATAAATAGAGAACAGACCGTCAAAGAGGAGGAAAGCCGAAATGTTGGTACAATCGTCGTTGAGGGGGCCTGCCGCTGACGATTTTCTTTTTTCTTAGAGGAGGTGGGTCAAGATGACGCCGTCGCACATGGTCAACGTCGCCGTATAACGACGTCCTCCTCGACTGACATACCAGTTTCTGCACGCTTGCATCACCACACCGACTGTGACGCCGCGTGCATCTGCCATTATCTTGTGCACGGTACCATCGGGCAAGTTTAGCTGTATATCGTGTTTCCTTATGGTCTGACGGGTCTCGTAGGTCTCCGCCACGTCGAGTCTCAGATCGAACGCGTCTCCGATTTCTATTGCGCCCTTTCCATCTCTGGGCATTGTCAGCATCTGTCCGTACTCGGATCCAAATGCTTTCCCGGCTCATCGATAAGCATGTATACCCACCGGGATATCTTCGCGGCTTACCGACTGGTTGATGAGTGTGGGTGGTTGTGGTTGCTGGCTCTGCCGGCCAGGAGGCGCTGTCGGCAGGTGTCTGCCTCCTTGGGTCAGTCAATGAATAGGGCCACGTGCTCATGCCGTGGTACCCGCTGGTCATAGGCGGGTAGGTCCATGCTGCGGATGTGTGGTCGGTTCGATAATGTTTGGAAGGCTGGTGGGTGCGTACCTGTGCTTGGGTACGAAGCATGGTTTGTCGCGGAGCCATAGCGCAGTTCATCGGATGGTGCCGACTGGATGCAGGGGTAGCCGCGCCGGTCTGGGAAATGCGAGCAACTTTTAGCCCCCCCCCCCCCCCCCCCCCCCCCCCCCCCCCGAGAAGCGGTAGGCTGGTCTCAACCCACCGTCAGGCCCCATTGCCTGAGGATTGGTCGGCAGACATCCGTACGCATAGCCACCATTGGAATTTGGCTGGGGTTGTCGACGACAAAGATCTTATTCCGAATTCCTTCTGCGGGCGAGCGTGCGATTTACTGGTCGGCATGTCTACTGGGACTCTGTCGCTGGTGGTGTTCAGTGGCGCGCTATAGGTGGATGCCTCGAGTGCTTGTACAGCTCGGTGCGCTTCTAGACGCCCCGATCCGTAACTCGGCATCCTCCGGGATACCTCGCGCAGGACTACTGTACGCCACACCTATCTGGAGGAACTCTGAAGACCTTCGAAGGCAGTCAAAGGCACTACCGGACCGACGGCCGAGGCAACAGACGGCCGAGGCTTCGGAGACGTTTCACCAGACTTCGGAAGGAACTAAGTGCCGGCAATTTGGGTTCTGAAGGTAGATAGGAAGTATATCATTCCATAGTTCCGTATTTACAACCATTGGGGCCCTTCGGGCCCCAAGGTAGATACTAGTACCGTCGGAAGACGGAAAATAGACTTACTTTTCCCCACCATACCAAAGGAATCAGTTTGAGGTTTCAGCAACGTCGAAGAAGGTCTTCGACGTACTCTCGTTGAGTAGCTGCCCTCGTCGGTTCTCATTCCACCTTCGGATCCCTTCGTGCCACCTTCGAAGCCTTGTTAGAGCCCTCGACCTTGCTGCGCGCATCGTGGTAGTCGTTTGCGAAGCCTCCCTCGAGATACCGCTGCTTGCAGCAATTCTTGTTCGAACTCGCCCAGTAGCGTACAAGTGGAGCCCACCGCGAGGGGGTTTCAACTACAACACACCACCTTGCTGCTAGGCTCTGGCCCCAAAACGTGCTCAACGAGACGCTCGAGGTCGCTTCCTAAAGCGCATTCCTCCGACAGTTCCGTCGGCACCCGACGAGCATACCCATCAGGATCCTCCGACTGCTTCGAACACTCGAAGCCTTCCTCCTCACCTTCCCTCCCAATCGTACCCACCGTCCACTCCCTTTTCAGAACCCTTGCCATCGGTACCGGACTCCCTCGCCGAAGAACTCTTCGCAGCGCGCCTCCAGGAGATTACCTTAGGCTTCGAAGGCCTTGTCGTCTCGACCGACCTTCGTCCAACTATCCCCGAGCTATTCCAGAGTCTCGACCTCGAGCTCTCATCCTCAGGCCAGTCTGCCCGTACTTCGGACTCTCAACGTTCGGAACCACCAACACCAAAATCACCAGAACAATTCGTACCCGGTACCTTCCCTCCACCACCGTCTTCACACGTCCCCACATTCGTACCACCGTCACTTCCACCACCCGCCATGGCCAACACTGCCGCTAGCAGCATGCCCATTCGGGGGTCACGCAACGCCCTGCACTTCTCCGATGACCCCCGAGATCTTACGGACTACCTGGAGAATGTCAAACTTACCTGCCAGGAGAAGGGCCTTACAACGGACGCCGACTTCATCAAGTGGGCTACCCATTACATTAAAGCTGATGGACGCCGAGCCTGGGAGCGCTGCGGCCGGCCTGTTGTACCTGCCGGCGGGGGCGCACCTGTGCCCCCGACCTGGAACGCCTTCAAATCGGCTATACACACCCTCTATCCGGGGTCTGTTGTCACCACTCGATACGAGCCAGCAGACCTTGAATCGTACGCTTGGCGCCAGGCAAAGGACCAACCTATCTCCACCCGAGAACAGCTGGGTTCCTTCGCTCGAACCTTTTCGCACATGGTCGATGCCTTGACGGAGGATGACCAGATCTCGCCTGCAGATGAGTCTCGGTGTGGTTTCATCGGACTGGGGCCCGATCTCGAGTCTAAAGTTCGCCTTCGTCTTGCCACCAAATACCCGGACCATCGTCCAACAAAGCCCTACCCCATTTCTCAGATCATTGCAGCGGCTGATTGGGTCCTTCCGGGGTCCGAGGGGTCCCACGACGCCGTTGCTGTTCGCAACCCCGTCTACTCAGGATATTCCTCCTCGTCGAAGGGTTTTCAAGGCCCAGTGGTGGTGAAGACTGAAGTCAAGGATGCTTCGGTCTTAGCCATCGAAAAGCTGGGTTCAGTTATGAACGTCCTGGTAGAGCGGCTAGCAGCACCAGCCGCGCAGTCGAGGGGCGGCTACCGAGGAAACGATTTCGGCGGCGGTTCAGGCTTCCAGAGCGGTAACCCGCCAGGAGGCGGGGGGTACCAGGGAGAGGGGGGAGGTTACCAAGGGGGTTGGGGAAGCTATCGAAACCCCCTGGAGCCTTCGTGCGGCTTCTGTCGGGCTAAGAACTGTCCTAACTGGGAGAGCTGTGACGAGTTCAAGGCCCTGTCCAATGACGGGCTTATTCGCAATGGCCCCGACGGTCGCGCTATGATGAGGGACGGGAGTCGATTCCCCCCGGGACGAGGTCCGCCGGCGGCTCGCATCCGCGCCTTCTATGAGAGGAACCCTCCACCTTCGGCGTCTCTTCAAGCAACTGGTGGTGGCACCTCTGGGGGCGGAAACGGTCCCTCCGCTCAGTCCTTCCTTGTCGAGATAGACCACTCCCGTGCTGACGGTCGGGGTCCGACCTCATCAGGCACTCAGGCCATTCCAGCGGAGGTATTTGCGGCTTCGACCTTCGGCTTATCTGAATCATCGAACGCGCCATGGGATGAACAAATGGCAGCCTTCAAATCAACATGCGAAAGGATTTCGGAAGGGAAGGATCGTTTCTTGTCAGTACATAACGTCGTCACTCGGGCGGCGGGTAGAGCCAAACCACCGGTGGCAGGGAAAGCCTTCGACCCCGCTAAGTCGAGGCCGGGTTCGCCTGAGGACCACTCCATCCAGCGGAAGGAGGCCGAGAAGACCTCGTCAGCGCCGCCGATTCCTGCTCGTCACCCCGATCGACAGCTCCAACCTCCGTCGGGGGAGCGCCGTTTCCCCGTTCCGCCACACCCGGGTCATCTCATCGAGCCCCGTCAGCGCGTTGTACCTCCCTCTGGACAGTCCCAACTACCATCGCAGCCTCGAGCGGCGACGGAACCTTCTCCGAGGGAGAAGGGGGTTCAGGCCGGGCCTCGGGCTAGGGAGAATGTTCTTGGCCGGGAGCAGCCTAAGAGGGTGTTCGGATAGGATGCAGAAATTTCTGCACCGCGCCAAACGGGACCCTGTGTAGAAACCGTGCAAAAACCCTGGAATCAATCAGACAGTCCCTGCAAAGGGACCGGTGTTCGTCCGAATTAAGCCGTGTGATGAGTTGTGTGACACGCGTCATCATAGATCATCGTGCCTCTGATCCATCGATGTCAACGACGCCAGGCATGGCCGCGCCGCGCAACTGCAAGTGGACAAGTGCCGACCTCAAGAAACTTGTAGATGAGGTGGTCAAGCACTCCAGGGAGACAGGAAAGAAGCCAGATGGAGCCAGCTTCGGACTCCCTTTCTACAATGCCATTGCCCCGCGTCTTAACCCACCCGAGAGTGGTGCCAACAAGACGGGCAAAAGCTGCAGGAGCAAGATGGGCGAGGTATGATTCTCATCCAATGCTCAATTGCCTTTCCATGACGAGTCATCAGCTCAAGAAGATTTGGATGGCTATCTTGAGATGGCGTAAGCGGAGCGGGATGAAGCCGTGGGATGAAGAGCTAGGCGCGAACGTGGAAGAGAATATGGATGCTGATTGGGAGGCATGGCTTATCAACAATCCAGAGGTCTCGCCATTCAAGCACAAGAGCTGGGAATTCTACAAGCAGTTTGAGGAGCTCATGCCCGCAGCCACGACACAGATACGCGACGCCCATGTATTCAACCCGGGTCACGATGATGGAGACACATCCGAGGAGGAATCCAGTGAGGAAGAAGAGGACAAAGAGGACAAGGTGCGTCGTGAATGTGTTCTGGAAAGCCACTCCATTGATCATTGCCGCCAGGCCGTTGCCCCATCCTCTACTCGCACTCGCAAGCGTGCACCCACGGAGACTCCTCTTCCATTGTCTGCAGGCTCGAAGCGCAACAAAGCCAAGGACGACAAATCATCCCCTTCCTCTGCGCCAGACACCCCGCAGTCCAGTCGGACTGAACGTGCAAAGCTTCTCGTCGTAGCCAGTGGGTTGCGATCTGATCTTGGCGCAATGACACAGGCTCTTCAGCCACCGCCCACTACAGCCACCGACACTACTCCTGCCCGTTATCGCGAGGCAAACAGCCTCATCCGCGCCGAAGCCTGGCTTCCCGCAGAATATCGCCTCAGTCTTCGTACCTTTTTGGAGACAAACAAAATTGCGGTTGTGGCATACATCTGTCTTGCTGAGGGGACGACACCCGATGATGTAGAGGACCGTAAGCGCTGGATTCTGGACAAACTTCAGCTCCCAATTCCTCGAGGCTTTGATTTCCAGACTGATTCTTATCCATCGCGCGAAGCCATTCTTTCGCATGATCCTTTCCATCTTCCACAATCTGCGCAGTCTTCATCGCAGCTCCCCGACTCATTCAGCCATCTTTCCTCTGTTGATTTCCAGTCTTTTGATGAGCAGGTACAATATGACAGCAATGTTTCTCAGATGCAGTATAACTCGTATGATCCACGTTCATATGGCGAAGGATGGTGATATATATATAAATATTATGTTCTTTGTCTAGGGGGATTTTCTGCTATATATGCTTGATACTGTGTCCACATCTTTACCGCAATCTCATCCCGCCGCTTCTTGTGCCGATTTGTCTCCGCTGGTGAAATCTTCAAGGATGGCGCAAGGTCTCCTGTAAGAGTATGATCTGGCGCTGAGAATCCAATGGGTTCATATGGCTCTGTCTCCTCGTGATTGATATCCGAGGGATCATATTTGCGAATGAGATTGTGAATTGCAAGAAGTGCAGCAACCACGCGCACTTGAACATCCATTGGATAGTGCAGTGGATAGCATAATGCACGCCAACGAGCTTTGATAACTCCAAAGATCCGTTCAATCACATTACGAGCTTGTGCGTGTCGAAGATTGAAAAGCTCTTCTTTGTTTTTAGGTCTGCCAATATGTCAGATGATAGAAAGTGAAATCAGATACAAAAATCTCACGCCTGTTCTCCACGTTTCCATTCCGCAAGATGATATCGCACACCAGAATATGGAACCAGTGTACCGTCACACATGGGAAAGCCAGCGTCTGCAAGAAGATACTTCCCAGGAGGTAGGCGCAAGTCACGCAGGCGACAATGAGACCACATAGAGCTATCGGCTGTAGATCCATCATGTCCATATGAGCCGTAGATAAAATTCATGCCAAAGTCGCATGCACAAAGACAATTCTGCGTCACTTGGCCCTTCCGATCTCGAGCAAGTTGGCGTTCGAGTGCACTGGTCCATGCGCAGATATGACTGCCATCAATGGCACCAATGACAAAGTCAAAGAAACCATTCCACCGCCAAGAGTTCTGTATCTGATGGGGAACAGGAGCATCGGCATCGGGAAGAAAGACATATTTGCGATAGAATGCTGGCGAGGCAAATGCGTGCAATATTTGCTTGAAGTATCTGTAGAAGATCATGAGTATAAACACCTGAAATCAGCTAAGAAATATACTTGGTCACGGTATCATTAGATCGTTGGAATCTCTCCGCCACCTCGCGGACACTGTTTGCTGTTTTGCAAGTGTACAGAAAGATTCCCAGCTTCTCCTCTAACATGACTCCTTTGCGAGAGTCCCCAATGCCCAACAGGAGTAATTCCTGTTTCAGGATCTCAAAGATTGGCTTGCGTACACTGAGAGCGTCCCGTATGCGCTCCGGGTGAGCCGTTGGCTTGAGAAGATCGTCAATCCACATCTTCCCGGTGAAAGGGCAGGTGTGGTAGGGAATAGGGTCTGCATTGACTGACAGCTCCTCGATAATCAAGAGGATGAGTATGCCTACAAGCAGGTAGATGCGCCCAACGAGAGCGCGAACGAGTTCTCGCCTTCGATCTTGTTCGGTCGGCATGGTCCGGAAAGGAACGACGCGTGTCACACAATCTCATCACACGGCTTAATTCGGACGAACACCGGTCCCTTTGCAGGGACTGTCTGATTTATTCCAGGGTTTTTGCACGGTTTCTACACAGGGTCCCGTTTGGCGCGGTGCAGAAATTTCTGCATCCTATCCGAACACCCTCTAAGCAATACCGTACGGTTGCACCCATCGAGGATCCTACTGCCATCGAGAGGATCATCCGGGCCATTCTGGACCGGAAGTCAGAGTTTACCACCGCCGATGTCTTGGCGGTATCTCCCGACCTTCGAAGGCAGCTGCGTGATAAAATCACCCCCCGCCGAGCGGATCCTGATGCAGGAAGCGCACGACTAGGCGCTCTCCTTTCAGAGCTCCTGGAAATGGGAGAGGAGGCTCACCCTGACGAGACCTCCAGAGTGGAACCGGTTTTCTCGGTGGCTACGCCTGAGTTCGACGATCGGACCGCTATCGAAAAAGTCGAGGACTACTACACCTCCCTGCTGCAGTCGCTCCCCAACTCCATCACTGTTGCGGCCGAGTCCGCCTCCCTTCGCGCTATTACCCCCATAATTGACACTCTGTGGGAAGTTGAAGCAGTTCTCGATGGAGGATCTCAACTCGTGGCTATGTCCGAGACGGTGTGGAAGCGCATCGGAAGTGCTCTCGATACCACGGTTACGGTAAAAGTGCAGTCTGCCAACGGGCACTTCGACCGTTCGCTGGGCATGTGCCATAACGTACCCTTCGCCGTCGGGGGTATCACCATTTACCTCCAAGTTCATGTTATCCGGGGTGCGGCATATGACGTCCTCCTGGGACGGCCCTTCACCATCCTGACCGAAGGTGTCCTTAAGGACTTCCAGGATGGAGACCAGCTTCTCACCATCACGGACCCCAACTCGGCGTCGGTGGTCACCATCCCCACCCACGATCGGGGGGTGCCACACTTCTCGGACCGCGCCGAAGCCAGCCACGTATCCTCGAACCCACACATTCATTCCACTCGACCCCCGATTAGACACTAATGGATCTACAACAAGGGGAAGAATTAGGATTTGTTATTTCGGTAGAACAACTCGTCACGGAACACTCGAACAGGACACCTCACCTCGCACAACCGGTCACCGATCCGTTCTCTATTCAGGACACGGCTTCGATACCCGGCTTCTCTATTTCTCTCTCAGCTCTCTCTCAGTCTCTCGTCTCTGAATCACTTTCTTGCGATAATCATTCATCTTCCTTTTCGGATCGCGCGTTCGTTCTTGCTGCAGCCACCTTCGGGGGCTGGGACGACGTCGGATACCCCAGCACTGGACGTTGCGGCCCCCGCATTGTCCTTCCGTTCACTGAGTTACCCCTTCAACAGGCGTACGTCTCGTTGTTTGTTCAAAATCCACTTCACACGGTGGCTCTGGAAACCCTCATCAACCCTCACGACGAAGGTGAGGGCCCTCACACCCCGTTTGGCATCTTTGGTGCCAAATACAAAAAGGTCGCGGATCGTACGAAGCCGGTCCCAGCCACCCTTCCTGAGCACTTTCGAGTTCAGCGAAACATCACGGGGGATCCTCTCCAGGACCTCCCGTATCTCTCTCCTTTTCCCCCCGAGTTTACCCCCACCGGCCGTTACACCACGGAAAACAAGGCGATCATCGACGCACTCCACCCGGGTGATTTCCTCTGGCCGGAGGAGCGGAAGCTTATGCACCATCTCATGATGCTGCAGGAGGCCGCCTTCGCATGGGACGAGTCCCAGAAGGGACATTTCCGGGAGGACTTCTTCCCCCCGATCACAATGCCGGTTACGGAACACACGCCTTGGGTCCACCGAAACATACCTATTCCCCCTGGGCTATACGAGCAGATCATCCAAATTGTTCGCGACAAAATCTCATCGGGAGCGTATGAGCCCAGTAACTCTTCCTATCGGTCTCGATGGTTCACTGTCCTCAAGAAGGACGGAACTTCCCTTCGGATCGTGCACGATCTCCAACCCCTCAACGCGGTTACCATTCGCGACGCGGGTGTCATTCCCTTTGTCGAGACTTTGGCCGAGTCCTTCGGGGCGCGTGCTTGTTACGGGGTCCTGGACCTTTATGTTGCCTTCGATCAGCGCACCCTTCATTGGCGGTCGCGGGATTACACCACCTTCCAGACGCCGCTGGGGACGTTCCGATTGACGAAGTTGCCTATGGGGTGGACGAACTCTGTTCAAGTTTTGCACGGCGATGTCACCTACACCCTCCAGGACGAGATCCCTCACGTCACCATTCCCTTCCTGGACGATGCGGGTATTAAGGGTCCACCGACGCGTTATGAGCTCCCGGACGGGGGTTTCGAAGTTCATCCTGAGAACCCCAGTATACGACGCTTTGTATGGGAGCACTTCCTCAACCTTAATCGGGTGATCCAGCGCATCAAATACGTCGGGTGTACCTGGTCTGGGAAGAAGGCATATCTCTGTGTCCCGGAGGCTGTTATCGTTGGCAATACGTGCACCTACGAGGGTCAAATCCCCGACGACTCGAAGGTGGCGAAGGTCCTCAGTTGGGGGCCTTGTCGGGACGTTCACGACGTACGAGCCTTCTTGGGTACCGCCGGACTCATGCGCAACTTCATCTGGAATTATGCAGCCATTTCCAGGCCGCTCGTTGATCTTACTAGGAAGGACGCGATCTTCGAGTGGTTGCCTCTTCATACGGCGTCGCAACGGACACTTCAGGAAGCCATAGAGGCCTCGCCCGCTCTTCGGCCCCTCAAGTATTCATCGGAGGCTCCGGTTATCCTAGCCGTTGATACCAGCATTATCGCCGTAGGGTTCGCACTCCTTCAAGAGGATCCGAAGGACACGAAAATACGCTACCTCAATCGCTGCGGCTCTATAGCGTTGAATTCCCGGGAGTCTAATTACAGCCAGCCCAAGTTGGAGCTCTATGGTGTCTACAGGGCTCTGAAGGCGACCCAGCTTTGGATTATTGGGGTCCGAAACTTGGTCCTAGAGGTCGACGCTACCGCCATTAAGGGGATGCTCAACAACCCCGATATGAACCCTAGCGCAACCATCAATCGTTGGGTCGCGGGCATTCTTCTCTTTCATTTCAAACTGGTTCACGTTCCGGGTGTTACCCACGGTGTGGATGGACTCTCTCGGAGACGTCCTTTTCCAGGGGAATCTTCCAAACCCGACGATCCCGACTGGCTCGACCACCGGTATTCCTTCCTTCATATCATCAATCCTCTTCCCTTCTGTTCACGCACTTGTACTTGTGCTGTCTCTCATTTTCCACTTTCCATTCTCAAAACGGCGGCCCGCAGGCTCCCAAAGGACCCTGCGGACGACAACCCTTCCCGGGCAAGGTCTCCGAACCTGATGACCCAGATTGCTTGTATTCTCAAAATGGCGACCACTTCATCTTTGTTGAGGTGAAGTGTCCCTTCGATGATGTTCATCAAGGTATGGAAGCGAGGTTCGCGCACGGTAGTGGCAATTACCTTTGTCTTCGTTAGGCAAAGGTGTCACTTTGGTGAGGGTCACCAAGATATGGTTATGGCGACCACTTCATCCTTGTTGAGGTGAAGTGTCCCTTCGATGATGTTCATCGAGGTATGGAAGCGAGGTTCGCGCATGGTTATGGCAATTGCCTTTGTCTTCGTTAGACAAGGGTGTCACTTTGGTGAGGGTCACCGAGGTATGGGTATGGCGACCACTTCATCTTTGTTGAGGTGAGGTGTCCCTTCGATGAGGTTCATCGAGGTATGGAAGCGAGGTTCGCAACCGGTTATGGTGTCTACCTTTGCCTCAGTTAGGCAAAGTTGTCCCCTTGGGAGTGGGTTGGGGTGAGGTGTGGACCCTTTGGCAGCGTCTGCTATGGTACAGATGGCTTTTCTGGCATACGGAGTTCACAAATTGCCTGGGGGGAGAGAAGGTGCGGCACAGCCGCTTGCTCTCAAAGGATTGGGTGTGGTGAGAAGGTGCGGCATGGCCGCTTGCTCTCAGTGCAGACCCCGACTTTCATAATTTGCCTGGGGGGAGATGTACAGCTCGGTGCGCTTCTAGACGCCCCGATCCGTAACTCGGCATCCTCCGGGATACCTCGCGCAGGACTACTGTACGCCACACCTATCTGGAGGAACTCTGAAGACCTTCGAAGGCAGTCAAAGGCACTACCGGACCGACGGCCGAGGCAACAGACGGCCGAGGCTTCGGAGACGTTTCACCAGACTTCGGAAGGAACTAAGTGCCGGCAATTTGGGTTCTGAAGGTAGATAGGAAGTATATCATTCCATAGTTCCGTATTTACAACCATTGGGGCCCTTCGGGCCCCAAGGTAGATACTAGTACCGTCGGAAGACGGAAAATAGACTTACTTTTCCCCACCATACCAAAGGAATCAGTTTGAGGTTTCAGCAACGTCGAAGAAGGTCTTCGACGTACTCTCGTTGAGTAGCTGCCCTCGTCGGTTCTCATTCCACCTTCGGATCCCTTCGTGCCACCTTCGAAGCCTTGTTAGAGCCCTCGACCTTGCTGCGCGCATCGTGGTAGTCGTTTGCGAAGCCTCCCTCGAGATACCGCTGCTTGCAGCAATTCTTGTTCGAACTCGCCCAGTAGCGTACATGCTTCTCGAGTGCTTGATCTGGTTGGATGATCGGATGGACAGTCGATTCGGTGGCAGCAAGACTTCGCTCTGGATTGTGTCCTTGGATAGCACGCATCGTCAATGCTTTTCAGGTTGCTCTTCGATTCTCGTCAACGCACCTGTTCCCGGCCACGTACCTTCCTGACTGCTCTTTGGAAATTCTGGGATATGCTGGTCTCTATCTTCGCCTTGTATGGCCCTTGGCGAATGCTAGCACCTGTGCTGGACGATCTGGATGGTCTCTTCTTCTCTTTGCCTTGTCGCGTTGTGATTGTGTTGTCTGCTGGAGTGACTGGTCCAAACGAGTAGTGGGTGGTAATCGAAGGGATGGCGCCGGTGTAATGATCGATTCGGATAACCTTCTCGGACACTGCCTCTGTCCGGGCCTGCCGCCCGCTTTCCGTCATACACAGTCGTGGTAGTTGGACACCCAGAAAAATCAGGAAAATTTGCTGGGTCTTTGCTTTCTTGTCTCAAGGCCGTCGTCTTATTTTGGTGGCTCAACAAACTTGGGATGGATGGCAGGAGCGCAGGCGCATGTCAGCGTCGGGCCTATTCGTCTATAGCGAGGGCGCACGAGGCAACGACTGGAGAGCGGTGTAAAGGGTGGTGTATTGAATCCCGGGGGAAAGACAACGGTTCTCTGAAGAACTACTCTACTGACTACCGACTCTTTTATACAGTTCCCGACGCCCGACGCCCGATGGGCGCGGGTGCGCCCCTCTGACTCATTCCCGAGTCATCGCACGAGTCATCGCGCCATCCCGCCCGTGATTGGTCGGGAGCGCGCCCTATCCCACCCGATCCTGCTTTCCCGTCGGCCGAGCTCCGCCACCATGTGCTACCGTCGGACGGCCGTCGGATAGATCCCGACGATGGGCGCGATACCGTTGCTCCCGCCCGCGCAGGCGTCGCCTTCGATCGGCTAGGCGTCGGTGGCGCAGTCAAGTCATGACAATATCCCCTCTTCAAGGCGCATGTCCCCATGGCGCGAATCTTAGCGCGACGCTGCGATCGGGACTGACTCCCTGCTGGTAGAACGTCGGCTACGATCCCTTCGCTCTTCTTATAAGCCCGGAGAAGGGCCGGTGCTTGAATATCCGCCTCGTACGTCCAAGTGTTCTCCTCTAGGGGGTATCCTTTCCATTTGAGGAGGTATTGGGTCCGTCCACAAAACTTCTTGTGCCCCACGATTTTCTCAACTTCCCATTGTTCCTCGTCATCCACGATGACGGGATCGGGTCGCGTATAGGTCTGGTGAGGGAGTCCTTCGATGTAGGGTCGGAGGTAAACCGTGTTGAAGACATTGTGTATCTTGAACGAGGCAGGGAGTTGAATGCGATACGATGCCTTACCGATCTTCTTCAGGACTTTGAAAGGCCCGTATCGTTTATCGGCGAGTTTCATAGAGGGACGATCGATCTTGAGATTGGTGGTCTCGAGAAGTACTTTGTCCCCGACTTTGTAGTCCGGATCCGGTCGTCGTTTCTCGTCGTAAAACCTCTTCATAGTGGCGGCGGCGGCCGTCAGGGCGGCGCGAGCTTCCTCCCGAGCCCTGTCCAGGCGAGTGACAAACTCGTCCGCACTCTCGTTCCGGGTGGCGGTGCGGGGTTCCGTGCCTCGAAGCGGGTTGATGCCATACATCAGTTGGAAGGGGGATTTCTTCGTAGACGAGCTGGCTTTGTCGTTATAAGAGAATTCCGCTTGGGACAGCCAGGATGCCCAGTCGTTTTGTTGGTGATTGGTGAAGACGCGGAGGTACTGTTCCAGTTCCTGATTGATACGTTCCGTCTGTCCGTCTGTCTGTGGATGGTACGCGGTGGATGCTCGCTGTTTGACGCCAAGTCCTTGGTATAGTGCCGTGGTGAACTGGCCCACGAATTGGCCTCCTCGATCACTGATGACACTTATCGGGAATCCGAAGTCCTTCCAGACGTGATCCTGGAACAGCCTCGCTGCTCCTTCTCCCGTAATGTGAGTGGTGGTGGGCATGAACCTTGCCATCTTCGTAAATCGGTCGACCACTACCATGATGGAGTCGTATCCGAGGGACTCGGGGAGTTCGACGATTAGGTCGACGCTGATATGCTGCCAGGGCGCCGAGGGGATCTCGTTAGGTTGCAGTTGTCCGACTTTGAGTTGTCGGGACAATTTGGTCCTCTGACAGTCGAGGCATCCGTTACAATAACGCGCCACGTCTGCGTATAGTCCGGGCCACCAATAGTTCCGTAGCACTAACTCCGTGGTTCGGAATCGTCCAGGGTGGCCCGCTATTGCGGTGTCGTGATGTTGCCGCATGATTCGTTGGCGTAGTGTGCGGTTGGCCGGGACATAGAGTAGTCCTTCTTTGGTAAGGTATCCTCCCTTATCTTCTACGGTCTTCCCGACCATCTTCTTCACTTTCTCCTCCCACTCGTCCTTCGCGGCGATTATTCGGTCCATAAAGTCGTTCCCTTCGGTGGCGATCGTGACTTCATCCATTGCCCGAATATGGTTATAATCGTCGATCGAGATCGGCGTGGCGAAGATGCGGCTGAGATATTCCTTTTTGAGTAATACGGTGTCGCGGTTGTCGTCCGCCCCCCTCTCATGTCCTTGTCGTCTCGACAAGAGATCGGCCTTTTTGTTCTGCGCCCCCGGGCGGTGAACCAGCGTGAAGTTGTATTCCGCCAGATCGAGTGACCACCGTGCCTGGCGGCGATTAAGCTTCTTGGCCTGCATGAAAACTTCGAGGTTCTTGTGATCCGTCAGGATGAGGGTTGGTTCCGGTGCTCCGAGAACGTAATGCCTCCAGTCGGCCAGGGCTCTCATGATGGCCAACATTTCCTTGTCGTGTATGTCGTAGTTTCGCTCCGCGGGACTCAGTGATTTGGACATGAATGCGATGGGGACCGTCTTGCCGTCTTGCTCCTGGCTTAAGACGCCGCCCGTTGCGAATTCCGATGCGTCCACCTCGATGCGGTAGCGACCCGTTTGTGTTGGGAAGTGCAGGATGGGTTCCGAAGTGATTCGTTCCTTCAGATCCGCGAAGGCCTCCTCCTCCGCGTCTCCCCATCTCCAGGGGATATCCTTCTTCGAGAGGGAGTGGAGGGGCTTTGCTACCTGTGCAAACCCCTCGATGAACCGCCGGTAGAAGTTGGCGAATCCGAGGAAGGATTGGACCTCTTTGACGGTTCTGGGTGTGGGTCACGCCCTAACACCCTCGACTTTGACAGGATCCATACGGAACTGTCCGTTCCCCACAATCAGTCCCAAGTACTCCACTTCTGATTTCTCGAAATCGCATTTGGATCCTTGTACGCTGAGATTGTTGTCTTGAAGGATGCGTAGGACCTCCTTCATAACCTGTCGATGTTCATCGATGCCCTCGGTGAACACCAGGATGTCGTCCATGTATACGATCACCTTGCCGCGCAAGATCAAATCGTGGAACAGGTCGTTCATCATGGTCTGGAATGTCGCCGGACTATTCGTTAGTCCAAAGAACATGACTAGAGGCTCAAAGAGTCCTCGGTTGGTGATGAAGGCGGCTTTATGTTCGTCGCCTTCGACGATGCGGACATTGTTGTATCCCCACCGAACGTCCAGTTTAGAAAACAGCTTCGCGTTTCGTAGTTTGTGAAGGACGTCGGAGAGGAGGGGAAGGGGGTACGAGTTCTTCACCGTCATGGTGTTGAGCTGGCGATAGTCTTGGATGGGGCGGAGGCGCCCATCTTTCTTCTTGACGAAGAAGAATGGAGAGGCGTAGGGGGATTTGGAGACGCGGATTCTCCCTGACTGGAGGTGTTCTTCGATGAACTTGTCGAGTTCCACCTGTTTGGAGGGGGCGAGGGGGTATATCTTCCCCTTGAACTCCGTTGCGTCGGGTTTAAGTTCGATAGCGTGGTCCCACTTCCTACGCTCCGGCAACCGATCGAACTCGGTTTTCTCGAACACCCGTCGGAATTCCTCTAAATATTGCGGGGGAACGAGTTCTTCTAAGGGCGCCTCGCCCTTAGCTTTTGCTTGGTCCCCCGCTAACTGGGTCGATTTAGTGGCGAAAGCGCGGATTCGTTCCGCGTCGAGCTTTCTTTGCCCGTACCGATTCTGCGGGACGTCCCACATCTTCACGACTAGAATTCGATCTCCCTCCTCGAGATCTTCTTCATCTTCTTCTTGCCATACGCGGCGAGCCTGGCGTCGTTGACACTCTGGCGGACACCTCGTGAACGCCAGGGTTCCCTTGACCCAGTCGACCTCGGGATTATGCTTTTTCAGCCATTCGTATCCCAGGATAATGTCGACGTCGCCGGTGTTAGTCACTGCGAACGTGAAAACATCTTCGTGTTCGTTGTCGGTTACGACCCGCAGATCCACGATCTGCTCTATTGGCCCGTTATTGTTGGGGGTTCCGTCGACGTTGGACACAGCGATGGGGCGTGGCAGTCGTTGGGTGTCCATTCCTTCGTTTTTGGCGAAGTCTCGATTGACATAGGCTCCGGTAGCTCCGGAGTCGATGAGGGCGACCACAGTGAGGGCCTTGCCACTATTCAGGAATTTGAGGGTGATGGGGATTTTCATACAGCGCCCCGGGCGTGTAGATCGAATCCAACGACGAGGTTGTCGGAATTCCTGGATAGCTGCTTGGGCGTGGCGGGAGTCCAGGCCCAAGATGTCCTGGACCGCCTCCTGGGTGACCTCGGGCTCCCTATCAGTCCGAGCGTATTTCCGGAGTACTTTGAGAGCTTGGCGGGGGTTAACCTGCATTTCGTGCCAGATGAAAGGGAGGGTCCCGCGGACGTGCTTGATGGGTTTGATCCGCGAACTTCCCTTTTTGGCTATTTTGTTCTTTCTTTCACGCGAGGGTTTTGGTTCGTCGAAGTCCATGGGATCGGATTGTTCGTTACTACTGTCACTGGCTTCAACAAGTAGACTACTGAATCGATTGGTCCATGGACCCGAGGAAGGGGGACTGGAAGACTCGCTCTTCACTCCAGTCCCGCGCCAAAACCCTGCTCCTGCAGCGTCTGAGCGAGATCCTCTCGTTCTTCGTTGCTAAGACCTTCTACGAGTCCCTTGACGGATTCGCGTCTCTCCGTGCAATTCCTCGCGAAGTGCCCGGATTTCCCGCAGTTGTAGCATTTTAACGAGGCCGCGCCTCGCGTTCTGTCAATGCTCATGGGTTCACCTTTTCCTCCGTAGGTGATTCCGGTGGCTGGGGGATTGTTGATTACTGTCGTAGTACTAGGACGCGGGAAGTTTTTGGAAACGAAGGGGGCAGGGTTCTTGTATCCCTGGGTGGGGGCCGTGCCTCGATTAGCGTCGAATCGAGTGGCGAACTTCTTGTACGCATCGTAGGTCTCGGGGATATTCTCCATTTCGGTGATGCGTTCAACCAGAGAGGAGTCCAGCTGGTGGCGTAGGAGGGAGATGAGGGCATCGTCGTTGAAACCTGTGTCGGCTTTGTACTCTTCGAAGTCGATGAAGAAGGACTGGGCGTCCTGTCCTTTCTTCTGTTTCAATTTCTTGATCTCCTCCTGGGCGATCGTCTTCGAGTTGGTCCCTCCGAAGGCTCTTTTCAAGGCGTCCTTGAAGTCCGTATAAGTCAGGTATGGCTCCTCTCCTTTCTCGTAGAGGGCGGTCTGCGTGCTGGCCCATTTGATAACAGCGGGCCCCTCGGTCATGTACGATAGCGCGGCGAACACTCTGTTGCGCGCGGTCTCGTAGGCTCGAGGTTCGGAGGCGAAGAGGATGTGGAGTTGGGAGAAGAACGGCTCGATGCCGTCCGACTTCCCGCTAAACTTGGCCGGGGTCCCGAAGCGCGCCTTGGATGCGCGATGTTGCGCGGCTTGCGCCTGTGCTTGGGACGCGGCCCGCTGGACGCCGCTGAGCTCGCTGATACGCTGAAGAAGTTGAGCGTGGAGGTTCGCCACCTCGTGGCTCCTGTTTATTTCGTCCTGCGCGATGGTAGTGATGCGCTGGTTCAGATTGTCGAGGGCCGTCCCTATGCCACTGAACATGCTATGCAGCTCTCTCTGCTCGTTGGTGGGTTCGGTGGCCGGGGCCATGGGGGCGTCTTCGGTGCTCATAGTCGTTGGGTCGTCGAAAGGGGAGAGAACCGTATTGTCAGCGTCGGGCCTATTCGTCTATAGCGAGGGCGCACGAGGCAACGACTGGAGAGCGGTGTAAAGGGTGGTGTATTGAATCCCGGGGGAAAGACAACGGTTCTCTGAAGAACTACTCTACTGACTACCGACTCTTTTATACAGTTCCCAACGCCCGACGCCCGATGGGCGCGGGTGCGCCCCTCTGACTCATTCCCGAGTCATCGCACGAGTCATCGCGCCATCCCGCCCGTGATTGGTCGGGAGCGCGCCCTATCCCGCCCGATCCCGCTTTCCCGTCGGCCGAGCTCCGCCACCATGTGCTACCGTCGGACGGCCGTCGGATAGATCCCGACGATGGGCGCGATACCGTTGCTCCCGCCCGCGCAGGCGTCGCCTTCGATCGGCTAGGCGTCGGTGGCGCAGTCAAGTCATGACAGCGCACTCTAAGGTCACCAAAGTCGTCCGTTCTATGGTCTTTGTCATCGCCGTCATCCCCCAACTATCTCCTCATGCCCGTGTCCCGGTGTTTTCAAGATCCTGCCGGATACTTGGGTAACTGGCTGGAAATGTCGTTTGCAGTCGTTACTTACATCAGTCCGCGTAAAGCTGAATCCTTCCTGGCCGGTTAGCATCGTTCTATAGTAGTATTTGATAGTGTGAAAGTTCAAAATCTGAAATCACGGTTCTTCGTTTTCGAATGATTACAGTCGCAGAACAGCCTTGACATTGAACCACGATCCAAGTCGAAGTTTGTTAAGCTCCAACTTGTTTGAAAACCTGCTTCCTACGTTACAGTGGTACAAATGCAACTTGTCTTCGCGTCAATAATGCTAGTGCATTTCTTCATTGTCAGCGCGTCAGCATCGAGGCACGTTTTTGGGAGTTCAGACTGAATCTGCAGCAATACGCTGCCCAACCGATGTGCTTATCTAGACGTACTTATCACCAAAATGAACAGACGCCGTATTTTAGGCTCGTGACCATCCGCTTCGCCACGTGGCTCCGCTTATCACTTTGGCGAAGCGGCTGGGAGGGCTCAGCCGTGACATGGGGGATAACGCTTCTGTGACTTCGAACTTGTAATTTTCGCTCATGGTCGACTATGTGTAACACCCTGGTGTCTCTCTCTGCTGGCTACATTGCTTCTATTTGATCTATACTGCCGAGAAACATTTGCTGAACATCAATTTTCCAATTTTCGTTGCATTCTTGGGTTCATTTCCTCAAATTCTCTATGGTAGCCTAAAACCTGTTGACTACATAATCTCTGGATCTCTGGCGGCTTCTTGACTGTCTTGCACTGCTTCTGGGAGACCTTCTTGACGATTGCGCTTGGGTTTCCCGGTCATGGGACCTTCACAACTGCCCAAGACTTGATCCGGGACTTTGCTGCTGACCGGAACACCGGCACCACATAGTCAAAATGTGCATTCCTCGGCTCCTTAGGATGACAAAAATCAAGGTATGACTTCTCCGGCAATGAGGTTCAATTCCACGGCAAAAAGCCATGTTTTTCTGAATTTCTATGACAATTTCCTTTATTTCGGGACCTTACACTGCTTTTCATTCTTATTCCCGTGTAACAATGGCTCATTATACATTGAATATCCATTGTACAAATTTTTGGGGCATGAGGTTCAGTACCCGAGACACGAGAGCCAAAGCTGAAATCACCAAAATGTGTCGATCGCGAAATTTCGTTAAGTCCCAACTCAGGATTTGGGCCACCTGCCAAATGGGAGCTGAGGCTTCCCAGTCGCTAGATGATCTCACTACCCGCCCTACACAAACAACACCAAAACAGCCAAACAAACGTTAGCCAAACATTGCTGCCGTCGGACCGAGCATGACGTGAGATCATCCGCGAATGGTAGCGAGTCTAGCCAGGACCCGTGTTTATGCCCTCAGAGGTTGAATACAAAATCCTGACATTTTTTCAAAAATTTCGGGTGAGCTAGGATCAAAATCCTGACAATTCTTGACCATTGTTGAGGTAGGTAGAATAAAAATCCTGACAATGGCGGGCTCAGCGGGCCCGACACGCCAAATTTGGAACCAGGAAGTCACGTGACCAGTCTCGGCAGCTCTGCCGGGCGAAATTTGTGACCAAAAACCCCAGGTAAACCCAATTTTGGTGATGTTAGATCAAAAATCCTGACAATGGAGGCGCGCGCAGCGCCGGCAAAAATCCTGACAAATTGGTCTCAAAGAGGGAAATTTGTATCTAACCTCTGACAGGATAAACAGGGGTCCTGTCTAGCCGTATTTCGGACGGCAGAGCAGTGGGACCGGGTAATAAGAGGCCGTCACATGTGTGACTGCTTCCTCACTGCCTCCCAGTTGCCTCCCTCTCGCATGACATTGACAATCACCACTGTCCTACACGGATATCTACCTCGTAGTCAAATTAGGGGCTATATCTCAGATTCCACCACTCCTTTCGCTTCACTGTCCCGCCTTACTCCGGCAGCATGCCACCCGATGTCGATGGCCTCGCCATGATGCCCAATGTCGATGGCGCTGTCATGCTACCCGAAAACAATAACCACGCTTTCATCGTGAATGTAGAATCACCGTGGCTTAGTGGGAGCACGTCTGATCTAGAGCTTGTCACGATGATGCGAGGTATTCATCTCGAGTATAGGGTTTTCACTGGTACTCATTCGTTTCCAGGAATTGAGCATGATGATTCGACTTTACGCACCCAAAATCTCAGCGACTTGCAGAAGAAGAATCCGGGAGCTCGAGGACGCAATCAGCACATCCAGCGCTCGAAGGTCGCCAGGTTTATGTGTTACCATTCAGACTGCGGGCTTGATTTTACCACTAAGGGTGCACTGAAGAGTATGGGGCTATATAATTCCTGCGCCAGGCCTGACATTCCTCTGCAGTTCACATTGACAGCAAACATGGTGGCTTTACCCACTGGTGTCCCCATTGTGGCAAGGAATACGCCCACCAGAGCTCCCTTGACCGCCATCTCAAGATGAAGCCTCACGAGAAGGAGACCTCACCAGCTATGAATAATTTACGGACAGGTCACCGTAATGTCTCCAACGGTACACACCTGACATGTCGTCTCCGATGCCACTTACGGATTCTTCGCTGCAGCTTCCGTCAGTGACATGGACGATATCACGGAGTCTCGCATATCGGATCCACTCAAGTCTCTAGAAATCCAACGTCTGGCGTCCTCTCTGTCCCTGGCATCCAGTCCGTCGAGTTCAGCAGGTGTACCGTCCTCTAGCGTCGTTCTTCCGGGGCACCCTCAATCCAGCGGTGGCATACATGACTCTTTAGCACGTCGGTGCTCTGACTCCGCCTCCCATTCGTCACAGGATGCAGATGGCTCTCTGCTGGACTCCAAAGACGCTTTTGGGAGCGCACTTGGAACGTACACACTTTACACCGACATCGACATGCTGGATCTCGTCGGTCTCCCTGTCTCTCATCAGCAGTCGTTCTCGTCACCAATAGCGGAGTTCCCTTCCAATGACGGTAACCTAGAAGACCCAGTCGTGAGGGGAGCTGTGTGGGACCGTGGCTCGAATGATGTAGGGCTACTTCCTTTCCAATCGCTTGACTTGCATTCGATATTCGCCACGCCACCAACTGGGATGTCCGGACCTGTGTCGATACCACCTGCCTCTTCTGAAGGGGATCCTGTCTTTTCACTTCTTCGAGCTGACTTAACAGAGCGCTACCCTAGAGGACGAGATAATAAAGCTGTCGAGAAAATGCGTAGATCCGTGAAGAATAAAAATCTTTTCGTTTGTGAGTTTTGCGGTCCGGAAACCACATTCACAAGTAATGGCTCGAAGAGGCGTAAGCAAATGATATGCAATGAATCTCTTCGCTGCTGACTAGGCTTTTTAGGTCACATCAAGGATAAACACGCATTTGGAGAAGCATCAAAGCTGACTTGTGATGAATGCGGAAAAGCATACGCTGATTCGAGCTCACTCCAGCGGCATCTCAGGCAGAAACATGCCAGTTGAACCAGGATCCACCACATCGAGTAGAGATCGCCATCTACCTCGATTTGACAGTGTATAGAAAATAGCAAAAGAAAAAAAGCTAAATAAAGAGAGGAAATTTATGTGTGTTGGTGATGTCAGTGTTCGTGCTCTCAGTGTTCCGTCGACGGCGCAGACAACCTACCTTCCGAGCAGGGCAATGACTCCTTGTGTTCAACAGAAGAGGTGCACAGAACACAAGACCGTTCCCTCGGCAGACGCCTTCGCTCATTATTGGACTCGGCGAATGACTTCGTCTGACCGACATTTCAACTACTTCACGCCTTTGATTGTGAGCTCGTCATTTTGACCTCACATTGCGAGTCCGTTGTACAGGTTGTCGATGCCTTTTCTGATGATGTCTAAGATATGTATCTCAATTCAATCCTGTCAAAGTACACGTCCGGCTACTGTATCAGTTGTCTCTAAAGTATCAAATCAACGTAAGGTGACCAATTCTGAGGACGAATTAGCGCCGCATAACACCAAGAAACACAAAGCATACCTTCAGCGCTCGTAGGATGTATAGCGACAGTGTCGTCGAAGTCCTTCTTCGTGGCACCCATTTTCACTGCGACGGCAAAGCCTTGCAAGACTTCATCGCTACCCACACCACAAATGTGGACACCGACAACTCGTTCCTCTTGGCCCACACAAACGAGCTTGTAGAACGTTGGTTCCTTGTGCTCTTCGTCGATCATCGAAAAGTACAGGCTACGGAAGGACGACTTGTCTAGAGAAGGCATTAGCGCGAGCTCTACGAAGATAGAAAAGATGGGCGTACAGATCTTGACAGCATCACCGAACTTCTTACGAGCCTCTTCCTCCGTAAGACCGACAGTGCCAATGGTCGGGTGAGAGAACACGACAGTTGGGATGTTGCTGTAGTCGAGTTTGTCGGTAGCGAATTGGGGACCACCAAAGAGACGGTTCGACAACCTGCGTCCAGCGGCGATAGCGACGGGAGTAAGGAGGGCTTTGCCCTGGACGTCTCCGATGGCAGTGATACCGGAGACATTGGTCTGCTGGTATTCGTCTACAACAACGTTCCCTTTGGAGTCCTGCTTGACACCGAGCTTATCGAGGTTAAGTCCTTCCGTGTGGGGTGCACGTCCGATGGCCCAGATGAGAGTATCGACGACGAATGTCTCGCCGTTGTCGAGCGTGACAGTCTTGTCCTTGCCCTCCCCAGCCTCTCCCTCCACCTTGACGATCTTGACTCCCTTGGACAGCACCACACCGGTCTTCTGCATCCAGCTCTCGACAACGTTCACCACATCTGTCTCGAAGCCGCGGAGGATCTGTTGACCTCGCAGGACCATTCGTACATCGCTGCCCAAGGTATGGAGAACACCAGCCAGCTCGACTCCGATGTAACCACCGCCAACTACGCAAACGCGTTTGGGCTGGGTCTCAAGCTCGAAAAAGCCGTCGGATGTTATGCCCAGTTTGGCGCCGGGTATGGTCTCCTCGCTTGGAACGATGGGATAGCCACCGGTCGCGATACAGATCTGGGAAGTGTTCAAGGTGTAGGGCTGCGCGCCATCAGCTGGCACAACATGAACCTCGGTGGGAGAGATGAGAGATGCACGACCGTAGTGGTATTCGACGCCTTCTTTGTTGAAGTTACTGTGGTAGATTCCGTTCAATTTGCGAATGTATGCGTCACGCTGGGGTTTGAACGTAGCCCAGTCGAACTTGGCGTCACTTGGGGTAGTGATGTGGTATCCGGCGAGCTGATTTGAGACTTTGTCGAAAAGATCAGAGGCATGCCACATAATCTATGCGTCGATCGTATAAGCATCCTAGGTCGTAGGCATTATCGGCTTGAGCACACCTTTTTGGGTACACATCCTGCTCAAATATGAGTATCTTAGCCAGGGAAAAAGGCAGGACACGTACCGACGTTGACGCAAGTCCCTCCCAGGTGCGGCGTCATCTCGACAACGGCGACTTTTTTGCCATAGCTCGCGGCTCGACGCGAAGTGCCACTCCCTCCGCTACCTCCGCCAAGAACGACGTAGTCATAATGGTCGGCGTTGGGCTTGTCATAGGTGGGAAGGGGAGCCATCTTTGTAATGCTTCTGGTCGCGTTGAATGAAGATGATATCTGCTAGGATTTTAGAGATTGTCTGCATAATAAGGGATGGATGTGTCGTACAAGAGAGAGCCGATGTACAGCGGCGGATTGGGGAGATGCCAAAGCCAGACTCTTGACCGACAGCGTCAGGCGTGATGGTCTTAAATAGAAGGCAATCATGCAGATTTCCAATTGATGATTCATAATTCGCGATGCGGGTCATGTGATTCGCAATAACGCCTTTCATTTTGGCCGCTGTTGACGCGAGTTCATAGGCCATTCTATACTAGCGGATTACCAAGTGGGGCACGGGTTCGACACTTTCATAATTGATACGACGTCAAGTGATTGAGCCGCCCGGGGAGGATCGGGGATTACAGTGGCGCACTAGATTTCAACCCTGGATCTTACACATTACGACAAAGTCTAGCAGTGGCGATGAGGTCCTTATTACAGGTTCAGGACTACGCTGAGAAGTGGTCAGGTTGAGTTATATAGCAGTCGACCCTTACCATCGGAGGCCCGTCGCCACTGAGAGGTTCTGACGAAGGCTTGACGATGGCACTCAGAGGCACTAATTATAACTACCGCCATATTCGAAGTTGAGCTTGTATGTAAATCAGATCCGGGCAGGCCATTGGCATTTGTAAGGACTCTAAAAGTTCTCCATCAGATATCACAGATATGGGCAAAGACGGTGTCTGTGGGCGAGCGAGGGAGGTTTGCCAAGTCAGTAAAAGAGTTGATGGTCTCGACATATGTTGAGCCTTGTTCTGAGCGCAGATGAACATAACATTACTCTATAGAGGCTTTCGACACCTATGCCACAGGCGCGCGAACGTACTTCCTCCTGTATTTAGCATCCACGTTCTCAAGGTAATAGGCTCCCGGCCACACATTTTCGACCTTACCCTCGGGTGTATAAGAAACCCTGTTGTGGTTCTTTTCCCTAAGCTGTAGACAGACCATCAGCACTTGACCAACAATCAGACTCATGTTCGGGAGACTTACTGCAAGAGCGTCCACAAAGTCCTGGCACGGCACCACCTTCATCGCTGCCAAGCGATTGAGAAGGTCCATTTTCTCCCGAATCTCAGAAGTGTCGCCTTTGATGCGGAGAGTCCAGAAGGATGACGCGCACCCACTGCCAAACGCGAACAGACTGACGCGCTTGTTGAGCAGCGTAGCAGGTTCAACAGATGACAAGAGCGACGCGAGACATCCATATAGCGAGCCGGTGTACATGTTCCCAAGACGCTTTGAGCAAGCCATAGCAGGGTCCACCTTCTCCTTGAACTCGGCCTTCGACGCAGCGACGAAGGTCTTTTCCACACTCTTGTCAGTCAGCGACGCAGCTTGGGACAGACCGAGGAATGTTTCGGGCGTGGGGATGTTCGCGTACTGGGGCGCGGTGGGGTTGGAGATGAAATCGTTGAATGCCATCCGTGCATGGCCCTTGACCGCCTGTTTGCCG
This sequence comes from Strobilurus pachycystidiatus, assembly GCA_019915135.1. Classification (NCBI taxonomy): domain Eukaryota; kingdom Fungi; phylum Basidiomycota; class Agaricomycetes; order Agaricales; family Physalacriaceae; genus Strobilurus; species Strobilurus pachycystidiatus. The sequence goes on from JAHLMK010000001.1 coordinate 5,292,737, forward strand.
TATGGACTGTGGAAGAGGGCGTAGTCGACGCTGTCTAGGGAGAAGGAGTATTTGCCGGTCTCGGGCTTTGTGCCGAGGATGCGGTCAGTGCGCTGGCGGAAGGCAGTGTAGGCATTGTCGAGAGCGGCAATGTAGGTGACAACAGAGACGGGGCCGTCGACTTCGGGATACTCAGAGGAGAGGTTGGGTTTGTAAAAGTCGTAAGTGTTGGACATGTAGGTTCCATGGATGGCTGTGGGACGCGTCAATAATCATAGAGAGTGGACATGGAGTATTGGGACGTACGCTCAAATACGACGGGGGCATCGGGCCCGATGAGGAGAGCTACGCATCCAGCTCCTCCTGCGGGACGTGCAGCACCCTCAGCGTACACAGCAATATCGCCAGCGACGACGATCGCGTTGCGGCCATCCCAGGAGCTAGACTCGATCCAGTTGATAGCATTGAAAAGTGCTGCAGTAGATCCATAGCAGGCATTCTTTGAGTCGATACCTTCGATGTCCATGTTGCCAGACTCGACAAAGAGGTCCATGAGGTGAGTCTTGACAGACTTGGATTTGTCTATGATGGTTTCTGTACCGACGTCTAGACGGCCGATAGACTTGGGGTCGATGTTATACTTTTCAAGGAGGCCAGAGACAGCTGAAGCAGTATGATGAGGTCATGACCAGAGCTGTATAGACATGTGCGCTGTACCGTTCAACGCGAATGAGTTGATGTCTTCACGGTCGTCGGGCCATGCCATGTACTCTTGACCGAGACCAATGGTGTACTTTCCCTTAGAGACACCGTCGAACTCTTCCAGGTCCGACTCTGCGATGCACTAAAGCAGGTTGAGTATTGCCGAACACCATCGAAAAGAATAGACTCACTCGAAGAGGGAAATACGTTTCCATAGCAAGGACACCAACATTTTGAGGGCGGGTAGTTGGGGCAGACATTGCGAGAGTAGGGAGGGTGAAGAATGAGACAAGGAGGTCAGACAAATGAGAGCCGTATATAAAGGAAATCTCGTCTTATTTGTGATTGTCCGACGGCTCCTGATTCGGAGATCGGAAACGCTCATAGACTGCATGGGGAAACGCTTCACGGTAATGCGACTTTGCGAGGATATCTGAGCGGCCTGCTTGCAATCTCCCGAGTGCGAAATCGGCTTGAAAAATTACGGCAAAATAAAACCCGCTGCATATATTGGCTATCCACACGCAAACGCGTTGAACGCCATCTACGGATTCATGGTGAGGATGGAACGATTCGAAGCGGAAAAGAATAGAAATATCGTACGACTTTGGTCAGTCGAGCTTGAGGAGCGGTGAAGACCAATCGGCGTGAACTCAGATTCAAGGGACGCTCAGGACATCAATTGACTCCGTGATTCGCATCATGATTGACGATTCAGGAATTGCCTGAGTTTTGGCGCTCAAATCAACTCTGAATCAACTGAATGTTAGTGTTACCGCTCAGGGATGATGATGGTGAAGCGACCAAGGTTAAACTCAATGGGCCTGAGGGTCTGCGAGTAGACACTAATGAGTGAGAAGCACGCAAATGCAAAGTGCCTTGGCCGTCCTGCAGCGTAAGAAAATGCAGGGGCGCCGAAACTCACGTTTGTGAAAGAAATTCGACCGCTTAGGATACCAAATCGTTACCATGAAGCCATGTACCTCCTCCTGCATATCAAAGATCCTTGACGGCGGTTTAGGCGAAGATGGTGACGACTCGGGCGCTCTCACACAAAATGCATATGCTACAAGTTGAATCTTCAGCTTAGATACATCAGATTAAAACGGACGCACAAAGCGGGATCGAAGGTGGGTCCTCTCGAAATTGCGTACCGAGAATTTAGTATTGTCTATCCGATATCGATGCGCTAGTATAGTTGAGAGAAAGCTGAGTTGGCGACATGATGCTGCATGAAGATACCGCGCGACGGCTTCTTGTCGCATATCGAGGCAGTGTTTGCCATGTCCAAGTCAAAAGAGCGAGTATATATGGACAAACACAGATTGATTTTTTTTCGTGCAGCTTGATCATCATAACGGTCTGCTGTCCGTGTACGTGGTTTCTGGAGAACAGGGAGCGTGAGAGGATGGGCGGAGGGCGGATTGCCCGATTGGGATATGGACCCAGACGGCGCTTTGCTCTCGACCGCCACCCGGGCCCGGCCGCCACGTCGTTAGAGCCGTCTCCTTACGCGGCCCGTCTACACGCAGATAATATCCACTACAAGAGTCATTACTATTCATCCTCGTTCAATGTGTCGCTGCAAGCATGGCGTCCAACTTCGTGGCTCGACGTGGATGTTCATGAGGTTGCCAGGCAGAGGTGCGTGTATATCCCTTCCTCGAATTAGCAGTAATGTTCAGACTCTTCTTGAAGCACCGGAAGTAACCAGGAATCTTAATCAACCCTGAACTGTCCCATCCATGCCCTACTTCGGCCCGTGGGAGGCCGGGCAGCGATATTGGGCTTCTCTGTATCGACCTGAGCAAGTTCCCAGAGTTGCACCGACCTGGACGTCAAAGACACCGAACACGAAATCCCAAGCTAACCGGGGACATGCCTGATTGAAATCCCCATCGGGTTCACGCGACTCGTTTGGCCAGCGTGATTGCCATGCAACGGCCAGGCACCACTGCCCTCTACTAGCCTCTCTTGACTCAAGACCATGTCTGCGCCACTTGCCCTCGCTTCTGGACACATTCAAGGCGGCTCGGACGGTCTAGTACGAGTGGTTCCACTCTCATCATGGATGGTCCCTCGTGCGTACTCGATCGCTTGTTGTCGCGCTCTTTTGCTCATAAAAGGCCTAGCTGCCGACGAGGAACTAGCTTCATGGGCGCACCGCACCGTTCGGTTTCGCATGCTTAATGCTTGAGACGCGTATCGTCTCATCTCCAAGGGCCAGCACGCGCCGGGAAAGGTTCAATTATCTGCGTGCCACAAGGACGATGTCATTGATGCTGTTATCGTCGTTAAGTATCGTACTGGTCATTGTGACTATGCCGCTGGATGTAAACTCTCGTGCCAGCAACATAACAGCACCAGTAGGGAGCTGCGGATCCTCCTGAGTCCATCCATTGGACCTCCTGCAAATCATAGTTCTTAATGCGATGCACAGGTGCCTGGTCATCCTCCCAGCTGTCTCTACTACGACGTTCAAGTGTTTCTCCCTGCGTTTCTTTCTAGCGTCGAGAGATTCGAATGTACCACTGCGTCTTTCTTTTACGACGGAACTTTGGGGTACTTTTCCAGTTCATCGGCATCAATACTGTGTTGGACATTGACGTCAAAGTATGAAATCATCTCCACCGTTGTTGGTTCTATACTGATTTTTTGTTAGAGCCTGTTTGGCTACAGTTTTAGAAACAGTTTTTGGGCGTTTTTGAGCAAAACCGGATTTGAAGCGTCTTTGGCCTCCGTGACTTGATGTGACTCTTCTTTGGTTGAGTGTTCAAGCCCGCCAGCAGCACAAAAGCACCAGATTTCATTCCTCAATATCAAAGTGATCTCAGCCCTTTGAAGGCACTACAATATACTGACAGTGTAAACCCATTCATAAAAAACACTTTATTGCTTTTTGTATGATGCCCAGGACTGTGCTTATGCTGCCCAACGCAATCCCGACAGGCCTGACTGGTGTCGGTGTATCTCAGTCCGTAGCCCGGGACTGGCTCAAACTTACCCGCAAATCACGCAGTGACCGCCCAACAATGCTTCAAACCGGTTTTACTCAAAAAACCCAAAAACTGTTTCAAAATCTGTAGCCAAACAGGCTCTTAGGCATTGCGCGCTGAAGAAGCGATGTTGATCGCCTCAATGGGTCTCATCCAAGGACCCTTCACGCATTGCCCCTTGCCTGAAACCTCCTGTCTTGATGTGGATCTATGAACGTTTTGGGCCTTGGCCGAAGTCACAATGCCAACACCATCCTTGCTCTGACTCACTCACTCTCATTCACAACTCTCCAAGAACGGACGGACCCAAGACAAAACATGAGCCAAGGCCCGGAATCTTGATTTTAATCTTTGGGCAGACTTGGAGGTGTGGACATACATGGACCCATATCAAATCATTCGCTGGCCCCCATCCCGCCGGAAAATGTTTGTCTTCCCCACCATGCTGTGCCCGTGCTTGACAAATAGCTGTCTGCCAATAACCTACTCTTCCACCCATCATTTCACCGCTGCCCTACTAACTGGAAATTGGAAATGGAAACGATGACGCTTCCTTCTTCCCTCCACCCACAGCGCCCCGGTTTTGAGTGTCACAGCGGAGGTTTCTAGATAGTGCAGTGCTATCACAATCCTCCGTCTTGCGTAAACCACTCTGCTTTCTCTTCTTCGTCCCTCCACAATAATCATATCTGTTACATTGTCGGAGTGGCTCTCATATCCGACTTTTTCTCATACAGGCTCCCGGCCAGACAATAATTCACGGCTATGGACACCACTTGTCGACCGCACCTTTCCAGCGCTCGCACTACATTTGCACATTCATTCACAGGCATCTGAGTCGTCACCCTCATATGTTCCTCCTCAAAGCTAGTGATCTTTGTTTTTGGAGGTGGGCATCTGTATATCTGTTTCCACGCATTCTCATATCTGTTGTCAGGCAACTCAGGCGTTCCGCATGTACATCACAATCTTATCGCCCTGATTTGGTGGTAGTGGGCATACACGTAAGTCTTGATCTTGACTCATTGTCTTATATAGACGGAATGGACATTGGGAGCACAGGCTGAGTGTTGTAACGACCCAGGCCTTGCCCGGGTCGTTTACGCTTTTAGCCGGGACCTCGAAGAAGGTTCTCAATGTTTGGAGAATGAGTCAGAAACACCCTTTTGGGTAGATGGCGGGACAGCGCGGTCCCGCCGCCCGATGTATAAATACAGCACTATCATACTTGTAAAGCCCTAGAGTGGACTTTACGTTTAACTATCCCGTTCTTTGTCCCTGTCCCCGTCTCCCCGTCTAACAGACCGTCCTCTTAGATATCGACTGGGTTGATCTCTAAGTAACGCCCTCTCGCGAGACAATTCAGTAGACAACTTGAGGAGTCCGTCTGATTGACGTCTCGGTTCTCATCCATGTTGATTCCTGCCAGCGAGTCACTCCCGATCTCGACAGACAGCCCGGTCTACTCAGGACCCCAGGACGGACACTAACAGTTCTCATCCAGAAGCGCAAGTGCATAAGTTGGGAACTGAGCGCTGAGCTCTCATTCAGATTGGATGGTATACGAGACAGTGTTGCGTTTACTGCAGCCTATGGAGTCCCATGTTTACCAAGTCGGGACAAGATCACATACATGCTCTCTCCATGCACACGCAACATCGTCCTACTGATATGTGCACCCAGCTGCAAGATAAAAGTTGAAGCTTTTTAAATACAATAGATGTACATACTTTATATAGATATCCTGCCGTATAAATATCTGCAAGTCAGGAAATTTATGAGTGAAGTGAATGCATTTATACAATATGAGCATTGTCCTTTTGTTGACCAGTGCCACTAGTGCAGTCATTATAGTACTGTACATCCAACTCGGACTCAGAGTCAAGAACTGCATGACTCAATTGTGTGCCAGTCACGGTCCTTTGATTTGGATTATCACCAAACCGGATAGTTGAGACAACAGTGCTAGCCATTGGCTGTGACATTTGTCCTCCATTTGACAGTTGGATTGTTGCCTCAAGGGTGTTCTTCATCCGCACAAGAATTATGGTCGAGGTTGGTAAGATTGCCTGGACAAAATTAACACAATTCAGTATATGTCATACTCGGAATACATGGAACATACTGCAAGATATACAGAACTAGTGTTGGAGATTCCCAATGCTATCGAGAGAGAGTTGACTCCATATGGATTTTGTGCATATGTAAATGTTAGAATAGCAAGTAGAAGCTGAGCAATGATGTAAAGTGCAGAGTCACAAAGTCAAAACATGAGGAGTACCTGAGTTGCAGCCAGTATGGCTCCTGTTTCAACAAGAACAATCAGAATTCTGGTAACTTGGGAGTGTTGTTTTGAGAGAAGCCCATAGTGCCTCCTGTATAACAGGTTCCCATAAGATTAGCCTTTGAATTGCATGATAAAGTAGTTTACATACCATGTCTTCACTGCAATACAAGCTGTTGCAAAGATGTTTGTTCCAAGGGATATGATGAAATTTGCTGTTACGAATGGATCAAATTTTAAGGAATTTGATTTATTCGTCTTTTCCCGGTGGCCTCAGCCAACTCGTAGCCTGCTACATACCCATTAGGAAGGTAAGTGATGTCACTTTCTCTCAATCGGGGTTTGCCCCTGACTTTTTGTTCGTGTCCTTCCTTGTCTTTTAGTTCGTTTTCCTTACTCATGTTCGTTCCCATGTCGTCGTGATTAATAAATTTGTATGTTGTATAGCCAAATTCTGTGTCGGTTTCAAGTGTGAAGCGACCTAAGGAAACACGATCGCTGGCGCCATTTGAGATTTGTGTACCGTGTATCTCCTCGCGATCGTTGTCCAATCCTCTTCCCCTTCCTTTCTTACCATGATCAACACGTACGTCGTAGCATATTCCTTTCACTCTTTCTGATCAGGCGAAAGCAGCTTAGCGCCCGAACTGGATGAACTGGTGTATTCCTATTTGGGTACACTGGAACTCGCTAGACTTGCCCGTGTCAATCGAATCGGGCGGGCGAAAATTCGACGGTTCTTCGAGGTCCACTTCCGCCTTCCTAACTTTCTGCGTCAATGGTTGAAATCATCGCATATCGATGCATTTTTGGCGGTCTTCGACCGAGACTGTTGGGTCATCTCAGGTTCCGGTGCACTCTCTTTTTTGAGTCGCGTGCCGTTCCCGGATGCCGACCTTGACCTGTACAACGTCGTTCCTACTTGGCAGCCTATGTTTGCCTACCTGCTCTCAGTTGGTTTTAACGCCACTGTATACGAAAACGCGGATCGTCCCACTCGAATTCTTTCTTCTGTCGATGATGCTCGGGATTGGATCACACGCGCAAGTTACTAATAATACTCGCGCGTCGACGAACATTACAGCCATGGCTTGTTTGCCGTGATCACTATGATTCATCCCGTCTCTCGATCTAAGGTTCAGCTGAATCTGGTTACTGAGTCTATTACAAACGTGATTTTCGCTTTTCATAGCAGTGGGTTTCGTTTTTTTCTGCCTGTTTCTTATGTCTTATTCTATGTCTTATTCTATTTTTTTTTTCTTTAGCTCTGGTCATGAACATTGTTACGAGCTCCTATGCGATGTGTTTATTTCCGCATACGACCCTCTGCCTGAAAAGAGGTGTGATTGTCGGCCGTGTGAAGGATATTGAGCCCATCGTTCAAAAGTATAAGCAGCGTGGCTGGGAACTGGGATCGGGGTCCGTCGGTGTGCTTCATCGGGAACTCGTGGGTATGAGATTCGTTGGTGACGCACAGTCATTCGCTATACGGTTTAAAGGATTGGGTGAGGAGCTGTCCGGAAGCTTTGGCCGACGGTGGCCTTTCTATTCTAGGTTGTACGAGTTGTACGGCAATTCGTGGGAGCTCTTTGTCGAAGGAGATAGATGGCTGTCGCAGTGTGCGATTCGGTCAGACATTGTTCGGAGTGTCCTCGATAATGGGAAAGTGACGATTTGGAGTCTCGCACCAAGCGTTGTACGGGCTATGGGGATGGACATTTGGGTGTGGGATCATGGTAGGAGACTCGACTCTGTTGACCATTTGCCGGTCAAAATGTGGGCGCTTGTCAGAGAGGCTACTAAAAAAGTATTACTGCAGTGATATTGTGTTGCTCTGCGTTGTTTTCGTTTAGTTCGATTATTTGGAAATTTCTGTCCACATTTGTACGAATCGTTTGCCATTCTTGGTCATTTTTCATTATTATTCGTCGCGCTTTGGTTCGTCGCATCGCCGAGGTTCGTAACTTTTTTTACGCCGGGTAGATGTCGATATCCTTATCCGGACGCCATTGCGCCTTCACTAAATCCTTCCTTCTTTCACCATCTTGTTTTCATAACGTAGTGCGTTTCTTACGCGTTTTGGTTTTGTCTGACAGTCGTTCTTCAGCATGGTCACGGCCAGTCCCAAGAACAAGCTTATCGGCCATCTGAATTCGTGGCTCCCGTCGTGTCTGCTTGTGATTGCTTTCGTAAAACTTCTGCAAACCACGGACGTTGTCATAGGCGGTGACCTTCCCCTCCACTTTTTCGACGCTCGTATTTCCCTTTCCACCAATCTCCGGCTTCATGGTCATACACGATTTTGTGATACTGTCACTCGGTTTTTCCACTCGGCCAGTTACACATTGGTTACGGTTGCGTTTCCTCGCCATTGCTCCTTTTTCGCTAAACACGATCCGTCCTTTTATGAGGCCTCGACGCCATCTGAACGGGACCGAGTCGTATTTAACTTTCGAGATGAACGAGGTTACTCTGTAACGTTCGATGCATCTCCGGAAGGTGCCATGGACAGTCTACTCTCATGTCCGTTCAGTGAGTGTTTTCTGGTTGTCGCTCTCAATCGCCGTTAATTTGTGTGTAGCTATGGACATGAATTTCATTTCCGCTACGCGCGTTGTGTCTTTGTACCCATCCTTGACTTTCCGCCATCGCCTGAACCTCGTCCTTACCCCCACGCTGCCGGCGTTCGCGCTGAAAAAGATGGACATTCAACACGGTTCGCGTTACACCCTGCATCGTTCTGTACACGATGATGATCGCTTTCTTGAGGCGCGTGAGCTCTTGGCTCCGACGCGTTACCTCGGCGATGGTTATTGTGAAGTACTTCCTTTGGAGTCTGGCGGACACAGTGACTCGTTTCTTGCCTCGCACTCTTGGGCATTTTTTCCTGTTCCTCTTCCTTGTGGACGGGGAACCTTGTATCATTGCCATCGTTATCAGGTCCTGGGCGAACTTTTCACCGACGGTGTGGTTAAATATCACTGCCTTGCGCATCGCACCATGTCGTTGCTCGAGAAAGATAAAATGACTATCCCTGTGATACGCTTTTTGTGAGGCCTCCCCTTCTTCTTGCGTCTTATGTTCCGCTGACGTTTCCTTAGCGGTCACGAAGCTTTCGAGCGGGCTTTGTCTAACTTGTCGCATAGACTTGCTAAGGACGACGAGACCTTCACGACAAACCTCCTGACCCGTGGTTTTTCTCCTTCGCAAGCTGCAAATGCCATGCGGTCGGGTGTACATGGTGTTTGGAAACTCATCTTATCTGAACACGATCAGCGTCGTGTACTCTTTGAAGACTTTCAACAGCGCCTCGTTGACTTGGATGCTACTGATTCGGACGCTACCACTGACAGCGACACACAAAAGTCCAGGACTATATCTTCCTTGGAAGACACGTCCGCGGCCTCGATTGCCGACGACGCTTCGTACGTTCCATCGTCTGGCGATCTTGAAGACCTGTCGTCGGACTCTTCCTCTTCGGAAGCTGGTTCTACCGATGACACTTCGGATACCCATTCCGATACCGCGCTCTCGTCCCGCCATGCCCGTGCCTCCAATCGATCTGTTATCGATATCGCAGACGATGACAGGGGCCCGTTAATGCCTGAGGATCTTGATGGGGTTTTGTGGGTCGTTCCAGACGAAGAAGTCATTGATATTTCTTCGGATAGTGACGCGTAAATATCTGTATGTCTGTATGTCCGTCTTGGAACACCAAAAATGAGTTATAATAAGTCACACAGTAGTCGTGCTTCGATCTTCACCTTCCGAGGTTGAGTCATCGTCTGCATCTATGGTATTTCAGATTGTAATAATAATCTGTTCATCGATAAGTACGTGTCCCACTTGCGATCGTCATCTTTGATTTGTTGTGGCTGTAGCGATCTTGCCGCGGCTATTCTCTAGATCTGTCTTGTTTGGAGACTCTTTGATTTCGCAATGGTACATTATGTCCTGACTAAGATGTTTTAGGTCTCCTCACTTGACGTCGTCTGCAACTTCAGCCGCTTGATTCGCAACGACGCGTCAGCGATAATCTCCTCTTCGTGAAATGAGCGTTTCTTCGACGCGCTGTGTCTCATCTGAATTCGTTGGCGGTGAGCGCACGCCATCTGTTAAGTCTGAATAAGTGTGTTGTTAAGACTCGAGTTAACTCGCCTGTTTGACGGTTCCATCGAGTAATGTTACGTTACGAAGCACGGCAATAAGTTTTGAATCCCCTCCTTTGAGCTCGACGGCTGTGAATGTAATGATCAACTCGACGACGTGGCCTTCTTGAAGCTTTGACGGATTGATGTCTTGGAAGCTACCAAGTACGGTGTCAATTGCGACTCGTCCGGTAAGTGTCGGGTTGACTTACTTGCGTTGGTCCCCTGTGTACTTGAGTTCGGAGTAACTGACTTTGTTGTCGGTGGCGTGGAATCTGTTGACGTTTACGAACTTGCCAAGGATACCCTTCGGATCGACGTTGACGTCAAATAATGACTCTTCAAGGTTTGCCGCGCGATTACGATTCGTGAAGTAACGGTTGGAAGCGTCCAGGGTTCTGTATCCTTGATATTCCTTGAAGACGTCCAAGGGTTTGAGTCGCTCTGTCCCGATTTCCCCGGCAAACAGGGCGTATACTTCGCTGATGGCCTCCGTGGCTTCTGTGAAAGATGCTGATTGAAATCCGACCAGAGAAACCTCTTGACGAAGGAATGGGGCTTTGTCTTCCCTGCGTTGAACCTTAGTAACTGTATGCTCGATTGCCAGTGCACTACGTACTTCACGGGCTTCGTCCATGGAGGCAGCTGACACTTCGAGATGACGCCGTGGATACGAAAGAGAACTTCGTTGTCTTCCTCGTCGAATATACGCATCTCTTTGTTGTTGGAGACACTCTTCACGGTGTACAATTTCATGAGATTCCTCTAGGTAGTGGATAAGTCGTTAATCGGGGCGAGGATACCGAAGCATACCAGATCGATGTTCTTGAGATATACACCGTCCGTGTTTTCCGCTGGTCGTTTCTTCGCGAAACGGTCGATAATTTCAGCTAGAAGGTGGTGAGATGCACTCTGATTGCCCCCTTGGTAGTTCTTACAGGCATCGTCGATGTTGTAAAATCCGTCCATGCTCGTGCGCAAAGAGTCGAAAGGTGACTTTTGCCTGTGGTGTTTTCTTCGGAATTGTTCCTATGTTTCGTCTAGTTTGCAATTCGTCCGTCCCAGCGCTTTGACTTTCATCCATACCAGAAAGGTTCTGTCTGGTTCGTCCATCTATCCCCTTCCGGTCTCCTGCCCGGTACTCAAATACCTAGCGTACTTCGTTTTTCCAACTGTCGTCCTTCCACCCTTCGACACCGCAACTCGTTACACGTGTATTCAGCCGGTCTGCTTCAATGTCCCAGCAAAAGTAATCAAGCTATACCTGCGTCAAGTTTTACTCATTTGCCTGACAAGGTCCAACTATCTTATCTCGGACGAGGAAGAGCAGTAAGTTATGTTATTGACTTTTCCTTACCCGTGAATTAATCATCAATCAGGCTGCCTTCCACTGAAAAGCTCGTGAACGACGCGGCTACAGAAGCGAAGCTCAAGAAAAGGTGGCCCTCTTGTGCTGTTGCCTCCCCATCGTTGTTAACCCGCTCATCAGACCCCGCGTGTCGAACTCCCCGCCCAGAGATAGTGCTCCTGCGAAGAAGAAGACCAAAGACGTCGCGCCGGCTGAGTACGCTTTCCGACTTGTCCTCGATTATTGTTACTGATCAACCGTTTTTCAAGTGGCAAAGGTCGTAACTTGCGTCCTCGCAATAAAGTCAACCACACCGGGCTTGAGTGTGTTATTTTGTCTATAATTCCTCCGTCCCTTTTTCTCATCCGTGCAATAGGGATCTTTCCGATCTGAGTGAGCTCGAGACGACTCCCAAGCCCTTGTCAGTTCTTTTTTTCTCGTGCTACTCGTCTGCGACGTTGACGAATCTTGCAGGCGCCGTAAAAAGTCTGACGCGAAGGTCAAAGCTGACGCCGACGCCGAGGATAGCAAATCTAAGGCAGATGTGGAAGCGGAGACCAGGGCCGACAAGGCCGCAAAAGCGAAGGCTAAGCGCGAACAGACTAAAGTCGCTAAAGCTGCCGAGGCCGCCAAAGTGGAAGCCGCGAAAGCCGAAGCTGCCAAAGTCGAAGCCGCCAAAGTCGAAGCCGCCAAAGTCAAAGCCGCGAAGGTCGCGACTGTCAAAGCCGCTCAGGCCAAGGCAGACCGAGTTGCTCGAGCCGAAACGGCTAAAATTGCTCAAGCCAAGGTGGCCGAAGCTGCTCACGCCGAGGCTGCCAAAGCTGAACGGGAACAAGCTGCGAAATGCGATTCCGTTGAAGGTACTTCGGAACCTTCGACGGAGGATACCGACGACGACGACGAAGAAGAAGTCGATGCTGAGGTCCGCGCGCTCGAGGAAAAGCTTTCCAAGGCTCGAGCTTTGGCATCTGCTCGGAAGAAGGAGCGTTCGTCGGCCAGTCCGGTAAAGCGCACTCGTAAAGTGTCGGTGGAGTAAGTCGTAGTTCCTTTTGCCCTTCCTCTTTTGATTCAATGATCGCAGAAACTTTGATGACCTTTCTGAAAACGAGCAGTAAGTCGTGTACTCATGGCATTGAGAATTCGACATTTACCGCCATTTGTGATACCAGGATGCGCATAGCAATGCATGTTCTACTTCGCGTCGCGTGTCATTGAACGATTACTTATTTATTTCTTCAGTGAACGTTCGAAAGTGACGAGTGACAAAAAATCTGCTCCTGAAGGTGTAGGTCCGTCCTCTTCGGGACTGTTACCTGCGTGGGACGACAGGTTGGTCCGTGTGCACTTCAGAGAATTTTTCTGACCGTACTAATTTCAGTGACGCATCCTCGCGAAGTTTGAGCGGCCTTTCCGCTGCAAGTAGTCGTGGGGATCCCCCGCAGCGACAGACGGACTTGTTTGATACCAAGTAAGTTAACTTATATCGTTTCTCGTAAATGTTAAATGCATGCTTTAGGTCGGATGCCTCTGCTGATATTTCGGACAACGAAGCGCCACGGTGAGTCCTGTGGATAGTATGGGGTGTTCCAAATTGAACGTTTTTTCAGTATTAGTACCGAGGCAAAGTGGGTGGCCTTTCGTTGCGTTACTTTCGCTAATCTTGTGTTGGCAGAGGCAAACAGCCTGTAAAGAAGCCTGTGGCGACGTCTTCGAGTGCTGCCATTGATATTTCGTGAGGTCGCTGTTTCTTGAATCTGGACCTTGACAGCTTATATCTCCCACAGTGACGACGACGATGTTGCGATTACTCCCAAGAAGAAGCCCGGAAAAGTCGTTGTCGTGTCTACCCCCTCGGCGACTGACCGGATTGACTCCTTCGAACCCGATTCGTGGAAATTGATACTGTAGGCTCAATTTCTGCATTTTTTACATGATAATCACCTATTACGATGAAGGAAAAACTGTTGTACTCTGCACCGGCCCAAAGACATGCGTTACCACCAGATCATCACGGATAGAAAGGAAAATCTTCCGATTTATGAGGCTTTGTACGACCTGCCGTACGTCGTTTACGTTCACTTGCTGGTCCTCCACTTGTTACTGACCGTCCCTAGGCTTGTTGAAATCAAATCCTCGACATCGGGTATCGTTTACGAAACTAAAGGCACTGTCGTTATGAATATAAGTGACTTTTACGAGTTACCCTCGACTCATTCACAAAGGTTTTTTCCTTTTGATTCGGTCTGTTGGATGGCTTCTGATTCCTGCATTCTTAGGTTGGCTGTCGAGGCTTTCGACTTTGTCGAAACAGATACGTGCATCAACCCGGCTCGTATCGATCCTCGTCGTTACACGAAAATCCCGGCGCCGACTGGCAATGCCTACGACCCTGGTTACATCGTTCGTCGCCAAACGCAGCAGCCCGTTGTTCTTCTCTATACCGGCATCGTGCACGAGTGTCGACTGTACGACGAGGAAGTTACACAAGCTGCTCGCCAAGTCAAGTTCATCGGGCTTTACCCGGTGAACATTGAGTTCCATCGCATGGTCGGCGCGACTTACCTTCTCACGGATGTACACTTCGATTCTACCCAAGGCCCGTTTGCTCATCTTCAAATGGAGGTTGGCGCATCCCTCGAGGAAACAGACCCGTCGGTTGTCAAGTTCGTCTCTCGAAGCAGCGCTGTAAATGCGGGGACTTCTCCAACCAAACCTTCCCCTTATCAGTTGAAGAAACAAGAAGAGGCCGGGATGAAAATCAACACCACGAAGGGTCGAACGGTCGTACCGGTCCAACCACGTCCTTACAAGGAGAAAGGTAGGCGGTATCATGTCAAGAAATCATAAACCTAATGATAATTTGTCTAGTACCAATCTACGATACGCGTTATAACCAGAATTTCGCGTTTACGCCGGAGTACCTCGATAACCTGCCTCGTCATTTCGGTGATCATCTTTACAAGAAGGGTGGATTCGACGTACCTCCAGGCAGTTTGGTGACGGTTGGCTTCCTTCCATCCACGTTTGCTCCACAAGGACGTCCGATACTCCAGTTCCATCCCCTTTTTGTCCTCCTTTTGCATACTAGGCCCAAGACTTTCGATAAGACGCGGGATGATTAGGACGGGAGGCGTGGAGTTGAGGGTGGTAGTGGTCGGAGGGAGCGGTGTCGTTGATTTCCCTAGTGTTGGTAGGATGATGTCTCGTCGATGAGCGCTCCCCCGTTTAAGCACTATGGGCGGTGTGCATTTCCTGCGAGTTGGCGTTGGTCTTTTTCTCGATGACGGATCGGTTCGCGTTTGTCGTCTTGTTTTTTTTTTAAACCCAATGCCATCGTATACACGTATGACAGGGACGCGGCCATCGAGTAGAACGGACTTGGAGGTAAGAGTGAAAAGGGCGTGTGACGTTACTCTCAGATGACCGATTTGTCACTGGGCGACTTTAACTTTACTCTTCCGACCTCTTTTGACCAACAGCCCTTTCGCGTGTATACGCGTCAGCGCTGCCTTCTGTTTTCCGTCTGTCGTTCTTTTCGCGTTGAGAGCGGTCTCGACCTTTTTCGTGATCGTATCTGCGTACTTTAAACGCTGGGCCGTCCTCGTCCTTGCAAGAGACCAAGTCAGTGAATGTCCCTGACACACCACCGTTCTTACGTGCTGAAGATTTTTAGCAAAAGCTTGGTGGCGTAATGCCGGATATTTATCATTTCGACCGCCCTGGAAGGTGATTTAGATTTTTTTATTGTATCCGTATACTTTCGCTCATGTTCTCTGTTGTTAGAATTCCGCAGGTCTTGCATCCCGTCGCCGACCACGAAGATGTCAAATGGGACACCATTCCAAATGCCGAATGTAGGGTTATCGTGACGCGCACTCGCCATATATACTACTCGCTCGGTTGCGCTACGCTGTCTCCAATTCCTGATCATAATTCTGCGCCCTTCGATCCACTACCCAAACCTGCCCCTGATACAACTGTCTACCTGGATCGTCACTGGTCAAGCGATCACACCCCGTGGCAGGCTTTCTTACCGCGCGACCCGGACAGCGCATGCCAATGCCAGTTGTTCGATTGTCTTTCTTTCACGCGGCAGACGCTCGCGTTGAACGTGAATCCTGCGCCTGGAAAGGAATGGCGTCTTGATCAACATCGTGTTGATCAACTTCGGGAACTTGAATGGGTCTTGTGCGCTCTGCGAGAGTGCTTTCTCAAGAAGATCACCTTTATCAATGTCGGTTACACATCTTTTCCGATCGAGCATTACAACCAATACGGACGCTCTCAACGTACACGAATTCGTGTCGTCCATCGTGCCATCCGAGCGCGTTCTGCCTTGCTTTTGTTAGGCGCCGAAGTCTCGTTCCTATTCGCGTATTTGTCCAACACCTCGAAGCCGGCTATTTTCTCTTGGCGAGACGCATTCAAATCCCATAAGGTTCCTCATCACCTTCTCGATTTCATCGACTTGTCATGGTTGTTCCATCACGGTCTTTCCTTCCAGGAAACACTGTTACCTGCCGAATGGCTCGTTAATAGGACAGAACGTCTAGGTGCTTTCGTGCACATGAAGCACTGCAATTGGCTGCCATTGTTCTACATCTTTCACAGCTTTCACGTTCCTTTGTGGTTGTATTTCGGTACAACTACTGACACGATAAAGAACTCTCTCACTCGCTTAGACTCTGACGCAATCAGAGCAGCCTCTCGATGGCCCTTGGAATCCGTCGCCGCCGGCAAACATGTCTCTACTCAGTGTGCTAGGCCGGTCATCCCCCGTCCTCTCTTTCCTTTGCCTCAACCGTCCTCTGTCGATTTCACCGTTGACGCTGCTTCCACTTCCAATCTTCCTCTTGCGGAAACCTACGAACCTGTCTGTCGAGGAGAACCTCCTTCATCTCAACTGGTGGGTGAAACGTGGCAATCTTTCCTGCAGCGACGCGATCGTCGTATAGAAGATATGCGTCTTCGAGAGGATTCCCCGGAACGGCAGGCTCGTGAAGAGAGAGAAGCAAGGGCCGCAGACCAGACTATGCCGAGAAACGATCCTCGCAGTTCGTCGGTGTTCGTTTGGGAAGAAGGTCCTCGAGGTTACCTTGTTCGGAACTTCATTCAACCTGTTATGGTGAAGTATCATTGGTTCGCGTTTCAATCCTTCCAGCGGCTTTATTGTTCGTGGACGGACGAGTGGGACTTAATCGACGAGCTCGTCGAAGAACCAGTCGCACTTTCCCAGGATGTCGACGACGATACCGATGACATGTCTTCGTCCGTTGAAGTAACAGAAACCTTCGATATCGAGCAGCCTGCAGGAGGTGAAGAAAGCAACGTTGACGTCGCCGGCCAATCTTCTTCTACCCCCTACACAGCCCCTACTCCTCGCGCAGTTGCTATTCACGAGAACGTCGCGGACGTTGTGCCGTTGCGTATAACGTGCATATCACCTTCTGAGCTTCTATCGTGCCGGTTTGGCATTACCATGCCAAGTGCGGATTCCGAGGTTGCATGTGATGTCGGACGCTGGAAAACTGCACGTTTTTGTACGGGCACCTACCGATGCGAGCAAACTCAATTGCCTCGCAACCAACTTGCTTTCGCTGAAGCCACTGAACTACTTCGAAGCCTTGATCACCTTCCGTCCCATTTCTTGCCCCGCTTCAATCTTTGGAGTGATATGAGCATGATTAACCCCGAATTTGTCTGTCTTAAGCCGCATGCATTCACTGTGCGCAAAGGTGTCATCTCAACTGTCACCTCGGTTTATGAAATCATACCAGTGTCAGGAATTTCTACATGCCGGCTTTTCCTCTTCACCCCTACGGATGTTCTCCACTGTTTGCGAGTCAACGCCACTTGTCTCGAGGACCTTATTGTGTATCTCGTTGGACACGGTATACGGTATTCACGGTGCTTTGTCTCGAATCAAGTGGTTTCGCCCGACCCTATTCCTCGGCTTCCTCGCTACATTCCAATCCGACCGTACGGTTATGTACCAAATTCTTCCGAGTTTTTGCATTACTTCCGTCGATGCGGAGACCTATTGTGTGACCCACAAGTCGCTCGCGCTGCTCTTGCCCGGGGCGGCATCGTTTGGCGGATAGCAGTGGAACACGTTCCTTTGTCGTGGGCAAACAGTATTCCCGTGATACGAGATGTGGCGCGACGCGGATTGTCTCATCCCACGGTAGATCGCGATGTTGTCTTGGTGGAAGAGTCTTTGACAGAGGAGCACATCGATATCATTTGCGGAGTCTATCGTGTGGAAAGAACTCGGGATGCCAGGAGTGTACGATATACGGAAAACTTTTCGTGGTTCCCCTCACCAGATATATGGCAGCAAAGCGGGATAGATTTAGGGGTATGGACATCAGACTGCGAATCTTGGTTCAGAGAGAGGGTTGCTTCGCACGCGCATGGACCTGTCGCGATCAGGAATCAGTCGGATTGGCGACAGGCTCTGCGTGGCGTCCGACAACTTGTTGAACTACGGAAGAATGTACATAACCGCGCGCTTGATTGTATAACAAATTTGTAATTCATCTGCACCTCGATCTTAACCTTCATCATGCCCTCTAAAGGGAAAATCGTGAAAGACCCGCGACAAACAACACTGCCTTTTCGCTCGGGAAAGTTTGCCGGAAGGGCTGCCGTTCTATCGCGTTTAAAGGCGAACGTCCGTCCCAAATCGGTCTCCATCTTGCCTACAGTTCAAGTTGCACGAGTCGATCAGTCCTACCGTGACGCTCAAGGAGCCTGTAAAATCAAGGGCGGAGACCTCAATCTGAAAGATGGACGCTGGCGGGCGTTGCTGTGTAAATTACTGGAGGACGGTTGGATTTCAAATCCCGCAGGTTCGTTCTCTTCGCTGGCATGTTGTAACGAAAGTTAACCTTTTGGTTTGTACCCAGTGTTGGATAGTGATGATTACGCCTGGGAACTATTGCGATGGTTTGACTTGTAACTTGATCTGAAACATCTCGTTTCCCAGTCTGATTTCCAAGTAGGTGGCCAGACTACGGTCCTTGTGTCGGTGCGCCGCGATTGATGCGATGGGAAAGAGCATTGAAGCTGAAACTGTCTGTTCCTGTGGAGGTATATGCGTATTCAACCTGCGACGGATGTCAGATTCGATTGAACTTTGCCTAGATTCATGATATCCTTGCCACGAAGACCGCCCAACAACATGCTCGTTACAGGGAAACTATTTATTGGGGAACAATATGAAGAATGGGATGTATCTACCTACAGTGTCCAGTTCGGCTCAATCGTGTAGTGACTCGTATACGCGTACGCAAGGTCATTTCAATAGGCTTATCGATGCGGCGCAGGCACGATGCGGCAAATGTTACATGTCGGTAATTTGAATATGTGTCACGTTGAACTTCTTTCTGACCTCCACTACGATAATGGTTTGTCTTCCTTTCCGTGGTCATTCAGTGTCGCTTGTAATGTGGCTCTTCCTGGCATTCTGGTACGTACGCGTATCACTGCATGAAACATATCATATTTACGCCTGAAATATGATGAAAAAATGTAAAATTTCTTTAGCATATTTTCACTTCAAAAATGATGAAAATATTGTAAAAATATATGAAAATATGGTAAATATATGCTATACCTTGCTATAATCAGATGTATTCATCATATTTTCACTCAATTTCATGATAATTTTATCATTTTCAAGATGTAAATATGCTAAAGAAATTTTACAATTTTTCACCATATTTCCGGCATAAATATGGTATGTTTCATGCAGTGTATGATTCGCAAGGATATCCTTGTTGACCCTTACATAGGATGTTCGGATGGCCTGTCGCCTTTGGTGTCAGTGTCCTCGAGAAAAGCCTTCACGAAGCACGTCTTGAAGACCGTTGCCTTTATATGGCACATCCTGATGCTCTCATGCGCGTGGAATACTATTGCCCTTACACATCGTATGGGTCGAGCACGTCCTTGAACGGATCGCTTCTTCAGCATCGTACGATGCAGCCTGATATCAGGTCTATACTTCGCACAGAGCAATATTGCTCATATATTTCAACAAATACTACTCCGTGTATTCTTCCGAACTTCTCGTCCTTGTCCCCACTCGGAAAGGCAGGAATTGTCACGGACTCGTTCCGCCAGATAAATAGGACTCGGTCTGTATACCAAAAATCGTTCTGCGCGCAAGTGTCCGTACCCTTGTTTGCAAGATCGTCGCGAAGGCCGGTGCTGGCTCGCAGAGATGTCACAGCGCGCTTCGCACTGACACTGAGTAACCGTATAGGTTCCCTCGCCTCTCATGCACGCGCACTGTTGTATCGATTTGGATTACATATCGAACAACAGCTCAAAAGACGGAGATCTGAGGATCTCAGTGAACCGTCCCTCTATACTGTGTTCGTGAATATCGCTCGAAATGTGAGGTGCTTGCAGCACCGTATGTGCAGATACACTATGCTCAAGCATGATTGGGTCGTCGGTATGAAGATCTCTCCTTCTTCGCTACATCTGGTATTCCGCGCAGACTGTATTGATCAGTGCTTTGTGTCAGGAAGAACTGCTGTTCGTTGCTTGTACCGCCCACTTGTAAAGCGTATCACGGGGGCGATTGCTACACGATTGAAGTGCGTGCTAGCAGAAGCTGTGTATCGGAAAAAGTCCTTCTTTACTTCCGTTCAGTCCGTTGCTCGGTGGCGCTCTTGCAGCCTTTCACGCACTGAGCGATCAAAGTTTACATGTACAAACTCTGCCCAATGCGACATATCTAATCGTTGTAGGCCAGTTGGCGGCGCTCCTGCACGTCCGAAACGGAAAGTACCCTACGGTGAACTTGCGGGTTACGAAGTGGAAGGACGGCCTATTGCAGACAAAGCAGATACCGTTTACACGTACACGGCACATTCGCATCCAACATCGACAGAGCGTCTTCATACCCAAGGTCTTCTCTGTGTTAGACTCACTCCGAACGAACTTTCCAGATATACCACGGTCAGAGAGCTCATAGAAGTTGCGCGAATGCATGATATCGAGATTTCCAGGACGGCAAAACTTGCCGAGGTGCAGGCATTAGTGAAAGATCATCACTGTGCTCGTTGCGATACTTATATTAGTGCGTTTATGGCGCAGGCGAAACCGAAGAAAAAGACACAAAAGGGCATTTCCAACTTTGATATCGTGGCCCCTCCAGATCCTTTGTCGGATTCTTCGGATAAATTCCCGCCTGAAGGACTGACGTCTGTTCGTCAGAGAGAAATTGTTCGACGTTATTGTAAGCGAATGTCGGCTGCAGAAATTGAAGAAGGAGGTTGCGCCGTATGTGGACAGACTGTGTTAAAAAAAACCTTACGTTGTTGCGCCACGTGAAGAATTTTCTTCATATTCTGGAAGCGGACGGTGTAACCTGCGTCGAACGTCAGTCTGAAAAAGATAAACGACGCGAACTAACGGGTCCTGTGATTGACAAGAGTGTCAATACCATATGTAGAGAATGTCGCGGACATGTTGTACGTGGCCGTGTGCCACCCCTGGCTCTGTGTAAAGGTTTGTGGCTAGGGGAAGTTCCGCCGGAATTGAAGGATCTCCGATTCATGGAACGTTTGCTGGTGAGTCGTATCAGACATACTTGTGCATACGTAAAAGTACAGAGTGGATTTACCAAAATGAAAGCCAATGTGGTATGTTTCGAAAGTCCAACGCCAAAAGTGTACGACTTCCTCCCACCTCCGAAAGCTGATATGCAGGAAGTTCTCGCTATTGTATTCACAGGTCCGCTGCATCCGACTAAGGCTGATATGGCCAGAACGCCGTTACTAGTACGCCACGACAAGGTTCGCCTGGCGATTGAATGGCTCGCGTTGAACCATGTTGAGTATCGTGACATAAAGTTCTCGAAGAAGAACCTGGAAGAATACTCAGAGGATGCACCTCCTGTATCAGTTCAATACCATGCCATGGACTCGAACAAGACTGAAGAAGGTATGAGTAAGTTTGATTTGGACGAAGAAGACGGTGTAGAGACGGGACCTTGTCCTTTTGTCGTTCACGGGCTTACATCGGAAGCGTTGAATTCCGAAACGGTAAGCCGTCTGAAAGCTCTTGCCTTGAAGCATTTCAAGACGGACAATGGCGCTGTCCTTGCCGTTGGTCATGGTGCTAAGCCAGAAAGTCTTTTCAACAACGAATCTCTTTATCCAAGAATGTTCCCTTGGCTGTTTCCGTATGGTAAAGGGGGAATGGGCTCCGTTGAAAAGGTGGGCGATACTCGCTACAAGAAGTGGTTAATGAACTATCATGATCGACGCTTCCAGGAAGATCCGACTTTTCCTTTTGTAGCTTTCTGCCACGAGCAACTCCGAGATTCGAGTCGTGCAGCTTACTTGATGACCGAGAAGAAAAATTTTGACGCTATCACTGAACGTCTGATGAATGTGGATCACGCTGTTCTGAATTCAATCATCGAGCGCATGGAAAACGGAGAAAACGTCAAGGCCGAAACAGATGCCGAACACAACTGTTACCAGGTCATACGGGATCTCGATGCTGTTGCTAGAAATGTGAAGGGGACCCCTACAGCCAAACGCGTCATGAACAACGAGGTATGGTCCCTTATTTCTCATCGGGGGGCACCCTCGTGGTACATTACTTTTTCTCCGTGTGATTTCAAGAGCCCCATTGCTCTTCATTACGCTGGGGAGGATATAAAACTCGACGCTATGCCTGCGTTGAATGACGGAGATCGTTTGAGACTCGTGGCAGCGAACCCGGCGGCAGCCGCGAAATTCTTCCATTTCATGGTGACTGTCTTTGTGGAGGAAATCCTTGGGTGTTGCGCAGACGGTAAACCTCGGGAAACAGGCCTCTACGGAGACACCGTGGGCTACTATGGTACGGTAGAACAACAAGGTCGTTTGACCTTACATTTGCACCTCATGTTGTGGATACGAGCGGCTATCAGTCCCCAAGAAATCCGCGACCGTCTCAATAGTAAAGATGGGCGTTTTCAACAAGAGCTCGTCAAGTGGCTCGAAACTTCGCATACCGGAGACTTTTTTCACGGCTCTCAGCAAGAGGTTTGGGATCGAGTGCACACGAACGAAGAAAAACACAAAGAAAAAGCGAAGGAAAACGGAATAAAACCCGATACAATCGCAGACAGTTACGATCCCACGTATACGATGCCGCTGGCACCGCCAGATGAGTGCAAATCTCAGTGCGGATCGTGTCGGCAGTGCGAATTGCTCAAAGAGTGGGACGAATACTTCCAGCATACAGTTGATGAAATTATCGTTCGGTCCAATGTGCATGATTGCGGGCAAAACTTAAACAAGGACGGTAGCGTCAATCGCAAAAAGGACCACGCTGGTTGTCGCAACAACAAATACAAGACATGCTCGGCGCGTTTTCCCAGAAAGACTAGACCCGAGACGGAAGTGGATGAGACTGGAGGGATCTTCATGAAGAAAAGCGAACCGAATATCAACACGGTTACGCCTGCGCTGTCTTATTTCACTCGGGGAAATACCGATGTGACCAGTATGTTATCTGGTACTGCCATCAAAGCCGTTGTCCTTTATATCACTAACTACATTACGAAGCCTTCTCTCACGACCCACGTCATTTTCGACGTGATCCGAGAAATGTTCTCCGCCAACAGCGAGCTGCTGGGAAGCGACGAGTCCGCTGGACAAAAGACTCGTCGCTTGATGGCAAAAATTGTCAATCGACTCGCTGTAAAACTCGAACTCGGCTCTCCGATGATATGCCTATATTTACTTGGCAATCCGGACCACTATACGGATCACAAGTTTATACCGTTCTATTGGAAGACATTTGTGACAGAGGCACTGTCTGTATGGCAGCCTACTGACGAGGAAGCGCCGTCCACTAGGGTTATGATTCGAAAAGATAGGCATGGCCATGTCAAGGCTGTCAGTAACGTCAAAGATTATACTTTCCGCCACGATCATTTTGCCCCTCTCTGTTTGTACGACTGGGTCTTACTCACCGAAAAACATATAAGAAAAAAAGCTAAGAAAAATGCAGAAGATTCAGACGAAAGCGATGACGAGGGTGAAGACGAAAGCGATTTTGGTATCAGGCCCCTACCGAAAAACGGTTTCCCTTTCACAGAAGGGCACGGGTTAGAAGACAGTCATTACTTGAAAGCAGTCGAATACTCAGAATACAACGTTGTCAACTTCATAAATCCGAACATTTTGCCGCGGAAAGATGGTGGTGACAGAGAATATTACTGTGCAGCTATGTTGACTTTGTTCAAACCTTGGAGATCAGGTCACGACCTGAAGGACGTGAATGAAACTTGGCACGATACCTTCGAAAATTTCGACTTCACCGAACGTCAACGACGTATAATGGACAACTTCAATCTTCGATACGAATGTCTAGACCAACGAGACGACTTCCACGCCGAAATGAAAAAGGCCCAGAGTGAGGCGAACATTTCTAGCTGGGACCCCAAAGTGTCCTTGTCCGAGCCCGTAGAATTTTCCGAGGATTACATGCCCGGATCCGACGGTAACGAAGATATTTTGTCACCGGAGGACTTGGTAGATGAACAGTTTTTTACCACCGGTCATTGCGATCATCGTACACTTGCTAAGATGATGGAAATGAGACAAATGCTGCAAACGGCGCATTGGACGACGGAAGTACCAGCGGCAATGCCTCCTCGCAACGAAGAACCCTCGGTAAAAAGGTCTGGATCAGAATGGTTGGCAGAACTTCAACGTATGAAAACGCTCATTGTACAACGGCGGCTTCGGAATTTGCCTTCTGAAAAGAAGAAAAATCGAAACGAGGACTTCGATCCTAACAAAGTCGAGATTCTCACAAAGGCCCACTTGGAAAAAAGGTATCATTCAAAGGAATTCAAAGAGGTCATCGATAAGGTTGCTCGCGACTTCTTGTTGAACGAAGAACAGGATCGCGCGTTCCGGATTGTTACCAACCATGCTGTTAATCCGTGGAGTGAACAATTGAAAATGTACATCGGAGGTATGGGTGGCACGGGTAAAAGTCAGGTATTGAAAGCGTTGATTGCTTTCTTCGAGGCAAGGAATGAACGTCATCGCATACTGATTGTCGCGCCTACGGGTTCCGCCGCCGCCTTGTTAGGAGGAACAACCTATCATGCAGCTTTCGGATTCAACCAGCATAAGGCACTTACCAGTGCCGTGGCATCCAGCGTAAAGTCGAGACTGACTGGCGTAGATTATATCTTCTTCGACGAAGTCTCTATGCTCGCTGCGGGCGATATGTATAAGATCAGTTCGCAGCTTTCAAGAGTTTTAGAACTCGACGAAATGGCCTTTGGCGGACTCAATATGATCATGGCCGGTGACTTCGCGCAGTTACCTCCTCCTCAGAGAGGAGAACAAGGCTCCCTTTATAGTGATGACGCTGGCAAGAAAGTGAAGACCCGATATGATCAGGAAAAAGCTCACGGCAAGGCGCTTTGGCACACCTTTACAACTGTTGTCATTCTCCGAAAAAACATGCGCCAAAACAGTCAAACCCCGGCAGATGCGAGTATGAGAACTGCACTCGAGAATTTGAGATACGCGTCCTGTACAGAAGACGACATGCGATTCTGGAACACGCTAGTGTCTTCCTTCGCTCCTGATAGGAAAAACATCGCGGAGGAGCGTTTCCGTAACATTTCGATTATCACATCACAAAACTTACAGAAAGACGAAATCAATAGAGTAGGTGCCCAGCGCTTCGCACACGAGACCGGGCAGGAACTGATAACTTTCTACTCCGCTGATTCTTTGAAAAAGGTACGAAAATCAGACGACGAGCGCGAGAGCGCCAAAGGTAAAAGAACGGTGGTTCACCTCGCGACCCTGCCCGAACGGTTACAGAGAGGCTTATGGGAACAACCGCCCTCAGCTACAGAGCCGAAAGTTGCCGGTAAACTCAGCCTTTGTCGGGGAATGCCCGTTATATTGAGACAGAACATCGCGACTGAGTTGTGTATGACTAACGGACAAGAAGGGTTTGTTTACGGATGGGACGTGAAACCCGGACCGCAAAACCAGAACGCCTTGGAAACTCTGTACGTGACTCTTAAGAATCCGCCTTACACTGTGAAGTTGGAAGGTCTGCCGGAGAACGTAGTTCCTGTGCCGAGCGTATCGAATCGTGTATGCGTCAATTTACCAAGATATCAAAGAGCCTGGATCACGCGAAAACAGGTGGAAGTTTTGATTAATTTTTCGATTACAGATTACGCATTGCAAGGAAAAACCAGACCCGAAAATACTGTGGCGTTGCACAATTGCGCGTCCCATCAAGCCATTTATACATCTCTGTCACGAAGTGCAACTGCCGAAGGCACCATCATCTTACAAGGCATAAAGCCCTCCCTGAGAAAAATGATGACCGGCGGTGCAACTGGCAGGCTTCGACAGGAATTTCGGGAAGTAGAACTTCTCGATGAAATCACAAGACTTAGATTCAACAGTAAATTGCACAAGTCAGTCCACGGCGAAACACGTACGCAAATCATAACGGCCTTTCGACTGATTAAAGGAAATCAATGGAATCCTGGTACGCTGCATAAGTTTCTCCGGTGGAATGCTAAAGCACCGTGGATCTCGGTACTTTCAGTAGACCAATTCACTTGGCGTCAACTCACGTCCGAAACCGAAAACAAGAAGAAGCTCAACGCGTCTGGGAAAAGGAAGGCGGTGCAATTGGACGGTCCTGTGGCCAAAAAAGCAAAAGTAAGCGCAACTGCTCGGCCGATTTCGAGGACGGAGGTCCCATCACCCTTAGGAATACAATGGTCCAATAATAGCTGTGCCTACGACTCGTTTTACATCGTGCTCGTCCATCTTTGGAAGAACAACAAACCTTTTTGGGATCGTGTGTGGAGTACTGGCAACGACTACACTGTGGAATTTATCACTCTCCTTAGGCGGCATGACCAAGACAGACTGGCATTGGAGAATGTTCGCGATGTCTTGAGATCTCGATATGCCACTGAATTCAGTGCCCACATGGCTTTCGGGCGTGTAACCTCGACGGAAAGAGTGTGGAGGCCGTTCATGACGTGCAACTCTACTCTCTATCGGGTCATGAAAACCTGCGCGACGTGTAATGAAACTGTATTGATGCACGATGTACGACACTCATTGATAGCAATGGACAGAAGGGGTGTGTACGACATACAACAATGGATCCGTACCGATGTTCCATCGAGACAAACCTGTCGACGTTGCAGCAGTCCGCTCCGCCTCCACACACAATTCTTGAATGCCGAACCTTTACTTGCATTTGACTGGGATGACAGGGTGACCCCCCTGCAAAGGATTAATCGTGGACTCGAGGTGCCTTTGTTGGATGGAAGGTTAGTGAGTTACGACTTGGTCGGTGTCGTGTATTTCGCACATGCCCACTTCGTTACCCGGTTGTATGTGGGGGGCAATTGGTGGTTCCATGACGGAGTAGGGACAGGAAGAACCATGGTTTACGAGGATGATGGATCGTTCGATTGTAGCATGCTCCAGTGCAGAGAATATGTGGCCGTTGGTGCAATATACGCGATAGCTGGCAATGGATAGTCGGTCACCCGTATACACAGGTAGCGGACAAGTTGGGACGAAGGTTTGAGAGAAGATGTGACCACGGGGTCGCCGGTGGGAACGGTTTCAAAAAAACAAAAAAAAAAAAAAAAAATTAATATATATATCCCGCAAACTTGAGTTGGACGATCCGAACTGCGAAATCTGAATCCTAAATGGCTGAACAGGTAAGTGAGCTGAACAAATAAAATCCTTGCCACGTGCGTTCGATCCCTGCTCTAGTTTCTACTTTTTGGAGCGCTTGGGTCGTGACTGATGACTCATGCCTTCAAAGCCCGTACCCGAACCGTGGTCCGGAGCTTTTCTTTTCCTACCTTCCCTCATCTCTGATACTCGGAAACACAGCGGGCGAACCGTGACGATCTTTCGTGTATACGAATCGTACACTGGTGATATATACTTGCATGCTCGACCGTGTTCGAACCGCCCTTGCTCGGTGCGTTGTCATAACTCGTTACGTCTGGAAAATACTGATCAATACAAACATACGGCAAAGTTTGTCCGTCTCTGCGTGTATTACAGCTACAGAGTTTAGTTCGAACTAATGAATAGTTTTATGGCGCCAAGTCAGAATAATTTATACAATTTTTTTCTTTTACGCCGGATGTGCAATCGCTGCGTGGTTACAGTAAGCATTCAGTATCACCCAAGGCATATCTTGGTATCGCGAAAATATAGTCTGCGGAAAAGAACATTCTGGTAAGGGTACATCATCGAAGGGAGAATCGCTGAGGACACGAACGCTCTGCAGATGCAGAAAAGAACGTCTACGGTCCTGTAAGGAAGCAATCAGATTGTACGCTCCCGCGGTAAAGGAGTCGGCGAGACGAGGGAGACATAGCTCCAGGTGCTCCAGCTGGCTGTCGTGTCTTTGCTGGTCAATGGACTGCAAAAGTATGGGGAATATGCTGGGCGGGACACGGATCCGGACACGTTGCACGGTGGAAAGGATGTCGGAGAAAAGTCGCGAAAATAGTGAGTGGTCGTCCTCCCATACCGCTTCTGATGTTTATTGTTAGCCTGTTTTAGAGGGAAACCAAAACATGTTAAGATACCATGTATGAACAACGCAATTTCGCGTCGCGCCCCTGTAATGCTTTTAACACGCTCTCTTCCCTCCGTGCCGCTCAGGTAACGAAGTTCCGTGACAAGACAAGCTGCTTTACAAACAGCCTCAGATTGCCTCCAGATCGCGCACTCTGTGCCATGCTCGTCTTCCGTAGAACCAAAGTAATGAAGGTGTTCAGGCTCGCTTGGTATCAAGCCCGAATCCTCGATTGACGTATTGCCGAAGTGGGTATTGTCCTTGAATTCCAAAGACCGGATTATAGGAATATTCCGCAAGACCCGGTCCATCGCTGTGACCGTGTAGGTACACTCCGTGAAGGTTATACTACTGACGGACAACCTAGGATTGAAGAGCACATGCACGCGTTCCCTTTCGAGCGCAATCTTCGAGAACATGATGCTCGTAGCGTTTGTACATCGACGCAAATGAATGGCGAGGCGGTCTAAGTCAGACAATGTCATCAAGACCTCCTTGGGGGGTGACCGCGCCGCCTCCCTGATGTAGGATAAGTATGCGACGAAGTCAGGGTGCCCGTTCGAGAGCGTAACGGCCATAGGTCTGTTCGAACCTATAATCTCGATCTGACGGACGTGATCTATCCATTGCGGTGTCTGTGACAAAAGGACACCCAGCCCTGTAGATAGGTTCAGAAAGCACTTGTAGCATGGTACGAAGAATGACCAACCCTTTATGTCGCTCGATTGTAGATATATGAGCAACTTTCTGAAGAGAAGCCGCTGGGCCCGATCGCGATTGGCTCGAGAAACGAGTGAGAATGTCATGAGCACTTTTTGTCGCGTATCATTGTCGACGATAGCCCAACGCAGAATTTCGTCCATAAGCTCTGAAGGGATTTCGCAAACATTGGAACAATCAGGTATGGCGTCTGACATGGGATCTGACAAGGAGTTACGGACGATCGGATGGAAGAACTGATTTACTGTACCGTTTTTGAAATATTTCGATTTCCGGACTTGCGGCTCGACCGTCATGGCCAACCATGGCGTCAGCGAAGCGCTACCTTGCCATCTTGTGGATGAGATTATCGACTGGGTCTTGTTGATTGTAGGTTCGCTCGTAAACCGTCGGGCTTTCCTCCTCAGACTTGCCCGTGTGTCGAAACGATGTAAAGTTTGGGCTCAAAAAATACTTTTTCGATGCGTTAGGTTGGAACTGGACGAAAATTTCCTACACAGTGAGTACCGTGTACATTGTCTACAATCCCTTACGTGACCACGCAACCAGAACTATATCGGGTGCTCGTCAAAAGACTCGACCTTGCACATTGTGTTCGAATGGTCGAATTTACATGTGAAGATCGTACCATCCACTTCAATGGATCCACCTGGGTTCATAACGTTCCAAGTGAGCTGTCCCGTATCCGTCCAACTCCAATAAGTCTGACGAGCTACACAGTTGCACCAATGAATTCGGCGGAAATCCGTCTGTTCCGATTGTCACTCATGAATTGCTTGCGCGACGTCCTTGCCCTCTGTCCAAACGTCACCAGCCTGGTATTCCTAAAAATCAACCTACATCTTCGACCAGTTCACTGCGTTGTGGCCGCACGTCACTTTGCCTTGCAGAATATATCCTTCCGTGGATGTACAATATCGGGTCGCTCTCTGGCCGCTATGTTCAACCACTTGACGTCCTTGGAGCGTCTGGAATTCATCGGTTGCCGTTTCGATCCTAGGTTGTCTCAATTCGACAAATGGGTACCTCTCCGGCCATTTGCGGTCCGACACTTTATTGATTTGGGGTGGGAAACCAGCAAATATGCTTACAATGGCATCGAGCGGGAATGGTCCGCCTTTAGGCAGAAACATCTCCAACCTTCGTGCGAATGTCTCGCCGTTACGCCCACGAACAGTGCATATCCAAATACCCGTTTCGGCGGTCGCCATTGCCTGGCTCTTTGGTTAGACAGAGGTAGATCTCCGCGAAAACGCTGCTGGCCTTGATTACTGACAAGTTTACAGATAGCAGTGTTATGCTGGTACTCAGTTACCTGTCAAGACTACAAGACATTTTTACCACGGTCATCAACGTGCGACTAGGTCTACCAGCGTGCTTCGCGGTGTCTTGTATGCGGCAAGCGGTCGAGAGCGTCGGCACTTCAAGTTTTTTACAGGAACTTGACGTGACGCTCTATCCTCCAACGAACTCCAAGTTGAAAGGATTGTCCGACAGTACGGTCGTCGCTGAATTAGACTCGCTGGTTACATCCCTTGCTACTAAGCGTGATCATTTCGCGGATCTCAGGAAAGTTTCGTTCCAGTACCGTTTGGTTGGGGATACAGACATACGTCTGTCTGCTTTGGAATGTGACAATCCTTTCGATGTTTCGTGGTCGCAGGGTGATGTTACTGTTGCTTGGAGGATGTACAGTGTACACAAAGGAATACGCGGTGTTATATAATCTATGGCGTCAAGAATTTATTTACTCGTTTTGCGACTGTGCGCCTGTATATATGCCGGTCCGTAGCTTAAAACTTCAACCTACGTCGACACCCGGTTGTCCCATTATGGATGGCATCGATCTCTCCTGTATCATTACACCGATGACCTGTTCCGGCCTTGGGTTCGTCTACCGGGAAACGTGTCTTCAACTACTGATTCTTTCTGGCTCTCAAGCGATACGAAGCGTAACAAGATTCCACCTCGTGAACGAAGCTTCAATCGATGCCCATACGCGGATGGCCTGGGCCACCCTAATCTTTCAATGGGCATGCCTGTACCATCCAGCGGCGTCGTCTTCCGCCGTAAATGCCTCAACCACGCGCACGAAGAGGACGACTACTGTGGGATCATCCTCTGTCATGTGTGCAGTTCGCAATGGTTTACTCTAGGTTACGGAGACGAATTTGTTGTCGGCGAGGTACGTCACTGCCTCCAACGTCAGTACTTCGTGTCCAATCGACATACCCAGGCCGTTGATACGAGCTTCGATCTTACCAACAGCCAATATGTCTCTGTTGAAAATGTCCGCTGGTTGTGGGAGCGTATAAAAGAAACAGGAATGCGCAACGTATCACCCGATGACATGACTGTGGGGGATGAGAGCAGTGACAAGGAAAATTTCTCCCCGACGCGTTAGTTTGTCTCCTTTGTAGCGTAATTGTTGGGACTGTAACGCGACGTCTTAATCGTGGAGGAACAATAATATGAAGGACGGACGTCCGGTGATGCGGGCTCTATATTTTGGCCAGCTAGATTATATTGCAAATTTATCCTCTTCCTCACCACCATGTCAATGTGGGTACAACGATAACACTTGCACGCAGAACTGACTTCAATAACGACTTACGTAGTCTCAATTTAGCGCCCGAACTCCTGGACAAAATTTTCGGATTGTCCTCTCTGGAAGGCAGAAACGACCCCCTCCTGCCCGAGGTGTGGATTGCCCTAGCAATGGCAAACGCCCATCCAAAATTTCGGGACATCGGATTGAGTGTCGTTTGGCGGAAGATTTGTGTCGGGGATTACGCGCTAAGATTCGACTGGGCGACAGAATGCTTACCTGGCAAAACTAGATCAGACGCCGACACAATCGCCTTCTTCAAGTCCAAACCGCTGATTTGTGAACGTGTAGTCACGATTCGAGCGAACGAACGATGCGGCAACGACGCCTCGGATTGGAAGGAACTCGTAGACCTGTTTCCCAACGCCACGCAGCTCGACATCGGAGGCGCCACCCGATGTCAAGCGCTACTAGAGGCGTATCAGCAATCCGGACCATCAACCATGAATATTCAGGCAATCCGCGTTCGAAATATCGTTGAGTGGGACCGCTCGTTCAATCAACTGTTGGAATGTTTTCCTGGTTTACAGCGCCTCGAAGTGTGTTGTACCTACATGGTAGAGGACTGGGTCCTCAACTTCGACTTTCCTCAGCAAATACGAACGCTTATCGTACAGACGGGTCAACAATCGTTATGGTGGCACGCGGCATCTGCAGGGGAGGGATGGGGCAGTACCGCGTTTCCCGTCCCCGCAAAAAATGCGCCAATTGTCAACCCACTTTTCGTCAAACGTTTGGAGATACATCTCGATGAAGGAGGATTCAAAATACCCTGGGCTGAAGATTTAATCGCAAGATGCAAGGACTCAGTCGAGTGCTTGGCATTGAATTTCCACATCTGTAGTAAGCCGTCGTTCTCTGGCTTGTAACAATATCTCACGCAGCATAGTTCGAGCTTGGAAGGCGTTCGGAGACGCAGAGGCGCAACCCATGCGCATTGGACTTCTCGAACGGACCCGCTACCTTAAGCTGGGTTGGACTTGGGGTTCGACAGCCAGCGTGATGTTGCTAGAGACAGTACGTCAACTTGAAGCACCCAATCTGCGGCGCGTCGACATGCACGTGTATTACTATGGACCGGCCCACCCGTCGCTTAGGGCCAGAGACATAGCCCTGGAGTTTGTGAACCTACTCGGAGTGGGAGTGGTATATTCCATCCGCTGCGTGGCTGTCACTTTCGATCGGGACACATGGGAACCAACGCACGTTTCCGTTACTGCCAGACAAGTGTATGAAGGCGCGTCAGCTGTAGTCGCGAATCTGAGGGAAAATGCGCCACGCGACGTAAACATTGCTTTGGAACATATGGGACTTTCGGGTTTCGACAGTGATAACCGGAACATACATATTACACGGTGGTGATGTAATACATACAGTTGTAAATGTGGGGGCACAATAATCATTGGCGAGCTAATCCCTACTGGTCATGTCAGAACCCCTTCCACAACTCTGTGTAATACTGGTAGCCACCGAAACGACAACTCTCGCACGCCTCTCTGTCTTCTTCGAAATATTCGTATTTGTCGTAATCCGGTTCCATCGACATCATGAAGAAGTCGTGGAAAAACGGGAAAAGGTTACGGCGCGTGATAGAGACCCACGTCTCGTCGAGTGGCAATCGTCCAACGCGCTGCCAACGAAAATGAGTTCGAGTACGGTATCTAGCTGGCCAACGACCTACTTCTCCCACTGTCATGGTATAATGGTCGGCGTGCGTCCAGTTATATTCCACAAAGAACCACGTCCCGACGATTCGATTGCCGCGTGAGCGGACCATGACGTTCCCATTGTTTGACAACGTTGGCTGGGGGCCGTCGTATTCCAATGCTGCTCTGAACTCGACTTGGTGTCGAGGGACTAATTCGCCAGTGTGGCAGCGAGGCACACGAGGAGGCATAGTGGTGATATCGATGGACTGTGTCAAAGAGTGAGTTGCTTGGCGACACCAAAAACTCAATTTAACCGCGTTTAAACATTCCATCTGTCGGCCGAAATGGTTAACTATGAGTTTAACCATGCCGCGTTATCATGCGGAACAAGTATACTCCTGTATACTATAGGACCTGATTTAACGGTTCATCCGTAGTAACGGAATGGAAATATCTTGTGTAGCAGGGAGTTTCACTTAACCACCTCATACCCAATGTTGTAGATCTTCAAAATTACTACAGGATTGCTCTGTACACTTCACCTTCACGATGTAGAACCGCAGGGAATTCAGCAAAATTCTATGACGTATAAAACCCCCGGAATGATCGACATCCAATACGCGTGCCTTACCATCATTCCTTATATGGACTCACCGCCAAACGTACTTGGAATATATCAAAACGCATATAGCGTGCTGAAATGTGTGGAACGGGCATGACATCGTCGTCTTGTACTGATGAGGTCGTTGGC
Organism: Strobilurus pachycystidiatus; assembly: GCA_019915135.1. Classification (NCBI taxonomy): domain Eukaryota; kingdom Fungi; phylum Basidiomycota; class Agaricomycetes; order Agaricales; family Physalacriaceae; genus Strobilurus; species Strobilurus pachycystidiatus. The sequence goes on from JAHLMK010000001.1 coordinate 5,326,560, forward strand.
ATCGATTTGTGAAGCTTAAAATTTCCTTGACATCAAACCACCACCATCACCTCACACAGACCTTTTCACACCTCCAGAACATGCTCCTGACCTTCAAGTAAGTGTTCCACATGTTATAGCACACATGAATTGACTTTGTGAGCAGAAAATTGGTCCTCTGGGCCTTCACATCAATTGCAGTGGCCTTTGTAGCCTGGCAGGCCAAGTACGCGATTATTTCGCGTAATTTTTGCCCATCTGACTTGGTCCTAGTGTCTACCGTTCGCCCATTATCCGCGGCGCCGCTCGGACGCTCGAGACCGCGGCCAAATTCAACGGTGAGCGAATATTTTATTGATTTAACGGAAATTACCCCGGGTTGATCGGTCCGATCGCCGGCGGGGACGCTGACGCTGGCGCAGGACGCCCCGTACATTTCAGTCGCGACTTCGAGGGCTTCTCCGTGAACGCAGAGATCGAGCAGAACGACGAACGGTAGGTTCAAATGATATTTTCTTTTCGCGTTGCTAATGAATTTACAGTGTGGCGTTGAAAATGACGCTGAGCTGGCCCGCGAACTTGTAGTTGTAGTTACGTAGATACAGTGAAAAAAATGTGATTCCCGTGGCCGTATACTTTCCATTCGTACCTTGGCGCCCCGACGCCCCACTTTCTCACGTAGAGATATCATTTGCAAGCACAAATGTAATGCTGGGAGCAATTGCAAATGCGGTTGATATTATCCAGAACACTGATAGCCAATCAGCCAGACATATACACAAAAAATATTGAATATTATCAGACCTGTATTCATCATTGTCAGACCTCCAAGAATAATGCGGAGGAGGAGGCTGTTAGGATACAGGATCCATGCTCGCCATATGACAATGCTATCAGAGATTATCCACTAGAAATGATGCTCAGAATGTGACTTCAAGCAGAGATATTTTGCAACATACATTGATTGCAATGGGAAAATACAGCACATCTTCAATGATACCAAAACGGTCCACAAAGTGCACAAGACGCTCTTCAAGATCCAGAGTTGCATTGTCAACAAAATATGTCCTGATCTGTGCGAGCACTAAAACAACATCAAGGATAAATTGTGCTGAGGTGGTGATGGAAAGGAGGAGGATGGCTGCAAGGAGAATTTTTGACGCGAGTGAATTGAGGGGACGTGTTCTGAGTTACATAGAGAGATCAGCTGCAAGTCACAGAAGACGCAAACTCAGAAGACACACAAAGTCATGCGAAGGCAGATGACAAACAGCACAAGATATACACCTACAAATCAATGTGAAACAGTTGTTAGCTGCAAGAGCCTGTGCCAACTCACCATACAAAACAAAGCCAGCACCGGAGCTGGCCACATCTTCGTAATTAGCCAAAGCTCTCTCTGAGATGAATTCGGCCTGTGCCGGCGTGAGAGGGCCAACGAGATTTGAGTCCGATGAGTTAGAGGACATTTTCGAGTAGCTATCGACTGTGAAGTGCGCTCTCAACTTATAAGTGCTCTCGACCTGCGTTCCTATCATCTCCGGTAGACTCACGCAGGCGGCAGTTGCGACAATCATTTCACCATCAGATTTTGTAGCGTACTTAGTACTACGCCATCTGCCCACCCGGCTGATTCATATTCCTTCGGCTTTCGTGATGCTGCCTGCACCATATCACCCGCTGTATATCTGCGCACGCTTATAATGCATGTCCTCTCGTCGGTATGGCTCGTTACTGACCTGTCCGCCAAAACCTGAGCTTGAGCCAAAACCGGATTCACAGTTGCCCGTCCTATGAGCGTGAAATCACGTCGTACATTGACTGGTTCGCGACGACAAGATGGTTCCGAGTCCTGCAATGTTGCGAGGGCCGAACGGGCTTTCGCACCCTCAACGGCATTCACCATCGCTACTGGTCTGTCCTTGGTCGACTATTGGTCACAGCAAGCTCGTCAGGACACAACTGATGCGCGTTGCGTGTCAATCAGAGGGTTGTTGAATGATACTCGGATGCACATCCGCTTATTGCTTGTTCGTCTCCACCGGGCGCGATAGATGGATCGCGTCGTTGAGCGTACCTCGTTAGAATTGAGATGAGGAGAAAAAGATATCGGCTATGGCTCCAGAAGCTCTCCCCGAACTAACATTATGGAGATTCGTATGCGCTGATCATCGGAATGAGACTTGCACGTCTCTGAATGCACGTCTCCGGAAGTTTCGTTCGCAGCTCTGCTACCTCCTTCGAGAATCATCTGCTTCGAGCACGCACTACTGCAGTGCGTGCCATGTCATGTCCAGGCGGAGGACGGTGTCGGTGAGGTAATGGGCATGAGATCACGAATTTGAGGGGGCCCCGAGAATGGCAGACCCGAAACGAAGTCAAAACGCCTGCCAATCTTGATGATATTAAGAGCATCCGTCCTATCGTTAGATACACGAATCACAAACTTTTTCGATCATCGCCATCCAGAAACGCGTACAGCAGTTCGTATCGAAGCTACTGTGTCTGTCTCCAAGAAGTGCGATAGATGATGCGCGTCGTTGAGCTGAATCTCGGGTGTTGGAATCAAAGGAACTGATCATCAGAGCAGTCTCCAAAGACTGGTGATACACAGATCACCGCCACATCGTTCGTCACGCGCATCGTTCATTCATCATCTGCTAATACTAATAGCGCCATGGCCAATCATCAGCGGAAGAAAAGAATGACGACACACCGCCACCCATCATTCGACTAGTGAGGACGAGATAGAGCAGGTAACAACAATCGGAAGAAGAATGTCAACAAGTAATACAACCATTTGATATATACGAACTCGTTCCAGAATAGATTGAGATGTTGTAAAGACGTACAGGGAGCTGACTCGCACCTCCGAAGCTGCTTGAGTCTTCACTCGTAGGCGGAGGCCTATGTAGACAAGCCGAGTCTGTCTCATAGCCCGATTAAAGTTCACTACGGGAGGTCCATATGTGATTTAGCGCCAGGGATTCAGATGGTAGAGACATCAAGCAAAAATAAATGGGTAGGGCCAATCAGGGTATCGTCAAATAGAGGCCATCAAATTTGAAGCAAACACTCGCCGGAGCAAGATCTGATATCGTGTTATTGTCCTTGGCGAAGGCGCTGACCAATCTCTTCTCCCAGGCGGCGACCGAGCTTGTATTGAAGGCCACGGCGGCAGCCAGTGTTATGGAAGGGGTTCCTTCTCCCTGTCTCCTTGCTATCTGATCATCGTTGACGTCCCCACCCCACCCCCGCATCCCCAAGATGATCAGGCGGCTCCGGACTCGACCTGGGCCTGAACGCCGCGCTCAGCTTCACCACGTCCGCACGAGCTCTTGTAGTGCAGAGGTAGATGGTGTTTAGACGTCGATGCCGATGCAGGTGACTTGGACGTCGACGGGTATCATCGGCGACGCCTTGCACCCAATTACCAGCATCATGATTGACACGCGTAGAGGCGGCGGCGGCGGCTCTGGCGGAGGTGAAGGCGGCGGTGCACTAATTGTCGGTGGCGGTGGAGGCGGCGGCGCGCTACTCACTGCCCGTGGTGGATGCTAGGCCAGTTGCTCTCCAGCGATTGGGCGAATACGCAGTCCTACGGAAAGTAACCGGGTAAGCGCGTCGTTTTGTGAGCTTGTGCCAAACATCAAGCACGTTGCGGAAGAAGCAGAAGATAGAGTAGAGATTATCGTCAGATGGGGAGCGGAGAGGTTCCGCGCGAAAGGCACCTTTCGATGTCGATAGCCTGAGGGCTTGTCGTCGATGCTGCCAGTGGTAGTGTGCGATGTTCGTAAGCAGGTCCCATGTCTTCAGGAGTCATTATGATTGTTGTAAAGGACGTCCACAGTAAGATGGAGGGAGAAACGCGGGCCATCGTCGCCGAGCCAGAAGGTCTCTCGAAATCAGGGTGACCGTAGCCGGGTACTCCGGGGTAAGTTAGGAGGAGAGATGGATCGGCAAATGCCGGACCACCTTGTGCACGCCTTCATCACTACTGTATGATATTTGCTCTCCATATTATCTTCATGTGCGCGTCAGTCTCGAAATCGACCTCAGGTCTTCGTTGGACTCAAGCATTCACAAGGTGCGTGTATAGCTCCGAGTCCGTACTCGGCAAAATTATTGCTCACTAGCCAGCAGTTAATACCACGAAATAGTCACCGACCTACGACCTTCAAGCTTGAATCGTCCCATACATGCCATACTTTGGCCCTTGGGACGCCGGGCTGCAATTAGTCTGCTCTTGTATCGGCCTGAGTAAGTTCCCATAATTGCACCGACTTGGACGTAAAAGGCACCGAACACGATATTTCAGGCTAACCGGGGACATGCCTGATTGAGTTCATTCTCGCGACTCGTTTGGATTGTGTGGCCAGCGTGATTGCCATGCAACGGCCTGGCACCACTGCCCTCTACCAGCCTCTCTTGACTCAAGACCATGTCTGCGCCACTTGCCCTCGCTTCTGGACACCTTCAAGGCGGCTCGGACGGTCCATTACGAGTTGTTCCACTCTCATCATGGATATTCCCTCGTGCGTACTCGACCGCTTGTTGTCGCGCTCTTTGCTCATAAAAGACCCAGCTGCCGACGAGGAACTAGCTTCATGGGCGCACCGTACCGTTCGCTTTCGCATGCCTAATGCTTTAGACGCGTATCGTCTCATCTCCAAAGGCCAGCACGCGCCGGGAAAGATTCAATTATCTGTGCGCCACACCAAGGATGATGCCATTGAGGCTGTTATTATTGTCAAGTATCGTACTGGTCATCGTGAATATGCCGCTCGATGTAAACTTTCATGCCAGCAGAGCACCAGTGGGGAACTGCGGATCCTCGTGAGTCCGTTCATTGGACCTCCTGCAAATCATAGTTCTTAATGCGATGCACAGGTGCCTGATCATCCTCCCAGCTGTCTTTACTTCGACGTTCAAGTCTTCTTCCCCGCGTGTATTCCAAGCATCGAGAGATTCGAATGTACCACTGCGTCTTTTTCTTACTTCCTCGACGAAACCTTGGGGCACGTACTTTTCCGGTGCATCGGCATCAACACTGCGTTGGGCATCGAAGTCAAGGTACCTAATCCATCTTCACCGTCGTTCTTGGTACTATACTGATTATTCGTAAGGCATTGCGCGCTGAGGGAGCGGTGATGATCACCTCGATGGGTCTCATACAAGGAACATTTACCATCGCCCGTTGCCTGGAACTCCTTTCTCGATGTGGATCTATCAACGTAACGGCCGAAGTCAACAACAATAAGGCTTCCGCATCGGTCACAATGACCACGGAAATAGGGTAAGTTAGACCGAGCTTTACTCATCTTGCTTCACATCTTTGACGACCGGTTTTGAAGGAACATTTGCGGCGCTTTGATTGTCTCGAGTCCGGCCCATCATCATGTCAACCTCGCCGCTGGAGTGAAATTGGGCAACATTCAGCTGAAACTCGTAAAGTCGAGTACTACAGACGTGGCGCTGCTTGCCCAGACACAATGCGGCGACATGGCAGTCGCCTGGCCCACCACCTGCACCGGCATATACAGCGTACAAACCGTCAATGGGAACCCGGAAGTGGTGTTGCCTCCGGAGGCAGTCACGACTGTGAACCCACTCTACATGAATAGGGCAGATCGTCGGGATGGATACGTCGGGAACGGAAGGGCTAATATCAAGCTGAAGGGGAAGAGAGGAAGCGCTCTTTTGACGTTCAATGGCGAACATGGACTGTAAGGCCTCCAAGTATTTCTCTTTCATCTTGTCAATTTACGGAGTGTTGGTTCTCATGTCTGTACTTACTGTGATCTTGTCAGCTCTCATTAATGTTCATTACAGTGGCACATTTATCTTATCAGCGCACTTGTTTAGTCCCCCTTCCTCTTCTAAGCGCCCGTCAAGGATCTAGTCATGCCAGCAGACGCCATGATGCATGGTGCAGGATGAACGGGACTTACGAAGGTTGAACCACACTCTCACACGTTGATCGCGGAACGATGATTGTTGATCCAGTGAAAGTTCAAAATCTAGTCTTCCAGGCAAGGAATAGCGTCGTGTCGACTCAGATTACAAGATGTCCCGTGAGGATTGTCGCTCTGCTTCTCTTGTCGCGAACTCCAAATTCACAAGCTCCAGCTTCGCTACGGAGGAAATTTTGAGCTTCTTCTACATAGTCGTCAGGCAAGTGGTCTCAGACAACTTAGGACACGGCGTGCAAAGCGCGTCCATATTCTGTCACAATCCTGTCAAGAGATTGCTATGGGCTCTGTTTAATTGATTTCTGTGTATGCGTCGACAACGGAACGGACCGACCCATGCACGAGGAGGTATATTGATGTATCAAATATGTATGTTGACCATTAACGGTCGCGTCTGGTCGCGTTCTAAGTAGAGTTGGAAATGCGTTCGTAGCGTGTGCGCAGTAAAGTTTAGGCGATCGACGATCACCTACTTCTTTTCTTTTCACCAACCATGACCATCCAAGATACTTATACTGCTATCTGGCCGCGCGCTCCGAGCGCGCCATTCCCGTCGTCGACAGGAAGGTCGCCTCCAGGAAATAACGGCGCTGCATTGCCGGATCCGAGCCCGGAGCCCGTATTAGTCCAGGAGAGACGATTCACCAATTCCTTTGCGTAACTTCAGGCGTTGGCAGCACCGCTTTCAGCCGGCATGCATGATTCGCGTTTCACTTCCAATGCCATGCCGCCTTGCGTGACGACACTTCCAGACCGCTACGAGAATAATCCCGGACTGTATTGAGGGCGTTTTAGACCGAAATGCACATGTCCGCCGAAACGTGACAGGCATCACTGCCCCGTCCTTTCTTTCCCTCGACGACGATGGACCGTCACTCGAGCGTCGCCACGCGCTTCGAAACGGTCACCGACATCTCCAAACTATCCTCCATTGCCGACGATGTCATCCTAGCCTGCCTGCGCCAACGATTCCTTACGGACAACATCTACACATTGGTTGGCTCTTCGGGACTCGTCGCCTTCAACCCACACAAGTACATCACTTCCAACTCTGACGCCGTACTACAGCAGTATGCTGCCGATTACCGCGACACAGACCGAAACAAGGAAAAGCTACCCCCACATATATTCCAGCACGCCAATAATGCCTACTATCACATGAGGAGGACGACACAAGACGAATGTATAGTGTTCAGGTACGAGCGAAATATCCTTGGCTCCAACCTGCTTGCTAATTGAGCACATTGCAGTGGTGAAACCTCCAGCGGGAAATCCGAAAATCGACGCTTAGCGATCAAAAGCATCCTCGAGCTCAGTGTGCCCAACCCAGGCAAAAAGGGTGCCAAGCTCAGTTCCCAAATTCCTGCCGCCGAATTCGTTCTAGAATCTTTCGGCAACTCTCGTACTCTCTTCAACGCTAACGCCTCGCGTTTCGGGAAATACACCGAGCTACAGTTCAGCGAGCGTGGGCGGGTATGCGGAGTGAAAACCATCGATTACTACCTCGAACGGAATCGGGTTTGCAGCGTCCCCTCAGGTGAACGGAATTTCCACATTTTCTACTACCTCGTCGCCGGTGCATCACCAGACGAGCGGGCCCATCTGCATTTGGGTGATAAAACCCCATACCGATACCTTGGGAACACTTCCAGGCCTGGGAACGGACCACAGGATAATGACCATGTCCGGTTCGACCAGCTAAAGATGGCCTTGAAGTCCATTGGCTTCTCGAAGCGGCATGTGGCACAAACGTGCCAGCTTCTTGCTGCCATCTTGCATTTGGGAAATCTGGAGTTTGTTGTGGATCGGCATAGGAACGAGGATGCCGCCGTTGTGCGGAACACTGATGGGTTGAGCGTCGTTGCTGAATTCTTAGGCGTCCACGCTGCAGATCTAGAGACGGCCCTGTCCTACAAAACGAAGCTGGTCAAGAAGGAGCTGTGCACGGTATTCCTCGATGCTGATGGAGCGTCGGATAACCGAGACGACCTTGCAAAGACGCTGTACTCCCTCCTCTTCGCTTGGGTGAACGAGCACATCAATCAGCGTCTCTGCAAGGATGACTTCTCCACCTTCATCGGACTCCTTGATCTACCTGGACCTCAAGACATGTCCAGTCGTCCGAACTCCCTTGACCAATTTTGTGTCAATTTTGCCAACGAACGCCTTCATCATTGGGTCCAGCATTCAATCTTCGAGAGTAAAGCGGACGAGTATGCCACCGAGGGCGTATCCCAGTTTGTTCCCAAACTGCCCTACTTCGACAACTCTGAATGTCTGCGCGTGCTGCAGAATCGCCCCGGCGGACTTATTCATATCATGGATGACCAGGCTCGGCGCATGCCCAAGAAGACGGACCACTCGATGGTGGAAGCCTTCCAGAAACGTTGGGGGAATCACACGTCCTTCAAGGCTGGTTCCATGGATCGTGCCGGCTTCCCGACCTTCGTTGTCAGCCATTATCATGGGTCGGTCACCTACTCCGCGGAGGGCTTCCTTGAGCGTAATCTAGACGCACTCAATCCCGACTTTGTTTCGCTGCTAAGAGGTGCAGCAGATAAGTTGGAGGGGACCGGGTCGGAGAATCCTTTTGTGAAGGGTCTATTTTCGGCGAAGGCAATCGCCACGCAGGCTCACCCTCGGCACGAGGAGACGATTGTCGCAGCACAGCAGGGGGTCAAGCCAATGCGTGCTCCGTCCATGCGGAGGAGGAGTAACATCAGGAAGTCGGTGAGGGATAGCCGCATCGATGTAGAGGAGACGGTGAAGGAAGAGGACGACACTACGTCGACGAGTACTTGTGTTGCTGGGGAGTTCAAATCCGCGCTCGACACGTTGTTTGAGACGCTTGACGAGACGCAGGTGTGGTATGTCTTCTGCATCAACCCCAACGACTCCCAGCTGCCGAATCAGCTCGAAGGGCGAAGTGTGAGAGGACAGTTGCGGAGCATGGGAATACCGGAGATCGCGAAGCAGGCTGTGAACACGTTCGAGGTTGGCATGTCGCCGTCGGAGTTTTGTGAACGATATGCGGCGTGTCTCGACGATGCTAGCGTGGAGGAGTCGGGAGATCCCCAGGATCGCGTCGAAAGCGCTGCCATGGCTTTTGGGCTGGGAGAATCCGACGCCGTCCTAGGTCAAAATAAGGTCTGAACAAGCTTCTAGCTAGAAAGACGTATCACTGACTTTCCGTAGGTTTACCTTTCTCAATGGGCTTTCCACCTCTTCGAGGATTTCCTTCGTGCCCGAGATGTCGATGAACAAAAGCGTAATCGCACGCGCGAAGCCGATCTGCAAGCTGGACTCAACGATGGCGATCCCTACGGTCCTTATGCGTCAACACCTCAACAAGAGGAGCAGGACCAGCTTTGGACTCAAGGAGAGGGCGCGTCGACCGCTGCTCTTCCTTTGGTCGCCAATGCAGCTCCTGGACCCTTTAGACGCGCTGACTTGTACAACGACGAATTTGAGAACCGATCTCTTCGCAGTGACGACGTGAGTCAGCGCGACGATGGACTGTCGGAGTATGGCTCCGAGTCCTATGCGCCTTCGCGTAATATGTTCCAGGCCACGGACAAGAAGATTTTGGCGGATAAGGAGGTGCTGCCAGGGGAGGTTCAGGAGGGAGAGACCACGGAAATAATCAAGGAGTCTTCTGCGCGTCGTCGTTGGGTTGCCCTTTGCTGGATGTTGACCTTCTGGGTGCCGTCGTTCCTGCTGAAGTATATCGGCCGCATGAAGCGCATGGACGTCCGCCAGGCCTGGCGGGAGAAGCTTGCCCTGAACATGCTCATCTGGTTCGTTTGCGCCTGCACTGTCTTCGTCATCATCTTCCTCGGGAACTTGATTTGCCCCACGCAGCATGTGTATAGCGAGGGGGAACTCAGCCAATACAACGCCAAGTCGGACCTAGTGTACACCTCTATCCGTGGCGAGGTGTTCGATCTTGGTGTCATCACATCTCAGCATCTGCGCGCTGTCAGTGTCGTGCCGAAGACGATGATTCTCAAGTATGGTGGGACTTCGTCGGATAACATCTTCCCGGTCCAGGTTCGTCCTACTCTCACCTTCGTTTCCCACTTTGACGTTCATTTTCACATAGGTCAGCGCCCTCTGCAACGGCATCGATGGGACTGTGAGCCCCTACGTTACATTGGATTCCGCCAATAACACGGATCCAAATGCGGCTTACCATGACTTCCGTGTCTTCACAAATGACTCGCGCCCCGATTGGTACTGGGAGACCATGGTTCAGATGCGCTGGACTGCTCGTGTTGGGTTTCTGGGATACACCCCAGGCGACATCAGAAACAAAGCATCAACTGGTAGCTCAATCGGCGTTTACAAGGGCCTGGTGTACGACGTTAGCACGTATACCACCTTCCCACCAGCAGTCCGTAGTCCGCAGGGTACTCAGGCGCCGGCAGACACGAATCCGAATTTTATGCATCCAGCCGTCCTCGATGTTTTCAAATTTGCGGCCGGTGGTGACGTCACGAACAAACTGGACAACCTGAACCTTGATCCCGCTATTCTACAGCGTCAGAAGGTCTGTCTACGGAATCTGTTCCTCGTCGGAAAGGTGGACAATCGACAGTCCGCCCGGTGTCAGTTTTCAAAGTACCTTTTGCTGGTCATTGCCATCGTGATGGTTTCAATCATTGGCTTCAAGTTCTTGTCTGCGCTCAACTTCAGTGCCGTGCGTGCGCCGGAGGATCATGATAAGTTCGTCATTTGCCAGGTGCCATGTTATACCGAAGGAGAATCTTCGTTGCGGACAACCATTGACTCGTTGGCTCGCCTCAATTACGACGACAAGAGGAAGCTTCTCCTTGTCATCTGCGATGGAATGATTGTTGGATCTGGCAACGACCGTCCGACGCCGCGTATTGTACTTGATATCTTAGGATCCGATCCCAATCTGGACCCAGAGCCTCTAAGCTTCCTCTCGCTTGGAGAGGGTGCCAAACAGCATAACATGGGCAAGGTCTATTCGGGTCTTTACGAGTGTGCAGGACATGTTGTCCCTTACCTCGTCGTCGTCAAAGTTGGAAAACCAACCGAGCGGCAGCGTCCCGGTAATCGAGGAAAGCGTGATTCTCAGATGGTCGTGATGCATTTCTTGAACAAGGTATGAATTCGATGGCGTCGGTGATGTCTTTGCTGATCCAGATCGACAGGTTCACTTCAATTCGCCGATGAATCCCATGGAACTCGAGATGTACCATCAGATCAAGAACGTTATTGGTGTGAATCCGACATTCTACGAATACCTCTTCACCATCGACGCTGATACCACTGTCGATCCGTATTCGGTCAACAGGCTTATATCCTCGTATGTTGTACCCCCCGACGATGTCCGCAGTCCCTTGACTTTCGTTCTTGCAGGATGATACGCGACAAGAAGCTACTTGGTGTCTGTGGGGAGACCTCCCTCGCCAACGCCAAACATTCGATCATCACGATGATGCAGGTCTACGAGTACTTCATCTCACATCATATGGCCAAGGCTTTCGAGAGTTTGTTCGGTTCCGTGACCTGTCTTCCCGGTTGCTTTACCCTTTTCCGACTACGCACCTCGGACACTCAGAAACCTCTTTTGATCTCGCACCAGATCATTAGGGACTACTCCGAAAATCGCGTCGACACTCTGCATATGAAGAACCTTCTGCATCTCGGTGAAGATCGATACTTGACAACGCTTCTGCTCAAGCACTTCCCACTGTTCAAGACGCAGTTCGTGCGTGATGCCCGAGCTTACACTGTCGCGCCCGACGACTGGAAGGTCCTGTTATCGCAGCGACGACGCTGGATCAACTCCACTGTCCACAATTTGGGAGAACTCGTCTTCTTAGACCAGTTATGCGGCTTCTGTTGTTTCTCGATGCGTTTCGTGGTCATGATTGATCTCGTTTCGACGATCACCCAGCCTATCATGTTGGTTTATGTACGTTATCCATTCTATAGCTTGATCTCTCGCCTAATTCTTGCACAGATCGTTTACCTCATCTACCTCATCGTCGGGGAGGACAAAGGGTTCCCTATGACGTCTATTATCATGTTAGCCGCCATCTACGGTCTCCAAGCCTTGGTCTTCATATTCCGGCAAAAGTGGGACATGATCGGATGGATGCTCTTTTATTTCTTGGCTTTCCCTATCTTCACGTTCTTGTTGCCGCTATATTCGTTCTGGAAGATGGACGACTTCTCGTGGGGTGCTACGCGTTTGGTCATGGGTGAAGCTGGAAAGAAGATGATTGTTCACGTAGGTTTCGGTCCTCTTGACTTAGGGCTTTTCTCATCGTTCTGTAGGATGAGGGTAAATTCGATCCTCGCTCGATACCGCTCAAGTCCTGGAATGATTATGTACGGCCATTTCCTTTTGGGTCACAGTGTAGATCCCTAACCGCGCTTTGTAGGAAAATGAACTCTGGGATCAGGAGTCGAATCATAGCATTGGTTCTTGGGTTCCGCCGTCGAAAATGAAGGAAAACAACGCATACGCGGAGTCCTATACAGCGTCGTTGTATGGACGGGAGACCTATTACGATCCCGGTGCCCGGATACATGCTGAATCGCCAGCTCCGTCGAAGCAGATGTATTCCGGCTACGGCTCTGGTCGCAATACGCCGATGGGCTACCAGCAGCCGTACACAGATTATTCATCTCTACCGAGTGATGGGGAATTGGAACAAGAGCTGAGAGCTGTCTTGCGCACTGCGGATCTGAACAGCGTGACGAAGAAGGATCTGAGAAGGCATCTAGAGGAGAAGTTCAATGTTGACTTGACGGAGAAGAAGAGCGCTATCAATGCGATTGTGGATAGGTTGCTTTCTGATAATTTTTGATTGGGACTTTCGAGTACAGAATTGTTATACATAATGATGGACTACGCTATGGACTGGTACCTACTACGCTTTCTGTATTGCTTATGTACTGCTCACGAATTGGACACCCGACGGTGCATGGGGTGAGACGATGTTGGATGAGTTACTTCTATGATTTTTATTGATAGGTGTGGCGCAAGTCGTGGGTCTTTGTTAGTGTTCTTGTCTTGTATCAATCACCTTTCTGGGCAGTGCTGCTCTGCGTCATTCTGATGGACACACGAACTGCGCCACCATCACGACTCGCTGTCAAGGGAGCTCGGGTCCTTTCACACCAGACCTTATCTCCCGCCAATACAAAACCGGTGAGATAGATCAAACAATCACAGCAACGAAGTGCTCATTGGCTGATTCAGTGATGGCTATCCTGCTCGCAATGCGGTGACAGACAGGTGACTGACGGCATTCTGTCGCGTCCACCACATACCATCACTGTCTATATGTGGCGCCGGCCGACCGACGATCCTACCGCTTTGGCCTCTGCATGTGGCGTTTCTTGTCTTTCTATCGTATCTAGTGCATTCGGCTGTCAATAGAATATGAATGAAGACTATTCTGATGTTTTGAGGAGCAAATTGTAGAGGTGTGCAGAAAGCCAGAATCGGAGCGCGGACGCACGGCCGGCCCTACCGGGAGGCCTGTCCAACTTGCGTGTTCCCATCTCCCTCTGCCTACCTCCACGATTCCTCACATCTACACGCCCAGTCTCTGCATCATCATCTGCAAGGCCGTGTTTTCTGTATTCAACCGTATCGATGCGAATAACGAATTCTACTCGCTGTCCCCCAGTCTCCGCTTACAACAGCGTGACTGCGCATAGTCGGGACAGCACGGACAGCATTCGTCCACCAACCACCATACAAACAACCAGGATTGGTCTCAGACAATCCTCGGGCGTCTGGAGCAGCAAGCAACGGGGATTGTGGCCGTCATCGTCGCGCAATCCACGAGTGTCACTTGGCGGCCGCCAGGTGTCGGGCAATAGCAGCGACGGCGGAACATCTACCTTGTAAGCAGGAACCGCATTGCTCTATATGTCCACTCATGTCTGTTGGTATAGCCATGTTGCGAAGAACGTGTGGGTTGTTGGCTGCCATTGGTGTCGCACTCGGTCAAAGCGTCGCCCACATGGCACCGAAGAGTCTTCCCTGTGTCGTCGGTGACCCAGTAGTATGCAGGGGATTTACTGTAGAACCGAGCTTTTTTTTTCTTGAGGTGCGTAGGGTTTCTATTTTTCTCTTCATCGCTGACATGGACTATGTCTAACCAGGTAGGCAATTGATCAACCTCTGCTAGTCAAGACGAAAATGCACGGCAGCATCCTAGGGCATTCGTGTCAGCTTTTTGTCCTGCGGAAGGCTGACTGACCCACACCATCGCTTCACAATTCTCCCCCGCCAATTGAAGTCCAGACACTCGTTCGTAGAGGACGAACCCTCGCGTCCTCCATCCTGCGCATCTCTCCTCTTTTCTTCGCCCTGAGTGACTCATCCTGGTCCATCTTTCGACGCTATTACATCGTGTTATCATCCTGTAGGCGAAGACCATCAGCTCAAAGAGCATGTGCCAACATATATGCACTACAGTTTAGTGGCACCAGTGGCAACCGGAGGCATTTCCAAGGGAAGGTTGAAGAGGCACCCGAGTAGTCGTAAGGAGGACATTCGAGAGTTAAGAGCACCAGAGACAGCCCAGAGACCACAGCAGCCAGTGTACGGCGGACTGCTGTTGCCAGAGAAATCTGAATTGCCGAGTCCTGGTGCTTTAGTGGGGGGGAAGATTGGGATGGATCCGTGATGGTCTGAGAGAGAACCGGTGAGTCCTTGTCCGCGATTCGTGTATATTGAAGTATCAAGAGGATAACAAAGCCGAAACGAAACAAGAGCACCAAGAAGGGGACGAGATACTTGCGTCCGGATTTCAAATCAAGCTGCTCGCTCCTGGATATGAATCGGATTTCCTACCTTTCGCAGTCGCTATAATCACCTCTAAATCTGAGTCGCTACAGCTATTGGAGCTAACAGTGGCATGTTATCGACCAGTAAGTTCAATGCCAATCGCTGCAACAGGATGTGTGCTAAACATGAGCGCTTCGTTGATCAGGCTCTCTGTTCTCGTCCACCTCGAGGATTCGCCACCGAAGAGGGTCGTTGACTAGTCGTCGTCGAGTACAGAAGAGGACTTGTTTTTGATGGATGCTTTGATCGCATCGTCGCGGCTGATATTCACGTTGATGTGACAGGGCTGTGACGCGGCCGACATGAAACCAGTGCTCTTTCTATCGCCAGACAAACCCGTACGCGGCGATACGGCACCTCCCAAGACTTGTCTCTCATCGACAATAATCGCGTTTTCCTGAAATTCACCTCTGATTCTTTACGGAGCTGGTATGCTGTTTTCTTTGTTGCTGTCTGTATGACCTTACTGATATTCTTCGCTCAGCGCGAATACGGTCAATCGGTGTTGGTGCTTCGCTTATACTCGGGCACGATATCTAGCGAAATCGGACCAACACTCGTCCGCTAGTCATACCAAGGCAGGAGTGGCAGTCTCCAGGGACACAACCGACTTTCCGAAGTTTGATTTGCACGGACACCACGACCGCTCATCTGTCAATTCTTCGAGGAGCACAAGAAGCAGTTTTGCAGCGCGACGGGCTTCAACATGCTGTAGGCCGGCAACTGGACGATCTACGCACGTGGAGGGTGCAAGCTCACAGCCTATGCTGCTCTGCGGTGTAGACGCGGCACCTACAAATTTGCTCATACCGCTCACATGGTCAATCACTTGCTTGAGGTCGCATCATGCAACCTCCTTTCAGATCGGGCGTCGACTCGTGTTATAGTCGTCCTCTGACCTTTCGGCTTAGGACGGATGGGCTGTCCTACCCGATCCACCGTCTCAAGGATCAAACGCGCAAGGACGAATATTTGCCTTAGAGGTTCAATCTCACAGCGCTGAAATTAGCTTGAGGAACATCATATTAGTTTCTTCCTCGCAGCCCTCGAGCACTATCAGGCGATTCAATGGAAACATCCGGTGTTAGGCGTCGTTGCACGGCTTTGGCGCCTTTTTCAGTAGAGGTCAACCGAGGCTTCTCTTGCGGTTTGACATTGAAACTACGCTGGCGATGGAGCCCTGCTCGAACTGGTGAGCACTTTGTTCTTGCCTCGCGTTCATTTCGATGATGCTTATCGGACCTCATTGTTTGAAGTCGTGGCATGGCTTGGTTCAACGACGACATCAAACTTCCTGCCACTGAACTGAGGCATCAACTACATCTTCGCGTCCTTTCGAGGGTTTCCCTCACAACCTTGCTTACTGTCGCTGAGCGAAAGGTCACTGGTTGTCGACCTCGTCCTTGTCACCCTGGAGCGTCAAACTGGGGAGATGCCAGCTTGGATCGTGCATGTGCACATCATTCGACACACCTTTGAGGTTTCTTGTAGCTCTCAAGGCTTCCAGTAGGCTCTTCTCTTGTGTGTTGCATAGTGCCGGAGGTGTGATGATGCTGCGTTCGAAGATGGCTTGCACGTGGCTAGTGCTGAGAACGATTTTAGGGTTTCAAGTGGCGACTCCCAGCAGGGTGCTTGCCCCAGTTTTGGGAGTCCAGCCTTCCCTTGTTGGCTACTGGCGTTTGAATGGACGCCCAGTAACACGGACGTGGCAACGACAAAGCGTCGACCTCATTGGAACAATAGACAAGGCACCGGAAGATTGATGTTGTCAATGTAAGTTCAGACGTGGTTGTTGAGAAAGAAGAAGGCGCTGATGGTTGCTATTCTACAGTTGCGCCGAGACTAGTCTATGTAGAGAGGACAGGAGAAAAGGATATAAAGAGAAACATCAAATGGGGAGGGACTATCATCTTTCACCCCCACACCCATTTCGACCCATCATCGCCTCTTCGCTCCTGCTCCGCACAAAGAGCACCCAGCTACGATAGGTCAGTCTCAAAGCTCTAGCAGTCAAGTGGGATGTACTTACGGTGCCCTGGGTCCACGCAGGACCCGTTCGCTGCCTCGTTCTCCTTGTGCACGGCACCGTTTGTTTCTATCCCATTCCGCCAGGGACTCTGTGGGTGACTGGCGTATCCGCCCACCAGATTTATCGGTTGGATGCCTTGGGACGCTACGCACAAGTCAGACGGATGTCGAGGCTTGAACTTTCGGGCTGGGGTGCTTACGCTCATATGGATAGTACGGGGGGGCGCCATTGGAGGAGGGATTCGACGTCGTCGCATGTGGAGACGGTGCTGGGGGAGAATTAGCTGATGATAGAGCGACGAGAAAGCAAGGACAACGGACTACTGTTGGTGGCGTAGGCGTTCATAGTGTTCACTTTCCTGCAAGGCGGTCAACGGGCGATACTTCTACAGTCGGCGGCAACACTCACTCGCAACGCTTGAGATTCGGTGGTTGTGTGTTTGTTTGGGGCTTGGAGATAGGGCTATTCGACTGCATTAGCGACGACATTGACCGGGGACGATCATTATTCTTACCTTGCGGCTGAGTGTCTTGCTTGGAGCTGAATAGGCAAAACGGCGGCTCTCGATTCGTCAATCTGTGGTCACAGCGACGGTGAAGTGGGTGGGTTGGGCGTCGAAGTGTTGACGGCTGGTGGTGGTCGGGGCGAACGTAGGATGAGACGTCACGAGAGGAATCAGCGCCTTTTTGGCTTCGGAGTCGGGAACATCGTTGTCGCATCATCCTTCGTGCGCACACCCACCAAGAAATCGCAAAAACACGGAAAAATCGCGTCGCAGACGTTCATTTTAGTGGAATTTATGTTGATTTTTCGAAAATATATTATGAACTTCTTGCCAGTCTAAAAATGTTCTCATAAAAGATATTGTTGCTCCTGGTCAGGTCTCGGATCTAAGTGTATTTGCTCCTGCTGCTTGTATCGTATTCTTGCAGCTTGTAAAGCGTTGCGGAATGCTATCCGAAGGTGATTAGTCGCAATATAATCTCTCGGTGAATATTTCTCTTCTGAATGATGGATTTCGGCCAGCAATGTCCGTCGGAGATTGAAACTGCGAAGCGCCTCACATGAGAAAGCTTTTGTGGGTTTGGAACATCCGTATTCTCTGTGATCCTTTGGAAATGTGTCGTATGTACATGCGTGTCTTTTTCGGTGTGCTCCGACCGAAATGGCGGGAAGGGCGTGGAGAAATATACTCATATGCATGCATTGAACATTGAACGCGTCCAGGCTTCTGAGCCGGAGGGCTCAGTGCCAGCATCAAGAGCAGGTGCGCGACGCAAAGTTTGTACGTGTCTCTGACGCGCTAGGCCAAGCTCAGTCACTTGATCGTTCCGCTCCTGTCCGAGATCGACCATATTCGTACACCTCCGCACCGCCAATCAGGGCTTATTCGGCGACTTGAGTCATCATCTAGCATTCATTGTAGTTAATTTACATCTAATCTAACAAGTTTGTAGCATCGGAACACCTTCACATCCTTTCTGTGGCGCACAATATGTGAAAATGTGACTGAACTTGGTTTCCCCCGCTCTGAACTCGATGCTTGGACTAGGAGTGAGGACAGAGCGACCAGGGAGATGTCCTTCTGATAGCAAACATATATGGTACAGCTGCAATAGGCCGATGATTATCGGCAACACGTTTTGTGACCAACCCTCTAGGCTCTGAGGCCTCATGTTTGTCGTCTATGCTTCTTGACTGTCGCCCTAACGCCGATTGGAATGACAGACAACATCTTGCCAGCGTGCTGTGCATCCCCGGTCCAACACCAAGTCGATGGAGTTCTTGGAGGGTCCATCGCTCCGGCTCATGACGGTCATTGCCCGTCCTCCTTCTTCACTTGGGGTGGGAGGGCACTGGCCAAGATAGCCTAATGACATAGTCTGCTTACCCTCTCTGTGATAGCGGCCTGTGCTATTTCACTGTCCTTGCTGTCGAAAGATCCCGGAATGACTCAACAGCTTTCGGATCCCAGCAAAGGTCACACACCGGATTCCCCAAATGGGTCTCTTGCCACCTCAAGGCGTGCTGCTCGTCGTCCTCCTTATCCTCGGGCAAGCCACTTTCCCTACCACGAACATGCCCTTGAAACATCCCCACGAATGACGCCACGACCGAAAGAAAATGAGGCGGCCTACATTCTTACCGCCGCGCGCTTCATATACAGGTGGAGAGACAAGGACATCAGCGGATCACAAGAGAGATCTCCGATGTTATTGTCCCTCGGTCCTGAGGATCAGCGCCGTCTTATTATTGTGCATTTCAAGATCAACTCAGGAAGGATGATATTGACAAGCAAATTACAGATCTTCGTCTGGGTCAGTGATTACCAAAGGTCTAGGTGAGGTTTCCTTCATTTCCGTCCTTGGTTCCGATGGCTTGATGATCTGGCGTACTTTGTCGCAGTCTACGCGGTGACTCTTCCAGATTGCTCTTTGACACGACCTCGAGCACACCACCAGCCATTCGCAGCGTGAGCAGTGCTGCAATGGCATACCTCGGAAACCATAAGGCCGTTCACACTGTCAATGATATCAACATTATGCAGCTCCCTTGCAAAAACATCTTGCATACCTTCGGATTCATGCAACGTTGCGTCGCCACTTGGAACTCAGACGCCCCAGTCTTTGCAATGGGATCCACGACCCACTTCACGCGCTTCGTCTCCACCGTCTCCTTCAGCCTCTGCCAGGTCCGCCACACTTGGCGCGAGCCCGGCTTCCTCTGCTTCTCTGCATCAAACTTATCGGTGTCCAGCCCCTCAAGTGCGCGGCACACAAGGATGATAATGTCTGGGTCCACCAACGCTCGGATCATCTGACTGAGGAAAAAATTCACCCCACCCGTGGTCATTCCATCCTCCACATCCCTCGTGAGAGGCGTCAATTGCATGAGACTTCGGAGTAATCCCTTCCGGAGGGCAATCGCACGTTGACGAGGATGATGTTTCGACTCCCAGAGTTCCCTTCGAAGGTACCTGACCATATACTCGATAAGCGGCACATGCACACCCGGCTCTTTCTCGTTCGCCTTGCGGTCCTTCAGCAGAAACTTCGACAGGGCAACAGTCACCCATCGGATGGCGTCGTTCTTGATGAACAAGGCTTGGAGTGCACTATCGTGAGTCCGAAGGAATAGCATCACCCGAGAGCAGAAGGATGCCTGGAAACGAGAGCCGCCGCGCATCCCGACGAAGCGAGCGAGAGGATGGAGGATGCAAACGGCTTTTTCTGGAGGGACGGTTGTTGGGGTGGGTCGGAATTGTAGCTTCTCGATGAGGTCGAGGACGATGGTACTATGTGGGTGATACGCTGGGATGCTCGCCAATTCCAGCAAGATACGAAACAGTGCCGGCTCGAGCTGGTCTTTGAAAGGCCCGACCATCTCCTTTCCTTCCGGTGTATCCAACAAAGACAATAGAAGGCTTGACGCACATCGACCAGCGATGACCTGGATACCGTGAGGTAAGACCAGACTGTGGCCGTCCCAGTGAAAGTGCTGGATGTAGAATATACACCAAGGCATTATTCGCTGACCGATGCGTCTGACGATGAGGGCGCGTGGGGCGACTAGTGGAGAGTCTACCTCGGGGAGGATGGAAATGATGGACACCAATGCGAGTTCGCTAGACGAATCATAGCAATCTAGAAAGGATGCAGAGTCGTTATGTGGAGCTGGGGATTCCAGGTACTCCTCGATGATTTGGAGCTTGTCGGGAAGAGGTAAGGGTGGGTCTTCCCGAGTGTATAGACACTGTGCCTCGACCGGCTGGGATTGGCGGAACAGAAAGGAATTCTAGCGATTGTTGTGTTAGACTGAGATGAAAGGGGACAGAGAGATCGACTTACCGACATACAGGTGGGAGACAATTGTATCCTTTGGGAGTGGCACTAAGAGTAGCGACGAAGAAGTCAAAGAGCCATACGGCTTCGGTCTTTTGTATGATCGCGATGGTATGCTAGGGCCAGTGGCGGTGGCCGGTGCGTTGCCAGGTCCTGTCCATGGCAGGAACGCAGATAATACGAGGGCCATAGTGGTGGAATGGATCGGAAGGTAGCCCCGGGGACGAACGGTCTTTGTTGTGGTCATTTTCGGACGGAATTCGTAAGGGAACGAAGTGCAGTGACCCTCGTGCTGTATCGACCTGGCCGGTAAGAGCAACATGGGGTCGAAACGTTGCTGTTCAAGCTCAAGGTGTGCGAGCGCAGAAACTGTACGACGAAGTTGGGTGGAAGAGAGGGTTGCCGTCAATTGCCGGTATCGCCCAAACCGGCACTGTCATGATCATGTGTTTCTTGCACGCTGAACTGCAACTACAATCATCGAAAGCACCTCTTCGTTTCCTGGAACGCACTCGGTGAGTGCTCCTCGTGACTCTGAGTCTTCAATCATACTTGAGCAAATCAATATTTAATAACACTTTCAGACTCCCTGTCCACCGTACTTCAAAATCCAAAGAGCCCTCCCATACACCAAAAGATGGTCGATTATGGCAACTTGCGCAAGGATTACTTGATTGTCGAAATGCAAGAGAGGCTGGCGCTTAAAACCACTGGTCACTACATTGGTCCGATGCCTGTCCAGCAGTTCTTACACAACTTCATGCCCTGGAATCCCTCGACACCAGAAAGCTACCGCAACAAGAAGCCGCCCGAAACGCGCAAAACGGCTCTGAAGGCCATGTCAAGTCTTCCTCAGGCCCGAATGTATAGGAAATTTGTAGGTTCTCACGCGCCGCAATCGATCCTTGACTGACTGAGAGTATCACAGATCGAGGCCTTCTCAGAATGGCCATTTGACCCCAGCACGCGCCGAGAACATATCAAATGTGCTCTCGACTATCAGGACACCCATAGCTACCGCGACAGTGCTTGCCGCTCCCTTGGCCTCGACATCACCGTCTATGGCGAGCCGCGCATTCTTCGAAAAGTTCCTCGACCTCTGGACTTCTACAACGCGGAAAGCTTCGTCGAGCTGAAGGCGTCGGAAGACATGGATGCTTTTGTCGATGGTCCGAGCAATCAGTCCTCTTCGACTGACTCCGAGTTGTCCGACGAGGTAGCTGATCCATGTGATGGCGAGCTTGGTGTGGTCGACGAAAAACATACCGTCGGCTCGGCCAAAGACGCTGTTGGCTTGGATGTCGCTGAAGATGATGAAGAGCAGCACAACAAGGAAGTCGAGGACGTGGACGACAATACACGGCAACCACCACACATCAAGAAGCCCATCTCTCTACCCAAGTACCCTTTCGAAAATGCCACGAGTCATGGAACCATGACCCGCGGCCAACTCGCGTCGTATACCGCCGTCATCATGGCCGTCCAGTATCGCTCGCATCTTTTTGAAGTCCTCATATGTGGTCCATATGCTCGCTTGATGCGCTGGGATCGCTCGGCCGCAATCGTTACCGAGAGGTTCAACTACACCGAGAACATTCTTCTCTTCCAATATTTCCTGCGATTTGCACAGCTCTCGGATGCTCAGCGCGGTCTCGACCCATCGATCACTGTTCCCTCCAAGGCGGAAGGTCACCTTGCGCGAGCGGCCTTCCACAATTACACGTCAGAGCTATGGCAAGGGAAGGGGGCAACCATCTACGAGCCGCAGTCTGATGTCAACACTCTTGCCCTTTTGAAGATGACTTTCAATGGAGCCAAGTACATCATTCCCGCTCCTACGTTTCACAACGCATGCCTCTCCCCATTCGGCCGCTCGACGCGGCGGGGTCTTGTTTTACGCCTCCGGGATGACGACCAAGAGGACGACGAGGATGGTGACGTCCTCTACCTGAAAGACTATTGGCGGAACGACTCTCCTATCACTCTCAAGGAATCTGAAATCTACAAACTACTGAAACAGCATGAGATCCCCAATGTAGCTCAAATGGCCACAGGGGGAGACGTCGATGACAAGGAGACCATTGGCGATCGCTATGTGGATATGGACTGGGTTTACACCGACACGGAGTTAACGATTCGTCGTCTCACTTGGCATCGCCTCCTCCTCAAAACCGTTGGTCGCGATCTTTCCACATTCCCCACTGCGCGTGATCTAATTCAATGTGTGGCGGATGCGATGCTCGGTACGCAGTTTCTTCTGGCATTCTATAAGTTTGCTCACGGCCTTCGTAGCTCATCAGATGGCGTATGAGAGGGCTGGCATCCTTCATCGTGACATCAGTGCCGGCAATATCCTCATGTCCATCAATCGGGGTCGCAACCTTCCGATTTCTGGATTCCTTATTGATTGGGACCATGCCGTTCTCATTTCGCTGGCCGAACAGCACAAGGACAAATGCCGTATCTCTCGAACTGTAGGCGCTCAGTCACCTTTATCTGACCTGTATTAACACCGCACAATGCAGGGGACTTGGCAATTTCTATCAGCCCATCTCAGCGAGAATCCAGAGGCTGCACACTGTGTGCTGGACGACAAAGAATCGGCGCTACACGTCCTTACCTTCTTGGCTCTCCGTTACCTCGAACACAATTTCCCTCCCCACAAGCTCAACAATTTATGCAGGATGTTTGACAGCTACATCTCTGAGCCAGGTCGGCCCGATATTGGCACTGACGACAAGCGTATCCGCATCCGGGACACGGCGATTTCGCAAGTGAAGTTCACAAAGGCTGGTGCGCTGACGACATTGTTAGTCGACTTAACTCGCGTCTTCGCTGTTCGATACCAAACGGACAGCGACGCCAACACACGCCTCGATCTCCCTGACGAGATGCGCGAAATGCTGAAGGAATTCGACAGGCAACTTGTTGCTCGTCTTCAGAAGCAGTTAGAGGATCCGGAGTGGTTATACCAGACCTTGAAGAAGTGTGCGGACAGTCTGCCAGTGCGCGATTCGGGCGAGATAGATTGGCACGACAACGCCTACAGGACTTATAAATCCCGTGTTAAACGCAAAGCCGACGACGAGGTATCGACTGAACTACAGGTCCTCAAAAGGATGAAAGCTTGTGATGGCAATGCTACTCCACCGGTGACGGGTGACATAGAGAAGTCGACAAAGTAGACATTTGCAAATAGCACAGTACAATGTATACATATTGATGAAGTACTGCTCCGTTTATGATCTTCTCCGCAGTTTGGGCGCAACTCTCAGAGTGTTTTCGAGTTGCATCGATGGGCCTCAGGCTCCCTGTCCACTATTGGATGTTGGCGAAGAAATCTTGGCCACTGGCCCGCCATAGCCCTTCGATAGCGAGTAGTACTAACTTGAAGTCCCCGAAAATCTTCACGGTCACGAAGTGAGGCTGACTTTCCCCCCTGGAGGCGGTCATGAACGTAGCTGTCCGATGCAGACCCTGCAGCACTGTAAGATCGGCGCCATGTCAAATGTAGCTCCCTTTTGCGCCACAAGCAGATTCCAATTGTACTAGTCCAGGGATGCTGGATCGAGCTGGTTTACTTGCATTCTTCGAGAGAAGATCCAACTCCGGGAAGAACTTGGAGCAAAAAGATGTGAGCCAAAGCCGCCATTCGGCGAGCGTGGTTGAGCCACCGTTTCAAGAGTGCGATGATAACACGTTCATTTGACTGTGTGCATAGATACGTACGACCGTGCGCAAGAGATAAGTCGTAGGTATGTACTACGGTCACTTGCTGAAAAATGGTAAATCGTCTGCATTCGCTAGGACCAAAAGATACGATAGATAGACATATACAGAGATGACATCGCCAAGAATATTCCTAATGGAGGGCCGCTACGAAGAGAAGAGATCAAACTGTTAACACGACAAGAAATTCGGGGCAAGGCTTCTACTTTAGCGGTTCTGAAGGGGAAGCCATCAGATGGTGCAAGACAACGAGAACAGCACTAACTAGATGCAGGTTGAGACCACCAATATAAGCACCCTTGCTTCGTAGCTGTTATTATCTGACCGCCTCCGTCTTTGAGCCCGTCGAATACCTGGAAGACGCGCCGTAAGCTGTGTTCCAGAACAGACGCAATTGCTTACCGCTACGGCAGTAATTATATCGCCTACATTGATAACATGAACGGCGGAAAATTTGATGGATTCAAAGTGCTCACCATCTTCGTGTGCTAATCCATATACGAGACTAGCCTGGGCTGTATCCCACACAAGCACACATCCTTCCACGCTGCCGTACAGTACCCCTTGTCCATATGCGACGAATCTTGTTCCAAACCCGCCAAAGGGCCGCGCTTTGGTGCCATCGTTGCTATATTCTGCCTCAATGCGGCCATAGTAGTCGAAGATGTTGACGAGTTTGCATATACCACCATGCTGAGAGACTAAGGCATGAGTACCCTTCGAGTTCATATCAACGTCTAGGCTGTGGAGAGTCAACATCGAAGTTTGTTGATGAGAAATTCAGAATCACATCATGGCCTTGACATTGGACACGGCGCGGAGGGTACCATTCGGGACCTCACAGTGCCATCTAGAGATATTCGGTGAGTCGTTTGCTTCCTTTGTACCATCATCTACTCACAGTACGCCATCCTTTGTGCCACCAACGAGAGCATATCCGTTCTGGATAAATTTGAGCGCAGTAACACCTTTTCTCAAGATTGGCCGAATGTTCTGCCATCTCCCTGTTCTCATATCAGCTGTGCACGTTCGGTTCCGCGTCCCGAGAGCCTACCTGACTGCCAGACCCATATGAAAACCCCTGACCTCGGAAAGGAGATGGCAAATCGGTCTTTGTGGTAGACGAAACAGGTTTTATCGCCGTCGTTGTCGGTTATCTTCTCGATGTCTACCGTCACGATTTTGACATGCACCCATCGATTTGTGGAATCGGGCTGTTGTGAAATTGAATAAGCTACCAAAGGCTAAAACCAACAGCTGATGAGGGATACCTCTCGCGTCCATTTGCTCACGACACCGTTCTCAGTCAGAGAGACGACACCCACGCCGTGCTCCATCCAACAGACATTGACAAGAGCGCTGTCATGCTCTAGCCGGGCTACTTCCTCTCGTGAACGTGTATCGATGATGCGAATTCTCCTGTCGGAACCTGTAGCACGAAGTCAGAAATGTAATCATGCATATTTTGCTTCGTGTACGAACACGCTAGAGCAACAAAAGCACCATTTAAGCTCATGTTCATTGACTTCACCGTTACGTCGCTCGGGCCTTCCAGAGACAGTGTATGTAATGGTCGAACGGTCGGCCATCCAAGACGATGTTTCTTCTTTGGCCGTGACAGGTCGGGTGATGGAGCGCCATCATGATCACTTTCACGGTTCCGTTTGCCTTGCTGAGGGCTCGCCGGCTTCCCCGGAAGAACGTGACGTATGTTTGTGGGAGAGACTATGTATATGAGCAAGTTAGTTGCTTTATCCGAAGAGAAGACTCAAACCTGGAGAAAGAGACGCCTTGGATGAACTGGAACTGTTTGTCGTAATATCGGGCTTGCCCTGTTGACGACTCGAAGGTTTCTCGGGAAGGGCATGCCGCGTATTTACAGCCGATACTGGTGGTTTCAAATGAGTTAATTGTGGAGATGCTCCTGATCAGCAAGAACACTCGAACCTGAAGAAGGCATAATCTTAGTAGGACTGGGAGTGTTCACCAAAGTCGGCGAAGCGCTTGTCAGGCGGGCTGGTCCGTCAGTGATACGCGCTTCGAGGGATGCTTTCGAGGACAGGTGAGGCGATTTGGGTTCGCTCTTGACGGCAACTGAGTCTCATTAGTGAAGTAAAGAAGCTGTTTGTTGTGAGAAATACCGTTTGTCCCAGAACCATTCGCCGAAAGTCGTTTCCACTTTGATCGATCTATCTTGATCTTCTCAGTCTGTTTTGTAGGCGACAGCGGTGATACACGGATGGGGGATGCTGGTGCCAGAGAGGGTTGGATCGGGACGTCGGATGAGAAGGACGTTTGTATGGTCTTGAGCGTAGGTTTGCCATCCTTCTTCAGAGCATTGGGCTCGGAGACGGCTCCTTCCAAGGTAGCGTTGACCTTGCCCAACGTCCACGTACTGCCAATCACAAGCTTCTTCTTTGAAGTCGAGACCGGTTGCAAGGCCTTCGGACCGACTGGCGGGAGCCTGGCGTGGACTGGAACCTTGTTATGACGCGGCATTGCAGGGCGTATGCCTAGGCGATTCGAGAAAGTGGGGTCTGCCGGCATGGGTATCTTTGCGTTTGGATCTGGAGGGTCTTCGTGCCACGAAGCAGACGGCTTGGGATGGGATGATTGTGAGGAGGCTTCGTTAGTCGACGAAGCTTGAGATGACTCGGTCCTTAGCTCGATAGGTGCAGTCCTGGACGGTCCGGCTGCTTGCTGTAACTTGCATTAGTTGGACTCTGGGCCTCGACACTCTGAGATCGTTGCCAACCTGAGCCATGGGAGGATGAGAATCTGAACTCAAAATACCACAAGAGCCAACGCTGACGAAGTCAGACATGAGGCCTGCAGAAACAAATGAGTTTCTGACAGTATCTCTCGATTGAGCTTTCCCAGTGACAGTCGGTTTGACGTCTTGAGGGGGGACAGCGTTCTACAAAGATAGAATCAGTGACAGGACACCAGTCTAAGCATAGATCCTACTGGTGGAGGCCTTTTCTCCAGTACACTTCGCGCGACATCAGAATGGTGCCAAATCGAGGATGGCTCGAGGAGCAAGTTGTTTGCGGCAACAGGCGACATGGTGGGCGAGCTTGGAGTGGATAAGTCCATATCATCGCCATCGCAGATGTTATCAGAAGGGTTAGATGCCAAAGATATAGGGGATATGGGGTGTCGCGTTGGCTTTGCGGCTATTTGCGGTGAAGGGTGTGATTTTGTGTCGTCTATATCCATCGGTGATGCTGAACGATGATCCTGTGCCAGACGTAGGTGTATATTGGACATCAACGGAGAAGATACATACGCAAGCAATCTCTTTGCGAGCGTTTGTCTGGGTCTCGCATGATGCCAGGCAAGGAGAGAGCTGAATAGCTTGGTTTGACGTGGTACATTGAGCTTGGGTAGATCTAGATAATGACTGAGGTTGAGCTTGTATCGACGCGACTGATATTGTGGGTTCAGCCTGTACCCCGGCTTCAGAGTAGGTGGCGGCCGGAGCAACTATCACCAGGTCAAAAGTTGCCGTATGCACGGGGTCGATGATTCTTACGGGTGGCATCAGCAACGCATCCCCAGCGAGCTTTCCTGAATTTCAGAGGAACTTCGCCCACCGGCAATACAACAGGCGCGTCTAAATATTTTCAATGCAAAGTTTATAGCAAAAATGCCCTTACCGTTCTCAGGAAGACACTTTTCGCCCTCCAACATGACGGGACGACCTTCGTACTTGTCGTCGATTCTCGCCAAGGAAAAAAGCAGTTCCCGTCCAGCTTTGCAGCTCAACGGTTTTGCAGAAAAGAAGCTAAAGTACATAGTTGCGCCAGAATGATCTGAGGCGCCTTCTGGGGGTTCGACGCGTCGCAGTTCGATGTGTGCGTGGTTTTCTCGTGGATGAGGACGAAGTTTGGCCCGCCCTTTGATGCCTAATGCTGCCGCCAAAGTATTGTCGTCCATTATCAGAGCAAGGAGAGCCAATCAAGGCGCGACGGTAGTCACTCCAACCGTAAAACGACAATAAGAAACAGTCGATGTAGTGATCAAAAGTGAAATTGGAATGGAGAGCAATGGGCGCATTGATGGATGACTAAGCTACGAAGGCACGACGGCTTTCGCCGAACTATCTCAATCTCAGATTCTCAGTCTTTGAGGACGAAGATCGAAGCCAATGCCGGCGTTAGATCCAGTAACAAGACAACATGCTCCTGGACAGGCGGGCAAATACATGGTGATGTTCAGACCTAGAGATTGATTTCAATTTACCTCTGCTCATGTAACTTAGCGTGGCGCACAAACAATTGCGGAGCTGCAATTTTCCCCAAGAGAAAAATTCGATAGTTGGCAGCTTCAGGCTAAGTTGTCAACAAAAATCAAACTGGTAGACGCGTTTCTCAGGCCTCAGGCATCGTCGCTACCTCCTGCCAGTGTCGTCCGGTGTCGCGTTCTCCGATGATCGACGCCGGCAGGCCCGTCCCGGCTGGCACACACACTCCCAGACTCGCCTGCCTCCATCATGAATGAGACCTGACTCGGCCGGCTGTCACTGTATTCTGTATGTGTCTAACCTGCTCCGTGCCTCTCGCATGAAAATCACTCAGCGACTCCGTCAATTCGTTTCTAGGCACGAACAAGAGCTGCAAGCGAGGAGCCCTTGGCTTAGATCGAAGTACTGCGAAAGTCATCCTGCGTTGATCATCGAATTCCATCACTCGTGTCGCCGAGTCTCACGCCCGGCATTCAAACATTCAGAGTTGAACCGTTGCCGGTTTCCAGATTCAGATCCTTAGGCAGCGGCTGAGCGCTGAGCGCTGATCCATCGGAGGTGCGACAGGATTAGAACGAGGGATTGCTGGGTTCGTGGTCCCCGACTTGTCTATTCATCATCAAAAAGGCTCTGTCGCCGGCCTTGTAGGACTTTTGCACTATCTTTAGCCTTGGACCTCCGAAATTGAAAATAGATGTAGGCCGCCGTCCTGTGCGGATAGACCAATGAAGGAGAATAAAACGAACGATCTTCAATAAGTCACCTCACTCCCCACCTTCTCTCAGAGACCCAGCTCCCCGATGGCAGCAACAAACTACGCAGAAGCTTACGGCTACAGCTCGTTGCCTGCAGCCATCGCTTTTGGGACTGCATACATCCCTCTAGCAGCCTTCTTTGGCTTCAAAAGTAGTGATGGCTCGTACAAGCGTATATGTCACCTTGACCGTCTTTTGCTTGCGTACGTCCGTGTCGCAATTCCGCCCACCGATCTCAGTCTAATGCATTGGCTGTTTAGTACGAATCGGAGGCTTCATTATTCGAGCTATCGAGATACATGTTGAAAGCGCAGCGACCAACAAGAGCATGCTCACCACCGATCAAATCCTCTTTGGTGTGGGGTTCTTTGGGCTTTTGTTATCAGCTTATACCTTGTTACTTGACCGGTGAGTTTTATGTTAAAGAAGACTATGATGTCCCTGACTTTCATTCTTCCAGAGGTTTGTTGATAAACAAAACTGGGCAAAACAATATCTTCGAACGTATCGGGGCTAGTCGCAGGCTTTTCAGACTCGCACTGCTTGTCGGCGTAGCGCTTGGCATCGCAGGCATCAGTTCCGCGTCGAATGGCGACTCTGACGCGTCAACGCTTAGGAAGGCCAGCGTCCTCATCTTCCTGGGCCTCACTATCATCCAGGTCTTCTTGACCGTGATGTTGATCCGTCACGAAGCTGAACGTGAGTCATCTCCTTGTTGTTGTATACACCTCCTCACAGTGCTCGAAAACAGATTCCAGGAATTTTGCCCTCGTCAAAGTCTCTGTAGGTGTCGTTCACGGAGGGTTGATTCTCGGCGGTATCGCAGGCCTGCTCCTCGTCCGAGAAATCTTTCTTGGCATCACCATCAACCACAACAAGACCGCGACGAATGAACACTACTGATATCCGTTTGTGGCAATTCCAGAGCTTCTGGCCGTCGTTCTATACTGCGCGCCGGGATTAGTGCCTTCGCGAGAAGAATTACAGAATGGGACTTGAATAGCGTAGCTTCTGGACAACCCAACACCAATACTCGTACTATAATATGACGACCCTTATTAAATCGTGCTGCTGCAAGTTGACATGACTCAGAAGTACGACGCTTCAGTCTGTCTGGAGAACTCGCAATCCGAGATAGAACCGCTTCTTCAGCCGGTCACACTCTGGCAGCAAGACCCGCCACGCCGTGTATCCGCAATAAGGGTACTGCTCGACCAGTAATGTTTACCTACTAGTTTGTCACATGGCCTCCAAGCCGGTGGGCACTCAACGATTCCAACCATCCCAAATGCTCTAACTCGCTCTTCAGAGCTTCAGTTTTATACAACTATGAATTACCTAGAAAGCGGACGCATCGTTCGTTGTATAGTACGAGTCCGCTCCCATACCCACTCACCCCTTGGCGAAGATCATCTCGAATTTCCACTCGAAAACCCATACCTGAACTTCAAGTCACCCATTGTCTCTTCAATTTCCTTCAGCTGCATGTTCTTCTGTATCCCGCTGGAGCCGATGTACGTGCCCACGAGTTCGTCCCCATGGAACGCCGCTAGCCACGAGTAGACCCCGAATCCACGATGGGGGAGGTCGTATGGTAGTTTAGGAACGAAGAGCCCAGCGATGAGACCCATTCCCAGGACGGTGACGACGAGGGCAACCATGTATACCGAATCTATACTGGCCTCCGCCAACACAGAGTCGGGATACTTCCTCGCCAGGCTGTCCGCCGAACCAGCAAAGTATGGCAACACGTTCGATGCATCCGCCAGGGCTCTTGCTTGCGCAAAATATTCCGGAGAGAGCTGTGTGTATGCGTATGGCCTATCCCCTCCGGTAAATGAGAGGAGCTATACACAATGAGTGGTCAGATCACTTCGGACTAGAAGTTGGCGAGAACACGGACTGTTGGACTCGGAACATAGAATGCATCTCGACCATTGTCCTTGATCAACTGATTAACCGAGTTCCCATGAAGTACCGTGTAAACATCCGCTAGTCCAGTGGAGTTGAGTTTCGTTTTTACAGATGGATCGGTCAATGCAGGGCCTTTGAGCCTCTCGCGTGCGCCGTTTGGTGTGGGTGCGTCAATGACAGAGCTGTTCCTCCCGATGATCCCGATGGTGCTCGGCAGACCGACAGTTGAATTGTACGTCTCTAATACGTACGCCTCATACAGCTCGACGCAAACAGCAGCATCGAATCCAATCCTCGTCTCATTACCGGTGACGTCAGGAATGGCTTCAGCAGTGTATGTGCCAAAAGTTCCGTTCGGCGCGTAAGTCGTGTTTAGGCGAACCAAGACGGATTCGACGGAGACAAACCCGTAGCCTTCCTGACCCATTGTCACAGGATGGCTAAACATACTATGCGCCACGCCGTTATCGTAGAACAGAGCTGAGGCAAGACTTATGAGTTGCATCAAAAAGATTCTATAGTAAGAACGTACCGCCAAAAGCAATGTCATCGATATTCATACCGGCTGGAAGGGTATCATTCCCCTGCAATATTGTGGAGGCATTATAGGATGCCTCGTAAGCCGCAGGCAAATCCATGTCAAAGGACGCGAACAGCACTTTCAGAGTTGCCTTAGGCGTGAACATATACGTGAAGCCGTTGAAAGATTTAGTGACACTGACGAGATGAGTATGAGCACACGAACGATGAAACCACTAAGGTAACCGAAAAACTCACATATTTAGCTCTGCGTCCGGCAGTCGTTCACAGTGCATCCTGATACCCCATCGTGGATACCTAAGAAGCGAGCCAGGGTCAACGGAAGTGGTCACGGTCGTATTTGTGTCCTTGTCATCCAATGACGGTGACGCTGTTGCTTCTTGAAATGTACCAAACCCACTCCCATTTGGCATGAATTGCGATGATATCGCCTCTGAGAAGTACACTGTGTCATTGCCCCAAGGGAAGGATATTGCTGGGGGTAGTGATCCATGCGTAGAAAACGGTGCAAGTGTCCAGGTGATAGCCCAATCCACCTGAAAAGCTCCTTAAGCGCCGCAGGAAATTCATACAGATCGTCACTTACATTGAAAACAGTTGCAAGGGCTGATCCAGCCACAATGTCACTGGCAGACAGGTCTCCCTTGACAGGTACTTCATGATAGTCCACGCGTTGATGCTAGCAAGTGGTGTTCTTAAGCGCCGACAGTCGTGTTTGAAGGGACACCTACTGCAACATTTGTCTGGATATTGACGATACGACCTAAAATGAACGGTAGTGCTGCAGCCATGATGACCAACGACAAAAAGAATGCAATAGCGAGCGACCATGGTCGGTCGCTGTAATATATCAGAAGGCAGTTAGAATCAGAAACACTATGACAAGTACTGTGTGCGACGCACTCATATTTCGACCTATGCTTCGCAGCAGTGCCAGGATACATCCATCGCGTCCAAATTAATCGAAGTGCGGAGAAGGCACTTCTGGGATCGCTTGATGTTGCGGCGAGATCACGGAGGCGCACCCCTGGCGCGTCGTTGACGCGGGACTGGTGGATGATAGTCGCCCAGGCTAATGGACTGATTAGCCATCAGAAGGAACGATATGGTGTGGACTCACTAGCGGCTTCTAAGAATGGCTGCCCAAGATTGACAAGGCTGACCCCCAAAATGAAACCAATGACCCCACATCCTATGGATACGACAAAACGCGACCAAAAGAGGGTCCTGTGGCGTGCGATGATAACGAAAACGAGGAGTAGCGGGTAGGCCAGTCCAACGACAAAAACATGTAGGGCAATTCGTCTCCAATGCGGGTGTTCGAATCTTCTGGCAAAAGGCAGGGGGTGACGTGGGAGGCGCTTCGGGACGCCATAGGGAACAATGGGCGATGTCGCCTTGAGGAAAGCATCGTCGCTCATTGGCGTGTCATTGAATTGATTTGGATTGTACTTTATCGGGTCGTATAGCAGTTCAGCGTTGAAGTCATCGTATGTCGCATAGTCCTCATCGCTTTTCAAGGAGAGGTAGCTGGGGCGATGGGGAAGGTTTCCGGCCGGGGGATTGCGCAAAGCGTTTGGTGAAGGAGGTTCTTGGACTGTGGTACGTGGGAGAAGCGGTATCTCGCTGTTCCTGTAGTCCTTGGCATAAGGGTCATAAGTAGGAAAGCTGGTGTACGACGCCCTGTTTGGTTCAGCGCCTTGAAATGATGAGGATGGCGAAGGCATGGCGAATGTGGAGAGATCCAGCCACAGCCAAGTGGTGATATCTTGAAGGTAACTTGCAAGTGATAAGCGCTAAGCGTAAGCATCTCATTCATATAAGTACGTACTGTATCCGTGTTTTGACCAGTAAAACAAGCAGAGCCCTAGGTTCGTGCCTGACTCAGTGACCGCATTCGCACAGCATGTGTAGCGATGCACCAACCGAAGCTTTATTGGGACTTCTCCAGCGTTGGTCTTCGGCGCGTGCAAGCAGCTATGTAAGCGTCCGAATCATGAGATGGTTGAGTATGTGGAAGGTTCGCCTAGGTTCGCAGATGTGAAATTTGGATCATCACCACCAAAGTCGATCCAGGGACGATCATCCCAATCATATGTAGTGCGCCTCGAACGTTTCAGTACAGATCCATGTCCAGGGATAAAACCAGGATAAAACAGGAAGCTCATGCATCATGGAAGAGTGTAATCTTGCACCTCTTTAATGCAGTGTCATGGAGTCGTAGAGTCTGGCACGGACGCACGAAAGATCCAACTCTTTCTCTAAGTTGTGGCAGTCAAGAGATGACCAGCTGCGTACACATTGAACAATACGTTTCCTTTGGTTTTGTTGTCGAGAAGTTGTCAGCGTCCCATCCAGTGGCAAGACAGTAACGAGATGATGGTGATAGTGATAAAGAGGAAGCAGCGGATCACACAGATCTGATGATAGAGAATTAGAAAAAACTTCAACTTGGAAGTCATCTCAAATGGACTGCAAGTACGAAACCAATCTTTTGATCACGTATCGGGCCTGATTTCTGTTCGGTTGGAGGTTGAGTTTGCTACACAATGTCACTAAGTACCATGTAACATCTCTTGATATTCATATTCCACCCTTTTTCATAATGAACTCCAACTTCACAATGTTTATGATAGTTGAGCGTCGAAAGCACCACGGGTTCTACGATCGGCACAATACTACAAGGTCCTTCCTCGAGCCCCTTCATTAGGCCGAGACAGTCAGGTTGGTCGAAGCAAACGTCTCCTCACTCGTCCCGATCTTCACCAGGAACGTTCCAGGCTCTACAACCCACTTGCCATTGTAATCCCATACGGCCAGTTGCGAAGACTGCACCGGTATGGTCACGGTTTCAGACGCCCCCGCACTACATTCAGGTGTTAAGTGGGGACATGACATGGGAAGAAGGACGCACGCAAGGTCGACTTTCGCAAATCCAGCCAAGGCTTGGTGGGGCGTAACCACGGAGCTGACGGTGTCCGTGATATAAACTTGTACGACTTCCTTCCCAGCTACGCTACCCGTATTTTGTACGGTAACAGAGACCTCGAAGTCGTCGCTCGTTCCAATAGTCGAGCTCGAAAGACTCAAATCGGTACTTCAAAGCCATCGTCAGCGAACGCTAGATAAGGATCAAAACGTCGTGGCCACTGACTAGTTGAAGGTCGTGTAACTCAACCCGTGTCCGAAACCCCACAACGGAATGGGACTGTTCAGGACGTACTAGAGGTTGACCCGACGTCAGCTAGAGTACACCGTCGACACCGACATAGAAACGTACCGAATGTCCGAACTTGAGCGTTCCATTATCGTATACCACTCCAGCATCGACAGGACTTGGCACAGAACCCTTCAGATAGTTGTAGAACGCCGGCGTGGTCCCAACATCTCTGGGGAAGGACACAGGTAGTTTACCTATAGACCATTTTAACACCGTAATGGGCTAGTGAACATGAATGAAGCTCACCAGAAGGATTCGCCGCGCCGAAGATGATTTCCGCAATTGCCAGTCCACCGAGCTCACCAGGATAGAATTGTTGTACAACAGCATCTGCGTCTGAGGAAGGATTATCGTTAACGAAACACACATCCAGGCCGACTGGAGATATGTACTAACTGTCTTGAATCCACGGCTCCGCGACAGGTTTTCCGCTGCTGAACACAACTACCGTCGGTTTCCCTGTCGCCTTGATAGCCTGTACCAGCGCGAGTTGCGCACCAACAAGTCCAAGATCGGCTACATCAACATGTTCGCCAGTAGTCGCATTCAATCCCTGCCACAGGAGAGTCTGATCTCGGGACCATGTACCTACCTATCAAAGCTCAATCAACATCGGAATGTTAGACGTTCTGGAACAGTAAAAGAGTGGGTAACAGACGAATACGTACAAACACAATAGCAACGTCAGACGCTTCGGCAGCGCTCACGGCCTCGTCAAACTCGGACTCGTCATTCGACCACAGCTTGCATCCTTCTGCGTATTTTATGGAGTCTGATCCGTTCAAGAACTGCGTGAACCCGTCCAGTGGAGAGATGCCGTTCAAGGAGGCGTTGAAGAACACATAGTCGCCAAACTGGTACACAAGAGATAAGACTGAGAGGGAATGAATAGGGAAGAACATACGTTGACGACGCCAGCGAGAGGTCCGATGAGCGCGACGCTTGTGCCACTAGCTAAGGGCAAAACGCCGTGGTTCTCCAAAAGGACGATGGACTCGAGTTCAGTTTGGTGTAACACGTCCATAGTTTCGGGTGTTCTGATCTGTGAAGTGTAGTCTTCGTAAGGGTATGGACCTGAATATGGCCAGCATGAGTATAGACAAGTCGGAATGGCAGAAAGTGAACCGACTTTCGAAGAGGCCAAGTGTGAACTTCGTCCTCAGGAGGTAGGAAACAACCTGGTCGATGGTGGATTCATTGACAGTTCCTGCACTGACTTGATCTGAATAAGAAGGATGGTAAAAAAGGAGTCGTTAACATCCAATCGAAACACGACTTGCCGGGCAATGTAAGATAGGTGTAAGTTCCTCCACCCATCTCGCCACTCAGGCTGTTCTCCAGAGCTGTCTTGGCCGCACATTCGCGTCCATCACACGTGTAATGGAGGGTGTAAAGCAGATCCACAGATCCAGCGTCGGTAGTGACCCAATAAGGATAGCCCCATTCTTCGCGCAACTAGATGATAGACTTGAGGACTATGTCCACATAGAGAGGAAGGGGTGCGTACGATGTCAATCATTAGATCTGCAACGAGGTCAGCCGACCCAAACCAAAGACAATTATAGAGGGCGTACGTTTGTTCGCAATGGCCGGGATACCATCATAACTGGAATACGCGGTCATGATAGTCAAACTGTCCAAGCACGCCTTCTCAAACGCAGGCAGGTACACGGTCCTCAGTTCTCTCTCTCCACCGGCAACGGGAGCAAGGTTCAAGCCGCCTTGCGGACTACCGAACGCCGCAAAATGCTTGCAGGTCGCTGCCACGCGCTTGTTGATGGATGCGCTGGCATTCTGACGCGCGCCGTCTTGGATGCCGGACACGTACGCCTGGCCCATGGCTCCGGTGAGGAAGGGATCTTCGCCAAAGTTCTCCTCGACGCGACCCCATCGAAGTTCTCGCGACATGTCAAGGACGGGAGCGAATATGTGAGTGATGCCAAAGGGCTCGGCTTCGTTGGAGATGGCGGCACCGACTTGAGTGATGAGGGATGTGTTGAAGCTGGCGGCGAGGCCGATCGGAGAGGGGAAGATGGTGCCGTTGGTGGTGAATCCATGCAGACCTGTAAAAACTTAGCGTGAGTCAAAGATATCCAAATTGTCACGTACCTTCGCTTTGGAATAGAGCTGGGATACCAAGTGTTGTGTTTTCCATCAAGTAACGTTGTCCAATATTGATCGCGTAGGCGTATTTCTCCCATGGCATTGCGTACCCTGCCCAGATCGAGCCACCCTTCAGTCGTATCATCTCCTCCAGTCCAGTAGCATTGTAGACCAAGGTATTGTCGAGTGGGTCGGTGGTATTCATCCATCCATTTATATCACCTTGGATTCTAACGGTGCGTTAGCAGAAAGTCTTAACGACGTAGAAATACACACAATTGTGACACCTTTTCCTCCAATGTCATACGCGGCAACAAGTCTGCAACGCGCGCCTCAATGTCCTGAGTAGGATCCTTGTATATCGGCAGCGACCCATCCTCATTTTCCGCGCGGGAAACAATCCTGGCAGACGCGCTGCCGCTTAGCAGCAGGCCCACGAAGAAAAGACACTGCATCATCAAGGGAAGAACAACGATGAGACGGTGGCCGACTTCTTTTATACCCTAGAGCGGAGATATGGGCTGGTCTCTAAGATTTCTATGTCGATGCCAGGTGCAGGTGACTGGGCGAAGCATGGTTGACTTCGTCGTCGACGGCCCGGCCGAGAATTCGCCGCGCAGGTCGAGAAAGTAGAGGTCCGTAGCCGGTTTGTTTCCGCGCGTCACTTCGAGGGATATGGGGCGGACAGACGCGGCTGGCCGTCTCACCAACTCCATTTTTATGCCTCTGTGTCACCCTCTATTTTTTCGCGCTCGCGTTCGTGTTCCTTGTTGCATCCTGGCGGCACCGGTTGGGATCAGTGGTCACGAATGCATTGCTTGATGCCCAGGAGAACAACTTGGAGAAAGCTCGGAAGCTGCCAATCTGAGCAACGGACGACATCGGCATGAGAGAGTGGAGTACATTTTCGCACTGGAAGTTGAGGAACTCAACAAGAAATCAGGCAGACTTTTGAGGTCAGATGGTGGTCGAGAGCAGAGCCTGTGGTGATCGGAGCAGCCGGGCCGGCTAACTAACCGTTCTGAGGTCTCAAATGACAACACTCGAGTTCGAGAGCTATTTAGAGGTGCTTTGAGTGGCCGTTGACTAAGTTTAAAGCCTACTAAAGTACACTGAAGATAGATGAAGGTGGCGAACAAGAGGCCTGTATAGCACGATGAATAGGTTCATCTAGAGATCATCATATATGAGGTATAGCCGTAGTCCATTCCACTGCCTCGAAGGCCCCCACTGGCAAATTCCTCAGTCCAATCAAGGCCAACACCAACAGGACACCCCTGCACAGAACATAGACGACCAAACACGCCTCCAGAGCATACAATTGAAGGATCCGAGCCGACTTCTGGACATTCCACGAGATATTCAGAGCCCCCGTCACCAAGAAGTACACATCCACGCCCAGAGGCGCCGTGGTCAGATACAACGCCGCTACACGCCACAACACCTTCTCCACTTGACTAGAGAACAGGAAGTTCCACGCAATGAGGTGTATGCCGCCAAAAAGCGACCCAATGAGGACCGCGGCAAACATCGACACCCCCACCGTCTGCCCCGCTAGATCCCCAGCCCAGAACTCCCCCCGCTTGTTGTGACTGTCGTAATCCGAGCACACATGGAGGAGATACATCAGTATGTGGAACCTGACGATAGGCCTTGTGTCTGCTTCATCCTCCTTGACCCCAGCCAATTTCTGCAGGCGTATAGGACACCGCACGTCCATGGGCTTGTACCACCACACCATGTAGTTCAGGAGGCTCATAGCCGCAAACGCCAACGACGCCGTCTCAATGAGCGTCACGGGCAGGCCGAGCACCCCACGTGAGATGCACTGCGCGACGAACCAACTCGCCTGGAATAGGGCGATGCTCTTCGCGAGTGCGTCGCTCTTGCTCCTGTCCTGGATCTCTTCCACAGTTATCGCCGCCGCCAAGTCCGTCTCCTCCAGGCTAGCGCTTGAATGATCCGAATGTGCCGCGAATAGATCTATTCGCGAATGCTTACTGCGTTTGATGACACATAGTGGACTCATTCATCGATATTCACGAATGCGTTGATGGGAAGTCAGGGCCACCATTGCACACCCGCCTTCCAGTCAAGCAACAGCGGAAACATGCCTTCTCTTCCTGTATGCCCTACAAAGTTGATGTAGTGTCTTCTCAATGTCTGTAAATAGTTATAAGGCCCGACAATAGAGAGACTCCTCCAGACAAGTGATAGTATCCACATTGGTGCTTGTGGTACGTTGGGATCAGGTTGGGATGCCCTGTTATGTGGTCTATGCTCCTTCCGTATTGTGAAAATTTGATAGTATATATTCATTTCATGTTTTTACAGTGGCTGAAACCATTTAGCAGCTCCTCAAACGGAAATACATGCTTGTGTCCGTCCTACTACTTGTGGTCAAGGGCTGCACGAGTGGCAAGAGTACGTATTTTGGTTCAGAAGACCATGACACTCATTTCTGTGCCGTGAAACTATGGAGGTAGGGCTACAGCACGACGGGATGGTCGTCGACGCGGGCGAATGGGACAAGGCATTCGTCATTCGCCAATTGACGGCATCAATGTATTCGGATGGATAGATCCATTCATCAAACCGGCCATTCGCTGCCGAATGATTCGAATGCGAATGACGGGAGCGCTAGCCTGGGACTCTCCTCGACCTTCCCTTCGACGATGTGCCGCACCGTCAGAATTTCCCCGTCTGCGAACAAGATACCCCCCATGCTGATGAAGAACCCGTGTGTCATGCTCAAGGAGGGAAAATCTATGCATCGTCGTCCGGCAGAGACACGGAAAAGCAACGCGTTCACGTACGTTTCCTGACACGTCTGGCAGCGAACCACTGCCTTGCAGCCCATATTATAATCAGTTCAGGGGCAATTATCGACTGCGCCATGAGCTTTAGTCGGCGGAACACGAGCGCGAGCGCGCTCTGGCCGGGATTGGGGATGTTGGGGTGATTGGCGAGCCATGTGCATGAGAATATGGTCGCGAGGCAGCTCCAGATGATGTTCCAAATCGATCTTTGCGCATCGCAGGCCAACTCAGAGGGGTCGGTGGCTGCAGCTTGAACAAGACCGGCAAGGATAGCAAAGACTGAGAACGACATGGCTAACCTGTCCAGATGATGAAGAAAATGGGAGTTGTGGAAGGAGATTGATTACCTTGCCTCCGAGTAAAAGATGGGTGGGATGGACAGCAATCTGACATGTCGAGCCGTTTGCTTTTTGAGTGTGACGCCTATTTATAACTGCAAGGCTTCAGGGCAATCTGTCCGTCAGTCGGGAAACAGACGAGCGTGGCGTGATTAGAGACAGCATGCTGTGTTATTTAGCGGTCTAGGAAATGTCCTGTCATTGTGCGGTGTCCCATAAATAATTGCTGCAGATGTTCAGGGTGCAATCAGAATAACGTTAACTCCGGAGGCTGGACGTTCAAAATGAGCACATCACGGCAAGTTCTGCAAGGACACGTACCGCTCCCCGCGTCTCGAACGCCAACCAATCACCAGTCCCCAGCGGTAACAGCCCCATCGAACGACACTTCCACAGTCCCACAGCCAATGTCAAGAGATTACACAGCACATATACGATCTTCTGCAACGGTAGAGTCGAGAGGGACCGTGGTGGTGCAGACGACGGCGCGAACTGGACGAACCCTACAGAGCCCGTCAACACTGTTACGGACGTGTCATAGTTGCAACGCACCCTCGTTGATGGCAGCGATATTCTTGAAGGGCGTGAACAAAAGCATTGCAACGATACCCATGCTGAATATCTGCACGCCGCCGCCGGACATGTAGAGCATGAATGCCTGCATGGGGAGAGACTTGGCGGGCCCAATAGCCATGTCCCAGGCGCGGCGCTCCTTTATCTTGTCATACGACGACGCTGAGGGGGCGGATTTGGCGGGGCCTTGTTGTTTCTAGATGGCTGAGGGTTGAGGGACGGCGCGACACGGTGGGCAGCGACGTACGGAGGTGAGCGCCTTTGAGAATCCTGGCGGCGGCGGGAGATTTTTCCAGCTGGAGATACGGTCAGGAACAGCCTGGAGATAATGGCTGGGGCGTACCGCGACGAGGACTCGAGGCTGGCGTAGTCGAGCGACATGATGGCAAGAGGCAAAGTGATCGGCCCGCTGGATGCTGACCGACATCACTTTCAAGTTTCCTCCTGCCATCACGAGCTGGTCTTCACACTCTGACACAACAAGGCCAGTCTGCCTGAAAAGAGAAACACGGGAAGAAGTGTCTGTGGCGTCAAAGTAGGCATGGAAATATGAGAAGAATTTCTGTCTCGGCCGGAAGGCTGATGGGCATATTATCCGTTGGCTAGGCGAATGCGAATGCAAGCGGTGTGCCATCTTTGACCCAAGTTAATTGCGATACGGGCGCGGACCGAGCGACGCCGTATCAATCTACTCTCTACAGGTATCGACTTCGTGATCAACACAAGATCATTGCTTCACCTCTTACCATCATCATCTCCCCGTTGTCCGACATCCACCATGTGGTCCTCACTACCTTCCGACAGAATCAAGATCAAATCCAACAGCGCCTCAAACAGTAGACAGCCCTCGCGCTCGCAGACGCCCAAAGCCGAGCCAATACCCAAGAGCAAAGCCGTCCTCGCTCTCGAAGCGACCATCGATGCCTTCGAGGCGCACCCTCCATCTCAGAAGGACCCGAAGGGCGGCTGCTTCTGCCAAGCGCGCATGCACCCCATCGCCCGCCCCAGCGCACGCCTCTGTCTCTCCTGCGGGCTCGTCCTGTGCGCTCTCAATCCCCCGTACGCCGCCTGCCCGTCCTGTGCCACGCCCGTCCTCTCTCCCCACGCACGCGCCGAAACGATCAGTACATTGCATCAGGAGCTGGAGAAGCAGATTGCCCTGGAGCATAGACAGCGGGAGGAGGAAGCCCGGCGCGTCGTCGCCGCAGCAGGCGCATTCCCTACGCTGCCTACACACAAACCGACGCCCCAGCTTCCACCGCAGCAGCACAAAGTGATGTCGCTCAATAGCAAGACGAAGAAATATGTGGTGCAGACGCGGTCTTCGGTGCCGTCCCAGTCACCTAGTCCAGCACCCGCGGAGCCGATTGAGGAGGAGCCGTTGCGCATACCTCCGCCCTCACAACCAGCGCCTGCGAAAGGGCGTGTGGATGGCAGGATATGGGTCAATCTGCTGGGTGACGCTGCGAAATATGTCGCACCTCCGCCATTGCCCAACCAGGGAAGTAGGAAACGACCAAAGAAGGCACCGAACATGCAGTGAGTAAGTTTCCTTAGAGCAGCTATCAAAACTAAATATCACAGGTAAACCTGTTCTTGTTCGAATGCTAGATTGTACGGTGGCGAAACTGGAACTTGGAACCGAAGTCGACAT
Source organism: Strobilurus pachycystidiatus (assembly GCA_019915135.1). Classification (NCBI taxonomy): domain Eukaryota; kingdom Fungi; phylum Basidiomycota; class Agaricomycetes; order Agaricales; family Physalacriaceae; genus Strobilurus; species Strobilurus pachycystidiatus. The sequence continues at coordinate 5,369,118 of JAHLMK010000001.1, forward strand.
TGTGAGTTGCGTACATTGGGTTTTGCTTCGTCCGTAGACTGGACTTCAAAAACTGTTCTTGGATAATAATACACATTTTTCAATCATTGCAGCTACCGGTGTTTCTTTAATCAGAATGCCGTCCATACTGCTGCTCCAGACCCAATCCCGCCTTCTTCCTGCCCGCCTGCCCATCATGATGTGCCTCTTTGGAGGACATGCCCGCGCCTGGTTTCCCGGCGCTCTCGTATACGTCTTGAGACGTGGCGCCCGGCAAATCAGTGTGCGCGGAGTGGACTCTTGGATCCGAGGAGGACGCGTCGTGGTCGGTGTAAGTGTCGAGGGTAACGGGGGCGCCGCGCGGTTGTTGGCCTGCACAGGGCAAAATCAGACATGCTTGGGAATCAATGAAGAATGTCGGACGCACCTGCTGGCCGCCCGTTGACGATGCCCTGGTTGGTGTTCTCGACGTTGGAAGTGGTGTAGTTCTGGATTCCGGACATGGTTGGTTGATGAAGTTTCGCTGGAGCCAGTCAAGCACTATATATACGCCTTGGACGGTATGATATCAAGGGTGATGCCATTGGTGCGATGCGGAGAGAACAAACTTCTATTGGCGCGATTGCGGAGAGAGTGAATCATTGGTGAATCAACGGCTCAACTTTAGTCTTTCGTTCAAGTATGCGTCATAGGGGTGACTCAGTCTAAGAGATTCTCTGTACATTTGAAGCTGAAGGGGTGTGCTCTCGTCACTTGCCTTGTACGTCCTTCATACGCTTACCGTCCTTCATACGCTTACTCAGGCTGACTCGTAAGTTACTGTGCATCCTTCTCTACTTACTATTTACCCATTCGCCTGATGGTTGAGTCAATATATGAACTTTTGAAAATTGCGCCACTCTAACGCTGAACAGTCTCGCAAAATATCCTCTGGGTCGTTCTGTGATTGCTTCAAGAAATCCAGTCAATTGTTATGTGGTACAGTAAGTAATGCAAGGAGAACAACTAGAAATTTTTCTTTTGCAGCAACCCCAAAGACTCCAACAGGAGCCTCCAGATAGTGCACTGCAAAGGGAAAAGAAAAGAAGGGTTCCCCCGACGACACAAGCCGGTACTGCAGTAGCAAGGTCATCGCGCCCCGATGTTGCAAGCAGAGCATCGAGGACAAGGGCGGCAAAAATTAGATAACCAGATACGGGAGGCGGTGCCTCCGTAATAGTGGTTAAACTATTAAGAACAGATACTACACTTGATCTAAGCCAAAAGGCCAGAGTGGTAAGGATTCCGGATGTCCGGAGCCCGTTTATATAGTTCCGAGGAGAAAGCGCACGGACCAGGTGGTGCACGGGCCATTTGCCTTTTGTGGACCTGTTGAAAGTGTTTTCGGCAAGCTACGATGATAGTCTGAGCCATCATTCGACTCTACAAAGCTATTAGTAGTTCTTCTCTCAGCTCGGAAGTGACAAGCATGAATGAATTCCCCGCTCGAATCGGCTAGAACGCTCTTGCGAAATTAACATGATCATATGAGCGCAGTCCTTCTTCCTCTTCAACCAACTCACGACGAACAGTCAATTAGGGCCTTGACGACGGGAGTAAATGCACACAAAGATAGTACAAAGATGGTATAATGACTCGACGAAGTAACCATTTCGTAGACCTCTGGGCAAACTCGAGATCCTCACACAGTTCCAGATTGCATCAACATTTTATGTGCGCGAGTGCGTATTCACCTCCCTCCTTGCAGTCTTTTTGCACGGACCTCCAAGTGGCGCGTGCTGATGCATATGCGCTGATTGACTCGATCGCGTCTGTAAATCCGAGGACTCGCTGAGGCTGACAAAGCCCTTAGAGTAAAGCGCCGGCCAACATGACTCGAACGATCTTCACTATATAATATTAAGCGCTGGTCTGATTCTGACCACGCGTTACCATGTCTTCCACATCTCCGTTCGATGTCACCCTCGAAACCGAGCGCGTCAAGCTCGTACCCTTCGATGTAAGCTCCGCCACCTCCTTCTCTCGGAGACCTCGATGATTCGACGCATCTTCCGCATCCTTTCAGACTTCCAAACACGTCCAACCCTTCCTCGATGCTCCTCCCAGCGTCTACGACTACATCCTTATCGGCCCCTGGGCCACCGAAGCCGAGTTTCTGTCGACCTTCTATCATCCCCGAATCAGTTCAACCAACGGCACTTGCTGCCTTTACGCGATCTTCGACAAGACGCGTGGCGACGCCCTGGCTGGGATGATCGGATACATGGGCACGTCGCTCAGCGACCTCTGGAGCGAGATCGCGGACATAGTCATCCTGCCCGAGTTCCAGCGGACGCATGTCACTACGCACGCCATGGGCATACTGATGCAGTACGCGCTCAACCTGCCCAGTGACCCGCGTATGCCTGGGCTGGGGTTCAGGCGGCTCCAGTGGAGGGCGAGCAGCGCGAATGACAAGAGCGTGAACGCGGCGAAAAGGATGGGGTTTCAGGTTGAGGGGGTGACTCGATGGGCGATAGTTGTGGCCGAGGGTAACGCCAAGCAGTGGAACGGGAAGACTATCAGGGAGGGAGATCCGAGAGGGAAATCTCTGGGACGTGATCACGTCATGTTGAGCGTCTGCTGGGATGATTGGGAAGGCGGCGTGAAGGATCTAGTACAGGCAAAGATGGACAGACAATAAAGAGGAACACGGCCCTCTTCTTCTGTTTTGCTCGAAGTCGCAAACACTGACTTAACATGACATGTTCAAAATACCCTCTCTGATGCGTATCACTTTGCACATTGTACATAGAAGGCCACAGGACTACTTACTAGAGTAATAATAATACTTTTCTTGTTGATATCGCATAATGTACCACAAAGGCTCTCACTGCGTTGGTTGCTTTCAATTAAACGGACGATTACTGACTCTGATTGCGCAGCATTATCACTGCGTATACTCGAGTAGAAGGAGGAGGGCAGGGGCTTATAACGATCCTTGTCAATGTATGAGGTTTATGATCCATGTTCCGCAGCTTCCTACTGCGATGAATCGTGTGGGTTGGGTCAGCTGAAATTGAGCAATACAAAACTAAGCCGTGTCGCAGAGCATGCCATACCGCATCTTCAGCGTAGGTAATGGCGCGTGCCGATGCGCTGACGAGCTATCGATCGCGTAGTACCTCAGCCTGCATCCCCAAAGAGTAAAGCCGGGCTGGCCAACGCTGGGCCAACATGACTCGAACAACGATCTCCTCACTATAAGAAGGCTAGCCTGATGACCATGCATTACCATGTCTTCCACCTCTCCATGGCCATTTGATGTGACTCTCCAGAGCGAGCGCGTCAAGCTTGTACCGTTCGATGTGAGCATCGTCCCTCGTCCTCTACGGACTATCCACCTGACGCGTTTCTCCGAGTCAAGCCCTCTAGACACATGCAGCCGTTCATCGTCGCTCCTTCCAATCTGTACGACTACATCCTCCTCGGTCCTTGGAGCTCAGAGGCCGAATTTATGTCGACATTATGGAACCGCTATTTCGCAGCATCCAACAGCCCCTCATGCCTTTTCGCGATCCACGACAAGACGCGCGGAGACGCCTTGGCGGGGATGATCGGATACTTGAACACGTCCTTCAGCACCATGTCGACGGAGATCGGGCCCATTGTCATCCTGCCCGAGTTCCAACGAACGCACATCACAACGAACGCGATGGGAGTACTGATGCAGTACGCGCTCAACTTGCCAACTGACTCGCGCATGCCTGGGCTGGGGCTTCGGAGACTCGTGTGGATGGCGAGCACCGCGAACGAGAAGAGCTTGGCGGCGGCAAAGAGGATGGGATTTCAGGTTGAGGGGATATCGAGATGGGCGGTTGTTTTGGCCGAGGTCGATGCAAGGCAGTGGAACGGGAAGACCATCCGGGAGGGCGATCCGAAAACTGAATGCCTAGGACGCGACACGGTGGTGTTGAGTGTTTGCTGGGATGACTGGGAAGGCGGTGTGAAGGATCTGGTGCAGTCAAAAATGGATAGATAATAGGCTTTATGTTGGGTTCGGGTGTCGAGTCGTATTGAATCGGGTTTGACGCTATCTCAAATTAACAAATTTCTTCTTGAAAGCCGACCTACGTCAGGCAAACCTGAGGCAAACCAATGTGGAGTTTCATTTCACCTTCATGCTACAATACATCTTGATTTATTTGCCCAGAAAAACATGTACGAGTAAGTAGTCCTACTAAGCGGTAGCGTCAATATTCTATATAAATCATCGAACGAAGAGGACGTGTCAGAGAGTTACTACACCACCGACACATTGAAGTTCCGATGTATGTCTCCTTCCGTAGCGCAATACGCCCTAAACTGGTCACGCATTGTGGAGGTCCTCTCAGACCACGCTAGCTTTTCGACCAGTTTGATAACCAGGCTTTCTAACCTAGGCCTCTGCCACGCAAGGCGGTCCACTAGACTCTGCGGCCTTTCGTCCAGCTCCGAAAGGTCAATCGTGACATAGAGGCGGACAAGACGCGGAAGGTGTCCGAACATATGCGTACAGATCTCCCTCGCACCCAACGCGCTATGCGTCGAAGTCATCCTGAGCTCCTCCACACTCCCCAGCGCAGCAAAGAATGTATTCAATGCAGAGACGCCCAGTCCCGAGGACATCTTCACTTCGACACGGAGAAGGGACTGGCACTGCCGGAGAAAGGCGACCATGGCGGGGAGTTGGGTATCAGCAAATTCAGCTATGCTGAGATGCTCGAGGTTCGGACAGTGCAGGTATTGCAGGAGAGCAGGGGTGCTAACCGTCACGGCACGGAGCCCGCTGTGAAGGAGGACGACGGCGTTCTGCATCCCACTGGCACTAGTATCAGAAGGCGACACCCAGCCAGTAAAATGTTCTGGCGTCGTTTGGATGAACGTATGCAGGTTCGGAGCGAGTTGGAGGAGCTTGTATGACACCTGGACGACTGCTTGTCGTTTGTCCTTGAAGTGGAGCGTCAACGACGTGAGTCGGCTGAAAGGGAAGCAGGATACACCGATAGTGTTGATGATATCCCGGTCATGTACAGCGACAACGAGGGACCGAATAGTTCGTGCAGCCCAAAACTTCCAAAGGACGCTGATGGAAAGAGGACTCTCTTTGTAGAGCCTATCCGATTTGTCGTCCAGTAACGACAGTGACTCGATAGTGTCGAGTCTCGGCGAAGGGTAGAAGAAAGGCAATGCATCGTATGCGTGCCTGGATCCCCAGAACGTAACCTGTCTCCAACGGGAAACATGCTGGAGGAGAAGATCTCTGAATTTTCCCTTCCAGCTGAGATGAACCGAGAAATTCAGGGGGTATGAACGGGACCAAGTGAGAAGCTTTGCCAGTCTGGTCACGACAGCAGGTGCCAGAACATCATTGCTAGACATTGGGGCATCCAGCTCGGTGGAGAAAGATGACCAGAGCGTAGGTGTGTTAATTGCCACCTCCCTCCAATAACGGCACACTCCCAGCAAGTTCCACGGCGTCCTGTTGTTTTTGCTGTGCAATTGGGCTGGCCCGTCGCTATGGGCGAACACGAAGATCATGGATACGAGTTCGGTAGGGAGGCTGTGGACGATGGAAAATAGGGAGACATGGTCGCTGCGGAAATCCTGGAGACGGCGACGATCATGATGCGCGAGCTTCAACGTGCGTTGAAGTAATTCAATCTTCCGGTCCAGGGAGCCAATGTCGTTGTCGATGGATGTGATGAAGGTCTGCAACTCGGTGCGCAGGGTGTTTCCTTGGGCACCTCTATTGAGCGCAATACTCGCCCCAATGTACGAGGTGAAGGGAGAGGATGAGGTGGGTGTGGGCGAGACCCGCCGCCAAGCGGCGTCCACCAAGGACGATGGGATAGCAGTAATCAATGTCGCAACGGCGGCATCAGGGCTGAGTGCTTTATGCGCTGGGTTCATGGCAGACTAAAGGTAGATGTCAGACTCTGTCTAACAAAGATGAGAGTAAGAGCAGTAGTGACTTACGATCGGGAAGGAAGGAATGGTATTGGTATGGATCGACCTTCGCTTCCAAGTAGATATATGGCGGTGATCATTGATGAAAGGGCTTCGAAAGAACCGAGGGGATGAAAGGGCGCTCGTGAATGTCGCACGGGATGACCACATAAATCCTTACAGCCAGAATGAATGAGAAACTTGACAAAGAGAACAAAGGATGACCTACCAGGTTCGTCGACATGTGCGTCCAGACACCTCGCGGCGATTCCTACGAGTGACCGAAATCTTTGTTCTTGAGTCTTTGAGAGAATCCAGGTACGCCTTTTACCAACGCGCCGGCGACTGTAGGTGCCAAGTTCCCGCAAGTTTGGGTGCCGCGGAAGGTAGGATTATGGGCAGATTTGTTTCTTGGCATTTGCCCATAAGTCAATTCATGAGGCTGCGATACCCCATTGAGCAATGCAAGGCCGGCAAAAAAGAGGCGGGACGAAGGAGAATGAGGCGACGAGAGGCCTGGACATGACGGTTACTGGAAAATGCGCTAGTGCCGTCGGCATAACGCGTGTTTGCCTCGTCCCGTCCTCCGAGTTTTTCGAGAACATCGGTGTGGACTCGGACTCAATTTCAGTGTGACCTCAATATGCCAAATTACTCCAGTCGTGTTTCGTCGTGGCTACATTGAGAAATTATACATCGTAAAGCAGAATTAAAGATAGTATGTGAGGCTACGATTGTGTACCTTCAGAAGTAGGTTTCCTGTGGTTCAGGAGTGTCGTCTGTACCAACCCTACCGGCGAAGTCTGAGCTGAAGACCAACCAGCCATGACCACCAGGGCTTCCTGGAGACGAAACCGTATCAGGCAACGATTCTATCTCGAAATTCGAATGAATGTCAGAGAAGAGATCATCGTCTGATGAGGTTCGGGAGAATGTGCGCTGCGAAAACGAAGCGGAAAAGTCGAGTGTCGGCAACACGAGCGAGTGCGCTGGCTCCGAGAACGCGGCGTGGCCTTCCGCTTCGCCGGACGGACTGGAGAGGACGGAAGAGGTGTCCGAGAAAAGATCCTCTTCGAGATGATTGAACTCCTCCAACGTACACCAGCCCGTTCCACTCTCTCCAATCACACCTCGAACCTCAGCCGCCGTCCACCCGTCAAACTCGACTTTGAGTACGGTACAAAGCCCTTCGGCATCAGCTCCGGTGCCATAGGCTGAGCAATTGACACCACGCTCCCAGACATTCGCTGCATCGAGTCTCGAGAACAATGCCGACACTCGAAGAGCATGCAGTTCATGCCCGTTGTGCATCGATGCGAGAGTCCGTAGGGGAAGGAGGGAGTCGTGAGGGAGTGTATCAGGTGGAAGAGGCATCCGAGATGTTGGGGTAGGGGCGAGAGGGATGAGAAGGACAGCGGTGACAGGCTTGGTGACTGGAGCAGCAAAGTAGTGCTCGTGTTCGTCAACAATCTCAGCCTCCTTGCCCTTCGACGATGTTGCGCTCGCAGCAGCGGGGACCTGGACCTTGTTTCCCTTCTGCGCGAAAGCGACCTTCTTCTGCGACTTCTTCTTATCGCGAGAGATGGTCTTCTTCATGTTCTCCCTTTCCTTCTGCAGGTGGAGATCCCAGTCAGCTTCACAGAATGCGCGACCGGCGACGGGGACGTTCTGGGTGAAATTCTGGAACAGAACACGCCCGGATGAAAAGTTCCTTGCCGTCCCAAGGCCGACTTGAGTCATGGAGCGGGGGACTGTTGGCGCCCGAGGAAGGTAGGACATGCCAAGTGGGCGAGAGAGTGTGTATCGCAGAGGAGCAGACATGCGCTGCTGAATGGTGGGCATGCGTCCAGGAAGCCCTCCGTGGATAGAGCGAGACGCTGAGGCGACATAGTGTGCACCAACGCCAGGTGTAGTCAGATTGACGACAGCCCGCTTAAGAAGACCTCTGGCAGACGTGAGGATGTTTCTGCCGATCCCAGAGGTAGCTGCAGCCTGGAATGATGGTATGTGGATCGAGCGCGCCGCTCCCCGTAATTTGGGAACAGCGTGCGCAAAGGCGGAGACATCGCGGACCGAGGCCCGCGCTCCGTGCGATGCAAGCTGCATCTCCTAGTTCGGCAACGAGGAGATCAAAATAACTGTTGCAACAATGTGTTGGTGGTGGTCGAGAACCAAGGCGTAGCACTGCCCAACTTGGATGCGCCACGGCAGGCTATGACGCCGCATGATCATGCCGATCTGACCAATGTCAATCACCTCACAATGTGGCAGTGCTGCGCCTCTTGACCCGAAATTACGACCTGACTAGGACCTGTACTACTCTTGTCAAGTTGTGAATGGCGCACGCTTCCATTTTTCAGTCTGCGGCCATCAAACCTCATAGCGCCACAAGATCTCATGTCGTATCACGGGCTCTTCTCGGACTACAACCCGAGTCAAATCTGCACCCTCGAACTCAGTCTCATTTTGAATTCTGACAGGTTGTTCAATCTCCACCACATGGTATTTACTAATCCCGCTCGTTCTCATAGTTGAGAAGACTTCCGATTCCAGACCCCCCCCCCCCCCCCCCCCCCCCCCCCCCCCCCCCCCCCCCCCCCCCCCGCGTTGCTCGGGTAACAAAGGGTAACAATCTCTGCTTTTTTGCTCTCGAGGTCTTCTCAAGCTAGGCAGCCTTGGTCCAGTAAGTCGGATCGACTCATTATGTAAAACCCAGTGGCAGTGCCCGTAAGGCACTAGAAGACTGATGCCTATCTCTTCTTGAACTGTTGGGATCTTACCAGGACTGTATCTTTCCGAGTCGTACCCCTCTGTCCCGAATTCGATGTCAATCTGCTTGTGCTTGCAAACATGCGACCACTATCGTCACTGGGCGGCTACAGACCGACCGGGAGTACAGCTCAAGCGTTGCCTCCAAGCCCAAAGGAACGGCTCCGATATCTCGTTGTGAGTACCAATTTCTCCTTCGATGCCGGCACACTCGATGACAGAACTTCTGAAGTCATATCCCGCTTCCCCTCAAACGCGGAATTAGGTTTCGAGCACCGATGTACCTTTCTTGATATAGAGGTCCGCACAGTCCAACCATGCTCGTGCGGTCGGCGATAAGGTCGATGTTGTTTGACCCACCATTTGTATTTGAATCCACGACGCCACAGTGGTCCCTGGCTGCCTTACTATCTCGTGCGGTGCGAGTAAACTCCTTCAGTTCTATCATTAGAGCTTCTTGACCATCTGATCGTTTTCTGAGGGTTTCATCTCCATCTTAGTCTGGCAATTGGCAGCAAGCCTGTCCGGATGCAACACCCGGAGACTTGGTGGACTCCTGGTTCCCGAAGCTCTTGCTTCCTGTGATGGATTCTATGAACTTGGGATCGCTTTCTGAGCACGAGTTTTCGAATCATATCTCCCTGAATCTGTCACTGCACCAGCGGCGACTGCGAAGGTTTGACAGATCTATGTACAAGGTTTTGGGCGACTGCCTTGTGATGGTTTCGACATTCGCGAGGATGCATAATGTGATAAATGTCGCCGGGGACGTGTGCGAGGATATGTATCGCTTCACCCCTGGTTCGGTGCTGGCCCGTCTACGACAGCTATGCAGCCTCTCGCCTTACGCATTGGCTCGCTATGGAATTCCCGCGCACTCCCCGTGGGCATGGGGCCCCAGGATGATGGCATCAGCATCAGTTACAGGTAACAGCACTTTGTGTATTGGCATGGCTGCGTCATGAAGCGGGTGTACACCGTGTGCTTGCTGCCTTATCTTATTCAGACTTCATCCAATCGCTAAGATCGCTGTTACTTCTTCTAGGAATCTGCCAACGTGAGACTCTTTGCAACGAAGGAATGGTGTCGACTCCAAGTGTAGCGTTCAGGTGGCCCTTTCTCGACATTCGTGAGTCTGCACTAAACCACTGATGATGGCCGCAACGTAGGTTCATGATCGCCGTCACTGCTTTTGGGGACGCCAGAGTGTGAGATCGTATGCAATCTAGGAAAGTTCTTCCTGAATCCTTCCGAGGAACCCTTTGCAGAGAACCGCCGCTGAACGCATGCAGATCTATATACCAGATAACGGTGGTGAATATCTCCTTATTCGGGATCCCCGAAACGAGGCAATGGATTGTATTCATACGCTCAAAGCCCCTGCGGCGTCACGGAGAAGAGCTCATTCACGCCATGCCGTCAATAGAACCGAGCGCTAAATTTTTTCAAAAAAATAAGTGGGTGGCCAAGGCGTACTTATACCACTCCTCGTGTCGTCGTCCTCTACATCTGCCCTCCATCATCACCACCATCCTCATGTCGTCCAGCGCCCACTCAGAAATGCTAGATGCGCTCGATCTACCACTTGCCACCTTCGCTCCATCCACTATGCCTGGATGCCTAACCTATGACACCGACATTACTGCCACTAGTGCAAGTGCACTATGGTCGACGTCGCCTTCGAAGGGCGTCGCTCTGTCAGCAGGTTAGTGGTGCTGTTGAGCCTAGACCTCACATCCCGATTAATTACTCCCAGAGGAGCAGCACTGTCAACCCTTGCAAAAGGAGCGCTGCACTCGGGCACGGACTCTACGGGCGGAACACACAGATATTCGATCTAATCTTTGACAAGCTGATCCGTTGTATCAAGAGCTCCGGTAAGTGCATTCTTCTCTGCCTGCCGGTATGGCGCGTTGAATATGGGTATAGATGTCCCTTCCCAGTCGACTGTCTTACTGCCCCGTCTTCATCCTTACGCTCAACCCTTTTCAATGTGGTCTCAATAATTCTTACGTGGTCGAGGGGGACTAACCACAACCTTCGATCGATTAATTCAACAACTTAATGATTGTACAACAGGAATAGGAATATCTTTCGGTATGATATAATATGTAGAACACGCAGATGTACTTATTGAAGTAATGGACCTGTCAATGTTAACGTTCAAGCAGAAGCTCAGACTATGAAACTCCGAGTCGACTATGCACTACTTACCATGCTCCTGGAAGGCTCCGTGGACTCAGGTGGATCAGAAAAAAATGGCAGTGTCTTGATTGGCAGTGCTTTGACATCGAGCTATATCGAACGCAGTTACCAGGGCCCAAAAGATGCATTGACAAGATGATTGAATTGAAAAGAGGTGCTGTTGAACCTTTAAGTGGCCCCACTGCGCACGTGGCCGCCTCCAGCGGAAGTTAGCGCAACATAAGCAGCCCCAAGAGTGCCCATGACAGGGATGAAATTTTCTAGCAGCAAGATACGAGTTGACAGCATGAAGTGTCGCACTTTCGCCGCTTTCACTGGCAGGCCAAGAAACCTCGCGGTCATTCAAGATCCTAGGCAGGTTGCGCTGCCAACTTGCGCAGTGTCACGCAAGAAGTCCTAAGAAGCCAGATAATCAAAACAAGAACCGCCGAGCTCTCCACAAAGACTGTAGACACTGGGATAAACCTCCGATTTGAGAGATAGAGTAAGGAGCGCGAATTGTTCCCACGGCAACTTGTCTCAGACCACCATCAATGTCAACGCCGTCCCTACCCAAAGCTCTCCTCGACACGCTCAAGGCAGATCCAAGCATAAACGCTTCTAGCTCCCATATCTTCACCCCCAGGTTCGAAAAGTGGAGGTGTAGTGTCATCAAGAAAGATGGGGCTCCTATCGAAAGTAGTGTTGTGATGCCAGTGCCCGATTTCAAGGTTGCACATCTCGACGGCTACTGCGACGCTGTCCTCGCCAGGAACCTTGACGCGTTTGGCCAGGGAGATAATAGGACGTTCCTCCATGTCGCCGCGCGGGAAGCGGATCTTCCACTTGCATATGAGATGCTTCGTCTCGGCGTTAATGTCGACGTCAAAGACAAGGAAGGATCTACGGCGCTATTTCTCGCTCTCCAGTACATTCTTGTCAGCACGCAAACACTTAGGAACATCCAGAAGCAGCCCCCCTCTGCGATATCCAAGCTACCTTCTGCCTGCAGTCCTGCAAGCTTCCGGAAGACCATCGATCGCACCGCTCGTGTTGCTACCTTGATCATAGAGCAGCATGCGGACGTGAACGCTGGTGCGCTTGGATACGTTCCTTTGACGCTCGCCGTGGAGGCGGGCCATTGGAATCTTGTCGAACTATTGTTGCAGCATGGCGCGCGCCGTCCCCCCTTGAAGGACATCAAGTTCTCCTCGGCCACCGATAAATCTCGCTTCTCCTCTCTTTCCTCCAAAACCAAAGTTCCATCGCGTCGCCCAGCCCAGCCTTGCCCATGCTGGTCTGGCAAGACACTCGCCGAATGCCACGATTCCGATGACGAACCTCAGCCCTATCCTGACGAGTTCATTTGCGGCTGCGGGAAGCACAAGACATACGGCGCGTGTTGTGGGAAGCGGGGGATTATACTAGTCGAACGGTGGGATCCCAAAGATCGCTGGATTCAGAAGGTGGAAGTTAGGCGAGTGAACGACAATGGTACTGGCGCGTTGGCGCGAGGCCAGGCGGTGCTAGAGAATACGGACCCATCGACGCTCAACCCTATCCTGCAAATGATGAAAGGGATGAAATTCGGTGCCCTGATTCGACGTATGGGTATGCAGGATGTACTCGACCCAGCATTCATGTATGCTCTTGACCACATGGATTTCATGCCGAGGTAAGATTATACTTGAACTCTCGCTCGACTGTTGAGTGCTCAATTTTTTTGCTTGACAGACCTTGGGAGAAGAAGCTCAGTCTTGTCGAATCGAGGAAGCGTATGAACGAATGGAATACAGCCGTAGACAAGTATATCTCATCTGGCTGTGATTCACGGTCGCGCCTCGATATCGAGGTGGAGGCAAAGATTGGCATGCATGGCGGCCCCTTGTACAGGCACTGCGAAGCGGAAGGTTGCGAAAATGTCGAGGGCAAGGATCTCGAGAAGCTGAAAGGATGTGGCAACTGCAAACTTGTGAGCATGATTTCTTCATCTCGATTTTGGTTTTGCTGATATCATTCAGGTATTCTACTGTAGCCAGCCCTGTCAAGTTCGCGGATGGAAAGACGGCCATAAATCGGAATGCAAGGCTGGAAACCACCGCCCCCAGCTCCTCGATTCACAGCAAGCATTGGAAACATTGATGGGTTCAATTTTCTCTCAAGCCTGAGCGGTCTGCGTATGTAGTGATGGAGGCAAAAATGTGTATGATATTACAGTAAGCTTGTTTTCCCATTCTTTCCGACTCGCTCGTTAACTCTGACTCTTGAAGATATGTGACGTAGTCTCTTCTTGAGTGCATTCATATATTCCTGTGACCACGAATTCGAAATTGTGTCATTTGATGAAGTAGCAGCGAAGGGAAGTCTGTTGGCATGACCGACTTTGACAAGCTATACGTAGCATATACGTATGAATCCTGCGTCTCAATCTTCCCACGCGTACTTGCTCTAAACCTCATCGATGCTCGTAATCGGCCTTCCCAAGCAACTCCTGGATGCGCTGAAGGCGGATTCTACCTTCAACGCGTCCGAATCCTGGATTTATCGCGCTCCATTCGAAAAGCTTCGCTTCCTCTTTGCACAAGACAAATGCCGCGCCGACAACCTCGTCGTGCTGCCACCCAGTCCTAGCACCCTTGTTTTGAGAAACAGACTTGACGATGCTGGGCTCGGTAGGCTGGTGAAGAACCTAGACGCGTTCAATAAGAGCGATGACAGGACCTTTTTACACGTTGCTGCACGCGAAGGTGATGTTCCCCTTGCGTACGAGATCCTTCGTATGGGCATCGACGTCAACTTCAAAGACGCACACGGATCCACAGCTCTTTTTCTTGCTCTCCAGTATATCCTCATCACTGCAACGATGCTTCGTGCCCTTCTGGACTCGCCCTCCTCCTTCATCAACAGCTTACCACGCTTGCTTCAACCAGATAGCTTCACACGGACGATCCAACGCGTCTCTCGAGTAGCCACTCTGATCATAGAACAGCAGGCGGACGTCAACATTGGGGCGTTCGGCTACGTCCCTTTGTCTCTAGCTGCCGCGGCGGGCCAGTGGACCCTAGTTGAACTTTTACTCCATCACGGCGCACGATGTCCGCCAACAGTGACAGATATCAAATTTTCCACTCCTGCCGACAAAGTTCGCTTCACTTCCCTCTTATCCAATGTCGAAGTCCCGCCAACGCGTCCAGCTCGGCCGTGTCCCTGCTGGTCGGGGAAGACGTTATCTCAGTGCCACGACAATGGCAAACATCAGCCCTATCCCAACGATTTTCCTTGTAACTGCGGGAAGCAGAAATCGTATGGCTCTTGCTGTGGGAAGCGGGGACTTATCCTGGAGGAGAGATGGAAACAGGAGGACAAGGCCATTATATGGTCCTCGCTCAGGAAGTCTGATGTCAATTTTGGCGATATGGGCGGGAAGGCTCTTCAGTTCTATCATCTTTTCAACCACTGCCCGGCCTTTCGTGCGTCTTTGACGGACCCAGATGAGATGCGAGAGATCGCCAAGTCCTTGCAGAACCACAGATGCGGCCAGACGATTCGAGAGATGGGTGCCCAAGACCAGATCGATCCCGCTTACCTGCACGGTCTTGATACCATTGAATTTGTCCCAAAGTAAGTCGAACCTTATTGTATCCCAAACTCATTAACGCGCCCGAATCCCAGGCCATGGGAGAGACAGTTCAGCCTCGTTGAATGTCGAATCCGCATGAACGAATGGAACGGAGCAATCGACGAATACATCGCGACGAAGGGGGACTCTCGCTCGCGTCTGGACATCGAGATAGCTTCCAAGATCGCCATCCATGGGGGTCCCCTCTACAGGCATTGCGAAGTGGAGGGCTGCGATAACGTCGAGGGCCGCGACTCGCTGAAAATGAAAGGATGCGGAAACTGCAAACTTGTGAGTAGTCATGACCGCGAATCGGGCTACTGAGCGTGACGCTTCGGCTACTCTAGATATTCTACTGCTCTGAGGAATGTCAAAAGCGCGGCTGGAAAAGTCACAAGCCGCAATGTAAAGCAGGAACTCATCGCCCGCAGCTACTGGAAATGCAGGTGAAGACGCAAGCAGTACTGCAGTGCTATTTCCTGCAGTACTGCTTGCGTCTTCTCCAAAACTTGGGGAGAATTGTTACCCTGTTGTTACCGTGAAGGGACTCCTGGATTCTTATGATCATGTTACGCTCATTCAAGGCTACGTTTGTACTCATGCCTCTCTCTCACCTCAGTATCGCTTTGATGTACTACTTTCGGACTCCTTTACTTATCAGGCTGTGTATTGTAACTTCTCGCTCATCGTGTTGTTCTTTTGTCTCCTAGGAATCGCCGACGGCCGTATCAATTGTATCCTATCTGTATCGTAGCAAGCCACTGTAATTGTTCTCTTTCTTGATATCTGCAGAAACGTACACGATTGCTTACACCGTGTGTCCTGGGAAGAGACTCGTTCCTTGTTGATAGGTACTTATGTAACAAGGGGCGGCATGTTTTTCTAACTTGAACCTCTCACGCGAACCTTTCAAAATCCCCCATGGCATTGACTCCCCCGTTGCTTCCAAAAAGTCTTCTTGACGCGTTCGAAGCAGACGCAAGCCTCGAAGCGTCAAAGTCCTCGATCCACCTCAAATTCTTCGCAGAGGCCCGCTTCGATATCGTCAAGGTTGATGGCAAATCCATCGACAGCCACTTTGCTTTGTTTCCTGAACACAGTTTCCCTATGCCTGACGGGATCCCCTGCGACCCCGTTCTTGTCCAGAATATGGACATGTTCGGCAAGAGTGATAAAAGGACGTACCTGCACGCTGCCGCACGACAAGGAGATGTTCCTCTCGCGTATGAGACGCTCCGCCTGGGCATCAAAATAGACTATCAAGACGCGCACGGATGCACTGCGCTCTTTCTCGCTCTGACGAATATCCTCTTATACACTCAAATGCTTCGTCACTTCCTGAGACTGCCTCCGGTAGTCCTAAAGAACCTACCACCAATGGCTCGACCCGCTGACTTCATCAAGACAATCAAGCGTTCGGCGCGTGTCGCCACATTGATTATAGAGCAGCACGCGGACGTCAATGCTGGAGCGTTCGGTTATGTCCCTATATCCCTTGCTGCACAGGCAAACCAATGGCAGCTCGTCGAGCTTTTACTACAACACGGCGCGCGCTCTCCGCCCCTAAAAGATATCGAGTTCCTCACTCCCGCCGACAAGGCGCGTTATACCGCGCTCTTATCGGATACCAAGGTCCCAGCGAAGCGCCCCACCCAGCCATGCCCTTGTTGGTCCGGGAAAACGCTTGCTGACTGCCACGACAACGGCGAAGAGCAGCCCTATCCCGACGAGTTTCTCTGTAATTGCGGGAGGCATAAGCTGTACGGCGCATGCTGTGGGAAGCGCGGGGTCATTTTGGTGGAGTACTGGGACCGGACGACGAAGCGCATCGTCCTCTCTTCGCTTTTCCGTATGCTGGACCACACGGACAGTGGCGTGATGACTCAAGCTGCAAAAGAGATCATGTTCATAGACCGGTGGAGTGACTTGGTGGACCCGGATGGAACACTGCGTGCAGAGATAGAAAAAGAAGAAGAGGACCGTCCGCCTTTTAGCTTCGCCAAAGCGCTTCGCGATATGGGCGGGGAGGACAAGGTGGATCCTGCCTATCTGTACGGGATCGACCATACCGACTTCGTCCCATGGTAACGTGCCATTCCATGTATTGAGTTCCACACATCACTGACACGTCCGAACCCTAGCCTATGGAGAGGGCAAATCAGCCTGATCGAATCGCGAATCCGTCTGGATGAGTGGAACGGAGCGATTGATGAGTACATCGCGACGAAAGGCGACACTCGCTCCCGTCTTGATATCGAGATGGCGGCGAAGATTGCCCTGGATGGCGGTCCCATGTACAAGTACTGCGAAGCGGAAGGCTGCGGCAAAGTCCAAGGTCGCGACAAAATCAATGGTCGCGACTTCAAGATGCAGAGGTGTACAGGCTGTGAGATCGTAAGTGCGTCATTGGCTGCTAAACTCGAGCTCCATTCTCTCTACTAGATATTCTACTGCTGCCGAGAGTGTCAAAAGCGGGGATGGAAAGACCACAAACCTAAATGTCGAGACAGGATCCATCGCCCGCAAGTGCTCAAGTCACAGGAGATAATGCGAGAGTTATCGGAGGCCTCACTATCACAGATGATGGGACGTGCATAACGATCGTACAGAGCAAGTTTTCTAGTTTCTTCTATCTTTTTTTTTGGTATCCCACAATGCTTCATGAGCCGTGTATAATTCCGTTGCCTTCAGCGCTTGGTATCTCTCCACTTTGTAAGAAGCGGTATTTCTCCCATTTGTAAGAAGTGATATCTCAAAGTACGCCGACCGGGTCGAATCAGATCTGCGTACGTGATTGCATTTCAGAAGAGACGAATAGAATTACATACTCAAAGGTAGCATCAGTCTAAGAACATCATTACAACGGCTGTCCGCCACCCGGGTCGAGCCAGAGATTCGTACGTGGAGCAGTTCAAAAGAGACAAAACTCGAAGGTAGCCTCAGTCTAAGAAAGGCTGCCCGGAGCAGAGTGAGAGCTTCGTACGTGGTTGCACTTCAGCAGACGAAATAAGACTCATTTGAGAAACGTAATTCGAAGAGAGAATCAACCGGACGTTCACACTTGGATGAGGTAGAAAAGAAATGAGTTATTCGAAGCTAAAATATAAAGTCGGGATATGCGTAGATAGAAGTACATAGTACAACGATTCAAGTTCAAGGGTATGAAGTATTAAGAGGCGTCGTCATTACATTCATTAAACTCTGCTGGCAGCAGGGGCACGCGAGGATTTCTGCCCAGGAGCCAAGTCGAAGAGATCGCTCCTCCAGGAGTCGCTCTTCTGCGCCTCCGGCGTGGTCTCGACGCGGTTGACCCATCCAGACGGGTGTCCCTCTTTGGCAAGGAGCGAATCCCGCTTGTTGGCCACGAGTTTGAACTGGGATGAAGATTGGCTGTATTGCGAGGCGGTATCCTGGGCGCCATCTTTCTTCTTGTTGAAGACCTGAGGCGACAGCGTCAGGAAAGCGGCGGGAAGATAGAAAACATCAACATACCTCGGACAGGACACCAGCACGACCTTTGCCATCTTCCTTCGCCCTCTCCTCTTCCATACGATTGCGAGCGTTGACGAGAATGCCATCGACGTACTCGAGGCCCGTGCGAATCGCATCACCGACAGCTTTCTCGATCTGAGACGTTGGGTTAGTTCGTATCAAGATGCATACTGGTCTTTATATTCACCTGTTTCTTGACAAGACCCATCACCAACGGCTTAAGGGTCTTGTACAACAAATCGTGCTTGGAGTCACGGATGCTGAACTTGAGGGAGTCAACCTTGACGTTGACCTTCTTGATCGTGAACGCCGAGCTGGGATCGGTCGATGAGGAAGAGACGATGGAAACAGTGGCGGTGAGTCCTTGACCGCCGAGGACAACGTCGGCGAGACCAGAGTCCTTGAGCTTGGGGATACCACTCTTCTTGCGGAAGTAGAAGGCAACATCGCGCATGTCCGCCTGCATTTGGCCGAATGTGAGTTGAATCTCGTGGCTAAGGAACATTTAGACAAAAGGTTTATCATTGAAGTGAGGGAACTAACCGATTCTCCTCGAGTCCGTCCTGGACCTTGGCGTAAGGGCTGAACTTGACGTAGTTGTGGGCTTCGAAGCCAACAACGTTGGGGAACAGGTTGCGGCCGGAAAGAGTGAGGTTCTCGACCACGAGGTCGATAGAATCGTCGGTGTACTCGATGCGAGGAATGGGGATATATCCAACCTGAGCAGTTATAAGCATAAGGTGAAGAACGACACGGGAAAAACAAATACCTTCTCGACCAGCATGGGAACGATAACCTTGCGAATGTCAGACCACAAGTGAGGCTTGAACGTCAAGCCTGCGTCCTCGCCATCGGAGAACAACAGGTCGCGAGTCAGCTTGGCCCAGGCGGAACCGAAGCGCCTGTTGCCCGCATCCTCGCCAACACCCGCGGTCCATTGGCCGATGCCATCGAAAAGTCGGTTGAAGTGTTCGCGGTATTTGCCATTTTCGCCATAGAAGGATTTACCACGGTCGGTCCAGTTGTTGAAGGCCGTGGTCGAAGCAGGTTCCAACACGTAACCCGACTTGAGAAGGACTTCGCGCAGCCATGTACGGCCGTCGGTAAACCACTGGCGGAGCTCGGGATCGCGGCGAGCGTCATCGGCAAGGGCGTCGAAGGGATCAAAGACGAGGTTGAGGGATTTTCCTCCAGAGAATCGTTCAAGGATGGTGCGCAGCTGTGACAAGGTGTTGTCCAAGGCGGGCTGAGGCAGAAATGAGCTTGGTACGAATAGAGCAGTGAACTTGACATACATCGTTGTGAGTAGCGGCCCCTTCAACATGAGCGCTAGCAATGTTTTGACCGTGTCGGGCATACAGCTCGGTGTGATCGAGCAACCAGGTGATAGATTCCTGGTAGTCTTCGTGCTTCTGGCATTCGATGACGACCTGTGGGGGAAAACAATCAGGTAGGAATGGCGAGACAAGTGAGCAAGACTGACCTTCTTCGCCCTCCAAATCCACTGCTCCCGACGCTCCTTCGGGAAGTATTCGTCGTTGAAGAATTCCTTGCCTCGCGAGTAGTGTTCGTTGGCCTTGTCCTTGTGGCCCTGGGGAATTGCGTCCTGTGCAAATCTCGGTCAGAAAGAATTCTCTCATGATAGAAGAAACTCACTTTGACGCGGTTGAATAAGGCTGATGCCTTGCTCTGCGCCTCTTCAGAGCTCACGTCGCCGTCACGCTGCTGAACATCGCGAACCTCCGCCTTGGCGTGGTCGGTGATGCCTTGTGCTTGGTTCCTGGCGGAGTCGACGGTCTCAGGCTGACCGGTAGCAGCGAGAGCTTCCGAGGAAGCTGAGGTGGGGAACTCGCCAGTCTCACGAACGTGGCGACCAGTGTCCCGAGCCTCTCGGACGGCCTGGGGTCCCTGGTCGACGACGTCAGTCGCCCGGTTCTCGGAAAAGTGGTCCCGAGGAGCGGCGTGGTCGACTGATCGGAGGCGCTCCTCGTCGGGTCGGATACCCTCGGCGGCCTTGGATGCGCCACGTGCCGCGAGATCGCGAGCAACGACGCTGAAGTCGCTGAGGAGTTTGCGGAATTCGGCGTTGGTTAGGACGAGGCGGACAAGGCTGCGGACGTGTTGAGCCGCTAGGAATGACCGTTAGAATTTAGATCGTAGGTGGAAAATGAGAACGAGACGCACCAGTGTCGGCATCTTGCTTCGCCTTGTCTTTGTCTGGAATGGTCTCGGCGCCCTTGCCCTTGACGTTGCCGACGAAGCCCTGGCCGTCGACCTCGCGCGTCGACCAGATCCATTCCTGGATGAGCTCATCGCCGTTCTTGTCCTGGATGAACGCGCGAAGAGTCTTTAGGATCTCCTGCACGTCGACGACGAGCTTCTGGCCGTCTCTGCTGAGGGAGTTGACGTCGAGTGGGGGGTTGGACACGGCATAGTTGATCCAGTTGTTCAGCTGGGCGTTGGAGGGGAGGCGCGACTGGCGCATGGCGGAGATGGCGTTGTAGAGCTTGATTTTGCGCTTGACATCGGCGTCTTTGGCGGTCTTGTTGACGGGGTCGATGACGCTGCCCTTGGCGGGGTTGGCGCTGATGTCCTTCTGTGCGATGGGGAGAGACATGATGGTAGAGTCGTGAGAGAGCAGTCGTGCGTCGTCGAGATAGGGAGAAAAGTGAAGGGCTGATCTGAGACCATAGACCTGATATACGGCAGCGCATCGATGACGCAGAGAGAGCCATGGACGACGTCATGCGGGCATTACGCGCACTGTGGCGTGGCCATCTCCAATTGCAGCCAGACTGAGAGGGGCATCGGAGCTCTTGTCACTCGCTGTCAAATTCGCGATCCCTTCTGGAGAAAACATAAGTGTGCAGCGAGGGACGCTGGCGACTGCGAGGCGTCCCCTAACCGTCGCCTCGTTGGGTGGAGTTTGCGCGAGTCTTCCATTGGAGTCGCAGTGCAGATGAAGCGCTGTGAGCAAGGCTTGACGTCACCAACACTTTTCACGCACACGATCACGCGACTAGAGCGGCCTCTTCCTCGACTCAACCTTCATGCTACTGTAAGTACATATTATACGTCTGGGTATCTTCATATCGTACGCTTCCCCAAATCAACCCCCACAATCCTAGACCGTAGCTCAATGATTCACACACACACAAAGAACAAGCACATACCGCATTAGGACCACGACGGATCACTGATCTCCCGGCGGCGTCGCCGTCATCGCGTTCAGCGACAATGCACGCATGCAGCGCTCCTTCTGGAGTGGATGATGCGTCGACATCTCTTCTGTGAGTGTCCAGGGTCAAGACTTGCACAGAGGATATCCACCACCACGAACCTGGAGACAGCACGACGCCCGTCGGCGGTAATGTAGACCACAGTGCACTGCCGGTGCCAGTGGGCTCGAACGTTGTGTGGCCCTGGGGTTCAAAGGTGCACAGGGAGAGGCCGAGTGCATCGAGACATACTAGGGGGTGAGCCATGGGGGGTCCAGGATGGCGCTTGACAATGACAAGCAAATATTGCAGGCTATTTGTAGACGACTCTGCTAATGCTCGATCGTGACCCCAATCCCCGTATGTCGAATCAGACCCAAGACTTCGCAACACCGACATTGTGAATCAGGTCCCCAGATCCGCGAAACAGCGTTGTGGGACTCGACTCAATGCCCTCGGTCCTCTTTGAATGGGTTCACGATGCCGTTTCTATCTAACCATCGACAGACGACTCCAGCAAAACAGCAAACAATCCAGTATGCGATCAGCCGCTTTCGACGTCCCGTCGGACATCCAAGCCCCAGTGCTCCAGCTCACACGCCCGGCACTGCCCAAGCTGAGTTTCACTGTTTCGGGTCATACATTCATAACTCATACGCTGGCCCAGGGAGAGGCAAATGGGGAAGATTAGAAGCGATCACACTCTCTGTATGGCACTGACAATCCATTTATGTTCCAAGCCCAGATACTCGGGTCGTTGCTGCCTTGAAGAACACACCATACTGTTCTACGTCAACTAAGGTTCAACAGGCCATCAACTAGTACTAACATACGCCATTGCCGTGTCTCAGTACTGCATTCAGGTCTCGGCAGCCGGCTGTGACGCAGCGGAAAGGCTTCGAACACGCCGACCGTACATCAAGTAGGTCCTCGATGATTGCAGCTGTTAACGCCGTACTTATCAACTGATCATGGATCGGGACTAGCTGAATACGGAGAGAACGCGGAGACCGAGAGATGCAAGTGTTTTCGGCCGGACTGAACTTTGATCTTGAGTGGGCAGTAATCCCTGCAAAGCCCTATCCGTCCAAGGCACATCTTTGAACTCTTCAGGGAGATGGCAACTGCCTGACATTCGTAAAAGATTGACACAGCTCGCGTCAGAAATACGGGAGATTCACGGACCATGTCGCTCCAAATGGGTAGCACCTCGATCTGTATGGCGCGTGGTATTTCACCCAAGTACGCGATCGGACGCGATCGGCCACTGATCGGTCCATTGGCCACTGAACCGCCCATCAGCCACCATTCGGCCACTGATCAACCATTGGCCAGTCCGTAGTACGCTGAGTCCATGATCAAACGGTCAAAGGGAGATAAGCGTCCAGGCGGACGAATACTCGGTTTCACGGATTCATGGGAGTGAAACCAGTGCGCCGCGGAGACCCGGAGGGCAAGGTCGTGGCATGCAATATCCATCCCAGTGCCGGTGGCGAGAACGTTCTGAGTCTATTTCGAGAGCCATCGAGAAGATCTGGCGGACATAATCTAAGGACCTGGAGTCGTGGTATGTCGCTGTCGGATATACGAAAGATTGATTCAATACCGTCTGTATATACGATGGTGGAAGACGCGTCCTGAACGGGAGACCTACGCCTATCACTCGTATATAGAAGTAACATTTCCGACAGGAAACGCCTGAAATTCACGGTATAAGCGCTTTTTTCGGGAAAAGAACGCTGAGAAATGTCTCCGGGGACGATGTTGCTTCGTCTCAAGGCTTTGGGTAAGGACAGTCCATTTGGGATGCAAGATGTATACTGTACGCTCGCCCAAACAGGTAAATCAGGGCGTAGCGAAGTCCAGCAAATAATGATGTAAGTCCTATGATGAAGAGATAAGAAAGGAACACGGTATACATTGCGTGTGAAGTGCATTGCCCATGATACCCATCCTGTCATTGCACCAGGACACTTACGAGCTCTCTCGGCGAAAAGTGTCCTCCAGATGATGGGTGGATTCAATCAGTCGGATGACTTGTCAGTGGATCCGATACGAAAGATACAAGGGTCTGTGTTTCAGGTTATAGCCGATGGTGGAAGACACGTCCTGAATGGGACACCTACGCCTGTCACCCGTATAAGAAGTTGGGCTTCTTCAGTAACAGGACTGAAACTTGTACTACAGGCGCTTCTCCGGTTAGCGAACGCCGACAAACCTTCTTGAGGACAGTGATGCTTCACCCCAAGATTCCTTGGGTGCGAGCAATGCAGAATAAATACTGCGTAACCTCAACCAAACAACGAATCAGAGAGTATCGTATTACAGCAGTCCGACAGGTGATGCAAGTCCTGCGCCGTTGAGTCAATTGAGAAGATAAGGTAGGACAGGTGCATGTTCCGTGCAACGCGGGGTAGATCTCTACAGTTGACGTCGTTCCAGACTATGGAGATTGAATGGAGAATTCAAATTGAACGGACAACCAGCGGTATGTCTGAAGCTCCGGGTGTTCAGCCACTGGGATCTTCCGAGGGAAGTAAGTTCGAGTCCACTTGACATGCACGAGGTTGGAAGCAATACAATTGGAAGCGATAGAGAGCTAGGCCGGCAAAAGGAAAGCTGTCGTTGGCGGGGAACCCTGCAGTTTCGAGTCGTCAGCCACTGGGATCTTCCGAGGGAAGTAAGTTCGAGCGCACTTGACATGTACATGCCCGCGCAATCAATCAGAGGACAAGGTAGAAGTGAGAGATTTGGGGTGCAGAAGGAGGATTTGGGGTGCAGAAGGAGGGTTCGGGGTGCAAAAGAAAGATCGAGGCGCAAAAAGGCAGGCAAAAGAAGTATCTGGGCTACACAAAGGAAAGCCGACAGTGGCGTCCATATCTGCAGCTCCGTGGCCAATCACTGGTATCTTCCACGAGGGAGCCACTCATGGAATACCAGTGCCGATGGAAGTATGTTTATGTGTCCACAAGGAAAGCAAACGAGTATTCCAAACTTCCAAGTCAACGATGAATGTGACAGCATAGGATGTTACTCACAGGCCTGTCATACAGATCGGAGTAGGTCTTACTGCAATATGAAAGGACAGCAGGGGACTCCGCCGAAGAACACCATACACAAGAAGTTCAAGAACGCATCGAGGGCGATGATCGTACTATGCAAATACGCAGCACAGCCACATGTGGGGTAATAGAAATTTGTCAGATCGGCATGATGCGTCATAGCCTGCCGTGGCGCATCCAAGTCTGGGCAGTGCTACGCCTTGGTTCCCGACCACCACCAACACTTGTCGCAACGCTTATTTTGATCTCCTCGTTGCCGAACTAGGAGATGCAGCTTGCATCGCACGGAGCGCGGGCCACGGTCCGCGATGTCTCCGCCTTTGCGCACACTGTTCCCAAGTTACGGGGAGCGGCGCGCTCGATCCACATACCATCATTCCAGGCCGCAGCTACCTCTGGGATCGGCAGAAACATCCTCACGTCTGCCAGAGGTCTTATTAGGCGGGCTGTCGTCAATCTGACTACACCTGGCGTTGGTGCGCACTATGTCGCCTCAGCGTCTCGCTCTATCCACGGAGGACTTCCTGGCCGCATCCCCACTATTCAACAGCGCATGTCTGCTCCTCTGCGATACACACTCTCTCGCCCACTTGGCATGTCCTACCTTCCTCGGGCGCCGACAGTCCCCCGCTCCATGACTCAAGTCGGCCTTGGGACGGCAAGGAACTTTTCATCCGGGCGTGTTCTGTTCCAGAATTTCACCCAGAACGTCCCCGTCGCCGGTCGCGCATTCTGTGAAGCTGACTGGGATCTCCACCTGCAGAAGGAAAGGGAGAACATGAAGAAGACCATCTCTCGCGATAAGAAGAAGTCGCAGAAGAGGGTCGCTTTCGCGCAGAAGGGAAACAAGGTCCAGGTTCCCACTGCTGCGAGCGCAACATCGTCGAAGGACAAGGTGGCTGAGATTGTTGACGAACACGAGCACTACTTTGCTGCTCCAGCAACCAAGCCGGTCACCGCTGTTCTTCTCATCCCTCTCGCCCCTACGCCAACGTCTCGGATGCCTCTTTCACCTGATACACTCCCTCACGACTCCCTCCTTCCCCTACGAACTCTCGCATCGATGCACAACGGGCATGAACTGCATGCTCTTCGAGTGTCAGCGTTGTTCTCGCGACTCGATGCAGCGAATGTCTGGGAGCGTGGTGTCAATTGCTCAGCCTATGGCACCGGAGCCGACGCCGAAGGGCTTTGTACCGTACTCAAAGTCGAGTTTGACGGGTGGACGGCGGCTGAGGTTCGAGGTGTGATCGGAGAGAGTGGAACGGGCTGGTGTACGTTGGAGGAGTTCAATCATCTCGAAGAGGATCTGTTCTCGGACACCTCTTCCGTCCTCTCCAGTCCGTCTGGTGAAGCGGAAGATCACGCCGCGTTCTCAGAGCCAGCGCACTCGCTCGTGTTGCCGACGCTCGACTTTTCCGCTTCGTTTTCGCAGCGCACATTCTCCCGAACCTCATCAGACGATGATCTCTTCTCTGACGTTCATTCGAATTTCGAGATAGAATCGTTGCCTGATACGGTTTCGTCTCCAGGAAGCCCTGGTGGTCATGGCTGGCTGGTCTTCAGCTCAGACTTTGCCGGTAGGGTTGGTACAGACGACACTCCTGAACCACAGGAAACCTACTTCTGAAGGTACACAACCGTAGCCTCACATACTATCCTTAAATCTTGCTTTACGATGTATATTTTCTCTGTAGTCACGACGAAACACGA
This sequence comes from Strobilurus pachycystidiatus, assembly GCA_019915135.1. NCBI lineage: Eukaryota > Fungi > Basidiomycota > Agaricomycetes > Agaricales > Physalacriaceae > Strobilurus > Strobilurus pachycystidiatus. The sequence goes on from JAHLMK010000001.1 coordinate 5,395,121, forward strand.
TTGGAGCAATTTGGTATATATAAGAACTCTCATTAAACCTTTCCCATCTTGGTTTGGTCGGTCTGATACGGAAATCTGCCACATACTACAGTCAACGGTGCATTAGTAAACCGCCACACTTGAAATAATTTACAGTTTTATCAGTATCACGATAATCAGTTTATCGCTGCTACGCCAATGGGTGTCACTCGAGTGGCGTCAACATCAAGCATGCCCCGCATTCCACCATGCGAAGACATCATGACAGTCAGGATGTGGCCCAGCACTACGTCGGAGCTGGCAAGAATGGACCGGAAGAGAGATGACACGATGATAGCAGTATTACTAAGTACGCACAGAGACAACGTCGGTCTAAGAGTTCAAGAGTCCGGATATCATGCACTAACGCATGGAATGGCGGGAAGAACAGGCTTTGAGCTACGTAGCAGGCTCAAAGATGAATTTCTTGGTGGCACATTGCTCATAAGTACGCGCATACGACCACAAGAGTTCAAAACACTCACAACTTCGATCCCACCATCGTCGTAGTAGTCGTTGAAAGCGCTTAGGTCGCCCGTACTACCGAGGAAATCGTTGACTGGATCATAGAAAAGAGTCGTAGGAGACACGGCTAGAAGAAGCATGCGTGAGCTCGACATACGATGTGATGGTGATGACAGTCTTAGCTCACTTGTTTCGTCGTAATTCACCCAATCGGCAGTAAGTTCCCCCTCGCAAGCAACACGCCACACCATACTCTCAACATACCAACTCCTGTAAATAGGTGCAATACTGGTGCCAGCTACAGAGGGAACGGATCCTGCATCGGCTGGTCGACTAATGAGCAAGCCGAGACGGTATCGGAACACTTTGAAACTTACTATGGCCAGTCCCCGACATGTATGTATACCTAGGAGCATAGAATGAGTCAATGGCTTGCAACTTACTGTATAAGAGAGCGCACCCAGACTCATCTCCTGTATTCGCTAAGTAGTCTCCCCCGATCCCGCCAGTAAATCCAACAAGTGGATGATCCGCATCAGGACCGTCGATGGCGGTTATGTCAAAGAGGGTGGTGAACGGGGATGTAGATGGCAGAGAGACCGTCAACGGCGTGCTGGTAGCACTATAGGTGTAGGTTCTTTGGGTGTCCAAGGTATTGCTGACATAGCCTAATTTGACCCCGGTGGCGAGGTCATAGACAGCGATGGTACCAATGCTATAGAAGTGGGTTGAGCGCGAGAATGAGGCACGAATGACTGGGTCTTTACTTATTCGACAAGGCTGTACACGGCAAAGAGGATCTCTTGGAATGCTCTGAGGAAAGAAGATCAGCTTCTTCGAACAGTATGAGCGATGTAGAAACTCACGCTGCTTCCTGCGGAGTCGAGGCGATAAAGGAGGTAGTCCTCGGCGGAGACGTTCAGCGTTTGTCTCTCGCCTGGCTGCGACATGAACGTCTCTGTTGACACGAGGCTTTCCGTTATCAGACGCGGTCTGGTAGATATTGCCATCGTCGTCGAAAATGCCTGCACTGAGGCCGGCAGACACGAAAGCAGTAAAGAGTGTAAGCAGCCAAAAATTGGCAGTGAACCAGACCATCGTGATGGGACCTAGGGAAATGAAAGAGGCGCGACCTGGCGCGACTCGCTTTATAACGAACTTGAAAGGTAGGTGCCTGGAGGACAGGGTCAAGAACTGCGCGACTTCGCGCCGCAATCCACCGTAAATGGTAAAACGAACGGATAAATGCATACATCCAGGGTCAACACATCCATCACAGTCGATATATAGGCGATGATAGAAATACAGCCTCAAAGCGCTTCCCCATGGACGAGAAAATCATTGCGGGCTCGGATGCGATTACGACAAGCCCAGCAAGAACTGGTAGGGCCATCCCAGCGACCATGGCACCCAACCTGAGTTTTCTCGCCTCCTGCATGACTCTCCCATACGCGGGAGCTACGTAGCTATTCCACAAGATACTCGTGCCGTCGACCATGTGCAGGCCGACGCACAGCACAAGCCCGCCATACAGCAATGCGCTCCTTAAAGGCCACGTCTGTAAGCCGAATTTGACGAACTCGTAGTCGAGCTCTGAGGGACCGAGTTCCAGGATGGGTGGATGCGGCGACGTGGGGAGGAGGCGGTGGGTCGCAAAATGGATGGGGTAGAAGAAGAACATGGTCGCGTATCCAGTCATGGTAAGGAGGCTGGTGACGCGCCTTGGCGGCTTCAAGATACGCTTGACAAGTGCAGACGTCGTATGTATGGCGATGGGAGCCAGAACAAGGTAAGTCTCGCCGAACGAAGTCTGGTAGTATTCTCGGCCCAGGAGCTATCATGTTTTCTCATTTGAGATCTAGGTTTCTGGTACATTTGAATACGCACCATTGTTTGCGAGGCAAGGGAAGAGCCCCCCACGTTCGCCATTATCGGGGCACTGAGATGTATCAACAGGAATGTTGTGATGAATGGGCTTGAGAGGTGAGCCATTGTCGTGAGATAGGGAACGATTTTGCCGGCCTGCGACTTGAATGGCGATGGTTCTGACATTCTAGCTACCAGGACGGATGATAAAGCGGCGAGATTTGCACAAGTCTAGGAGATGTTAGCGACGATGAGGTCCAAACTGGGTCCAAAGGAGAGTCGAGTGTCACTGTCTATATTTGGGGCTCGGCAACGAGTCCGCCGTCACGCGTCGGGCCAGCCAATGACATGGCAAGCATACCGTACTGATACAATGATGGTTTTTCCTCAACAAATCGACTATGGTCGTTAACAATCTTCAAAAAGTGTCTATGGTCTAGTAGATACGTGAAATTTCCTTCCTAATGAATATACCTGAACGAGGGATGCAAATTACCCAACCTACAGTACAAATCAGCAGCAAGAAACACAGAATCAAGCATGAGAACGTACTGGTCAACACCTTCCTTCTGAAGTCGGTAGTCCCGACCACCCCGGTCGCGATTTGTGTTCTCCCGTTTCTGGAACAAAAATAGAGTGACGGAAAGCACACACAACGAAGCGGCCATGGCAAGATTGAAGGAATTGCCTTTATGGTAGCCTGTTCCAGCATCCGTTGCAACGTACGCCCACACTCCGGCCACAGACCCTATACCACCGAAACCAGTGACGACCGCGCCGACCATCGCACGCAGAGTGTCCGGTGATGCGTTAGCAGCTGCCCACCCGAGGACAGCTGGGCCGTTGATCTTGATTGCGCATCAGTGGAGCTCAACGAGTACTGAGCACGGCACGCACAAATCCGCCAGTCATGTTGAGGAAGCAAGCAGCGTAGCGGGCCTTGGTGTACGTCGCGTCAGTCGCGATCCAAATTGAATCTGCACATGCGTCAATTCGAAACCTACCTAAGCTGAGTGCATGACGAGGCTTACATCCGATGATGGTCAAAACCCCACCGAACAAGCAAAACGGCCAATGAACGCGGTATCGGATACAGCCGATAGTGGCCAGTAGAGCGATAACAGCGGCAGTCCTAGATTGGCTTGAGACGCCAGCGAAATCAGTGTGTACAAAGACTCATACGCGTAGATTGGAACAACGAGTAACTGAATGCGAATGGTGGTAGCGGTAGGATAGTTGGTCCTCAAGATGGTTGGCCTTGGAGCCGGTCAGCTGGATGGAGGAGAAGAGAATCCGAACGCACAAGAAAATACCGAGGCCTTGTACAGAACAGTTGTCGACGATGTACAACCAGACGCAAGCAAGCGTAGTAAAATCGAGCATTCCTCGTTTGACAAGTCCGCCTGTGATCTTTTCCTTCGTGTCCTTGATCTGGAGCGATTATGAGCATGGAATTCCAAGCGCAAACGAGAAAGCAATACCGAAGGCTGATCGGCATACAAACGTGCCATTGCCAACTCTCTCTCCTCCTGGTTGAACATCTTCGTATGTTCTGGGTCCGTAGGAAATATGAAGCAAAGAATCACCCCGAAACCGATCGTGATGATTCCCTCAACGAGAAAGATGTTCTGCCACGACGACCTGCTGCCAATGTGATCTATGCTCAGCAGACCAGCAGCCAGAAGACCTCCGACTAAGAGAAGTCAAATCAAGCTCTCGGTCAGCCAACGAATGGGAACACTCACATCCGCCAGCACATCCAGCAGCCACCAACATAAAGCACCCAATGCGACTCGTTATTTCACTTCGCCGATAATAACGGGTCAACAGGTAGCTTGATAACTCGATGAGTCAATCGGCATAGTAGCAGTGCGGCACGCGCACCTGAGGCCAGGCATGGTCATCGCTTCAGCCAGTCCCAGGAAGATACGAGTGACATAGAAGCCGGTGCGGTCTGTGAATTGAGGTTTAGAGTCGAAAGCCTCGTCAATGGACCGTCCTACCCTTGATGAAGGCAGTAGCAAGGGTGACGATTCCGAATACAACGATACTATCCGAGGGACTGAGATGAGGTTGATCTGGTAGATAATGATACGCACGATGCCGGTACAAGCCAGAACCCCACGCGTTTGATGAGCAGAGCGAACGGTATCTCGGCGACCAGATAGATAAGATAGAACTATTCAGTGGCTTGGCATCAATTATTGGAGTAGTGGCGCGAAGAACAAAACAAACAAGCGAGGTTCCAATGTTGACTGAAGGTGATGTTGAATATGAGGACAAAACGACGCGACTAGGAAAGCGTACAGTCATAAGTGTGTAGACCCAGGTCAGTGACTAGACCTGCAGAGCGCGCGTTTCCTATGTTCTGAAGTTCAAAGAGGTGAGAGTTTTGCACAGAGCAGAGTGCTTGACTTACACCGCGCTATGTAGGTGTTCGATAAGCCAGCGAGCGAGAAGAAGGTTTAGAGTACTCACGTCAAGGAAGACGAATGTATAGCAAAGCGTTGCAATTGGAAGAACTCTAAGATACGGTTAGTGCGACTGCACCATCCGCCGCGTCTACACTCACATCAAGTCCAGTTTGCGACGCAGCTTCGCCTCTGCGTGAGAATCAATCTTGTAGCTGGCCTCCACCACGGACACGTCCGCCGACTCCTTTCCGGTGAGCGAAGAGGACTTGTCCATGAGAGATGAGCAATGGGGCAGGTCGCAAGGTAGAAAACGCGTCGTGGCTATGTATATGTAAGGTCCAATATGCCTTATCGCGAGACAGTCAACTCCTATCTTGGGCGCGAGCGGGGTCAATCTGGGTCATGACATTGGTGCACTAAAGCTCATCAACAAGATAAGAGCATCATCGTGCGCGGCCGCGCAAATATCAGAACGACATGCTACGGCACTTCAGCATGTCGAGCCAGCCAAGACTAAGGCGTTGAACGGCAAGTACGTTCGCCCCTTCTCGCGCAGGAATAAGGTTTGCATGGGCGCGAGCGGATGACATCGATAAGATAGCTACGAGCCAACAAAATTCTGAAGCGTTATGTGAGTTGGGCAAATTGAAAGGAATACTGCTGTCAATAGTACAGATCATGACTATATAGTTTGGGTCTTGTGTCGACGGTTGGAAATGGGCCACGGAGGTCTAAGATGTATGTGTTTCGATATTCCAGCGAGAGCAGGAGTCGTACGGGATAAGAATCGGTCCAAAATGGGTCTTGAACGTTTGGTGAATGTGCCAAGAAACCCGGATCTGACTGAAACAACCAGTATAGGCAATGGTGGGTGGGAGTAAAACAAGAAAGAGAGAGCGCGAAGGATATCCTAGTAAGGCAGACGGAACAAGGACTGTGAACGATTTTGACGCGACAATGGACGTGGTAACGTTGATGGACCTGTCGAGAGCCTGACGAGAGGTGTCAAGAACGTGTTTGTACATGTGTAATTCTGTGTGACTTGCTACTTATGTAATCTACATATATAATATAGTGGCTATCTCCGTTATCTTATCCTGATAATTTGAGGATAAGCGCAAAGCCCCAGAGTGCAGAGTAGCGTCGAGGTCGAAGAGTGATCTCACCCCGCCAAAGCCCGAACGAGGGAGCGTTCTACATGCCGTCTGTGTTACTGGTGAGAGCGTGAGAGATGCCGGCGGTCAGGGTCCACCGTCCAGAGACCGGAGGTGACAAGGAGGTGAACCGTGAGAAGATGCGTTCCTGGCTTGACTTCTTGAATTCCACGCTGAGTGATCCTGGAGTGATCGATACGCCCTAATCCTACTTACGCCGTCTCTGCACCCATACGACGGTCTTTTTGAGTGGCCCGTTTCAAACCCAATTTCCACACTCTGTGCTTGCAGAAGGCTTGCACTCGCGGTCTCATTGTTCAGATCATGCATATGGAGCCGATACGTGTCACCAACACCTTCGGACACTTCGGACCCCCCCCCGTACCCTTCGCGTGTCCTCTCATGTACACTTTGGCTTCTGGACCGGAATTCTAGGCTCACCATCTTCTGGAAACTGCGGCTAGCCAAAGTCCCTGATGCTCTGCCAGTGTGAGTATGTACTGATTCTTCACCTGTTCGCGAAAAGGACACGCACGACTACGAGCGACTCTTAATTGTCATATTCTGGAAGATCCGGACGTGGCTCACTTGCTTCTAGCTGAGTCTGGCTAGCAGATTGTCTACCCTGCTCGTCTGTTCGACCTGATGTTTTTCTTGATCTAGGTGTTTTCGGCATCTGCATCAAACTCGTATTCTTGCCAGGGAGCCCTCTGACTCTGGTCCGACATGCGACGCCAGCGCCGACAGACCATCCACCTGATATGCACCGATATGAGCTAGTATGGCACTAAGACAATCTGGCTCCCTCGCTCAGGCTCACAATCCTCTGGCTGAAAGCCATCCAATCTTTGAGAAACTCAAACCATAGCGGCTGTTCTCGGGCCTCCACGATTTCTGAATCGATCGCGAAGTTGGAGAGTTTGAGGGTCATGGTACGACACGTTCCTCTGCTGTTACTGTATATTGTCTGTCAGATCCCTGGTAACGTCATTTGAAAAGTGGTTTTAAGCTCGTCCCTTTTCAAAACATTCTCGCTCAACCCATCCACCACCATGGCCACCGAGATCGATAGCCTCCTACATCTCAAGACCCTTCTTTCATCTGCAGTAGACACTGTCGTCGCTGAAAAGACTTCATCCCCGTCTTCCGTCAGCCTGCTAGAACACACTGCGCGCCAAACCGCAATCTCGGCGGCTGGTGCGCTCCTTGCTCTTCTGCACGATCCCGGAGAATGGGTAATGGAGGTCGCGGCACAGGTGTGTTTCACTGTCCCGGGATTTCGCCGGCGCTGACTGAAGACAGTATCTTGAATCGCGGGCGCTACATGCGGCTTGTCTGGCCAAGATTCCAGAGATAATACACGACGCCGGAGGTATGCTTGACTTGGACACGATAGCGCTGAAGGCTGGATATGACAAGGATAAGTGTGGTAAGGTCTCGTTTTTGTGTGTCATTCCAAGATCTGAAGCGGTGTAGGGAGAATTATGCGTCAGCTTGTGTCGACCCAGATCTTCAAGAAAACGTCCCAAGAGCCAGAGATCTTCGCCAATAACTCCATCAGCAAGGCCATGGTACGGAACTCGCCTCTGGAAGATTACGTTGATCTGTAGTGCGTGAATCTTCTGATCTCGTCAGATTTAAGCATCTGATGTGGCCGTCTTTTACAGCGCAAGCGAATGGTATGCAGGGTCGCATAACATCTTGCCATGTCTGCGAGATCGTTCGACGGATATACGCGACGCACCTTTCGCTAGAGACACCATTCTCAACGATGGTAAAAGTACGTGGTGGGAGTACAATGACAGACATCCGGCGCGACACGATGTCTTCGGCAACGCCATGGGTTAGTGATTACTTTCTTACCTACTTCCCCGGGTCCGTGACTGATGCCAATTTCAGCTGGGAACACTATTGCCTCAACAGGAGCTGTAATCGCCGATTATCCATGGAGTCGCCACGAGCACATCGTCGACGTTGGTTCTGGAGTTGGAAACCTCACCTTGGCCATCCGGGAGAAATTCCCTCGTGCGAAGATCACACTCCAAGACCGCGAGTCTGTGATGAACCAAGCGCGTTCTGTATGGTCCTCGAACTCGGACAACGTCGAGTTTCAAGTTCACAATTTCTTCGAACCCAATCCTGCTGTCGGCAAGGACGCCTATGTTCTACGCCACATTATCCACGACTGGGATGATGCGTCCTCTGTCAAGATTCTCTCAGAATTGAGAAAGGACCTGGCACCTCATTCGCGCGTTTTAGTCCTAGAGGCACTGTTGGCTGAGACGGGATATTCTGAGCGATACATCCACATGAAGAACCTCAACATGATGAATTTGGTGTACGTTCTTTTTCCGATAGGCCTGATTGTGATAGTATCTAATTTGGCTTGCTACAGAAATGGCAAGGAACGCACGGTTGCCGAGGTGCGAAGTCTCGTAGAGCAAGCAGGACTTCAGGTGGTCAAAGTGTGGTCTTGCAGAGGCTCAATGAGCGTAACCGAGTGCGCATTGGCATGAAATTATTGTAACGGAGAGACTGCTGCTAGTAGCTGTGACCGCGAAACACGTTATCTTTGTACTGAAGTTGGCCCATTGTGAGCAGTTATGAGGATTCTTTCTCGAATCTCGAGCAAGGAGTCGTCGTTGATAATCACTTCGAACCAACGACTTAGTACGACTCACGACGATTCGTGAAGTTTGAGAGGTACTTTCGAACTTGTAATGCTTAGACCAAAATCAGGATTTCGAGAATCTTCTCTGTCATAGCTGTACTCCGGAAGAGACTTATAGTCATGGCAGGATCGAACGACATTGTAAACTTTCTAGCACGTATTACAGTGAAAGTGTTTCAAGCATAGTGGCATATGTAAGGCATGACGGGCATCTGGGGCATACTGTAATTTATAAAGAGCGGGCATAGAAGAGAAGCTCAAGTCGACTTGATCTTCTTGAAATTCGGATAAGGAGACTTGTACGCTCGCTTCAAGCGAGACCCGTCAACAGGCGCGGTGGCGATCTTTGTTTCCTGAACCGGCACGGAGTTCAGTTTTGGGCTGCTCCAGGGAATTATTCCACATTTGCGAATAGATCGACAACTTCTAGCGTGCTTGCCAAGCTCCGATAGATCCCAGTGTTCAAATGCACACTCGGGCCAGCAGCGTTGCATGAGGTTGGTGTGGAGGAGTTGTATGTGGACTTTCAAGGCGTGCTTGTCGCTTGGTCGGAACAAGCAACCAGGGCAATAGCCAAATTCCGCAAGACGTGGACTGGAGGAAAGGAGTTAGAGTAGTTCTGTGCAATTGACTGGAAGACACATACTCATAAATGTTTTGGCGTTGGATAGCATCATATTTTTTTGAATGTGGTTTGGAGTGGTTGTGATTATGACCCTTTGCGCCTCCCTCTGTCTCGAAGGATCGATTGCACGAGGCTAAGGAACACTTGAAGGGCTTTTCTTCTTCGTCGCGTAAGCACTGTGGTAGTGGTGAGTAAGTTACAAATGACGCCAAAGAGCCACGTACTGCCGCGCTGCCTTTGTGGACTTTGTGATGTTTGCTTGTACGCTTCGCAGCCTCATCGACACGCTTGTGATCGCGTTTCGATTTATTTCCACTGGGTCGCTGATGAGAAAACCGAGTCATTGTAGAGAGAGAGTGGGCTATAGATGTGCAGTGGCTTCATCCTGGGGAGAGAGGCCATGCTTTTATACCCTATACGCGACTCGATGACAGGCTCACTTTGTCGAACAATGCGACTGTCACCTTCCAATCTGGGCGCGGCAACCCTGGCACGTATGTTTTGAGCAACTTTGTTCGGCACGTGCTGTCACATTGACCAGCGAAAACGGTCAAAGAGCAGGCCTCGTGGGTTGCTTTGATCGCAAAGACCACCAGGCCGACTGATATGGCAGTTCAACGTCCGAGCAGGTTCGTGAAGGACATCCCAGTTCGCGCAGTGAGGATGCCCCCGAAGCGTCGAATGAAGCTACAGTAGGTCGATTGACTCATTGAGTAGCCCAGTTCAGTAGTACCGAGTTGCGAGGTTCACTGGTGGCCCTAAATTGTGCCACTCCCGACAAAGTCAAGGTAAACAAGTGTTCATTGTTTGCGACCGAGGATTTGGATAACTAGGACTATAGCAGCGCATACATGATACAATACCCAAAGTGGGGGGCATTCTTGGGCGATAAACACCTGCAAGTCTCTCCCTCGATATCTAGCTCTCGTTCAGTTTTGAGGAGTCCTTCGAACAGTTTTCACTCACCACTACGTCAAACAAATCAAAAACTGACGCAGGAGGGGATTGGCCTTGGCCTTCTCCTTCGGAAACATCTTCTTCGATTTCTTGATGTACTTCGACAATGCCTTGGGATTGTCAAAGACGCCAGTCTTCATGACCCTCCCTGCGGCAGCAGCATCGGCCAGGTCGACAAGGTTGACGAATTTGCCAATGAGAGCCTAAAAATGAATCTATCATTACCGAAGCCAGGAAAGAGAACCTGGGAGACCGTACTGCTTTACATTGCCGGATACTGGTGAACGACGAGGCACTCGGTACACCGACGGTCAAACAGATCTTCTGCCATGCTTGTAGGGACGACACGTTGGCGCCAAACGTGCTGGCGAAGCCATTTTGAACCTCCTCGAGGATGTACAGTTTCCGGAGGCGCTTGTATTCTTCGCTTTTCTTCCTCAAACCGTCCGACAATGCAATCGCGCGAAAGCGCTCGACGATACCGACGGTGCTGTCAACTGGGGGTGGCATCTGCGCTGGATGAGATGGAGGTGGGTGGATGAAAGGTATGCTTCGTCGCCTCAAGCGCCTTACATGTAAAAGCGGCATTGGCCCCAGAAGCTCAAGCTCATTCGCCGTTAAGCAGTAACTATGACTGTTCAGCCCTCGTGAACCCAGCCCCATGCTGCGGCCACCCTGCTCATATACTTGAGGACTTGATGCATGAAGTTGGAATGCAGGGAGGATGTTCACACTCAACCGAAACCGGACGGACACGAACAAGCCTAAGCGCCCACCTGCCATCGAAGACGAGGACTTACGCGATCGAACGCATTGATCTTAACTGTGAGTTGAAGAGTGGACAGTCAAACTTCATCCATTCGCACGTCTTGATAAATACATTCCTGCCTTCGCCTTACTTCGTAGCACCGTTCTTCCTTCTGATCTCTGGCTCGATCGGGAAGCGCTGTTCCTCGGGACCCACAGAGTACAACCTCTTCCAAATAGGCGCCAGAGCCTCGGGCGTCTTCCAAGCGAGCTCGTCGTTCCGAAGCCATAGCCTAATGAGGTGACGCCTATTCACGTGTAAGAGCAAAGAACAAAGACAGGGAACGAAACGAACCTATGCGTCTCGTCATCCCTAAAAGCATCCCTCGCATGCAACAGTCCCATACTGTTGATATACTGGATGTCGCCCTTCTGGAAATTGAGCGCCAGAGAAAAGTTCTCGGCAGTAAAGTGCAGCGCATCCAGCGCTTCCGCCTGCGCTTCTGTGATGGGCGGAATGTTTGGACTGCGCTTCTGGGAGTTGTATCCAGTGAAGTGGCGACGGGAGTACTGTATGACGATGTGTCCGTCCTCGTTGTACAGGAGAGGACGCTCAGTGTACCCGGGATTGCCGCCAAAGCTTTGAGCAATCCTCGTCAGACTTGGACTCCGATGTAGGAAAGAGAGAAAATATGCACCTGTCCAAAGGCCACGGCTGCGACAGCGTGTGTATGAGATCGGGGCGCGTCCTGGCGATCTCGTTGTAGACACGCCCGCCGCTACTGATCCTCGACGTCCCACCTTCCGCAGCACGTTCAAGAGCCAGCAGCGCGATGAGATCGCCAACATCGGTGTGGAACACCTGCTTGTCCGTGGTATAGGCTGCGTTTCCTATACCGCCCTTTTCGTGTGCATGACTGACCGTGAGGTCCTTAATATGAGCGAGGACCGCCCCGGTACCGTCTTGTTTACCTCGTGCGGAGCCGACGTGGGCTGAGATGCCTAGAGACGTGATTTTAGCCATCAGAACGCTCAACCACCGATTGTATAAGGACCTACCAGCGTACACGATGGCCAGGTCGGTTTTGGAGTACTTGTCGACGTCGATGGAGCGTATGACGAAGAAACCGCGACCGGAATAGAGTTCTTGGGACAGACCCCAGAGAACGGGACCCAAAGCCGGAAGCGGAAAAGTCTCGCGACTAATGTAGCCCAAAGACTGGTTCAGGCCTTGGAGTAGTCGTCAGTAGATATCGCAAATCTGATTAGGAGATGATCTACCTTTGAAATGCTCGAGGGCATTGTCGATTTCATTGAACTGCGCCTCGCTGAGCTGGTAGACCCATTGTTCCTCATTCGTCCAATCCTTCCCTTCCCAGACGTTTGGACCATCAACTTGGGCAGGGAAGCCGTTTGGCAGCGGCACAGAAGGAAGCGTAGGATCCAGTTGTAGGCGGCGAGCGGTGCGCAAGCGATACTTTTCGAGGTCAGGCTGGTAGGCGATGTCGGGTTGTTTAGGGATCGGAAAGTCCATGTTGAATAATGGTACTACAATGTGGCCCGATCTGCCTTTATAGGACGCCAGCCCCACAACCGGGGTAGAGAGAAAGCATAACTGACGCCATTGGGCCAAGACTTGGCAAGATGGTTGTTACTGGATGGTGACTGCGAGGGTGGGATGGAACAGACTTTTAGAAGAGGGCTTTGCGGTTGTTGTGAGTTGATCGTGAAGAAAAGAGGCCAGACTGCTGAGTAGACGGTTCAGTCGGAATACCGCATGATGCAAGTCATAGATGGAGCTTTACTTGCACGATGGAGTGTCGAGTGCGAAAATGTTGTCTTTCGAAGGAGAGAACGCCCGCCGCAAAAAGGATTGTGTGGGAGCGAGGGTCATTCATGAGCTCTTTGAGCGGTTCATAGCTGAAATATCGCATGACCATGAGGTCGAATATGAGGCGGTCCGCCGCCATGGATGTGGCAACAGATGCGTCTCGGGACCCGATTCATTGGTAAAGCGCGGGACAAAACGGAAAATTGGTACCCCGGTGGACGTGAAAACGAGTGGACCTGTGAGGTGATACTTCGGCTGTTAGACAACCTCCAAAGTGTCCGGTCCCATGGCACTCTCGAAGTAGTGTTTCCTTGGGCCTGGGCCTATCTTCCCTCGGAGAGACTGGCTACCGTGATCGCAGCCATGCCAGTGGATTTTCCGCGCGTTTGGTAGGTGAGATCTCTCGTCATCCTCCGGTATCACTTCGTCATGTGCGCGTACCGTGTCGGTCGTGGTTCTCCACGCAAATGTCGTCTGCAGAAAGGGGAAAGGCGGGTGGAAACGGAGGAGAAGGGTGAGGGGGATGGCCGCGCCCATCTCGCCCAAAAGATTTGTACGTCTATAGTGTATGCTGATGCTTGTCAATGTCAGAAAGCACAAGGCCGTCGCAATCCTATCACGTACCACACGTACCCATCCTTCACGATGACACTTCTACAGCGACCCAAACATGCGACCAGATGGCAAAGAGGTTTTGCGCGGAGACTACCGCCCACTTTGTGCGCAGAGTCGACACTGATTTTGGAACCGTCAAGGCGCCTCGGGGCCGGCTGGGCGATGTGCATCGGCTTCGACTATGTCGGTTGGTGGTGGGCAGTGCGCGTCGGCTGCATCAATACACTCTGTGGGCATTTGTTTGACTCTGAGTGGCCAGCTTTTCAGTATTCCCCACTGGATAAGATACCGGTTATCTTCGCTGTCTCGATTGACAGTCGAAAAGAAAGCCGTAGATACCCGGGCCCCACCCCGCCTGATCGCGGCGGAAGAGTTCGGGATTCGGCGCGCGCTCACACATACACTGACAGTACGGCTGGAGTCCACTGATGGTATGTTGCAATACTGAGACGATGAAAGTGTATAAAAGCGTCGGCCGGGCAGATCCCTGCTATCGCGATTCGCGAATCGTTGAGGCTTATCACCTCCGATAAGAGCTGCCGGCAAATTGGACTATCAGCCTTGTATCAGCCTCCCATAAAGCGGACGCGCTTTCTTCTGACGGCAGCTCCGAATTTTGTTTGTCTTTGACGACCTCCCACGCCAAAGATGATCTTCTCAGCCTACTTGTACGCGTTGCTGGCATGGACTGCTGCCACGACCGCCACGCCTTTCCTACAACAGGACACTGTCGATGACATTCAAGTCGAGTTTGGGAACTATTACAACTATTGGAAGTACTCTCAGAGCTCTGGCTTTGGCTTGACGCGTGGAAACACGAATAACACGAAGACCATCAGCTCTGGAACCAAGTGAGGATTGTCTCGAACTCGGACAGTTGTGGCGGTACGCTGATCAACGCGTCGAAGGGGACCTATACACATATCACCAGAGAACAGCGCGCTTGTCATCATCGATATGCAAAGTACGTCTATTGTGACAAGTACCCTTTCATTCTCTGACTACCTTAAACCTCCAGACTACTTTCTCAACCCATCCTACAGTGGCACGAACTTCACCGATGGCCTCAACGCCGTGCAGCCTGTGATCGACTCTGTCAACGCGTTCCGCTCCGCTGGCGCGAAGGTAATCTGGTGCCAGTGGGGTCTCAACGCGTATGACATCCTCAACATCGGGCCAGCTTACAAGTATGGCTTCGCCTCCAGCACCGGCGCGAACAACACCAAGAACCCCGCGGACAGTCTGGGTGCAGAGATGGGGACGTACGGTGGGGTTGATTATGGGAAGAAGTTGATGGAGGGATACTATAACACCGAGGTGGGTTATCTCTGTCATTCTCTGAGCGGCCGCGATGCTGAATAAGTGGGATTATAGCCTTACGGTCCGCTTGCGAAACTTGCAGAGGAAGGAATCGCTGCTGGAACTGATGTGTACTTCCCAAAGAGTATGTTTTCATACAACTCAACGAGCCTTCGTTTGACGAGTCGTAGACCGGCAGAGCTGTCTGTGGGGAGCACAGACCCCCATGGGAATCTACACTGAAGCGAACGAAATCTCCACGCTCTTCTTCGTCGGCGTGAATATCGATCAGTGAGTTCAGCCTCCCAATCTCTTTCTCACATTATCATCTGGTCTGCGCAGATGCGTATATGGATCGTTCAACGACGCATACTACAAAGGCTATGATGCTATCATCATTCAGGACGCGTCGGCGACAACCTCTCCAACATATGCCACCGAGATGGTCCTCTACAACGCCAACTGTACGCTACAATCTCATCTTGGTCTTGCTATAGACTGAAAACTGTTCCAGTGCACGGTTTCGTAACGAACTCGACAGATATTGTCAAGGGCATGATGTCAGCGTGAGCTATTTGAACACCATCCAAGTAGATACAATGTACCGAACATAGACTTCGACATGCGACACGTCTTCTGATAGTCTGCTCGAGTCTCTCAGTGGACCGCTTCCGGAAGAGTCGGTCCGAGCCGCCTATACCGCATTTGGAAATTTCGGCTTTTGCTTCCTCTCTCCCAACTTGCCATCTGTATACACAGACTGGCGGCTCAATTCTACTTCTCGTCTTTTCACGGGTGATAGTCAATAATCCTGAAACTTTGACTAGCTGCCGAGCAGAGGGAGGCGCGGCTCAGGGTACTAGTCAGAGTAGTATAAATTGCGCTCGGGACACCGCAGAACACCGTCCGAACAATCTCAAGACTCTCGCTGTGGGCGACGACTGCTCTTCATACTAGGCGAGTCAAAACCATCCATGTATTGTATTATTCTTCTGACCTAATCCCAGCTCCCAGTAGTTTTGTTCATGTACTGGAGCTGGTTCTCGGTGACAAAATCGAACACCCTCTCCCAATTCCTGCAGACATGAACGATGCCTAGACCGTCTATGCCATGCTCGCTGATCATCGGATCCAGCGTGGTGTCGCTGGCGCACAAAACGGTCTGCCGTAGTAGATTAAGGCAATGCCGAGTGTGGTGTCCCGCATCGTTCTGCACAATGGCGTCTCGAATCATCTGCAGACAGTGCATCTGATGGAACATGGCGATCCCTAGGAAAATCTTCAGCTGTCGTAGCTCCATCCAAATGGCGTTCATACCGAATTTTCTTCCTGCTATATCTGTTAGCGCTTTCGCGGATTTGTCGAGAATGAAGATACTTGCCGTCGGGGCCAAGCTTTACGAATCCGTTGCTTGCTGGGAACAAGTCGGTCGTTCGCCAATCTCCCCAGGCATCGAAATCGGCGAGCCCAAAACTGTCGCTATTCTCGACCTTCAGACCGACGGTGGGTAGGTATAGCGGAAGTTCGTGCGGATAGTCATCCCCGACATAGCCTACAAAGTCAGTAATCAGTTGCGCATCTTCAGTCTCTTTTGTGGAAATCATACTGAAGTGACTATCGTCTCCCTGTTGCTTTTCCAGTATACTTTCGCATGAATCTCGACGATTTCGAAATACGTATACTGCGGAGAGGTTGAGCAAGACGGACAGCAGGAGCCCGATGTAGGCAACGAGTAGAGGATTGCGCATGAGGGCCCAGAAGAAGTGGTTGGCCGTATCTTGCATTTGACGGTCTTTAGTGTTCTCCGCTGAATTCGGCCACACCACAGATTGTGGGCTGTGACGGATACACTTCACCTAATGACCTCCGAGTACACCTGGGCGCTCATATCGTTAGTGGGTCAAGTTACCCCATTCATTTAGGCCGCCCATTTCTCTATCCCTCGTGTCTTGTGGCTGTGGCCGTCACGGTAATCTACCATATCCAGAACGAATGTTTTCCCAAAGTCACTTTCAATCGCACTTCATTCTTCCCCGCCCACTTTCAGACTCTCAATGGCTCGGGCTCAGTACACGCGACTTGCTGATACGGGTTCCAACGAGGACGTGGAAGAGTACAAGGACCTGGATCCCGACGCGCGTTATGCTATTCATCGTGTCGACAGTCTTGTTCTTGCCAGCATCATCGCCCTCCTGGCAGTCGTTGCTGCGGGTGCTTTCCATCTCAGTGTCCTTACGGCACCTTCAGGTATACAGCGCCTCCCGAGCAGGCGGGAGGTCGTATCCAGCCTTGTGCTGGGCAACATCGACAAGAACCTCGAGGAAGGCCGGCAGATCATTCATCAAAAACACAAGACGATGCACCCAATCAGTGAGTTGGACTCGGATCGTTTCTTTTTCGAATGAGCCTCAGCGTCTACTCCAGATGGAAAGATGTGGTTCCCCGCTTCCATGATTCGCGTGAGCGCTGAAGAGCCCGACTATTCGTTTGAGGCTGGATCGCACATCGTCCTCAGTCCCACGGTAAGGGCGTTTCCCTACTTACTATCCTTTCGATTTGACGCACATATCTTGACCTAGGACTCGATGATCTACCACTGGGAGTTCAACAGCAGCTGGCCGAGGTGCTACATATCAGGCTGGGTGTCGCCTCTCCAGGAACTCATTGAAGGCGGCAAGTCCTTCTCCGCAGACGGAGACGTCACAGCCATCGAAGTTTGGAACGTAGACTATCCGCTGCCAACGAGACCTGCTTCATTCAGCTGGAACAGCCACCCAGAGCGTCTTTCGCTCCTTGGTACTGTGAATTTCACAGACTACGAACTTCAAGGCCGTATGCATACCAGCGATGGAAAGGAGCTGAAGGAGCCCACACCCCTCTTCGATTGCAGCGATCGGGGCACACTAACTGTCGAAATCGCATGCAAAGCGTGCCGTCTGGAGTTTCATCAAATCTTTTCTGATCCTCCACTTGGTGTGTACACATCCCCGTTGTCCGTCTCCTGCAGTCTTGACATCCGCCCTGACAGGTTTCGAGCTCATAGAATTAGCATGACGAAGCCAATACTGTATGTACACATCGCCCTGGCCGGCTCTCTTTGATATGCATTTACGTGTTGATGAAGTTAATATTGATATTGAGCATCAGTAGTGCACTGACTGACTCAGATGCACACGAGCCATGTATGGCGGCCACGTCTCATCAAGAGACACAGATGCTTCCATGTATGACCTGACAGATTGTTGCTATTGTTGGACGTTGGATAAATTCCTCGCTGAAATGGTCTGATTGTCGAATTGCCTTGTCATCGGAAACTGCGAGTACAGACCTGTAAGGGCGCCGCGTAGCTAGCCCGATAACCTGGCCTCCTTCGTATGAGCAGGTCTCGATACAGACGCTTGCTCATTACAGAAGGTCGGTTACCTGGCTACCGCGTAGCTCGCAATGAACTTGAAACAGAGTACATTCTTGTCGTACATCTGTCGGCATAAAGACTGGCTCAAACTTGAGGCAGACCTATGAATGTCTCCGCAAGCACACTCTCACAGATACACTCTCACAGATCGCCTACACGTATCATGTATGTTATCCACGTCCCCATATTGGCCCGATCATTTGGTAGTACTGTGGGGGTGGACTGTGGATTACGCCACATATCACATTCACATACATCAGGATGATGCACACATACGGCTATGATAATTGAACAGCTAGTAACACTCCTTATCTTTGGGCGCCATCGGCAGGGTTAGACCTTAGTAAAAGAGAAAGTTCCGTTAGGGTGTAGGCGAGCGCTGACCTCCGATTTCCCCGATCTGAAATGCGGACTCTTGTTTCCAAGCTTGTTTCTGAAGTCATCTGTTTCCGGTCAGTTTCAGTACTTGAGTGTCAAGCGCCCGTAAATCTATTCGCATGCCAATTCCAGATACGTTACGGCTCATACCCCTCCTCGGATGACCGATTCTGTAGCTATAAAGAGAGCTCGTCAGATTTTGAAGACCTCAGATTCAACCAAGAGTCCTCCCCAGCAGCCATGCGTCTTACTCCCGTCTTTGCTTACCTCGTTGCGTTGCTTTCCGCCGTGGCTATTGCCCATCGTAAGAAGATTTTCTGTATCTGGACTATGCAACTGACTCAGGTCACCTGCAGCTGCCGACAAGAGGGCTGGCGTCCTGAACTATGAAGAGCCATACTCCCCTAGGGAAGCTCTCGAGAGGCGCAAGGGCGTCCTGAACTACGAAGAGCCATACTCCCCCAGGGAAGTTCTCGAGAGGCGCAAGGGCGTACTGAACTATGAGGAGCCATACTCTCCCAGGGAAGCTCTCGAGAGGCGCAAGGGCGTACTGAACTATGAAGAGCCATACTCCCCTAGGGAAGCTCTCGAGAAGCGCAAGGGCGTCCTGAACTATGAAGAGCCATACTCCCCCTAAACGAGAGGCCGCCGAGAGACTTCAAGGGCCAGAGCAGCTTTTGTTCCGACAGAAACATGAGGTTAGTCCATCGTCTTTGCATTCTTTGTCCTCATGGGTAATGACCTCACCCACTGGCAGATTCGGGTGTATGTCTATATCTAGCAGTGCTAGTGCGAGATTTGGAATGTAATTTGCGTGTTTGAAATATGTAATCTGGCAGTCCAGAAGATCGAGTTTCGTTGTCGTTGCGGAGTCTGTCATGTACCATCACTGGAGTCTGGCTATCATCTGAGGTTGCATTTGCGCTCGTACTACCTGGAGTAAAGTCCGAAGGTTAGCGAGTCAGTCTGACCCACATCAAGGCAGTTTCTTCTTGAACCACGGCGCGTGGAAAGGCGAATGAAAGTTCAGTCAAGGTCCGGTTATCGAAACCCTGTGCCAAGACGCCGGACGGTCAAGTTGCCGGAAGAAATGCTCGGGACTGTCAGACCTTCTGAACCGAGGTGTTCATACAAGACGCCCCGCAAAAGACACCGCACTCCGACAAGGCATCGAAACTAGATGTCGATCGAATTGATTTATGGCCCCGAGTCATAAAGTCAAAAGGCATACAGGTTCAAGCGAAGTGTGTGCTCTGGTGAGTCTGAAAATGCGTTGATAAATTAATGCATATACGTGACACAGTTTCAACCAGTCTTTGTCCGCAAGTTCTTCCAGAAGACGGTGAACAGAATTACTCCAATCCCAGTGATTACGATCTCGAGGCCCGTGTAGTTTATCATGCCTACGTCGAATCCGTTTCCTCCCCAGACCGCCCCAACAACCCTACCGGTGTAGTTGCTGTACTGGATGGCGAGGGATGTCCGGCCGTTCCAGTCCTGGGGAAGCTGCTTGCTCAGTACACTGAGCGTTACCGTGCTCGCGAGATTGAACCCAAGTGCGACTAGCCACCAGCACACAAACATCGTCCAAAATGTGACGTGATGCGTCGCGAGCAAAGAGATAAAGATAAAAAGGCCGGAAAGTCCAATCGAGACGCCAAGAAGAAGTATGTGTCTGTCTTCTGTCCGCCGGGCGAAGAGCAGGTTCAAGACGAGGAATGGGAATGCGATTATGCCGCCGAGTGCGATACAGTTGCCGGCGCTGAATGGAGACAGCTGTAGCCCAGGTTCGTCCGTGAAGTATACGGATATATTCAGTTCCCAAGCACCTGTTTGATAGGCTTGAGCCACAGGACAGAGGATTACCAGGACGAATACCTAGGACAAAGAAGCACGTCATGGCCATCCAACACATGCAAACGACTACGCCCCACTGTGCGAAAGTCATCCTTCGGTGCTGATAGAATGAAGATTCCACGAGCGTCTGCTCAATCGCGAGTTCTTCCTCAGCAGCTAATGCATTGATCGGATCATCAGGCGATGGCAGCTCTGCTGGTGGAGGAGTGGTGGGTGTTGTTGGACGTTCGTCGACATCCTCGAACCAAATGTGAACGCAGACCCAGAAGGCAATCCAGACAACGGACATGATCCAGGCTGGACTAGTGTAACCATTGAAGACTTCGTTCGATGTTCCAAGTCTTGAAAGAAGCCCCCCGAAGAAAGGTCCGGCGCTCATACCGAGACCTAAAGGGTGGTAAGTGACCGTACCTCATCGGGGTAAGACGCGCGTGCCTTGACCAAGGACCAGACAGCTCGCCAAGGTGGTGCGTCGGCGAATGCCCACTATTCGCCCATCAGAGCAATATCGCTTGCAGTACATCCACCTATGACTGATGAGAAACCGACTAGTAGTAGTGAGTCGGACAGGACTGAACTTACATAGAAAAAGATATCCCGCTAACCATTCGGCCAATGAGAATGAGATAGAGGAACCGAGCTCTGTATGCGAGAGCATACAGAACGTGCCCAAGAATTGATGCGGCACAACTGATGTGAAGAGGAAGCTTGTAGCGGCCTAGCAGCCGAACAAATGAATAAAACTGCAGAGAAAAGGAGCAAAATCGCTTACTATGATCAAATCTCATCATCGGAAGTAGAGCGAGCCCAGAAAAGAGGGTTGGAATGCCAACCACTATGCCAGAAAATAACGAATCGCCTCCGAGGAACTCGACATAGTCGTTCGACGAAGAGATGGTGATAAAGAACGAGACCTAGACTCGCTTATCAGCCGGTGTTCGAAGTCTTTTGGCGAGCTGCAATCGTACCTGTAACAGCAGGTTCGCTGAGATGATAATTATCATTGAAGACGTCTTCGGGAGTTTGAACTCTTCGTCATTTTGCGGTCGTCTGGTATGTGCTCTGAGCCCAAACATTGAGAGATATCGATGGGAGTCGGCAGAGCATACGCACGTGTATAAGTAAAACCTTCGAATGATGAATGCCGTTACCTCGGAGTCCGAGGACTTGATGTGTATCGTGTGCTCCTGGACCGTCGCGGACTGGTCGCGGAAGACAGACCGGTTTGACATGACGTCAAACGGCAGGTAGTCGTAACAAGTGCATGTTCTCTCAACCTGAGTTTTGGGAGGCAGATTGCTGCGCCACGAACACATGCATTGACCTTCCTTCCTCGATATCGCTGCCTCGTATCACGACTTTCTGACCGCAATCTCCTTTGCCATCGCCTGGATTGAGTTTCAAAGTTCTAAGCAGTACGACAGTACATACCCAGAGAGGTGAGAAAACGTCGGCGAGGGTCATATACCGAATTCCTGCCAAGGAGCGTCGTGGGATGGAATAGATATGAAGATAGACACCGGCGATAGAGTATGAATGGAGGGCTTCCGCGTCATGGTGATGTGGAACAGCAACGCGTCATGTTGATATTGAACAGTAAGGATTGAACGGGAGGAAGGATAAATCATGATGATCGCTGATACAACCGTGAGAGAGGTGTGCGTCATGCGGCCACTGAAGCTGGAGGAATTCTATAGCCGAGGTGCGCATCTAGGCGTTAAGCTGGTGGATTTCTAAAGCCGAGATACGCATCTAGGTGTTCGGGAACTATACCTTGAAACTGGTACTGAACGTGGGGAACGCCGGAGTCGTCATCGACTGTGTAAACCACCGAAGACCATGGATAACAATCTCGCTCGCCGCTGAGTTTCTCATGAGCCCCAGTAGGCTCTCGGAGGACTAATCCGGAGAAGAAAGTCCTGAGACTTCACGTTCCCGATGACTATGGCGCGTCGAGGTTGTGAAGAATCCCCAGAGTCAACGGATCTTCGAGAAATTCTGCATTGAGCAACATTGGAAGGCGCGTGAGCTCCAAAGCCGAGTCTTGGCAAAGTGTAGCTGTGGCAGTGCGCTTGAAAGTTCGTGGCAAGCAAGTGGCAAGGGAAGAAAGTGAAGAAGAGCACAGCCCCTTGGAATAGGACCACCATGTGATCCGGCACCGAGCCTTTTCGCGGCCCAAGGGGATAAGTACCTCATATGAGGGAAACTAATACGGTGTGTCGGCGCTCCCAGCAGCGTGCGGCGCCCACAAAGAACCAGTGGGTCTACACAAGACGAGTGTCGGGCAAACGCAGAAAATAAGCCGGATGCCGACGTAGAGCGGAGCTCTCCGAATCCCCGCAGAAAATAAGTCGGGACGGGTGTATAATCATAAACACCACGCATATACATAATTAAAATGCAAACGCCCCACGATGAGCAGGAGCCCAGTGGCGACTGCGAAGGCTACGAGCCAACCGCGAGGCAAGACAGAACATCGGAAAAACCGGAAGGGGGTACAGCCACCCCAAACCTTCTCTGACAAGTACCACACCGATCATGCAGAAAAATACGAATAGAGCCCAACACGGTAGCCGCACCCGCGACGAGAGCCAAAGCCGCTCGCGCACCCGAGGCGAAAAACAAAAGGACCGACAAAGGTCCAGAGAGCGAAGCGTCAGCAGAGCTCAGGAAGCAGACCGAAGTAGGAAAATGCCAACCGCACAGTCGAGCCGCTAACGACCTACATCTCAGAACGGGGCCGCAGAAACGAAGAAACCCAGGCCGAGTACCCGAGGCCCGACACCACCTTCACCCCGAGCAGGAGACACAACATCGCGTCCAAACCGAGGACGGACGGCGTCTACACCAAAATGGTCGACGCGAGCGAACTTCTCAGCGCGACGGACCCAGCCAACAAGCCGGCAAAGGGAGCGCCCGACCACGCCATCCCCTCCCTGGACAAACATGGAGAGGAGACCGAGGCTTTGAACCCCGAACCTGACTCCCCGCAGAACGTTTCCCAGAGCCCAACCCGCCCGGATAGCGAGAAATTCGCTGAGAAAGGAAAGGGCAAGGAAAACAGGGAGGTAGAAGCTGATGCAGACTTCGACGCGGAGGCTGACGCTGACGCCGAAGACGCCGAAGATGACGACGACGACGACGACGGACCTACCCCACGCCCGCCGAAGGGCGAGAACACGTCGAAAACGGACGATGCCCAACCCCAACCCTCCCCAACCCCCGCAGCGAGAAAACCGACATCGTTCACCCACCGTCCCAGACCGGACAGGGTCCCAGAAACCCAGGAGCCCGCCGGCGCCTTCCGCTGGACAGGCACGGAGTACAAGGCCTACGACGAAGACGGGGGAAGCGATACCGCCCCACAAAGAGGAAGGACCCCAAGGTAGAAGTTGACCTGACCCAAACCACCCCTCGCTCACGCCGTTCAGGAGGTCGCAGAACCCGCAAACCCCCAAGAAGCAGCCCAAACCCAGGAGGGAGCCGAGCCGCGAGGATGACGAGGACGAAGATATGCACTTCGCGTCTCCAACTCGTGAGCAGGAATACGACGACAGCTACAGGACACGCTTCAACGGCCCCCCACACCCCCACTCCCACACTGGCATGAGCTCCCCCTCTCCTCCCCCTGCAAGGAGAGCAAGATCGTCGAGCGTCCTCCCCCCTCTACGTAGGAAGCTAGCGAGGATGGACGAACCACTATCCGGCAACCGACACATCGAACTTCGCCGCGACCTCACCACAATCCTGAGGAACGTCGCCGATGACTTCCTCCTCAACATCGCAGATGACGTCGAAAGCATCTACGTCCCGATCATCATCTGGGGAGGAGGCGACGCTCTCATTCGAGAAACGGAGGGCTTCATCGAGGCGCTCCAGAAGGGCATAGCTTCCCTGAGCGCAGATGCGAAGTTTTGCAGTATCCACGTTCCCCCCCCCGCTCGCCGAGAAGAAACCGATGGTTCGCAACAAGAAAGGGAAACTCGTCCCGGTCAACAACAGGTTTCGCGCACCCTACACAGTCTGGATAGGCGACATAACGCCAACCTTCAAAAGTCAACTCGAGCTCCTCGAACCCCTCATCGTTGCTGGCGAACACCTCACCTTCTCAGTACACAACGCTGGAGGCGACTTCCCATCCTTCCAGTTCATCATGGCGTGTAAGACGCCGCTGACCGACCACAGTCCTGGAAACCAACAGAGGGTCACGAACATCGTCGCCAACGCCCTCAGGAATAGCCCGGAGTTCAACAGGATGGTAAAAGTCGCCTTCCCCGACTGGACTCCGACGGCGCTCCGCGAGAAAGCGGAGGAGATCCTCGAAGGTATCAAGGTCACCCCCTACGTCCACGAGAGCACCACTGCGGGGAGATTCGAGGCGTGGCAGTTATACCTCGACTGCCCGCTCAAAGAACGGCGTTACTACATGTCCTTCCGCGAGATGGTCAAGAAGACCCCCTACAAGAAGGGCCCCACCCGCTTCACCATTTTCGACGAGAAGGACATCGAATGTCACCTTTGCAAGGGTGTCGACCACAACTCTGGTCTCTGCCCGTGGCCCGAAATTCCAGGATGGATGGGGCCGACGAAGAACACTACGTACGGGGCGCAGTTCAAAAGAAGGGAGACAGCAAAGATTCGGGCTGAAGATAGTACCGCAATCCCGTCAACGTCGGCGAAGCCGTCAAAGAGCGGCAGCTCTAAGACCTCAACTGGCAAGTCGCGCTAATCCTCTCGAGTCGGACTTTTGATTGTATCCTACTCATCTATGCTTTATGCCTATGCACTATGAATATGAAATATGTCTATGCACTTCGGAGAACGTAAGCTTAGAACCCCACTCGAACTGGGCGAGATGGGCGGCCAGGATAGGCCTAAACCAGGTGAGTAGCTACAGACCTAGCAGCAGGGTGGTGTTCTGCTGTGAGGGGAACTACTTACTCGGACACCAAACGGCGATGAGAAAGTCGTACCGGCAGCCCCGGTAGGTCTTCGAGGTGAGGGAGCCCCAGTCCCCGAGCCGAGAAGTCCATTTTCACTCTTTTAACTGACAACATACTGAATATAACAAACTACAGGTGGATATATGAATCGGGCACGGAATCGCGGTCTTCTCTTAACGGAGTGGGCGACGACTCGGCTGCTGGTCGAACCCACGATGAAGTTGAAGAAGTTATTGGAAGCAGGTCAAAATCTCCGAATCTAAACCAGACGAGGAGTGTCGCCAAGATAGGCGATGGCTCAAAGAACCCGAGCCAGGACTCAGAGAACCCGAGTCCATCCCAGAGCAAACGCACTGCGGACTCCCGAAGAACCCAGGGAGAAAAATCTCCGAGCCAAGAAAGGGCGAGGAGTGCTGCTAAGTCAGGCAGTGGCTCAGAGAACCCGAGCCGGTCCCCACTATACAGGGAACCAACCCAGGCAACATTACCTGAGGACCCGCAAAGCGGAGCCGCCACAAGAGTGGCGGACACAATGTCTGGTGCTGGCGAGGCAACCATGGCAGCAGAGGATATGGTATTTTTGTGGTTATAGCCACTGAGCCCGTTGCCAGAATCTGTTGTTATAGCAAGTCAAATTGACTGTGCTCCAACGACATCTCATACCTTATCCCTGTTGTTATTATAACTGGCCCTGTCTAAGCCGCATTTGAGATGTTCCCTGGCGATTCCCGTGGCTCGAGAGTCCCCAATATGGTCTGTGACGCGCCTCAAATTCCGAGTGACGTGCCTCAAGGCCAGGTACATTCCAAAAACAGATTAATATCTAAAAGGTAGCGTCCGAATGTAGCGAATGAAGCGAAATGTCCCAAATGTAGCGCAATGTCCTAAATACACTAATCGTCATCGAGTGTCGGGTCGTCAAGATCGGCGGCCAGTGCACGGGCCTCGGAGAGACCTGCATCGTCATCCAAGTCGTTCTCATCATCCGATTCCTCCTCCTCTTCCTCCTGCGTAAATTCGATGCGGTCCGGGACCCGTTGCCGAGACTTGTAAGGTGCTGACCAGATTTTGGTGAAGCGCTCCCCCAGGCTACTATAGATCAGGCCTTGGCGGAAAGCATAAGCCGATGCACCCGCTGCGAGAGTCGCACTCATGCCTGGCCAGCCCACGGATCGCGATAACCACAGCAACTCCTCCTGCATCAGGGACACCAACGTCCGCCGCTTCTCCTCCACTATCAGTGCCACCTCCTCCGTCCATCTCAGCGCTCGCGCCCGACTTTTCAGCCACTCTACCCGGATCGAATCATGCAGCTCGTCGTTATCGACGCCAGCCAGTGCGCTCTCCATGCGCCAGATCCAGGAGATCTCTGTGCTACCACTCCCATACTGGCGATCGGCCTCCTTCATTGTCTTCTTTCTCTTCTGCTTCGGGAGGTCAATGTCGAAAATGAATGTATCCATCGATTTAACGTCCTCGTCCCGGAGGTCTTGGAGAATCCGTTCCCAGTCGCCAGGACCGCGCAGCGATAGAAGAGCTAGGCGAGCTGCCCGATACTTCCGGACTGCCAGGTCAGACTTCATGACAAGACGCTCGACGATCTTGAGGGCACGGGTAGTCGTTTTCTGCCCACGGATGTTGACGCGTCGGAAGGCTGAAATCCTTCGACGAGCCCTCTGCATGGACCGAATCGTCTCCAGCAAATCGTGACACTGCGCCTCTCTCAGCTTGTCCTCCTTCCCATCAACACCTGCATTGCACGACACTCGTTGTGCTGGGGAAAGTTCGGATGGAAGGAAGAGAATCTCTGTTTCCACATCACCCTCCCGAGATCCGGCCTTGTCCTTCTGTAGAGCGCCAACGATTGGCATGTAGACCATCTGCAGATCGCGTAATTGTCGTATTTGATTTTGCGTCTGGGAACGCTTGTCCTGTATCTCCTTGATGGTGCCAGGGGCGTCCTTCTCGGCGCAGTTCAAGAGATATTTGATTCGTCGCCTGTAAAGTCCATGAATATTCCAGGTATATGATCAAAAGAAAAAGGACGCACTGATCGTCCTCAATAAGTAATCCTAGGCCAACACAAACAGACGGACTTGTTTCGTGAAGCGGGATCTCGGTCGCCGCCGCCTTGCGTTCCTCTTCCGCGAGAACTTGCCTGACGGTATTTTCGGAAGCATCTGTTGTGATGGTAAGCTCGCCATTTCGACGAGATCCGAAAATGCGACTTACGCTGAGCCGGGAGAAAGTACGGATTGGGCGTATTCCGTTTCTCCTCCCAATCCTCAACCTGTTTCGTCCACGTCTCCTCGCACCCATTGGGAAGGGCCGCAGTAAACTCGTCGTGCGCCGTCACATGCTGGTGCATGCCAAGCGCCGCCAAGTACCCCTTGCGATGCAAACTCTTTCCTACTCTTGAGTTAGTATTGATAGATCCGTTCGAAATCACAACCTACCGAGATCAACCAACTTTTCCCAATTGTGGGAGCCAATTTGACGATCGATGGCATCGTGGCGAGCCCCCGGAAGCATTTCCTTTGTAGCGGATGCGGCATTATTCAACTTTGGCCAAGTTCGCTCAATTCCTTCGCCGCAGGTCCTACCAACGCCAGGTTGCACGTTCATGCTATATTCCACCTGACAGTCGATCTTGTGACCTTTACAATGACACTTTGGAACGCCCCAGGCTAGAGCGATGTCGTCGGGAAGGTGTAAGCAGGAGGGAAAGGCGCGCATCCGTTCGAGGAAGTGCTTTGACCACTGGCATGCGATGTCGTAAGACCAAAAGATCTGCTGGAGGCATGTGTTTCGAACAGACGAAAGCCCGATGTAGTCCATGTTGCAATACCTAAGAGTTTGTGAGTGTGAGAGCATGACAAAGACCGTCTCTAACATACCTTTCACCGCGTTGTAAGTCACCAATGCCATTTGGCCGCACAAATTCATGGCGCGCACAAATGGCCATACCGACGCCGGTGCAGCGTAGTCCGGTCGCGTTCTTTGATTCGGCGTGAGCTAGCGTTTTGAAGCCAGCACACGAACTGATCTAATGAGCCAGTTATTGATGAACTCGTTTTTAAAACCGAGAGACTTACGTCGGTTTGCTTGGGGTATTTCGCGATGTGCTTGAGGTACTGCTCCAGCTCCACAAAATACGCAAGGCCCGTATGCAGCCCTGGGTCCAGAGCACTCGGACGACGTAAATTCTTGAGCCGAAAGTTGGCGTCGATGGCTATAATCAAGCGATAGAGATATCTAAAGAGTAAAGAGTATGTCAGTAGAAGCAATGACTGGATGGCGCATGAATACATACTGAACGTTCGCTGGCAGTTCTTTCCAGTTTGCGGGCAAATTGGATCCGGGTCGCGGACAGGATGGGCACTGTATTGCCAGTTGCCCTGCTTCAGTCGAGGCTCGACCATCTTGAACGTGTCCCCTGCCGGCTCGTTTCATCATCTTGAGGTGACCAAACTGGCGGTTCATTCGCAAAAGCGATTTGTAACGCGACTGTGATTGGGCGCCTGTCATTTACATAGCCCAGAATGAAGAGAAGGTACACACCTTTGGAATCTTAACACGGGTATTATCCGTAAGCTTCTCGAGCGACTGATAAAGCTCGAAGACGCTCAGCTTCCCCGAGGCGGAGAGCATCTCGTAACCTTCCAGCATCCGAAAAGTGGCGCCGGTCTTGGGGAAGATACTGGTGGAAGGATAGACTTCGGTTCGCAGCATCTGGATACGAAGAGGCGTGCGTTGGGAACAGCCGCACCAGTCAGCGTTGACTTTGTGGATGGTGTTGTCGTGCATGAGAGTAAAGTCTGTGTTTGCCGGCTCTGGGTTAACGCATGCGTTGACGTCTCGGTGTCCAAATTGAACGCGCAAGCCAAGACCGGCCAAGCTGACAGGCTCAAAACAGCGACCGTTCCATTTCTTGACAGTCGTCAGATAGAGATACCATCAACAAGAGGGGGGAAACGTACCTGGATACGATGTAATGGATTCCGACGGTGATTATGAAGCGTACACCCCAGACATTCGGTAAAAGTGCCCCAGCAGTCCTTGCACCGATATAAAGCCTCGTCGGGGACAATCTCGCGGAGGCCGTCGGAACACGAGGGGCAGAATGACCATGACTGGTCGCTTCGCGCCTCCAGCTGTACTAGCTCCTCAAGAAATTCTTGCGGATGCTCCGTCCTGGCCCAAGCAAGCATATTGTTATCCTTGTCGAGCTGTTAGTCGGGTAGGATATGATATCAAAACAAAACGCACTGAGTTTCCATAACGGCGGGGCCGGGGCGGATGATTTTGGGGGGGGAAGAATCAGTGTGTCCATGCGAGGGGTTGGCCCGTAGTGGGATCAGGGCGCGCGCAGCTGGTTGACGCATGGGACTCGACAACACGTCTGCGGTCCCGCGACAGGCCCACGGTACGCGCCTGGACAACGTTGAGATTTCCGTCATCTTCCTCGTCATCGGCGCGGATAGCTTTGAGGCGTCGCTTTTTGACTGGCATTGGCGTGGGACGTGGACGGTAAACGAACAAATACACGTAAGATGCAACACAACCATGATGGTAGCCAACTAGGTGATCCGAGACTTGCCGCCGGTTCGGGTATTCCGAGGTCCGGCTCTAACTTAGGTACTTCAGAGAGAGCGAACAACATGTAATGTATTTAGTAACCAAATTCTACACAGTGGCGAGTAGCTTGATGAATGCAAGGTGGGCTTCGTCACCCTCTTCGAGACCTGGGAGGCCCTGGGCTAGTAGGCCAGCGAGATTAGTGGCCTCCGACCGAATGCCTGCCGATAGCTTCAGTGAGAAAGGATACAGTAGAAAATCAAGCAATTACCAGCCACCAGAATGTTGATTGCAAGCTTGCTCGTCAGACCCATCTCAGATAACTCGCGCCGCCACTCGGCAAGACGACCGCAATTCTCATAGAACTGGGCGGCCTCAACGGTGAAAACTGACGGAAGTGTAAGGGCATC
The DNA here is from genome assembly GCA_019915135.1 of Strobilurus pachycystidiatus. Classification (NCBI taxonomy): domain Eukaryota; kingdom Fungi; phylum Basidiomycota; class Agaricomycetes; order Agaricales; family Physalacriaceae; genus Strobilurus; species Strobilurus pachycystidiatus. The sequence goes on from JAHLMK010000001.1 coordinate 5,425,364, forward strand.
GTCATCGCAGAGAAAAGGAAACCATACCGCCCGGCGGTGAGATACGAGACGGGCCAGGTTCTGCGGGTGGTGTCCAATTGGCTTCCATGGCCATCTCCAACTCTTGTACAATGTTGAGAATGGGAACCGTGACTGTGCAAAAAACGAATGAGATACTCACCAGCGTCGGCAACCTCTGAGAGCACAACATCGGCATGAGCCATCACATAGACATGGATGCGCTCTCGAGCGCGCTCGCCGTCCTTAGGATCCTTCGGATAGACTTGAGCGGCGGTCATGGTGGTTTGAGTTTGGGGCGCAAAGACTAAAGTAAGCGAGTAGAAGCAATTTGCTTAGTCAAATTGTCAAAGAAGTGTGGCCAATGCAACATGAGGATTCACTACGCGACAGAAACATCATCATCGATTTCAATAGTACCCAGGCAGCCGCATCCACAGCCCACATCGTAAGACGATGCCCCGTCCAAACTCTTCCAGTCGATGATGCATGTATTGAAGCTAAGCGAAAAATTAGTATGAAGCAAAGAATATAATGAAACAAGGACTGACAATCGCTCGCCGCGGATGGTGTCAGTTTGCGGCGGAGTGAGCCTTTTCAACGCGATGTTGGTATCGACACTACAATATCGATGATCATGATTAGCCTGGGACCTGGGTCGAACGACGACCAAACATTGCCGCTTACCAAGGAATGGCGTCTGTGACGGATCCTTCTAGCTCTGGCCTAGGCAGTGAAGGGACGATTGTGGTTTGGTTGAGAGCTGGCATGATGATGGTGGGTGGTGTTGAACGTTGTGTTCCTAAATGGGCAATTGATGCCTTCGGAGCAAACACGCGTGGCTTATCTCCATCATCACCGTGATTTCATTTTCACTAGGGTCATATATCTTTATCATTTCCTTGGCGCTATATCTAATTGCTATCTTTAGATGGCATATGTCTTTACTCGTGAGCAATCTGCCCTCATCCGGAGCCGCCACTTGGAGTGGCACGTTGTGCGCAACTGGAGCAGTCCCAATATGTTCATCGAGACTTGGATTGACGACTTTGGCGAAGCCTTTCCCGAGGTCTTGGCTCTCGGACCTTGGGTGCGAGAGGTGGCCCTGCTTGCTAACGTTCATGACTGGCCGCTTACCCGCTCACTAGCGCTTCCGGGACGAACTGTTGCGCACTTACGATGCCAAGGCAGCCGAAACTGAATGGCGCATGCAACAGGACCTAGAGCTCATTGGCTACAAGATGGAGAACCTCTCGTTGAATCCAACCAATCCATGGACTGCCTGGCGGGAGGAGGAGGACCGTCGCACTGGCGGACATATTGAGGAGGAGACGGCTATAGCGGCGGAAGAGTGGGGGAAGACTCCGTACAAGCCAGAGCCTTGCAACGCTTGGGCGCAGTTTGATGAGATGCCAGTGGACTTTGTTGATAAGTGGTACGCGCATTATGATGGATGGCTGAAGCTGGTAGGGCGCGCCGGCCGTAACGACGGTCCATTGGACCCCGCAGCCCCGCAGTCGGTATTCCCGTTTCCACCACGCGACATCCGCTCCCCATGGGCAAAGACCGAGTTTTAGTGATTAGGCTACTACTAGTTACAGAATAATTTCCGTCTCGATTCTCCTTTTTTTGATATGCATCAAGATAAATGAGATTAATTGAAAGGTAAGTAATAGATGAGACGAAAATATATACAACAGAGATACATTGGTAGAAATAAGAAGATTTAGTCAGTATTCAGAACTCCGGTCCCCAAGCCGACGGCGAAGGCGACCGTGCCTTCTTGACGGTGCTCAACCGTGCCAGCTCAGCCGCGCGCCAGGCGAAGAATACAGGCGGAAGCTCCTCCTCCTGTTCCAACTCTTCCTCTTTGTCGGCAAGTCCGACGGTGAAGTCGACGGCAGTGCCGTCAGTGTCGTAGGTAACACTATCCTCTGGGTCGAAAGAGGAAGACAAAGACGGGCTTGGCGAGCTACGCGGGGAAAAGGATTCAATGGAGGGGGGATTGAGTGGCGGATCAGCTTCGGGCGTGGCGGAAGCGGTGTCCCGAACAGCAGTTGGGCGAGCAATGAGCGCAACATCGCGGGCGGCGACGAGGAATGCGTGACGGGCAACGGCTGCCTGCAGGGCAGGAGTACGACGGTACGGCTTCGGCTGAGGCCGAGGGCGAAGAGGATCGCGTAGAGGGAGAGCCGCGGGTAAGAAACGTTCCCAGAGCCCAGTTGACGCGTTCTTCTTCAATGTAACAACGTTCACGCCCCATGCGAGGCCCTGGTGAATGCGCTGGACTCGACGTCAGTATATGCCAGTGATTTGACGCGTCGAAAACTGACCTGATGACGGATCTTGAATCTTTTCTCATAATCTTGCTGGGACTCGTCGATGAGGCGCGGGAGAGGGAACTCCACGTGAAACATGGTCGCAAAACGAGACTTGAATGTGGGGACTTGGCGACCGCGCAGCGTGGCACCGGCGAGCTCACGCGCCCAAGATTTGAAGAACGCGCCCTCATCTTCCGTAAAGCCCTGCGTGTTGTTGGTCAGAACGGATAAGACATGACCTTGAATGACTTACGGAAGGGAGAGCTGGTTGGGACAAGTAGGTCTGGTGGATCATGAGCGCGTTTTGCTGGCGAAAGATGAGAGTACGCGAGAGAGATGAGGGGGAAGAATTGGGCTTTTTTCGGCTTTTTGTGAACGGCGCGGCGCCGTGTCAGACTCCGCTACCCAACCCAACTCAGCTGTCAGGCATGAACCGGCCAAGCGGCCTGAGAAGGCGAAGGCGCTATTACCACACGTGTAGTGTAGTAGGGCACCCCGCCCTTGCGAGGATCCGTTTCACTAGACTTGACGTTTCTTTTATTAGACCTTTATTTACGTACCAGACAATTGCCCGTTCTTACAAGCGAAGAACAGCCGCGCACGTATTCGCTAACCAGAGGAGAGGGAGAGGAGGAAGCCAGATATCGAGTTCGTGGAGTAAAGATACACGCAAAATATCATAGCAAAGCAAAGTGAACCGACCGAAGACCTAGACCGCTTGATACATAAGCTGACGCTTGCGCTTGGCTACGCGCAAGGTAGCGCGCTCTGCGTAAAAGAAGATGTCAGCGATATACTCGTGGAGCCGCTGGACCTTCACGCGCGTCGTCTCGATATCCTTCCAGTACTCGTTATCAAGCCCCGCTTCTTGTTGCACCTGATTGAGGGCATCCCGAACGTACTCCAGCTTGTGGCGGTAGAACTCCTCCTTTGCAGAGATGTGCTGCACGCCCGCCATGTGGCCTGAGTCCTCGTAAACGTTAATGAGCTCAGACGCGAACCCAACGAGCGAGTTGCCGGTCTCGCAGCGCATCTCGGCATCGACGGTGCGGACACGACCGCGGAGACGCTTGCAGAGAGCTTCGTCGTAGTAACTTGGGATGGATGTCAGGATGGAAGCAAATGACTGTCTGTCGAGGCGTACTCTGGAGCCTGGGGCTTGACAGCCTGTTGGCGACGGTGTCGACCCTCCTTGGCAGCTTTTTCGTCGTAGCGCCGCTTCATGACATCGAGCTGCTCTGCACGGTTTCTGTTACAATGGGGTAAGTGGTCGGGAGGAGAAATAAGGGGCAGAGAACGCACTTTCTGTACCAGCGCATCCGCTTCTCTCTGTCTGCCGCTTTCTTGAGCTCTGGCGTCGTGTATAGCTTTGTTCGGGGCATCTTTGGCGTGTTTGAGTCTAAAAGGTGAAGTGAATGAATAAGGCGTATAGCATGAACAAAGCGTGACGCACCGCAGAGAGAGGAAGGGAATTACAGTTGTTATTAGGTGGGAGGCGATCGTCGAAGTAGGATTGAAACCAGCACTTTCCTAAGGCTATTGCCTTACCATCTGAGTTCATTGGACCTATATCGGACTTTTTCCCGCCAACCTAGAAATAAAATAAATCCAGCCAGCGGTCCCATGGAGGATATTTAGAAAGGATTTTGGCGAATTATTTCGGGGAGTCGGGGTGAGGTGTTGGGTGTAACAAGCAGAATGTTTTCCAGACGGATAATCGGCTATCACTGGACCCGATTGGACCATCATTGGACCAAATTAAATATCTTCCGCGGCACGAATGGTGATGTCTCAGGAACTTAACGCATGCATAGCGGTATATTTCACAGCTCTGCGAGTGAGGGTCCGGAGTCGCAGAGGTAAGGCATAACTAATGGATTGAGAAAATATGATCACAGTGTTCGTTGGACTTTTACTGGACTAAATGAGATTGGAGGCGAGGGCGGGTACTGATGATCCGGGGAAGAGCGCGCACCAGCTTCTCCCCATACCAGGACTCTATGCTCTTCTTCCGGGGGAGTAAGCTTGAAGCGCAATCCATGCAGGGAGAACTCTTTGATGCCGAGGTCTACTGGACCTTTTCTGTTCATCAGCTTACAGTCCGACTGAGAGCCTAAATTTACCTGGAAGACAACAAGTTTGGCCAAAAGATGGAGACAGCGCCAAATTTGGATGGATGGGTATTCCTTGAGCGCTTACAACGAGTCCGCAGTTTTGGAGGATGGCATGGGTCGGAAGACAGTTACCGACTAAAACAGCCGATCGGTCGCCTTGATGTGACCACAGGCCAGGAACAATCTCATCTCAATCTTATCTCGTAATTTGAAGGGTCAAAACCCAAAAAGCTTCGTACTCATCGCGGCCCATTGACGAACTGGCTTCAGAGCCGGGAAACTAGCTCTAAAGCCAGTTCCCACTGGGCTGCAATATATCTGGCAGGAGATACAGCAAACTTTTTTACTTCCATTTCAACTTCACCCGGCTCATATTTTTTATTTAGGTTCACATTGTATTACGGCTGCTTTGACTTGAGTTGCTTTCCCTCGAAACACTTTGCACACAGGTGCACTTGATTCAGAGGACATCAAGCTGATGAATTGGTAACAAGACGTAATATTAGACCGACACTTTGACAAAGAAGTACACGACGTTGTAAGAAATACAGCTAAGATAATAAGTCCAAGATAATATTATGATGATGTGGGTACAATGAAACGGAGCGCCTTTCAGAGATGCAACAAAACCCACTCAGCATCGTGAATGGCACAGAGCCATTCGCCAAGTGCCAACACATCGTCGCCGCACGCAACACCCCACCAGGCCAAGTAGGCAAGGACCGAGTAGTGTCCGTTGACACCGCTCGTACGTAACTTGCCCCAATCGCGCCCATCACAGTCGGGGCGCTGAGCCTCGCGGAAGGGAGCATCGCCGGCTGCAACTCCTCTCCACTTGGGTTGTACTCCAGCCCACCATGGCCAGAACTGGTCGGCATGCTCACGGAAGGTGAGAGCGGGCCTGTAGTCTCGAGCGCGCGCGCGCTGAATCCACTCCTGGATGCTGACAGGACGGATCTTGTTCGCCGGAATTGGCTTCCCGTGAGCGTAGTCCTGCTTCTCTTCGGCTCTGACGTAGACACCCAGAAGACGCGTCCAGTCGCGTCCCAATCCGAAGCTGTCTAGATACACATATGCGTCAACAAGATATGCCGGTTGTGAGGTAGGAAGAGACGGGAGAGCGGGCTCTCGTATGGGAGAAACTGGAGGCGTCGCAGTGCGCGGGTCACCATTCATCAAGTTGGCGTAGGGGTGCGAGGAGTCGTTAGGTCCGCACGTCGGAACGAACGAAGCGAGTAGGGCTGGATCGAGGAGGGCAGGATCGATGTTTGGGCAAGGGGTGGCAGCTGTCAAATTCGTGATGTCTTCGAGAACTTGACGTGTTGCGGGTGGTGGTTGCTTGGCCGTTTGGCGACGAGAAGGATTCGGAGCAGAGCCACCTTGCGTGTGATTCTCTTCATCGTCCTCATCCTCATCCTCGTCATCTCCGTCTGCGTTGACGGCAGCGGGAGCGGCGCGGCCTCCACGTCCACCTTTCTTCCGCGGCTTCGAGGATTGTCCGGCGCGTTTGCGTTTCCCAGAAGCGCCAGAAGTCGAAGCGCCAGAGTTCGTATCAGAAGTCGGCAAGCTGTCATCCGGCGTTTCATTGGTAGGCCCAGACGCTGCTGAGGAACGCTGAGGTGCATTCCATGGATTGTCTTGGCTAACAAACCATGGAAGAGAGGCGGGCATTTCGACGTCGGGGAGGGAGCGCAATCGTTGTTGTTGTATAGCTAGAGCCGACAGATCAGTGGCTGTGATTGTGAATACAGAGAGAGGAGACTGACACCAGCACGACATGCCAAACTCGCCAAGTGCGGCTTGGAACGTCCGATATCGAAGCTTTCCACGATCGCCATCAGCGTCGTGAAACTCCTTTGGGGCTGGAGCCTGGTCTTGCCCAACATTGATGCTTCGAATCCTGTTAGCTGACACGCAAAATAGGAATGATGATAGCTTACGATATGACATTCACCTGGCCACCCTTGCGCGGCTCTGGTCCCGTCCAAGAGAAGGATATGTTACCGCCGAGCAGAGTTGACAGACCTTCGAGCAGAGGCTGCAGGTTTCCGGCGAGACCATCAAGAGCACTTGTCAAACTGTTAAAACGAAGTTATGTGACTAAATTTGGAACTCACGCTTGTGTTTCGACGGGAGATAAAACCTCCAGGGGACGTTTGGCTGCCTCTTTGCCGGCCGCAACGTCTTTGGCATCATCAAGAGCACGCTGACGCCAGTACAACTGCTCCTCCTCCGGGAGTTCTTCCAGGCTAGAGGCGCTGAAGCGAACAACTTCACCTATTCGGCCGCGGCGCGTATCCTTTCCAGATTCAGCGAATGTGTCATCGAATCCCTCCTTGACGTCCTTGAAGCGCTCGCTGGCCCAGAGCTGAGCGGCAGTACGACCGCGTTTCCGCGTGACTTCAACTCCAGCGACCTTGGAGAGCAAGTTCGCCACCGGATCTTTGGAAAGCTGCATCTTCGTCATCTTGTTGATAGGTGTGGCCTTTGACCAACGGGTTTCATAATAATTGCGAACGCTGATACGCATTGTAGAATCCTAGTGCCAGAACCAGGGAATTTTGCGATTCCTGTAGGAGTCTATGCCAGGACTTCCAGTCACAGCACAACGACCAGAGAGACACACGGAGAAACTACCTTAACGCAGGCAAGTCTCCAGGACTAAGGGATACGCGCCTTTAGGACGCGGTATGATCGACCGATCATACTCCTTAACTCCGAATATCATTATCCAAGCGTTGTACTCTTAAAACCAGGAGTTCATTCAACCGTGTCGGTCATGCAACGACAAGTGCCTACCAGAAATAGCACTATGGAAAGTACCCAGGCAGGAGATACTCTACCAAGAAGGCTCAAGGAGTTTACTCGTGCTAAGTCAGAACTCGCGCGACCAAGAATAGATCAAAGGAGAAGATCTCTCTTCCGGGCCATGGCGCCTTCGGAATAGTGATCTCCGCTCCGACGCCCCGCACCAAAGAAAACGGACTTCGATCCGCCGCCGCCGATCACTAAAGATAGACCTGGCTAAAAGGCCCGATCATGGACCTTGTACCTCACTGGAACTCACATATTGATGTGGCGTCACTGAGTTGTCAAAAACGAATCACCTTCCAAGCGCTAAGGATAAACCCAACCAACGCCTAAAGACACGAAAGAACTCATTAAGGAGTTTTGCCAAGACAAGCGGAACCTCGGGAGACAGAAATAGACTTAAGGAAGAGCCAGATCGGTGGTGTGGCGCACTTGGCGCTGACCAAGTGTTCAGTCTTCTCCCGGGTCGGCTGTTTCGAACAGGGATAGCCAATCAGGACGCTAGTACAGAATGACTCGACCTCCGAGAGGCCCGACGAGTAGTAAACCCGCTTACAGTACAGAATAGTAGGAATAGTATAAAAGGCCAGAAAGTGCCAGTAGATAGGTAGCTTAGTGCCCCCACAGTATCCGCTAGTAATACGCAGTCGCTGTAGTGAATCTAACTCGAGTTTCGACTCAACTTACTCTGAATTTGAGAGAACCCAAAAGACCTTGAAGGCCCCAAAAAGACCTTAGAACCATTTAGGCGATATCAGGTGTTAGCAAACTCCTTGAAGAACTCATAGGTTCCTATCCTCCAAGTCACTAAGACAATACCAAACGACACCACTTGGCGTTAGACCCTTGTGTTCGTTAGAAGGCCGGGTTGCAAGTAGTTCTGCCTTGCAATCACGCTCTGTTGTGAAGTATTCGCCTTTGAGGAGTTTAGTTGAGTTTGAACGAGTGTTGTTATCGTCTGAAACACCTTACGGAATCTTTGGTCCCAGTCCAAGACACTAGAAGTTTGGTTTAAGGACAAGGAAATCGCCTTACTTGGTAGCAGTCCAGTAGCATAAACACCTACGGTAGCGGCCTGCCATAAGACAATCACCTTGTACAAAAGAACGATCAATAAGAAGGAGCTACATTGCCTCGCGCTGTTTAAGGTCTCCGTACGTTGTGACTTCGGCCTACGACTTTCAGATTATCTTGTTCGACTTTGTGAATCAATCTCCCTACACCCCCTAAAACTACTCGAACGCAAGTTCGGAATACATCTCTATTGTTCCAATACCAAAAGTACTTGTTCCTTTGAACAACTACACCAGCCTCGCTCCCACAAGGAGTATTAGTGAGATATAAGGATAGATAGGATAGATTTCATAGTCCCCTTTTAGAGGTCTATTTCGAACGTGCATATCATATTTTGGAGCCCACCGCGAGGGGGTGATATATTTTGATTTCAACGAAACCTACCAAGGCATCTGCGAAGTCTTAAATTCCAAACAACGACCTGGCTGCTAGGAACTCTGAACGTTATACCAACAGTCAGAACCAAGCAAACCCGCCACCACCAAAAGCAAAACCAGTCATTGCAGGATCATCAAGTCCTACAAACTCTGGAATAGCAAGTCGGCTTCGAACCAAACGACCTACAGCCGGATCTCTCTTCAACGGAACTCCCCAAGAAGTTGCTGCAGCTCAAAGGCGTTTAGCGAACCCGTCAACACCAAAGTCCAAAAAGTCGAAACGTGGAACAAAAGTACCACCGACGCCCCAAGCATCTACTAGGAGAAGAGCTACTTCAGATCCTGAAACACCTTCGCGAGCTACTACCAGCCAAAGGCGATCTTCAGCCTCCGAAATCTCGCCTAGTTCTACGAGCTCCACACCTTTTGGAAGTCCTCTAACTAGTTTAGAAGACGACGACAGTTTACCACCGATTCCTACGTTTATTAAACTTCGGAACCTCCAACCCACGAACCAACACTATGCCCGCAATGGCTGCCGTTAGAAAGTTAATCCCTTCTGACGAACTCAGTGATGAGGCAAAAGCAGAAATCAAGGACAAAAAGGTTCCCATACCTTTCTCCAACAACGCCCCCAAATGCAAAGGCAAAACTGGAGAAGATATTAGGGAATTCTTCGCGACTTGTGACTGGATCTTCGATGTCTCGAACGTCAAGGAACAAGGAACCAAAATGGAGATGGCTGCCTTCTACGCAGGCCATGAACAGAGGAAACGCTGGCACCGACATGCAGACTATGCAAAAGGTGTTTGGGCAGACTTCAAGGAATCAATTTTAGCCTCCTACTCGAAGGGTAAGAACAATCCGGAGTATGTCCCTAGCGACCTCAAGGACGCTTTGGAACCTTACATCGCCCGGCCTGTTAATAACAAACAGTATTGGGAAGCGTTCTCGCGCGAAGTTCTCCATATCCTGGAAGCTTTGATTCAGAGTGGAGAGGTAACCAACAAAGGTGCCATTGAGTATATAAAGTCCTCCCTTACGGAAGGAATCTGGCACAATGTCCTAGGAGATCTGAGGCAGGAAGTGTTGAAGACAGCAGTCGCTGGAACTACTCCGACGTATGATTTTACCTTGGATCAAGTAGCCAAGGCAGTCTCCAATTACTTCCTCACGGACAAATGGGTATCTGGTCCCCCGACCACGAATGCGTTTTCCAGGGACTTAGTCCCTATGCCAACGTCGCGGGTCAAGACCGAGGAACTGGACGAATACCTGAACCGTATAGCCTCGCTCCAGGACGTTATCCAGAAAGGAGAGAAAGATCGAGAGGAATCTAGAAAGAATGATCAGAAACTCTTGACGGCAGTCCTGGAGAGTCTGCAGAGGACCAACATTCAAGGTCTGCGTTCACAAGGCTATGTACAAGAAACACCTAGTGTGTATTTACAAACTCCAATGAATGGCGTTTCGCTTCCGACCAATCTGCCTAACGGGATCTATAAGACTCCGCAAGGTGCGATTCCTCCAGGCAACAAGTTTGTAGTAAACGATGGAAGATGTTATTTCTGCCGGGATGTGGGGCATATAATCGCCAATTGTCCGGTGAAAGAAATGTGTGAAACCCAAGGTCATATATTCAAACCAGGGGGGACAAACATCTACCACTTACAAAATGGACAGCCCATTCAAAGGACCAATGCGAAGCAACCGCTAAGTCCTTGGGAACAGGTACAGAAATACCAGCAAGAAAATGCAACCAAGGTCTCCGCGTTCCAATCCCAAGAAGATGAATTCGCGCCGGATCCTTCGGTATATATGCAAATGACTCCCCAGGAAAGCGAGTTCAGTAGTGAACCATTTTCGGGTTTCGGCAAGGCTTGATGAAGGAAGGGGTGCCTAGTGCACAGACTCCTCCGGAGAGCCAGTTGACTGTTCAAACTCGACAAAGTAATAAAGATAATCATTCCAAACCGGTTTCAACACCGGAAAAGATAAAAATACCTTGGCCGCGGGACCGGGTCTCCGTGGTAATACCTCCTAAAGCCCCGGTATCGCCAAAGGTAACCTTCACTAAACCTGAAGTCACCCAAGAAATACCTCCTGTGGATCAGGAAATTCTTGAGGAGATTCTGGCTATGGAAGAACCTGCGCCTGCAGTGCAGCCTAAGGAAGATTCAACTCTACCTTCGAGTACACCAACGAACCAGAAGACCTTACACCCTCAGCAGAAGGTCAAAAGTTTCCAACGCCGCAGCTTAGCGGAAGAGTTGCTACACAAGAATCCGAGCTGGAGAGAAGCATGGAAGTTCTTACTTCCGGAAGCTCTCTTAGCAACGAATCCTCCGTGGCAGCAAAGCATATCGGACTTCATTAGAAAACGAAATGCGCCGGTTTCGGTACTCCAACAGGAAGAATTGACCGAAACGGTACAAGACGACTACCAACCGGAGTTATACTCAGTTAACTTACAAGCACGAGACAACTTGCCGATTGGAGGAATTGTAGTTCACGATGCGGTGGAACAGTTCATAAACCTCACTGGAGGGCAATATACTGGACCATTCCACATGACTACGGGAAACATTGCACCAGAGAACGCTGATCTAAGGACGTTCTGGCCTATGATAAACCGCAACGGAAAGAAGGAAAGTCTCATTGACGGGGGTTCTCAAATCGCCTCAATCTCGCTGAAAGCTGCGTTGGAACTAGGGGTTTCTTATGATCCCAACTTCAAAATAACCATGGAAAGCGCGGATAAAGGACGGACTAGTACACTTGGGTTAGCCCGCAATGTACCCTTCGACTTCGAAGGGATTGTGTACTACCTCCAGTTGCATGTTCTGGAGGACCCCGCCTATGAAGTCCTATTAGGTAGACCATTCGAGATTGTATCCAATCTGGTAATTACGAACTTGTCCAATGGAAACGCCTTGGGAACTCTGACAGATAATACCAATGGCAAGAAGTTGACCATACCATCGTACCGACGAGGACAAATACCTAGGCATATGTTACCACCGGGGCAACAGGGTTTTCACCTGGACTCAAGGAAGTAGGAAACGCCTACGGAGAGGCGGTGTTGATCCTGGAAAGATCACCTAATGGTAATGTAGAAATCAAGCAGACATGGGTACCAGGAGAAAATGAAGCACACTTCCGAGAAGGAGCCTTAACGTCCCTCTACCTGAAGAAATCTCCTGCGTACATAGACAAGGCGGCAAAAAGCCTTAGGAAACAACATGCCTTTATGAAAGCCTCTACGGTGCCAGGAACTGTCCCAGCTAGCCTGGTAACGCCTCGGGGTTTATTGAAAGAAATCAACGCAACCAAGGTACAAGGATTTCGAAAGGTGTTTAACATAAAGGGAATTGCCGAAGATCAAGAACGAACTAAGTCCCACGCCACAGTAACCATGAATCTCTTCTATGGGGTACCACAGGAGTTGCACAAATCATTCTCAGGACTTTCAGTGACGCTACCTAAAGATTATGTGACGGAAGCACAGGACAAGTTCCTGGAGCTGGAAAGTCAACGTCCAGTACGAGGCGTGTTCGCCGGGAAAAAGTATAAACCGATGGCGCTGAAAACCAAAGCCCATCTGGGGACTCTACCCGAAGAATTCAGGATCAAACGACATATCAAAGGCGATCCTCTAGCAGGAATGCCTGAACTCAGTCCAGATCCCCCGCCCTTCGTACCAACTGGAAGGTATACTGCGGAAAGACGTGAACAACTACAAGCGGACCACCCTGGAGATTTTCTGACTTCGGTGGAAAGACGAATTGTAGACCAACTTATGTGTGGACAGAATGCGGGATTCGCCTGGGAGGAAATGGAAAAAGGACATTTTGACCCAGAGTACTTTCCACCTGTCGATATACCCGTTATTCCACATACTCCGTGGGTGTTAAGAAACATACCTATACCCCCAGGAATCTACGATGAAGTCTGTAAGATAATCAAGCACAAACTAGACTCAGGCGTATATGAACCTTCGAACTCTTCATATCGCTCAAGGTGGTTCTGTGTAGTGAAAAAGGATGGCAAGAAACTCCGTTTGGTACATAGCTTGGAACCTCTTAACGCGGTAACCATCGCACATTCGGGGTTGCCTCCTGCTACAGAGGAGTTAGCTGAAGCGTTCGCAGGAAGAGCCTGTGGAGGTACACTGGACTTGTATGTCGGGTACGATGAACGGCTACTGGCCACTGCCTCTCGCGATATGACTACCTTCTCAACACCTTACGGTGCTTTACGATTAAAGACTTTACCTATGGGATGGACCAATTCGGTTCCGATATTTCACGACGACGTTACAACCATTCTAATGGATGAAATACCGGCGTTCACAAGACCTTACATCGATGATGTACCTGTCCGTGGTCCAGCCACTAGATATGTACAGCCGGATGGAAGTTATGAAACGCTTCCGGGGCATCCAGAAGTTAGGCGCTTTGTCTGGGAACACCTTCTAAATATGAATCGTATTATACAACGAATGAAATATGCCGGAGGTACCTTTTCTGGACATAAAGCCATCATATGTGCGGAAGAAATAGTAGTCGTAGGACATGTCTGCACTTATGAAGGAAGGAAACCGGCAGAAGAAAGAGTTAAGGTGATTTCTGATTGGCCACCTTGTAAGGCACTGACCGAAGTTAGAGCTTTCCTAGGGACCGCGGGGATCTTCAGGGCCTTCGTGAAAGACTACTCAAAGAAAGCCTTACCTCTTACCCGGTTGACTAAGGACATAACGAAGTTTCAATGGACGGATATTGAACAAGCTAGTATGGACCTCCTCAAGGAAGCAGTTAGGACTTGTCCGATGCTAAAACCCTTGAATTACGAATGGTCAACTCCGATCACCTTGTCGGTAGATACTTCTTACCAAGCGGTAGGATATTACCTATCCCAAGTAGATCCGGATGACCCAAAGAAAAGGTACTATGCCAAGTTCATGTCCTTAACGCTCAACGACCGAGAAGCCAGGTACTCCCAAGCGAAGAGGGAATTGTTTGGTCTGTTCCGGGCATTGTCCGCGTGTAAGTACTATCTCCTAGGTTGTAGAAAACTAGAGATTGAAACAGATGCTAAGTACATCAAAGGGATGCTGTCGAATATTGACTCCCTAGCCAATGCCAACCTACAAAGATGGGCAGAGGAGATTTTGATGTACCATTTCAAGCTTATACACGTACCAGGAAAAGTCCATGGTCCAGACGGTCTTAGCCGCCGTCCTGCTTCGGAGAACGACGAAGTAATACCCAGACCCGCTCAAGGGGATGAGGACGATCGAATCAATAGCTTTGAATATCAAGAACCTGAGGACCTTCCGACCGAAGACAAACCTCGGGAGTTTGAGACATTCAGATATGATATCGATACTAGGGGAGGCTACAGCCAGGAAATAGCTAGAAGTCCCTTGCCAAAGCATATGAAAGTATCTAAGGCAATTAGGACCTCCGCGCTAACTGGTATCAAGGACATTGAGGAGTGGATGGAGATCGAGGAGTTCCCTAGCTTAGTAAAGAGTAAGCGAGAACGCCTTTGGGAAAGTAGGTTGCCAGATCTCCAGCCACACTTGGTCGGGAGTAAAGTCCAGAAGGATGAAGACTTCGAAAGATGGAGTCAGGACTTTTCAATCAGACACGAGAAACTATATAGGTCTCACTTAGATGGAAATCTCCGCCGTGTACTCCTACCGAAGGAAAGGATTCCGATTTGTAAAGCTATGCATGACAGAGCTGGTCATAAAGGTCAGTACTCGGTGCTTCAGCTACTTACCAAACGGTTCTGGTGGCCAGGGATGGAGGTAGACATACGGTGGTATGTGCGATCTTGCCTTATATGTCAAAAGCGACAGAAACGAAACATAAAGATAGCGCCAACCATCACCTCTACACCTGGGATATTCGAGAGGGCCTACATAGATACCTTCCGAATGCCCAAGGCCGGGGAACATTCAGCCAAAAAGAAACAACCATCCAAGTGGGCTGGGTTCAACGCTGTTACCGTAGCAAGGTGTGGTCTGACAGGTTGGCCAGAAGCCAAAGCTCTCCGAGATGAAACAGCGGAAACACTGGGAGAATGGATCTTTGAGGACATTCTCTGCCGCTGGGGCTGCATCAAGGAGATTGTAACGGACAATGGCCCAGCTATCAAGAAAGCCCTTAGACACATAGAGGAGAAATATGGCATCACGGGTATCCTGATTACCGCCTATAACAAACAGGCAAATGGTAAAGTCGAAAGAGGACATTGGGATATTCGCCAGTCACTCTTTAAGGTGTGTAAAGGAAATCCGGAACATTGGCCGGAGTATCTACACGAAGTCCTATGGGCAGAACGAATCACTATCAAAAGGAGTATAGGAACTTCTCCCTTCCATGCTGTAACGGGCTGTGAACCTATAATGCCTATGGACCTGGTGGAGATTACCTGGCTGGTGGACATGCCAGATCACCTTGTATCGCACTCGGATTTGGTTGCACTCCGAGCAAGGCAGTTAATAAAACACAAAGGCGATACGGCAAGGTTAAAGTCTAAAGTCCTTCTGAACAAGCAGAAGGCAGCGGAGAAGTTCATGGAGGAATTCAACAACAGCATTCCGCGTTATGTATTCGAAACAGGTGAATTAGTGTTAGTACGAAACACCCGGATTGAAGCCGAAATGAACGCCAAGTTCAAAGAACGCTTTATGGGACCTTTTGCGGTGGTTTCCAGGACATCCGCAGGGAATTATGTGGTATGTGAGCTGGATGGCACCATCTGGAGGGATAAGATAGCTCAATTTCGAGTAATCCCCTTCGTAGCCAGAAGGGACCCTATTGCTTTAGGAGAAACGTTCTTCTCTAGGCTTAGGCGTATCAGTCGCGGAGTCGGAAAAGCGTTGGATATGATTGCGAAAACTACTTAGATCAAAAAGTAGTAACGAAGAGGCCGTACCAAAAAGATTTGGATGCAAATGACAGTTAAGGATGCAAGACTGGCAACAGAGGTACTCGAACCGGCGCTCGGGTTTGAAACCAAGTCCGAGGCGAGGCGCTCAGCCGTTGAGCCAGTGGTGTCCGAAATCTAGCAAGTGCTCTGGCAGGATGACGGGGACGTCATCAGAAAAAGTAAGAAGGGAATAGAGGGACAATGGTCCCATTTATTCTAAAGACTATAATTTCGAAATAAAAATGAAATTTTGGGCTCTAAATACGGTACATGAGACCTTCGTAACGAGGAAATGGAAAGAAAAAGGGTCATAGCCCCTTGAGACTATGACGCACGACTCGGGCAGGGCTGTGCCCGGCTACGAACGAGAAAGCTTAAAGGTGATGAGCAACGAAGGTGATGCACGAAGCGAAGAAAAGAAGCCTGGGCAAGTCCACGCACCTTCAACCGCACCCACCATGTCGTCGCCAACACCAGAGGTCGCCCCGGAGAACAAAGTGCGTCTCCACCAACAAGGCACAGCAGGGAGGCGAACTAACTTACCTAAAGGAGAAGTCGCCCACCCCTGCGAACGAAAAGGAGGCCTCCCCAGAGGAAGAGCGCGTCAAAAAGGCTGTCAAGGTAAGCCAGACGTGACAGGGAAAAAGAAAAAGAACGGCTAAAAACGAGTCAAAACAGGTAGACGCGCGTCCCGAGGAACTACCTGATGCAAGGCCGTTGTTCGACTATAGCGGGTTCCTCCTGAACAACCGCGTACCAGTCGGATTGCGAGCAGCAGGTATAGACCTGGCGTTAGCACAGGAGCTGTCGGCGACGCCGGAGCGTACCAGAAAGATTCTGGAGGGACATGGCTACAAGACCTACCGTGCCGATGCCGTCTTCTGGACGGAATTTCAGGATGTGCTCGAGACGCTAGACGCCGCCATCGACTCACCTCTGGAACGCGTCGAAACCGCTCTCACTCGGGCCCTCGATCAAGTGGAACTCGGTCCAAAGAATAACGAACCGCCAACCATTGCACCTGGAGATAGGGAATATGAGTGGTTATAACCATTGATCTTGTTTCCACCTACAATGGTTATAACCAGTGCTGAACAGCGGGGAAAAAGCCATAACTCGCTGGTTACAACCAGTGGTGGCTGTGTAGCCGCATTTAGCCTGTGTCCGTACCTACCCGACCACATATAGACCATTCCCCAGAGCTGCCATCGGCCAAATGTAGCAACTCGCATGGCAATTAGGACCATTCCAATTCAATTACACGTTTATTGATGGTGACTACTTGATTGAGCAAAAAATCGGTCGAAAACTAGAATGTCCGTGTGTACAATGTCCAAAAGAGATAGTAAGCTAGAAGAGGGAGGCGCATCAGTCATCCAAAGTCGCATCGTCATCGTTTGCCGCCAGCGCACGCGCTGCAGCAAGCCCCTCGATAGCCAGCTCGTCCTCAGACTCCGATTCCTCCACCTCTTCCCTGATCTCGATCCGATCCGGAATCCTCCTTTCACGAGACTTCCACGGCCGGGCCCACATGTCAACGAAATGACTGGCAAGGCTGCGGCGGACCGCCGCCTGGCGATGAGCATACGCGCGAATTCCCGCCGCCAAGGCCGGACTAGCCTCGTCCCAACCACTAGAGCGCTCCGTCAGCCACAGATCCGCCTCCCGCTCCAAAGAGACCACTATGCGCCGCTTCTCCTCAGTCAACAGCTGCACCTCTTCCGTCCAGCTCCTCGCCCTCGCCCTACTCTTCAGCCACTCAACCCGAACTGAATCGTTGAGCTCGTCGTTATTGTAAGAGTCGAGCGCGTTCTCCATTCGCCAGATCCAGGAAATTTCGTAACTGCCACTGCCGAGCTGTGTCTGCTGAGAATTGATGCCCGTCTTGCGTCGCTTTTCCGTGGGCTGGTCGACATCGAATATGAAGCTGTCCATGGCACGTATGTCGGCATCCTCCAATACTCGGAGTTTCTCTTCCCAACCTCCCGGCCCTCGAAGCAACAGAAGCGCCGCTCGCGCTACTCGATACTTTTGCACCGCTAGATTCGACTTTGCCTCCAGGCGCTCGATGATGGCGAATGACCTCCCGGTTCTCTTCTGCCCTCGGACGTTTCGCTTTCGGAAGGCGGCAACAGAACGACGCGTACGCTGCATCGATCGAATCGTTTCCAGCGCGTCATAGCACTGAGCCTCCCGCAGTTTATCCTCCTTCTCTGCTACCTCTCCAATACATCCTTGGGCTCGTGCGGCAGGACTGAGAGCCGAAGGCATGAGGAGAAGTTCCGTCTCAACATCGCCCTCCCTGGATCCAGCGAGGTCTCTGATGGCGATCCTGACCGCTGGCATATATACGCTCTGGACGTCCCGCAACTGACGGAGCTGCCGCTGGAGCTGGGCACGCTTTTCCTGGATCTCTTTGACTACAGCGGGTGCGTCCTTGTTGTCGCTCTTCATTAGGTAGGTGACACGACGCCTAGCAAATGATGATTAGTGATAATACGGACGACTAGAAAGAAATACGCACTGCACGTCTTCAATCAGAAGACCTAATGCAACGCAGACCGACGGACTAGTCTCGTGTAGCGGGAATGAGGCGGCTTCAGCTTTGCGCTCCTCCTCTGCCAATTTCTGACGAATAGTGTTTTCGCTGGCATCTAGAACCCATCAATACTCAATTGACAGAACGTAGGAGATAACTTACGAAGAGCGGGAAGAAAATAGGGATTTTCCTTCTCGCTATCTTGCTCCCATCCTTCCACTTGCTTTGTCCACTTGTCCGCGCATCCCGCCGGTAAGATTGCCGTGAACTCTTCGTGCGCTGATACGTGCGCTGACCGTCCCTTGAGTGCCTGATAGTGTCGTCGATGAGTCAGTCTCCCTAAACAACGCATTAGAGAATTGAAAAAAGGCAGCTATGAAAGATAAACCTAATCCAGTCGTCTTCGCCCAATTATGGCTACTCATCTGCCGGTCCAGAATGTCATGCCGATGACCAGGCAGCATCTCCTTCGTTGCCGGCGCTGCGTTGTTCAAACCCGACCATGTGCGTTCGATACCCTCGCCGTCCGTCCTGCCCACGCCATGTTGGATATTCATGCTGAATTTGACCTGGCACCCGATTTTGTGGCCCTTGCAGTGACATTTCGGGATGCCCCACGCCATCGCAAGATCGTCGGGAAGATGGAGACATTCTGGCATCCGACGCATGCGCTCGACGAAGTGTATCGACCATTGACAAACGATGTCGTACGACACAAAGATTTGACGGAGTCCTCGCGCCACGATACTCAGAGCTGATAGACTGATATAATCCATGTTACAGTATCTAGACAAGACAAATGAGAAATGGGTATAGCAAAGAGTCATTAGAAATTCTTACCGTTCACCGCGTTGCAGATCGCCCGCCCCGTTGGGGAGAATGAACTCGTGCCGCGCGCAAATTGTCATTCCAATGCCCGTTGAACGCAAGCCGGTTGCATTTTTGGATTCGGCATGGGCGAGCGTCTTGAAGCCTGCGCAAGAGCTGATCTGTACCTCACGGTCAGTAAATAATCACAGGAAATAAGGAAAACCCACATCTTGCTGTTTCGGGTATAGAGCAATGTGCTCCAGATACGCCTGTAGCTCGACGAAGTAAGCCCACCCTGTGTGTAAGCCAGGGTCCACGGTACTCGGTCGACGCAAATTTTTGAGCCGAAAATTCGCGTCCAGGGCGATGATTAGTCGATAGAGAAATCTGAAAACATTGTTAGTCGACTGCAGAGTGAAAGATAACGAATCACATACTGTTGTTCGGCCGGCATAGACTCCCAGTTGGCAGGAAGATTGAAGCCAGGGCGCGGGCACGCTGGGCAGCGAAGCGCGAGCTCGCCTGAGGCCGTAAGAGCACGACCATCCTTCATAGCACCGCGTCCAACCCGCTTCAACATCTTGAGGTGTGCGAACTGGCGATTCATTCGAAGTAAAGACTTGTACCGGCTCTGGGATTTTTGATTAAACACAATCCCCGAATTAGAGAATAAGCAGCGTACCTTTGGCAGTGCGACTCCGGTATTATCAGTCATGCGTTCCAGCGCCTGATAGTATTCCAGCGTGCTGAGCTTGCCCGAAGCAGCGAGCATCTCGTAGCACTCCAACATCCGGAACGTAGCACCTGTTTTGGGGAATTTTGTCGTGGCAGGAAAGAGCTCTGTCCGTAGCATCTGGATGCGAAGCGGAGCGCGTTGATCGCAACCACAGAAGTCGGCGTTAACTCGATGCACAGTGTTACCGTGGAGAATGGTAAAATTTGCGTGGGCGGGTTGGGGGTTGACGCAAGAGTTGACGTCCTGGTGGCCAATCTGAACGCGTAGACCAAGGCCCTTTAGAGTGACTGCTTCGTAGCATTGGCCGTTCCAACGCTACAACAAAAATCAACCACGGCACGAATATGACAAGTAGAGGACGTACCTGGATACGATGCAGAGGATTACGAGTGTGGTGCAGGATTGTGCAGCTCAAGCACTCGGTGAATGTGCCCCAACAATCCTTGCAGCGAAATATAGCGTGTCCCGGCACGATCTCTTGAATACCGTTATAGCAGGTCTGGCAGGGCCTATCCGCGCTACCGATAGCTTCCAGACGCGTCATCTCCTCCAAAAACTCCTGCGGCATGCCATCGTCGACCCATTGCATTTGGTTCCGATCCTGCCGGACAGCGTCAAAGGACTACCCAAGGCAAAGAGTCGAGGAACATACGGGATTAGGTTTGCGCTGTAGTCTGGCGGTGGAAGGAGGGGGGATGTGAAAACGGTTGGTCCAGATGGCCGGCATGGCATTGGCGCCTTCGTCGCGTGCACAGCTTGTTGAGGCGGAAGTCGACATGCGCTTGCCATCTCGGGAGAGAGCGACTGTCCGCGCTTGAACAACCTGCAAATTATCGTAGTCTTCATGGTCGTCGGCGCGGACCGCCTTGAGGGTACGTTTTTTCGAAGGGGCCGGCATGGAAAGACAAAGAAGTGGGAGTCGGTCGCATGTTGGTCACGGCGCTCAACAAGTTTGGGGCTGTGGCTGTGTTTGGCCTCGAGATCACTTCATGTCCTTCTTTTAATTTAACAAGCTTTAAGTCGCAATCTAATCTACGGATCCCCTGCCGTGTTCTGGTCGCCGCCATCGTTCTCCTCGCCGCCATCGTTCTCCTCGCCACCAACAATCTCCTCGCCACCAACAATCTGCTTGTGGCAAGCACACAAACACCTGGACTGCCAGCTAACATCATAGCTGATCATGACTTCCGGCGACGGCACCGACATCGCGCGAGCAAGAGCCACATCCAGTTCACTATTACCTGTAATGAGGTAGAGCTGGAAAGAATGGTGCAGCGACATACGAGGGGGAAATGGACAAGCGTTCTCCGATCACAAACTCGCTCTGACTCTGAAGACTGCCCATCGCGCATTCAGTAGACACGAGGACAAGACGAGGACGACAGACTTACTGCTTGGCTTCATTTTGTCGCATGGCCTTCAATCGCCAGTTTCCATCGGAGCTATAGATGCGAGTCAATAAGGTGCGCCCCAGGTTACTATTCAAATGCACTTACGCCACAAAACGTTCTCCGCCCCACGACGTACTGCTCTTCTTGACCTTGAAGCGATTCCTGGACTGCGAGCTCGGCATGGTGGGCAAAGGTGAGAGATCGAGTACGGGAGTAGAGCGACTCACTCACGATATTAGAGTCGCAGCGACAGACATCGAAGAGTCCTGTCGTACATAATGGATGCGCCCTGCTTCTATCCTTGGACGGACACGTGTGTTGGCCTTCACTCATTACCTCCATCACTGACCTCAACTTGACGAGGTAAAAGCTAATCAGTACTGTTAACGGACGTGCTAATGATTTTCGAGACAGATGTATGTTTGCACGGAAAAGCAAGTTCTCGCGTTTCGCAAATATTGTCTGTCGTACCATACGACGCGCCACCTCGAGTTCTTCGATATGTGGCTCCAGGCCTGGATCGATACGGTGCTTCTTCACGTTCAACCCGAATTAGCGGCACTAGCCTCAGACGTTTTATTCAATGTATGTTGTTACACTTACTTGAATGTTCATGCTCATGCTCACTGCAATGTGCAGATCGTCCTTGGCGAAGTCGAGCGCAGTTATGATGCTGCTGCCGTGGAGGCAATGCTGTCAATGGAGGACGACATCCAGGATCTTACCTACGGAATGTATCAGCTTTCCTTGTACACTCGTTGGGACCCGGATTCGATGAGAAGCATTTCGGATACATGGCGGACGTCGCCATCGCCCTGGCCCTCCTCATCACGCACCGGATGGGAATCTTATAGAGACGACCTTTGGGGCAATTGAGTTGAAGCAGGCAGAGGGTTCCGAGATCACTCGATAAATACAATGTCATACAGATATTTTTAATTTTAAGTGGTCCGTATAACGATGAAGGCGAGTATAGCGAAATAAAAAGCAACAAGATATAAAGTAGAATAATATGATATCGGACTAAAAAGATGCGGGAGATAGGGCGGCAGATATATATAATTTACGATTAAAACTCGGGACCCCAAACAGGCGAGAGCGAGCGCGGGCGAGGCGGCGCTGCGCGTCTGGCGCGTACGAGCTCTAGCAAGGATGGACCTTTGCGAGCAGCCTGCATCTCTTGCACCCATTTTCCGACATCGCGATCCATGGCTTCTGTGTCCTCCTCCTCCGATTTGACATCGGTCTGAAGTCCAACGGCAGTGGCCTCGGTTCCTTCACTCGCAACGTCCATGACAGCGTCGGGAATATCATCGTCGAGGGACTCTGTCGACGTGAACGAGAGGGAGGAAGAGATGGATGGAGATGGAGACCATGAGGAAGAGAGGGACGGAGACCGGGAGGAATCGACAGCGGCAGGGGACGCGTCTCTCACAGCGGCAGGAGACGCGTCTCTCACGACAGGGGACGCGTCTCTGGACTGGTCGGACGCGACAGAGGGCTCGGCAACGCGCTCAGGTTTGACGAGCCGACGAGGGCGAGGGCGAGGGCGAGGCTGACCGTCATAAATGACGAGGTTCTTGCGCCGCTCCCAGAGGCCGTGCTCGTTCTGGACCGTCATTAACTTGCGGCATCCCCACAACAGTCCGAAACAGAGGTTCTAAAAGTCACAATCAGAGAGGACTATGAGCAAGACGCGTTGAGTACATACCTTGCAACGCTTGTTGAAGCGTTTCAAGTGATCCTCTTTCGTCTCATCGAGGAGACGGGGCAGCGGAAACTCGACGGTGTGCAGCGTTTCAAAACGCTGACGAAAGGCCTTGATATCACCGTTCCGTTTGTGGACGCGCGCAAGCTCGCGGGCGGAGCTGATGAAGAATGGAGCCTCGTCGGCGGTGAAGCACTACGCATCGATATCAGCAGGGACGCGACGCGTCAAGGAAGGGGAGACGTACCTTAGGAAAGGCAGGAGGAGCCAGGAAAGTCTGCTGAGACATTTTGAAGGCTGAGGACGCGTCGATTGCGAGCTGGAGTGAAAGGAGGTGGGAGACGAAGGATTTAGAGTTTTTGCCTCGTTTTGTCGACGGAAGTGTGCCGACGACGACTCCGCTACTCAGCAACAACTCAGCTGTCAGGCGAGAGTCGGCAAAGAAAGATGCACACACCACGCGAGAAGAGGCATAGCTAGATCGTAGATGGGGAGAATCGCATGAGAGGCGCTGCTCATTTACGTACAGAACTAGCGCAACGGCGGTGCGTGAGGACCTGAAAATGCGTTAATAGAGGGGCCAGCGACGAGTGGGGCGATGATAACGTACAGTTCAAACCAATGTTATATTTTGGACCTGCTACTTTTGCTGATAGAGAAGTTGGCGGCGGCGCTTTGCTGTTTTGAGCGACCGAGCCTTGGCGTGTTGAAGGAGGTCCTCGAGAAGGGAATGCACACTTTCGAAGTGGGCGCGCATCTCGAGGGCATCCTTCGCGTACTCATGTCCCATCCCCGCCTCGTCTTGAATCTGCCCTACGCCTTCCCGCACGTACTCTAACTTTTCGCGATAGAAGAACTCCTTGGTGGAAATGAGGTCGAATCCCGCGGCCCAGTCCATCTCCTCGAATTGCTCTACCAGTTTGGCGGCGTAAGCGATGAGGTTATTGCTGCTGTCTGCACGCAATTCGGCATCGACTAGGCGGAGCCGGCGAAGGACGCGCTTGCAGAGCGCGTCGTCGAAGTACCTAGCAGATTGATTAGCCAGTTCAGAGAAAGAAGAGAGCACGCACTTGACTGGCGCCGCCTGTGGAGCCTGCGCGCGACGACGTTTGCCTTCTTTGCGGGCTTGGACATCGTACCGACGTTTTTGCGCCTGGAGTTGGGATTCCCGGTTTCTGGCTCGTTGCCGTCAGCGTCAGAGGAGTGGAGATGCAACGACAACGCACTTAAAGTACCATCGAAGGCGTTTATCCTTCTCCGCCTGGGCTTTCTCCTCCGGGGTGTTGTATAATTTCTTGCGGCCCATGGTGGCGGTAGTAACTAGAGAGAGGCCTCGTCAGTCTAAGAATGCAGGCGCTAGGCAATACGAGGGCTTACAAAAGGTATTGGAGTGGTTGTAGCCAGTCAAAGGGAGGTAGCACAGGTGAGCGTACGAACGGAATCAGCAATTGCTCTGGGTACTTGCCTTAGGAAACGAGATCACTGGACTTCTATTGGACCTTTATTCTTACCTCTCACAAATAAAATCGGAAAAAATTCGTAGCGTTAAAATACAATTGATTATGGTTTTAGGTATTTTTTGGGGAGCAAGAATAGTGACGAATGACTGTTGTCGTCGTCGACAGTCTGAACGTGAATGGAATGATGATTGGACTGCTACTGGACTTCTATTGGACTACTACTGGACCGTTATCATAGCTCCCTAGAGAAAGCGAGTACCCATAAAATGGCAACGCGTAGACCTGAGGGACGTGTAAGTGATCAATGTTTCGCAAATCCGAGGACGACCTGTTTGAATGGTGAGTTATACGGATATCATTTGTCTCGGCATTTTAATGGACCTTAATTGGACCGAAATGGTAGCGGTCCGTGCAGGGAGTGGACAGTCTGGGAAAGAGTGAGTAATCAAGGATAAGACGCTGGACAGTCACTTCGTCGCGATCCGGGAGTGTTTTCTTGACTGAGCCTCGATAGTAAGTCCAAAGAGTTGCCTACAGTTTGATTGGACCATTTCATTTCGGAACATAGGTGCTGTTCCGGAAGACCGAATACCAGAGGCATCGCGAGCAGACAGCTAGACAAGCACAGCATGACCATGAGCGCCAGCGGGAAGGGTACAACCGTTCATTACTGAAGGTAGAGTTTATGCGACTCGTCGTTCTCGGAAGAGGTGGTCCGGCTAAAAGCGCCGAGCAGTCATTCTGATGTGACAAGGGACTGGCCAAGCCGGTTCGATTGATCTAATTGATGTCTTGTACGTGATACGTGATCCTGGTGCAACTTGGTATACGGCACAAAACTCCTGTACTACCCACAGCCAGATGGCATACTGGTTCTGAGCACTGAAGAACCAGTGTTGAGTACCAGGTCCCATCTGGCTGTGTATTTTGGATCATACAATCGTCAGTCATTTTTAATTTTCCGGACTTTCGGCTATCGTCTCGCGGACCGCCCTTAATTTTGATAACCT
Organism: Strobilurus pachycystidiatus; assembly: GCA_019915135.1. Classification (NCBI taxonomy): domain Eukaryota; kingdom Fungi; phylum Basidiomycota; class Agaricomycetes; order Agaricales; family Physalacriaceae; genus Strobilurus; species Strobilurus pachycystidiatus. The sequence continues at coordinate 5,450,654 of JAHLMK010000001.1, forward strand.
CATGTTGATGTTTTCTAATTTTGTTCCAGGTACACTATAGTCTCCGCGCATCACTGCCGCCATGTGCATGATGCATATTTACGCCGGATAACTCACGTCGACAGCGCATATTCTATTCAGACTTCAAGCGCGGCTGCTTCACTGGCTGCAGCGCGCTTGATAAGAGAGTCCACATAGACATTTTTCTGTGCTTGATGATCTGACAACCCGTATTTAGGTCTTTCGCCGTCAGATTTGAAGCACATCTGCCTCATTGGCGGCACTGCTTCATAGAGGGGTACGGGACATTTTTCCCCGGGATATCTCACGTCGACGGCCCTTGTCGACACTTCTCATTCATACTCCAAGCGCGCCTGCTTCACTGGCTGCAGCGCGCTTGTCAGAGCCTTCCTTCGGTATTTTTCTTGAAGTCCGAGGTTCTGACTCCCCCTATACAGGTCTTTCGCCGTCAGAGATTATGCGTCTCTGCCTCAACGGCGGCAGCGCAATTCCAGCATCGCTGCATCTTTTTCAGGTACACGCGACTTCAAGTCGCGTGTGATGGTCATGCGCGTTTATACTTCAAGTCCCTCTGCCTCACCGGCAGCAGGCACTTCTGGGATGCACAAGGACATCGTCATTTTTTTTGTTAACTTACGCGCTGTATCATTAGGCAAATCTGATGTCTTTTTAAACTCATTTATTTGCGCTGCATTTTATCAGACCGTCGAGATGTTCTGTTGTGAATAAAATATTTCATTCTCTAGCAACACAGCAACGAACACAGCGTAAATACTTGATACAATGGTACGCAGTCAAGAAAACAAGACGAGGAAATCAGAAGTGCGAAAGAACCCACGTAACATCGACAACTGCACGTTCCCACTCTCCGAGGCCTAGAACGTCGTCTCCACAAGACTCTCCCCACCATGCGAGAAATGCGAGGACCGAATAATGTCCATTCAGTCCACTAGTACGTAACTTTCCCCACTCTCGCCCCGCCGGATCGGGTCGATGCCGCTCAGTGAGTGGCCCGTCCTTGGTAGAGACATCGCGCCAGTGAGGTTGAACACTACCCCACCAAGGCCAGAATTGGTCGGCCAATTGGCGAAAAGTGAGGGACGGCCGGTATTCGTCTGCACGCGCGCGTTGAATCCAATCCTGAATCGAACTCGGTCGGATTTTATTCGCCGGGATGGGCGCCCCCTTGGCGAAGTCCATCAGCTCTTCGTTCCTGACGTAAACGCGAACAAGGCGCATCCAGCCGTCACCAAGAGCGAAGTCCTGGAGGTAACGGGAGGCCTTGCGCAGGTATTCCGGATGTTTATCTGCCTGTGGAGGCGTGGTCGACGAGGGAGGAGGGGGGGGAGGAGGGGAGGTAGCGGTTTCCAGGTTTGCGAATGGATGGAGAGAGTCGTTAGGGCCGCAAGTTGGAATGTACGGGGGAAGAAGGGCCGGATCGATGACGTTATTGGTGATGTTCGAGAGAGGTGGAGCGGGGGAAGCGGCAACGGGAGGGACCTTCTCAAGTGGCAAAGGAGGCGGACGCGTAGAACGACGCGTCGGCGCTGTACCGTCGCCATTCTCATCGCCGCTGGTGTCGTCCTCATCGAGATCTTGAAGCGTGGGGGGCTTTTTCCGCGACTCGTTCTTGCCGTTGGCTCTCTTGCGCTTCCTTGTCACCTTCTCCTTGGTAACGACAGCGTCGGGCAATTCGGGAAGGGGTGGCGAAGCCGATGGCACGTCAGCATGCGAGGGAGTATTCGGTTGAGGCTGCGAAGCATTCCATGGCTGAGGTTCTCGCGCAAACCACGGCAGGTGATTGGGCATCGAAACGTTGGGAAGGGATCGAGAGAGCTGATCAGAATGGGCTTGATAACAAGTAAGCAATATGTCAAAATAGGAATGAAGAACTTACAAAAGCATGACATGCTAAATTCCCCGAACGCTGCCTGGAACGTTCTGAAGCGAAGCTGTCCCCGCGTTCCATCCGCATCATGGAAAGCCTTGGGAGCCGCACCGTTGTTTGTCCCCACATTCAGTCTAGCAGATCTTCGTCAGTCAGGTATGTAAAGTCGCGTCAAAAAGACCTACGAAATGACATTAACTTGGCCGCCTTTGCGCGGCTCCGGCCCAGCCCAAGAGAATGAAACATTTCCTCCCAGTAACGTCGAAAGTCCTTCAAGAAGAGGTTGCATCGTGCTAGCGAGAGAGTCGAGAGCTCTGACCAATTGATATCAGCAATCTCAATCGGGAGAAGAGAAGTCGTACACATACCTCTGAGTGTCCTCTGGGGACAGGCGTTCCAGCGGACGCTTGGCGTCTTCCTTGGACTGTGCGACGTCCTTGGCATCCTGCGCGGCACGACCCTCCCAATACTTGTGCTCCTCGGCTGTCAACGCCTTCCATCGCTCGGAGGTGAACTTTCCTACTTGCGAGATGCGCCCCTTACGCCCACCGCCGCCCGAGAGGGCGAGATCCGTGTCGAATTCCTCCTTCACAGCTGCGAATGACTCGGATGACCACATTTGCATGGCCGTACGCCCTCGCTGACGCGCGACATCCAGACCGGCGACCTTGGAGACAAGTGTAGCGATAGGATCCTTTCCCATCTGTGCCTTCGTCATCTTGGCAATTGGCGTAGCTTTGGACCAGCGATTTTCAAGAAAGTTTCGGATACCCTAGATAGAGGATTAGAGACAAATGGCAATGCATGTTGATATGGCACCGTACTGTTCGTAGGCGCGTGAGGAGCGCGCCTTTCTTGTCGCGCTCGTACTGAGTGAGAGAGCTGTCGAGGGGACGCTCGATGGGAGCCTGATCGTCAGCTGGTTCTTGGTCCATTGGAGCGTCGTAGGGGTATATGGCGCAGTATTCGTTTAGGACCTCGTCGGCAAAGTCGTCCGCCGCACTTCTGCTTTTGTGTCGGGCATCCCTGTACCCCGAAATCCTGGCCTCGAGAAAGACCAGACGTGATCCTTTGGCCCAGTTTCGCCGGAAGGGTTCGACGCTGCTAGGATCAAAGACCGGGTTGAGTCTAGATGCAGGGTCAGCGACGACGCGTTAGACATTTGCCATGATGCCGAGAGATGACATACACGGATGATGCCATGATCTTGATGTGCTGAGGACGCGATGAGAGTAGAGAGACGCGTCGTTTCTTCCTGAGACGGTTGTCAGAGTGCAAAGTAGAAATCAAACAAAATGCAAACAAATCCCAACAATTACACCCCGCCATCCAATCCCAATCTGGTGTAGTCGGGGTGCCGAAATGCAGCCTAAAGAGCTGCCAGACCCTAATAGCGCCTGGAGGAGCGATTATTCCACCTCGAGTGTAATTCCAGGGACGTACAGCTACTGTAGGTACAAAGATATGGAAATTAATATACGCATCCCGCCCGCCCGCCAGCGCTGGGGGTGCGAGCGCTCCCTGCCACTGCCGTGATGCCGGCCAGGTGGGCTCTCGCAAGATGCCGATTACGTGCCTCGCGCAAGAATTTTTCCGGGGCGCGCGATTCGGTATATCTGGATGCTCGAGTATTTCAGATTATAGTATCATTTGACGTTCTGGGCTTTCACTTAGGGTTTGAGTGCCCCTGCTAGGGTCAGCCAGCCCAATGGTTATAACCATTGGCTTTGCAAACAAGCCCAATGGTTATAACCATTCTTTTACCCTTAGGATAATAGCATGGCCTGGAACCGCCGGCGCCTCGCTTTCTAGGTAACCCCCGCGCTCGGCCAGACATAGCCCTCGAACTCGAGGAAGACGACGCGCAAGTCGTATTTCTCGTGCCCGAGCAGCTCTGGTCCTTCGTACCACGAACGGAGGTAGCGGAGGAATTCTGGGGTCGTCTGATCCCGGCACTCAAGGACGCCCGCACTTCCCAGCCCGTCTATTTCTCCTTCCGCCACATCCTGGACCTTCTGATTGAAGAAGTGGCGACGCTCAGCCAGCTTCAGCTTTTCACAAAAGAAGAAGCCGCGCCGGAAGCCGCCGGACGCGACGAGAAGGAGGGCGATCAGGGCGAAGACGGGGAACGTGTGGGAACGCCGCTGCGAACGATGCAGGATTTGGCCGCCGAGGAAGGCAGTGACCAGGAAGAAGACGAGCTGGCAACGAGATCCCCCACACCTGTAGCCACGCAGCCCCGTCCCCAACCAAAGCCCCACTCACCAGCCAAAACCATGAAGGCAGTGGAAGTCCCCGCCGCCAAACGACACATGGCGAAGAAAGGGCTTGGGCCCAAGACAGTTTACAAGTACGTGGTTAAACGATTCGTGGCGCCGTTATACCCTCCTAACACCCGAATCAGGCCCAAAGTCATCGCCAAGGTCGAACCACGAGACAAGGAACCTTCGGAGGTCGAGGAGGACGCCGAAGGAGAAACCGAGGCCGAAGAAGGAACGATGGACGCCTCCAGCAAAATGACCAGGCGTGTTCCCCTGTACGACGACGACGCACACTGTCTCGCCTGTGAGCAGCGAAGCGTCGTATGCACATTCAACCGGATGCGCTCGAGCGACCGCGGGAACAAGACCAGCTGCGACCAATGTTCCCTGAGTCGGGGGATCTACGGTCCGTGCCTGCTCGTCTGGGACCGGGAGCCAAAGGCGCCAACTTGGATGAGTCTCGATGGGCGTCTTCGGGCCAAGTTGCAGAAACTGGCGCAGCCGCTGGTCAGCGACAAGAAGATCTCGAGCGCGCGTTATGTCTACCCCAACCATTGCACCTGGAGATAGGGAATATGAGTGGTTATAACCATTGATCTTGTTTCCACCTACAATGGTTATAACCAGTGCTGAACAGCGGGGAAAAAGCCATAACTCGCTGGTTACAACCAGTGGTGGCTGTGTAGCCGCATTTAGCCTGTGTCCGTACCTACCCGACCACATATAGACCATTCCCCAGAGCTGCCATCGGCCAAATGTAGCAACTCGCATGGCAATTAGGACCATTCCAATTCAATTACACGTTTATTGATGGTGACTACTTGATTGAGCAAAAAATCGGTCGAAAACTAGAATGTCCGTGTGTACAATGTCCAAAAGAGATAGTAAGCTAGAAGAGGGAGGCGCATCAGTCATCCAAAGTCGCATCGTCATCGTTTGCCGCCAGCGCACGCGCTGCAGCAAGCCCCTCGATAGCCAGCTCGTCCTCAGACTCCGATTCCTCCACCTCTTCCCTGATCTCGATCCGATCCGGAATCCTCCTTTCACGAGACTTCCACGGCCGGGCCCACATGTCAACGAAATGACTGGCAAGGCTGCGGCGGACCGCCGCCTGGCGATGAGCATACGCGCGAATTCCCGCCGCCAAGGCCGGACTAGCCTCGTCCCAACCACTAGAGCGCTCCGTCAGCCACAGATCCGCCTCCCGCTCCAAAGAGACCACTATGCGCCGCTTCTCCTCAGTCAACAGCTGCACCTCTTCCGTCCAGCTCCTCGCCCTCGCCCTACTCTTCAGCCACTCAACCCGAACTGAATCGTTGAGCTCGTCGTTATTGTAAGAGTCGAGCGCGTTCTCCATTCGCCAGATCCAGGAAATTTCGTAACTGCCACTGCCGAGCTGTGTCTGCTGAGAATTGATGCCCGTCTTGCGTCGCTTTTCCGTGGGCTGGTCGACATCGAATATGAAGCTGTCCATGGCACGTATGTCGGCATCCTCCAATACTCGGAGTTTCTCTTCCCAACCTCCCGGCCCTCGAAGCAACAGAAGCGCCGCTCGCGCTACTCGATACTTTTGCACCGCTAGATTCGACTTTGCCTCCAGGCGCTCGATGATGGCGAATGACCTCCCGGTTCTCTTCTGCCCTCGGACGTTTCGCTTTCGGAAGGCGGCAACAGAACGACGCGTACGCTGCATCGATCGAATCGTTTCCAGCGCGTCATAGCACTGAGCCTCCCGCAGTTTATCCTCCTTCTCTGCTACCTCTCCAATACATCCTTGGGCTCGTGCGGCAGGACTGAGAGCCGAAGGCATGAGGAGAAGTTCCGTCTCAACATCGCCCTCCCTGGATCCAGCGAGGTCTCTGATGGCGATCCTGACCGCTGGCATATATACGCTCTGGACGTCCCGCAACTGACGGAGCTGCCGCTGGAGCTGGGCACGCTTTTCCTGGATCTCTTTGACTACAGCGGGTGCGTCCTTGTTGTCGCTCTTCATTAGGTAGGTGACACGACGCCTAGCAAATGATGATTAGTGATAATACGGACGACTAGAAAGAAATACGCACTGCACGTCTTCAATCAGAAGACCTAATGCAACGCAGACCGACGGACTAGTCTCGTGTAGCGGGAATGAGGCGGCTTCAGCTTTGCGCTCCTCCTCTGCCAATTTCTGACGAATAGTGTTTTCGCTGGCATCTAGAACCCATCAATACTCAATTGACAGAACGTAGGAGATAACTTACGAAGAGCGGGAAGAAAATAGGGATTTTCCTTCTCGCTATCTTGCTCCCATCCTTCCACTTGCTTTGTCCACTTGTCCGCGCATCCCGCCGGTAAGATTGCCGTGAACTCTTCGTGCGCTGATACGTGCGCTGACCGTCCCTTGAGTGCCTGATAGTGTCGTCGATGAGTCAGTCTCCCTAAACAACGCATTAGAGAATTGAAAAAAGGCAGCTATGAAAGATAAACCTAATCCAGTCGTCTTCGCCCAATTATGGCTACTCATCTGCCGGTCCAGAATGTCATGCCGATGACCAGGCAGCATCTCCTTCGTTGCCGGCGCTGCGTTGTTCAAACCCGACCATGTGCGTTCGATACCCTCGCCGTCCGTCCTGCCCACGCCATGTTGGATATTCATGCTGAATTTGACCTGGCACCCGATTTTGTGGCCCTTGCAGTGACATTTCGGGATGCCCCACGCCATCGCAAGATCGTCGGGAAGATGGAGACATTCTGGCATCCGACGCATGCGCTCGACGAAGTGTATCGACCATTGACAAACGATGTCGTACGACACAAAGATTTGACGGAGTCCTCGCGCCACGATACTCAGAGCTGATAGACTGATATAATCCATGTTACAGTATCTAGACAAGACAAATGAGAAATGGGTATAGCAAAGAGTCATTAGAAATTCTTACCGTTCACCGCGTTGCAGATCGCCCGCCCCGTTGGGGAGAATGAACTCGTGCCGCGCGCAAATTGTCATTCCAATGCCCGTTGAACGCAAGCCGGTTGCATTTTTGGATTCGGCATGGGCGAGCGTCTTGAAGCCTGCGCAAGAGCTGATCTGTACCTCACGGTCAGTAAATAATCACAGGAAATAAGGAAAACCCACATCTTGCTGTTTCGGGTATAGAGCAATGTGCTCCAGATACGCCTGTAGCTCGACGAAGTAAGCCCACCCTGTGTGTAAGCCAGGGTCCACGGTACTCGGTCGACGCAAATTTTTGAGCCGAAAATTCGCGTCCAGGGCGATGATTAGTCGATAGAGAAATCTGAAAACATTGTTAGTCGACTGCAGAGTGAAAGATAACGAATCACATACTGTTGTTCGGCCGGCATAGACTCCCAGTTGGCAGGAAGATTGAAGCCAGGGCGCGGGCACGCTGGGCAGCGAAGCGCGAGCTCGCCTGAGGCCGTAAGAGCACGACCATCCTTCATAGCACCGCGTCCAACCCGCTTCAACATCTTGAGGTGTGCGAACTGGCGATTCATTCGAAGTAAAGACTTGTACCGGCTCTGGGATTTTTGATTAAACACAATCCCCGAATTAGAGAATAAGCAGCGTACCTTTGGCAGTGCGACTCCGGTATTATCAGTCATGCGTTCCAGCGCCTGATAGTATTCCAGCGTGCTGAGCTTGCCCGAAGCAGCGAGCATCTCGTAGCACTCCAACATCCGGAACGTAGCACCTGTTTTGGGGAATTTTGTCGTGGCAGGAAAGAGCTCTGTCCGTAGCATCTGGATGCGAAGCGGAGCGCGTTGATCGCAACCACAGAAGTCGGCGTTAACTCGATGCACAGTGTTACCGTGGAGAATGGTAAAATTTGCGTGGGCGGGTTGGGGGTTGACGCAAGAGTTGACGTCCTGGTGGCCAATCTGAACGCGTAGACCAAGGCCCTTTAGAGTGACTGCTTCGTAGCATTGGCCGTTCCAACGCTACAACAAAAATCAACCACGGCACGAATATGACAAGTAGAGGACGTACCTGGATACGATGCAGAGGATTACGAGTGTGGTGCAGGATTGTGCAGCTCAAGCACTCGGTGAATGTGCCCCAACAATCCTTGCAGCGAAATATAGCGTGTCCCGGCACGATCTCTTGAATACCGTTATAGCAGGTCTGGCAGGGCCTATCCGCGCTACCGATAGCTTCCAGACGCGTCATCTCCTCCAAAAACTCCTGCGGCATGCCATCGTCGACCCATTGCATTTGGTTCCGATCCTGCCGGACAGCGTCAAAGGACTACCCAAGGCAAAGAGTCGAGGAACATACGGGATTAGGTTTGCGCTGTAGTCTGGCGGTGGAAGGAGGGGGGATGTGAAAACGGTTGGTCCAGATGGCCGGCATGGCATTGGCGCCTTCGTCGCGTGCACAGCTTGTTGAGGCGGAAGTCGACATGCGCTTGCCATCTCGGGAGAGAGCGACTGTCCGCGCTTGAACAACCTGCAAATTATCGTAGTCTTCATGGTCGTCGGCGCGGACCGCCTTGAGGGTACGTTTTTTCGAAGGGGCCGGCATGGAAAGACAAAGAAGTGGGAGTCGGTCGCATGTTGGTCACGGCGCTCAACAAGTTTGGGGCTGTGGCTGTGTTTGGCCTCGAGATCACTTCATGTCCTTCTTTTAATTTAACAAGCTTTAAGTCGCAATCTAATCTACGGATCCCCTGCCGTGTTCTGGTCGCCGCCATCGTTCTCCTCGCCGCCATCGTTCTCCTCGCCACCAACAATCTCCTCGCCACCAACAATCTGCTTGTGGCAAGCACACAAACACCTGGACTGCCAGCTAACATCATAGCTGATCATGACTTCCGGCGACGGCACCGACATCGCGCGAGCAAGAGCCACATCCAGTTCACTATTACCTGTAATGAGGTAGAGCTGGAAAGAATGGTGCAGCGACATACGAGGGGGAAATGGACAAGCGTTCTCCGATCACAAACTCGCTCTGACTCTGAAGACTGCCCATCGCGCATTCAGTAGACACGAGGACAAGACGAGGACGACAGACTTACTGCTTGGCTTCATTTTGTCGCATGGCCTTCAATCGCCAGTTTCCATCGGAGCTATAGATGCGAGTCAATAAGGTGCGCCCCAGGTTACTATTCAAATGCACTTACGCCACAAAACGTTCTCCGCCCCACGACGTACTGCTCTTCTTGACCTTGAAGCGATTCCTGGACTGCGAGCTCGGCATGGTGGGCAAAGGTGAGAGATCGAGTACGGGAGTAGAGCGACTCACTCACGATATTAGAGTCGCAGCGACAGACATCGAAGAGTCCTGTCGTACATAATGGATGCGCCCTGCTTCTATCCTTGGACGGACACGTGTGTTGGCCTTCACTCATTACCTCCATCACTGACCTCAACTTGACGAGGTAAAAGCTAATCAGTACTGTTAACGGACGTGCTAATGATTTTCGAGACAGATGTATGTTTGCACGGAAAAGCAAGTTCTCGCGTTTCGCAAATATTGTCTGTCGTACCATACGACGCGCCACCTCGAGTTCTTCGATATGTGGCTCCAGGCCTGGATCGATACGGTGCTTCTTCACGTTCAACCCGAATTAGCGGCACTAGCCTCAGACGTTTTATTCAATGTATGTTGTTACACTTACTTGAATGTTCATGCTCATGCTCACTGCAATGTGCAGATCGTCCTTGGCGAAGTCGAGCGCAGTTATGATGCTGCTGCCGTGGAGGCAATGCTGTCAATGGAGGACGACATCCAGGATCTTACCTACGGAATGTATCAGCTTTCCTTGTACACTCGTTGGGACCCGGATTCGATGAGAAGCATTTCGGATACATGGCGGACGTCGCCATCGCCCTGGCCCTCCTCATCACGCACCGGATGGGAATCTTATAGAGACGACCTTTGGGGCAATTGAGTTGAAGCAGGCAGAGGGTTCCGAGATCACTCGATAAATACAATGTCATACAGATATTTTTAATTTTAAGTGGTCCGTATAACGATGAAGGCGAGTATAGCGAAATAAAAAGCAACAAGATATAAAGTAGAATAATATGATATCGGACTAAAAAGATGCGGGAGATAGGGCGGCAGATATATATAATTTACGATTAAAACTCGGGACCCCAAACAGGCGAGAGCGAGCGCGGGCGAGGCGGCGCTGCGCGTCTGGCGCGTACGAGCTCTAGCAAGGATGGACCTTTGCGAGCAGCCTGCATCTCTTGCACCCATTTTCCGACATCGCGATCCATGGCTTCTGTGTCCTCCTCCTCCGATTTGACATCGGTCTGAAGTCCAACGGCAGTGGCCTCGGTTCCTTCACTCGCAACGTCCATGACAGCGTCGGGAATATCATCGTCGAGGGACTCTGTCGACGTGAACGAGAGGGAGGAAGAGATGGATGGAGATGGAGACCATGAGGAAGAGAGGGACGGAGACCGGGAGGAATCGACAGCGGCAGGGGACGCGTCTCTCACAGCGGCAGGAGACGCGTCTCTCACGACAGGGGACGCGTCTCTGGACTGGTCGGACGCGACAGAGGGCTCGGCAACGCGCTCAGGTTTGACGAGCCGACGAGGGCGAGGGCGAGGGCGAGGCTGACCGTCATAAATGACGAGGTTCTTGCGCCGCTCCCAGAGGCCGTGCTCGTTCTGGACCGTCATTAACTTGCGGCATCCCCACAACAGTCCGAAACAGAGGTTCTAAAAGTCACAATCAGAGAGGACTATGAGCAAGACGCGTTGAGTACATACCTTGCAACGCTTGTTGAAGCGTTTCAAGTGATCCTCTTTCGTCTCATCGAGGAGACGGGGCAGCGGAAACTCGACGGTGTGCAGCGTTTCAAAACGCTGACGAAAGGCCTTGATATCACCGTTCCGTTTGTGGACGCGCGCAAGCTCGCGGGCGGAGCTGATGAAGAATGGAGCCTCGTCGGCGGTGAAGCACTACGCATCGATATCAGCAGGGACGCGACGCGTCAAGGAAGGGGAGACGTACCTTAGGAAAGGCAGGAGGAGCCAGGAAAGTCTGCTGAGACATTTTGAAGGCTGAGGACGCGTCGATTGCGAGCTGGAGTGAAAGGAGGTGGGAGACGAAGGATTTAGAGTTTTTGCCTCGTTTTGTCGACGGAAGTGTGCCGACGACGACTCCGCTACTCAGCAACAACTCAGCTGTCAGGCGAGAGTCGGCAAAGAAAGATGCACACACCACGCGAGAAGAGGCATAGCTAGATCGTAGATGGGGAGAATCGCATGAGAGGCGCTGCTCATTTACGTACAGAACTAGCGCAACGGCGGTGCGTGAGGACCTGAAAATGCGTTAATAGAGGGGCCAGCGACGAGTGGGGCGATGATAACGTACAGTTCAAACCAATGTTATATTTTGGACCTGCTACTTTTGCTGATAGAGAAGTTGGCGGCGGCGCTTTGCTGTTTTGAGCGACCGAGCCTTGGCGTGTTGAAGGAGGTCCTCGAGAAGGGAATGCACACTTTCGAAGTGGGCGCGCATCTCGAGGGCATCCTTCGCGTACTCATGTCCCATCCCCGCCTCGTCTTGAATCTGCCCTACGCCTTCCCGCACGTACTCTAACTTTTCGCGATAGAAGAACTCCTTGGTGGAAATGAGGTCGAATCCCGCGGCCCAGTCCATCTCCTCGAATTGCTCTACCAGTTTGGCGGCGTAAGCGATGAGGTTATTGCTGCTGTCTGCACGCAATTCGGCATCGACTAGGCGGAGCCGGCGAAGGACGCGCTTGCAGAGCGCGTCGTCGAAGTACCTAGCAGATTGATTAGCCAGTTCAGAGAAAGAAGAGAGCACGCACTTGACTGGCGCCGCCTGTGGAGCCTGCGCGCGACGACGTTTGCCTTCTTTGCGGGCTTGGACATCGTACCGACGTTTTTGCGCCTGGAGTTGGGATTCCCGGTTTCTGGCTCGTTGCCGTCAGCGTCAGAGGAGTGGAGATGCAACGACAACGCACTTAAAGTACCATCGAAGGCGTTTATCCTTCTCCGCCTGGGCTTTCTCCTCCGGGGTGTTGTATAATTTCTTGCGGCCCATGGTGGCGGTAGTAACTAGAGAGAGGCCTCGTCAGTCTAAGAATGCAGGCGCTAGGCAATACGAGGGCTTACAAAAGGTATTGGAGTGGTTGTAGCCAGTCAAAGGGAGGTAGCACAGGTGAGCGTACGAACGGAATCAGCAATTGCTCTGGGTACTTGCCTTAGGAAACGAGATCACTGGACTTCTATTGGACCTTTATTCTTACCTCTCACAAATAAAATCGGAAAAAATTCGTAGCGTTAAAATACAATTGATTATGGTTTTAGGTATTTTTTGGGGAGCAAGAATAGTGACGAATGACTGTTGTCGTCGTCGACAGTCTGAACGTGAATGGAATGATGATTGGACTGCTACTGGACTTCTATTGGACTACTACTGGACCGTTATCATAGCTCCCTAGAGAAAGCGAGTACCCATAAAATGGCAACGCGTAGACCTGAGGGACGTGTAAGTGATCAATGTTTCGCAAATCCGAGGACGACCTGTTTGAATGGTGAGTTATACGGATATCATTTGTCTCGGCATTTTAATGGACCTTAATTGGACCGAAATGGTAGCGGTCCGTGCAGGGAGTGGACAGTCTGGGAAAGAGTGAGTAATCAAGGATAAGACGCTGGACAGTCACTTCGTCGCGATCCGGGAGTGTTTTCTTGACTGAGCCTCGATAGTAAGTCCAAAGAGTTGCCTACAGTTTGATTGGACCATTTCATTTCGGAACATAGGTGCTGTTCCGGAAGACCGAATACCAGAGGCATCGCGAGCAGACAGCTAGACAAGCACAGCATGACCATGAGCGCCAGCGGGAAGGGTACAACCGTTCATTACTGAAGGTAGAGTTTATGCGACTCGTCGTTCTCGGAAGAGGTGGTCCGGCTAAAAGCGCCGAGCAGTCATTCTGATGTGACAAGGGACTGGCCAAGCCGGTTCGATTGATCTAATTGATGTCTTGTACGTGATACGTGATCCTGGTGCAACTTGGTATACGGCACAAAACTCCTGTACTACCCACAGCCAGATGGCATACTGGTTCTGAGCACTGAAGAACCAGTGTTGAGTACCAGGTCCCATCTGGCTGTGTATTTTGGATCATACAATCGTCAGTCATTTTTAATTTTCCGGACTTTCGGCTATCGTCTCGCGGACCGCCCTTAATTTTGATAACCTCATGTTGATGTTTTCTAATTTTGTTCCAGGTACACTATAGTCTCCGCGCATCACTGCCGCCATGTGCATGATGCATATTTACGCCGGATAACTCACGTCGACAGCGCATATTCTATTCAGACTTCAAGCGCGGCTGCTTCACTGGCTGCAGCGCGCTTGATAAGAGAGTCCACATAGACATTTTTCTGTGCTTGATGATCTGACAACCCGTATTTAGGTCTTTCGCCGTCAGATTTGAAGCACATCTGCCTCATTGGCGGCACTGCTTCATAGAGGGGTACGGGACATTTTTCCCCGGGATATCTCACGTCGACGGCCCTTGTCGACACTTCTCATTCATACTCCAAGCGCGCCTGCTTCACTGGCTGCAGCGCGCTTGTCAGAGCCTTCCTTCGGTATTTTTCTTGAAGTCCGAGGTTCTGACTCCCCCTATACAGGTCTTTCGCCGTCAGAGATTATGCGTCTCTGCCTCAACGGCGGCAGCGCAATTCCAGCATCGCTGCATCTTTTTCAGGTACACGCGACTTCAAGTCGCGTGTGATGGTCATGCGCGTTTATACTTCAAGTCCCTCTGCCTCACCGGCAGCAGGCACTTCTGGGATGCACAAGGACATCGTCATTTTTTTTGTTAACTTACGCGCTGTATCATTAGGCAAATCTGATGTCTTTTTAAACTCATTTATTTGCGCTGCATTTTATCAGACCGTCGAGATGTTCTGTTGTGAATAAAATATTTCATTCTCTAGCAACACAGCAACGAACACAGCGTAAATACTTGATACAATGGTACGCAGTCAAGAAAACAAGACGAGGAAATCAGAAGTGCGAAAGAACCCACGTAACATCGACAACTGCACGTTCCCACTCTCCGAGGCCTAGAACGTCGTCTCCACAAGACTCTCCCCACCATGCGAGAAATGCGAGGACCGAATAATGTCCATTCAGTCCACTAGTACGTAACTTTCCCCACTCTCGCCCCGCCGGATCGGGTCGATGCCGCTCAGTGAGTGGCCCGTCCTTGGTAGAGACATCGCGCCAGTGAGGTTGAACACTACCCCACCAAGGCCAGAATTGGTCGGCCAATTGGCGAAAAGTGAGGGACGGCCGGTATTCGTCTGCACGCGCGCGTTGAATCCAATCCTGAATCGAACTCGGTCGGATTTTATTCGCCGGGATGGGCGCCCCCTTGGCGAAGTCCATCAGCTCTTCGTTCCTGACGTAAACGCGAACAAGGCGCATCCAGCCGTCACCAAGAGCGAAGTCCTGGAGGTAACGGGAGGCCTTGCGCAGGTATTCCGGATGTTTATCTGCCTGTGGAGGCGTGGTCGACGAGGGAGGAGGGGGGGGAGGAGGGGAGGTAGCGGTTTCCAGGTTTGCGAATGGATGGAGAGAGTCGTTAGGGCCGCAAGTTGGAATGTACGGGGGAAGAAGGGCCGGATCGATGACGTTATTGGTGATGTTCGAGAGAGGTGGAGCGGGGGAAGCGGCAACGGGAGGGACCTTCTCAAGTGGCAAAGGAGGCGGACGCGTAGAACGACGCGTCGGCGCTGTACCGTCGCCATTCTCATCGCCGCTGGTGTCGTCCTCATCGAGATCTTGAAGCGTGGGGGGCTTTTTCCGCGACTCGTTCTTGCCGTTGGCTCTCTTGCGCTTCCTTGTCACCTTCTCCTTGGTAACGACAGCGTCGGGCAATTCGGGAAGGGGTGGCGAAGCCGATGGCACGTCAGCATGCGAGGGAGTATTCGGTTGAGGCTGCGAAGCATTCCATGGCTGAGGTTCTCGCGCAAACCACGGCAGGTGATTGGGCATCGAAACGTTGGGAAGGGATCGAGAGAGCTGATCAGAATGGGCTTGATAACAAGTAAGCAATATGTCAAAATAGGAATGAAGAACTTACAAAAGCATGACATGCTAAATTCCCCGAACGCTGCCTGGAACGTTCTGAAGCGAAGCTGTCCCCGCGTTCCATCCGCATCATGGAAAGCCTTGGGAGCCGCACCGTTGTTTGTCCCCACATTCAGTCTAGCAGATCTTCGTCAGTCAGGTATGTAAAGTCGCGTCAAAAAGACCTACGAAATGACATTAACTTGGCCGCCTTTGCGCGGCTCCGGCCCAGCCCAAGAGAATGAAACATTTCCTCCCAGTAACGTCGAAAGTCCTTCAAGAAGAGGTTGCATCGTGCTAGCGAGAGAGTCGAGAGCTCTGACCAATTGATATCAGCAATCTCAATCGGGAGAAGAGAAGTCGTACACATACCTCTGAGTGTCCTCTGGGGACAGGCGTTCCAGCGGACGCTTGGCGTCTTCCTTGGACTGTGCGACGTCCTTGGCATCCTGCGCGGCACGACCCTCCCAATACTTGTGCTCCTCGGCTGTCAACGCCTTCCATCGCTCGGAGGTGAACTTTCCTACTTGCGAGATGCGCCCCTTACGCCCACCGCCGCCCGAGAGGGCGAGATCCGTGTCGAATTCCTCCTTCACAGCTGCGAATGACTCGGATGACCACATTTGCATGGCCGTACGCCCTCGCTGACGCGCGACATCCAGACCGGCGACCTTGGAGACAAGTGTAGCGATAGGATCCTTTCCCATCTGTGCCTTCGTCATCTTGGCAATTGGCGTAGCTTTGGACCAGCGATTTTCAAGAAAGTTTCGGATACCCTAGATAGAGGATTAGAGACAAATGGCAATGCATGTTGATATGGCACCGTACTGTTCGTAGGCGCGTGAGGAGCGCGCCTTTCTTGTCGCGCTCGTACTGAGTGAGAGAGCTGTCGAGGGGACGCTCGATGGGAGCCTGATCGTCAGCTGGTTCTTGGTCCATTGGAGCGTCGTAGGGGTATATGGCGCAGTATTCGTTTAGGACCTCGTCGGCAAAGTCGTCCGCCGCACTTCTGCTTTTGTGTCGGGCATCCCTGTACCCCGAAATCCTGGCCTCGAGAAAGACCAGACGTGATCCTTTGGCCCAGTTTCGCCGGAAGGGTTCGACGCTGCTAGGATCAAAGACCGGGTTGAGTCTAGATGCAGGGTCAGCGACGACGCGTTAGACATTTGCCATGATGCCGAGAGATGACATACACGGATGATGCCATGATCTTGATGTGCTGAGGACGCGATGAGAGTAGAGAGACGCGTCGTTTCTTCCTGAGACGGTTGTCAGAGTGCAAAGTAGAAATCAAACAAAATGCAAACAAATCCCAACAATTACACCCCGCCATCCAATCCCAATCTGGTGTAGTCGGGGTGCCGAAATGCAGCCTAAAGAGCTGCCAGACCCTAATAGCGCCTGGAGGAGCGATTATTCCACCTCGAGTGTAATTCCAGGGACGTACAGCTACTGTAGGTACAAAGATATGGAAATTAATATACGCATCCCGCCCGCCCGCCAGCGCTGGGGGTGCGAGCGCTCCCTGCCACTGCCGTGATGCCGGCCAGGTGGGCTCTCGCAAGATGCCGATTACGTGCCTCGCGCAAGAATTTTTCCGGGGCGCGCGATTCGGTATATCTGGATGCTCGAGTATTTCAGATTATAGTATCATTTGACGTTCTGGGCTTTCACTTAGGGTTTGAGTGCCCCTGCTAGGGTCAGCCAGCCCAATGGTTATAACCATTGGCTTTGCAAACAAGCCCAATGGTTATAACCATTCTTTTACCCTTAGGATAATAGCATGGCCTGTCTACCCTGCGCGTCGAGGAACGGCCGTCAAGTCGGAAGTGCAGGAGAAGAAAGAGGCAACGGCGCAGTCAAAGAAGCGTCGGAGAGATGTCGAGGAAGATAGCGAGGTCGAGGTGGTCGAACCCCCGAAGAAGAAGGAGAAGGGGAAGGCCAAGGCGAAACGAGCCCCGACCCCGGTACCGGAGGACGACGACGACGATGAACTCGAGGAGATCGAAGCCCCGCGCGCACGCCGAGAGTCGACGCGTCGCGTCTCTCTCATGTCGCCCCTCCGCCTCGTCACGGAGAAAGAGAAGGCTGAGCAGGACAAGAAGCGAAGGGCCGCCAACGCCGGCGAAGGATCTTCGCGCCACACCGTCGCGCCCACCTCATCCGCGCGCGACTTCCTCCCCTCGATGGATCAACAAGAAGTCACCGACCGGGTCAACCTGATCCTGTCGTGGTACTTCACGTTGCCGCCCACCGCGCAGAAGAAAGTCAGGGAGATCATTGGCAAGAAGTAGGACTTCGTCGCGGGCAGTTTCCCCTTCGCCGCCGCCGCCTGGCTTTCTTAGAACAATTTACGAACATTTTATCTACATGTACATCTACCGCACGCACCCGCCCGACAAAAATAAAATCCGCTTTTCATTAAAAACAAGTGGGATTTTTATTTGAAGAAAGAAAAGAACCTCGAGACCTAAGGTGCTAAGGCAAAAACGCCTTAAAAGGCCAAGTCCAGGCAGGGCAAACTTCTCAAAAGTCAAGAGGAGTTTCGAATAAAGTGTAAGGGAAATACAAGCGTGTATAAAAGCGAACTAAGGAGAAATTCTATAGGACCTGGCTAAGTAGACTAAACGACTAAGGTCTTTTATAGACTAAGGTGGTTAGACTTAGACGAGTAAAGGAGTTTCTATGAGGAAATAAGACTAAAAACGATTCCAATCCGGACCCACTGGGAGACGCGCTAAGCGTTCGTAGAAGAAACCCGAAGACCTAACATCAAGAATCATGATATAGTTCTCCAGGAGTTCGTAGTCCAGTGCGGAGGCGTTTGACCAGTCTATTTCCCAGAAGGATGGAGTGACAAAAGACAAATGCTCATCGGCTCGCTACAAGCACAGAAGTTACAAGGTGTGCGAAGCGCGGGAAGGAGTTGACGAACGGTGTTCGAAGGAACTTCAACGTGGGGAGCCAAACGCCTAAGACGAGTAGGTCGCATCAAGGCTCCCAACTTAGGAAAACCATACAAGGCAGAATTCGCTCGCTGGAACTCCGGCCACCACTTCATAACGGTTACGATGGACGGAGGCGTTTGATCGTATTGAACAGGGAGGATCCGCAAGGCGTTTGGATCGATAATCAACTCGCGAAGAGTGGAATCGAATCCCATGTAACCGCCGAAGGTGGATTCCACCTGAAAGAAATAATCAGAAAAGGCGGTTCTGGAGAAGGTGTTTGCGCACCATGAACCGGGGAATAATGTCCTTCATCAAGTCGGGATGCACGCCCGGTATGTCCAGCAAACCATACCCAAGGAAGTTATCAAGGGCGAAACCGTCGAGGGTCCTTCCATTGACGGCTCGGAACCAGGACTTACAGAGCTCCACGGCTCCGTAGTACAAGGGAAAGAAGTACCGGCGAAAGCCAAGGTAAATGACGGGGTTTTCGTAGAAGGCGGGATCCCACATATACGCCAGACGACGCTGGAGTGGAAGTAAGCAGGCATAAAGGGCCTAAGGCGTTGTTACGCACCAAGGTATACAACAAATACCGCAGGGACGGGACATCCAAAGGCTTCCCTTCACCAAAATGAAGCACTGGCTCTTCTAAGGCAGCTACCGCCGCAGTATCGTCAACCGTGGAGAGAGTGCCGTCGTCATAGCGGATAACGATGCTGAATCGCCGAGCGAAGGTATACAATTCCAAGGCGCTGGTCAAGGCCAATTCGCCAAGTAGGGCCTCGAGCTCCTCCGGAGCAGGTTGGTTGTGCAAAGGAATGCCGCGAAGGCGAGTGTCAGAGAACGAAGGAAGAATCGGGATAGGCATGGCGGTTATGGCAAAACCAGAAGCAACTCTGGCGTTTTTTATAGAGCGCCGGGACCACCGTGACGATCCAAGGAAAAGGAAGAAATAGCTTAAGCGAGTCTAGGAATAAAGCTTAAGCTACTCCGAAGACCATTAAAGAGACCTAGGCGCTGTAAAAACTTAGGATGAACGATTCGACGAAGGTGATCGGGAATTCCCGATCGAACTTACTTAGTTTGATAAAGGCGATCACTGGACTTAAGAAGGACCGCCGGAGTTCTAACGGATCGCGCCAAAGGGTAAAAACAAGGGTAGTCGTGTTGAGACGGCTGTGTACTAAAGTAGCTACGGGAAACAAAGTGCTACCGGACCTACAAGGGATAAAACGAAATCCGAAGCCAGTGTAAACATGAAAGGAGAAAGGGCTAGACGACTGGCTAAGACTTGGAGGAGGTTGAGACCACCTTTAGGAAACTACTGGGCTTGGTCCACTCCGTCTAAGGCAGAAATGTACAAATCCCGAGTCGACAAAACGAACTGAATACGACCCCGGATCTCATTGTAAGACGAGATAATGTCGTGGCGGTATTGACGCTCCAACTGGAGAAGTCCCGGCGAAATATTGGGATCATCCACACCGGCCAAGCGCGTCATGCGCTTGTGAACTTGCGTCAAGGCGGCCTGCAAACCGTTGATATACTGGGGCGCTAATATCCAAGGAGTCAGAAAGGAGAAAGACAGATCAAAGTAACAGGACGTACCCGCATCCAATTGCTTGAGCAAGACCGGCTCGATCATAAAGGTCGAAGGACGAGCAGCCTTAGCGGCGCGGCGAGAAAGGTCGTCGGGGAGCTTGCGCTTAGGAGGAAGTTCCTGACCGTTGAGGGATCCCAAGGTTTGCATGGCGCGCTGATAAACACGGGCGTTAACGTCCATCTTGGGTAGGGCAGCAAAAGGAAGATAACGCACAGAAGTGCTCTAAAGGGGAATCCCAATCAGAACCAAGTAAAGGCAAAAGGGCCAAGAGTAGTAAACGACTCACCGCTTCCGCCTCTTTGAAAAGGTTGTTGGACAAGGACATCTGTTGGAAGAAATCAGCCAGCTGAAGGCGAAGGGCTATAAAGGAATTGAGCGTACGTTCTCACCAACGACAATCACGGACTCCTCACCGTCGGTGTCGGCTTCTGCAACATCGTCAGCCCAATCAAAATACTCGCGCTTGAAGAATCGCGCACGGCCATCGGCATCCATGTCGATGTCTTCTTCCGCCTGTTTCTCCATAGCGTCGGTGATAACTTCAGGAGATTTCTTGCTTTTTCCCTGTGAAGAAGTAAGGCGTTAAGAAAGACCTAATGAACAAGTATGACAAACCTTGACCTTGGGGTCCGGTTTAACGAAGACGTTGGTCGGATGCATGGGATGATCAGTAGGCAAAGGCTGGAACTGCGCGTTCGACATCTTCTTGGCGGTGTTCACCAAAGGTTGGAAGATGTGCGCGATGTGGTGCGAAGGCGTTTGAGGATGAATGCCAAGGAGATGGAGCGTCAATCCGAGATAGTTCTTGACGTTGTGGAAGAACAAGACAAGGTCGGATGGGACCTTCGAGTCGGAAGGAACGGACTTGATGTCGGTGTTGGCCATCTAGGAGGAATTAAGGAAACGACGACATGAACGAAGGATAAAAGGGACACACCAAGACCGCCTCCATGATTTTGTCGACCTGCTCGGTGATCTGCTTGGAAAGTTCCATGTTGAGGCAGGCCTTTTTGATGTCGAGACGGTTGAGGCGAGGGAGAGCCATCGACATGCGAAGCCCGAGGACCGTAAAGGTGTCCGGGGTGGTCGCAGGAGGATCGTATTCCACGGAATAGGCGAGGACGGCGACGGAAGCGTCCTTGTGAGTGGCGATCTCCTTCGCGGAAGGAAGGTAAGGGACCGAAGGCAAAAGACGAGCGCAGGAAGTCCAGGATTTGGGAGCCATGTCGAAGGAAAGTAAGGATGAAAACGCCCAGGAGATAAAACAGGCGTTTTTATAGGCGAGCAAGGTGAAAATTGCCAAGGACCTTGATAAAGATAGAACGGCAAAAGGTCTGGGGCTTTGCACCAAGGCAGAAGGAATAAGCGTTTTCGCGATACTACTAGGATGTCGGGGACGACATTTCAAAAGTCAAGAGGAGATGATACGCATTGTAGAATCCTAGTGCCAGAACCAGGGAATTTTGCGATTCCTGTAGGAGTCTATGCCAGGACTTCCAGTCACAGCACAACGACCAGAGAGACACACGGAGAAACTACCTTAACGCAGGCAAGTCTCCAGGACTAAGGGATACGCGCCTTTAGGACGCGGTATGATCGACCGATCATACTCCTTAACTCCGAATATCATTATCCAAGCGTTGTACTCTTAAAACCAGGAGTTCATTCAACCGTGTCGGTCATGCAACGACAAGTGCCTACCAGAAATAGCACTATGGAAAGTACCCAGGCAGGAGATACTCTACCAAGAAGGCTCAAGGAGTTTACTCGTGCTAAGTCAGAACTCGCGCGACCAAGAATAGATCAAAGGAGAAGATCTCTCTTCCGGGCCATGGCGCCTTCGGAATAGTGATCTCCGCTCCGACGCCCCGCACCAAAGAAAACGGACTTCGATCCGCCGCCGCCGATCACTAAAGATAGACCTGGCTAAAAGGCCCGATCATGGACCTTGTACCTCACTGGAACTCACATATTGATGTGGCGTCACTGAGTTGTCAAAAACGAATCACCTTCCAAGCGCTAAGGATAAACCCAACCAACGCCTAAAGACACGAAAGAACTCATTAAGGAGTTTTGCCAAGACAAGCGGAACCTCGGGAGACAGAAATAGACTTAAGGAAGAGCCAGATCGGTGGTGTGGCGCACTTGGCGCTGACCAAGTGTTCAGTCTTCTCCCGGGTCGGCTGTTTCGAACAGGGATAGCCAATCAGGACGCTAGTACAGAATGACTCGACCTCCGAGAGGCCCGACGAGTAGTAAACCCGCTTACAGTACAGAATAGTAGGAATAGTATAAAAGGCCAGAAAGTGCCAGTAGATAGGTAGCTTAGTGCCCCCACAGTATCCGCTAGTAATACGCAGTCGCTGTAGTGAATCTAACTCGAGTTTCGACTCAACTTACTCTGAATTTGAGAGAACCCAAAAGACCTTGAAGGCCCCAAAAAGACCTTAGAACCATTTAGGCGATATCAGGTGTTAGCAAACTCCTTGAAGAACTCATAGGTTCCTATCCTCCAAGTCACTAAGACAATACCAAACGACACCACTTGGCGTTAGACCCTTGTGTTCGTTAGAAGGCCGGGTTGCAAGTAGTTCTGCCTTGCAATCACGCTCTGTTGTGAAGTATTCGCCTTTGAGGAGTTTAGTTGAGTTTGAACGAGTGTTGTTATCGTCTGAAACACCTTACGGAATCTTTGGTCCCAGTCCAAGACACTAGAAGTTTGGTTTAAGGACAAGGAAATCGCCTTACTTGGTAGCAGTCCAGTAGCATAAACACCTACGGTAGCGGCCTGCCATAAGACAATCACCTTGTACAAAAGAACGATCAATAAGAAGGAGCTACATTGCCTCGCGCTGTTTAAGGTCTCCGTACGTTGTGACTTCGGCCTACGACTTTCAGATTATCTTGTTCGACTTTGTGAATCAATCTCCCTACACCCCCTAAAACTACTCGAACGCAAGTTCGGAATACATCTCTATTGTTCCAATACCAAAAGTACTTGTTCCTTTGAACAACTACACCAGCCTCGCTCCCACAAGGAGTATTAGTGAGATATAAGGATAGATAGGATAGATTTCATAGTCCCCTTTTAGAGGTCTATTTCGAACGTGCATATCAACGCCCTGGAAATAAATTGTTAGTGTCATTTCAGCGGGTGGAACAAACGACGCACCGTGAGCAAACGCTGCAGGATAGCACCTTTCTTGGCGCGCTCGTATGGGGTGAGCGAGGAGTCTGGGACCGGGGAAGGTGGATTAGGACCTGGTTCGCTGTTCATGTCGAGATCGTAGGGGTATGTCGCGCAAAGTTCGTTGTAGACAGTGTCGGCAAAGTCCTGGCCAGACTGTTTCCCCTTGCGACGTGCGTTGGAGTAGCCATCGAGGCCCTTGTCCAGAATGGCTTTGCGACCCCCTTTTGCCCAGTGTTTGCGGAAGGGTGGAAGAGAGGCAGGGTCAAAGGTCGGAGTTTGTCTGGAATATCATATAACGTTATGTTGATCATATGCTCGGAGGTAGACGCCGGCTTACGCGCTGGATGCCATGGAGTGATCTTGTTTGGATTTTGAAAGAAAAGACGCGTAAAGGTGACAAAGGTCGCGACTTGGAACGTTGTGGTAGAGGAGTCAACGATTGTAAAAGCAAGCAAATAGGATACAACGCGAATAGTATGTAAACGCTAGCGCTCTTTGCCGATTTGGCCCTGTTTGGTATTTGTGAACTATTTCTGCTTGCTGAATGCAGCGCACCGCGTCCTGGACCGGTCCTTGACCGCTTCCGCGGGGTAAGAAGAGATCCTGGCAGGCAGGGCACAAAATTTGGTGGAAATGAGGCGGGATCCCGCCTAGCCCGAGGCAGCACCACATTCACCACATTAGGTAAACGGCAAGTCCCGGATGGCGAGCATTAGAGCTTTGTGAAGAGTCTGAGTACGGCCCGGCATGCTCAGGCATGCGAATGCGACATTGTTTGCCGACGCCCAACAATACACAACGCATGCGCCGGTAGTATCTGCACTGCAGGGATACAGGAGAGCGGGGGGCTCCGGCGGGGGCTCCGGCATTGGAGCCGCTGACCAACTTCACACGTGGGTCGGCTCGCATGGCAATTTTTTTCCGCTCGCATGGCGAATTTTCCGTTGCTAATTATATGAGTGACCCGGACGTCGAAATGGTGGAAATAATAAGACTAAAAACCCGGCATAGGGTTTGTAGCTAGCAGAGCTGGGGTTAGCCACTTCAGTTGCTATAATAACAACTTTGCCATTGCACTCAGTGGCTATAAGAACAGGAATGCCATTAGGATTACAGCATGGCCTGGGCGAGGCATGGACCCCCGGAACCGAACGCATTCCAACGACGGGGCAGCGGGCGACGCCCGCAAATACGGCTGATTTCGATCAGATTGGAACGACGGCTCCGACCGTTATAAGGCGAGGAAATCAACCGGCGAACAACGTCGGCGGCAGGAGGTACACAAGAAAGCCCCCAAAAAGCCGCAAAACAACGAAGGCAACGATAAAGGTGGCCGCGCTGAACATAAACGGCCACGGCAACATGAACCCCTTCAACCCGAATAATAAATGGAACCATCTAAACCAAGTGATGCGTGACCAGAAAATCGGCGTACTCATCGTAGGGGAAGCGCATCTAAATGAGGCGAGACACGAAAAAATCGCAAAGGCCTTCGAGAACCAAATGAAGATAGTATACTCGGAAAACGACGGTAGCGACAACGCAAAAGGTGTCGCGATAGTTCTGAACAGAAAACTCACAAACGCGCAAGATATCCTCTCGTGGGAGGTGGTTCCGGGACGAGCGATCCTGGTGTCAATGAACTGGCATAACGAAGGCCGAATGACCATTCTCGGAGTGTATGCAGATAACGACGAAAGAGACAACGCTAATCTGTGGAGGAAAATAAAGGATTTCTTCTCTGTCAACCCAGGTGTACCGAAACCGAACATCATGGCGGGAGACATGAACTTCGTAGAAGAAAGTATTGACAGAATGCCGCCTCGGGAGGACGACCCGGCGCAGGTTGAAGCATTCGACGAACTAAAAGACGATTTAGACCTGGTTGACGGGTGGAGAAACACATTCCCCGATACCCTAGACTTCACACATACGCACCGTCACGGCAAATCGAGACTAGACCGAATATACATACAAAGAAACACCTTGGAGCTAGCAAGGGAATGGCGGATAAACCCCAGTGGAATAGTCACGGACCACTATATGGTCTCGGTCCAAGTAGCTTCCGACGACTCACCAGAGACAGGACCGGGAAGGAAAGTTATCCCTAAACATGTCTTCAGAGACGGGGTATTCCTAAGGGAGGCTAAAAAGTGGGGACGCGAAGCACTGGAAAAAATTAGAAAGTGCAGAACCCCAGGAGGCCGGACTGAGGCGGAAAACCCGCAAACAATTCAAGCCGAGTGGAAACGAAAAACCCGCGAACTTGGGCTAAGAAGGGCGGCTATAACGATATCAAGGTCCCAGAGGGAAATAAGAGAATTGGAGCTGGACAGAGACTCCACCATGAACGACCCGAACCTCTCAATTGACGAAAGGATCCGGGCCTCGGGAATCATAGAAAAAAGGCTCAACGAACTAAAACAGAAAGAACACGCACGAAAGCGGCACACTCTGAAAGTCAAGATGCGTATCGAAGGAGAAACCATGACCAAAGCGTGGTTCGAAATGGGAAAACAAAGGAAACCAAGAGACCTCTTCCGCGCCCTACACTCGGGCAGAAGCAACCGGAACGGTGAAGCAATATACGAGAAAAACTCGAAAGGCATGGCCGAAGTATTCCGGAAACACCACTCGAAGCTACAAGAAGATGGCATAACGCCCGAAAGCATAGAATCTAGGGAAGAGGACATCCAGGAAGTACTGGGAGAGATCTCCCCGGAAGCGGATGCAGACACAATGAACGATCTAGAAGGGAACCTGAGAGCCGAAGAGCTCATCTTCGTCCTGAAGAGACTGATGAACGGGAAAGCGGCAGGCCTTGACGGCCTGACCTACGAATTCTGGAAAATGTTACTGACAGAATTCACCGCAGACTGCGCGAAGAATAGCAAGGAAGCATTCGACATAGTTGAACTACTGATTGGGACGTATAACGACATCGAGACGTACGGAATAGTACATGGCACGAACTTCTGTCAAGGGTGGATGTGCCCGCTGTACAAGAAAAACGACCGCACGGACCCAGCTAACTACAGGCCGATAACCCTACTCAACTCCGATTATAAAATCATGACGAAAATACTGGCGATCCGCCTCGGAAAGGTAGCGCCAAAGATCATCCACAAGAACCAGGCGGGTTTTATTCCAGGAAGAAACATACACGACCAAGTGAAACTGGTTAAAACAATCATCGAATATGGAGAGATCACAGAGACAAACGGGATGGTAGTGGCCCTAGACCAAGAAAAGGCTTACGATAAGATTGCGCACGACTACCTGTGGCGGGTCCTGAGGGCGTTCAATCTCCCGGAGAGCCTAGTATCGACAGTAAGAACACTGTACGAGGACGCCGAAACACAGGTAATGGTGAACGGCGTGCTAAGCAAACCCTTCAAAGTAACAAGAGGAGTCCGGCAAGGAGACCCGCTGTCTTGCATTATATTTGACATCGCCATCGAACCGCTAGCAGAGATGCTCCGAAATTCTGACTTACAAGGTTTCAACATCCCGGGCGATCCCCACCTAGAGCGCTTAATCGCACAGTTATTCGCGGACGACACGACGGTATTCCTGTCCGAAAACGACGACTATGACACTCTGAAGAAAATCCTCGTCAAATGGTGCAAAGCGTCTAGAGCAAAATTCAACATAACCAAAACGGAAGGCATACCTGTAGGCACGGAAGAGTATAGAAGCCAACTACTTGCGACAAGGAAGCTGAACGCAAACGCGAACCCAATCCCGGCTGAAGTGAAAATGGCAAGAGACGGCACTGCCGTACGAATTCTAGGGGGTTGGCCTGGGAATAAGACGAACGCGGCCGCTCCCTGGGGCAAGATCCTAGATGACATCGATAGCCGCCTGAAGACGTGGGAAACCCCTCACCCCACGATGGAGGGACGGAAGATAGTAGCGTCCACGATTGTAGGTGGAGTAACACAATACCTTGCATTCGTCCAAGGGATGCCGAAAACCACGAGAGCAAGGGTAGATAAGAAAATCCGGAACTTCGTATGGGCGGAAAAGAGACCCACAGTGAACGCCGAGATGATGAGGCTACCGTACGACAAGGGAGGCCGTGGTCTGCTAGACCTGGAAGCAAGAGATGAGGCAATGAACATCATGTGGCTTAAATCATACCTGAACTTCGGCCCACAAAGAGCGACGTGGGCGTACTTCGCAGACGCAATCTTCGAAGCACTCGCGACTGAAAAGATACAGCTTGCGGACCACCTCAAAATGAACGTGTACCTTCAGTCTTGGGAAGCCGCAAACCTCCCACTTGATCTAAAACAGATGGTCAAAACAGGGAAGACATATGGGGTACGTCTAGAAGGCTTAGCCTTCAGTAGAACGACTCTGAGAGAAATGCCACTCTGGATCCACACGGAGGCGGACCCGAGAATGAGAAGACTACTGCACTCACGAGAGAGTAAATGTCTCCAGAACAGACACAAGGTCCTGACGGTTGGCGAAGCAGAAATCCTAGCCCGGAGGGGCCAAGCCAGGTCCCATCGCGGCAAATGCAGATGCGCGGAATGCGTGACGACTAGACGCGAAACGCGTGGAAAAGGAGGCCAGCAGTGTCCGCACACCGGAAAATGCTACCAGAAAGCCGCTGAACTGCTGCGATGTCTACCCCACAAGTGGAACCCACTGGAGGAACAACCCGAAGACTACGAAATAGCACCCCGAGAAATAGATGTGAGGAACGAACCCCACACCTACATATTTGACCGACGCGTCACCGAACACGAAGGAATAAGAGGAGCCTTCCGGATCTTTACTGAAGGGAAGACATGCAACTTCCCACCAAACGGGAGATCCCCGGGTGATGCATCCCACGAACACGAAACAGCGTACACAGACGGATCATGCATGAACAATGGGGACGAAAACGCCCGAGCAGGTTCAGGAGTATGGTTCGGCGAGAACGACGCCCGCAACAAGGGAGTACGAATCCCCGAAACCATAGAGCAGTCGAACAATGCTGGGGAAGTTCTAGCAATAAAAATGGCTGCGGAAGAAGCAGCGGAACACAGACCTCTGGTTACGAAAAGTGACTCACGTTTTTCGATCGAGGGACTCACGAAGCGCCTGAGAGCGAATGAGAACATTGGATACATTGGCCTGAAAAGTAAACAGGTCCTAGAAGCGGCAGCAGCGCGACTAAGGGAACGCAAGACTGAGACCGTGATAATGTGGGTCAAAGGGCACGCTGGAGAAGAAGGCAATGAGGAAGCCGACAGACTGGCGGGCGCTGGCGCAGCGAGCGACGTACAGGAAGAAATCGATATGGACATACCGCCAGAGTATCGGCTGTCGGGTGCGAAACTCCAATATATGACGCAGAGACTTGCATACAAGGGAGTCAGAATGAAGAAAATGTCGAACACGTCAAGAACATACCTACGGCAGGTAATCAGGCGCCCGACCGTGATAAACGTGGACAGAGCGAGATTCGGGGCCCTCGAACTAAGCGACAAAACTCCAACCGACAGACGGATCTGGAAATCGATTAGAAACCCGGTGTTCAGTAAACAGATCAGGTACTTCCTTTGGATGTGCATGCAAGAAGCGTACAAAACAGGCCCGTACTGGCAGAAGTACGAAGACAAACGTGCGGAAAGAGCCACATGCCTCGAGTGCGGGGAGGTGGAGTCAATGGACCACATATTAACAAAGTGCAGGGCGGAAGGCCAAGAAGAAGTCTGGAATCTTGTAAAGAAAGTGTGGCGAGGAAAGAAATCCACCTTCCGAAAGCCAAACTTCGGGATGATCATGGGATGCGGCCTCGCAGACTTCAAGACTAGAGAAGGGAAACCCAAGCCGGGACACTCGCGACTATACAAGATCATAGTGATGGAAGCGGCGTACCTGATCTGGCTGCTACGGAACCAAAGAGTAATTCCTGACGAAATTACCGGAGACTTCCAGGAGCCTGCAAGCAAACAGGAAATCAGGAATAGATTTCTAAGCGCTCTGAACAATCGACTCAAGGTAGATATCGCGCAAACGAACAGGAAAAAGTTCGGAAGACACGCTATACGGAAACAAGTGGTACTGAGCACATGGCGAGGTGTGATCTCGAGTGAGAATGATCTCCCCGACGACTGGATTGGGGTAACCGGAGTTTTAGTGGGTATGGACGACCACGCAGCGACAGGGGGAAGAGATGGAGGAGAGTTATGAGTATGCCTATGATTATGCTATTTATGGGGAAGAGGGTAAAGGAGAGAAGACGAGGGGATCGCTGCGGGACCGAGTCCCACACATCGTGCGTAAAGCATTTCTTCGGGGTGAGATTTGAATTGGGGTCGAGATTCCTCATTATCACAACGGGCGGGAAGGGGACGACTAGGTCGGTGTACTTTGTACTTTGTCTCTGCCAGCTATAAAACGTTTCAACCAAAAAAAAAAAAAAAGAAGAAGAGCACAGATGCCGACGGCACACTCTTTCGGGCCGGAGGGACCCACGTGGTTCCCAAAGCGGATCTCGAACGATCATGTCAGAGTCTTGAGACTCGTGAAGGTCCGTATCACTAACTTACTATGATCTGATTATGGTACTATGTCGCCCAACCTCGCTGTCATCGACAACGAGTGCGATGCGTCGATCTATACTGCTGGCGCTCAACGCAGTCAGTACTGCATTGAAGGCGGCGGCAAACTGCCATGGCACGCCAGGCTGACTCAGATCTTTCAAGCTCCAGTAGTCCGACTCCAGTCCGAGTCGAATCCTGCTCTATCCTAACTAGAGGTCCTTGAGGGCCTTATCCTTGCTCATGGTTGTACTAGTTCATCTAGACACACAATTACAATTCTTGGACAGAGGAAATTTCAACACTGGGAATCCCAAGTCAGAGACTCAAGTTTCTCTGAGAACAACTGCTCAAGCACGCTCGCCGAATGGCGGCCCTGCCGCCATTCGCTCGCATGCTTTCGCTTCAGTTTTCTCACACTTCGTTTAATACAGTGATGAACTTCGATTGTGCATTGGTGGTCTGCAAAAGTCTTGCTGAGGTGATTGAACTGTGCTGCTGGTGAAAGGGGATAGAGTAGTAGTGTTGGCATGCTGTCGTTGCGTGACGGCGGGTCTGAATCCGACTTGTCGTCGTCGTCGTCGGACTCAATGTGTCTTTAGATCTGGAGTGTTTATGTTCTGGCCGCACACCAGGATCTGATCCCGTCGTTCTCAGACACGAGAGCACAAAAAAGAGCCATCACAGCGGCTTGGAAGCAATGGGAAGATATAGATAGATTGAGAGTGTGGTTATGTAGGACAGCGCTCATGGTATTGGGTGATGGTCATCGAAGGTGGCAATGTATCCTGTCAAACCGAGCAATGCCATGGCACAGTTAAAGTGGCCAACAGCAGCCGAATGGTTGCCGGCTGCTCATCTCAGGGATTGTTACCTCATACGGGCTCGATCGCAGCTGGCATGGCACGGCATTGCTTGCCGTAGTGCTCGGATCACAGAATTTCCTTATTTCGACGCTTGGGAGAGTCCTATGCTTAACGCAAGGAAATTTGTCCCTAGGCTGTGTCCTGTGAGTGCTCATATATGGTTGTAATAGTGTGTAAAAAATCTAAGACCGTAGTTTCGCAAATAGAGGTACTTTTGGATGCGGTAGTTCTAGTTTGGTTGGATTGACTGTACTTTTGAGACTTCGTCCGTAGTTTGTGCTGATGATATTCTAGTTCTGTGACCTCCTTGCCTTACTCTGGCGGACAATCTCTGTACTGTAGTTTGACAAGGTTGGTACCCGCTCAGGGTCCACGTGCGTCGCGCCGGCGGCCGTGATCCCGCTATGGCATGCGACCAAAAGAGGTAAGACCGGCTGACGTTCTTTACCTCTTGCTCTCATGGGCAGGACAAGTGTCTGCCCATCAGAATCTGTGGCTAATTCATAGTGACAGTCCTATTCTGCTCAATTCCTTGAGGACAATCAACACCCGGTACCTTGGGATCCAGAACCCTCATCAGGCGCGTCAAACAAACTCGAAGGCATCACTACACACCCGAGCACTGGACCACTGACATCCCGCCCAAAGCGCCTCTTTCTCCTCAGCATCCAGCATACCACACACCACCAGACAACTTTATACCCACCGTGCGTGCTAACGGACGAATAGTCATGGCTCCTCCCATGAATCTGCCAGTAGCATGCATGCAACGTCTCCCAATCACCACACATAACCTCTCCCGCCTACGAGCGACAAGGGCAGAGGTCGCGCCTACGCCGGCAGTGATTTGACGACGAACCTGCCCATCACCCAGGATCTTACGCACGAGAGCACACCAATCGGGATCAACATCGAAGCTGCCTGTCTCGACCGCCGACAAACTACGCGCCATCCCATCTGTCGCGTCAATCATCGCGCATACCTCCTGCTGACCAGTTCCAGCTCTCTCGGACGGACGAGTGGGATCAACAAAGCCTACAACGTACCCCGCCTCTCTTGCACAACACGTCCAGCCCTCTGGCAGTCCTCATAATCCTTTGAGACCCTACTTTGAGCCCATCTCCCCCGATCCCGACGAGATTCAGAGGACCCGGCGGACATAACACCCTTTGATCCTGGCTTGACGCCAAGTATCCGCAGCTTCGAGCGTCTCCCCAGGAGCAGAGTCAACAGTGTCGCTGTTCTCGACCTACCAGCAAATGCTGCAGTGCAGGAGGGAGCCTTCGACCACCCGATGCACATTCCGTTATGAGCAGCAAAAGCGGAAAGAGTGGGCGGAGCAGGCTTTCGTTGAGTGTTGCTAATCCGGATCCGCCTTCGCCTCCAAATCATTTGTGTTCCCCTCGCAATCGCAGCGTTCGAGGCCGCCGTCACAGTACTGGGCACAGCCGCCGACGCAATATGTCTCGGATGGCCAGTCGTGTCCGCCTACGCAGCATGAACCAAATTCGCGTCCGCAGACGCAATACCGTGCACCGAATCCTAATGGACGGTCATGGCACAAACAAATTCACCCAGTGGGCACAATCAAGAATCAGCGGGCCGTTCCTCTGCTGATCTACTCTGAGTTGCGTTCAAGGGGCGTGAGGAGCCTCGAGCAAAGCTGCTTCCGTAGATAGCAGAAGGCTCGACCCATCCCCTCAAGGTGTGTTTTATCCTGTCTGACTGCGTCTCGTGCCCTCAAATCACGTTTAGATTGACATTTCCCAGAAGTGCCGGGACAAGGACAACCACGAGGTCGCGCACGAGCTTGTGCAAAAGTCGATGTTGCTTGTTCAACATGCCTGAGGCACTGTCGTTGCTGGAATTCATAAACTTTGCGGAGGCCAGGTCTCCGGGCACCTTCACGACGACAACGACAACGATGAAGGAAGGCAACACGTCATGTGCATCAGATGCACCACACTGCGGGCTCTACTGCAAGCCTATTCCGAGTTTATAGGTATGTGACACGGATGCATTGCTCTGCGCAGAATTGATCGTTAGTCAGTCGGCGACGCTTTCCTGTCAGGCAGAGAAGCGATTCTCTCAACAACAAATCACTCTTCCCAGCTCTGGTAATGGTCAGCATGTTGGTGCTGCCGCCTCCTTGCTATTGCCACCTGTTGGTCCTGACGATCCAATGCTGCACTGAGCGATGTCGACGTGGCCCGCCGGACAGGCTTTGGCAAAGAATCCGAAGGTTGTAATCTCACGGAGGACGATGGAAAGCGGGGCATAGACATATATTACCGTTCAGCAATAAGACTTGTCGCCTATGTCAATAGTTACGCAGCCAATCCTGATGACAACTGATTACACACTTGATGCGCGCCGAGAATTCAGTGTTGTCCGGATGCCGGAAACTGGGGTTTGCGCAGAAAGGCGGCCTGTGCAGAAAGTATAGACTGCCTACGAGAAGTACGGGACCTGTATGGAAAGTACAGAAACTGCTCGGAAAGTAGGGAGTTTGTTCAGAAAGTACCAAGTCTGGGTGGGGAAGTGCGTCAATGTTTCTGCAAAAAGTACCAAAGTAGGGACAAAAGAATTTTTACACACTATATCGCCGACACTCATATCTTTATGCCTATGGTGCCCTTGTCCCAATAGTCTCAGCAGATTTCAGTTACTGTACTTTGATATCTTTCACGATCACCATGTCATTGGGCGCCCTTCCTTAAAGTTATCGAGTGATGTCCATAACTTGGTGCATCTCTGCTCAAATTGCGATTTTCGAACGTTTTCCCACTGAGACTGCGACTGTCGCTGGCGGGTTGTAGCGGGAGCCAGCTTCTCTGACTAGTACTGGACCTTGTCTATGCGCTATAAGATTCGACTGTACAATGACATCCTTCCGGATCTCAGAACAACGCGAGCGTGTCTACCGAATTGCCGAATGTCAAAGTGGACTGTTTATATGCTACAACAGACACTCTATTTTGTTATTTGGGTAGGCACCTCTCTCGTCAACAAAAACAGATTTCCAACGTTCAAGCTCGAGGCTTGTGGGCTACTGCGCAAGGTGCCGCTCACGATGGACTATTCGGTCTGGAGTACCATACCGGCCGTGGTCGAATTCCTCCCGCCATTGCTGTACAATTGTACACTGCCCTCGTAGACTGCCACCTTATCCACGGCGCCGACGTCTGTCCCGATGTCGACAGCAATAGTCTCCACAAATTGGAAGCTGTACAGGTCTCTGTTCTTCGAAGAATTCTCGGTCTCGGGACACGCTCCTGCAAAGTCGTCCTATTCACCGAGACCGGTATCCTACCACTGCGCGCCCGCCGCGCCATTCTCTCTGTATCTTACCTCAAATACTTGATCTCGCTGCCCTCAGACCACTATGCCTCGCTCGCTCTCCAGGAATGCGAGACCCTATACAACGCCGGACATGCTTGTTGGCTTTCCGATCTCGATAAGGCTGTCCGCTCATTTTCGTCTCTGGAGCACCCTCTACCGGCCCTCCCACCCCTCCATGTGTTATCGAAAGACACTGTTGATTTCCTGTGTCGTGCGATCAGGCGTGCCCAATTAGCCCGTCTGGATGAGGATATCGAGTCCCACATATCACTATATCTACTGCACAAAAGGCTGGAGCCAGTAGAAGAAGGCAGGCCGACGCATGTCAGCTGCATCTTGAGGCATTACCTCAAGCGCGTAACAGTCCCAGATCATCGGTTCGCATTGACGCGACTGTTGCTTGGTCAATCCAACCTTCGAGGAGTGCATTCCCAAACTTCCAATGCACCGGGAGTACTGCGACAGTGTCGCATGTGTGGACATCATCTCGAGACAGCTGAACACATGATTTTACAGTGCCGAGGGAACGAGGAGACGATCCGTTTCCGTGATGATTTTTTCAACGACGAGGCGACGGCGGGGCGGCCACGCTTTCGACCAGCAACGTTGTCAGACGATGCGGCCCTGTTCTGGCTTAAAAGATATATATTCGACTGGGGGGCGATTCCATGGGTGGCACGATTCATCTTCAGGGTTTGTAAGGAGTGGAAGGTCCTTTCTTTGAGGCCGACGGAAGTGTCTAACGAAATGATGGAGCTGATAGAAAATGAGATGGATACGGACACGTAAATTGTACTTATAAGTTACTTGTGATTGCTCGGCCTGTTCCTACGTGGGACCATTGGCTGTAATACTACTACTTACTACTACCTGATGGTCTTCAGACATCGCCCAAGTTCAGAACGACATAAGTTGCGTTCCCATATCCGTGCTTGAATAGTCTGAACCGGGGACTTCAATGTTACATATGAGTAACTTAAGTACTTAGAGAGTAATTCGGTCCCTGCAAGTATGAGAACTCGAGACTACTCGAGATAAGTGGCCGAATCTGATTACGGTAGCCGGTAAGAGTCCGGCAAGCCTGCCAAGGGCAGGCTTTTCCACGCGCCGTCATGAGATGCTTATTCACTCTCCCTTCCGAAGCCCATGCTCGACTGAACTCTCATGGGCAAAGAAGAACACTACCAGCCAACACTGTCTGCCAACGCGGCGGGCAGCCGCCATCACAGACCGACCAGTCGGTCGCTGAAAGCCGCCCTCTTGTTGAGCACCGCGACTCTGCTGTCCTTGCTTGGGAGGCTGCACCTGGGCGCTCCGCAGGCAAGCCACAAGACACCAGCAGAAAAGTGGAAGGATGAGACCTGGCCTATTCGACAGGCAACGCCCTGGGACATCGCCAAGGACTTCCCCTACCCACGCGTGCTGGAGTACGATGTGCAGGAGGGCACCTGGCTTCGCCTGGACGTACATCCTAACACTGGCGACATCGTCTTCGGTATGGTCGGGGATATCTACTGCATTACTGCCAATGACGCGTACGCGAACAATGGCGCCGTTGCCGTCGCTCACCCCGTCTTGACGGGCATACCCTACGACTCCGACCCCCGTTTCTCCCCGGAAGGCGATAGGATGCTATTCAGGAGTGATGCCGGGCTAGGCTTGGACAATATCTGGGTGACGGGCTGGTCTGGATGTGGCGCAATGGATGCTGACAGCGTTCGAGATTCTGGTACGTGACTGCTGACCCATTCTCAACCTGGAGGTCCTCACGATGATCTAGCTCTACGCGTCACCAATGAAACCTACCGCTTCGTGACGGACGGTCGCTTCCACTCATCCGGAGAGAAAGTCGTCGCGACCAAGTGGTACACCGGATCACGATCTATCGCCGCGGGAGAGGCTTGGGAGTACACCGTTCCTTCAGCGGGTTCCGACACCAAAGTGTCTGTTGGCGCTGGCACTCGTCTAGTGGAACGAGTGCTTCCAGCCGGGTTTACCGACTACGAAGAGGAGCAAATCGGCATCGAACAGACATTGTGGCACGGCAAAGACAGTCTCATATACTCTAGGAACGTCATAGACGGCGCCAGTTTTGACTACAGCAAAGGTAACTCAGAGTTGACAAACTACAACGCCCTCTAACTAATAACCTTCAGACGTTCATAAGGGCATCTACGCCATTTACGAGAAAAATCTCACCACTGGCGCAACCACCAAGTTGGTCGATGCTTCTCCCGGTGGTGCATCTCGCCCAGAACTGTCGCGTGACGGCCGAACCCTTGCCTTTGTACGCCGCGTTCGCGATAACGAGGTACTGGTATTGAAGGACCTGGCCACCGGGACAATTCACTATGTGTGGGATGGCCTTACCTACGACGTCACCACCATCTACGCGCCTATGGGAACCTATCCCTCCTTCTCCTTCTCCCCAGACGACTCTGCGGTTATCATTTGGGCTGCCGGCCACATTTGGACAGTCCCACTTGCAGTGAACTCTTTCGGAGAGAAGGTCGCTGGCGGTACTCCCACTCCCATTACATTCACGGCACACATCAAGAAGCGGTTGGGCCACCTTCGTACCATCAAGGACATTGATCTCCTGGGCCTCGAGACAGCTGACACTCAGCGTCTTCGAGCGTTCAAAGACCTTCGGGCTGATGCCACTGGCAAGAAGGTCGTGTTCCAGGCAGCGGGCGTGACCTTTGTCCAAAGAGTTGGTACAAATGAGCCAACCAAGGTCCCGGTCCTTCACGAGGATGCGCCATATTACTCTCCATCTTTCGTTGATGACCCAAAAAAGACTGTTGTCCTCCACGCTCGCTGGGATGACCAGAACTTCACCGCCTTTGAGTTGGCAGACCTCGAAAAGGGGGTGGCGACTGAGGTTGCTGGGCTTCCCAGGGGACGCTATGTCAGTCCCATCATCTCCTCGGTCGATTCCAAGCACCGCGTTATGGCATTTGTCAAGCTATCTGGCGACTACCTGAGCGGCGACGTCGTGGCGACCGCGGCACCTGGTCTTTATGTTGCTGATGTTGAGACGACCTTCACCGGAGAATCCATCGCTCTGAGCAATGTCAGACTCGTGCAATCTGAGATCAGCACCTTCGACAGGATCAACATGAAGTTTTTGGGTTCGAACTCGCAGCTGCTCGTTCAGCAATCTGACCGCGCCTTCGTCATTGATCTGGCAGGCAAGCTCGACGCTGAGGGCAAGCCGCCCCATCGTACTATCGCATCCGGCAAGATGTCGCAAGAAATCGCCGTCTCTGTCAAGTCTCACTCGAGCTGGATGGCGACCCTCAAGAACCTTCTAGGCATTGGTCATTCAGCGGCAGAAAACATCGCGTTTGTCGACTTCTTCCACGTGTACGTTGTCGACGGACACAAAGTTAAATCCGATGAGGGCCTTTGGTCTAAGCCAGGAAGTGCACCAGCCGGATTGGCGCGATTGAGTCTTGATGGTGGACATGATATTGCCTGGAGTGACGACGGAAGTACGATTTTCTGGTTCTTGGGTAAGCCCTTTCCCACTGTTATTTCAAAAGCTGTACATTCATATCTGTTTAATTTAGGACCCTACCTCCATTATCTCGAGGTGTCCAAGCTCAGCAAGTGTTCTTCTTCGATCAAGGCGGATAATGAAACCTTTGGTATTGACTGTACTAAGAATATCTTGGAGTATCAGGAGGTTGTGCTTGAGCACTCTACGGATATCGCTCGGTTGAAGGGCGACGCTGCTCTCACATCTTCCAGCGATGTAGTGGTCATTGTCAACGCTACACTCTTGACCATGGAGACGGGCGACGCCGAGAAGGATCTCGTGGCCAATGCCGTCCTTGTTGTTCGTGGTGGAGTTATCGAGTCTGTTGGCGCATTTGGGGTTGTCACTCTTCCCGCTGGGGCGACGGTCATTGATGCGCAAGGAGGTTAGTGACCTACTACAAGCTCATGTTGCCTTGTTTTAACCTCTCTATCCCAGCCTTCATTACCCCCGGTTTCATAGACATGCACGCACACTGGAATGGCTTCTCGAACCCTACTCCGGCCAAATCATGGGAGCTGCAGACCTTTTTGTCTTACGGCGTCACGACGCTTCACAAGTGGGCTCAATCTATACATCTGGTCGACAGTGGTACTAATAACCCATTCCAGCCCCAGCTCCGATAACGTTGCGGGCTACATCGAACGAAGTCGAGTAGAACGTGGACATACCATTGGACCCCGGATATTCCATACCGGCGATGTCATCTACGGAGGCGGAGCACCTGGTCTTCATCAGGATGTTGTGACAATGGAAGAAGCGCACTCGGCGCTGATCCGGCTGAAGGCTGAAGGAGGGCCTATAAGTACGTCGTATAAGAACTATCAGCTGCCATCACGGTGCGTGCGGAATCTCGTAAAGTGACGAGAGGGCAGGGGTGCTGAGTGCTTCGAACAGGGCAGCCCGTCAGCGCATGTTACTGGCTGCTCGGAATCTGAGCATGCTGTGCGTGCCGGAGGGTGGGATGAACATCGATTGGGACTTGACTTACATCTTGGATGGTGAGCGTGGTGGACCTTGCTTGTGCTTCGACGATGCTAAGTTTATCATAGGCATGACTACCGTGGAGCATGCTATTCCTATCCCGGTGCTCTACGATGATGTCCTCACGCTGTATGCTATGAGTGGAACAGGCGCATCTCCGACGCATTTGGTCAACTATGGTGGTGCATTTGGGGAACAGATGATATGGGCTGAAGATGATGTGCCCAATGTGCCAAAGTAGGTCTCCGAGTTGGTGCCTTCAGCTTGATCCTCACTGAACGTACTTCACTTAGACTCAGGCGGTTTACTCGACATGACATTCTTGAGGGATTGACCGAATCGACGTCGAGACCACTTTCATGTAAGATTCTTGAACGTTTTCGATCTGTTCGCCGCTAACAATTGTTCTTTAGCTTACCAATTCCTCAACACATCAGCGTCCGTGGCTAAGATGGTTGACATGGGCCTCAAAACGTTCATTGGCGCACACGGTGAACCGCCACTTGGTCTTAACTACCACGGGGAGCTATACTTTGCCTCCCTTGGCGGCTTGAGCAATTATCAAGTACGTGGTGTCTCCCTTTTCAGGATAATGACTCTGCGTGAAGCTAACCTGCGCGTCATCCAGGTGTACCAAGCAGCGACGTCTCATGCCGCCCAGACTCTCGGTCTCTTTTCGTCGCTTGGGTCTCTAAGTCCTGGCAAGCTTGCCGACTTCGTGGTCTTCGAGCCGGGCGTTGATATCCTTGGCGGACGGATGCCCGAGTCCATCAAGATCGCGTATGTTGCTCGAGGCGGGCGGATATGGGAGGCAGAGACGATGACGGAATTGTGGCCCGTGAAAGGGAGGACGCAGAATATGCCCCCGCTCAATCCGTGATGTTGAACTTTCCGTACTTGATGAAATCTTTGTTCTGTGACTTTTGTATCGCATGAATGGAGCTAAGTAGGAGAGCTACTAGGTATGGATGGGTGCTTGTAGGATCATACCGGGTCATCAACAATCGAAGGGCCGACTACGGTGGTTTCTATTGAAGTACATGTGGAGACTCTGTTTATTGTTGATCTTATTCGAACGACACCCTCAAGCGAGTCCGTGGCGTGCGTCCCCGAAAGGTATACCATCAACATCAACCGCCTGTGAAAATGATCTACATCCACAATAAGAGACGCCTCGTTGTTGACTTGATAGGAGGGGTGTGGTAAGTCGTGGTGAAAGAGAGCTTGATTTTTCACTTTGGACGTGAACTAGGCTCGATTAGCATCAAATCGGGTTCCTGCTTAGTGCCATTTACTCGCCGTAGTAGTCCTTCCTATCGTTTATAGTGCCAGGACCAAACGCCGCGAGCGATAATGCTAAAGCTTCCCGAAGGATGCAAGATCAAAGAAAGCTTCTACATACCCGATGCGACTGCTCGTTAGTAGGTTTGACCAATCCGGCGACCTAAAACGACGGGCGTATCTCCGCGGGTGAAAAGGGCTGGGTGGGAACTCCTGCACCCTCCAAGACAAAAAGGCGCACGGATTCGGAAGATGCGTCAACTATCAGCGGAGATGCGTCCCTCGACATACAATCATCCGCCCCGCCCGAGATCGGGCCGGATCCCCGAGGGTGAACGAATGTGGCGTAACTGAATGGGAGGTGTCATCACCCCCTGCGATATCACAGACGGGGTGCAGGCTTTAGGTTTTTGTATTAGCGGGGTTGGCAGCTTCCGGGACCCAAGCAATCGAACAAGGGTGTGAAATCAATGAGGGGATGGCATGGGACGATGGTATACAGTAGAGCAATGTTATGAAGATGCTGTCGAGATTGCTATGGTGAGAGACAGACGATCAGAACTTCCATAATCAGCAATATATAGGGCCGTGGGTAGACGACAGCCATTTTGAGGCGGCTTGTGAGGAGGACTCGGTGACGGCAGTCTAGACGCGGAAGACGGAAAAGAGCGACGTTGAGGCGGTCTTTGTTATAAGGTTCGACAGCGATTCTCGAATTAGAACAAAGCGAGACATGAGGCGTCTATAAGTATGGCTCCTTTTAGGCGGGCGGTGAGTGCCATGTCCCACAGCGCCGAGTAGAGACACGACATCTAGACAAGAAGGTATTGAATGTGGTATATAATGGGAGGAACACGTCTCACGGAATTTTACCGCTTCGGTGCATCGACAGACCCTGTCAGATGGCGATTTGATCAGACGATACGAAGCAGCAGTGCTGATACAGCCACAGTATGGCCCGCAGCGTGGGAGGAATGGAGCATTGGGCATTTCATTGGACGTCAGCTGGGGCCTCACGAGATTGATATCCCAAGAAGGCGAAGGCAACAGCTTCCTTGAGATGAGAGCAATCACATTCGAAGCGGTGGCGTGTGGACCGCGAGGCAAGTGTGTGACAGCGATATGTTAAGGATCGCGCCGGATATGGCACTGGTATGAGTAAAAGAACAGGTGGCTGGCCATGCGAGGGCCGCGTTGCAAGCTGTTGGAAGACTGCTCAGTAAGTATGGGGAAGTGAAGGTTAAGTGTAAGGCATGACAGTTGGAATCAAACAGGAGAGATAGACAGAGGGCAAGCAAGATGGACGGGCGGGTGTTACCGTCCGGACATAAGCGACCGGCTGCGTGGGAAGTTTCGACGCCCATAAAAGGGCAAAGAGAGCAGGCTCGTGTCGACTTTGTTTGACCCCACGCTGTACCGTACTTGCCTGCGTCTGATCGTGTAGTATTCGCCTTGAATATTCGCGTTTATTCGCAGATTAATTGCCTGGCCGCCTTCGCCTCTCGCCATGCTCAAGCAGAAGCTCTCTTCTTTCACGATGAATGACTCGGCG
Source organism: Strobilurus pachycystidiatus (assembly GCA_019915135.1). Classification (NCBI taxonomy): domain Eukaryota; kingdom Fungi; phylum Basidiomycota; class Agaricomycetes; order Agaricales; family Physalacriaceae; genus Strobilurus; species Strobilurus pachycystidiatus. The sequence continues at coordinate 5,491,738 of JAHLMK010000001.1, forward strand.
GACGCGGGCCGCCCAAAGTCGGGCCATCCGCGCCCATCCACGTCGCGTGCGCCGCCGGATCCGCCAGTGGACGGGTCCATGCCGCCGTCGGACGAGCCTCGGGACCGAAAACCGCACACAAACGGCGTCCAGCCGGCGTATTCACTTACGCCCGGTCCGACAAAGCAGCCTTACTATCCCGCCATTCGTTTTGTTGAGCAGCACAACGACGTGGCAATGCCCCAGGTCCGTGTCCATCCTCCTTTCCGCCATATTTTGCTCACGGATGCGCAGTCGCCAGCGCCAGGCATGCCACCGCGGACAAACCCCATACCAGCCACAGCAGGCCCCGCGAAAAAGCCGCTCCCACCACCAGCAGTAAAGCCAGAGTCGCCGCCAGAGCCCAACGGACATCTACGCGCACTGCCCAGGACGCGCATCGATACCAATGCCATCGCACGACCCCACGGATCCATCACGCAGCCCCAAGAGGTGTGTCGCGCTGAATACCCGCGTTATCTTCCGTTAATCATTCAATTCCCAGCGGCCTATGAACTTGATACCCTCCACTGCGCTTAATTACCAGTACGACAATGCCCAGGCCCACTCGCACGCCCCATCTCCGCCAGTCGCGGATCGACGACAATCACATCCCATTGAAACATCGGCCACACGTCCCCCTCTACCCCATCCCTCGCGCAGGCCTTCCGACCAGGCTCCTCCTCAGACTCCCGTCGGTTCTTCTCCTAACCATCCATCGCCACCCTTCCTGCTCAATACCCATAATGACCTTTCCGAGTTGCAAAAGGTCACCACCGCTGCTATAGCCCCTGTCCAAGCCCTCTTCGAGAGCGCGTGGAACACCAATGTGCAGATGGTACATACGCAGCTCGCTCGTCTCTACGACGATAGAGAGAACAAGCATCGTGTTGACGTAGCTCACCTGGAAGCTAATACTGACAGACTGCGACGAGAACGGGATGAAGCGAGACTTTACGCCAACAAGATTCACGCAGATTTGGACGAACTCAAGCAGCATGCTCGTAATCTCGAGGCAGAAATCCTCCGCTTTCGCCAGAGACAAATTCAAAAGTCTTCTCCCTCTACTTCCGTTAAGCGTGAGGAGCCTCCTACCCCCAATTCTGGACATCCAGAGATGGATCCGCATCGGCAACCGCACGACCAGTCAACGTTGAGAACCATCAGGCTCTCGCCTTCACCCGATTCACACCCCTCGAAAATGTTCAGCCACTCTATCCATTCCCCTCATCTCCAAGATATGTCCTCTCCGTTCGGGCGTCCGCCATCCTCGCACTCGGTTCACTCTCCGCCTGTCAATCGCCCTCCGACGCGCGAAAACCGCTTCCAGAGAGAACGAGAAGCAGGCGCTATGGTTGCTAGGCAGGATTCATCGTCTTCTCACTCATCGAGGCGTATGGAGTATTTCGATCACCCATCCGTTCACGGAAGTCTCCATCCACTTGCACCGCGTCCACTCGCACAAAAGCCCATGCCCCTCCCCCAGCCTTTGCGCCAGAATTCTGATGGTGATCATCCTATGGGTCGTCTCTCCCCTTCTATGTCTCCTCCCCAGCCTCGGCTGCAGCCTCAGTCCCAGCACTCGCTGCCTCGGTTCGCGACTCTCGATCTCCCAGCGCTGAAAACCTCTCCTGCTCCTCAAGTCGACAACAGCACGCGCTCCTTCAAGCGGAGTCGTGCCGCCTATGAGGGTGAGGCCGAAGGTGGTTCCACTTTATCGTCGTCATCCGTAAAGGTGACGAAGACCTCTCATCAGGACACGCCACAAAATCATAGTAGACCACCTTCTCGCGCACCGTCATTGAAGGAAGAACCTGAAGAGGGGGAAGTTGACACTGCACCCGATGCCACACCCAGTACCGCAGGCGGAGTGGACAGCGACAAAGAGCAATGCCCTCCTGACAAACCGCCACCAAATTCCTCGCCGCCGATGCAGGGACGTACCGCTGTCGAGCCGCCAAATCCAGCGCCTGCGCCGACCTTTGGCCTCGTCCGTATCCAGCCCTCACCCCTTGGTCCCAGCTCTGCGCCCAACTCGACGACGACAGCGAAACCTGAGCCGCCGCCCGCTGCGCCAGAGAAGAAGGGACTGGGGATTAAGCACCTGAACCTGCTGTACGAGCAGCGGAACCAGGAGTATATATGCCGGATGTGTCTGAACCAGATCCCGCGCCCGACGCCCGTGCGCTTCCCGCTGGCGACGCCGTGGCTGGAGCTTGTGAAGCACTGCGAGGAGCAGCATGCGAGTGCATGCCAGGAGATGGAGCGCCTTGGGACGGGCAGCCTCGCGGAGATGAGTGTCCGGCAGAGGAAGATGGGCTTGGCTGGTGCTAATAACAAGAAATGATATGTGAGCAGTGGCTCTTTCGTTTTGTATATTCGTTCGTCTTTGTGTTTTTTTGTGTACCAATAGCGCTCTGTATCGCGACTCCTCACCCTTGTTGTATCCGTAGTATATTGCTGTTGGCTATGGACTTTTTTGTCGTTCCATGTATAGAGTATCTATTTAGCATACTATGCTTCATGTAACAGTTTCTATCTTTATGGTATGGTCATGTATATTCTGATTTTTTGCGACGATTTGATGCCTATCGATGCGATGCTCTCATCCTACGGCGTGGGAGGTGGTCAACGGAAGAATCGTAATGACGAAGGAGGTACCTCCATAGGTTTCATTGCAATCAACGGTATGTAAGTAGCGTAAGTCGAGTCGTAACATCAACCTCAAGCATCCAAACATGATATCATTGTTGTCTTATCGCGGAAAGTTTTCAGCGAGTTTCCCATGGGGGCCGTCTTCTAGCCATTCAATGATTCAGCGCAGTAACCTTCGCTTCTCCAGTCGATCTATTCGATGTGGCGCACCTCGGTTACAGTATGGGCCGGCGGCACCGGTAAATAATCCGGCTATCTGAACTGGGCAGGAGAAGTAACCGCATCTTTTCTTCTGACCATTTCTGACGCGATGTCAAGACAAATTGTTGAGTCCCTCGGTTCTGGTTCAATTGATTCATAAATGCTGATATAATTTGGCTCACCAAAATGTAATATTCAGGCCTTTCTCTCCTCCAAGATATTGCCAAGCTTGCCTGAGGTCTTTGTGATCCACCTGCTTCGTTTTCCTTGGTCCGCCGCCCATTGCTTGAACGAATGAACATGTTGCGACTGTGCCGTGCATGTCGATGACCATATGAGAGCGGCATCTGCTATCGATTCTTCTGTTGATAATCGCCAGGACTCCCAGATAGCGTCCTGCTCGAATGAAAGCCGACAGCATGGCCAACTCCAGTTCTCAGCTACTCTACTCGAGGCCGCATTCAAATATTCCATGTCTGGCAGCGAAGATGGCCATCATGACCTGTCCTCGGAGACCGAGGTGTCGGCATCCTATTGTACTTATACCTACTCATATCTGTTTCGTCCTCCGAGTCGCCCCAGCTTTTCGCTCTTCATGTTTGGGTTCAGAGTAAACGCGGACCCCACTCAGGACGATGAGGAGGTCAAGCTGCCAAAGACCTCGTCGATGGTCATCATCCTAATGGCGAACTTGCTTTTGCAGGTATAGTTTTAGTCGCTTAGCCGTGAACGACTGATCGGCGATTGATAGATGTCGTTCTTTGTTATTGTCTCGTCCTCTAATGAGTACGTCGAATACATGGGAGGCGATTCGACGTTTGCTGGTGTAGTCGTCGGTATCCCGACTGTTTTCTCTGGACTCACGCTTTTACCCCTCATGAAATTTGACCACGGTACTGCCGTTGCTCGTACCTCCATACTTACATCATGTTCACTCTTTAGTCCAGGCCACTACAAGCTCCCTCTGCATATCAGTTGCGCCGCGTCGATTGTCGGCCATGTCCTATATGCTTTGGCGTACAAGGCCCAGTTTCTGTACCTCATTCTCATCGGAAGAATGGTCGGCGGAATCGCATTCTCTATGCAAGTTCACGCAGGTTTCATCTCTTGTCTGCATCTCAACTAAATGCAGGTGGATGTACTGCAAGCGATACTGCTCAGACGGACGAATAGTTGGCATTCGGCGGCGCACCACCTTGGCCAGCTGCTTGGTATTTGGTCAAGGTATTCTCTTGATATCGCGGATACTATCGGTGACTTGTTATTGATGACCTTCGTCCCAGGTCTCGGCATGAGCGCCGGTCCATTCTTTGGAGGACTTCTTACCAAGATGAACACTTCCAATACGATCTTCAACGGCTACACAAGTCCGGAATGGATCATGGCCGTCATCTGGGGCTTCTTCTGGATTTGCGTCTATGTGTGGTTCGAAGACGTCGACGACGACTCGAACTACAAGCTCTCCAGACTGGCTATACATTCACTTTCCCTTACGATTGTGATTCCTTTGGACAACATACACGGTGGAATGTCCTTGAATTCTGATTCGGACGCGACACTGGTATCTCCCCGAAAGATGACAGCTTCTCAGTGGGGTGTCATTGTCTGCATGTGCTGGCTCGCCATGACCTGTTTCTTCGTCCTCGGTATGGCTCTGTGGGTACTTTCTCCATCATAAAACTCATGGACGACAGGTGCCTGGGAATTGAACATACCCGTGTACTTCGCGACGCTCCAACTGTCGCCATTCAACGCCGGCAACTTTATCGCACTCGGGGGAATCATCACCTTCCCGTTCTTGATGGTGAACTTGCTCCTGGCGCGCCGTACGGAGGACCGGCACATTCTTCTGTCAGGCGTGTCGATTGGGCTCTGCGGCTTGATCATATTCTTGGCTCTGCTGGAGGCTAAGCGGGTCACATATTGGACCATGTTCGTTTGCTGGTGGTTGGTCGCGCTTGGCTTCAATCTTGCGAGTACGGTGACCGTCAGTTTGCTAAGCAAACAGCTCCCACAAGCATGGAATACCCGGACGTCCCTTGCTATTCAATACAGCAACTATGCCGGCAGGGTCTGTGGCGCAGTGTGGGGAGGAAGCGGATTTGACATTGGTATGAAGATGTATACGGGGCTGGAGATTGTCATCGTTGGGATTGGGGTGATATTCTACACCGCATCTTGGAAAAAGTTAAAAACGAAGACTGGTTGACTCAATCGATCCTTTTCACCGCTCGGCGAAAGAAATCAGTAGTTATCGAAAGCGCAGCTCGAAACCCACGGTTTCGTTCTATGTTTCCAGGATGGTAAAGAAACTGCACTTAACATGAATACGGAGAATGCCACACCAGAGTTAAGAGGAACAAACATGTACGTCAACGAGGATCGGGTTTCTCGCACCAGAGCGAGTCCTTACGCCGTTGATGCTGAAAGGTAGTGAGTCATCTGGGGAGCATGATATTGTGTATTGACAGTGAGGAGCATCGAGTACCTGCGCACCTAATGGTCGGCCCAGACCGTCTTGCGTCGACGCGACGGAATGTAGTAGCGTTGCACTAGTCCTTTGGGTGGATAGGTGATTGGGCGTCAGGTAATTTTTTCAACGAGCCAGATTGACGATACGCAGGAAGAATGCTCACCAATGGGGTAAACAGCGCCGTTGGAGGTTGGCGTTGACGCCATAGCAGACTCGGAGTCGAAGGGCCTTCAGGCGTGCAGAATCCTTGTCTCAAGTTGCTGATGCTTGGTTTTTTTCCCAAAGGATGTCTTACGAGCGCCCCACCACCTTGTGTGTGGCGGACCCTGACTCTGAAGCGTGAGTCGGTCTGAATTGGTGCGGCAGAATGAATGCGGTTCCTCTCCCATAGAACTTGAACGTCATCTAAAACTCACTCAAGCTATGAGTCTGAACTATCAATATCACAGTACTTTCGAGCTCATGCACAGGATACGTACGTACGTGGCGGCTCAGACTCGAATCGACCTCGATGGTCTTGGGAACTCGGCAATCCAGTCGTGACTAGTAGCGCTATTTGCACAACCTGATTCTAGTCACACTCTGCGCTGCCGAGCTTTGCTACTCTACGTTCGAATATGATCCCCAGATAGTGAGCTGGCGTGCGTTCAGTAACGCCATTTGCACAAGCTGATTCTTGTCACACCCTGTGCTGCCGAAGCTTTGTTACTGTACTTGCTTGGAATATGATAGCGAGCTGGCTCGCGTCTAGGCTCAACGATCCGAGCCTCCGACGCGTTACCTTCTCCCAAGCAAATGATCGCAATACCGTCTCATATCAGGCAACGGCTCACACAGCTCGGATCCTGCCGCAAGAATCCTTAATGAAAACTCTTCATTTGCGGCTCTGAGTCTTGTCGGATTCGATATGCCTCGTCAAAGCGGGGCTTGCATGCGAGCGGAATCAAAATTGGACTCGCACAGTCGGATGGTAAACGAGTACACAGTGTCATTCGTGTCACGTCATCCATCCACAGCACTTCCTCGTCCCACATTTACACTTCGTAGCGCCTTTCGGTCTCGGTATCTGCTCCCCCTTCTTCGTCCTCGGCTGGTAATCGAACGTGAACTCCTCGCGTGGCCGGATGTACTTCAGTGCTGTGAACACTATGTATGGGCTGTTCATCTACGAACACGCAACTCAACGCGTCAGCTAGTGAAAAAGACGGAAAGAAAAGCAAAGAAAAAGGGCGTACATCGGGCCGGGGTATAGAATCATACGTGGCGAGGTATGTAGCGACGTTGGGGTCGCATGAGTGGCTGTCGAGTATGTCTCAGGATTCATAAGAGATAGAGTAGAAGAGGAAGTTCACGTACTTCATGAACCGCGTCCAATTCCCGCAATGGAAGGAATCGACGCTGAGCTTGCGCAGGTTGTCGTCGTCATCCGCATCAGGACCCTCGAGCCAGTCCAAGTCGAACACATAGTCCTGATTTGACAGGCGCCGCGTCGTCTCTCGTTCCCTATAACGAGGAGATCAATATCTACGAGTCTTTTCCTTCGGAAGTACTGCACTTACATTAACATCCTGAAATGATTTTAGTTCGATGCATAGAGACCATCAGGACACTCACCCGGTATATATCCCAAGGACATAGCCCCGATGAACCCCAACGGAAGAGCGAGCACCCCACCCACACCCTCGGTTCGTCTTGAAAATCTCAATGGGTATCTCGCGCGGTCGTTGCGCCACGCGATTGGGGCATGACATGTCACAGGCGCAATACTAAGATGATCAGAATCAGCATCTCTCCATATGAATTTTCGTGCACAGAGGAAGATCAAGAGCGAACCTTATTACACTCAACCACGCAGATGGCGTCAATGAGAGAGTCGATGTGGAAGGCAAACTTGTTCTGTCGATTGATTGGAACAGATCGGGAAAGGACGAAGAACAGAGGAATACCGACATGTTCATACGCAAACACTCTCGTCTGCGACACCTTCCCCTTCGCGGTTTTCCTCCTAATCTCCCAGTTGACACCATCTTGTTGGCAATCACAATCGGCCGCGCGAGTACACGTCTTATGCGTACAATAAGTGAACACATTCTTAGATTCCTCGTCCGGATTGAGCGCTAGGTCCTCAGCGCTAAAACGAAAGATTAGCATAGAGACGATGGGATAGAAGGTCTGGATGCTCACTAGACATATTTGTTCTCGATGTACTCAAAGTCCTTGGGAAGGTCACTAGGAAGTTCCTCCTCGTCGAAATCATTGACAAAAGTGATTGGAGCAGCGCCGGATTCCGCGGCTATTGAGCTCCATATCCTTGCCCGGATGATGGCTCGCGTCTCGATTTTTACTTCCGCGGCACTTGTCGGGAGAGGATCCCGGATGAGCAATTCGTCCTCGCTAGACTGAGCTTGTGGCTCTGCTTTGACGCGCTGAATCGACTTGTGTCGAAGAGGCACTCTAACAAGAGCTTAGTGAGATCAACTACAACAAAATGGAACCTTACAAAAGCTCTTCGACTATGGATTCACTTGAGCTTTCATCATCAACCATGATATAGTCCGTTGAATTCGGATTGGGAGGAAGTCTAGACGATGCAGCTGTGATCTGCATAGTCTTGATGAGAGGGCCAGAGTGATGTTTATCTTGTCGTCGAGGCAGTGAAGGTGGTGGTTGTGTGGGTATGCTAGAGACAGACGGGGAATCCGGCACATGCAAGAATTGGCGCAGTGGGTCAGGCGAGGGCGAGCTACTGACATGTCGCGGACGCTCTCGAGGGCGTGTAGGTACACCGGTACTGACTGGAGCAGTCTTCAACGATTTGCGCGCAGTACCCATTGGCTTTGATGATGCACTGGTAGATATGCTGTGCTCACTGGTTCTCAAGGACTTGCGCGCCGTTGACGATCGGGCACGATCCAGTTGAGGCGGAGGTATGGTAGACTCCAGCGTCACAGCCGACGTGGATTTAGGTGAACGGTCCACCGGTCGCTTCGAGGCTGGCTCTTGAGTTGGGTTGATCCGAGGACGTTTTGGCTCTGGCGTGCTGGGAGTTGTGGACAGCTTTCGAGGTCGACCTCTCGGTCGTTTTGGCTCTGGCGTGCTGGGAGCAGTGGACAAATTGCGAGGCCGACCTCTAGGCCGCTTTGGCTCTGGGGTGCTGGGACTCGCTGTGGACACCTTTCGAGGTCGCCCTCTCGGCCGTTTTGGCGGAGACTCTGAAGCCAAGGGAGAGTCAGATGCCGAGCTATCGCGGGCGGCTCGCTGTGAGCGCAGTCGGGCCCTGGATGAGCTGTCGTCTTCTGAACTGCTGGGTGACGGGGCTGCCTTCCGCTTCAGATTCGACGGACCGGCGGTAGGTTGCTGATACGGACGCGAGCTCGGGCCGGCAGAGGCGCTGCTGGTGGCTCTCGACATTGGCCTGGTGCTGCCGGTGGACGAAGTCGTGCTAGCTGGCACCGAGTCAAGCGATCGAGGAAACCGTCGCGGTAGAGGCACAGGACTGGGATCGCGCATTGCCTCGTCCGATGCCGACAAGTCAGACTCTGAGACGGATGAAGCGTCGGAGATGTCCAATTTCTTCAATTTTCTATTTAGTCGCTGGTCGAGCGTGTGCTTCTGGAGTTTCTCCGTGTACGCCTGCGCGCGTAACCGCGTCCGGTCGTTGACGATGTCACGAGATCCCCAGAGTTCGATGTCGGCCGAGCCGTCGGCCATCTCTTCGCGCCGTTTCGCCTGAGCCTCGTCGTAGTCGGCGATAGTACGCGCTGGGATCTGCTCCTCTTGCCAGGTATTGTTGGCGCCGTCCTTTGCGGATTTCCAGTCTTTCCATTTGATCTGTTGGTCGTTACATGGAAGTATGGGCTCGTAAATGCAACGCACCTCGTGCCGAATCTCCCCACCATGCCCAACTTCTTCACTTGCAATCACGAATTCATATTCGCCGCCGTCCTGACCGTCCTCCGCAATCTCTGGCGACGGTGAGCGCGAGGGATACACTATGGACGTGTCACTGTCGTCGTCAATGACGGCCAAGCGGGAAGACATGGATGGAGATGGTCAGAGATGGTCGTGGTTCGGAAGAAAGGGAGAGAAGGGCTCGTTACGGAAAATCACAAGCCGCCGGCAGTTTGAATTCTTTCCTTCGGCAACCCGACTACTGGTACTTACTGCCACTGTTTGCGGAGGTCAGATTCAAATCCGATACTACAATTCCTCTCCGAGGATTCTTGCCTCTCTCGAAGTTGGACTGTAGGCAACCTTAGAGCGTGTCCGGCACTCGTTTTTGACGAGCTTCTTGACCACTCCCAGTTGCTCTGCCCATGCCAACACAAGTGCCAACAGGCCCGACTGCAAGGCAGGACTGGTCATCTCCTGCTGCAGACCCGTGTAGCATGTGTTCTGTTTTACAGTTAACACTGACGAGCCACTATGGAACCCTCAGCCATGTAAGTACGTATCCAGGATGGTGATCTAAGTCCCCAGCATCTACCCTAAACTCCTTGCATTGGTCTCACGAGATGTACGTTTGACACGTGAAAGGAACATTAAATTAAGTCGCTCTGCACAGAAGTCCGTTCATGGGGTCGCGTGTTTTCGCAAAATAACGCGAACCAGGAATCCGATCGAGATTGGCAGCGCGACGCATCTGTTCATCTTGAGGTGTATTGATGTAGTGTTGAGGTGTATTGATGTAGTGTTGAGGTGTATTGATGTAGTGATTGGCCCCATGTGTCGCGGAATGTGTATACAGCAGTGTAGACACTATCTATATGAGCGTAGGTGATTGATATATGGGGTCGCGTGATGTCGCAGAAAAGGGAATTCGAGAGGAATAACGCGACCCAGGAAACGCATCTGGTCATTCAATTTTGAATTCGGCGTACAAAAAAGTCCGCGTCAAGTTTTAGGATCGCGTCCGGTCGCGTAGCTTCGCACCGGTTTTGCAAGAAAGGGAATTTGAAGGGATTAACGCGACCCAGGAATCCGATTGGAATGGGGCAGCTTGACGCATCTGTTCATCTTGAGGTGTAGAGTCCAGTGATTGGCTCCATGTGTTGCGGAGTTTGTATTCAGCAGTTCACCCTTTCATAAGATTGTACCGGTGGCCGGGACAGGTCACTACGTGGTAGTGCTTCCTTTCAGTAGGGTGGATAACGAATACGGGTCAGTACGTACTTGGCGATTGAATGGGCAGATTGTTTCACATCAGCATTTCCTGCGCCTGTCGGCCTGCCGGGTCTTTTAGACCTGTCAGGTGGGATACGACACTTGTAATATATTGAAAGTAGAGTCTCTACTGCAGACATACCATAGTCCCCCATCCTTTCCTTGACCACTACTATGTCACCCAAGCTCCAATCCATCGAAGAGCTTCCTCTCCAGCTCAACAACCTTGACTCCGTCTCCGTTCAGTCAGTCGTGTCCCCTTCGATGACATTTACGCGCCCACGACCATGCGCGCTGCCAGTGGGTGCTGAGTCCGTCGTCCAATCCAACACATTGCCCAGTGGATTGAAAGAGTCATTCTCTTGTGAGCCGCCTCTCCCTTCGACAGAAAACATCGCTTAACCACCCAAAGCTACGGGGGAGACGTCCAATCCTTCCCAACGTCTTGACCCCGAGCCCAGCCTCTTGTGGTCAACAGCGCCGTCTGAGGGCGTAATGCTCTCCCCAGGTCCGACCAAGTTGTCACGACCGGCTCATTCATGTCTAAACATTTTTTCTTCAGATGAACAGGATGCCTCTCGAGCATTGCCCGTGCACAAGCTCAAGAGAGTCGCGTCGGCGTCGGTACTGCCACCCGGGATGGGAAAGCCCTGGAAAGCCGATCTCTGATCCGTTCTTTGATCCGTCATTATTTGTAATTCCGTGGGTACCTTTAACTCATTGGCCGATGATTGGCTAACGCCAGCCTCCTCTATAGAATCCAGTAAGACCCACCATTCCTCGAGTTTTGACCCTGTACATCACATGTTCTGTAAGATATTCAATGACGACGTGGTTGAAGAAACCAATAAGCACGATACCGGATATAATACCTTCTGTCGGAATGGCCGACCTCCGAGCTTTGGTTCGGTTATACGAGTGATAGAGTATGAATGTGCAAGTTTCAAAGACATTATCTGGGCAGCTAGCATGACATTGAAGCATGAAGGTCCCACTTGAGGCAACAAGTGTCTCGCAGAATGCCGCGATGGAATGCCGGGTCTTTGGGGACAATCGTGCTTTTAGAGGCAGTTGAGGAGATGTGGTAGAGATAATCCCCAATTGTGGGGAAGGACACAGTTAGCCTATGGTACGCAGAATCATGGTGGATGTGGTTGCTGCGTAAGTTCGATTTGGAGAACTCTGAACCGGGTCTCGGACCCACGGCAACTCCCGACGCTTATGAAAGCTCTTCAACGTCTTCATCATCGCTAAGTACTTACGGTACTTAGGTACTTGGCGAAGATGAGTGAGCGCATTTGCGGGCACTGATATCCGATGTAAGAGTCATATCTACGCCTTCACAGTACCACTCGGTGCAAAGACACGCTGATTGGCCGGTGGTCCTCTATTCTACTCAAAAGTACCGCGACAAGTTGATCCCCACCAACGTACACTCAATCTCCGAGTGGTCTATGCAGATAACTGCCGGCCACTCCGTCAATGCAAACACGGCACTAGCTCTATATTAAAGCAGCCTGAAATTGGTACTTGAACGAACCGAATCGGTATCCTCTGCTTCCCGAATCCCCGTAATCAATCCTTCATGTCGACAGTCAAGAGCGTCCTGATGCACGGCAATAAGAGACAGTCAAGTCAACATTACATTTCATAGACGACTACACAAGGCCTGACACACATCGGATCCAGATTCCAGATCTGAGAGGTAACACCGTGATTTGCGCAAATATCACCCCTAACCACTACCATGGCATCTCACTAGTACTGCGGTCTCGAGATGATTGAGAAGCTGGATTTCCAGAGCCCAATACCTTTCGTCCAGTTGCCACAGAGGCAGGGATACCTTCTCATATTGCCAAGCCCGTGCCGCAAGGGTTGAGCGCGCCAGAACACGAGTGTGCCCCGTCGCCGCCCACCAGCCAGCCGATCCATCGCCCGGTGAACGTGCCAATTTGTCTTCTTCCTTTGCTTGCTGAGTGATCTCCCCAAGGCGAGGCCCAACAGAAGGGGTTGTTCTCTCAGCAGGTCCGTATCGTTGTAGAGTTAGTCCACATACAAGATGCTGAAGAGTCCCACAGCCTTATATATTCTTCTATTCAGCCTCAGACGTGCGCAAGCACTTTAAATTTCGAACGATGAAAGAGAAAAAAAAACGATTCTCGCATAATAGTACATGTACTGTGCAGCATTTCAACTCGTCACGTTTTGTCTCTACAGGTCACTTCTGCTGTTGTAGCTCAGCCCGAGTAGGCACTAAGCCCGGTGCCGCGTACAAGACGACAGCTAGAATCTCAGGAAGGACCTGGAGAGGGTACAAGTAGTGCTCATTCGTTGCCTTTGCATTGTTGTTGATGGTGACTGTGAGGAAGATCTCACGAATGAGAAGAAGTAAAGCGATGCCCGCCAGGAAAAGGGAGCCGTGGCGGGCACCAATGGCGTAGTTGGTCGTGGGGAGACGTTGTCTGGCATCTAAACACATATAGTTAGTTCCATGATGGTTGAGAGAGCGACGCGGATGACTCACGTTCAGACTCATGACGGATTAACATCACGGTCAAGAGGACTTGTATGATTGTGAGGACAAGGAAAATGATGACGCTGGTCTTGCGCAAGCCAGACGCGTCGGGGTCACCGCCCGCGGCGTCCGAGATGCCAATAATTCCGATTATCACACCGGCTAGGAGGGCGACTTTGAATAGCTTGCGTTTAGTTGCGATGAGCTCAAAAATGTTCAGACTGTCTGTGCCTGGCAGGTTGAGTAGGAGACCGCTGTGAGGAAGGCTCAGTGTCAGATGAGAAGGAAAATGTGAGCGGGCTCACCGGTCAAGTACAAGAGTGTATGCAGAGTATAATAACCCAAAGAATCCTATACCAAAGAGGACCTGGTCGGCAACGAGAAGGTTTTTGTTCGTCGCGGCGCTTTCGTTGTTGATCTCCACCCCACGTATTATAAATCCAAGGACGCGCGCTGAAGGAAAGCATTCAACGACAATCATGAATAAGGGGAAGAGAAGACACACTGAGGCAAAAGATTGCGAGCGTCAAGAACACAGTGGTGCGAGCGGTGACGGTTTTGTACACATAGAAGCCCAATAATGGGAAATATGCGATCGCGAAGACGATTGCTGCAGCAAGGGAGCTGTATCCATACATATCTGCGTAGTTTATGGGTGCCATCGTATTGTTGGCAAGGGGTAAGGGAGATGGTGTTGGTGATGCTGGAGTGGATGGGGAGGTTCTGTTGAGGCCATTCCGAGTGCATGTCGCGTTCTTATATCCTCTCGCGTGAGCCTGAATATGAGAGGCGCAGCCGACGTGTTCTATCTTTGTCCGAGACGAGCCAGGGTTCGGAGATGAGGGCTAAAGATAGGTCAGTCGGCGATGATCAGCAACGCAAATCACGACTGAAAGTCGCGTTGCGTCACGAAAAAAACGAACAGAGGCGTTTGTTAAAAGCATCACAATCGGAATCGAAGGCCAGTCAATGGCTAGCATCAGTCTAAGAGTTCCGTAAACCGAGCCATGAACCAAATGAGGTTCGTGTCCTCCGTCGGAGTTGTGATCGAGCTGAAACGAGTCACTATTAGCTTTGGACTGCGTATACACAGCGAACAGCAAGCGCGAGTAATGAGCACTTGTGAGTACTTGATGAGCGAGAGCGCCGACAATCGAGGACTTACGATTCCACTTGTGATACATGTAAGAGGAAAAATATTGTACAGTGTAGACCACTGTCAAGGATTGAAGGGAGGCATAACCTGTGTCTTCCCTTTCAGTGGCCACCGCTCTGTCATAGTCTCCGTTTCCCATATGCGCCCTCCCTCGCAACATGCTTGAGCTTGATAGACTCTTGCATCTTTCCGCCGAGGATATCGACCACCTGGCTTGTACACAACAACAAAGTCCGCGAGCTTTCCGGGGCTCAAAGAACCGAGCGAAGAGAAGAGGCCGAGAGTCTGGCAGCATGAGACGTAGCTGCTTGATACACCTTTTCAGTCGCCCGTTAGCTAGGACACGGAGAAATATCAAGACTCTAGTACAGACCTGATAGTTACTGAGTCCGCCGAGAGACGTAAAGTACATTTCCGCGTGATAATTAAAGCCAAATGGCGGCTCGCCATGGGCGACGATGAATGTCTTGAGGCCCATGTTGACCATTTCGCCACGAAAAGCCGAGGTGTTCGAGAGTTAAAGTGCTATCGCGAGTTTATGAGGGCAAGATAACGACAAGGCGATCGCTCAGCTTACACGAATGCAAACTCGAAGTCGATTCGGTCAGCCCTTCGAGGACATCATGCCGCGTAAAGCGTCTGAGTCTGAACGAGTCGGTGAGCGATAATCTCGAAGAACGGACTCAAGAACTACTTCGCATTGTGGGCACATCCTGCTTAGCCCATACCCACTGCTCCCCTCACGTCCCACCGCAATTGACTAAGTCTGTCGGAAATGGTCCTGTTCCGTTCATGGCGTTTAATGTCGTTGTATAGCACGGGTAAGCCTCCGCAGACTTATTCGCAATGACTTTACTCTCCGGATGGATGGAATCGAGCTTCGGCCAGGTAGGGATAGGTCTCATTTGTGGCGCGCTGGGCTAGATTACTGTCATTTGAGTTTAGTCGCAAGTTGCGAGAAATAAACACACCAGAGTTACGAACATTGTCGGGGTCCATAGCGCTGCAATCTGCCGAATCGGCGACCCAGATATTCTCCATACCAAGGCCAGCGTCGCTCCTGAAAATTATCCTGTCACCCTTTGTAGAGAAGCGAGGGTCGGTGTCGAAAGGTATGCCCGTCAAGACGGGGTGGGCGACGGCCAAGGTATCATGATCCCCGTACGTATCTTTCGCGGCAATACAATAGATATGCCCAATCATGTCGAAAATGATGTCGCCGGTGGTGGGATGCACGTCGAGACGAAGCCAAGTGCCCTCTTGTACGTCGTACTCCAACACGCGGGGGTAGGGGAAATCCTTGGTGATATCCCAAGGAGTTGGTTGTCGGATGGCCAAGGTGTCGTCCGTCCATTTCTCTGCTGGGCTTCTGGTAGTACCTGGTCGTGAAGCGCTTAGATGGAATTTGTCGAGCGAGGACAGCAGCGCCGCTGTGGTAAGGAACAAGGCGGCCTTGAGCACCCTTCCGGTCGGTCGACGAGGGCTGGTGTTGATCGTTGTTGGCTGGCAGTCCTGTTTCGCTTTCCCCACCATGGGCGGCGGGTGAGAAGCAAAGCAAGGACATAGATGATAACGGTCTGATGATGATGGCCCGTGCGCGTGAAAACCTGGTGCTTCGCAGGATCGGGGCAGGATTCTCCCGCAGGAGCGACTGTAAGCCAAAGATCCTGTTCGCGTCCCCTTCCCGTGCTATGTCCTGGGAGAGTTTAGCGTGCCATGGCGCAGCACGAATTGCGTTGGGTGTATGACTTTAAGACGGCGAGAAAGAGGCTCCTGAATCGTGGAGATATTGTAAGAGAGACAATACTGTAGTAGACGGATGGTCCACAACGCACCTGAGATTCGGCGTTCATTTCTGCCTGATGGACGCCTTACGAAATGTGCGACCGCTGCCGGCAAGCCTCAACAAGGGCTCTCGGCCATCCAATGCTATTCATCTCTATCGTCGCGGCAGCTCTGAGCTCCGCGTTCGCCGTCGCTGATCGTCGAGTTTGTGTCGGTCTTTTGAAGAAAGCCAAGCGTGTCTGACGCGTCTTGATTGATGGTTGTCGTCAACGAATGTTTTCGTTGTGAGCGGTAAAAGCCAAAGTCGGTCGGAACGTTCGGCCCGAAATTTGGCACTGTCTTCTCTCCTCCACTTCCACCAACTATGCCGTGCAACGACCGCTCTCTCCACACTATACATTCATAGACGCACTGTTTGTAGCCTCGCACGTTTGATGTCCTGAAAATTTGCGCGATGTCAGCTTGAGGTCAGTACTGATTTTTTGACTGCACAAAGCTTACAGATTGTTTCCAGCCAAACACCGCGACATCCCATCGAATCCACTTCTGACTGTCGCTTGGAGCTACACCATCCAGCTAGAGAGACGCTGTCAATGGTACTAGGGCTCGAACGAAGGTCAGTGCTGACGAGAACGCGTTTGCATGAGCTTACACTACCTCCAGTCCAACACCGTCAAGGACGAACGTCAACCAAGCCGCCGACCAAATTCGCGGATGAGGTGAAATCGTCACAGCTGCACGCTCTGAGCCGCAACGGTCTCGACAAATGGACTTGAACAACTGCGTCTCAAGGGCAATGCTTCGTCTCCACCTGTGCACGGCGCTTCCGCCCAACAGTCGCACAACGATCCCGTGCCGTGGAGTCGGTCCCAGAGGCTATCATTGAATCAGCGATATCCCCGGGGCCCATATCCGTACACACACGTCCAGTCTACCTCTGTCCCCATTGCGCATCTACTCTCTACTGGCCGTGAGACTCAACGTATAGTGGCCTTGGTGAGAAGAGATGCTTTGTGATGCATTACCTCCCGGCGGTTATTAGGACTGTCCAAAGGTGCGACATGATCATCTCCATCTCATCCTTGATTTCGTCTCCAACATCAAATCAGTTTCAGGATGACGTTCATCGATGACAATCACGGTGTCTGTAGTCAAACTTGACCATAAGTACGGCGTTTTGAGAGGTAGCAGGTTTTGTGACTGATTACAACCGCTTTCAGATGGATCCCTTCTCACTGGCCACAGGCATCGCCGGCTTAGTCTCCTTAGCCGCCCAGATCGGTACCAGCCTTTCCGCCTTTCAACACTCCTTTCGCGGAGCGCGGGAGAGCTGCGCTCGTCTCACCTCAGAGCTCAACGCTATGTCGAGCACACTGTCCACGCTTCAGACTCACATTCAGAAGACCGCAAATCCCACCTCGGCTGCGCTTTTACGGGAACCCGTTGACCAGTGTCGAGGAACTCTAGAGAAGCTTCGTGATGAATTTGAGTCGAATGAGCGGATGTCTCTGCGGCGGCGGTTAGCTTGGGCAAGAAGCGACGAGGCTCGAGTCAAAGACTTCATCACGAGGCTTGAACGCTACAAGACCATGTTCAGTTTGGCATTGCAGATCGATCTATCGTGAGTCCATTTCCAGCCAGGCCATAATTACTTCTTCGCTCACACTCTTGACTAAGTGGCCAAGTCGACAGTCTGCAATTGGGCATCTCTCAGTTGCTCATAGGGCGAGAGTCTGACAGTCTCAAGGCAGCTGCAGAGAAAGACGGTAAGTCTACTAGGCAGATTCAAGATGGATACACGTCTGAAGTTTTCCCAGAGAAATATCTACGATCTATAGTTGACTGGCTGAAGCCTCTAGACATGGAAGCGAAGCTAGACAGCGTCTTACAGCTCCGACAGCCAGGAACTTGCCAGTGGGTTCTTAACAACGAAACGTTTGAGGCATGGAAGGAATCGGCCTCTGGCTCTTTTCTGTGGCTACATGGCATCCGTAAGGCCATCATCTACCCGTCTCTGCCCTTCGCTGATGTCTGGCATGTAGCTGGTAACGGCAAGACAGTGATATCGTTCGTCTTCCTCTCGTACTGCTGAACAAGCATACACATCGTCATTAATTTTACTCTATCAGATCCGTACTCATCGAACACCTCATTCGAGAGCGGTTTCCGGACGAAGCCGTGCTCTACGCGTTCTGCGACTTTCGAAACTCGCAGAGCACCGACCCAGTGGCCATACTCCGCACCTTCCTATCGGAGCTGCTTCTCAGTTATCCATGTAGCATACTTCCCGACTTCGAGGATCTGATGGAGGCGATAAAGAAGAAACGCGGGCCACCTCAGACTGTCGCACGTTTGGTTCCCCTCATCCGTAGAGCTGCAGAGCGCTTTCGGCGGACGTATGTTGTGCTGGATGGTCTCGATGAGTGCGAAAAGCGCGAGCCTTTGTTGGAGCTCCTACCAGAGCTTGTCTTGGAGAACACTTTCAACGTGTTGGTAGCCAGCCGGGCTGAACAAGACATCCGGGAGGCCTTCGTCTCTGCGGAAACAATATCACTACAGATGGAAGGGTATAACGTTCGCCGCGACATTATGAGCCACGTGGAACACGAAGTCGAACGTCGCTCACAGCTTGCCCGTCTCAGCCTGGAGCTCAAAGAAACCATCTGTGAAACGCTCATATATAAAGCTCATGGAATGTAAGTGCTTGAGGCATGGCATTCGTCAATTTCTGTGTTGTTGATAACCACCACCAGGTTTCGCCTCGTTCAGTGTCAACTTGACCTACTCGTCCGACAGCGCACGAACAAGGGACTGCGGAATGCTCTGCAGAACCTCCCGGAGACGCTCTTCGAAACATACGACCGCATCCTGGAAAGGATCGACAATGCTGGTGATGAAACAGCCGAGATAGCTCGTCGTGCCCTCCGCTGGATCGTTGGTTCGACAAGGCTTCTGCGGCTGGCACAGATCGCAGAGGCCATCATGATCGAGCCTTGCGCCACCGAGCTCAACAGGGATTACGAGGTGACCTCAAACGTCGTCATTGTTGAGGTCCTTTCCAGTCTTGTGGGCTACGACACGGGCGGCGATGTCATTTATCTGTCCCACTTCTCCGTTCTTGTAAGCTAACAATTTACCGTTCCGGTTTGGTTTTCTGACTACCGATAAAACAGGAATACCTAATGTCTTCGTACTTGATGGACTCTTCCTTCCCGTCCTATCATCTTCCTTCATCTTCCACTCTCGAAGACGAAATACTTGCCCTCATCTTGGACTACATGATGATCGACGAGTTCAACCGACCTCTATTCGAAGACGAAGATGAATACCGCCACTTCCTCGATGACGACCATCCCTTCTATGAATATGCGGCGAAGCGTTGGGTAGAATATCTCCCGTCTGTGGATGCTTCCAAAGCCGAGACCCTCGAAGCGCTTCTGCGCTTTGTTGAAGCAGCGGAGACACGTCAATCGGCACACAACTTGCGACAACAAGTGTGGTCTACCAGCTTTGGCCCTCTGAGCAGTAATCAAAAGGCCTATTACCACCCCTTGCGCTGGCTCATCCTCCATCATATCCACGCCTCGTTCATCGAACGCATGCCTTCCTTCCATATTCCGGCCGATCAATTGCAGTGTTGCGTCTTTGCATCGATATGGGTGAAGAACACAGCAACGATGGAGGTCTTGCTCAGCTCTGGCGGGGCGGACGTCAACTCTGAACATATCTGCGCTCCATGCGAGTACATGGCCGGCTACGAATTGCCCCTTGCTCGCACTCCGCTCGCATTTGCTTTCGAGAGGGGCGACCTTCAAAGTGCTCGGGCGCTCCTCGAACGCGGCGCGACTGCGTACGAAGTGATGGCTGATGGATGGACTGCGCTACACTCGGCTGTGAAGAGTGGATTGTTGGAGGCCGTGCAGATGCTGCTTCAGGATCCATCTCATAATGTGGACGTGCATGCGCGTGACAGGAGTGGGCGTACAGCATACATGATCGCAGTCCAGCTCGGGGAAACGGCCCTCGTCCAATGCCTTATCGATCATGGCGCGTCGGACGAGCTCGACCTATTTGTTGACACACCTGATACGAAGGAAGTCGCAGAGGTTTTGCAGGTTGCACTGTGCCTTGCTCGGGTTCTTGGTGGACAGATCAAGCTCGTATCTATCATTCTCGATTTCGCAGAGTATTGGGCGGTCTCTTCGGCAAAGCGGACTGATCCAGAGGGCACTGTATTCAGAGACGGATCAGCGTATGAGCCGTACGTCACCCTCCAAATTCAGGGGAGAAGGAAGGCGCCTCTTCGTCGGCTGGTCTTCACGACTGTATCTCATGATCAGGGTATGTCATCCCGACTTATCAACTACTTGATGAACAGGATTGAAACTGCCTACACAGGATGGTCTGGTCATACCTCCGAAGTGGGTACATATCGGCACTCCCACTCCTGGTTTGAGGCACGCAATGGCTCATCGCCATCAGGAAGCGCTAACAAGATCCAGAACAATTTGCATGGCTCGGGGGAGACACGCACTCACAGGAATGTGTGGGTATCTGGGGGGCATTCCAGAGTTTCGAAATGGATGGAGACCTTCCACAGCGGTGACGTTGTAGAGGTGTACGCAAGGGCACAGTATCCTGGATGGGCAAATCATGTGTATTCGGTGGAGGTAGTGGCATATATGGCCTGTCTGTAAGGTTCTCATACCAAGTCGCCTTATAACAGATTGATTGTGATCTTTTTCTCGAGGGACCTTTGTCAGGTGAGCTCAAAGACGCTGTTACTGGCAGGTCTTGTCTCTTTCCGCCGCTTGCTTCCCCGAGCAACTTCCAACACGCTGTCAATGATAGGAATGATAGGCGTCCGTCTGTGACATTTTCTATCAATATCATGGTGGTGTTGGCGTGCTCTTTGACATGCTGTCAAGGCAGGTGAAGTAATATGTCCACGTACGTGGCGCTGACGGACACGACTCACGAGCTCACAAGTCTACTACGTCGCTACATACGCCTCCAAACCCTAGCGCTCACGGACACTGTCTGGATTTTGAGGGTGATTTCTTTCATAGTCCAGGTTATCGGTGGACTGGCACTTGAAGTCATCCTTACAGCTAATCCGCTGACTTATGTCAACGTCGAACTCTAACTGTGATGGACGTACCACTACTCAATACCCTTGACCAGGCAATCATGACTCGGAGAATCTGAATACACGACATGAGAGGGCTTGACAGGTCTCGTCGACGTATCCGATGATTGACATCTTGACATGAGACTTCGGGGAATGGAGAGACATGAGCAGTCGATAGTCAATGAGGAAAAAAGTTTCTGGGTTTACTTACCTGAGCAGAACCTCAGCCTGGAATGAACTTAAGGATAACCGGGCTCGTTCAACGTTCAGATCACTTCCCCATGCTCACACGCCTGCATACCGGCGCTGGCACGTACGTATTGTATAGGTTTCAGCTCAGGGACGCTTGATGTATGTCCTCGGTACATAAGTCAAAGCGCTGTTGAATTGATACCACGAAACACCAGCCAATACAATTTTGCCCTTCCCGGGACTATCAACCGGCGCCTGTTTTCGCAAGTCAATTTATTTGGGTTGGATTGCCGATGCAGTCCTTGTCGTGTTCTTCTTTGAGGATAACGGTAGACATACCGTACATATTTAACACAGGCAGCGGTCATACCCTCCACTACTCACCCTCAATATGGCAGCACCACCCACGCTCGAGCTGGTCGACGAACTCTGCCTCTCGCTCGTCAACTTCGGTGTCTCATCCAAGTCCACGCCCACGTCTGATGCCACCGAAGGCTCCTTTTCTACGCCTGCTCCAGGACGGGAAGGTGCACCAGAAGAGGTCGCTAAGCCGCCATGTCAATTAGATGTACATCCATCTTCCTGGGCTGACGTTTCCCTTCAGCCGACGAGGAAAGCCAAACACCACCTTTCTTCGACTTGGAGACCAATGACAGTCTATTGTTCTCAACCGCGCCAGCGGAGAGCATTACGCTACCAACAGGTTTGATTCGGATAGAATCATCTGCTCCACCTTCTAAGCCCATCGTTTTCAGACGAGCTCGATCGTCCCCTTTCCATACAACATCAGCGTCGTCGGGAATTTCTCCAGAGCGGTGAATGGGACAAGCA
Source organism: Strobilurus pachycystidiatus (assembly GCA_019915135.1). Classification (NCBI taxonomy): domain Eukaryota; kingdom Fungi; phylum Basidiomycota; class Agaricomycetes; order Agaricales; family Physalacriaceae; genus Strobilurus; species Strobilurus pachycystidiatus. The sequence continues at coordinate 5,513,858 of JAHLMK010000001.1, forward strand.
ATCTAATCTTTTCTCCGTTGATCCGATGACATGTGGTGCGTACCTGGTGGTGATACTCTCCAAGAAATGTCAACGGTTGAACGCGTGTTTTACAGATACGCGAATGAGAAGTTCAGAGCACTTGCAGCCATCGTGCCTTCCGCTGCAATCGTAGAGCTTGGTAACAGCCAAGTTGAACGTAGATAAGACCACGTTCTACAAGTGACACTACACTCTTTACACAATACGCTTCCGAAGTTCAGGATGGCCAAGGTCAACTTTGAATGATGTAAGATGGGGCAAAATACGGACCACCCGGTCGCAGAAATCGTTGCTAATCAGAGTTTGGTAAACCAGGCGCATTGCGTTGTCGACACTGGGCCAGCCTCCCCACGGATGCAAAATCTCGAAACTCTCCAAAGACGGCACCGAACGAAGGATACTGTGCATTTGGTCCGCCAAGTTGTCTGTGCGCATAATCTTCCAAGACAAAGATTTCAATGGACAGCGCGATCGCTCCAGGAAATCCAAGGCTGATGCATAAGCCTCCACAGGAATGGAAAGCGAAAGAGTTTCAAGTGATGGGGCGGTGAACCGAAAGAGGTGAGGATGGAAGACATATTAATAAGCCCGAATTGAGAGCGATCGAAGGCGCTCGGAAGAGACTATAGGCGGTGTAACAACGTTGCCTGTCAGTGTGTTGGCACCGCTCCCATACTCGATGCGCAGAGACTCCAGAGAGGATATCATGTACCATGTCAACGGTGACCTGCGCCCAATATGTCGTAAGGCGGACAGATACGAGTTGAGTGTATGGCAGCTTAACGCGGTAATAATCGAAATGCGTAAGTTCGACACTTTGAAGGAGAGGAGCCATTGAAAACAACGTTATGTCGACATCCTCCGGTAGGTGGTCTAGCGGAAACTCAATCCGAAGGGATTCAAGCCGTGGCATCTCGCACTCAACAGCCTCTGCGAGCTCTGGAACTATATCAAAATCGAGGTTGAGATCCACACACTGCCATCGCGCCCTATGATCCATCATGAACTGAAGAAGTTCACGGCTTGGGTAAGATTCTTCGGCGTCACTGGCGGGGGCCTCGCTGGAACAGCAGGTGAAAGACAGTGCATGGGAGCCAGAACGCCTGATATACGTAGAAAGGATAGCACGCCACTCCAGTGGGTTGTCTTCTGGGTTGCCAAGATTGAATGAGGACCACAAGGCTGGCGTGGCAATAGCTATCTGGCGCCACCGACGTGAAACATGGCTGAGCGGCCAAGGGCCGCTCAATAACTCGAAGAAGCAATTCGAGTTCTTGTCGTTAGGCCCGCAGCATCGTTGGAAGATCTCGGCGAGTATCTCGGCTGGGAGCTGGTGCACCATGGACAACCTTCCTTGACACTGCGCCTCTATCGACTTCAGCCTGTCCCGTTCCGCCACGAGCCGTTTCCTCTCCTCGTTAAAGTCTGCAATGACACCGTCAAGGCGATCCAGCCCGCTTTCAATGTTCTCGATATCCGTTAAGACGCCGGGGAGAATGGCATCTCGAACGAGAGACGTGTCATGCTCGGAAAGAGGATCATTTGAAGGTGGAAGACACTGGTGTATATCGGGATAGGATGTTTGATTGGACCGGCTGGTGAAGTCAAAGCGATAGACCTCTCGACAGGACCAACAAGCAAGTGAGGCGAGTGAGGACATCTAGACTATAAGAAATAAGAGCAATTTCTCTCCGTAGTCAAATGGGTACCTTGCGCGATCTCGTATGTACAGGACGCACTGCGCTTGCGGTAGGTTAAGAAGAGAAGACCGAAGTGGTCCGTGCGTAGGTGACGGCAGGTCGAGAGGATGGCGCGATCACGCCGGGGCGCAGAACGGAACATTCGGCCCGATACTTACCACCCTTTCTCTCCGGTCCATGACTGCCATTCCGTGTTCTGTCAATGTTTATCTTTATCTCCAATCTGCTGCGTTCTTAAGCTCGTCGCACAACTAAACGCGACGTCCTGGATACATGTCTTTTTTGTCACATTGCCTCGAAGGAGGAGTCGGCCACTTCGCCATCGTCCACGGGCCGCGGTTGCAAGATCAGATCGCAGTCTCGCGACCCTCGTCGACGCTCGTCTGCCTGTGGTTCGTCGCCAACCCTCTTTCGTTGCTCTTTCGGTACTTTAACTTATAAATCAGGCCCGCATGATTTCACAGCGATAATAATCTACCACAACACAGCCTCTTCACATCTTCTCTCCACCGCCATCTCCACAGTAATGGCAGGAATGCACAACAGTGGCTCAAACGATGATGAGCGCTCAGGACCCAGCCCTTGTCCTTCACGGGACCAAGCCACCGACTCAGCAGGTGTGGCCTCCATAGCGGACGGTGACCAGCGTACACACGGCCATTCTCTGCAACCTACGTCGAAAGGTGGCATATTCTCCCGCGTGTATCAGCGTTCCAACCAGCGGGCAATGGAAGGCAGAGATGCGACGTACTCAGCCTATTCGGAGCTCCACGAGCGTCTCGGCCTGCCACCGTTGCTACCGGGGATGTGGAGAGGAACATGTATCGCTGTGTGCCGCGATGCAGGAATCCTCCTCGCGCTGGTAGCGGGCGTCCAAGCCCAAACCCTATTCCTCCTCCCCGTTCCCGTAGAGACCCCAATGATGAAAGCCATTTCCATCCTGTGGTACAGCGCACTCGTCCTCGACCTTTCGGCTGCCGCTCTTTCGTTCTGCCTGAGCCAACTCGGTCGCCTACTCGATTTGCAGTTCGTGACAGACAACGGAACCGAGACGCTCGAGATCTTTCTCATGCGAAACCAGCCGTTGATATACAGCATTAATATGCTCATGATTATTGTCTGTGGACTTTCTTGTGTCCTTTTTGTGTCCCTGGGAGCAAGCGCATGGCTCCTGGGACTCGTCCTCTTTGCGTGGAACCAGCTCCCTCCAATCGTCGCGAAGGGCTTGACGGGTGTTTTCCTCATTGCATCGGCACCCGTCGCATTTTTCCTCCTTGTGTATGCCGTGATGGCAGCGGCATTCCTAGTCGCGGGCTTGACGCTCAGGAGGGCCAGGAGGCGGAAAGACTCGCAGGATGATATATGAACAATCTCTATTATCTCTCAGTGAACATTCACCTGTGTCTCGGTATGGATTTCCTGGCTTCATATATTACCACTTCCGTTTGATTGACCAGTACTTTGGACCTACAGGTCGTCTCGTGTATCAACCAATAAAGGCAGTCATGTCAACCAGCGGTCTCGCTCGTCTGTGATTGCCTTTAGGATTGTTCTCTTCTTGCCCGGCATGATGCATGACTGCCCGGAAAGCGATTCTGGAAGGCGTCCCGGGGTCTCGAAACGCGGCCACCGTTTCGGACATAATTCTAGTTTCTGACATCTAACCTTGAAGTGGTAGAGCTGGGCTATGTTCGCTAAAGTGATCAGGGATACGTGCAGTATGATGATGATGATGATATATTCAGAGATTTCGCAAATTGTCGAGGAGCGTGTTGGAATGGAGATATCTCAATTTACCTACTCAAAATAGAGGTCAAAACGGTGATTTCGTCAATTACTCACCTTTGCGCGTATTTGTTATGTTGTATTGTCTACCATGAGAGGAGGCGGGGTCGAGTTTTTGGGTAAGAGGAGTAAGAGCGACCGGCGTGCTCGGGCCGATACTGTAACTCTGCGTCCTATTCGTGTCGATCGCGTGACGGCAATTTGTATTTGTCCTTCGTACCATGTCGTTGCCGCGCACCGATTCCGAGTCCGAGGCGTCCTTCATCCTTGTCGGCGACGGCGAGCAGCGCAGGGGCGGCCGCTCCCGAGTGACGTCGCTCAACACGAGCAGCAGCGGAGAGGAAAGCGCGCAGGCGGCTCGGGATACCACCTCGATCCATCCTTCGTCTGTGCCGTCCTACAAGGTGGGCTCTTCGCCGTCCTATGCGCATGATTGGTCATCTCTTGGGACCGGCGGCGCTATCAGGCTTCATGGCCGCCACTTTGTCGACAAATACGGCCGCGTGTGTGGGCTGAGGGGTGTTAACTTTTCCGGGTCGTGCAAGTCGTGCGTACTGCGCCTTCAGTGTGCCTCCAAATTTCGTTGACTGTCGTTTAGACCTGCGAATCACGATAACGACGTGTTCCCCGACGAGCATGAGACAGTGACCTTTGTTGGCCGCCCATTTCCTCTGGAGGAAGCCCACGAGCATTTCAGCCGTCTAAGGCGATGGGGCTTCTCATTCAGTGCGCCTCAAACTTCCGTAATAATCCTCCGAATTCAATGAATCATCACCTAGTTCGCTTCCTTGTTCTGTGGGAGGCCGTTGAACACACAGGTCTGTAAGTACATGCGCCTCTTATCTAAATGTTGTCACTGAGTCTCCCACAGCGGAATATACGACACGGAATACCTAGATTACATCCGGAGTCTTCTATCGATTTTGCCTCAGTACGGCATGATTGCCTTCGTTGCACTTCACCAGGACGTTTGGTCCCGATACTCAGGCGGATCGGGTGCACCGGCATGGACCCTGGAAGCAGTGGGATTTGACCTCAGTAAATTAGAGGAGACAGGCGCTGCTTGGCTAAAGGGCGTTAAAGGCGGAGGACACGTTGAAGAGGAACGTGGGCTGTGGCCCTGCGGGTACCAGAAATTGGCGGCAGCGACTATGTCGTGAGTCTCGGTTATCATTCCACATCCAGCGATGATTTCTTACTGCATATCCCCAGCACGTTGTTCTGGGGTGGTGACGCTTTTGCGCCCAAGCTCAAGCTCAAGAACAAACATGGCGTAGAAGTGTCCGCCCAACAGTTCCTGCAAGGGGCATTTTTAGATATGTTCGAGGTTCTAGCTCGTGCTGTTGCTGATCTAGATAGTGTTATTGGTTTTGAGGTGTGCGTCGTTGCCTGTTATGTCCTTCAGCTCTCACCCTCTCTGCTCATCTGCAGATGATGAACGAGCCGCATAGAGGATACATCGACCTACAATCGCTCCACGCTTTCGATTATAATACTGATCTTCATCTTGGAGTTATACGTAGGTTCACAGCCCTTCACATAATTGTTCTGACGCGAGTTTCAGCCACCGCGTTTGAATCTTTCCAACTGGGTGCGGGCCATCCAACGGATGTTGCGGTCTGGACGCGTTCGTGGCCAATGCCGACTCGCAAGACCGGTCACTGCCTCTTGAACCCCAATGGCGCCAAAGTTTGGCGCGCAGACGGGCCAACACAAGGCGCCTGTATATGGGAAATGCATGGTGTCTGGGGCTGGGACGTAGCGAAGAAGGAGGGTGTCGTTCTTCGGGAGAACTACTTCATCAATCACCCTATGGATGGGCATAAGGTAGGCGAATTCCCCCTTTGGTGAGTCTACGCTCATCGCTGCAGATTGACTGGTATACGGATTGTTTCTATCCCTTCATTCGCAAGTGGGAAAATCGCGTCCGAATGGCCATTCCGCCGGAGAAGATTCTTTTCGTCGAAGTTATCCCTAATGAGGTTGGTAATTTTCAAGCCATTGCGACATCTGTTGAACACTCTCGCTAGTTCTGCCCTCCCTCGTTCACACCTGACCGACACTTATCGAACATGGTGTATGCGCCTCATTGGTACGATCTCAACGGTCTGTTCCAGAAGGCTTTCGGAGACTTTACTGTCAATGTGCAAGGCTTGTCACGGGTAACTCGACATCTCTGGAAGCATGTCCGTTGGCCTCAACTGACAATCACTTTGCAGGGTATGTTTCCTTTGAAAGCATTTTACTGGGGTCAGAAAGGCGCCCGGGAGAATTTCTCCCTCCAGCTCCGAAATATCGTCGAGCATGGGTACAAGTCGCTCGGCGAAAAACCTATCATCATCGGAGAGTGTGGGGTGCCTATGGATCTCCAGTAGGATTCTCTTGAACCATGTCTATCTGCGGCTGACTGTTGACTGCAGTCGTGGAGAAGCCTTCCAAACTGGCGACTTCGTCTGGCAATCTAGAATGATGGACGCCATGATTACTGGGTTGGAACGTGCCCTGGTGGGATACACGTATGAAGCTTCCCTTGGACGAGTTCAAGTTTCTCTGACTCAGGTCCTTCATAGCCTTTGGAATTATAATCCTTCGAATGACGACGAGCGGGGTGACGACTGGAATGGCGAAAACTTTTCGTGGTTCAGCCGCCGACGGGCTCTTCCACCGTTCCTGCTCTACCACGACCAACACTCGATCTCTCTGGATCAAGGGGGACGGATCCTTGAGTCGGTCGTTCGCCCATACCCCGCCAAGACCGCCGGTATTCCGACGAAATTCGAATATGAAGTGACTACCGGCACGTTTGCATTCGAATGGGTGAATGCGGACTCGTCGCCGTCGGGCTTGACGGAACGGAGCTCGAGTGTATCGACGCCGCCTATAACAGGACACCCAGAAATTACCGCTTGGGAGACTGAGATCTTCGTACCTTCGATGATCACGCAGGACAGGAAGGTGGTCGTTGAGGGATTGGAGGCGGATGATCAGTTCGTGCACGACGAGAAGCGGCAGACGCTGTTCATCGTCGTACGAGACCGGACTCCAGGGAAGAAGCACAAGGTGCAAGTGGCCGTTAGCCCGCCGCTGACTCCGCCATTTGAGCTCAACGACTTCTGGTCGGACTATAAGCACCGGTTTATCTCTTTCATTGGGCTTCTGATCAGTGGTTACGTGATGGTGTGGTGGGCTTACTCCGTCATAGAGCAGACCAGGTAGACTATTCGTTATGCTCTGTGATTGCATTCGACCACCAATATTGTGGAACCGATCTTTATCTCATTTTATGGATTGCTATATAGATCTATATGTCCTTGTCTAGTCTCAGATTAGCAGTCACCTACAAGATTCGGCTTCAGTACTGGCTCGTATCCAAGCGTGCGTTCTTAGACTTTCTACATAGGTGACCGGCACCATTGTCATTGACCAAACTGACTTTCTCCGGCCCAAGCTTGTCATGGCCACATGGTTTGCGATCACAAGGCTTTCTAATCTTATCTGGTTCCGAGTTGTCCTCCACGTTCTGGTGCCTGTACACCGCACAGTGTAATTTTGCATGTTGCGCTGAGACCGCGACTACGGCAATGCCACAGGAATCCCCCCGTCTCCGGATGACCGCCTCAAAAGATTCTGGCTCGCGACTGCCAATCAAAATTCGTCCCTACAATCAGGATTTTCGCGTATACATACAAGGGATGGCCCTGGCATCGCCAGAACTTGGTAAGCTTTGGTAAGGCGCCGTGCTTTGTCGTAAAGGCAACCTGTGGCAACCATTATATTTGGCTTCTTTGAATGTCCTTGATGACCCTTCAATATACCGAGGTCATCCCTAAATTGCCTTCTTTATCCCACACGGCCATCGCTTTCAGAGTGCGACTTCTCCTTTGACAGGACTCCGAGTCTCGAGCAGGTGTTGACGGTATCTGGAGCCCCTTCCTCGTCGGACCGCCCGACAGGCGGCAAGATGCTATACGACTCGGTCTATGTGGCGATCATAGGCCTTTCTGCACTGGTGGGCGCCTATTTCGCTCGAGAGCCACTTCTCTACTTGATTCGGGAAATCATCTAGACATTTGATTATGTTTGCACTCTGGATAGTGAAGTGCGTGGCTCCTCGCGGGAAAATGGCTTCCTTTGACCTCAAATCTAACAGATTGAATACTTTTGGCCGAACCTGTTATCCCTTCGTTCCGCCTTGTTCTTGATCAACCGATACACTCCCTTTGTGGACACGCTGATGCTGCTAGATCGTACGCGTCTCTAAGCTTTTTCCGAGCGCAATCTTGACCGAACTTGTAGTGCAATTTGGGAACCATCGGACCTTGAAGGTGCGTTTCTGTGACTCAATGCGTCCAGGACATGCACTCATTTGGTCCTAGCGATGCTACTTTGAGTTTGGTGCGTACACCTGGCTGTCCACCCTCGGCCTGCTACACTCGGAAGGTCGGCAGTCGTCGCATTCTCATGGAAAGAGATTTCTCACGTCTTGCCGTACTAGTCATCATCACCCTTCAAACATGGGCTTTGTGGGAAGATACCGGACCTTTGCGAACCGTGTTCGTTCTTCTTGGCATAGTAAGATCCCAAAATGCTCTTCGCCTTTTCAACCTCTCAACATCTATTCAGGCTACCGCGATCGCCTGTCTAGTTCTCGTCCAGATACGGGTCTATGCCACTCAATGTAATGCTTTCTGACATACTGCAAGGAGTGACTTAGCTTACTCCTTCGTACAGTCACCATCGACGCGTCGTCCGGGCAATGCAAGTTTGCTGCTGTAAACTCCATTATGGTCGTCCCATATGTACTGTTGTTCTTCTATGATAGAGGTAAAATCTCATCTCTAAAGAAAAGCATGTGGTTAAGCTGTGAACTGTCTAGTGAAAGGCGCAATGGTCTTTATAGCCTATATCAGACATCGAAGATCCAACTGTGAATGGATGATACAACTATATCAGTCCAGTGCGTAATATCTTCCGTTCAATACACTTACTGAGAAAACCCATAGGTGTGAAATACTCTATTTTTCTCGCCGGTAAGTACACCATCGAATCATTACTCGAAGGAAAACTGTAACCTTTCGTAGTGGCTTCATTATTGAACCTCGTTATATCGATAACAACAACTATCGGCTGCGTAAGTGGTTTTCCATCCTGCACAAGACAAGGACTGACTTGCCAAACATCGTAGCTGAAAATATACTCCACGTAGGTATTTTTCGATTGCCGCAGTCCAGCTTTGCTCATCCTTATCGACGCTAAGCCCCCTCCGTGTCATTCAATCCGTCTTGTGTAACAGGGCCTTATTCACGCTCGTGAGACCCAATTCAACCGGCGACGCGGAGGATCTTTCGAGAGCAAGTTCGCCTGTCCTGTCAACTGTCTTCGACGAGGAAGCCTCGCACAATATCTCGTTCACTAACACCATAATATCAACCAGCGAGGGCACTTGTTTACGGCGGAGCACAAGCTCGAGAGCGTTGACACTCACCATGTCGCACGACGTATAGGTATACTCCTTTTTAGCAGGTGTGCATTTCAAATCTGACTTGGTAATGATAAAGAAATCCCGCCGTTGCACGATTCATTCCATATATCATGTAGTGTACAATAGGGTGTAGTTTAGCGCGCGGGGCTCACATGTATAATCAAATAGTAGGTCTCTCGCGTTTGGGAGCATGCCATATACTCAGTACTCTAATGCAGACCCTCTCACATTCCCTTCATATTAGCAAGGTTCTCACATAAGCTACTCAACTCGGATGCGCGTGCCAATAGCAATGTACTAGAGGACAGGGAGATGATGTTCTATGGCGGTAGCGAGGCCGTAATACCAAATCCGTCGGCCTCACGCACTCCCTCGCGGACTCCTGGGATATCCACTCGTTGAACGAGGAGCACCTTGATGGTTCTACGAAGACTGGTGGGCTTGTAGCTAGAAGCCCACTCTGCGATGAGCATCATTGCGGATCGTTGCGTAGTGTGCTCCTCTCGTAGTTCGATTTTGCTCCAGGTAACACGATGACAGTGTGCCAGATAATTCGAAGGCGATTGTGCTTAAGCGGTAAGTGAGAATCAAGCGGCACAAGGTGGACTTCATGCGGATAGCAAAGGTCGACAACAGTCACAAGACGCTGGGACAGCATGTTCTTCAAGTTCCGCCACAAGGCCTCTGGGCCAGAGTACTTGTGCGCGCAGTCAAGTCGTAGGAAGCTGAGTACTGGTGTGTGGTTTGGGTGAAATGTTTCGAGTCGGTCGAAAACCGTCACATTCAACATATGATTTTTGAACATTCGTCGTCTTTCTTGACCGAGGAGACTTCCAGAGTTGATTACGTCTACTAAGCTACTAGGATTTCGTTTAGGACTATAGACTAGCAGGGATACTAGCCCATCGTAACAAGTGCTGGGAGCATATGAACGTCGAACAGGTGTCTGACACGGTCCGAAGAGTGTGCCTGTATGAATCTTCCATCTAAGGACAAGGAGTAATGGAAGATCGATGATATTGTACACTAGTGCAAGGAGGTCAATGTACATGTCTAATCTGTGGTATAAATTATCATAAGAGGGACAATAGTGATGCGTGTCATCGTGTACATGAGTACTGAGTACTGAGTCGTGAAGCATGTCCTATCATATCACAGAGTACCTCCGATCGCAGGACTTTCGCTTTTTCAGCCTGTGTATGACATCCTTCGGTTTGAGCACGGAAAGCAAGCCGCACATGCCTGTGCTTTCTGGACGCGGAGGCCGCTCGATGAGCGGGGATGAATCATCTCCTTTGTAGATTTGATAGACCGAGACACTGTAACTACGCAGAGTGGTCTTCTCGGTAACTCTGAGGCGGGGAGCTGTTGCCGCCGACGGTGGCTTGACACACGCGTCGTCTTTGATATGCTGCGCAAAATAGGACCTGAGTATTCCGCAAGTGAACAGCGAAGGGGTGGCGTACGTTATACCAAGAGCTCAACGTGGGGAAGACAATCTCGCATTGGATGCAAGCGGGTAAAGAGGGCGCCTAGGCAGTCGACTTAGCGGAGACTTGCAGACACGCTCAAAGCACACACCTGCCTCCTTAGGTGCTCGATGCTCCTATTCAGATCCGCCAAGCTTGGGTGTGACTGCTTCCAATGAGCGACAAGGGATTCATCGTCGGCGCACTGAAGTTTGCAGATTATACAGGACGACATCGCGAATATCCGGGGTAGGTAGGGCTCGGAGACAGGCAGTGCAACGCCTCATCTTATATGCCCCCGTGCTTTGAGCATCTGCCTCCATCCGTGCCCGGCGTATTCAGAGTCCGTAGAATCTAAAACAGAATGACCTGGTGCCGATCGCATATCCTATTGAAGGCGGCGCTTGAACGGGCTGTGTGCGTGGCCTGACCGGAACATGATGGGTTATTTGCAAGATAGGCGAGACACGGATCGGGGTGCCAAGTGTAATCACGAGGGCATATGGACTACTCACGCAGGACGAGTTGACACGTCAAAATAACTCGTACTAGCACTAGAATTCAACCCGACTGGCTAGAAGGCATATTTGGGCGTCCCCAGGTGACCATGCCAGCATTCATACCATGTTTCGGTAGTCAGAGTGCCCATAGCGCGTAAGATGAAGGGGATAGCGGCCAATTTTGTACATGTGGAAGCGGAGGTGAGATTTCTAATTCAGTCAGGAGCAAAGACAAAGCTTGACATGAGCATGGCGGGGCCGCAGGACATGTCTATTTTCGACGCGACATTTTATTCCACAAACGCGTCTCGCAGGAGATCGTATATGGAAGGTGAGTCCTCGCCAACCTCATGAAAAGACAGATTACTTGATGTAAGCGAATTGTGGAGGCACTGACACCTACCAATGTCATAACACTAAATGCGTCGATGACTGATGAGGTATCAATATATCAAGACTGAGCTGAGGCTCGATCCATGTCGAAAACAGGGTTGCCGGGACGGGAGTGGCATCGGACGCCCAAGGTGGGAACATCTGGACCTATTCAGCGTACAGATGGGCCAACACACAGGCAGAGAGACCGCCCGCACAGCTACCTCACCGCCACTAGAGTTTGGAAACGCGGACAAGCAGGGCCAGCCACACTGGCAAGGGTTCGAACAGTTCAAGCCTCCGAACTTTCCGGACACTGCATTCGCAGGATCGCCGACTACGCTGCTCTGAATAATTCAGCTTTTCGGATGAGAACTACAACACACGCTCACCAGGAATCTCTACTCGCCAGCCTACTTACAGTGAAGCTACCCTTTCGCCATCCAGCCTCGGGTCCACTTCTCGTCCTCTGAGTGGAGATTCAGTCTGATGACGATAGAGTACTGTATTTCGAAAACCGACCGATACAAGCGTATATGCGATGTGTCTCAAAGCAGACTCAGACTCGCCCGCCACAGCGGCCAAGGTCGCTACTACCGTGTTCGTTTTGTGTAGGCACTCTAGCCCAATTTACTGTTCAGCCACATAACCTCCAGTGCCGGAATAACGTCAGAACGTGCTAGGGAGTCGGTAGGGAGAAAGAGTGCGAACGAAGCGACTCAAAACTTATGGGAATAGACAGAGAACAAGGTGCGGATGCCGGCCCGAAATCTTCGTGCAATGGTTCCCGAATAGAATATGATACCAGCACGATGTTCATCTCAACGCCCATGTGAACAGTCAGCACACACGACTTGTATTGATTTACTGAGATCGCCATACATCGCCTGCGAACGTCATTGTTCACGCCTGTTTTTGAGATCCCTGCCAGTGAAAGTCCATCGTAATCAAGACCTCCAAGCGACTACTTACGTCGTCCATAATGCACATGATGCGAGTAGTTCGTCAGGACATACGGAAGGTGTACAGCTACTAGCGAAAAACATGACCATTCTAAATGCACAAACGAGATCAAATCGACTTTGTCAGACGTAAACTCTAGCCTGATTTGACAAGTTGACCGTATACCCAAGATTAGGTTGCCCATCGAAAGTAACCGGTGGCACGCCGCCGAGCGTTGAGAGTGATATCTCCAAGCCATGTCTCTTCAACCTCTTGAACCGATCCAGAACAGCCATCTTCCCGAGCGTGTAGATATCGGCATCAAAATGGAGCTCGATGTCCACATTCTTCAGCTGCGCGACTCCGGTGGTACTGCGAAACCGATTCTCCACAAAGCTGCATAGGCTATCGTCCAAAAACTCAACGTCGCGAATCAGGCTATACGTCGACGTGATGTAGATGCGGATGATCAGCGAGGTGAGATTGGGCACCACCATTGGTTCGAGTTTGACTAGCCAACCAAAGAATTCATCCAACTCCGTATCGTAAGACGGGCTCATGTTCCAAAATTTGAACTCCAGTGTCAATGTCTCCAACTGCGGCGTCCTTCTTAGGACGTTGCACCACTGCAGCGAGTCGTTGAGATCGGCGATGCAAAGTTCTTTCAGCGGGCATCTGGAGCGAATGAAGAGATTCTCTATGGCTACCGGCATTTCGGTTGGGCAGGGCCCTGGCCTGACCGGGGGGAGGATGAATGCGGGGGGAGTCGTGATGTGCAGTACTTCAAGAGAGGGAAGAATGAGCATATCCAGGCATCGATTGTCGGAGATGAACAAGTTGCGGAGATTGTGATGGAACAATACAGTCACGGGAGCCGGCGTCGAGGGGAGAGTAGGAACCCAGTCAAGTTTTGGGAAGGGATGTAATAGGTAGAAACTGTCAAGCTCTGGGCTATCATTCAAGAAGCCTTCCATCGCGTCACGTAAATCGTGCACGTCGACCCAGATATCTCGTGACACTACCTGAAGTGCAGTGAGCTGGCTCCAAGGAAGCTCGAAGGGATGTGATGGTAACGTGTTGACGATCCTGACGGTTTTGAGCCGGGGAGCGATTTTGAGTGTGCTGAGGAGTTTAGGTCCCTCGTGAGGCGGGTGCGGAAACGACAAATCGAGTTCGAGTGACTCAAGATGCGGGAGCTTATTGCGTACGCCACCGAGAAGAGGAAGGAGTTCCCCAGCGATGAAGAACTCCGCTTCCTTCCATCGCTCGGAGAGTGGAACCAGTTCCTTCAACCAGAGCTGATTCATCTCGTACGCTTGTTCGTTGGCGTTGTCCAATGGATCGAATTTTGCATCGAAGGAGATGGAAAGTAGCGTTCCCCCGCTGTAAGAGAGGACTTTTCGTAGAACTGACAGTGATTCCGTGATGGCCAGACACGTCCCTCGATGTGAAGGGAGGTTGTCGAGGGCGATGCGCGACCACAAATTCGGGGTGGAAAAAACAATTCTCCGCCACAAGGAACAAACCCCGCCAATCCGCCACGGTCCTCCGGCCGTGTCCAAAATGTTGGTAGAATCGTTGCACGCTAGTTGGAAGATCCTTGTTAAGATCTCGAGAGGTAGACCGCGCCTTAGAGGAGACATGAATCCCTTGCAATCCTCTACGATGCCCTGCAGACGCGTCTGTTCGTCTATGAGTTCCTCTCGCAGGATACGAAGCCGGTCGAGATGTGTGCCTATCTGCTGTAGTCGCTTCTGCGCTTGACAGAGAAGATTATCTTCAATCAAGCGACCATCCTGGCAGTCTATCGGTTCATTGTTTCTCGACAGCCGTTTGTAGAGGCCCGTGTCGCATAGGTCCGGCGCGGGCAGTGAAGAGACGAATGTACCACATTTTGCGCACGAGGACGCATCGCTTTCTCCGGATGGATGCATATTATAATTCTGTTGAATGGTTTCACCAAAGGAAGATAATCACAAGATTGAAAATATGGCTTACAGCTGGTGATGGTGAGGGGGAGAAGTAGAGTGAACTTCCTTCAACTTGATCGAGATTCCGTCTGGTCTGACAGTCTATCCATTGTGATGTGATCATAGAGGCGCGCCAACGCACATTTTCATGGGCGTTTAGCGCAGTGGTAGCGCGTATGCTTTGCATGCATAAGGCCCAGGGTTCAATCCCCTGAACGTCCATTTGTTTTTGTGAAGGCCACGTAGCGTCCAAATCACAGGTTTTTATAGGAGCAGCGAGCTGCAGCAGTCTTTTTTTTTTTTTTTTAAGTCCGTTAAAATTGTGCGTATACAGTTTTGCAAGCCGCCTGAAGAGCTTGAGAGTTTCGTATCACTGACGGCGTGATACATTGAGCACTTTCACGCGGGTTAGGGTAATATTATTCCTTCTCTTACTCATGATATGACCACCGAGCCTGATTGGGAGGCTCTCATCGCGAAATATGACTCTTTGAGGGCGCGGAACACCCCGGATCTTGCGGATGAGCATGTTCTACGCGAATTGTACGAGGGGTTCTCGGAATTGTTGGTCTGTTGTCGCCTACAGGTGCTAGGAAGCCTCGTTTGACCTATTTCGCATACAGGATCCCTGGTTAATACGAAACGAGGATGGAACACCTCGCTTGACACCGTCCGTTTTTGGGGAGGGCCTTCCCTTCATGTATATCCAGAGGGATATGATTCGAATGAAACTCGAGAGGTTGGGCAAGACGGTCGATGATCCCGCCGGTACGTGAATTTTGCTTGCTCTTTGAGTGGGGATGACCGAGAAAAACAGAGGATAGGTACCGAAAGCGCGTCTCCGAGGATCTCGTTGAACAAGATCGGAATAAACGCCCTCGACACTCTATATCGGAGGCAATTAAAGTAACTTTCATGCGACCTTTGTCTAACATAGCGCTTAGGCTTCCTCTTCTTCCCCCTCACTCAAACTGGCTGATTCCCCCGCACCACCCATAGTGAGCCACACTACCAGCCAATACTTATATTACGCCGTCCGATGCTGACAGATCTGCAGACCCGCCGCCAGTCGAGCGCTTCCGACGGTTTTTTGTCTCCGCCAAATTCTCCTCCAGTGTCTACGACGCTCACAGACCTTCTCCTGCAACAGACAACGAATCTTCGGAGACTACAACAGGAATATAACGACAGCATACAACGTATACGCGATGCTCAAGACGAACACGTCCGTGTCGGGAAGGCCATGGCCGAAGCCAGGGCGCAGGTCAATCATACTGCGCAGAGGATGATTGGTGAGGGACCGATGAGTACGCCGTGAAGGTCAGTTCAGTGTCGTTTAAGGTGTAATTCCTCTCACAGTAGTCCATTGGAAGGTCGAAGCCAGAATGTTGAAGGTGTATATGGGTCACCGTGACAGCCCAGTAGTACAATACTGTTTGAAGTTGAATACTACTTGTAAATCCTCCCATACTTTCTGGAGATTTTATGAGCTTACCTAGTACCTCCAGGATGGGGTGACCAGTAACGTGGAAGATGGCGACACCAAAGTCTGGCAACTCGGACGCGTTGACTTCATCTTCCGCTGGCTCTGTCGTTTACCGATGTTAAACCATCCATACTAACCATTCATGCACAGTGTAGCATGCTACAGCGGTGATGACATTGTCTGAGCTACAACGGACCTTCGGTGAGATAGTTGAGGCTCATAACGGAACAGGCCTGTCAGTCAGCATCGGACTCGGTTTTTGATGTCGACTTAGGCTCTGGCAGTGGATCCCGGCTTTGCCAACGACCAGCCACGCCTGGTCATTACTTATCTCTCTTCCAACTCACTGTAACATCGCCGTTGTTTCTTCAATTACGCTCGCACAGAGGTCGTTGATACCGTACTTATCACCGTCGAATGAGGAAAGCAGACGAGTACTGGAAAGGCTCGACCTGGGAGACAATAGAGTCATGGAGCTAGCGATGTTCCCGGGCAGAGAGGAGGTGGTTTTATGGTCCCCAGAGCCTTTCGTGAATCTTAATCATTATGTGGTACAGGTGGTGGACATGGAAATCTTTTCTACCTACTGTTGACAGTAATCATAAAAACCATATCTCTAAGCTTTTGCACTGCCACACACATCAAACCCTTCTTCGACCCTCACCGTCACCTTGGCCGACGTGTCTCGCCGTCGCGATGCTGTCAAATTCGCTGGCAATCATTGCCTGGGTCGCGTTTGTCCATGCCGCGGGAATCTATCTGTTCACGAGTGGTTTCCTTCTGAGCCGGCTGGCATTGACGGAAATCACTACGCAAGAGCACAGCGTCCCGGCCACACACACACGCGCCGTGTTCCTTATCATCGACGCCCTCCGCTTTGACTTTGTGTCGCCCAACCCACCGTCGCCCGTTTCGCCCTATCACCACAACATCCTCACCCTGCCGCAAGAGCTGACAGAGTCGCGGCCAAAACACTCCTTCATCTTCAATGCATACTCCGACCCGCCCACGACGACGCTCCAGCGCATTAAGGGCCTGACGACCGGTTCGTTGCCCACCTTTGTCGACCTCGGCAACAACTTTGGCGCTTCATCCATCGAAGAGGATTCGATCATGAAACAGCTCGAGTTGGCCAACAAAACCGTGTGTCTTTTGCCGTTCATTTGTTCGATTCTGAATTAAATCTCAAGTAGGCTGCGTTCATGGGCGACGATACGTGGATGTCGGTCTTTCCACACTCCTTCTCACAGGCATACCCCTACGACTCATTCAACGTCGAGGACCTCCACACGGTCGATGAAGGCGTTATGGCCCACCTATTCCCCCTCCTCGAAGACCCCAAAAAGCCGTTTGACTTTCTGGTTGGCCATTTCCTGGGAGTCGACCACGTCGGCCACCGCGTCGGGCCCGACCATCCCAGCATGAAAGCCAAGCTGGAGCAGATGAACGACGTGTTGCGACGCGTCGTGGATCTGCTGGACGACAAGACGCTGCTCGTCGTCCTCGGGGATCATGGCATGGACCGGACCGGGGATCACGGCGGTGATGGCGAGCACGAAACCTCCAGTGCACTCTGGGTATACAGCAAAGGACCCGAACTCTCTCGTGGGTCGCCTCCCTCCGGACTGCTTGAGTATACCACATTCCCTGGAGCGTCTGTTCCCCACCGTGCCGTACAGCAAATCGACATCCTTCCCAGCATCTCCCTCCTCCTCGGCCTCCCCATCCCATTCAACAACCTCGGCACAGTCATTCCCGAACTCTTCTGGAGGAACAACAAACCAGCCGCACTTACAGAAGCTCTGAAGCTCAATTCTGGGCAGATCAGGCGGTATCTTGATGCGTACCGTGAGAGCGCTTCTGGCGGAGAGTTGGACGGGTACTGGAATCAACTCCAAAAGGCTTGGGATCCGACAATGTGCGGAAAGTGCAGTCCAGAGCAGCTCCTCATCGGTCTGACGAACTATAATCGCGTCGCACTCTCCACGTGTCGCGCTCTATGGGCCCAATTCAACCCGCTACGCATGGCCTTTGGTCTGGCAGTACTGGGCGTGGGCTTCGTTGCCACCTGGGCCCTTTATATGGGCCTCTCCAACGCCAAATACGAATGGAGTGCATACCTCTCTTACCAGATACACATGTGTGTGCGGGGAATAGCCGGTGGAGCGGTTGTCGGGCTTGCCCTTTGGGTTGGACTGGAGCAGTACTTGGAGGGAATCGATGCGCTTGACTGCATCTTGTTCGCTGCACCGATATGCTCCAGCATCTTGGTCATGATCTCCTCGCCCCCGCCCTTGGTATCATCGATAAAAAGCATTCCCCTGCCATTGGTTCTCCATACACTGGCGTTCTTCAGCAACTCCTTCACGTTCTGGGAGGAACGGGTCGTGTTGTATCTGAGTCTTACATCACTGGTGCCATTTGTCCTCACCGGGCTTAGGGCGCCTTCCAGCAGACTTCGCAAGCGTATCCTTGGGTTCTCATTAATGTTCGCGGTCTGTGTCCGCTTGATGGCAGTCAGCACGGTGTGCAGGGAGGAACAGCAGCCGTACTGTCATGTCACATTCTACGCCTCATCGACGCTTCCCACTCCGCCTCTGGCGGTGTTGGCGTTGGTCGTCCCCGCGGGCTTCGCCGTGCCATACGTGATTAAGAGATACTTCTTGCAGACCTCCCGATCCGAGTTGGGGCTCACACAGACCTTCATTCCTGTTGTCCTTCGTCCAGCTCTCCTCGCCGGGTCCTGCTTCTGGATACTGGAATGGCTCGACTCCGTGAGCCTCTTGGGAGACGAATTCTCGCCTATCTTGCGTGAAGTACGTACATGGCTGGCGCGCGGGTCGTTCTTCCTCGTGCTCTTCTTCGGGACCGGCCTGTACATCCTCTCTCCCATATGTCTCCACTTTGACAAATCCCAGGCCAAGCAGGTCAAGGTCCTGGGCTTCGCAAACGCCTACGGGGCGCCGTACCTCCTCTTCTGGACGGGTGCCTTTGCGCTGGTGTACACCACCTCGCAGCTCAGTGCACAGATCGTGCTCGGCCTCGGGGCCTTGGCGCTCGTCGCGTTCCTCGAGGTCGTGGACAGCACGCGGGATGTACGCTACCTCGAGGAGGTGTTCGAGAATGCGACGCCGTCGGATTTGTTGAAGGAGCCGAGCGCCGCGACGGACCAGTCGCCGATGATACGCTTCGCGGACATTGTGCCCGTGGCGCTTCTGGGGCTGCAGATGTTCTTCGCCACAGGGCACCAGTCGACGATCTCATCCATCCAGTGGAAGTCGGGCTTCGTCCTCACGCCGACTGCGTCGTACACATTGGCGCCCATCACGGTGGTGCTGAATACGTTTGGGCCTGTGTTCTTGGTTGGGCTGGCTGCGCCGCTGCTTGCGTTGTGGAACCGCCCGCCGTTGATGGGCAGCGTGAAGGGGAGGGAAGACAAGAAGCCTGAGCTGGACATAAAGGTTCGAGGCGAGACGACGATGGCTGTCCTTGGGATGATGCTGTACTATACGGCGTTGTTGCTTGGGACAGCTGTGAGCGCTGCGGTGTTGCGGAGACATCTTATGGTGTGGAAGGTGTTTGCGCCGCGCTTCATGGCTGGTGTTGCGGGCGTCATGTTCGTGGACCTTGCCGTTTTGATTGGATTTGCCTTTGGTTTCTCCAGGACAAGCTCCCGTGTAGCGTACCTCTTTAGTAGTACATCATAATTATTGTAGGCATGTGTAGAAAAGCGAAGGACACTTGATGAACAATCAACGGCTCTTACTGAGAAGAGACTCACCATCGTGCCCACACACGACGAAGTGGTATAACAATCCAAAAAATGAATGAGAGAAAAGATGAAAAAGTACAGTGGACAGACACTACAGGAGGAAAAAGCGAAAGAGTTTGGAGGCGGTAGATGTACCGGCCACATATGTAATTCTCAAATGAGTCCCTTCGGTTCTGTCCTCCCTCCCTCTCGTGAATTAAAGTCGTAATCGTCTAGCAGCACTTGCTTCCCTGGCTGGCCTGTGGATCCACACTTATGCCGACGTTGACACTGGGACCGGGTGCATCGACGGGGTTGGTCGCGGACTCGAGCGACTTGCTCGACACAATGCGGTAAATATCTGTCAGGGTGGGTTATGAGACGCCACGGAACCGCTGTCTTGTCATGTCACGCACCAGTCAAGATTGTTTGGAAAGCTGATTCGACATTGGAAGCGTCCAGCGCTGATGTCTCTATGAATGACAGGCCATTTTCCGCTGGCAGAGGAAGAGCGTGAGTCGACTAGAAAGGGAATCCCCGGGAGATAGCCGCGTACCCGAGAAGGCCTTTGCTTCGTCTGTCGGCACCGCCCGCAGGTGCTTCAAGTCGCTCTTGTTGCCGACGAGCATGATAACGATGTTCGAGTCGGCGTGGTCGCGCAGCTCCTTCAACCAGCGCGTAACATTGACGTATGTGGCATGCTTGGCGATGTCGTAGACGAGAAGGGCACCGACAGCACCTCGGTAGTAGCTGTGTGAAGTGAGCGGTGGGGCTGGAACGATGGTGCTGGCGAGACTGACGCAGATGTAATGGCGCGGTAACGCTCCTGGCCGGCTGAGGGGAATGATGAGGTCTTGTTGGGAGTGGAGACGGAAGTAGATGCACCTGTATCCCAAATCTGCGCCTTTACGGTCTTGGAGTCGACGGTTATCGACCGCGTTGCAAACTCGACGCCGATGGTCGACTTGGACTCGAGGTTGAATTCATTACGTGTGAACCGTGAAAGCACTGTGCAAAGCGTTGGTCGTGGGCAGTTTTCCCTTTCAGAAATTCCTTACAGTTCCTGCATTTCAGAGTCAAAGTGAGACAAGATTGACAAGAGCGGACAATGGAGACGCACGACTTTCCGACACCGGAATCACCAATAAGAACGACCTGCAACAGCGATATCAGGCGAGCCGACAGCGGCAAAGACGGCGGGAACAGCGACCTTGAATAGGAAATCGTAGTTGCTGCCTTCGGCCATTGTATACGAGCAGAGGAATGTGGTGGTGGTGGTAAGAGGAAGAGCACGGATGGCGTGTTTCAATCTCCGATCACGTCCCTCCACGACAACCACCATGCGCTCGGCTATGCTCGTCGTCGCCGGCGACAACGACGACGGTGATGGGTGACGGCATGGTAGCCGCCTAACACTGCGAAGTTCCTCCGACATCGTCCAAGCTATGCAGCCACCGACGCGCTCAAAGAGCTCAGCCTTGTGAGGCAGTCAGTAGCTGCTCTGGCCTCGCCGCCTTACTATCCCTGCCCGCTGTCCGGCATCTGGGTCAGCGTCGGCGACAGAAGTGCGAAGCGCCGTGTACCGTTGTGGTGCAGACTGTGGTTGCCTATCCAACTTTCGGCGCGTTGAGGGCGGTGGACAGATCTGCACAAATTTGTACCGCTGTCCTTGGGAACGTCTGGGATAGCGCCTGCGAAGACCTGATTGGCCTGTCTCTGTTGCTGGAATCGTGGTATTCTGGAGAACGTCAATGACCACAGCGGAGGTTGCGCCGCTGTTTAGATCTCGTATTCCTCACCCGCCACCTCGCTCAAGCCTCAACCTGTCTGGACATAACACAGATATTCGCGGACTGTTTTTGTCTGTCTTTGGGGACAGCGAAGCTTGACGTCGCTGCTCAGCTGCTGCGACTCGCCGTGGCCCGTCGCCGGCCCGATAGTTCTGGCTGCATATCAAGCCATCGATCGCAGCGACAGCGTCCATCCTTCCACCATGTCTATCCCCCACACCAAACGCATCTGCCAAATAATCAAAGTGCGCCTCAGGCTCTATCTCCATTTCTTCCGCCCGTGATCCTCATCATTTCGTAGCTGAAACCCTCCGCGGTCGCAGAGTACAAAGAATGTCACGCCGCCGTCTGGCCTGGTGTCCTCGCTGCCCTTGAGCGTGCGCACGTCGTGGACTATTCTATCAACTACTACCCTCCCCTGGATCTTCTCATCGCCACCTTCAAATACACCGGTACTGACTACGAAGGCGATATGGCCAAGGTTGGGGAGGACCCCGAAACGCAGAGGTGGTGGAAGATGACCGATGGGATGCAGGAAACGCTTGTTGAGGGTGCTACGGGCAGTGGAGGAGAGATTCCCTGGTGGGCGGTGAGTCGTTCGATACCATCGCATCTTATTTGGTGCTGATTGCTTTGCAGAATGTCGATGAGGTCTTCAGATTTGAAGGCAAATCATGAACGAAACGAATGTACTCATATCTCAATATGATATGTTGAGCTTCCGTCGGTTGAACTCGCTCCGTCTGAGCGGATTCCTATTCGTCTTTTGTTCGGCAATTGTCTGCGAGTGCTCGTCATCGCTGCGAGTGCATTGGCAGGCACTTGAAGGCGTTTCATCTTCCAATGACCTTGATTTGAGGGGAGCGAGTATCTATTCAACACAATAATGTGTTCCCCCAACAGTGACACACCTACTGGCACATTGCTAGCTGCTAAGCTCAATAGCCAGTACTTTCGTGTCAATTCAACACATGGCGTATACACACTCACAAATGGGACTAGACACGACCAGTGCCAGGCTCCCATCCCTACCGAATCTCGCTGCTCGACCTAGAGCATAGCCTCAAGGCGCTGCAGCCTGGATAATACCGACACTCGGCTGGTCGTCGAGGAAGATTTAGATATTTCGTTTGCCATCGTCCACCTCGAAGGTCAACAAATGTATGGGCTTCAAGATGGTGGTGACCACGAAGACCTGCACCGGTATCATCCCCTTCCTGGATATGACAACGTCACCCGGACGATGTATTCGCATCCTGACCCATAGGCGGGGATCAAGCAGACGCTCAGGCAATCGGCGAGGTTGAGAAGCGGCTGAGCGGGCGTGATGAACGACGCTGAATGGGTGACGTTCTTTGAGGGGATTAGGAAGACATGCTGGTAACAGAGCTGGGGAATTTTAGGCTCATCTCGACAGCCTAATGAACGAATAGTCTTGAGCATTTCCTACTGATATGGGAATCCAATGGTTCAGTGTGAATGGTTCAGTGAGATTTCACCACATGTCATCAGTTCGAGGCATCATGCACAGCGCTTCAGCACTGCTTCGATTGCTTGCACGAAGTCGCGCGTTTGCGCAGGTGAATCCCAGATGGGGATATGACGTCTGCAGAATTATATAAATGCTGTAGCTTGCCAAGACGAATTGAGCGGCGCAGCGGACCCAGTTCTACAACTTTCTCCCCTACCACCATCAACATGCCAACGATACACGCTGACGATTTTCACGACCTACTATCCCGCGATGTTGCTAGCTCATTGACACCGAACGACACCCAGAAAGTGACGCTAATCGTCGCAGGGGTCTATATAATTGTTATCGCCATTCTATGGTTCGTTTTCATTGTTGGTTCTGGGCTGTGTCGGGTTGCTTACAGCTGGCAGGCACATACCCTTCTTGTCTTGGATAAGTGAGTGCTCTGACAAGTCGGAAGAGACGCGAAGCTGATGGGATCGCTCAGTATATCCGTTCAAGTGCGTATAAAGAACTTGGTCTATGATTTTGACTGAACTGACTGCGGCAACAGACTACTTACTGTTGGATTTCACGAAGTACGCTTCGACATTGATCATCCAGCCCACGCCTAACATTCGTTCAGATGAGCCACGCCTTCATGGGCGTACTAACTTGTGCACATATACATTCCATTGAACTCGATCGTACGCGCCATCCGTTCCCCTCCTCAAACTACGCGCTAATCCGGCCCCAGCTGACGAAGGCGGCGTGACCGCAATGTCTGGCGGTATATCATGGCTTACACTTCCCGCTGGATATCTCGGATCCTCCTTGATTGGCGCTTGCCTAATCGCTTGCGGCTTCAACACCAACGCCAGTAAGGTCGCATCCATCGTCCTCGCTGTATTCTTCCTCTTCACGCTATGGTGGGCACGCCGGAACTGGCTGTGAGTATTCCGACTTGTTCGCGCAATTGTACTTATTTAGGTTATGACGTCTAGAACATGGGCTCTCATTGCGGGCATGTCTGGCCTCATCATCCTCTTCTGGTTTGTTGCAGGAGGTGTTGCGCTGAGATATCTCGTGAGTACATCGGAATTGAGGATCCTTGTAGCGTCTAAACGTCCGTCAGGTCTTGTTCATTGGCGTCATGTCATGCATGTACGTCCTATGGGACGTTATCGGTGCGTTCTTCTCCTCGATACATAATCCTTGAGCTCAGTATCTGTCCAGACGATACCATCGCAAGAAAAGTCAACTCCTCAGACGCGTCCGCATTTGCCAAGATCTGCGGATGCTTTCCATCACAAGTCTGGGGCGTCATCTGGCTTATCATTGCGTTCATATTCTTCGCTGCTGGGATCCTCGTCGGCCTCGCTGCGTTCAAGGTAGAGCGCCTTGTTCTGTTTCCGCACCTTTGAGTATTTATTGATCCCTCTTCTAGCAAACCGCTGCAGAGCAGAAAGCTGATTCGGCAGACTTCTTGCCTGTACCGGGAAGTGGAGCACTTTCTACATCACCAAGTAGCTTCGTTGTGTCAGTAGCAGTGTTTGGTTTGGCAGTGTTCGGACTTGCGTAGTCTTAACGTATACCTCGTATTAATCACAAGGACTTTCCAGGATCAAGTCTCCCTTGACTCGAGACTCAAACCGAGTGATGGTCATGTATATTCAAATGGATCGCAACGCCAGTCAATTCAAGAACTTCTCGATGGGAGATCCGAATTTGTAAATGCATCAGGGCGACGGACGATTCAGGCGTCGTGATGCTTGAACGGGTAGTCGCCGATCTGGCATACTCATACCTTTGTTCCCTTGGCTCTACCTCCCAGAACGACGTCGCATCAATGTTCAAAGACTTCATACTATTACAGTATTACACATGCACCATCACTCTGTCGGTACCTTTTTCCGTCACAGTGGCGCACCAGACAGCCATCTGTTTAACATTTCGAGTGATTCCTTAGGTTTATCGTACGGAACCTGGTCAAGCATGTTGATGAGTCCGACTTGCATGTCAGGCAGATACCAACGTACCATATGACCAGCCCCCGCCACCGTCGCAAAGGTGAACGGTCCGCTGCTTCTCGTCTTGCCAGCGACTTTGCCGTCGACGAGCCAGTCCTCCAAAGGTTGGCTCACGAAATCCTCCTGTCCCGACCACTCCAAAGCGAGAGTCCAGGCGTTGTTACCCACCCAGTTGGCGATGAAATCGTAGGTGCCGACATAGATCAGCACACGGATGGTGCGTTCCAGCAACGCGCCGATGTACAACTGCGTCTGATGGTATATATCGAGGTTGTGTTCAAACCGTACACCCAATTCAAGATCACCGATGGCACTGAAATTTATGCCATCGAAATGGGAATCGACACCGAGCTTCTCCCGGACATCTGGAACGTCGAGGTGTTGTGCTATGTACCTGTGTATGGTGAGTAGGAATGCGTTACTGGTCCTTTTCAGCCTAAAGGAAGACTCGCACCTCCGTTTGTCCAAAAAACCACGTCGTCCTGATCAGGATCACTCCTGCTCTCAAAGAAATAGAAAAGAGATGTCGCGCCTCGATGTCGATGTAGCCGGTGTG
Organism: Strobilurus pachycystidiatus; assembly: GCA_019915135.1. NCBI lineage: Eukaryota > Fungi > Basidiomycota > Agaricomycetes > Agaricales > Physalacriaceae > Strobilurus > Strobilurus pachycystidiatus. The sequence continues at coordinate 5,539,165 of JAHLMK010000001.1, forward strand.
TGCTCTGGAACAAAGTTAGCGTACTAGCTCTAGACGACAGACAAATCGAGCACACGCCACAGTTCCATCGCAGAAGTCGCTTTTCTTCACACGTACATTGTAGTTGGAAACTTATGCAGGATGAGTCAAAGTGGTGAATTCCGTGATGGAGATAGCGCTCAGGGATTCAATCAGCCTGAAAAGACCAGCATCATACGCGTCATTTTGTACCGTGAATCCGAGACGGTTGAGCGCGCGCACCGCTGCAGCCAAGCAAACAAGGCCAGCAAATCTTGCGAGTTTCATGGCCAAAGGAGTATACATGAGACTGAGATGGTGAGGCTTGTTACTTGGGAATGGCGAATGTAAGGGAGCGCACGCTGGGATACTGACAGCCCATACTTATTATAGTAAGTTACTTACTTGTTCCCACCACCCTATCACCCTCTTGGCGGTAGCAGCATGATTCTCTTCTAAGTCGGAGTCTTCAGCCTTGGCCAGCGCAGGATCCCGGGCTTCAAGGTCGGCATACTCGATCAAAGCTGATACTTAGCTCGGTGATATCGTTCCAATCATCTGTCACCGGGGGAAGAGACCCAGGAAATGATCCATACGAGAAGCGAATACCCCAAGATTTACGCTGGAGAGGAAACAATCAGGGTCCTTCCCCTAACAAGGAGTCTCATGGGAAGCCGGGGTTACGACGACTCTAACTTCTGCCATGAAGTACACCAAAGAGGTGAAGAACGCCCTGTGGCGGAAGCCCAATGAGCAGCCGGCAGAGCTGCCTGATTGGCAGGCTTTGCTTCGTCACGCGGGCCTTGGTGGACTCCGTATGTCGTCGTCTTTCCCAGTGCCAGCACATGGTTGACGACATCTATCATGATTAGGTTCCGCAGCGGTGGGATCAAGCCTCCATGCCCTTGTGAATCTCCTCCTCCTCCTAATCCGAAAGAAAGTACCACGATTGGACCTCATCTTCACCAAGGATGTCCTCAGATTCGGAGTCAGCCTCGGTGCATTCACATCCATTTACCGTATCCTTCTCAGGACCACGAAGCATGCGTTCCTCTCAGGATCAGCCGCGGGTATCGTGGCGATAATCCTTTCGCCCAACACGACCCTCTCCCAGCACCTCCTCCTGCGGGGAGTACAAGGTGCCCTGTCTGTTCGAGGCATCCACCCAGACCCGATCATTCTATTCTCAATCGCGTGTGCTCAGATCATGTACGCCAACAGCCGCGCCCCACACACCCTTCCCGCAGAGTACGGCAAATACGTAGCCAAGGGTACATGCTGTCCCCCCGAGTCCATGTATATGGATTGTAATGGCTACGACGCGACCAAAATGGCGAGCATGCTGAGCCGAAAGGGCAAATGGGAACCGACACCTGGCAATAGGGAGATCTTATCGTCTTGGAGGGAAGGCGCGATACCCTGTGCAGCATACCACCCGGAGCATGATCGCTGCTTGGGCGTCGTCACGACTCGTATCTGGTATGGTGCGCAGTTCATGTTCCCCGTCTATGCTTTCCTGCATTTTGTCCCCACCCTCCTGATGCGCCCAAAAACTCTCATACAACACCCTACGAGGGTCCCTGTTGGCATAGCGCGCAGTTGTCTCTTCTTCGGCCTCTACATCGTCTTGAGCAATTTTGGAATCTGCGCACGATCCAGGGCTCCTGGCATGGGCTATTGGTTCCCTGGCCTGGCGTCTGGCTTGTCACTGTTCGTTGAAGATCCGAGAAGGAGGCTCGAGTTAGCATTGTACGTGCTTCCGAAGGCGATAGAGAGCGCATGGGTGTCTCTCGGTCTTCCGAAGACATGGCAAGGAGAGGTCATTATGACCGCTGTAGGTTCAGGCTTGGTGATGAAAACATATCAGGAGAACCCCAAGCACTTGAATAGTATCCTCAGAAAGGCGCTGTACCAGCTTGTAGGTAACAACTGATCTGTATATTCCGTAAACAGAACAAGACTGCATGTAAGTAGTAGACTAGATGAAATGTGCATGTAGAGCCACGATACCGAACTATCGCCTCTCTCTGACCCTAAGCCAGACGACCCCAATGACACCCAAACCAAACCCTGCGATAAATGCGAACAGCACGAGAACATCGCGATAATAGTTGTTGGTACCAAAACCAAATAGCTACGGAGAATGTCAACTTCGATGACCACGGATCTTAGAAGGCCGCTGACCGTATCCATAATAAGACTAGCAGAAACATCGACCGGTACACCCTCCAGAGAATCTTCTATCATCAACCCAGAACCCACTTCATTGACCGAGAGTGCCTCCAGACAGTATTTCAGTGGGGCGAGCCATTGAAGCCATCGGAGGACAGGTGGGATGGCGTTAAGGTGTACGAAGAATCCAGCGAATGTCATTTGATAGAGAGCGCTCAGAGCGGATAACAGGATTGCGACGCCGCCGTTCTGGAATAGCGCGCCCAGCAAAAAGTTCTAGATAGACGGTGACGACCCGAGCAAGGCATATACTTTGTAAGGACGACGTACAAAGAGAGTGAGCGCCAACGTATACAAGACGAGTATCAGAAGAAACTTGAAGAAGCTAGCAGCTTCGTGCGACAACCCCGCCATCCAGTATGTACTGTGCTCCTCGTATGAGAAACCTTCAAAAATACAACGTCGTTGACACGTACATGCTTGACACCACGATGGTGGGTATGATTCGTAGAGGGACCACGTCAAATAGGACGCGTGATAGCAGCCATGTCGTCGGACTATCAAACAGGCATTCAATGACAGGACCAACGAAAGTCGAGTCTTATCACTGTACCTGTAGTAACCAGCTGATCGTTCACGTAGAAACAAAGGTCGAATCTCCACTATATTGTACAGAGCGCTGAGTGAGGAGAAGGCAATAAGAGCACCCTAAGCATCACGAAGATATCAGCATGGCAAGAATGTTACCTCGAGAAAGCGGCACACCAAAAAGAACAAGCATCCGACTCGCGACTGGAACCCAGCGATGGTAAGACCCGTCTTATAATACGAGCCGCCTGCAACCGGAAATCAGCCCAACCCAAAAGCCGAGACTCGAAACAGCCTACTCACCACAGAAGACGCCCAATACACAGGAGATTGCGAGATGAGTCAAGAAAAGCGTTTTGTCTCTGTAGCGAAAGGTTAGTGAGGCGTTCGAGTCGGTCATGATTGGCATACCGTTGCAATATCTTCCACTCTCTCCCACTCAAACACTCTAGCTGTGTCAAAAACGTCGTTGCACACCCCGATTGCACTCGACTCATGGCTGGACTACTGCTTCCACTTGTTCTCTTCTCCGTCTCCAATTCCGCTGATGATCTCATCTCCAACTTATCAGCGGAGAGGTTTTGCTTTGCCTGGAGCAATGTTACCGGAGGATCGCTCGCCACGTCCAACAGATAATCCGCGATGTTATAGCCTTGTCCAGGAAAAGCGGGTGCCCCGTTTTGCTTGAGGTGCTCGACTGGAGCGAAAGAGCCTGGGCCAGTGTATACCGCGTTGCCTTGCGCGAGGATGAGGATCCGGTCGAAGGTCTGGTAGAGGTGGGAGCTGTTGGATTGTTTTCTATATAAAAAATGTAACTTCGGTCCCCTTCGGACTCACCTTGGCTGATGGATCGAAGCGATGACCGCGGTTGGGTGTTCGGGATCATGCGCGATATCTCGAAGGAGATTGCCAACGCGGGAAGCAGACACCGAATCCAGTCCTGGATGAAGACAACCGGACTTCAATATGGGCTAGACGAATAATTGAGTCACTGACCAGACGTCGGTTCATCCAGAATCAATACATCCGGGCTGGCAATGAGCTCCATTCCAATGCTCACACGCCTCATCTCTCCGCCGCTTATCCCTCTTTCCTTTCCATCGTACCAACCGATCCTTGAATCCCTCAGAGCGGAAATACCGAGCTTATCCATGATCATCTCAACGCGTTCGACTTTATCACTCTCTGGAATGGACTCAGGGAGGCGAAGGCGGGCGGCAAAAAGTAACGCTTCGTAGACCGTGAGCATGGGTGGCAAGATGTCCTGTTGGGGAACGAAACCAATTCGAGGAGGACTTTCAGCACCAGGGAATGTCACGGTACCAGAAAGATGGCCTGATTTGGATCTTTGTGCAAGGATGTCGACAAGAGTGGTTTTGCCGGCGCCTGTGATAACGTCAGTATGTGGCGCAGAAAACGCGACGAGATGGCATCATACCGCTGGGTCCAAGAATACCCATCATCTGTCTAGGCTCAACTCGACCACTGACGGAGTCGAGAATTGTTTTATCGCTTGTGTACCCAGATCCTTGTGTCCTCCTGCTCAGGAAGCCGGTGGATGACGGTACGACATAAGTTACGTGAGACCATTCGACTGCCACGCCTCCATGCACTATACCACGCGGACCGGCCGTCCTCGCTTTACGCTGCAAAATCCACCCCAGTATGAGCATGATAAGAGCGAGTAGAATGAAAGTGCCGACGACGGCCAGTCCAGCAATAACTCCGCCGCTGAGATGGGAGCTAGTACCCTGAGAAGACGCTGCAGATGTCGTGCCGTTATCCAAGACATACTGCTGCACGCACTCTCCGAAAGTGCATCCATCTAGAGTGAGCCCATTGGTTCCGAACAGGCTCTGCAGGGTTTTCTGCTTGAATGCACAAGTCGAACCACTCGCACAGTCGATGTCGAGGGTACCAGAGAGCGCATTGATGGCGCTGGCAATCGATGTAGAGCCGGAACCCCCGCACATCGAGGTACCTGAACGGCATGTACATGCCAGATTGCTGCAGCTCCACGAGGTGTCATTTCCCGTACTATCCTGCGTGCAAGAGTCTGCGAAACAGTAAAATTGTTCGACGCCGGCATAGAAAAGTTGAGCATGAACAGTGCCGGGTTCGCCGAAGGAAGTAGTATTGGAGATTGGACTGGAAGAAAAATTGAGGGTTCTCAGAATGTTGAGATTGGATTGAAGAGGATATAAGTGGCGAAGAGTAGGGTTCTGAACGGGTGTCAGATGGTGAGACGCGTTACGAGAAGTGAGATCGTACGTTCACGGCGCAACTCAGCTGACCAGCTGCCCATACCTTGGATGTCGTATTACAGACCAGAGTTGTGTTGACACCCGTCGAGGCATCGCTGGGGGTGGTGGATCCGGAAACCGACAAGTATCCCGACGCACATGCGCTCGATGTTTGGCAGACATTGCAACCCGTCCCAGTCCAGCCGCTCTCGCAAGCGCATCCCGCCGCGGTCAGATTGGCAAAACCGTCGCTACCAAGAGGCGCCAAGGTCCTATCCGCGCCTTGGAACATAGTCCCACCGCAAGCAGGTTGGGAGCAGTTGGTACCCCCAAAGCCAGTCAGACATTCGCAGTCGGACCCGTGTGCGACACCATTATTCTCGCATGACTGGGCTGTAGAGGGCGTTAAGAGCGTGCTGAGGACCACGGCAAAGAGCCAGGACATGAAGGGAGGACGAGAAGAGAAACTCCTCCTTATTCACACCATTCGATCCGTCCGGTACTGCAAAAGGATATTACGGCGCATCGCGTGAATCCATCAAGGCAGACGTCTATGGTCTGACCCAAAATGCGAGAATAAACTGCCAGTGGTACCACCAAGAGGCTAGAGTGGCCGAAGGGATTGGCGTGGGTGGGTGGTGGTGCGAGGTGGTGGCGAAAGAACAAGCCTGGAATTTCAAAATTCAAAATTGTGCCTGATTTACGCTCGACGCGTCCTTTTGCGCTCTCTTGGCGCTCTCGCATCCATTTGTGAAACTAGACCACAAGTGAAAATCTAATACAACTGTACTGTGCAATATTTGGTGCCATTCAATGATACCGACACCGAGCAGGGCCGCAAATGAATCCTTTGCAATCCCTCCAAGAGTTCCGGAGGAACTTTGAGATTTCTACCCTCGTTTCACCCCCCAAGATCAACGAACATAGGAAGGCCATGGGTGGCCATTGAGAAATGGGCTCCGGGGTTCCAATAAGCGCACAGCAACGCGTAGACGGAATGCTGCAGCATTGCCAACGGCTCAACTGAAGGTAGAACACCCACGCATGCATCTATGATGAGGATTGTCGTTGCGAATGGAGCTTGCCTTCCTTTGCCGACCTTGTACATGCACGTTTCACATCAAAGAGCAACATCGGAAGCTATTCTCAACGGATTTCAAGAACAAGAGACTCAGATTCGGCACCCAGACTGGGGAAGATGAAACATATGCTATACTAAACTGAGCTGAAGGTTGCGTTGCGAGTTGAGCTTCGTGGCAATGCAATAATATCCGGACTAACTCTCTGAAAGGAGAACAAGCCGAGCAAAGGGGGTATAAGGCTAGGACAAGATAATTGAAAGAGTACGTACACCCGACTCCAATGAACCACAACGTGATGAGCATCTCAAAAACAGAACATACGCTGAGAAACTTTGAGTCGAGCGGAACACAAGTTGGAACAGTAGCATGACTGCAATGAGAGAGCCGAAGTCCATCCATACAACACCGACGCTGGCGGAGTGGTTTTCTTGTGGACTAACAAGAGGAATGACGGATCGACGCTCATGGCAAAGACTTTGGCAATATGACGACGGTCTTCATACAGTCTGGGGAGCGTGGAATAGTGGATCGTCTCGATGTACGCAAAGAAACCGGCTCCCACGCACTACGCCTCGGGCACTGCGGAGTTTGTCTCGAACGCGTTCAACCCTACTGAGGGTAACCTTGCTCCTCTCGATCAGATACGCGTACCCACCTACTGAAGTCCAATAAGCGACGTCAAACGGGCGGCGAGGACACTCACAATGGTTGACTGCTACAACAAATCTATCCGCCATCCGCTGTGCGACGACGTTTTCGGATGGGAGTATTCTCTCGGTCTATGGAATACAATCAGGTCGGAAGTAAAAAAAAAGTTGTCAGGTCTCACTTCGCCGAGCACAGAACATAAATCAGAATCATGTATGAGTGATACCGCGATACCATGGCTCTATAAAGCGAATGTTCAGACGATTATGAGGTCAGGTCAAAGCGGAATATTGACCGATGAGTGTATGGCACGACTGACATGTGCACAGGGATGGTATGGCTGGAGACACAAGTCAGCATGTGCCATGGTAGGAGTCAGAATGGACGAACTGGAGCGTAATCTTCGTCGACCGCCCAAGACCGCGTGTGAGGCCTGAGGGGTTTTGGAATGGCACTCCAAATGGACTGCCAGGTGGTTTCCGGTGCGCGACAGTCGTTGTAGATGGAGAAATTCAGCGAGATGCGGAATCCTTGGAACATCACACAGTGCTTCTGGTTTTGCAAGGTATCCGACAACCCAGTCTTCTCATATTCAGAGGGGTATATACCCATCCCGTTGCGTAGAGGCGTTGTTTCAGCACCCTCCATAGGCTGAACAATGTCCACGTATTTGATCGTGTCACCGTCCGCCGATGGAACTACAAGCTTCCTGTTAAACTGGCAGTCTGTCGTTTGGGCAATGAAGAAGCCTGACATCCAGAGCGGCACTTTGTAGCAGGCTGTAACAAGACAGATGTCTCCGTTTTCGACATCAAAGTCGGGGCAGAGCCGCCGATACCAGGATTCGCCGTGAACAAGAGCACACCGTCGTAGTTTGTGTAAGCCAGTGTCGGTACATTCGAACGATGCACCTCCAAAGGGGAGCGCAAAATACACGCCTTCAGTTGCCTTGCAAGAGAAGTGGATTTGAGGGGACGTGCTTTTGAGCCTAGAGGGCACAGCATTAGATGCTCGACTCTGAAATGAGCATGAGAAGTCGCCTACTCGACAATAGGTTCCACCTCAAAAGGCTTTGACGCGTCGTTGGTGCCACCAAATACGCTAGGAGAGGCAAAGCGGCGTGAATCAACAGTGAAATCGACGTCGCGGGCAAATGGAACGGGTTCAAATGCCTGCGAAGCGAAATGAACGTTCCTAGGATCATCTGAAGGTATTGTGACATTCAAACCGAGATATTCAATGTGGCCGTCGTAATTCCGTTTGACGAGATCGCCTATTTGGACGCCAATGGTCGAGAAGGAAGTATTAGGATAATGAACCTCAAGTGGTCCAGCGTGGAAGAGCGTGTATCCTCGCGCGGAAGGATAGAAAATGCGCGTCGTCTCGTTCTGCCACTCTCTGTTCATCTCAGAGGGGGCTTCTGGGGGGCCGAAGAAGGAGCCAAGCAATTTAGTGCAGATTCAGTAGGCTCGTGACCATCCGCTTCGCCACGTGGCTCCGCTTATCACTTTGGCGAAGCGGCTGGGAGGGCTCAGCCGTGACATTGGGGATAACGCTTTTGTGACTTCGAACTTAGAATTTCCGCCCATGGTCAACTCTGCTATTTGTTCTGGTGCCCCCATTCCTTGGCCTATCTGTCGGAACCTCTCCCGGACTGCTCTAAACGTCGACTGCATGCATTCTTTCTGCATTTCTTGGGGTTTCTGAGCCGATTTCCTCCATCTGCCTGTGTTACGAATGGGCTATCTTTTCATCTTATCCTTTACATTTTATCACCTATCATATCTCTTCATCATATCTTATCCCTTATCCGTGTCTCAGAGACGTCCCCTAGTGACATCATTCATACTCCTTGACACACAACATGTTGGCAGCATGGTCTGACATCATACCTCATGGCTAGCAGGCTATTGTCGTGCAGGAGACACATGGAGGGAATCTGGAGCGTCATAGAACCAAGGCAGTGCTTAATATCCCTGGAGGAAACAGGTTTGGACAAGGGGCTAGGGCAAAGGGTAGTCAGTAGTGGACACGTATATAAGCAAGTAGGTTACTGTGTAGTCTGTAGCTTCGATCTCGTCTATACACCTGGCCTAGCCAGACTTTGACTCAATACTCGCTCTTCCCTTTAGTTAGATTATCTGTGTGGTGCCTGGTTTAGCCCTGTGGTTAAGTCAGTGCTGACAGAAGATCGAAGCTACCCTCTTACCACCCACCACACACCCCTGTCGCTCGGCACACTGCCGTTTGACATCCCCTTACACCTACCCTTACCCACACTCTCATCCATCACATCCCCATTCGCCTTTTCTTCACACAGGTCATTCCGGTCTCCCCGTGCTAACACCTAGAGCGAGGTGCCCACGGACATACCGAAGTAGCCACTTTCGTGCAAACGAACTCTTGGCAGTTTCACTTCACTGTGAGCTGTTTGCGGGCCAACCCCTGCTCCCAGATAGACTTCGGCTACTCTCAAACGAGAGGACGTCGGCTGGGCAACTGCGAACGTACGGCAAGTACTTGGGCTCCGTAGAACTACGTAACCGATACCTGTTGTGTAGACTAGCGTAGATACCTTACCTACTCTTACTTACCCTTACTTTACCTTTACCTATACCTTTACGGTACCATTTCCCCACATCACCAGGTTCTGGATCTCTTCACCGATCTAGACCACCTCTTCACCGTCACCTCCATCCCATCACCTATTACACCAACCGCATCCTCTACACCCATTACCCCATCTACTCCCACACCCCTACACCACCAATTCACTATGTCTCAACACGGCAACGAGCAGCCGCAGCAGCACATGCCGCAGCAGAACCCGCACGTTGACGTTGAACCCGACGCCCCTACTCCCCGCTCCACCGGCCGATCCTTGGTCAACAAGCCTGACGTCTTCAATGGCGACAAGACCAAGTTCAAGGCATGGTGGCGCACGGTGTTCACCTACATCAGGGACGCCAAGAACCAGATCGCCAATGATGGAGAACGGATTGACATCTGTCTTTCCTATATCCGAGGCAACGAGGTCGATACCTGGGTGCAGAACTACACGGAGGAGCACTTTGATGAAGATGAAGAGGAATGGGAGGTCTCTTGGACCACCTTCAAGAAGGACCTGTCGGCGCGCTTTGTTGATTCCAACACTGCCCGCAAGGCCCAGATTGCGATTGAGAAGTTGCGCCAAGGCACTGACACTGCCGAGGACTTCTTCCAGAAGTTTGAGACTCTGCTTACCCAAGCGGGGTATAAGAAGGAGGACGCCTATGTCATCAGGCTCCTCGAGATGAACATCAACAAGCGGATCATTGATCAGATCTACTCGTCCCAGTACGGCCTTCCAGACGACTACACAGAATGGAAGGTGGCGATCACCAAGCTCGACCAACTGTGGAAACGCAGGGAAGAGAGCAAGAAGCTTGGCAGCCACGCCAAGCCGGCAACACCTCAGCCTGCTGCACAGGCCCAGCCCGCTAAACCAGCCCCCAAGCCCTGGGTTCCCAGGGACAAACAGGATGCAACCGGTGTCACCTATGGTGGAGCCGGCAAGCCCATGGACATCGACGAGGCCCGGCGCAAGGGAGCGTGTTTCAGATGCGGAGGATTAGGACACATTGGACGGGACTGCCCCACGAGGCGTCCGCAGCAGGTCCGCGGCCTTTGGATGGCCATGACGGAGGATGAACGAAAGAAGTTGGCAGAGGAGTTGGGTTTTGCGAAGCCCCAGCAGTAGACGCAGCACTGCCGGGGCCCCCCAAGGATGAGTCGCCTGATGTTTCAACCAATAATTATTCGAGTACCGGTACTCCTGTAGCAGAAACATGTAATTTATCATCAACGACTTCACCACCAAAGACTGCGAAACCAAGAGACGAGGCGAGACATAAACCCTACACCCCCGAGTGGGTTGAAGAGAGGCTGAGGGAGGATGACTTGCCCAGAGCGGTCGGAATCCTGAGAGCCTGGATGCCAGAAAAAAGAGAACGGGAGGCTACGGAAGAGAAGGTGTTGGCAATCAGAAAGTTGACAGCGAAGGAAGCGGTGGAAGTAGTGTCAGAGATGAAACGTGGGAGGAAGTTTGTTCGAGGAACCAAGGGGCAGGACTTAAAACTCCGAGTCACCATTGAGAGCCTGGGCACCGGCTCTCAGTACGAAGCGGATGCATTAGTAGACAGTGGTGCAACAGGGTCCTGTGTCAACAAGGACTATGTTGAAACCCAAGGGTTGCAGATCAAGAAGCTTGCGCTTCCGTTACCCGTCTACAATGCTGATGGTACCTTGAATGAAGGAGGAGAGATTGAAGGGTTTGTGGAGGTACGGATGTTGGTTGGAGACCATGCGGAAAGGATTGAGCTAGCAGTTACCAATCTGGGAAAGACGGACATATTCCTAGGTTTAGACTGGCTGCGATATCACAACCCAAATGTTGACTGGAAGGAGTCTACGTTGACATTTGATCGCTGCCCAGAACGCTGTGGGTACATGCCTGAGTATGAGTCCCCAGAGGATGAAGATGAGGACGTAGAAGAGAAGTTGGAAGAGGGAGAGAGGCTTTTTTGGATGGACTGGGACGCATATCGCACAGCGGGGCAGAAGCTAAGGACACAGGCTTCATCGGCGGCGACACCTTATCTCAACGAGTTTGCCGACGTATTCAGCAAGGCGGACTTTGATCAATTACCGGAGCGGAGACCGTGGGATCATGCCATTGAACTTACCCCGGGCTCCAAACCGATTGATTGCAAGGTGTATCCCCTTAACCCAGCGGAGCAGAAGGCGTTAGATGAGTTCTTGGAGGAGAATATTCGCACGGGACGCATTCGGTCGTCAACCTCACCAATGGCGTCTCCTTTCTTCTTTGTACGGAAAAAGGATGGCAGTTTGCGACCGGTTCAGGATTATCGCAAACTCAACGATATGACTATCAAGAACCGGTATCCACTGCCATTGATCCAGGAACTCATTGACAAGCTGAAGGGAGCAAAGTGGTTTACGAAGATGGACGTTCGATGGGGCTTCAACAATGTGCGGATCAAGGACGGAGATGAATGGAAGGCGGCTTTCAGAACTAACCGGGGTTTGTTCGAACCCTTGGTGATGTTCTTCGGACTCACAAACTCGCCGGCAACTTTTCAGTCCTTCATGAATCACATCTTGAAGGAGCTCATTGACGAAGGACATGTTATAGTATATTTAGACGATATTCTTATTTTTACCGATACTCTAGAAGAGCATAGGCAGATAGTACGACGAGTATTAGAGATACTACGTAAGAACAAACTGTATTTAAAACCGGAGAAGTGCGAGTTTGAGGTAAACGAGGTAGAATACTTAGGAGTTATTGTAGGAAGCGGGAAGATCAGGATGGATCCAAAGAAGGTGTCGGCGGTCACGGGATGGAAGGAGCCAACCAAGAAGAAGGAAGTCCAGTCCTTCCTCGGCTTCTGCAATTTCTTCCGACGCTTCATCCGAGGATTCAGCGGGGTGGCTAGACCACTTACCCAACTCACTGGCAATGCCGAGTGGGTCTGGAAGCAAGAGCAGCAGGATGCTTTTGACGAGTTGAAAAGGAGGATTGCGGAGGACCCGGTCTTACTCATCCCACGTGAGACCGGCAAGTTCCGAGTAGAAGCGGACTCCTCGGACTACGCAAATGGAGCTGTGCTATCCCAATTTGTTGATGGGAAGTGGCGACCGGTCGCCTTTAGGTCACGAGCGTTGAATGAAACAGAGAGGAATTACGAGATATACGACAAGGAAATGATGGCTATTATGGACTCAATGGAGGAGTGGAGACAGTATTTATTAGGAGCAAAGGAGACAATTGAAGTATTTACGGACCATCAGAACTTGCAGTACTTTAGAAAACCCCAGAAGCTTAATCGGAGACAGGCACGATGGGTCACAGAGTTAGGGGAGTATGATATTCAGCTGACGCACAAGCCGGGGAAGACGATGGGGAAGGCAGATGCCTTGTCAAGGATGACAGGCCTTGACCGGGGGGAGAAAGACAACGAGAATGTCACGTTGTTGAAACCGGAGTATTTTATATCACGAGTTCATTTCTCTTTAAATACACATAGCGTAGACGCACCAGAGGACATATTACTTACAAAAATCAAACAAAGAAAAGCAAACAAGGACAAGTACGTACAAGTAGCATTAGAAAACAAAGAAAAAGACTGGGTAGAGACAGATGACGGAGTAGTTACATGGCAGGGACGTATTTATGTACCGAAGGACAAGGACTTGAGAGGGCGAATCATTCAGGCGCATCACGACACCCAGTTGGCAGGACATCCGGGCCGGTACAAAACCCAGGAGCTCATCACGCGGAACTACTGGTGGCCAGGGATCAGCCGAGACGTGCGCACTTATGTCACGGGCTGCGAGAAGTGCCAAGCCACTAAAGCACACCGCTCAATAGAGATGTCCACGAATATATATTCGAGTATATTCTTATTCATGCACACGAATAATCCCCCCTCCAAGGGTCATAATTGTTATTCATGAATATACTCTTAATCTTATTTGTCAACTTAATCTTCACTGCGAATATTTCGCTTTTATTCATGAATATTCACGAATATACAAGTATAATCATCTCAATGTCACTCAAAATCACAGTTAAAATTATTGAATGAACTATAAATCATTCAAACAGCATTTAAATTTATCATAAACTTGTTCAGACTGAGAATTCAGTATTGTCAGACACTCATGAATGAGTTGAGGATTATGTGAACTTGAAGGTTCATATTCTATATTCGTCAACTTATTCTTATTCACAAATATAATATATTCATCATATTCATATTCATGAATAAGATTAGGAATATATTCATGAATATTCTCCTTTACTCCTTATTCGTGGTCATGTCTACCGCTCAAAACCCACTGGCCCGCTACACCCGCACGATGCACCCACTGAGCCCTGGCAAACAATTGGGACAGACTTGATAGGAGAGCTGCCGGAGTCAGGAGGATACAATGCCATCAGCGTCACGGTGGACCACTTTACCAAGCGTGTACGACTTGTGCCCACACACATGTCCCTGACGTCAGTCGGCATGGCACGGATCTACCGGGATCGGATCTTTCCAATTCATGGACTACCACGCAAAATAGTCCATGACCGGGGACCCCAGTATCACTCCCAGTTCATGAAGGAGTTATATCGGCTACTTGGCATCCAGGGGAACTTCACAACAGCGTACCATCCTCAGACCAATGGGCAGACAGAGCGGATGAACCAGGAGATAGAGCATTACCTACGGTTATTTGTCAACTATCATCAGAGCGATTGGGACCAGTGGCTGCCGACGGCAGAGTTTGCGTTGAATGACCGAGAGTACTCGGCAACCAAGGTCACTCCATTCTTTGCCGACAATGGCCGTCACCCGTACAAAGGGACCGCGCCAAAGATGACGTCAAAGAACCAGACTGCTCAGGAGTTTGCGGATGGAATGCGGAAGGTCAGGGAAGAAGTAGAGGCTGCATTGAAGAAGGCGGCAGAAGACATGAAAAAACACTACGACAAGAAGAGGTCAGAGGCGATTGAGTACAAACCTGGACAAGGTGTGGTTAGAAGGGACCAATATTAGTACGGACAGACCAGCAAAGAAGATGGGGGACTTACGTTACGGACCATTCAAGGTGGTCGAAAAGATTGGAAAGAGTTCATACAAGCTCACGCTACCAAGCACATGGAAGAACATTCATCCAGTTATCAACGAGGCCCTTCTTTCCCCTTATCATCCACCTGACTTTCCATCACAACCACATAACACACGACCACCACCGATAGTAGAAGGACAAGAGCCCGAATGGGAAGTAGAGGAGATAGTCAACTCAGGAAAGTACCGAGGCACATTCCGGTACAAGGTGCAGTGGAAGGGATATGGCGCTCACGAGCAGACATGGGAACCAATGCGCAATCTGGAACACGCTGCCGAAGCCATTGCAGAGTTCCACAAGCGCTTCCCGAACAAGCCGAAACCCCCCACGCTAGCACGCATTGAAATCCCCATTTCCCAATTTCCTATTCATCTCTTCCGACCCATGCCACAACCGGACACAGAACCCACTCCTAGTTCCATGCCAAGCGAAGCGTTAGCAAACAGGCTAGCGCAGAATGGAACCTGCGCCTTAAGGAGGGGGTAATGTTACGAATGGGCTATCTTTTCATCTTATCCTTTACATTTTATCACCTATCATATCTCTTCATCATATCTTATCCCTTATCCGTGTCTCAGAGACGTCCCCTAGTGACATCATTCATACTCCTTGACACACAACATGTTGGCAGCATGGTCTGACATCATACCTCATGGCTAGCAGGCTATTGTCGTGCAGGAGACACATGGAGGGAATCTGGAGCGTCATAGAACCAAGGCAGTGCTTAATATCCCTGGAGGAAACAGGTTTGGACAAGGGGCTAGGGCAAAGGGTAGTCAGTAGTGGACACGTATATAAGCAAGTAGGTTACTGTGTAGTCTGTAGCTTCGATCTCGTCTATACACCTGGCCTAGCCAGACTTTGACTCGATACTCGCTCTTCCCTTTAGTTAGATTATCTGTGTGGTGCCTGGTTTAGCCCTGTGGTTAAGTCAGTGCTGACAGCCTGCAATACACAAAATCCGCCAACTGCTTTCCCTCCCGACTCCTGCGAGCCACCAAGCTATCTCTGAATGAATTTTGAAGACTGTCTGCGTGATTGCGCTTCTGTTTCACGGCCATTCTGCACCCGGAACTGTCTGATCTGTGGATCCGGACCAAACTGCTCACTAGGATACCGCTTCCAGACAGTCAAACTACTTCTGATACGGCTCCTTGGGTCTACCTGAAACGAGTTCAAAAGGATTCGCATCAGCAAACGGGCATTCGGTGCGTGAATCCCTATTTTTGTCATTTATGGCCACAATTTCGCCTATTTCGGTACCTTACACGCTTATTCATGCATATTCCACTTGGATTACGGCTCCTTATACATTGAATATACATTGTACAAATTTTGGTGCCATGAGGATTTGTGCCCGAGACACAAGAAGAAAATTTGAGATCACCAAAACACGTCGATCGCGAAATAATTCTAAGTCCCAACTTAGGATTTGGGTCATCTGCCAAAAGGGAGCTGAGGCTTCCCAGTTGCTAGATGATCTCACTTACCCGCCCTACACAAACAACACCAAAACAACCAAACAGAGCATAGCCAAATTTTGCAGCCATCGGTCTGAGCATTACGTGAGATCATCCGTGAATGGTAGCGAGTCTACAGATTCAGTGGCAGTCAGACTCAGAGTTGTGTTTCAGGCCGTTCTCCGCCGGGTTGCCGCCAGGAACCAAGGAAGGTTCCCACGTATGCCACCTCCCCGTGCCATAGCACAGATAATCACTAGACCAGGACCAGACAAGGGAAACCTCCGCTGTAGTCTCGATGCCAGACGTTCGCCAACAAGATACTCGATGACAGTCGATCGAGGGTCGATCGGACCGGACGGGCGAAGTGACTGGTGTCGAGTCTACCTTTGCTGCGACATCAACAGTGAGTTTCTTCCTGCTGTGCACCTCTAATCTGAGCCCTGGGTAAGATCAAGGCTCCCCAAGAAGGTCATGATAATCATTCGACATAACTTGAAAATACATGAAATAAATATGAACTCGGAATGTATATAAATACAAAGATTGCTGGCGTACAATACTTACTTGGAGTCAGAGACGTTGATTAAATGAACTGCTCCGAGAAAGAACCACAAGAGATTGACACACTCGCCTTCAACTTCCTCGCGACATAATTGCCTAGCCACTTCTTCGTTCTCCTCAACTCTTGCGCGTTCATTAGGGAAAACCCATTGACCACAATCGATTGCATTTGCCCAAAGCTCGGGCGATTGAGGATATCAATTATTGCGTCCCAGTCAATGAGTCTCAAATTGTCGAGGCCATCAACAAGCAGCGAGAGGCTAAGCTCGTGAAATCTGGGCGAGACGATCTGGGACAGGATGGAAGGAACTTGGGCTGCGGCGATTTTGTTCCTCGGAAAGATACTCGAGATGGGAAGGAAGAGCTGGAGGCGTTCGAGGTTGACCAACGTTGCAAAGTCTACTTGGTGATAGAATGCACCTAAACAAGAAATGGACAAGGAGCGCAAATTAGGGAATGAACAATGATTCAGGTCAATTCTCTGACCATGAAAGACAGGAGAAGTGAAAAAGTCTGTGAGATCCGCCGTAGCTCGCACTTCCAAAGAAGTCAGCGAATGCTGAAACGCTTTCAGAAATGTCGGAATCTCCGAATATGAAAGGTCCGGGCTGAAGCCAAACGACAGATGTTGTATCTCCAGTGAGGCGCTGTGACCCGATATCCAACGAAGGAATCCATGCTCCACAACCTCGCTGACATTGGACAAGGACAGCGACCTCAATTGGGGAGGCGGCCGTACGCGACTCAGAGCAATAGAGACTCTACCCCGTATGTCGTCGAGTGAACAGACTTCTAATCGAGGACACAATGCCAAGAGTGTGAGGACGCCTTTATCCTTTGCATCGAGATCCTCAAAGAAGGCTCGTGAGATACTGAGCTCCACCACGGTCTCTCTGAACAGTCCCAGCACCCTCTTCATCCACATCACATGAACACAGCTGGTTCCATCAAGCGACACCTTCTGCAGGTGAGGGAGACGGCACAAATGAGTTGTCACGCCTTTTTGACGCTGAGCGTGAGGCACACGCGGTTCGTGCCCTTTCATCCTCAAAGAGACCACGTCTGGACGGAAGGTGCAAGGGTCGCTGGCAAGGATATGTACAAAACGGAGCCAACGGTCGTTGTTGTTGATACAAATTTCGCGGAATTAGGAGGCTGTGTGATGGCGGGAGATGGGGAGCCAAGACTGACACACTAAGGCGCAATTGAGGATGTCAGAATTGGCCCGGTCTGTGCAAAGATATGCGACGATCTCGTGGAGCAATTCTGGTGGAAGACTTGCAATGGGGGGAGGAGGGCCTGTAGGTATGACCACACGAGTGGACAGTCGAGAAGCGGGAGGAGGATCAAAGATGTCGGAATCCTCTTCTCCAACTGAGAACGAGGCAGTTGTTTGTCGCACATTTTCAGCCAAGTCGCCGGGATATGTTCGATGGATTTGATCAACCTGTACTCTTAAGCTGGGCTTCCTTGGATAAATTGTCAACGGCAGGGTAGGAAGTGGGCGAGAAGGAGGCGGATGGTCCATGCTGCCCCAAACGGTGGGTGAACGGAGCTGCTTGTTACGACCTGATCCCGCCGTGACAAGGACTCGCTCATGAGAGACTACCCCTGTAGTCAACCCATAGCTTTCCTGCGAGCGTACCACGTACATCCTCGTATTGTGCTCGACTGGTCGTACTGTACCAGTCATAGGGGCCCTCGATGATCGCACATCCATCTCGCCAGAGACTGTGATACCGTAGGAACCTAATCCCAAGGTACGAGGCTCGCCGCCGGACCTAGTCCCAGGTGTGGCGTCGGGGAGCCTTCTCTCGTCGGAGTCAACGACGTTGGCGGAGGTATCGAAGGGAGACATGTGGGTGAGTCCTACCACGGAGAGTTTAGAGTGCCCAACGGAGTTGTATGGGGGAAAACTGGTTAAGGACGAAGTCTGAGTAGCTAGTACAGCGTTGTCTCTGTATTTATACTAATCCCATGCTTGCTCATCGTTCCTCTTCTCGAAGCTTCTACCACATACTCCCGATGCGTCGGGAGTGGTCCGACGCTGCGGATGACGGAGATCCCGACATCCCGATGACCGCCCGACAGATCGATGACCGCCCATTGGTCGGGAAGGCGGGTTTGGTCGGGTACCAACTCCCGCCTGACTCACGCGGCCTAAGTATATTCCCGGGGTGTCCTACACCATGTGTGCTCGCTCCAAAGTGTATCCGGGAGGGCGGGAAGCCCGACAAAGGCGGGACTTCAGGATCCCGGTTCTGTCGCCATAAGGGATTGAACTCTCAACCCCGTGATATATCTCTCGGCATCTTCCGGTGTGGCGCTGGTTCGTGTAGCCGTAGTATCAGGACGCCAAAGTGTGACCAAAGTGGAGGGCCTTGATCTACGGTGAGGCCACATCATGACAATATCCCCTTTTTAAGTTTCTCGTCCCGAGAAACAAAAGAGTGATCTTCTTTATGGGCTCCTACGGTCGCGTCGATGCTTTTTACAAGACTCCCCGAGCCTTGTTAAAGCCAAAGTGTAGTCGCGACGGAAGGCGTGATGGCTCGGAACCTGCTACGGGGGGGCCGAGACGCGTTTTCTCCGATGAAGACGCGTTTGGAAAGAATTCTGAGTAGACAGAAGTGTTTGTATCGTAAAGACGATGTTTTGTTGTCCGGGTCACGTGATCGATTTTGTGTGGCGTATATTTTCGATACTCGTCCTGAGATGTCCTCGAAAAGGCGCCTTTGATCGTACAGAAATCGATTTTTTCATTGCCGCCGGCATCGGTCATGATTTCGTCGTTCGAGCTCCCCGAGCTCAGAACAGTACCCGCGCCATGCGCTCGGTACCGTAGTTGTGTCCTCTCCGGGCAATCAGGACTCCCTACGAGTCAAAACCCCCATCTGAGTGCTCAAGACCCCATATCTGCACCCTCAGATATCCATCTGAGGTACAGATCCCAGGGTCTCGCGGAATGATCTGCAGAATCATTCAAGTGAGTCTATTCTCTGGACCCAGGTGCGCTTCTTGAAAGCCTATTGCTGATATCCCAGAAGTCCCAGAGATTGGGTGCGGGAACGAGCGCTTGCGCGCGCAGCTATAATGGCGCTGCCCCGGAGAAGGTCCCCAGAACCGTTCTCCTACGCCCCACGACGATGCCAACATCTCTGCTTGCCCTGATCTCGCGTCGTTCGACAGCCGCGCCGTCTGACGCCCTTCTGGCCGTCAATCATCGCGGCTTTCGCATCCACGCGCGCCCTGCGCGAATTCCGAGCATCGTCCTGGAAGAATGGATCCGGTGCATTGCCGCCGTCGATGATAGTCTGTTGAATGACAATTCGTTCGAATCTGGACCTCTGTCGTCGTCAGAATGGTTGGCCCTGGTAAGTTGTCGAGTTGGCTCCGGATAGTGCCCATTGACCGGGCGCCTTCGATTGGGTGGGTGTATTCTAGTTCACGTTATTGCGCGCCGCGCTTGTCTTCGCCAACGATGTCGAGTTTCGCCCTCCGGCAACTTGGAGTCGCCTTTCGCTCGTGCCGCCTCAAGGCAGCGAGACCGTTTCTGCACTGGCGGTGAGTGCCTGGGTGTTGTTATCGCCGTGGGGTGAGTTTTCGTTTTCCTTTCTTGATCCGTAGTTTTTTGTCTAACGTCGATGGCGGCCAGCGGCTGAAGCGTTGCCTCCCGCCATCATCATCCGCGGGAATATCGACTTCCAC
Source organism: Strobilurus pachycystidiatus (assembly GCA_019915135.1). NCBI lineage: Eukaryota > Fungi > Basidiomycota > Agaricomycetes > Agaricales > Physalacriaceae > Strobilurus > Strobilurus pachycystidiatus. The sequence goes on from JAHLMK010000001.1 coordinate 5,559,310, forward strand.
CTCCCACTTCGATACCTCTGGCGGTGTTTGTCCCGGAGGGACATAGTGACGGCGTTCTGGGCGTCGACGGACGGGGAGGAGAGGGATCGGTGGGAGGAGAAGGTGAAGACGAAGGGTCTGTCCGAGGCGGGGATGGCGAGCGAGTGGGAGGAGGTAACCGAGGAGTGGTGGCTTGGGGCGATGGATTTTGTTCGGTAGGGTGTCGATGAGAGCTGTCTTGGATTTTATTCCTCGTAGTTTGAGTACGGATGTATACCCCTTCTTGTTGTTTGATACCCAACTCCAGAGAGTTTTTTGGTCGCGTTTGTTCGCTATGCTCGACGCGTCGCGTGTGTTTTAACAAACACGTACTAGTGGTGACGGATGATGTTCCTGATTTGCGTGATGGTCGATCGTTCCGGAGATATTCTGTCGTCCGACTTATCCTTTAGGATCAGGCGTCCGGATGATGCGAGTGCTCGTTTCGGCGGTGTTCCTGCGGGTATGCCGATGGGTGATAGACGCTCACCCTTGTGGTGCAGCATTTCATGGTGTGGGGATTGCTTTTTGGCGAAGGTGATCGTTCGTTCAACTGGTGGATCTGGATTTTCATCACGACAGTCCTCGACTGTGTTTCTCTTTCAAAGAGAATGAGCTACGCTGTTTGGCTCGAAACTTATTTTCTCGGTCTTTCCACTGCTAGTTTCCATTTCATGTCAGGATTCTCCTCCACGAGGAGATCCATGGTATTGTCTGGGTAGTTTTATTCCTGGTTCGTGCGGAAAGACTTTCCGTTGTCGGAATAGAGTACGGGGTGTTGAAAGAGAATGAGTCCTCGGTCCAAGGGTTGGACGGGGTTCGTGAATTTCTCGAATTCCACCCCGTATAGGAGACGCAGGTGGTGCGGGGTGTTGCAAGTTTGTTTTGCGCTGTATAGGTGCACGGCCCAGGGGTCTAGAAGGGGGGTGGTAGAACACCGTGAGATCTAGGCGTGGCTCGGTATAGAATGTCGGGGTTCGTATACGTCGTAGTGGCCCCCGTAGATATCTTGCCTGGAGAAGGCATAATCCTTCTTTCGTGTGTCGAGATAGATGTTGGGGGGTTCTCCACAGAACTTCCATACATCGTGCCATGATGGGGATATGTCCGTTCACCAGAGACCGAAGAAGAACCCAGTCTACTTCTAGTCCCAGCAACCTATAGACCACGTCTATGACCCATGCAGCTCTGCCCAGAAGGCTCCGGTATTGAGTAGGACCTGATCGTACTGTTGGTTTGGGTTCCGCAATGTGGATGGCCAACTCCCTAAGGAGGGAGAGTACTCGATGTTCGGTTCTGCGAGCTCGTACAAGGGGGGGGATAGTGTCGGAGGTTGTGGTGATTGGAGGCGTTACCCCAATGCCGGAGGAGGGGGGGAGGTTCCGATGTAGTGGTACGTGGGCAGTATGGAGACTTCGTCCTATTGTTACGACCTGATCCCGCCGTGACAAGGACTCGCTCATGAGAGACTACCCCTGTAGTCAACCCATAGCTTTCCTGCGAGCGTACCACGTACATCCTCGTATTGTGCTCGACTGGTCGTACTGTACCAGTCATAGGGGCCCTCGATGATTGCACATCCATCTCGCCAGAGACTGTGATACCGTAGGAACCTAATCCCAAGGTACGAGGCTCGCCGCCGGACCTAGTCCCAGGTGTGGCGTCGGGGAGCCTTCTCTCGTCGGAGTCAACGACGTTGGCGGAGGTATCGAAGGGAGACATGTGGGTGAGTCCTACCACGGAGAGTTTAGAGTGCCCAACGGAGTTGTATGGGGGAAAACTGGTTAAGGACGAAGTCTGAGTAGCTAGTACAGCGTTGTCTCTGTATTTATACTAATCCCATGCTTGCTCATCGTTCCTCTTCTCGAAGCTTCTACCACATACTCCCGATGCGTCGGGAGTGGTCCGACGCTGCGGATGACGGAGATCCCGACATCCCGATGACCGCCCGACAGATCGATGACCGCCCATTGGTCGGGAAGGCGGGTTTGGTCGGGTACCAACTCCCGCCTGACTCACGCGGCCTAAGTATATTCCCGGGGTGTCCTACACCATGTGTGCTCGCTCCAAAGTGTATCCGGGAGGGCGGGAAGCCCGACAAAGGCGGGACTTCAGGATCCCGGTTCTGTCGCCATAAGGGATTGAACTCTCAACCTCGTGATATATCTCTCGGCATCTTCCGGTGTGGCGCTGGTTTGTGTAGCCGTAGTATCAGGACGCCAAAGTGTGACCAAAGTGGAGGGCCTTGATCTACGGTGAGGCCACATCATGACACTGCTTCCCCGAGCTGAAGGAGTTGAGAGTTCTCCGTCGCGCCAGTCCTGAGCCTGACTGCGCATCCGGACGCGGCTGATCCAATGATAGAGCTTCCCGCGACCGGCCACTATTCCCTTCCACTGCATCAGCACGAGTCAAGACATCAATCTGCAGACTAGATCTCTTGGGAACGCGAAGCGGCTTTGTGGGAGGAGGGGATGAAGGGTCATCAAACTCCTCTCCTACAAGAGAGTCCCTCCATCGCACTACGCTCAAGTTGGCAGTGGTATTGCGCCGATGTTTTGGCCTCTGCTGATCAGGATTTGGAAGTGGTCGTCCAGTGTTTGATCGCGGACGAGCGTACGGCATATCGTTCTGTTGGGAGGTGTAGGGTGCACTCTGGAGGATAGAGGATGGAGGGCGAATGGGGGCAGGAACCGCGACAGGAGATATCCTACGAAGAGTGCTAGGTCCGGAGTATGAACTATGACGCCGGACCGAGGCCAGTTCATTGCTGATCCATTCCCTGTCAGGATCTGCTCCTGGAGGCCGCGGAGGGTACCGCCCTGGGAGTGGCCGTGAAGAGTATAACTGACTCTGTTCGGCCACATCGTTAGATGGTTGCGGACTGTCTTCAGCAACATTGCGAATTGGCTGCCGCGTATTCGCCGTGAAGCCCGCCTCAGGAAAACGCTTTGGTCGCGAGGATACAGGGATGTGCGCGCGCTCTATGGAGAGGACATCACTATGCAGTAGAGACAAGTTTGCGCCAGGCAGTTCAGCGAGTTCAGCGTAATCTGAGTATGCCATCCAAGCCTCGAGAAGATCAGGAAATGAAGCAATGACAATGGCTCAACGAGACTGTGGCTTATGTTCTGGTCTGAGGCAACATTGGGAGGGGTGCATCATGTTCGTGGCTGTTTAAGCTTAACAAGGGTTGCCGGGCAAGATGCCGGACAAGGACATGAAACGGGAAGGCAAACCGTTCAACTTGAGACACGAATTCGCCTTTCCGAGTCGGCCCCGCCATTTGTGAGTCAGCTATCTTGCCTGCAATGGGGTTGATTATACCGATATGCTACAAGACAAAGTTCTACAGCTACATTACTTCGAACGATGAAACCATGTCTATAACCCTGGACCATCCTCTCGTTAGGATTGAGCTGGTTCTCAATCACTCACAGTATGATTTCGTACTTTCCCCACCCAAGAATATGACTTGCCCCAGTTCCGAAGAGTTCGGTTCGTTGATTGCTTCGATGAGTGTGTCCCAATCAGTCAGGTCGAGGTCCGCAATTGGGATATTCAAGAGGAGGAAGAAGCAACTGGAGGTATATATGGGGACACTATCTTTGATACAACAACCGGTAGTTGTTTTGCGTTGATCTCTCGTTCGGGGAGGACGGGAGCAATGTGAAGGGATGCCGAGTGCATAGACCGAAGGTTTGTGAGCGACCTGAGATCGACATTTTGGATGAAGACGTCTGTACAATCGGGGTGATTGAGCGGGTATATGGAGCAAAATGAGACAGACCTTGGTCATCGGAATTTCGGAGGCGATGAGATATGAGAAAGAGATGTTCAGTCCAGGTACTGGATTCTCAAACAAAATCTTGAATTTGGAGATGTGCGACGCTGCCAGGGCTGTGAGTTGAATGTCGAACATTTGAACACGCCGAGAGCTTGGCCGAGAGATTCCGAAGGAGAGCCAGGTCAGGAAGCCATGACTGATGATCTCCAGACACAGGTTGAAAAGTGCTGCCGGGGGAAGCAAGTCACATTTTTGGGCAAGTTATCCTGGTTATCCTTTCGAACTGATGTCAATCGTAATGCAGCCCGAGTTGTGTTCATAGAGACGTGTCAGCTTCACCAAGCATAGCCCGATACAGTGACACTTGACGAATCATAGGCAGTTCAACTCAAAACCAGAGCCAATGTTCTGCTCGGTGATTTCTCGTCCAAAGATAGAGAGGACATTGGCCAGTATTCCGCCGCCCAAGACAGTGGCCTTCCGTAGACGTCAGAGACGTGATTTCGGAGCGGATGGTGGCGGGAGAGGCTGAGGGCTAACGAGCCGCGTTACAGCGCGCCGCCAGCTAGGAGGAGGAGGAGGAGAGGATAAACCAAGGTCATGGATAACCTTGGCGCCGGCAATGGATAGGCCCAATCACGCGCTCAATGACAGCGTGAGAAGGGACACGGGTTCCCTTCTGATCATGATCGATGATCGAGTCTCACTTCTTTGTTCCGTCTCTGGCTTGTTGTGATTGTGGCTTGACATGTTGAGCCACGATTTGAACCACGACAAATGAACCGGCCCTGGCAGAACGAATTTACTCGCATATTCTACGCCACAGCTCGAGGATACACGCCTTTTCGCACTGGCGCATTCGAACTGCACTGTGAAACGCCGTACTCTGTTACTGGTCTCGAGATTGGGGACCTTATCCGACGAGGCTTCGGTGGAGACATTGAGTACTTCGGACTGAACGTCACCAAGGCGGCGGCTGATCCCAGAAACGCGCGGCTCACGTCGGACGGCTTCGAGCCCATTCATTTAGAAGCCGGCGTCGATTATATCGTGGATTCAAAGCGCTTTCCAAGTGCTTGCGTATTCGGGGCGACGAACGATGCGCGTAAACCCTTTGTTTCTACGCCAATCATTATTGAGTCTGCAACTTTTTCTCTGATGAGAGTTGGTCTAATTTCTCACTTAGTCCCGAGTCACCGTTGGAACAGCTGGAGTTCTCAAGCGAAGCCAGCGAAGGCGCGTACTACGCCCTCCCTTATGGTGGTACATCGTACAGCTGCACGAGCTCCGGATTAGACAAACTCCGAAGATGTGCTTTGAAATACGCTCGAATATGGCACCAGCGTCTCTGCCCGCAGTACGACCTTGCCAACGGCGAACTCTGCTTGGTTACTGCCTGCTATAAAGTGCCCCTCAGTAGCTCGGCTTTCTACGTATCGGAAACACCAGATTGTCAATACACCGCCAAACTCGTTGTACCCCCTGCACGCGACGACGCCATTCAGTTTGTCGACATTATTCAAGACGTACCTGGGAAGAAGTCAACACCTCTGCGCCAACACATGGGAATATATCCCCTAGGCTTCGAGCAAGAGACACTGTCGGCGACATTGCAGAACTCGAAGTATTGTGTCATGGTCCAAGGATTCCATATATCGCTGGATTTCTCCGTCTACAACGAGTGCCGATTACCGTACTTCAACAGATGGCGGTCTATCTGGTTGGCTCTTCCCAGGGCCATCAGGCCACATGTGAAGCCTTGGTCGGTTCATCCGGAGGCCATACCGGTACGCTCTTCCCTTCTCAGTGTTGAGAGCCTGCAAGAGAATTGACGCAGTGTTGTAGCCCTTCCAACCATGCACGTCAATAAATCAAATGCTTCATTCGTCGGTAGGCTGGATGGCTGACTGTCTGCGTCTTGAAGAGCTGATGGCGTCTAGACACGGAAGGCGAGTGCAGGAGTCGTCCACGATCTGGACGTACTGTCGATTCTAGGAAAGGTTCTGGCTAACCGCTCTCCCCCCTGCTACAGTATAACTCATAGCCCTTCTCCAGGATGAGCTCAGTTTACCAAAGGATCGAGAAATCGCTCGACGGATGAGGAACAAGTTCCTAATAGTTGTTAACCAAGGTGTGTTGCTGGCGCTGATCTCTACCGTCCTCATCTCTAACCATTCCAACAGAGGGGCACGGACATCTTGTAGAAAGGGGCGAGGTGGAGTTGACTAATACCGAGAAGAGGCGAGATACACTTCTCAAGTTGCTCACTCTGGCTCTGGGAAGCCGATTTCTCTGTGTGTATCGGAACTGATTTTGACTCAATGCGGGCTTTCTCCTTTGGAGAGATCCCTCGAACTGCTGCGTTCGGCAACTAGTATCGTGAGCAGGTTCGTTCTGTTTCGGCATACAGCTGTAGGGAGGGTGATCAATCGGTGAGAGTATTGGTATGCGTACGCATCCGCCGTGTTGGTTCATCTCCGTCTATCCGTATTGTTCTCCAAGGAGTTGGTGATTGTTCTCGTTCCGCCACAGAATGAATGTTCCCTACCGGTGTAGTCTGACAGCGGAGGAACCTGAAAATGTGCTTCACACGAGTTAATCTTGCTTATGGGCTGGCAGGGCTGCACTTGAATTCAGATCAGACACCATCGAGCTTTGATCTTCATTCGTGGGAAACATGAGTATCAGTGTACCACACTGTCTCGACATCTTACATACCGAACGTCATCATGGAACGAAAGTGGCAGAACGAATTCTGCCGGATCTCTCATCCCACTGCTGGAGGGTTCACCCCATTTCGCGCCGCTCCTTTCGAGATTGGATGTTCGACTTCTTTCCCAGTCACTGGTCTGGAAATTGGGGATGTCATACGGCAAAATCATCGAGGAGATATCAACTACTTTGGGTTCAATGTCACCAAGTCTATAGGTGACCCCAAGATCGCGCGGCAATCCACTGGTTTCGAAGCTATTCATCTGGAACAAGACGTTGATTACACAGTGGATCCAGATCGTTTCCCCCGCCCTTTCATATTTGGCGGTACCAACGATGCACGGAAGCCCTTCACGTTCACGCCGATTGACGAGTGTGTGCCAAGTCCTTGAAGGGGACCAGTGGTCCCCTTCAAGGACTTCCGTATGTTGCTAAGAAATTCATCAGTCCCGATGCACCGTCCCACCAAATTGAATTCTCCAGCAGAGCCGCCGAAGGCGCCTACTACGCTCTTCCGTTTGGCGGGACCGCATACGAGTGCACTGCCTCTGGCATAGAGAAACTAAGAAACTGCGCTCTCAGGTTCGCCCACTCCTGGTATTGAGGACGAGTCTCAGTGTGGAGAAAAAGAGTGTGAATTAGTGACTGATTACAATAAGGTATCCAAGGCCCTTCTGAACACTAGAAATGAGATCTGGAGTTCAATATGATACAACTTGGAACGCAGAACAGGCGTTCGGTGCCAGAAACTTCGAGGCGGCATTCAAATACGCACTCAATGGTGAGGGAGCCGCTTTCATGTGAGAAATATCGGCTGACAGGGAGCTTGATGCGCTGCAGGCGTGAGGGCGAAGTGGCTTGTGTGCGTTGACCTTCTCCGCTCCTCCCGACAACAAGGTAGTGTCTACGGATGACATAGCGCTTTTAGCTGGCTTGAGGTCCATGGACGCCACGAGTCCAGAAGACGCCATACTGGCTAAAGGCTCCGCGATCTGATCACGACCGAAAATAAGTCGCGGTAACAAAAGTCTTGGAAAGAACTTACGGTTGGAACCTCGGCTCCCGACTTAAAGGCAAAGGCCTTCCACTCCTGGCATAGCGCGCGCGCAAATTCTGCGTATTTCTTCGTTTGATTGGGCTCCAAATAGTTTCCGGCGTCTGACTCGGTGGCGCAATATTTGCGCATCATGTCATAAGCGCGCTCGGTCCAGCCAGGAAATTCAGATGAGAGCAGCTGCTTGGTGAGAAGCCTCCCGTCGTCGGTCGAGTATCCTGGGAAGAGCGTGGCGCCGCAACCATAAGCGGGAGGAAGAAGGATGTATTCCTGTTTCCAAATGTTATGAGGGGAGATGCATCAGAGGATCTTCACTCACATTGGGGATCAGTTTGTTCTTGACGACGTCAAAGCCGTGGTTGATGTCGGTGACCTGTCGATTGAAGTTCAGCACGAACGCGAGGTCCTTGGCCTCAAGTTTGGCAGCATCGCGATCGACCAAGATAGCGATTTCGGCTACGAGACTGATGTGTTAACTTCCCGGAAAGTGATGAGATCGTTGCGCTCACTCTCGTCAACCTCGACAACAAACCTCTTCATCATGCGGCCTGCTAGCTCTTGAGAAGAAGGGATATATTCGCCCTATGGGTAATTGAGACCATGGTCAGTGAAATATACCGTAATCACGAACCACTTTCAGGACGGACAGCCAGTCATCATCGTGAGCCATTGAGCCCCGGGTCCAAGGAGTCTGAATCTGTGTGAGTACCGTAGAAGTGAAATGTGAATTTCGTCGAGCTTACCGCTTCAGCCTCGACATCGATAGCGCCGTTCAAGGCATGGTAAGCCTACAGTTTAAAGATCAGCGTCTGCAACCCAGAAAACGAACAGGAGACATACCCGTTTGCGTTTGCTGTAAAACAGCTTCTCCTCAGTGTGATCCTGGTCATCATCACCCGATGAATGGTGTCTACGTTCCAGCCCGTCACTACCTTGTCCGGAGTCAGCGGATCCATTCCCTTCACCGGCAGAAGGAGCATCATCAGATGCGAAGTCGGAAGAGGCATCACCACTTCCAGTAGATCCAGGCCCGCTACCAGCGCCGGGAGGAGGAGGTTCATCTGTGTCATCATCATCGCCACCATACGCAGACGCGTAGTCATCATCTGTCTCGTCGTCAGACTCTTCCGAGGCTGGCTCGAGGTCATCGGTAGATGTGGAAGGAGCGGCTTCAGGCTCCGGAAGGGTGTATTCGGGCTCGACCGTAGCAGATACCGTTCCGCCAGGGCTAGCGGGAAGAGATGCAACAGTGACTGTAGTCGGCTCTGGATAAGATGGGGCATGCTGGTGCGCTGCTCCCGTCCTCGAGTCATCGGCATTTCCAGTAAAGGTACTCTCGGAGAAGCGCTGGCGATGAGGAACCCACGACAGCAGCCCGCTTCGCGGACCACTAGCATCTATACTTAAGGGTTCCCTGGACTTGTGTGGGCCTAAGAGACGAAGGAGGCGAACATGAAGCCTTAGCCTATACCCTCTCACCACGGTGCATTGATTTTGCACCGATGCTTCGTCGTCGGGGCCACGAAACGGCGTGGCCATAGAAGCCGATTTGTAGAACAGACTTCCAGACGCACCAGCCCCGATGCTCTGGATGCCACGGATCGCAAAAGACAGCGCGTACCTTCGCGTGTTCTGATATACCGTCGCGGTATACCACTCGTAAGTCTTGTGGCCTCCCGTAATGAAGTAAAGATCCTCGTTCCGAATTCCTTTGCCGCCTTTCTTATTGAAGAACTTGTACCATTCGTCAACGTGGCGACGAGCATAATTTCTGGAGGTGTTCTGCTTTCTACACTCGAACATGCCGTGTTTGCGCGGCATGTGCAAGATAGCACCAGCAGCCGAGCTCGTCTCGAACTCAACGTCTGCAGTAGCAACTCTAGACATTCAGTCAGTAGGACGTCGAAGCCCTGAGTAAGGTGACGCACCCGTGGGCATTGGCCTCTACTGCAGCACTCATGACGCGCACCGTGCTGGATTTGTAGGTGAAATTTTCATTGAGCCCTTTGTCTCGCAGGAAACTGTCGCGCGCAAGAACCGGAATGTGGGACTCTGGAGCCAACGAATTGTTGTCCTTGTCGAGGTTCCTAGGGTGATCACGAGGAAGGCATGTGGCGAAGAGGAAGTTAAGGTCGCCTGTGGAGCCCAAGAACGCGAGGTCGTAGTTCTCGGTGCCCTCAGCAGCAAAATTGGGGTGTCTGGTATCGGGACCGGCCCGAATAAGAGGATGCCCTTGCAGAACAGTTCCCATGCAGCGAGCATAGCTCTCTTGGAGGGTAGGGTTGGATGGCATGAGAAAGAGGGAAGCAGTAGAAGGTGAAGAGTGAGAAATGAGAATGAAGATACTTTTTGGCTGGTCGAGTTCCCCCTTTTAACTGAAGCTCTGACGACTAAGGGAAGGCACCGGCGTGGGTATCCGATGCTGGCGAAACAGTGGCGCTTGTTCCAGAGTGAGAGCAGATTTGGGAGGCATTGTTCTCCATCTCTATGAGAGCGGCGAGTGACGGAAGCGCGTTGCCAGATTTCGAGATATCTCAATGCATGATCATTGACATTGATCAGGGAGCACGCAACCTGTCTCGGACAGCGTGAGAAATGGACTCCGTTTCATTTCCCCTTTGTTCCGTTTACCCAACAATAGCACTGAATGTCGTAAACTTTCAACTCGAACGTCCACAACATGGAACGGAAGTGGCAAACCGAATTCTCCCGTATATTCTACCCCACTGCTGGAGGATACACACCTTTTACTGCCACTCCTTACGAGATCGGATGTTCAACGTCTTTCTCAGTCACAGGTCTTGAAATCGGGGACCTCATACGACGGAATCACCACGGGGACATCGACTATTTTGGATTTAATGTGACAAAGTCCATGGGCGACCCAAGGATTGCGCAACAGCTCGATGGCTCTGAGGCTGTTCATTTGGAACCGGGCGTGGATTATACCGTGGATAAGAACCGATTCCCCAGCCCTTCCATCTTCGGTGCTACCAACGATGCGCAGAAGCCCATTACCTTTGCCTCCATCGACAGGTGTGTGACTCCTTGACGATAATGACATCTTTCTGACGCGACGATTAGTCCTGACGCGCCGTCCCAACAAGTAGAATTCTCCAGCACGGCTACAGAAGGTGCCTACTATGCGCTTCCCTTTGGCGGCACTGCATATGAGTGCACTGCCTCGGGTCTTGACAAACTGAAGCATTGTGCTCTCAAGTTCGCCAACTCCTGGTATCGAGACTTCTGTCCACAATTTGACCTTGTCAATGGCGAGCTCTGCTTGATCACTGCCTGCTACAAAGTGCCTGCATGGAACGCCGGCTACTACATATCCGCAACCTCCGACTGTCATTTCGTATCTAAGCATGTTGTGCCACCCACTCATGACGATACTATTGAATTCGTCGAAATGCTCCAGGACGTCGAGGGGAAGAAGTCGACACCTCTACGCGATGCGATGGGGACGTACGATCCACACTTTCACGAAGAGAAATTGTCAACAACTCTGGAAAATCAGAAACATTGTATAATGGCCCGAGGCTTCTACATATCCCTAGACCCCTCGGTTTACAATAAGTGCCACATACCTTACAACACCTGGCGATCTATCTGGTCTTCGCTTCCACCAGCTTTACGACCACGTATAAAATCGTGGTCGGTCCCTCGGCAGGCACGTCCGGTATGTTCTGTAGCACCCTTTGCCAGAAAGATGTACTGACTCTTTCTAGCCCTATCACCCGTGCGCCGCTCTAAATAATCTGATTCACTCCTCGGTGTGCCGATTCTCTCCTGGTCTTATTTTGGTCGTAGCTTATGTGTCTCAGAGTCGAAAAGCAGTCGCAGCAGTAGTGCATGACCGGGACGTACTAGCGATCCTTGAAAAGGTTCTCTCTATGCCTTGACTCGCAAGAGAAGCTGACATGACTCTACAGGACGAACTGGTCCTGCCGAGTGACCAAGAAATTGCGCGACGTGTGGTCAAGAAGTTTGTCCTCGTCGTTAATGGAGGTATGACATCCCCAGTCGTTACCTGAAGACCCTCATCATTCTCTGTAGATGGTTACGCTAATCTTGTTGAACGAAGCGATATAGAGCTCAGTCAAGGAGAAAGGAGGCGAGAGGGATTGCGAAAAGTGCTAGCCTTGGTTCGAGGAAATCGGTTTCTGTGTGTCTACCGGAAAGAGTAAGGATAGCTTTCGGTACGCTTGCGCAGTGCGCACCAATCTAGAAACCTCGAGTGAATCCAGCTTGAAACCTTTTCGCTCCAAGTATAGAATCCGTAAACCGGTTCGATTCTACCAGTGCATCTGAATCGTCGTCAAGTCACAATACAAATTGCCTCACACTGTAGTAAGGTACTGCGAGTATCCCGTTTACCACGCGTTTTGTTTCGGGATACAGGTTACAGGGAGGGAATATGCATCCGTCGTGGTTGATCAGTGATCTCCGTGCCAGTGAGTCCGAGTTCATTGTTCTCGTTCCGTCAGAGAATGAAGGTGTCCTGATACCGGCTGACAACGGGCTGATTTTACTCATTCTCAGGAGCCTGTTTCACGCACGCTTTGTGAGTCCACTGTGTCGATTTGGACTGCGACATTTTCGGAAGAAACATATTATGATTGAGCTTTGACCTTCCAGAATATTGCCTCCGTGGGAACATTGAGCTCAGGTTATACACCGCTTCACCAACTCATTCTCCTGACCGTCAATCTTTCAAAACCGCACGATTTTCTTGCTGATTCCTGGCCTCGAATTTGGACACCGCTGAATACGAGATTACCGCGGAGATCTCGACCACTTTGGCTGTCAACCCAGTACGTACGAGATGTACGTACGCTCTGTATTGTCCCATCATGCCCGGGCCCGGTCTGAGACTTCTTTCGCTCAAACCATTGTTCTTCAGTGGGAGAGTCGCCATTGTTCGCGTATTGTCATGGAGTGGACGTCTGATCGCCGTCACGACGATGGCGATGAGCGGCGCGACCTTCAGCCCGATCTGCAGCCCGCATCTCATCAGGGCTTTTGTTCTTCAGGGGGTGCTAGGGCCAGCCTCGGATGCTGAGCTTTGATATAACGATGCTCGAGCTACGCACAAGACCAATTACCATCCCCCAACGACTCTTGACATGAGGCACGGCACCGAGCTCAGAGTAGGCGATGTGGGGTATGTTGATGACGCTGGAAACGTCTCTTACCTCTGCAATTTTGCACCCATCGTGAATGCGCCAGCGAGGACCTCAAAACCCTTTCGGGATATCGGGAATACTAGTCGCAGTGCGACAAGGCGAGTCCTCCTTCATGCACACTGCATGCATCCACGGAATGTGCTGACAAAGTCGTTTTGTTCAGTGGCTACCCTGTGCATTCTCCAGTCGCCTCAGAATTCTGTTCCCTGCGCCACAGTGCGTGCACACCAGACCCACGGAACCTCAGCATCCTCTCCCCCTTCGATGCGTACCTCCAGGCCTGCCTTCTACACTGGTATTGGTTGATGGCCCGCGGCGGACATTCTTTCGGTCGCGACGACTTCTTCATATTCACTGGTCATAGTCCCGCCTTGGGAAGCGGCAGGCCGCTGTCTGGGTTCAGGGCTCTGATCAACACAAACGTCATGCAAGCAGTTCGAGCCGGCATTCAAGGCAGTAAACGTAAAGCGAAATTGGGTGCTGTCTCCTCGGCGACACAGCGTTGGCTGCAAAGACATAGAGGCTCGTTCATGCCCTCGAAGGGTGTGGCTAGCTCGGAGTATTTGTTGAGATCTAACTTCAACGTACGTGCGAAAGGGCCTTCTTCGTGACCAGCCTTTTTGACCAGCTTTACTAGACTGGTGTTGATTCACCCTCAAATGCAGTCTTAAAAAGCATGCTGGAGTCTGTAAGTTTGGCATTCGACTGTGGCGCCTGGCGAACATCCATCTGACGGCGATTGATAGGCTCCGTGGTGTATCATGGCATGGATTCATGATGACCAATACCGCCAGCTGATTGTCGAAGTGAGTTGGTGTTCGCTCCACCTTGATGTCTCCAGCTTAATCCAAGGTTGTAGGGTGAAGAGGTTCCTTCGAGGGAGGAACTGCTGAAACGTATGATCAAGACACATGTGCTGAGTGTTAACGAATGTAAGGCGAAGTCGATATACTCATGTTTCGTAAATTCATGTCTCTGTAGATGGTGTTGCTACCTTGCTTGAAAGACGCGGTCTCAGAACAAAGCCGCGGTTAGCTTTCCTTCTAAACCTTGATCGTCAAGAGACGGAGCTGGATCTTGGATTCGACCTCATCGTAACAGCACAGACACCTTCTGTATGACATTTCGCCCCTGCGTGCGAAGCTGTGCTCACCTCTTCTCGCCATCACAGGGATACATCTACCTTCCTCCCGGGCGTGGTTGTGGCGTTAACTTGTTTCCCCGATCTGCGATCGGGTTTTGGCTGATCACAACGAAAGACGTTCTGAACTCGTGCAAGGACTTCGAGTTCCGGCAGTTTCTTTGTGAAAGATGGGAGGGATACTTTTCCCAGATGGCGATTGCCAAGCGGGTGAATGACTCGGACGGCTGGGAGGAGACACTGTTCAGTCCTTCGGACAAGGATCATCGGTACATGACGTGGTTCACCTCTGTCATGGGTGGACACTTGTCGGGGAAGATTGCTCTGAACAAACGGTAAGCCTGTAGCTAATTTCCAGTCCGATCGACGTCTCACACCTTTTCAGAATTCACGTCCCGGAGTTTGATACCACCTGCCTCTGGACATGGACTACCCAGCTTGGGACGTGGACGCGCCCTTGGTAGCTAAGAGTAGTGACTTGTGCACTTTGCTTTGCATACTTACGGACATAAGTATAAAAAGTGAAACAAGCATTTGTACGTGATGAATACTCGATATTCTGATTGTCCAATGTCCAGTGTCCCAGCGCTACCACCAGTGGCTATGGCATTACCACAAACATATCGAGTCCCTTACTTACACGATGCCATATCCCGCTCTCTTCTGACGCGTCTCATCCTCATCGATATGAATCTCGTCCTCCAGCTCCGATCCTGAGTTGCACGTTCCCCCTGCCCTTGGGGTCCGATCGCAGAAGTTGATAGTTGAAACGACTGCGAGTCCTGGTCTTGGGCATGATATTGGTTCAACATCCGACATGCACACATCCCCGAGGGACTGTTTGGATCGCACGATGATGATCGTCGCCGTTGGGAGTATCGCCTGGATTATAGTCAATGATTAGCAAAGTCGATGCTGTGTGAGTCGGATGAAGAGGAGGTACAGCTAGATAGACGGAAGAGCGGTTAACGATGGTCCCTACAAGAGCAAAGGACGAGAAACTGTCGATGTCGAAGTATTCGGCTAGATGTGCCGTGATGGTTAGCAGTAGCTAAAGACTCCGGTCAGAGCGCTGACGCTGTTGTGCGGTAAGTGAGAGCTGTATCAACTTACTTGTATAACGGCAAGGACTATTCCCGTCTCGACTAGCACGACGAGGATTCTCACCACGTCTGAGCGCCTCGGAGCCATGAGACTGTAGTGGCGCCTTGTCCAAAGTTTAGCATTGCGACAAGGGCGAGAAGTTGAAGACATACCACGTCTTCAGTCCTATGCAAGCTGTAGCAAGGACGTTCGTAGCAAGCGAGACGTAAGAGCTGGCTGTAGTGAGCCGCGCCTCAGTAGCAGGATATATGTCTCTCTGTATGTCATGACTCATGAGTGCTGTACTTCCGATCCAGAGTACTGAGCAATGCTGTTAGAGGCAACTGCTTGAAGACTGTACCAGATGCACCTACTTGTGTTAGTGAATGCCACGACCCCCAGGATAAGTCTTAAGACTGCGGTTTGAGGGTACATGACCCATGAGCGCCATACGACGATGAGGTCCGAGATAATCCACTATTTTCCATCGGTGAGAACTCGACAAATAGTCACATGAGAACGTACGTTGATCGTTAAAGGCCAAGGACCCACGATGTAATAAAGCCTCGTTTGCGAATTGAATAGTTTATAACGCTCGGAAAGAGGCACATTGCTCGAGATGAGATACGTCCGGATCTTTTGAAGGAGACACGCAAGGTGCAGGGCAAAATTCACGGTGGTGGAGATGAAGAGGAGGAGGATAGCTAGCAGGAGGACTTTGGCTGCGCGGGATTTAAGTGGATGGGTCCTAGAAAACGAGAAGTCGAGGATAGGAGGGCCCGGGGCTACGCACGAAGTCATGCGAATGCAGATGATGAAGACCACTAAATACATCCCTACAAATGCAAGTCAGTCGGTAAGCAAATGCTATCAGCGCTGTTGGGTTTCACAGACCATATAGAACGAAACCAGTGCCACATATTGAAATAACATCGAAGCGCAAAGCGCGACCCATGAGCTGAAGCTGATTTTGATCTGTCGACATGAAGCTGTAGAGCGAGTGTGCAAGTCTCTAGAGACTCGGGTCGTCAAAATTTAAGCATTCCAACTCGAAGACTGTAGCAATTCTACTGCTTCTGGTTGCTCGTCACCGGTGACAGAAGCTGTGAGGACAATGATGGAGGAAGAGTACAGTACCCACGTCTACAGCGCAGGCTTCTGGTTAGAGTCACAGAAAGCAGTGGAGTGAAATGATGAATTGAAGAGTACAGTACCCATGTCTACAGCGCAGGTCTCTGGTTAGAGAGCAGTGGAGTGATGAGATACATGCGTGGAAACGTCGACCAGTCTTCGACGTGTTCAGAATCTACTACACCTTTACCGTATACTTCCGACAGCCATTTTGAAACTCAAGATGAGGGTCGCCTCGCGGGACGTCGAGGTGCTCACTTGGAATCACAGGTGGGCGAGCACGCCACAAAAAGAATCCCAAGTGCGCTGTGATCTGTCAAAACAAAAGACAAGTGCAGCTGGGAGTTGGCTTTTTGAAGTTTACCGTGAATCTGATGGTCGCCACATTGCGGTAAGAGTTGTACGAACTTTTGGCCAGTCGTATGCCGCTATCCCGTTGTGGCTGTATACGAGTACATTGCTGGAACTACGCAGCTAAAGTTCGGATCAGTTCAAGTTGACAGTAGCTCGCGAAGTCACGATGGAAATTTTACCGACCGACTTGTGCGAGGCTATGCTCCTTGACTCAGCCTTGACTGGAAGGCGTGTTCTTCACATCTCGATGATTGCTGAAACATAACGTACCTACCCCTTCCTATTGATTCGTATCGTTAGACTCCCTGAACATCGGGATGTGACGATCTTCGACTTAGACTGTCCAAGATTCAATGGGCTGATTGATCTTCTGCGAGCGACGGATCGTGCATGTAAGCAATGTGATAGCGTGAAAGACGAGTATGGGGACGTACAGATACACGCGAGGGAATGTGGCCAAGCCAAATCCAGAATGTGTCTCGAAAACATTGGGTGATCACACCACGCGATAAAGAACACCACGACGCGAATACCTCATCTGCCTGGTTCGAGGAAGCTCAGAAGTTTGTCTAGACAGTTGGGAGAACACAGGCTGTGATGATCACGGCAGTATCATTTCCGATGTCTGACCAAAGTTAGCAGACCGGGTCCCGGCGCCACAAAAGTTAGTTCTGCCCATCGATAATTAATCGCCGAAAATCGACGTCTGCAGATTATAGACATGCCCGCTGCCACAGCTACCTCTTCTCCTTCTGCCATTCCCTCGCCCGCCGATCTCAAGGCTGCCATGCACCCCACCGACAGCCAGGTCGATGTCGCGGCCCTTTTTGCCGCCGACAAGTCATCGCGCGAGTCTGCATCCAGCACGCTCGCCGCTGTTGCCTCAAAAGAGGGCCCTCACGCTCTCACCGCCGCAGGCTTCGGGCCTGCCGTCGTGAAGGCTCTCGCCGACAAAAAATCGCCTGCTGCCCGTGAAGGCGCTGCCGAGGCTGTCGCCAGCTTGTCCAAGTCTGGCGCAGTCAAGGCGCTCGAGCCGGTCTTCATCGAGTCCGGCATCTACGCCGCCCTCCTCGAGACATTCGCCGACAAGATGCTTCCTGTCCAGAAGGCAGCCGTGGAGGCCGTGCGCGAGTTTGTTGCTGCTATGAACCCCTGGGCTACCGCCCTTATCCTCCCCGCCCTCCTTCACGAACTCAAAACTGCCGGCAAGTGGCAGATCAAGACTGGCTCCCTGGTCGTCCTCAACCAGCTCGTCAAGAGCGCGCCTGTCCAGATGGCGAAGCTCATGCCCGAGATCATCCCCGTCCTCTCCGATGTCATCTGGGACACCAAGGCCGACGTGAAGAAGGCTGCCCGTGATTCGCTTACAAAGGCCACAGCTCTGGTTTCCAACAAGGATATTGAACGTTTCATACCCGCTCTTATCAAGGCTCTCATTAATCCCGTCGAAGAGGTTCCTAATACCATCATGCTCCTCTCGGCCACCACATTCGTTTCGGAAGTAGATTCTCCTACGCTTTCTCTAATGGTTCCCCTTCTTTCTCGTGGCCTCAACGAGAAGTTGACCTCCACCAAGCGTAAAGTCGCTGTGTCAGTGTTTTTTTGCCCTGTTTTCCCCGGATCTTCAACTTATTGTTCTATAGCATTGCTGACAACATGGCCAAGCTCGTCGACTCACCCGTTACCGTCCGACCTTTCCTTCCCAAGCTCCTCCCCGGTCTTATCAAGGTCGAGTCTACCATCGGTGACCCCGAAGCTCGTGGTGTCGTCGGTAAGGCCATCGCCACTCTCCGTCAAGTTGGAGAGGTTCCCGAAGGCGATGGTTCCGACCTTCCTCCCCTCAAGGTCGCTGACGCCGGTACCCTTGGTCACTCCTTGACCGCCGTCTACAAGAAGCTTGGCAGCGAGACCCACGTCGCTCACGTTGCTGCCATCTACGCTTCTTCCCTCGCTGCCAACCTTGTCAACGCCAAGAA
The DNA here is from genome assembly GCA_019915135.1 of Strobilurus pachycystidiatus. Lineage (NCBI taxonomy): Eukaryota > Fungi > Basidiomycota > Agaricomycetes > Agaricales > Physalacriaceae > Strobilurus > Strobilurus pachycystidiatus. The sequence continues at coordinate 5,577,755 of JAHLMK010000001.1, forward strand.
CTTTGACGTTCCCGAGTGGGATACCTTGTCGCCCTTCATCGCTTTCGCGTCTGCCACCCCTGATCCCATCATGGTCTGCCGCGAGTGGGTCGTCCGCTCAGCTACCGAAGATGTTGATGACGGTGAGGTTCCCGAAGACGAGGAGGAAGGCGAAGATCTTTGCAACTGCCAGTTCTCGCTGGCTTACGGTGCCAAGATTCTCCTCAACACCGCCACCCTCCGTCTCAAGCGTGGTCACCGCTACGGTCTTTGCGGTAAGAACGGCACTGGAAAGTCCACTCTCATGCGCGCCATCACCAACGGGTAAGTTGTTGTCGTGTCTGTTACAATCATGATTTGTCTAACTTAGTCGACAGTCAGGTCGAAGGTTTCCCCTCCCCCGACGACGTTCGCACTTTCTACGTCGAGCACGACATTGACGGCAGCGAAGAGGATACCTCTGTTCTTACGTTCATTCTGAGCGATAAGCGTATCCTCGCTGATGAGACCGAGGTCATCGAGACCCTCGCCTCTGTCGGCTTCAGTGATGAGCGCCAGCAACAAGCCATCGGCTCGCTCTCTGGTGGTTGGAAGATGAAGCTCGCCCTTGCCCGGGCCATGCTCTTCAAGGCCGACATCCTGCTCTTGGATGAGCCGACTAACCACCTGGACGTCGTCAACGTCGCCTGGTTGGAGAACTACCTCACCAATCTCAAGACTTGCACTTCGAGTACGTATTCTGTTTCATGGACAGGTTCAATCGATGCTCATCTAGCTCGCAGTCATCGTGTCTCACGACTCCGGCTTCCTCAACAACACGATCACAAACGTTCTCCATCTGAACCGCTTCAAGCTCCGCAGATATCGTGGAAACCTCGAGAAGTTCGTGGCCCAGGTTCCCGAGGCCAAGTCCTACTACACTCTTGAGGCCGCTGAGGACTACAAGTTCTAATAAACCTTGATTGTCAAGAGACGGAGCTGGATCTTGGATTCGACCTCATCGTAACAGCACAGACACCTTCTGTATGTCATTTCGCCCCTGCGTACGAAGCAGTGCTCACCTCTTCTCGCCATCACAGGGATACGTCTACCTTCCTCCCGGGCGTGGTTGTGGCGTTAACTTGTTTCCCCGATCTGCGATCGGGTTTTGGCTGATCACAACGAAAGACGTTCTGAACTCGTGCAAGGACCTTGAGTTCCGGCAGTTTCTCTGTGAAGGATGGGAGGAGTACTTCTCCCAGAGGGCGACTGGCAAGCGGGTGAATGACTCGGACGGCTGGGAGGAGACACTATTCAGTCCTTCGGACAAGGACCATCGGTACATAACGTGGTTCACCTCTGTCGTGGGTGGACACTTGTCGGGGAAGATCACTCTGAACAAACGGTAAGCTTGTAGCTATTCTCCAGTCCGATCGACGTCTCACACCTTTTCAGAATTCACGTCCCAGAGTTTGATGCCAGCTGCCTCTGGACATGGGCTACCCAGCTTGTGACGTGGACGCGCCCTTGGTAGCTAAGAGTAGTGACTTGTGCACTTCGCTTTGCATACTTACGGACATAAGTATAAAAAGTGAAACAAGCATTTGTACGTGATGAATACTCGATATTCTGATTGTCCAATGTCCAGTGTCCCAGCGCTACCACCAGTGGCTATGGCATTACCACAAACATATCGAGTCCCTTACTTACACGATGCCATATCCCGCTCTCTTCTGACGCGTCTCATCCTCATCGATATGAATCTCGTCCTCCAGCTCCGATCCTGAGTTGCACGTTCCCCCTGCCCATGGGTTCCGATCGCAGAAGTTGATAGTTGAAACGACTGCGAGTCCTGGTCTTGGGCGTGATATTGGTTCAACATCCGACATGCACACATCCCCGAGAGACTGTTTGGATCGCACGATGATGATCGTCGCCGTTGGGAGTATCGCCTGGATCATAGTCAATGATTAGCAAAGATGATGCAGTGTGAGTCGAATGAAGAGGAGGTACAGCTAGATAGACGGAAGAGCGGTTTATGATGGTCCCTATAAGAGCAAAGGACGAGAAACTGTCGATGTCGAAGTATTCGGCTAGATGTGCCGTGATGGTTAGCAGTAGCTAAAGACTCCGGTCAGAGCGCTGACGCTGTTGTGCGGTAAGTGAGAGCTGTATAAACTTACTTGTATAACGGCAAGGACTATTCCCGTCTCGACTAGCACGACGAGGATTCTCACCACGTCTGAGCGCCTTGAAGCCATGAGACTGTAGTGTCGCCTTGTCCACAGTTTAGCATCATGACAAGGGCGAAAAGTTGAAGACATGCCACGTCTTCAGTCCTATGCAAGCTGTAGCAAGGACGTTCGTAGCAAGCGAGACGTAAGAGCTGGCTGTAGTGAGCCGCGCCTCAGTAGCAGGATATATGTCTCTCTGTATGTCATGACTCATGAGTGCTGTACTTCCGATCCAGAGTACTGAGCAATGCTGTTAGAGGCAACTGCTTGAAGACTGTACCAGATGCACCTACTTGTGTTAGTGAATGCCACGACCCCCAGGATAAGTCTTAAGACTGCGGTTTGAGGGTACATGACCCATGAGCGCCATACGACGATGAGGTCCGAGATAATCCACTATTTCCAATCGGTGAGAACTCGACAAATAGTAACATGAGAACGTACGTTGATCGTTAAAGGCCAAGGACCCACGATGTAATAAAGCCTCGTTTGCGAATTGAATAGTTTATAACGCTCGGAAAGAGGCACATTGCTCGAGATGAGATACGTCCGGATCTTTTGAAGGAGACACGCAAGGTGCAGGGCAAAATTCACGGTGGTGGAGATGAAGAGGAGGAGGATAGCTAGCAGGAGGACTTTGGCTGCGCGGGATTTGAGTGGATGGGTCCTAGAAAACAGTCAGTCGAGGATAGGAGGGCCCGGGGCTACGCACGAAGTCATGCGAATGCAGATGATGAAGACCACTAGATACATCCCTACAAACGCAAGTCAGTCGGTAAGCAAATGTTATCGGGAATCACGGACCATATAGAACGAAACCAATGCCACACATTGAAATAACGTCGAAGCGCAAAGCGCGACCCATGAGCTGAAGCTGATCCTGATCTGTCGACATGAAGCTGTAGAGCGAGCGTACAATTCTCTAGAGACTCGGATCGTCAATATTTAAGCACTCGAACTCAAAAACTGTAGCAAGTCTACTGCCTCTGGTTCCTCGTCGCCGGTAACAGAAGCTGTGAGGAAAATGATGGAAGAAAAGTACAGTTCCCATGTCCACAGCGCAGGCTTTTGGTTAGAATCACAGAGAGCAGTGGAGTGAAGTGATGAATTGAAGAGTACACTACCCATGTCTACAGCGCAGGCTTCTGGTCAGAAAGCAGTGGTGGAGTGACAGGATACAGGCGTGGAAACGTCCACCAGTTTTCAACGTGTACAGAATCTAGTAGTACACCCTTACCGTTTACTTTGGACGGCCGTTTTGAGACTCAAGATGAGGCTCGCCTCCGCGGAACGTCGAGGTGCTCATTTCGAATCGCGGGTGGGCGAGCACGCCACAAAATACCAAATGAGTGCGCTATGATATTTCGATACGAAAGACAGGTGCAGTTGGGAGTCGGCTTTTTGAGTTTTCCGTGTATCTGATCGTCGCCACATTACGGCAAAAATTGTACGAACTTTTGGCCAGGCGTATGCCGCAATCCCGTTCTGGCCGTATCGAACGAGTACCTTGCCAGAACAGCTACGCAGCTAATGTTCGACTCAGTTGACAGCAGCTCGAAGTCACGATGGAAAATCCACCGACTTGTGCGAGGCTATGCTCCTTGACTGAAAGGCGTGCCAGTGTTCTTCACATCTCGATGATTGCTGAAACATAGCGCACCTACCCTTCCTATTGATTCGTATCGTTAGACTCCCTGAACATCGGGATGTGACGATCTTCAGCTGTCCGAGATTCAATGGGCTGATTGATCGTCTGCGAGAGACGGATCGTGCATGTAAGCAATGTGATAGTGTGAAAGACGAATATGGGGACGTACAGATACACGCGAAGGGAATGTGGCCAAGCCAAATCCAGACCATGTCTCGAAAACATTAGGTGATCACAGCACGCGATAAAGAACACCACGACGCGAATACCTCATCTGCCTGGTTCGAGGAAGCTCAGAAGTTTGTCTAGACAGTTGGGAGAACACAGGCTGTGATGATCACGGCAGTATCATTTCCGATGTCTGACCAAAGTTAGCAGACCGGGTCCCGGCGCCACAAAAGTTAAGTCTGGACAGCCGGGTTGGTGGCAGATTTCGGGTGGATTGTGAATTAGAAATGATATCACAAGCCGCGCCTGGTGGCCCAGCCAAGCGACGAGCGGGTGTGTGCGTCTCCTCTTGTCTAGAATATGGGCAGATGACCACAGGCGACTCGGATCGTCTAGACCATCGGAGACCAGAGGAGGACAGATACGGTCGAAACTTCAGCCAATGTTTGGGTGAAGTTGAGTGGTAGGCTGCTACTATTTTACTGTGGCGACGCGGGGTATCCAGGACGGAATTTTTACCCCACACTGGCCGGCAGAGAGTCACAGGAAGGATCATGGGGTACGTCCGCGATTGTATTGCAAGGTCCGAAGCTGTGGCGGCCCAGCATTCAAAGTCCGACGCCGGACGGCACAATTTTACTAGATCAGCTGCACCGCTCTCTTCCACCTACCATCTCCTCAGTCCCCTAGAGGTGAGCACATCGCCGCCAGCGTCGAGCTCGCTGTGCTGACCGACGAGCAAGGCATTTTACTGCCATTCTCTCTTAGATATAGAGCGGCCCTTGTTTCCTGCCAGCCTTAGTTTAAGCCCATCACCCTCTCACTTTCGGCCACGATTGCTCCCTCAAAGGTGCGCCCCCTTTCTGCTTGCTCTGCCCATCGATAATTAATCGCGGAAAATCGACGTCTGCAGATTATAGACATGCCCGCTGCCACAGCTACCTCTTCTCCTGCCATTCCCTCGCCCGCCGATCTCAAGGCTGCCACACACCCCACCAACAGCCAGGTCGATGTCGCAGCCCTTTTTGCCGCCGACAAGTCATCGCGCGAGTCTGCAGCCAGCACGCTCGCTGCTGTTGCCTCAAAAGAGGGCCCTCACGCTCTCACCGCCGCAGGCTTCGGGCCTGCCGTCGTGAAGGCTCTCGCCGACAAAAAATCGCCTGCTGCCCGTCAAGGCGCCGCCGAGGCTGTCGCCAGCTTGTCCAAGTCTGGCGCAGTCAAGGCGCTCGAGCCGGTTTTCATCGAGTCCGGCATCTACGCCGCCCTCCTCGAGACATTCGCCGACAAGATGCTTCCTGTCCAGAAGGCAGCCGTGGAGGCCGTGCGCGAGTTTGTTGCTGCTATGAACCCCTGGGCTACCGCCCTTATCCTCCCCGCCCTTCTTCACGAACTCAAAACTGCCGGCAAGTGGCAGATCAAGACTGGCTCCCTGGTCGTCCTCAACCAGCTCGTCAAGAGCGCGCCTGTCCAGATGGCGAAGCTCATGCCCGAGATCATCCCCGTCCTCTCCGATGTCATCTGGGACACCAAGGCCGACGTGAAGAAGGCTGCCCGTGATTCGCTTACAAAGGCCACAGCTCTGGTTTCCAACAAGGATATTGAACGTTTCATACCCGCTCTTATCAAGGCTCTCATTAATCCCGTCGAAGAGGTTCCTAATACCATCATGCTCCTCTCGGCCACCACATTCGTTTCGGAAGTAGATTCTCCTACGCTTTCTCTAATGGTTCCCCTTCTTTCTCGTGGCCTCAACGAGAAGTTGACCTCCACCAAGCGTAAAGTCGCTGTGTCAGTGTTCTCTTCCTGCTTTCCCTGATCTTTAACTTATCGTTCTATAGCATTGCTGACAACATGGCCAAGCTCGTCGACTCACCCGTTACCGTCCGACCATTCCTTCCCAAGCTCCTCCCCGGTCTTATCAAGGTCGAGTCTACCATCGGTGACCCCGAAGCTCGTGGTGTCGTCGGTAAGGCCATCGCCACACTCCGTCAAGTTGGAGAGGTTCCCGAAGGCGATGGTTCCGACCTTCCTCCCCTCAAGGTCGCTGACGCCGGTACCCTTGGTCACTCCTTGACCGCCGTTTACAAGAAGCTCGGTAACGAGACCCACGTCGCCCACGTCGCCGCCATCTACGCTTCTTCCCTCGCTGCCAACCTCGTCAACGCCAAGAACTTTGACGTTCCCGAATGGGATACCTTGTCGCCTTTCATCGCTTTCGCGTCTGCCACCCCTGATCCCATCATGGTCAGCCGCGAGTGGGTTGTCCGCTCAGCTACCGAGGACGTTGATGACGGCGAGGTTCCCGAAGACGAGGAGGAGGGCGAGGATCTTTGCAATTGCCAGTTCTCGTTGGCGTACGGTGCCAAGATTCTTCTCAACACCGCCACCCTCCGTCTCAAGCGTGGTCACCGCTACGGTCTCTGCGGCAAGAACGGTACTGGAAAGTCCACTCTCATGCGCGCCATCACCAACGGGTAAGCCGTCGTGATGTCTGTCACATATATTATTTGTCTAACTTGCTCAACAGTCAGGTCGAAGGTTTCCCCTCCCCCGACGAGGTTCGCACTTTCTACGTCGAGCACGACATTGACGGCAGTGAAGAGGATACATCTGTCCTTACGTTCATTCTGAGCGATAAGCGCATCCTTGCCGATGAGACGGAGGTCATCGAGACCCTCGCCTCTGTCGGTTTCAGTGATGAGCGCCAGGAACAAGCCATCGGCTCGCTCTCTGGTGGTTGGAAGATGAAGCTTGCCCTTGCCCGGGCCATGCTCTTCAAGGCCGACATCCTGCTCTTGGATGAGCCGACTAACCACTTGGACGTTGTCAACGTCGCCTGGTTGGAGAACTACCTAACCAACCTCAAGACCTGCACTTCAAGTATGTCTCCGTTTCATGCACTGGTTTATTCGATGCTCATTTAGCTCGCAGTCATCGTGTCTCACGACTCCGGTTTCCTCAACAACACGATCACGGACGTTCTCCACTTGAACCGCTTCAAGCTCCGCAGATATCGTGGCAACCTCGAGAAGTTCGTGGCCCAGGTTCCCGAGGCCAAGTCTTACTACACTCTCGAGGCCGCTGAGGACTACAAGTTCAAGCTCCCCGACCCCCCTCTGCTCGAGGGTGTCAAGACCAAGGAGAAGAGTTTGTTGAAGATGTCCGTGAAGTCCTCATCATTCCCATCTAAGTATCTGACATATCTACAGGCGCAAAGTTGGCTTCCAGTACCCCACGCAGCCCGTCCAGCAGTTGTACGACATCACTCTTCAGGTCTCTCTCTCTTCCCGTGTCGCCGTCCTCGGCCCCAACGGTTCTGGCAAATCCACCCTCGTCAAGCTCCTCATCGGTGACATGGAGCCCAACAAGGGTGGTGAGATCTGGAAGCACCCTAACTTGGTCATTGGCTACGTCGCCCAACACGCCTTCCACCACATTGATAACCACTTGGACAAGACGCCTCTCGAATACATGCTGTGGCGTTACCAGACTGGTGAGGATTTGGAGGAAATGACCAAGGCCAACCGCATTATCTCCGAAGAGGAGATGCAGAAGATGAAGGATGGAGGTGTCGTTGTCATTGAGGGTCAGAAGAGGTTGATTGATGAGATTGTTGCGAGGAAGAAGCTGAAGCAGTCGTATGAGTACGAGGTGTCGTTCAAGGGTCTCAGCTCGTCCGAGAACATCTGGTTGCCCCGTGATGACCTCATCAAGCGTGGATTCGAAAAGGTCAGGCATTTTGAGTTCCTAATATGCTTCTTTTGCTGACGTTCTCTCGTGTCTATAGAAAGTGCTCGAGGTTGATACTCGCGAAGCTCAGCGCCTTGGTCTCCTCCGTCCTCTTGTTCGTCGGGAGATTGAGAAGCACATGGCTGACTTCGGTCTCGAGCCTGAATTCGTTTCGCACAACACCATGAGAGGTCTCTCTGGAGGACAGAAGGTCAAGATTGTTCTCGGTGCCGCAACATGGCGCCGGCCCCACGTTATGTGCTTGGATGAGCCTACTAGTCAGTTTCATTCCCTCATTGACATTGCCTCTTATTGACTGTCATCCACAGACTACCTCGACCGTGAGTCGCTCGCTGCGCTCATCGAAGCTCTCAAGGACTTCGAGGGTGGTGTGCTCGTCATCACCCACAACCGAGACTTCTCCGAGTCCATCTGCAAGGAAGTCTGGGCTATGCGCGACGGCCACTTGGAGGCATCTGGCCACAACTGGGTTGAAGGCCAGGGCGCCGGTCCCCGTATCGACAAGAAGGACGGCGAGGAAGAGGATACCTACGATGCCATGGGTAACAAGATCGAGAACAAGAAGCAGAAGAAGATCTCGTCGGCGGAGGCACGGAAACTCAAGAAGGAGCGTATGGCACGCAAGAAGAGGGGTGAGGAGGTTACTGACGACGAGCTCTAAGCGTCGGTGGTTCCTGTTTTCTCCTACCTCTTCACACGTCACGATTATCTATGCGTCGCACGCACTCTATCCCTGTTGTCTGTTTCAATACGTGTATTCTTTCGTTTCATAATCCTGTTACCACTATGCAATACTACTTACGATCATGAACGAGCGTCTGATTTCTACGGCGAATATGGAAGTATTGAGTTCATAGTGTGTCCCTGGTCTGTTTGTAACTAACGAAAACGAACGATCTTGACCATTTAGTCGAGTCGAATGCAGCTCGCCTTCCTGGGCCATCAGAGGAGAGCAACAGCGGGTTGCTGTCCTTATCTTACTTGCTTTTTTATGCGGAGTCGGGTGTCAGATTTAAATACCGAATGTGAAGAGCAGCCGTGCTAGGAACGGATAACATTGACATTATGATTGTGGCGTAAGATTACAATGCGGGATATGAATACTCGTCCGTTTAACGAGGCTATACTGATACAGATAGGCTGGGTATCGATTGAATGATTAACGAGAGATCTGGTATCTAGACTGAGAGAAAAATGAAGGAGAGTGGCGTCTAGAAATACGAGGCAAAGTTCATGGAATCATACGTGTTTGTTAACCACTTGGCTGCAGGCTGGGTAGTCTTTGGCCGGGGAGGTGCCGTGCCAGCAGGAAGCTCCGAAGCGATTTCGATTTTGCGTTTCATCAAGGGCTTTCTATCGAGCGGCGTGAACTCTGATGACTGGAATGCCATGAGGACGATGTAGTACTATAAGCGAGATTAAGTCGGTCAGCTGGGCGCTGGGATTTGGGAATGAAGCCCCAACCTCGATAGTGAAGAGTGGAAAGTTCCCAGAGGCGGGCAGGATGTCGTGGATGTGCAGTTCGCCCTCCAGCGTCACGGCCGTGCCTTTCGGGCGCGTGGCGTACCAAATGACATCGCAGATGTCGACCTTGACCTTCTCTTGGGAGTCCTTGATTTTCTTCTTGCGCCCAACTTTCGGATCGAGATAGCTGATGCGCCGACATAAACGCAGGGTGACCAAGTCCTCGACGCTCATATCCCTGGTGGTCGTACTGTTCATATGGATCTTGCAAGGCACGGCGGTCCCGCGTGTATATGATGACTATATATGTATCAAAATTAGTTCGACCGTTTTTGGGTTCGGGCATGGAGGGAAACGTTACCGGGCTAGGGAGGAAGACCTGGTAGTAAGTTGCTCGGTAAGGGCTCGATATGAGATGTTGATTCTGTCAACTCACTGTGCCGCTGATCATCACGTCTTCTATCCCCCGCAGGTTTCCGGGGCATTGCAAGGGTGCGGTTATAAGCCAGCCGTCGGGGTCACTGATAGGACCTGGTATTGAACGTCGATTCGAGTAGGCCTCTTCACGTGCCGGCGTGTGTGGCGGGGGTGTTACTCTCGGAGTATATATCAGATCAGTCGTGATTCTATTCTTCATCAGCGTCTGTGGGACCAACAGTTATAGGGCGCTTACTTGGCAGGCGATTGAAAGCGACCCTTGTGAACTGTGACAATGAGTTTGTACTCCAGCATCACAGGATTGTTCTCCTCGACCATCGATTCTGGCAGCGAAACCGTCGTGGTCAATCCGTTGTCGCCCTTGAGATCCATGTCCATCGGGAACTGCACCTCGAACGGAATTGAAGCGAGTCCTATCAACGTTCCTGACGAAGATACAGGCATGCGCCAATCCTGGCTATCCTTTGACCAAATAGCAACCGTGTTTTCCAGAAAATTATGGGTATGGTTGGACTGAACACGTTGGTGTACAATTGTTCCGCGCAGCTATAGCCGTACTCAATACGCGAGATCGATGAACAGGATACTTGAGTACTCACCGTAACAGTTATCATTCTGATCGTCATGGGCTCCGACAGGCTGAAGCTCATAGACCCCGTAATCTTGTTACCGGCATAAAAATGCGGCGTCTGATGAGACTTCTGGGCGTTGCTGAACAGGGTTAGAGTCGCCCATGGTCCTCCTGGTCCCTTCTCCGGCCGCAAAGTGAAGCTGTGTTCCGTGGTGGGGGTACGATGGAAGACGGACGAGGCGGGGGTATACATCATGGGCACCGTCGACTGGGTCGTCTCTCGCGAAGCATACGACCCTGGTACACTTGATCTCGCTGTACGGGATGAGCCCGAAGAACCCCGCGATGTGCGGGAATATCCTGACCGAAAGGACGTCACGTCGCTCCAGCTTGAAGTTCTCCCTCCGCTGAGGGAAAGCGAGCTTGTCGAGGCAACACTGGAGGACGCCACGCTGGAGGATGTGCTGCCGTCTGAGGCCGCCCGCCGAGTACTTGTTGATGCTACACTGGACGACACGGCCCTACTCCTACTCGAAGGGGTCCATGTCCGTGAAGAGTCGATGGTCCGCGCAGGACTCGGGGGTTCCGGATAGGTATATGATGGCGGCTGGTGGCTGGGGGCATAATAATCATCCTGTTCATCGTCGGACCCCTCCCGATACAATGGCAATGCCGTCTTCACTGAGAGCATAGAGAATGTGCTCTGGCGGCGATTCAGCTGGGCCGGATGGTCAGAGACCGTCCAGTCTTCGGAATATGGCTCGTAGGACATGTTGGCCGGAAAGGAAGAGTATCGCATGGGGAGGGCGCCACTATTATATATGAGGTCAACGTAAGAGGTACGAGTGACCATGTACTAAACCAACCCGAGGCAAGCTGACCGAACCCTTGATGTGGGATAGGCAAACCTTGCCCGAGTTTGAGCGCGCACGATCGCCTACGATCGCGTACTAACCACCGTCGTGACTCGTGAAAGACTTGGCAGCAGAAGCTGTCCTGGCCGTCAAGCGAAGTAGGCTAGATAGTTGCGATTCAAAATTTTGTGAGTGTTGGTAGATCGCCCATATTCATTCGTACCGGAGATTGTTGTACCTTTCGATAGCCATCTATCGTCGCAAGGATGAGCGGTCCCTTAAACTTTTGGCGCCCAATCGAACACGCTTGCCCACAACGTAAGCAGAAAATCATTGAACGGCTTGTTCCGACGTGCCCGGCGCGTCTTCACGCCACGGGTGCGCCGGGCTCTCTAAAGGAGGCAATGGCATTATTACCTTACAAACAATGTATAAACCAGCGTCGTTCATTCAAAGGATCCTAACCGAACAACCAGACCCAGGATTGTATGTCAAAAACATACCGTTAACATCACGTATACTTTGCACCAGACAACTGAACACAACCATGCCTTGACTGTCCGGAAGTCCTGTTGGCTACTGTGTCGATCCTGACAAGATCACATCAGGGCTCCGGCAGTAGGAAGCATAAGAACTGGTCTTGAAGTACCTTTCACTTGAGCGAGATGACAGGCTCTATTCAGGCGCAATTGTGGTGTATCAGATGGCCAGATGAGCGTGATGAAAGCACGAAACCTGCTGATAGCGCGGTAGGTTTTGGCGAGGGGAAGAAAGCGCAGACAATCCAGTAGCCAAGTACTCACGAGATGATTGAATGCGAGAATGGTGGTGAATTCTAAGAAACAAGTAAGCTGATTTTCTCCGGCACGTTTCCTAAGCTACGCCTGGCCGGCCGTGGTTTCACGGAACAAGCATCGTATGACCTCTTGGTAGGCACCCTGTATATTGGGAAAACTGGTGGAGATGGAATTGGATGATTGAAAAAAGGCTGCGAGTAAGGAGTGGAAGGAGGCTCTAGCGCATAGTCCGGGCACAGTTGTTCCATGTCTGACTGAAGAGCTTCCTTGAAGTTCTACAGGTGTGAACGACTTATCTTCACACATCGTTGAGTTTGGTTTCGAGACTACCTTGAAGTGCGAAGTCGAAGGAAAATGCTTGATATGTGGCTGTGCAAGAATGGAAAGGGCTCGGCTAACGACGGCAATACCCGAATGGGTTTACTTCCGACTCCCAGTTCACTGACACTGACAGTACTTGGATCACCAAAGCATCAGCCATAGACTGCGGTAAACAAGTATATATGCTGGGCAAGTTTACAGCTTACTGTACAGCGCCACACTTCTTCCAGTGGAGCACAGCATTATTGCCACGTGCGGCCCCATCGCATCATACTTCGGCTGGCAACTGCTCAATGACAAAAGACTCCGTCAGCCATGACTGTCGTTGCGCCCATCGTTCACAATGACCACCACCCCGGACGCCTTTCTGCTCCTCACCCTCGACAACACAACGCTGAGGACGGCGCAGACGATACAGACGGGCATCCTCGGCCTTGAATGCGTTACTGTGCCGGTGCACGAGCAGCGCGACGTCTACCTTGTCTTGCGGCTCAACGACATCGAGATACCCGTCGAGCACGATCGCCTTATCAGCTTGGACACCTCGTCCTCCAGTGCCAGGATATACACGCTTCACCCCACTGACTCGGACCCCAACACCGTCACCCTCGATGTGCACACGAGCTGGCATCCGAGCCTCTTGGAGGACATCGAGACATTCGACGGCATCCTCTCGCAGTATGCCAAGCTCACCTTCAAACCGGAAGAGCAGCCCATTCCCGCCTATGTCTCGCAGGTCGGCGAGAAATCCAAATCGCTCAGCGACTTCAAGGGCCATCTTGTGCTGGTCAATGAGGACAATGGCGAGGTCGTCGGCGAGTTCGACAAGAAAATCCACGTTCAAGAGGACCCGAAGCTTAGGGAGCGCGGTCACGAGCAGGATCCGGTTATCATCGAGGTTCCGGATGGCAAACTTCGAGGTGGAGACGATGAACATCCACTCGAATTCTTTGCTCGCGCTATTCCTCCTGAAGAGCGAGACTGGATGACGACGTCCGCGACCACCGTCAGGTAAGCTCTACCTGCTCCCTTGTCCTCTTATTTCTAAACCTTCTTCTTTAGCCATGCAATTACCTTTGGGACCAACCTGTTCATTTCCGTCTTGACTGGGGCGTCTCAACTGTACATCAACCACTCCTCACCTTCTCCTCATCACCCTGCCAACGCTAATGCTAACGGCGAGCCACCCAAACCCCCTCCCCGCGCTCTGGTCTTCTTGACATCCGACAAAACGCGACAGAACCTCAGTACGGCCCATGCATACACGGGAAAAGCTGTCAAGATCAGCGGACAGACCGTTTCACGCATTCACGACATGATCACAAAGACTATGGGATCTGATAAAAAAGGGAAGGGCAAGGCAACGGCGTCCCCAGCTGCTGCCTATGCGCCCCAACCTTCGTATTCGCAACAAGGTTATCAGGAGAAGAATGGACATCAGGCCACCCCACCCAACAAACCGATATCACGCGCTTCCTCTCCCACACCATCGTACAAGACCTACGCTGCTCCGCCACCTTCTTACGCGTCAGCCTCTGGTCATTTGATGCCTGACGGAAAACCTTCATTGCCTCCGCGCTCTCAGCCATCTTCCCGGGGTCCTTCGCCAGCCCCGGCGCTTCCTCCGCGCAAGCCTCTCTCGACAACGAAACGCTTAATCCTCTCCGCTGATCTCATTCTGTCGACTCTCGACGTCTCTACGAAGCGTGTTCTGGACGCGGGGGCTTCACGCGTCGGAGCAGTGATGGGTCACAAGTACGGAGAGACCGCGGGGCAGAACTCTGAGATGATGATGGGAACAGCGCGGAATGTGGCGCTGGTGTATGTGGATGTGAAGGGCTTCGGTAGAAAGGCGATCTTGAAGACGGCAGGGAAGGAGTTTGTCAAAGGAAGGTTCCAGAGTTCGAAGCAGTGAATGGCAGACATTTCAATAAGTAACATGGAATTTGTATTATTGTATACACGGTCGGTTGGACTACTGGATTGTTTTGTATTGCTATGCTATTAGACTCAATGCAGGCGATGGTACAGATGACAGGGACAATATATAAATTACAGAGAGATGAGAACCTGATAAGAACGCGATGAGAACGCCACACAAACCCTATTCAAATGATGCCTTCGAAGTACTCCTTTGAATTTGAACCTGAGTAGAAGTCATGGTTAGTGCGTGTTTCTTTCTTGGCACATGAAGGAGAACGCACCGAAACGAGGTGACCGTGCCATGCTAGCCACAATCTGGCGTCTCAGGTTGGCACCGTCATGCGCGGCCTGGGCGGAGGACATTGAATGGGTTTGAATGGGTTTCGTAGTGAGGCCTCGTGATACACTGACGTGAGGCTCGGATGAGGTGGGTCGATGATCCATGGCGCTCAGCAGCGGCCGCTCCACGCGTCGCGAAGCAGGCGTGGGCGACGGCGTGCGCACAGGCGGGGTCGGGAACTGCTGTCGACGCGGCGACGCACTTCTCCGCAGCATAGCGAGCTCCTCTGCGTTCCTCGCGACGGTTGCAATGACCTTCTGCACCGGCACGTTTCTCGTTCCATCAGGAATCTGGATGACGGCGTCTTGTGATCAGTGGTGGAGGCTAGGGAGAGGCGAGAGTGCGCCTACGAGGATCTGGCCCAGAATTCCGGGGCTTTCCGCTACGATGTCGATCGTCGCAATGTCAGATTCCTGGAGGGGCGGACGCCCGCTGTCAGTGCATGTTCAACACAGGTGAATGAAGGGGTGGGTACGCACGATTTGCACGATGGGCTCCCCAGCAACGAATGACTCGCCCTCTTTCTTTCTCCAGCGCGATACGGTAGCTTCGTTGAGAAAGGGGGACATTGCAGGCATGACGATGGCTGGGCGAGTGATGATGTTTTCAGAGAAGGCTATGTTTATCGAGATGAAATCAGTTTGACTGAGAGTATAAGTCGTGGAGATGAACGCATACCCATTCCGCGAGTGCGAACAGGGGATGCCTGTCGGAGGCTCTGGCGGCGGGCCACTGAAGTGGTGATGTTCAGCATGGCGCGGGTTGGTGGTAGTGAGGGCACGATAATGTCAGGATGTAAGTCTTTGGAGTTGGCCAGCAACAACTTCGTCCAACCGGCTTGTCTTCTTATACTCCGGAACGGAGTCATGAATTATTATAGGGTTGCTGCCGCACGTAATGCGGGCAAACATGCGGGGTAATCATGCTCCATTGACACTCGGAAGTCTTTTCCGGGTACTCGCCCCTATTGGGATCCTGTCCGTTTCCTTAACAATTCCAAAGACAAGGGTGGTAGCGCAGAGACAGGCGGGCTGTGGTAGAGGATATGGGTGCATAGGCATTGAACAGTGCCCCCCCCCGCACTGATTTCGCCGTGGGAGATCGAGGCTTGGCTAGATCGCCGTGGTACGTGGATGTTAGTTGTCAATGAGGGTCGAACGCCAAGTCTGGGCGAGCGCGTAAGGCAATGCGCGAACTTCTTGAATTGATGGTGATCTATTGTGATGTGCGGTTGGTAGCGTAAGTAGATAGCCCATCCGCAGGCCAAGACCTTTCGAAGCAGTCAGTAAGTAGCTTCATTAAGGGTGACGGCGCTTGGCTCGGATGGACGCGACAGCCGGACTCAGTCGCGATGATACATGCAGCTCAAATCATACTTTGGCGGGACCTCCAATTATGATTATTAGTCCCACGTCGATCTGTCGCCGACCCCAGTCGTCAAAGGTCCCCGAAGGATATCCGCCGCCAGGAAACGGTATATTGACGGTATATCGGGTTGGCTATGGGCCATCGCAAGACACGCTTGGACACTGTGAGATGGGATTCATTTGATGATATAATTTGGGCTCTATAGCTGAGAGTGCCCAGCGGAACTTATCCTACACACGCACCACGACTAAGACTCTTGTATGCAGTATACATCAACACCCGAATAGCGGCTTGCTAGAACTCCGGTCGTGAAACTTACCCGCTGTCAGCTAAGATGTGGGACCTTCGTGAAATGCTATCCGGTTAGACGAGATGAATAGCGGCCCGGCGCAGGACACGCTGTAAGTGGAGGCCAAACAATTGTAGGGATGAGAAAGTCGGAGCTCAAGTGGCCTCCAGAGTCAAGCTTAACTCCACACCCACATACGGCTTTAGAGGGAGATAGATGTGGAAACATGCCCTACCAAAATCCGCCAACGTAAGTTTCTCTTGGCCGTCCAGTAATAGAAACGTGGCGTACACACTGAAGAAGACGGAGAAGCGGCGTGTAAGCGGCCCGGATTGTTGACAATGATTAGTTCTTTTGGCGGCTTCGTCACGACCCACATGTGATATATGAGGTCTGCAGCAGTACTTGTCAACCGTGATAATTTATGCCGACAATATTCAGGTGTCCGTCTCCGTGTCGCACCTCGCGACTCAGAGAGTCTGGCATGATAAAGACGCGTAAGTAAGGTCCCATTCATACTCGTGCTGCTCGGCTCACCTAGACTACCTGGGCAAGGCCCTTCCTTACAAGCGCGCATATAGTGAAGAATGGAGTGCTCAAGCGACGCTCGGTGAAGATTCAAAGTAGCGCAGAAACAAAAGACTCGGGGTCGTGCTGTACACCGAGCGGGTCTAACGATGTGCCACGGTAGTCGGTATATAAGTCGGTATCTTCACGTGTCATTCAGCAATCATCCCTACCACTCGCAGACTACGTGACAATGAAGTTCAGGGTACTCACCTGAATGCAGCAGACTGGCCGCGGAGTCCGTAGGGTTTTCAGGCTGTCCAGTCGATGACCCGAGCATGATCGCTGACCTGTTCAATTACTTACGAATATGAGGTATAGGATGACAGCAGAGCCAGTATTTCGAGGACCACGTTCATCGGCTAGGTCATGTCGTCGTCACGGTGGTCCAATCCTTAGGCATATTAACTTTGTAGCAGACATTGGGCGAGTAGGGACCGCTGCAGGGAGACGCGAGAACTGCAAGTCCAATCGGTCGGTTTAGATTGATGCGAAATGTCCCAAGTCTCAGTAGCTCACCGTAGAGAGCGTGTCTCTCGTCTAAGATGACAGCCGCGTCCGGATGGTGGGACAGTGGATCACAAGATGGAGGTTTGCGGGCGCTGGCGCGTCAATCCGCCCGCTAAAATCATTCGGCGCGGTGAGAATCTTCTTACTGTCAGATATGATCTGGCATGGGGTTCTGTCGCGTCTTGGAATCTTGAATCTTGATCATAGTGAGGGAGCGAAGATGGCTGGCTGGTGAATGCCGAATCTAGATATCCCGTCGGCAATCATTCACGTGATCTGATATTAGACCACGTTTCCGGTGCCATCATTGGGGCTCGCCAGACAGTTCATCACTGTGATGAGACGTTGGTAGCGCGATTCGAATCATCTTCACACCCTCTGTCTACGGGCGCTCTCAGCGAATCATCTGCTTTGACGGTCGCGGGACTACAAGCATTCTACATAAAGCCTTGTGCACTCAAGAGGGTGTAAGTTCACAGTCGTTCAAGCCAGCTTCGGAAAATTCCTGGCCTGCTGATGACGAGGAGCTCTATTCGTTATCTCAGTCCTTTTCGCTGAAAATGGAAACGTTGAACGACACCGTCTTCTTCAAATGTGCGTACCTGGACGCGACCAAGACTTGAAGCACGCGTGTATGGCACAGGGCTAGCCAGCCTTGAGAGACTTCTGATCTCAAAGTTGAGTCCGATGGTGCAGGCTCGGTGTTTATAACCAATGTGACGACACGATTGGTCTTGCGACACTGTCAGATGCCGCTCAAAAGGACCGTTCTTCTCCGGGAAACTTCTTATCATGTCGCCTCATTTTTCGCTCTGATGACCCGGCTCTTTGCTTGATACCACCTCTTTGCGCAAATCGCACTTCTGCCGGGAGGCTCTCACACATTCAGAGGATTGCCATGTCGTTGTCGTATCTTCAAATCCTTCTATCCTTTGCGGCTATCAGGCTCTTCTACTTGGCTATCTGGAGGCTATATTTTCATCCTCTGCGATCCTTTCCAGGTCCTCGTCTAGCGGCGCTGACAGACTTCTACCAAGCCTACTTTGAGACCTGGAAGAATGGGCTCTTCGTACGGCATCTCGAAAAGCTGCACGAGATCTACGGTACGGTCTTCCTTTCGTATCATGAAAAGCTATCTCATTCCTGGAATAGGTCCTGTGGTCAGGATACGCCCGAATGAAGTACTATTTTCAATCTTGGCATCCTGTCTCAACTCAACCATCGTTCTCGCAGTTACATTTCAGCAGCCCCGATGCATACATGGCGATTTATCCTTCACACTCTGGATTCGTCAAAGATCCAGCGTTCTACTCATGCTTCGGTGTAGATGATGCTTCAGTCTGTATAATCGATGTCCAAGAGCACAAGAAACGGCGAGAAATGTTGAATCCTCTGTTCTCTCGGCGTGCGATCCTTAAATTGGAAGACGTCGTCCAGGACAAGGTTGATCTCCTAGATACAAAGACCAGAATCGTACTGATTGGTGTTACCAGGTCAATATCTTCGCTGACAAACTCGCAGAGTGCGCCAACACTTCTCAACCCGCCAACCTTTTTCGCGGATTTCGAGCCTTGGCCATGGATGTTGTCACCGCCTACTCTTACTCGCACTCATTTGGTGGACTTACGACACCCGGCTTCAACCACCCTATCATGCGCTCAGTTGAGGGCGCTGTGCCCATGATGAGTGCTTCGAAGCACTTTCCCGTTCTTCAACTTCTGCATCACCTTCCGGTGTGGGTAGGACCATTGTTGAACCCAGATCTCGGCGGCATCGCTTCGCTCAGAGGGTTCCTCGAGAAACAAGTCGAGGTCATTCTCAAGGATCCAGATATGCTGAGGCGGTCGGGAGCAGAGCACCAGACCATATACCACCATTTGATCACTCCGGAGCTAATCAAGTCTGGAGAGCTTCCGTCGAGGAAAGCATTGCTGGAGGAGGTATGTCTGCCGCTTGTTGTGCGAATGACCTGCTGATCGGTTGGCATCAGGCAATTGTGCTGTTAATCGCTGGCACCGATACATCTAGCAACGCTATGACTGTCGGATTCTTCTATATCCTCAGCAATCCACAAGTGAAGAAGAAGTTGGAAACGGAACTGTACGAAGCCTGGCCGGAGAAGGACACCAAGTTTTCGTACGAGAAATTGGAGAAGCTGCCGTATCTTGTAAGCGGTCTTTTTTCATACGTTCTCGCGCTGACGGCGTTGGGCATTAGACGGGGTGTATCAAAGAAGCGCTGCGATTTAGCGCGGGAGTGCCAGTAGCCCTACCACGCGTCGTCACTGAACCGACGATCATTGACGGCAAGACAGTCCCAGCCGGAGTGAGTGGTCAATTTCTCCAATCTGTTCAGTCATCAGTTGCTTACTTCCTCAGGCCGTCGTCGGCGTCGCAAGCCCTTTCGTCCTAAAGAACCCAACTGTCTTTCCCGATCCGCATGCTTTCAGACCGGAGAGATGGATGCAGGCCGATTCGCAGAATTTGGACAAGTATCTGGTCACATTTTCGAAGGGACCCAGAAGTTGTGTCGGCATCAAGTGCGTCGTTTTGACCTTTCGTAGTGTGATACTTCCTGAACTGGCGACCAGCTTGGCTTGGTGCGAGCTATATCTGGCTTTCGCCAACCTTGTGAGGAAATTTGACATGGAAGTGTATGAGACCAGGTTAGCACTGAAGACCTTTGTCTGCTTCGAGTCGCTGATTCGCATTGTTCTTGCCAGTCAAGAAGATATGGTGTTCCGGGATCATCAGGTACCAGTATGGACGACGAGGCCGTTGCAGGTCATTGTTCGGGCGCGGTTGACGTGAGGAGGTTCCTTGACACGGGTAACCCAGTAAAGTATCCGGTCTCCGAGCCAGAGGACCTCTGCCAGCTACCTCTGCCGTCTGAGAAACATTACAGTCCTTAGTTACCATTCTCAGGTGATGAGGCTTTAATCTGATTACCTGAGCCTCCGACAACACGTCTACTGTATGTTGAGTCGCCGGCCTTTTTCGACCGAAATACAAGCAGGAGCAACCTCTGATAACTTTGAGGATGCCATCCACGTGTAGCGTCCACCCCACATAAACTTGTCTTTGTCAATGTCAATGGCCGGGCCCTCGCGGACCATCACGACGTCGACGGTCACCGTTCCCTCGGCTTCCCCGCACGTCCTTCTATCGATTCTGCTCATTCATTTATCATTATCATTTGGCACGGACCATTCCAGATCTCCATGAGCTCCATCTATCGACACCATCGCTCTTTATGTGACCGGACCGACTTGGGGAGTAGGCACTGCAGTCCTACCACACATAGACTGCATCATAGAAAACCTCTGTAGATCGCAGCGCGCCCGATGCTGGGACGTATGTTCCAGATGGAGGTTTGGCGGGCGCTAGCGCGTCACTCGTCCGCTAAGATACTCTACCTCTAAAGACATCTTTCTATTGTCGGGATGAAGTGATAGGCGGTTCTTGCGCACCTTGACTTCGTGAGTGAAGGAGCAGAGATAGCTGGCGAATGCCGAATACTCCTTTAGTGCGTGCGCCGTGTCGTGCCGTTGATCGATGCCGATTCCCGACAACATGATAAACACGCAGTTTCGTTCCGACCATCATGCACCTGCCATGCACCATACATCATCGCCAGACACTAGTACATCACTGTTATTGCCGCACACCCATTGGGGAATACCAGGCCTTAGCCGCAGAGAGATCGTAGGTCTTACAGAGCAACCCGGTCAAATCTGAACTAAAAATGTCACGAGTAGTCCTGTTCAAACCTCCGTATCAAGACCCTGTAACTTGAGGTACTAGATGAGAAATGTGTATGTCAGACGGTTAGCCATATTGGGGAGACTTCTTACCTCGATACTCCTTCTATTCTTTCAAGCAGACCATTTCACACATCACGCGTATATTGCCGCCCCGGTGGCTCTGAGGCTCAGTGTTCTAAACAAGGTTACGACACGACTGGTCCTGAGACAACGTCAGTTGCCGCTCAGAATGACCGTCCTTATCTGGGGAACTTCCTATAAAGTCACCTATTTCCGCGCACTCCTATGGTCAGGTTCTTTGTTTCATACCACATCTCTTGCGCAAACCACACTTTCACCACGTAATCGCACTCGAGGGTCGCCATGTTGCAGCTATCGTATCTTCAAATTCTTCTATCCTTCGCGGTCTCCAGGCTCTTATACTTGGCTGTCTCGAGGCTATACTTTCATCCTCTGCGATCTTTTCCAGGCCCTCGTCTAGCGGCACTTACAGGCTTCTATCAAGCCTACTTCGAGATCTGGAAAAACGGGCTCTTTGTACAGCATCTCGAGAAGCTGCATGAGATCTACGGTGCCGTCTTTCTTCCGTATCATGCAAAACTATCTCATTCCTGTGATAGGTCCTGTGGTCAGGACACGACCGAACGAAGTACTACGATCTTGGCATCCAGTCTTGACTTAACCCTTGCTCTTGCAGTTGCATTTCAACAGCCCCGACGCATATATGGCAATTTATCCATCATACTCTGGATTCGTCAAAGATCCAGAGCTCTACGCATCCTTTGGCGAAAATGATTCTTCAGTTGGAATGACCGATGTCCAAAAGCACAAAAAACGGCATGACATCTTGAGTCCTTTGTTCTCTCGGCGGGCGATACTGAGACTGGAGGATGTCATTCAAGAAAAGGTTGATCTCTAGATATAAAGACCACGATCATACTTATTACTGATTGGTTTTACCAGGTCGATGTCTTCGCTGACAAACTCGCAGAGTGTGCCACCACTTCTCAACCCGCCAACCTTTTCCGCGGATTCCGAGCCTTAGCCATGGATGTTGTTACCACCTACTCTTACTCGCACTCATTCGGTGGACTTACAACACCCGGCTTCGACCACCCTATCACGCGCTCAGTTGAGGGCGCTGTGCCAATGATGACTGCTTCGAGGCACTTTCCCGTTCTGCACCTTCTGCATCACCTTCCGGAGTGGCTTGGAGCATTGTTGAACCCAGATCTCGGCGGCTTTGCTCAGCTCAGAGGATACCTCGAGAAACAGGTCGAGGTCATTCTGAAGGATCCAGATATGCTGAGGCGGTCGGGAGCAGAGCACCCGACCATATACCACCATTTGATTACTCCGGAGCTAATAAAATCTGGAGAGCTTCCGTCGAGGGAATCATTGGTGGAGGAGGCATGTTTTCCGTTCGTTGTACTGACAATTTGCTGATTGGTTCGCATCAGGCAATTGTGCTTTTGATCGCTGGCACCGATACATCTAGCAACGCTATGACTGTCGGATTCTTTCATCTCCTCAGCGATCCACAAGTGAAGAAGAATCTGGAGACGGAACTGTACGAAGCCTGGCCGGAGAAGGACACCAAGTTTTCGTATGAGAAATTGGAGAAGCTTCCGTATCTTGTAAGCGGTCTCTTTTCATACCTTCTCGCGTTGACGGCTTTGGGCATTAGACGGGGTGTATCAAAGAAGCGCTGCGACTTAGCGTGGGAGTGCCAGTCTCCCTGCCACGCATCGTCACTGAGCCGACGATCATTGACGGCAAGACAGTCCCAGCCGGAGTGAGTGGTCAATTTTTCCAAAACTGTTCGGTCATCAGTTGCTTACTTCTACAGGCTGTCGTTGGCGTCGCACAGCCTTTCGTCTTAAAGAATCCAACTATCTTCCCCGATCCGCATGTCTTCAAGCCGGAGAGATGGACGCAGGCCGATTCGCAGAATTTAGACAAGTACCTGGTCACATTTTCGAAGGGTCCCAGAAGCTGTATGGGCATCAAGTAAGTCATCTCAACCCCTCATAGATCGAGACTTGTTGAACTGGCGCACAGTTTGGCTTGGTGCGAGCTGTATCTGGTTTTCGCGAACCTTGTGAGGAAATTTGACATGCAAGTATTCGAGACTAGGTTAGCCTTGAAGACCTTTGTCTGCTATGGGGTGCTGATTCGTATTCTTGTTGCTAGTCAAGAGGATATGGTCTTCCGTGATCATCCGGTACCGGTGTGGACGAACTTGAGGCCGTTGCAGGCTGTTGTTCGGGCGCGGTTATCGTGAGGAGGTTGGCACCTATGTCCTGAAGTATCCGGTATCCAAAGAAGACCCCCTGCCGTCCCCTGGAGCAACTTGAGTTACCATGCTTGGTGACGAGCTCTTGTCCTGATTCCCTTAGCTACGTGTTTATGCCCTGCGAAGACGCGAAATACAAGTAGTAGTAAATTCCCCAGTAACCTGTGATGACTCAAGATGCCCATGATGTCGCGTCCAGCCCACACAACCTTGTTTCTGTATCGGCCTACAGCTAATACAAGCCAGACCCCTCCTCGAACCGCGTGTACAAATTGAAAGAAAAAAGAAATAATGAGTGTAGTGTCCAATAGAGTTGAAAACGACGATAGAGAGGGAAATTAACGATCACTGCCTCATGAACCGATTCCACGTCCCCGATCTCTTCAATCCTGACGAATCTGCCGTCTTTGGCCTTCGTGGACTATCACTCGACGGCCGCCGTTTCGCGCTCGTGCTCACACTCGGCTCTGCCGCACGTCCCTCCATCGATACGACATACTCCTGGTCCTGCTCCATGAGCTCCATCTCTCGACGCCAGCGCTCTCCAACTGAGACCTGTGGGGTGGGCACTGATGGGAAGATAGCTGCTGGGGGCGGGAAGGGTCGTGAAGGCGGGCCCCGGGACCGACTGGGTGTTCGCTGCAGATGTGCTATGGGGACGGAGGCGGTCGTTTGGGCGGGATATGAGGGTACAGACGACGGAGGTGAAGGTTCCCGAGTCGGTTGTGCTCGCTCAAGGATCGGAGTTTGTTCAATTACAGGACCGGGAGTGGGTGGGGTAGGTGGGGCAGCTCCAATTGGGCGGATAGGATCCTCTCGTCCTGGATCCAGGGACTCCAAGAACGAATCCCGCACCATCATCTCCCGAAGCCAATTCTCGCCTAGTGGTGACGTCTCTGGAAGGGTTGGTGGTGGTAGGGGAGAGGTACGCGTGTCTACTGGTGGCAAGACGGGAATACGTGTTTGAGACAGCAGAGGAGAGGCTCTGCGAGGAGTTGTCGCCCGTGGGTTATGAGGAAGTGTTGGCCGTGGATTTCGGGGAAGAGTGGGGCGCGGGTCAGGGAGACTTGAAGTTGAGGGTAAAGATGGCAGTGGTGAAGGGGTTGGAGACGGAGGTGTAGGTGCTAACGGCAGATTTGACGAGGAACGGCTGCTTTCATCCGTCTCGGGAATGATTTCTGTAACGAGATTTGGACTGCTGGGTAGACTGGGGAGTGATCTTTCCTGCACTTCCACAACACTGTCAGGTGAATCGACCTCCTCGTCCAGATCTGCAGAAGAGCGACATAGAGGACACACAAACACAGGCTTCTTTGAGTCGATGAGCGGTCTTATGCACTTGAAGTGAAATGTGTGCGCGCATGGCGTAGTAAACAGTGCCTGTCGGATGGCAATGGCGGAAAGACCTAGCCCACAATGTGTTCATTAATTCGTTTCAAAGCAAGATACGAACTTACATATGCAGCAATCAGGAATGATAGGTTTCCCTGCTTGTACCGACACTGGTGTTGCTTCTGATGAAGTCAGTGTTGCTTCCTGAGATGCAAGTTCCTGTAGACCCTGTAACGCGCCAGCACTGATGAAATACCATCAACATGCAATCTGAAGATTCGTAGTGCGACAATACTCACCCAAAGGCCTCGCCTCCATCGACCGCAATCTCTACCTTTATCTTCACTCCCTTATACGCGTCCTCCATTCCACCCTGATAGTCCACGCCCAACTGAACAACATCGCCGTCCCGAACAGGGAACGGTTTGCTCTCCTCGTTAGCCAAACTGAGTCTCACGTGGTTCAGAAAAGTCCCGCTGGCTGATTTTGTATCCCGCACCCAGACCGTCCCGTCCGTCCCAGCCCAGAGTTCCGCATGAGCGCGGGAGACGACCTTGGAGTTGAACGCGACCTTGCCCTTGTTGCCCGGCAATCCCGGTCCGTCAATGCGCCCCAGTGTGATGGGTGGGTCACCGACGCGCAGGATGCGCACAACGCAAGGGAAGGAGTAGGCTCGTCTGGTGTCCATGTGCGGGGAAAATCGTATGCGATATGAAGCAGCAGGATTTGTGCTGTCGGCAACTATGCGCTGTCCGCCTCGGCGCCGACCTGTGAGCAGCGGAGCAGGCGTGGGCCGGTCGGATGAGGAGCCATCCCGCTTGTGTCGTAGAAGACTCCCAAAGATGACCGGTCGTGTTGTCGGCTGCTCGTTCTCGCTGTGAGCGGACGGAGGGCGTGGATCCATGTCGCGGGCTCAGAGACCGGTGCTGGGAGATCAAGAATTAAATGTGGATGGGAATGCATGGCTGCAGCAGCTGCAGTTGATCCAGGGCCGCGCCCCTGAAAGTCCCTTGCCCGTGTCACGAGGGTCTACCGTAAAGCGCTCCCGAGTCCTCCGACTCTACTGCAGCGCCGTTCCGTCGCATCATGATGGCCCGTCCCCAAGTGTGTTCACTATATTGGACTTATGAGCTTCCCATGCGGCCATGCCACCCATTGCAACGACCGCGATGCCTGCAAAGAGCCTTGCGGACACTTGCAGCGGCAGATCAGAAGGACCAATTTCGAAATCCAGTCGAAATCTGAGCAGTTCCCCAACACCAATATCGCTTACTACATCGCACCGTTCGCGTTCCTGTCTGCATAGCTTATGCGTAGCCCGGCAAGGTCCTGGAAGAAAGAAGATGAAACCCTTTGCTGGGGGCGGAAGCATCCTTCGGTGAAAACATCAGCCCTGGGTGAGCGCTGTCATTTTGACTTGGCGCAGACTTGGCGCGTTGACTTGGCGAGTGTGATCTTGGTGAAACATAACCTACTTGAACGTTCAGTAGCCGAGAGGAACCCGACAGTGAACGTCGTACGTTTGGATACGACGCCTGGAAGCTTGAGATGTCGATGTGTCCAAAGCCCGCAAATACATCGGATCCAGTCTGTCGTACATCGAGTTGGGTTGAAAAAGTGTTCCCGAAAGAGCCGTACATTGTCTATAGATGATGAGTCGGTCATGTCAATGGCCTTCTGTTTCTTTCAGTACCAACATGTTCGCCGCTCACTTTCGCTATAACTGCGGGCACCGCCGCGGCGATCATCCGAAGGCGGCTACATGATACCCGACGCCCAGAAGCGCCCAGAGTCTTGAGCTCAGCGCGCTAAGTATTGTGCCCGTTGCACACGCGCATCAAAGAACCAAGTGACCGCGTTGAACGAACAGACGACGACAGTCGCCCTTTGTCTGATTGTGAGTCTGCAGGTGTCTTGTCCGCGTAATGCCAGTGTGTCCTGTGCAAAGACAGTTGATTGCAGATCAATCAAGTACATATCATCCGAAGATCGTAGAGAGGTAAGTATTCTCCGGAATAAAGTCCGTCGAAGAAGGCGGACAGGATACCGAGGTCAGTGTTTCATGAGTGGCATCCCAATGTTTTGGGCAAACAATTCTCAGGACGAGGATGTTTGAACTGTAGCGAGACAGGAAATGTCGGGTATTTCGGTGTGATCTAGGAGGACTCAGGCTTGATATCGTCTCGGAGCTCCAACTGAATGACTCTGTGAAAATAGAGATAAGTAGAGTGTGTAGCGTCCGCCGTCCATGACAGGGTAACAATATTGGATCAAGGTCAGTGTAAGCCACCAGTCATGCAGACTTTCCTTTCTTCCTTGATCCGGGCCAGCCTGAGAAACTAGCTATAATGATACAGTATACTGTATGTATGGTCTCATGTTCGGTTGTCCGATCTGATATTTTGACTCCCCGGTCCCGAGACGCATAGACAGGACGTCCTGTAAATCTTGATAGACTCAGTCGTTGCTGCCAGTGACAGTGGAGAAGCCTCCTGATAAAACTTCCTAGAAGGCGCGGTACACCGTCAAGGTTTACAAACCTGAGGTCACTGACATGCCAGAGAAGGCCGTGATTGCAAGTCAGTCGCGAGCATCATTTATGTCTGTCAGTGGTGACCAGACTGTCACCCCAGCCTCCGAGTAGATACCCATTTCGAAGCGCATACAGTAACCAGGCGATCGTCGACGCCGTTGTTTCATGACCAGCAACCAAGAACGTGGGTGGTCATCGTTCATCGTGACCATGATCTACGTATCTTGTCAAGGAATCGGAGAGAAAACAACGGTTGATGGGCGCTCGCGTTGGCAGGCGAGAGAAGTTCCATCTCGAAGTCCATGGTTCATAGGTGGGCGTTGTGCGATGGAATGAAGCGTCTTGCAATATCCAAGGGGACTAGGTAGTCGACGCGGAAGGATAGGGAGCGTAGGTAGGGAAGGGAACGAGCGCGTAGGAGGAAAGATTCTGAAAAGGTGTGAATAAGGAGAGATTGTCAGAGAAGTTACGGAGAACATACCTCAGGAGCGCGCTGATGAGCGTCTTCCTCGTACGCAAGCCTCAGCTCGTTCGCGGGTATGAACGGGCGGCAGGGAACCAGGCGTGAATGCGTCTGGATGAAAGGAAGGAAGATATGCGTGAGCGAGCCGTGTGATACCGAGCACAAAGGAAGGTGGTTAAGGTACGCGGGAGTGGCGATGGAGCCAGGAGGGGATGTAAGAGAGGCAGGTGCAGCGCAGAGGGAACGAGGAGCAGAGTGAAGGAGCGAATACTAAGCAAGACGCACTCCACTGGTCACAGGTCTGCGTTCAGCGGGTGCCACGGGTGTGCTTGCGAGGATTGTTCACGGCAGGTCGGCTGAGCGGTGGTCCCAGAGATGTGCATGAGTCACTGAGCGTAGAGGGCCGGTGGCAAGGGAGGATGAGGGATAAGGTAAGGAAGGGGACGAGAGACGAAAAGGGAGACGAGACAGCCAGCGTCGAAAGGCCTGAGTGTGGCAGCAGCATGTACAGTGCAGAGAAAGGCGACAACAAGCCGGTATTGAACGTTGAGCGCGCAGTGACCGAGCCATCTTGACTTGTCATTGTCAAATCCAAGTCAAATCACTGTCAAATCCGAATCGCGTCCGAGTCGAAGCACGTGCCGTGACAATGTTCTCGATCGCCACTATACTTCAACTTCAACTTCAACTTGCATTTGCCATCTCCAGCCCAGTATCAATAGCATCACGACGAACATGATCACAATTCCCCGCCCATACCGTTTCCCTACTCTACTCGCCCAGCCAGAACCACGTCTCCACTCCAAGTCTCAACATACAGATGTCGACACGATCCCCTCCGGCCTGTTTAGCTATCAACGCGACTTTGCGCAGGAGCTGGACGACCTGAGCGACGAAGAAGCAGAAATTGAAGGCACCGTCAGTTTTTGAGCACTAGCCCTCCCTCCGAGAATGCTGATACGCGCCCCAAGGCTGCTGACATCCGCAAACACGGATTCTCGTTCCTCGTGCCACTTGGGGCGACCACGACACTCCAGGAGCAGAAGAAAGACGTGAGTCGTCCAATCTGCTGTCGCCTCGAAAGCTCCTTAGATCTATCTGCAATTGTAGGAAGAAGAATCCTGCTCAGAATCCGAGTCCGAATCCGAAGCGGCCGACGACGATACCAACCTTTCCTATTCCCCGAATTCCGAACGCGTGTCTATGGAGGAACTTATCGAAGCTGCATCTATCGCGGACTCGGAAGACTTTGATCTTGACATTTTGGAAGAGGAGGATATGGACGCAGACGTAGAGGGCTTCGATGGCGAACCATACTTGCGCGTCCCCAGCTTCAGAAATCCTGACGACTTTGACCTCTGAATGCACCATTTCCTCCGGTCACTGTTCTCCTCAAACGACTTTTGTACACCAATGAATGACGCTCCCATTCCACACCTTGTATTGTAAAAAATATGTACCCGGAAAACAAGCGAATAAAGAAACTGTAACGGGGTGGGGTGGTCTAGAATGGAACAGATATAGTGGAACAACAGGTTATGTCTACATGTATAGTATGTATAATAGCTGGAACACGACACGAATAACATTCGACGAACTACAGTTGGGAATAAGATAGCGAATAGATAAAGGAATGTGCTAGAGTGTTCGCCGTCAACACGCAGAATGTAGCAAAAAGACCTGCAACTCACGTTATTGCACTTCCTGTCTTGCAATGTCTTCAATACGATCCCCGTCAACGATCCAGCCGTCCTCGTCTACCTCGTTCTCCAGCGCCTCCTCCTCATCTGGCTCCTCAAATCGCTGCGATGCCCGCCACACATGCACTCGCACGCCATACGACTCATCCTCCACCTCGCACTGCTCCTCGTCTAAACACATCCAGTCATCCTCCCACAGATCCACAATCCGAGCACGCCGACTCGGATCCCGGACCAGTAACCGCTCAGCCATGCGCCTGACACCTGCAGACCCGACGAGCATCGTCCCCGTCAGCTCCTCTCCTTCTTTCCCTGGACTGCATTCCGGCCACTTCCACTCCGCCTGAGCGATGCGGATCAGCCACTGCCGCCGCTCATGTGTACCTCCCGCCCTTCCATGCGCGCCTCTCTTCCCGCCGGGTCCGTCTCCAAATGGCAGCGAACGAGTGGTGAGCTCGTAGAGTGCCACGCCACATGCCCACGCATCGGTCTCGCGGGCATCATACCCGCCGGTGTCGTCCCGAAGGTAATCTCCCCATTTAGACGGCCCCGACGCTACAGAGCTTCGACCGCCGTTTATGACAAGCTCAGGCGCTGCATAGGCTTCACTACCACAACGTGTTGCTAGAAGCGGGGCTGCGGGGTCGATGAAGCGAGATAGCCCAAAGTCAGTTAGCTGAATCAATGGCGCAGGTGATAGTGGTAGAGGCTCGCAGAGCGGTGTCGTCAGGAGGATATCTGGAGGAGGGTGAGAAATCGGAAAGAATCAAAGATATATCACTTACTCTCAAGCTTGACGTCACGATGGACAAGCCCAACACCGTGCATCCAACCCACTGCACGACAAAGCTCCATCCATATCCGCCTCACCACACTTTCGCTGAGATCATGCCAGAGGTCCGACCCAACCAAGCCCAATAGATCACCTCCAGCACAGTAAGGCAACACAAGCAGATGGTGCGTCCGAGTTGTCAGATGTGACAGCAGGGGAGTGATATTGGGGTGGGAGATGTGTTTCAGGACCTCGACCTCGCGCACAAAGCTGACGCGCATCTTGTCACGTTCGCGGTCCTCCTCTTCGCCCCTCCGGCCCCGCGAGTTGTGTTCGATGGATCCGCGTAGTGTAAGTTTCACCGCGACAAGCTTAGGCTTGCCATTTCGTGACCGCGTCGACCCCGACCGACTAAGACCGCCGCTATCCGACGACTGACTCTTCCACGAGATGGACGAGTTGCGCGACAGAGATCCCCCCACGTCCCCATCACCGTCCTTCTCATCTAGGTAAACGCTCCGCACTGAATTGGAGCTCGAGACTCGGCCATTCTCCGTGTCTGTCGCCATTGGTACACCGAGTCCGAGGCCATACTTTTTGCTCGGTGAAGACACAGAGTTGCTATGTGGTCTGGTGCCACTGATGCCACCGCGAAGTTTCCGCATCAAGCTTGATGAGCTCCTGGACTCTTTCAGCTTGCCGCCTTTGAGACTCTTCTGCTTCAGATCCCGGAGACTCTTCTTCGTCTTGAGAAGAAGGGGAGTCGGAGAGAGATCTTCGGCGAGCCAGACATTGGAGAAGGCGCCGGAGCCGAGAGGGCGTGATAGAAGTAACGAGACAGCTCCATGTTCTGGTAATGATGGCACACTTGACCAGCTGGATTCGGAAGGCGGTGATAGAGCAGATGATGGAGAGAGCGTGTCAGAGGAGGGAGAGGTAGATACGGGCGATAAGGTGCCAGAAGGAAGCGGGGAATGTCCAGGCAGGAAGGAGCGGATTATCATGCCTGGCGCGAGCTCACCCTCGTCCTCATCATGGCCGTGGCTATGCTCCGAGTTGTGCAGGGATGATGGCAGTACTTCCGCGTCCTCTCTGGTACCCGGTGGCGGCTCAGAGTGGATGGGGGAGAGGATTGCGCTGTGCTCGATGGGTGACGCTAAGGATTCAAACTTGAGCAGAGGCGACGCGGACGGGGGCGGATGGGAGAGATTGAGCGTCATGGCTGGCGGACGCGGGGTAGGTTCGCTGGCCAAGTCTGGCGGGTATTCTGTGGTGGGAGTCGGCGTCAAGGTGAAAGCAGCAGGAGTCGGACTGGACCGGCTGGGGCCGCCGTCGAGGCGGCGCAGATCCAAGTTGAGAAAGTTGCGCTTCGTTGCGACTTTGGGTATCACGGGAGAGGCGGGCGCTGGCGACGAGAAGAAGTCCGCTGTCAGCGATCGAGGCGGCCGTTTGCCAGTCGCGCCATTGACTGCGTCGGCCTTAGATGGCGAAGGGGTATCCTTGGATGGGGTAAAGGGGTTGGGGGGACTCGCAGGCGCTGTCGCGAACGGCGAGGCGAAGAACGCCGTCGTCTTCGAGTTTCCAGGAGAGATGGGGGTCGACGGACCGGGCGACATGCTCGGCGACGGAAGATGCGGATCGAGGTCGACATAGCCATGCGGGCGGGGCATCGGCGACGCCAGTTTGCGCAGGAGCATGGTGGTCGTCGTCGTCGCAGAGGCTGTACTCGGACACCTCGCCGTCAGCAATGACAGCGAGGAATAAACTATCCCACGACACGTGATCCGTTCCCTTTGAGGCTACGCTCAAAATATCTTCCATCGTTGATTCGTTCCGCCGCCGGGCGGATGTGCTAAATTTCGACACCCCATGAAGCACGGAAATTGAGGCTTATCTTCCTCGCAGTGCGCACCGCAGCTTTCCCAAAAACTGCGCGTACTTCATCTCCAAACGCGTCGTAAATTGCCCTGACTCACAACTGCCATACGGCAATCTTCAGGGACAGCCTTCGATACGCGTCCCGGTGTGATATCTTTCCGCCTTCCGCGCTCTTGTTGCAGACTGAGACGTAAACGTAGACCACATCCATGTGTAGGAAGTTAATCGTCGGGAATGGCATGCCTATGTCTTTTGTGGCGACATTTTCTTCAGCTTTTCTTCGACCTTTCCTCACCTTTGTTTTTTGTGCACACGCGAATCGGAAGGGCGCCGGCAACCCTTGATACTTATCAATTTCAATATAAAAATGTAGTCCTCGAAGACTCGTCACTGATCGAGAGCACTACTCTTGATAACAACCTTATCTTCAAGTTTGCGCCACACTAGTAGTACTACTTTTGACCTCCTCCTATCCCGCACCCTGTCTCGCGGCAAAAAAAAAAAGTAGAAATCCTCAGCACCTCTTTTATCGATGAAGAGCACACTACCACCATCATCTCGAAAAAACCAAACCGCGATGACCGTCGCTGACACGCAAAAACCCGCAGCGAAAAGCTCCCAGTTGGGCATTGTGCACTCCTGGGAGCTTGTTCGTCGATTCCACGTCCCCGCGCCCTCCACACCATTAGCCCCAGGGTGACTCAGGTCGTCTCAACATTCAAATGCACAGAGTGTCTCCCAGTCCTAAAAAAACACACACAGCGGTTAGGCGCCGAGACTGCGGATGACAGCCCCGACGTCTTGATCGTCGATTCACCGCCCCTGGTCCCGACGTTGGTGACTGCATGTGATGTTCTACATAAACAGCTGCCATCATGGTGTGGGCTCTTGTCCCGAGTTCTAGCTGGAAGAGAGCATAGACCTCTTTGTTTCTCCCATTTTCCTTGGTACAGGACGTGTATTGGCCACGCCTCATGCCTTCCCAGCACCTGCCCTTTTTTTTCGCTCGAACCTCTGTCCGATTAGTTTTTAAGGTTTCGATCAGTCTGCCGGACGAGGCCGAAGTAAGCCGCCATCATTTCGGCCTCACGGCGCTGATCGTTGCGATACAACATACGGTGACGGTCCCTCGACGCAACGCGAAAAGAAAATTACAAGCATTGGATAGCTCATTACCACAAAACAAAACCCAAACCAGCACAAGCGTGCAAGATAGCCAATCAATGGTGGATTGGCTTTGGTTGCACTGAATCGGGATGGCTTGCCGTCTCGCCATTTATGACACTGGGCAAAGTTCTACAGCACCAGCGTTTGCGCGTTGACTGCGAGCTCGGCTTGCTTGGGAGATAAAGTGGTTAAGTTGGAGGTAATACAGTAGTTGTGCCCTTCTGTACTCTAGCGTCCGGCGATCAGTAATTGGTCCGTGCCGAGTATGAATGAATGAATGAAGTACTCGGCGGATCAGACTATCCCTTATTCAACCTGCAGGACGGCAGTATGTATGTGTTGGAACTGATTCACCACGAACGTTGTTGGCCGGAGTACTCGGGTCTCAGACTTGATCCATTCATCGCATGGCAATTCAGCCCTTGGTCCGTGCGCCCAGCCAGAGTCTGGAAGGAGAGACGGATCCTACATATACAACGAGCATTCGAGCATTCGGGCAAGGATGGCAGTGCACCTCAGAGCTCCTTGCGACGCATCCAACACTCACCACCCTACAGCACGAACCTTGGTCCTTGATGTACTCAATTACAAGACCTCTTGCCTGATTCCACTTCGAATCACAAATACCCTTTCCAGCTGAAACATGTACGGTATCCACCAACATCGGGGAACGCGAAACAATCCCCATCTACCTGCTGCGCCACAATCCAATCCGAGTCGGTCAAAGCATCAGCTACCATTGACATCCCGACTCGCCCATCAAAAGAACGCACAACCGCCCATAGTAACATCAACCATCTCCCCGTGGGGCAACACTTGATTCATTCCCTACCCGCACATTCCTCCCTACCGTCGCCTAATAACCTATGTACCGTCACAACCTCATCATACATGACGAAACCACACACACAACACAAAACGTAAAACAAGATCATTATCATTCCTTTTCAAAAAAATGCAGTGAATATCGTAAACATTGTAATAAGGATAGCCTCTATAGTGTGTGTGTGTGTGTGTGGGTGTTGCGTGGAGATGGCATATGCGCGATTTTCGTAGTGGGTGTGTATATCTGTAAAAATGACATGGGGGAGGAGGAAGCGACTGTGGGCGGTAGCGGGAGCGAAGGGTGGTAGTACAAGAGGGGGTGGTGGGGGTGGTGCCAAGGTGCCAAGGTGCTATACAAGTCAAGTCAAGTCGAAGGAAGATGTTACAGTACATTTACGAAGGGCAAAAAAAATGGGATAAGAATATATCTGTCCATCAACCGTTAACCGTTATTCCAGAAAAAAATGTGTGTGAGGATGGGACCTTCGCCCTGATCCAAGAAAGAGGTATAATGACAGAGGCAATAGTATGCGTGTGTGAACCTCTACTGTCGCCTCCTACAAGGCGACAGAATGTCTATAGTTGCCCGGAGTGGGAGTGGTGGTATCCCTCTCCGGTATTGATTGTATCGGCGTCGGTGAAGAGGTCTCCTTGAGGCGTTTGACGACGAATGCAGGAAGGCTTGGTGAAGCCGCAAGCACATCGTCCGAAGAATACGATCTCGAGAGTTCGGGCGAAACTTCCAAGCTGCTGCTGCTTTCGCTCCCAGTGTAGAAGCAGTATCTGAAGCATGATTAGTTTGACTCTCGCAGAGGAATAGAAGAACGTACCGGTTGATGAACTGGTGGTAATTCGTGTCTGGTTTAGCACCAGCACCGATACGCTCCATGAACTCGACATCCGTAGGTGAAGCGGCCGGCGAACTATCCTGGTCTGAGCTCGATCCCGGACTAAGGATAGATGGCGTGCTCTCATCACTCGCCGCACCCTCCATGTCTCGCGAGTACGACATACCGAACAGCGGCATGTCGATTGGGGGAAACGAGTACGACCTCGGAACAGGCGTCGAGTCATCCGGAGACCGCATCCGCGGCGTTCCCGGTGGCGTACGCTTCACAGTCGCCGCACCGTCATAGAAGCCAATGTCGAAGTATCCTCGCTGGTGGTTGCGGACGGCGAAAGGACGCTCTCCATACTCGGTGTTGACGTGCGGCACAGGACGGAAGACATCGTCACCATCCAAATCGCGAGGAGAACCAATGACTCTCGTCTTGATGGCCATAGGTGGAGTAGGGACTTTGGCGGGCCAAGGGATAGAGCTGGTCGGAGAAGGCATCGGAGGAGTAGCCGCCGGATGAGTTTGAGTGCGCGAGCGGGGAACTGTCGCAGAAGGAGCTTGCCAGGTAGACTTCAACGACGCGGCAAAATCGTAGCGTGAAGATAGAGCAACGCCCTTCTTGAAGTCTGTCAAATCCGGGGCAGATATGGAAGAGACAGAGGCGGTAGAGCGCGTAGCCCGCAATGGAGGAAGAGTAACGGATGCTTCTTCGTCCCTCTTCTGCACCACCTTCTCCAATTGCGCCTTCAAGTCGGAAATGTCGCTCCCAGAGTCACTGCCCGACGATTTTGCTCCCGCAACTTTGGCCCCCGCCACCTTCGCCCGTCCTGCAGCAGGCTTGACGCGAGAGAACTTGGCAACGTAGTTCCGGCCATTGTTGTTGTCCCAAATCTCCCGTCCAAGCACCGAGTACCTAAGCGCCAATACCAAAGTCTTATCCTCGATACGTGCCAACAGATCGTGCAACTTGACAGTGAACGAGAAGATGTCGAAATCGCTATCGATAGTCTCCGCCCACTTGGCTGTGACCTCACTGGTCGTCTGCCAGGCATCAAAGGTGAAACGTACGGCGAGCCACTTCTGGAAGGCGAGGTTGCGAACGCGAACGCGACCGAAAAGACTGGTTCCATCGTCTGATAGCAATAGGATCTCCATCGCGACATCAGCGATACGACTGATCTCAGCGGGCATGTTGATAACGTTCATCACCAATCGCTGTTTCGAGGCCTTATCACTGTAGGACTCGCCAAAGATGAACGCAGGGAAATCGCTGTCCGTGCCACTAGTGTCATCAGTGGGACTACCGTCGCGAGATACGGCCAAGGGTTTCTGCTCGGCAAGGAAGAGTTTGACGTGCTCCAGTTGCGCATCAAAGTGCACAGCCTTGAGCGTGGGGGTGTTGGGCTCGCTCTGGCTAGACATCATGCCGGTGATGACCGATAGGCCTGGGCGAGGCGTCGACTTTGAGCTCTTCAGGGATGATTTCAGAAGCTGGCCAGACTTTTTGCGAATCATGCTCGGGGTCTCGTTGGGAGGAGCAGACTTGTTGGAGGAAGAGGAAGGTACATCGGGGACGTGAGACTCTGAGAAGTGCCGCGCCATTGAGCCATCATAGTTTGAGCGATAGCGAGGGGGTCTCGGAGTGTCGAGCTCATCCGAGGCCGGCGGGGATGCGGGGCGGGGTTTCGTGTCTTTCTTCGCCCTTGCGAGGTGCAGAGTAGGTGATGGAGGGTCCAGAAGGGACGCGCTGGACGACCGGGGAACACCCAAGACCCTTTTGGGGCGAAGAAAGATTTTGGAGCTGGAGCTGGAGCTGCTGGACGACGAGGCATCCGACGAGCTGGAAGAGAAGTTGTCCGGGTCGATGGAGGACAGCCTTTCACTGGCCTCCGGCGGCGTGGCTCGCTGGACGGTGATGGCGACGGGACTGACAGCCAGGGGAGGCGACTGTGAGAACGCTGGCAGCGGCATACGCGACGCCGAGGTGGTGCGTCTGGGTATGTGCGGAAGGGGGCAGCCTGCGAGATTGGAGCTGAGCGAAGGCATCTGGGAGGTGAGCGTCGCAATCATGGATGACCTGTGGACGGCGGTGAGAAAGCTGGCTGCGTGCGCCAAGAGCGATACGAACCTCGCCTAAGAAAAACGGTGGACGAAAGGGTGAGACAGGGGAGTGATAAGGAGTGGTCCCCGCGGATAATGCACAAGATAGGATCGAGGACTTCTGGGAAGCAGATGTCAACGCCAATGTTAAGCCTATGCTAAATACAAGGTTAGAGTCGCCAAGCTGGCGGATGGTAGCCACGATACGCACCAGGATGGCCGGAAACTGGACACTGCACGCTGCACTGCTCTGGCGTATCGAGGCTCAACGGCAGCGGTAGTTGGGGCGAAGTCGGCGCGACTTGGATGGGTCCAAAGAGGCTGCGGAGGCGGCGAGCGACGGCGGGAAATTAAGAGAATATACTGACAAAGCAGCGGGTGAGCGTGCGGGCGAGACAGGGCAAGATGGACGCGTACCGCAGGATTAAGTAGGCGTTGGCCGCGCGGGTCAAAGCAGGAGAAAAGAGAGAAATGGCGGGAATCCCGGCCGCGTCAGATGATGGACGCCTGTGGGATCACTCTGACAGTGCACGCCAGAGGGAGACCACTGCACCAGGCCCGGGTAAGCTTTTTTCTTAGATGCAGCACGTGCGCACCACTGCGATGACGCATAGTCCCCGTCATCCGCCTCCCATCAATGTCGCCCGCCCTGGCTTGTTCAGGCCGCCGGCGCCAAGCACGCCACCGTTGCCATCCACAATCATTCTGATGCCTGTTGCTTTTCCTTCAAACAGTAAGAAAAGTTGGCGAAACAGTGCGCTTCATTCTGATGCGGACACGGGTACTTCGCACTTGGTGACGGGCTGTCATTCCTACGCGCTCGCCACAAAGGATCCTCTGTGCCATCGTGTGTCAGTGTGTGACCCTGGCGAGAACATCGTGCTCTCGTAGGCGAGACTGTACTCATCAACCACACCTGGCTCAACCAATCACCGCTTCCGTCTTCATTTCTCGCCTTACCTGGAAAGTTGACCCACAGTCTCGACGAAGAATGTAGACCGTTGACCAAAGCTCGCTACTGTTTCCGCCGTGGCGTCAGGCGCGTCCGTTGATCCGTCGGATCTCGATCATTGATCATCCGAGGGCGCGCCTTCTCTTCGGGTGTTCGGGTGACCAGTGACGCACCACTGCACGTCGGCATCGATATCCGAGTACAACAACATGCCCAGGTCTACGCTCTCCTCTCGTCTACCGACACGCAAGGAGCCCCGTCTACTGCTTGGACAATCCCCGGCGCGTTTACAGCATCGCAATGACCAAGTGGCTCAACGGACCATGTGCATACGTCGACGTATTCCAGGCTCACAGTGGCGCCACACATGCTCAAACTCGAGTCGACCGGCAGGTTCGGAAACACGTCAGCACTCATCTCACAAACTCAACGCGAACTTTGGCAGTGAAACAAGTAGCCCAAGCTTAGCTTAAAACCTTGTCTTTCTACTAATAGCGATCTCAGGTCCGATGCATCGAGTCCCGCTTGTGCGTCTCGTCAGACAGCTCTGATGCAGGAATACATTCCTCGGTATACTATATGTAATGTGGGGCATTCCAAAGAACGTACGACAACGCCCCGGCGCTCATTTTTACGGGCAAGTTTAAGTGACGCGCATTCCATTCAGCTTCGTTCATTTTACGGGCCCAATATACGCGCTGTATACGCGTATTGTTATTGCGGCGTATATGGCTCAATCTTCCTTTTCTCTCGAGGCAACAGTTACATAGGCAATGGGCCCGTCTTGTGTCCATCGTACGCACATTGGATCCCGCAACGACTTCGGTTTGTCTGTTTTGGCGTCCCACCAATTCTACAGCACTTGTTGCCGATTGCCAGATCGTTGACCTGGCCTCGCTCCATGACAAAGAACTCGATCCTCGACGGAGCTGCAAGAAGAGTAGCCTTCTGCTGTTGCCGTGAGTCAAAGACTCTGCAGACGATTCTGGAAACGGTCATTGCCCTCTCTTCGTTCCTCCAAGTCCTAGCTGCACGGTCCTTGGGTATCTCAGGCTCTTCCACCCAGATCCAAATACAAATTTGAGCTAGTCGTGGTGTGTCTGAGTGTGTCTCAACTCATCTGAAGAATACTTTCCTCCGCTTTACTCAACTCTTCATTACATATCATTATCTCAACCTCTCAACACATTCCCATCCTCATTCATTGGATTACCCACACACTTGCAAGAAGAGATTCGGAAGAACTCAGATTCGGAAGAACTCAGATTCGGAAGAACTCCTTCCGAGTCCAGACGCAACGCTGATTGGAGGCTTCTCTGTCACTAGTACTTACTCTTACTCTTAGTAGGTTCCTTCTGCCAATGCCCATGGGGTCGACCGCCTCACAACGCGCGTCACTGTGCACCCTATACGTAGTACGGCGGGGATTGTCGATACCAGACACTTGGCGCACTCAGGAGCCCACAGATCGAGGATTATGACGCTTGGGCAGGCTTCATACTTGGCTCTTATACTTATAGCGGCAACCATCGGGCGGCGCCATCCCCGCCCTGACCCTACAGTCGTCATCAAGGTGCGCTGTTGCGATACACCCAACCGTTACTTATTCTGTGCCAACGTACCCTGGAGCCAATGACCATCGGCGCTTGGTCTGACGCGAGTGGCATGCATCCATCGATTGTGGGTATTACCCGGGATCAGAAGGTTTGAACCTTACACTGACTTCAACGCAAAGGCCTAGGCCTACCTGTCCCCGGCTCCGTCATGGTGAGTGTGCGTAGCCTGTCACGATCATAGTACATGCGTCAATCAGAGATAAGACTACAGCAGCTTGTAAGTCCACATTTAACACCCAACCCCGACTCGCTCTCATCATTCAGTGCTCCGCTGTAGGACTTACGCCCGTCCGTCACAAATTCAGATTTACAGAAAAGCTCGTAATGGAATCTGGAAAGCCCCACTGGGCCCTGGCACTGGCAAATTGAATCTTATCTCTGCCAGCGGTCCGTGTGGACGTCTCGCTACAACGAGTGCGCAACGAGGCACTGACATCTTCAAGTTCAATATCAATGTCGGCACTCCTCTCCTCATCACGTTGCTCGATGATCTTCTGTGCCAGTGGCGGGTCCATCTGCTCTTCGAAGTCTTCGGTCGCCTCGAACTATCCTCTTGGTACTGCACCCTGCCAGTGAACTGGTTTGCAGCTGCTTCACCCGATTCGAGTGGCTTTTCTCCGTCCAAGTCGTAATTATGGTAGATTTGTCCCTGCAGAAAGAACGCCGTGGATCGCCGTTTTGATGGATTTTCGTTGAACCGACTTTGACGCTGGGTTTTCAAGGCACAGCGGGTTAATCTACAGTACGCCTAGTTGATGACGACCAAGACTCACGACTATGGGTATTAGTGACCTTACAGACGCTGAGTGATTGTCCTCTCCTCATCGTTCCCTCTTCCTATCGCCGCGGCCCAGCCTCGAAGAATCGATGTCTATTTTGGTGTGGTTTGCGTTTCTCGGTGGGTTTCTGGGTCCATTTACACGGCGCAAATACATCGATACTGCCAAGATAAGGAGGAACGTTGACATATACAGGTACTCAGTCACAACTGAGACTTTGCCCTTTGTCCTACTTATCCTCATGGAATTGTCCCTTCCCACCTGACGTCCGCAGGATGCCTTCAGGTTCTACCCGTGGATTTCAAGGACGAGATCAATTAATCCTTACAAAGTCTTGTGTTCTCTTTGTCTCCGTGGCCGCCGAAACATGGTAGGCTCGTATTCTCGATGTCTGGTACTGCACACCTGGTACCTGCAGCGATTTCGACTTTCCTTTGTGACAAGGTCTATGACGCATTTATGTATTAGCTATAGGGTGACACTCCGTGTCCTTGATGTCCTCACGAACTTTCCAAAAAGGACTCCGAGCCGAAAAGAATTCAAACTTCCTGATCCTGCCTGATCCTGTCATCGGTCTTCAACGGTACGGCTTCTGAATGATCGCCATTAATCACTATTGCTGGTGCACTGGTGGCTTGTGGTGTGTGGTGTGTAGTTGAACTGCCGCAGGCCAAGAAGGTTCCAGCAAGCAATTGCCGAGTAGTAGAAGAATCATAATGTCATTCGCGGCTAGTTGCAAGGGCCGTTCTCCGGATGGAGACACGATCTCCTGTTAGATTGTCAGCTGGCGTAACAGGTGTTAGCATGATAGCACCTGTAAAATCGTGAGAATTTACCAATGAAAGAACGAGCGCTTAAGCAGGCGCTTGGTAGCGATGATTGCATCAGGTGATCGTAGTTCTTCCTGATCGGACGCGGAATTGCTGAAGCCAGACTCGTCAAGTTGGCGGCGCAACAGATACGATCCATCTTCCTCAATTCCGAGCCCAAGAATCAGTTAAGAAGTTCTAAAGATACAGTTGTCAAACATTCGTAAGTATTAATGATTCTGCGATAACGGTTATAGTACAATACAGTTAGATACACATGACGATCCCCACCCCGGAATTCGTTTCATCACCACGTCTCGTCGGAGGGTGTGGCGAGCCTGCAAAGGGAGGACGAAACTCCTTCAGCTCTTTGAGATATTGATGCCGAATTGAGGCGCGAAGGGCGTTTTGACTGTTCTTGGCGAACATATACACACGCTGTCCGCATGCCCGACGAGACCGTAAAATCGCTACATACTCCTCCCTCCGCGGGACGAGCCCAGATTGAGCGCGAATCAATCTTGTACCAGATGGGCGGACGGATCATCGACGGAGCCTCTCTCGTTCTTGCTCCACTTTCTTCGCGTGTTCGCCTAGAATGAATGTTCAACGACAAAACTTTCAACACAAATGCTAAGCGAAGACGTACCAGCAATAGGGAAGAAAGCATTGAGACAATTCATGGCATTGCAGATGACATCCAACTCCTGCTCAGCGACAGCGATGGTGAAAGCATCAGGAGTGACGAGGTTTTTTCCTGCTTGGCTTATCGTTCGCATGTACTCTTTGGCGACACATGTCCAAGCCGCCTGTGAGCGAAAATTTGTAAATGAATTACGACAATGTCTCGAAAAGGCGGCCCGACTCACACTCAGAGTAGGGTCAAGGAACTCATAGTCCGCGTCACTGAGTTGTCGGATCAGGGACATGACGGTTCGCATGGCTTTGCTGGCCTCCTCCTCGTTAATGTCCTTGTAGAGATGAATCACGGTGACGTTCACCGAAGTGTGAATCGAAAACAAGTCGACATCGATGTAGGGTGCCTGCAGACGCCAAGGTTCGTACCCAACGAACATAGGCAAAGCACCGAGGAGTCGCTTCACCGCCAGCTCAGCGGAATTGTGTTGTGCCCAGTATGTCTCGTCCTTATTGGCATCTATAGAGGAGATCGCCAGTTTTTAGGTTGATGGTTTCAATCAGTGATGAACTTACTGCTGAGCCGTCCTGATCGCTCCAGCAATGCCACAGCCTTCGCCCGCAGCGCCGGAATGTACTTCGCAGGTTCCTAGCAACATTCAGTACACCTCGGGCATTCGGGCTCGAAGGAATGACAACGTACAATGTTATCCTGAGGTGAAGGCATAGGCCAAGGTGTCTTGATGCGCGCGTGATTGCTGTCCCCATCTGGTAGTGCTAGTGGGAGACCATTGGCGATGGTCCAGCAGCGGTCCACAATGAACACCTGCCAGAACGCGGAGATTCGATTGCGCATCTCTTCTCGACTGCGCGGCGGCGGGATGGGGATGGGCGTTTGCGCGTTCGTCTGCATGCCGCCCTCAGGCCCCCCAAAATGCGCCGACATCTGATGCAGGCCCAGGCCAACGGCAAGTCGCGCAGCTGAAAATGCGTGGCAGTATCCTTCCAAGAATCGACAGTTGATGTACAAGTACACAGCTAGCAGACATGAGGCTTCGATGATGTCGACCAGGCGATCAGAAGTGTCCAGCGCGGCCGTAATATCATTGAGTGCTTTATTGAAGAAGGTAGTCTCGAGCTCAGAATAGTATGGGGAACGGGCAAAGTGGCAACCTAGGAGGTAGATGGCGTTCAGCAGAGCCGGGTGAGGCTCCGGCAGGAATAGGTTGTGTGGGGAGGATTCATCGAAGCGAGAGACATCGCCTTCGAACCATAGCTGGTGTCGATGTGATATGAAGATGTTCATCCTGCACATCACAGCGTTGTCAACATCTGTGCTCCGATGACCACGAACTGAGCACTCACAGATGGGTTTTGTGGATGGACGGGAGTGGGGCTTTAGGATCCCAGTGCGGTACCCCTGCAGCCGTCGGT
Source organism: Strobilurus pachycystidiatus (assembly GCA_019915135.1). Lineage (NCBI taxonomy): Eukaryota > Fungi > Basidiomycota > Agaricomycetes > Agaricales > Physalacriaceae > Strobilurus > Strobilurus pachycystidiatus. The sequence goes on from JAHLMK010000001.1 coordinate 5,620,848, forward strand.
GGTTGGAATTCTGCGGGCACAGAAGAGAAGTCGTAATTGCTCTCGAGGTTAACTCGTTCCAACGAGTCGAAGAAGTTGGGGATTAATTCGGAGCTGGACGACGAGTTGGAAGAGCCTGGCGGCCAGGGATAGTCGGCGGTGCCTGTATCTCCGAGCAGACCGGAGATTGTCAGATCGACAGAACTTGATGAGGACGTGGGCGAGTTGTTGAAGGAAGTGGGCGGCCAGGACGCGGATGACCGGTCGGGCAGGGCCATCGCGCCCGGCGCGGCAACAAATGCGGCGGGGTCCTTGTCGGAGCCAAAGGAGGCGAGTAACGAGTTAGAAGGAGACGACGCGGATGATGCGGGCGAGGGCATCGAGCTCGAGCTGGCGCTGCCGTTGCCACCTGTTTGCGCGTCGGACTCGAGTTCCCGTAAGCGGCCCTCGAGGCCAGACAGCTTCTCGAGGAGCTTCTGGGTGCGGCTCTTAACGGTGGCATCATCGTACTCGCACTCGGCGGAGCGGTTCATCTTGACACATTGTCGGCAGACGGGGCGGCCTCCGTCACATTTCTGTATGGCGGTCAGTCGACCCACTACGCGCGATGGTCGATGCTGCTCACCAGCTTGCGCTTCCTGTTCGGCCGTCAATGAGGAGAGGAGCACATGAGGATCGGCAAGATCTACTGACCGACAGCATAGGCATGCTAGACCACGGGCGAGAGGTGACGGTGCCTTGGGCATTGTGAAGCGACAGCAGTAATAACTGAAAGGAAAAGGGCGCTGAAGAGGACGTTATAAGAGCGCGTAGATGATGGAAAGTACAAAATGATCCGCATACGCAGAGCTATGTATTATATATGTTGAGGGTAAGGGTTGGGATGACACATGGGCGCGCACATGTTGCCATTGCAGATCTGTGTCCTGTGGATCATAGATGGTCGTAGCCCGGCAACTTGATTTGAGAGCGAAATCTTGTCTTCCGTTTCATCTCCCAGGCTCGAGTCGAACTCAGTCGGTTTACAAGCGAGTCGGAAGTGCCGGGGTTTTCCCGTGCTACACACTTCCTTCCCTCCCTTTCAATTTGGTGACATAAAGTGCCTTCTGCTACAACCTCCGTCCTCGCGTCAAAGCTACCCAACTGATTTGGGATGTCTCAGATTTATACGGACATGCCTAGACATGCCTCCATAACTATCAATCACGGACAGGGCAATCTCTGGATAATGATAATCTCATGGAGCATGCCCCCCATTCCATGATCATTCGGCTGAGCACTGAATACTCGTCCAGCAGTACCACGATCGTACCTGAATAAGTCCACCGAGACAGGGAGGCGGGGGCAAGAATTATCCAAGTCGGCTCAAAGAAGGTATTACTTAACTGATTTCGTGGTCGGCTAGCGAGTACTCTCTAACGGCGCATTGACAACTAGTTGGGGTGGGTCCACTCCCTACAAGCCTTGGAGGTTGTGTTGGACGGTCTCCTGGATACCTCACGTCGCGTTTGTGACCACAGTGCACCATCGCGATGAACCCGCGAAAGGCCATAGTCTGTGTGTCTTTACCTGTGCGCCAATTGTTACCGTCGAGCGGGAGATTGTCCCCCTGCAGCGTTGTAGATCTACAGTTGTTGAGTTGATGATGACATCGTCGCTGCCCTGACCTCAAGCTTCAAGACTCGAGTTCAGTCTTCAATTGTGCGATTCAGATTAGTTCTGTGATTGGACGCCACAGCCGCTCCAGGAGTCGTCGTCCCCCAACCGGCGACCCCTACCACATGCAGTAAACTATTGCTTGCCTACAAAAATCTTCTTCATGTTGTCCCAAACGACCGGTGGTGATTGAGCCGCGTCGATGCCATGCCACAGGCCCTTGGCCTTGTAGTAATCAACAACGGGGCCAGTCTGCGAATGGAAAACAGTAAGACGCTTGCGCAATGCCTCGACATTGTCGTCTGAGCGTTGGATCAGGGGCTCGCCGCTGATATCGTCGGTCATTGGCTTCTTGGGAGGGCTGAGAAAGAGTCAATGAATTAAACGTCGGCTAAGTGCGTGAGAACCACGTACTGGAATTCCTTGTGGTACGTCCGCCCGCTGGCAGGATGAATGAGGCGCCCCGTAATACGCGAAATGAGCAGCTGATCATCAATTTGGAGCTGGACAACGGAGTCGAGTTTCTCCTTGCGCTGTTCGAGCATGCCATCGAGTTTCTGTGCCTGGGGAACGGTGCGAGGGAATCCGTCAAGAACGAAGCTATGGTAGCTGTGTGAGCCAGTGGGCGCCAGACGCGTAGCGGCCTGGACCTCACCCATTTTTGCACTGCTTGTTGTTCTCCAGCTGGTCCTTGATCATGTTGACCATGATATCGTCCGAGACGAGGCCGCCCTGGTCCATGATCTTCTTGGCTTCAACACCGAGCGGCGTTTTGGCAGTGACTTGCTCACGAAGCATGTCACCGGTCGCCAGGTGGCAGATGCAGAAACTGTCGCGAATCCGGGGAGCCTGTGTGCCCTTTCCTGCGCCAAAGTTGAGCGGATATGCCGCGCCAAGAGCACACGTAGACACGTACCCGCTCCCGGCGGCCCGACGAGGATGGTCCTGAGCTGCGTGGCAGGGCTCGGGACGGCGGCCTTTGCCTTGTTCTCGAGGGCGCCAATTTTGGCGTTGAGCTGCGCGACGAGGCCCTTGAGGTATTCGAGTTCATCTGTGGCACCCATTGTGGACGATCGAGCGGTCGAGAAGGCGCGCAATGGACGAGCTAAGAGTACCACGAAAAAGTTTACCTCGGTCGCGCCAGCGAACGTCACGTCGGGTCGGACCGGCACTCCGCCCCGACCCCAGGCAAGGATGTTCGGCCCGGCGCAGCGCCACCGGCGGACTCCGAGCGGACTCCAGCGGAGTCACACTGGTAGCCCATCGCACGCCGCACCCTTTTGCAACTGTCTTGAATGTGATCTGCTATCAAGTGAGCGCCAATCGTGGATCCTCCTTCAAACGCGGTGTTTGTAAGTGGAGAGGACCTGAATCTTCCGTCTAATATTGGAGGAAAAGATGAGATACGCCTACCACGGAGCCTGCATTCGAAGGTTGAATCGTGAGTACGCATTTTACCGCCGACTCTGCCGTCCACTCATCGGTTACCGTAATAACCTAGAATCTATCTAACATGTTCCTAGGCTCGGAAAGTTCCAGGCGGTACGCAACCTTGCTTGTCATTGGCGAAATTGTTTTGCATAAACATTGAATGCTCATGCATGTACAATAGTCTATAAGATACTGTACAGAGGATGTACCCGGTCTCGACGGTATATCATGGACTCGGAAATCATTGGCATCCATCTGTAGGCTTCTATGGACGAGGGCGAACACACTCGAGGTCCACGTCCGGACAATGGAGACCTCGAGTTGAAGATGTGGCGGCGGACCGGTAGAAAATTTGCAGCGGTACTTGCCACGATGTACTTTTGGCGGCGGAATTTCGTGGCCGAGCTGGCAGATAAAATCTTCGGGTCTTCGTGTGGCACAACGATGACAGATGGACTGGGACCGCGTTCTCCTGTAGGCTCTCTTTGGAGATATATTCGGTGCACCGCTCAAAGGTTTATCTTCTCCTCTGCGTCGAATCATCACGGTGCGTCAATTTCCTACTTGCTTGTTCTGATCGCCGTTGTTTCGCCATCATCAAGTCAATTGTCAAAACAATGCTCGCGAGGTCATGCATCATGTTGTTCCAACAAACAACCTGTGGGGGCGCGACTCCTAACTTCATCTCCGCGGACCTCATGCAAGATTAAACCATCGCGTAACGCTTGTGCGATTCCAAGTCGGCAGTATGGGGAAATCGGGCGCAGAACAGAATGTCTCTGTAAGGTTTACGTCCAGTCTTCGGTATCCAGAGCGTCTCGACTGCTATCCAGGGTGGCTCTTAGCTTCTCGCGAGTTTACGTTGCTCTACCTGTCTGTAAGTCCAGTCCATTGACTTGATGTTACTCCTGTTCACGAGAGACTAGTACTACCTCCTTTCTTGCTCATTTGTTCCGAATGCTTGGCGCCCAGTACCTCTATTGCCTCGGCCTGTATACTACATGCGCCGAGCAGAAGCACGCCTTCACGCAGCCGACAAAAAATGTAGGGTCGTATCAAGAAGCTGCCCTCTCCGCATTTAGCAATCACCGCTAGTTTTTCGCGTATCTACACGTTTGACTTGACGAAGATGCCTGCCAATCTCGCCCTCCCTTAAGTGATAACAGCTCGGTCCGAGGATCACTGTTCACTTTAGTGTCCGTCCGAGGGTGAACCGCCACGCCTCTCATCCCACACATTCTGAATCCCTGAGCTCCCAGCTATTTCCGCTCTATGCAGTGATCCTGAACTTTCTTTCAGTAAGTACACTCTATAGTGTCAGCCGCTACACATTCAGATGACCCTTCGCCGCAACCATAGGTCCCCACATTCATGACGCGACCCCGTCCAGTCCTGCTTCTATTCGTAAAGTAAATTGCCTTGTCGGCCTCGTTGCAAGGAATTGTACGGATCGCGCAACGGGCCAGATTTACAAGCTGCCAGGACCACCCCAAATGCCGATCATAATCGTGTATACGCCCCAATGGAAATCAATGTTCGCCATCAATGCCACACACTGTGGCCCACTCTCGGTGTGTCTCCTTGCGGTACTCGACGTAGCTGCCACCGTTCATACAATCACAGCGATGGTCTGCTTCGTCTTACGACTCTTACCAACGCCATCATTTGGAGCACATTGTGCACTGTGTCTAGAAGCTCTTCGTGCAGGTATATGTGGAGTAGGATACGGAGTTCCTTTGTGAGTCCACCACATAAGATACACTCGACTCTACTGAACTGAAGCTTGATTTCTCTCACTGGTGACTCTACTCTATCCCAGAACGTCTCCATCTCCGGCTATTTGACTTGACAAGCTCTGACATCCGCATTAGTTGTCATCGCTTGGGTCATAGCCTATCAAGAAGACTCTGGACTGTGGACTTCAAATGGGTGATGTGTGTACGTTGGTTGATTCAAGTTCGTGGACTTATCTCAGATAGACCTCATCTCCGGTCAGTTCCCATCGGTTTTCGCGCTTTGACAGTGCCTGCCATTGCGTAGATGTCTAGACCGAGCTGTTTGTGTTGTGGCGCTCAGCGAGGCACGGATCTATCTCTTGTTGGATGCGACATTTACGTGGCTGCCGCGCGTCGGGAGCTTCAATGAAGCGACAGCACAACCGAATGTCCACTGGCAATTGCTACTTTCCGACTGTCCAACAGATGGATCGCGCTGACTCGGAGATGATTTGGAGGCATCTTGGCTGTAACTCAGGCTGATCGGACCAGATCTTCTGGAAGGCTATGGAGATACATGTTCTTCCAACTTTGATAATACTTAACGAGTGAACTTCGGTGTCAGACTTCGGAACGAATTGGCGCGGAAACAACATGTACGCATCTCCATTAAAATTGCCTCACCGTCTTTCTTCCCAGGCCAAACCCGCGAACCACGAGTTTGATATCGATATCAGGGCTCTGAAGGAGTGTGACTCGCCTAATTCGCGTCTTCCTTCCTTCCCGTCACCTCAGGTTCATTTCCCTCGCCGCCTGGCACTTCTTTATGAATTGAGCCATTGTACAGGATACGTCGCGCCCCCAAGGTTCCAGACCCTTACGAATACAGCTATTTACATCGATCGTAGTCGCGTCGCGTATTCTGAGGCGTAAGTTCCGAACTGGCAATTGGCGCGGTGGCATGCAGTACAAGGATCACTTAACGAGATAAAGTTCGCACGTATACTTATCAACACGGGAAGATCCGAGTCGAGGACCACGGCGTGGGTTTGTAGAAATGTTTCCAAAGCGAAGATAGTGAGTGCTCCCGTGGTGCAAGTCGGATGATGGGCGCGTTGTGGATGTCGGAGGTGGGACTCGCTGCAGGGGACAAGACATCTATATCAGTGGCATAATAATCTCACTCTGCATGAGCAGAAGTCTATCGCGGCGGGGTTGAGTAAGTCGACACTCGAGGATACTCACCTGATACGACGTATTCTCGTCGACGCCGAAGCATACGTGGACGCCGGGGAATGTTACAGTATGTGCATTACTTCGAATTCTCGAGCTCGGGGTATGTATGACATGAACAGTGGACTGTCATATACCATTTGCGTCGGACGGAGAACCTCTTTGTAAGAAGGACCGGAAAGCAACCGGAAAGCTATGACAATGCAAGAAAGCGTGAGAAAATATTACTCTTAGATGCTTGCGCGTAGGCCGTGGGAGCTATAAAAGGGACACACCTAGGAGTACGAGGAGCACAATCAAAAACCCCATGACGAGCTTTTACGAACCACCCGCCAACGCCAGTGCGGCGCACAAAGGCTTCGCACAGTACGTCAATGCCTGGGATGGGATGGACATGGATGCAGTCACCGCCAACTTCGATGAAACACTTGAATGGACTATACTACCCACATCACTTGGAGCGCCGTCCCTCAACAAGGCCCAAGCGGTCACGTACCTCAAGACCTTCCTGCTACCAAAGGTCACCAGTTTCAAAGTACGTTTCGTATGTGCGCTCATGCACGTTGTTCCGATGCCTAACATGATATTCTGTAGTTCGACATTCTGAAGGTTACTGAGGCAAATGATCATACGATTATATCGCACGTACGTACCAGATTTGTGCGAGGAAATCGGCATACTGACTCGATACAGCTCAAGAGCCAGATACAGACATCGTTTGGACCTGGGCTGCAGAACGAGTACATGATGGTATTGACCATGGTGCCTTCCAAGGTCGAAGGGGAGCTTCCGAAGATATCATCGTACACAGAGTTTGTGGACAGCCAGGCAACGAACGCTTTCAGAGAATTGGTTGCCGAGGCAGATAAGGAGAAGGGGAAGAGCCAGTAAGTTACGGATAACAGCAGATTATGAAATGATGGTGGCTCTGATGACACGCCGCTTTCCTGGTGATCTGGCAGCGTCGCTGAGCCTATTGAGAAGTCGCAACGCTACTACAAAGCTGCAGATTCCGGTTCATTTCCTTCCCTCAACTTCTGTTCGGCAGCTCGGAACTGGACAGCCGCAAGCTGTTCATGACCTCTGCTTATGTCAAGAACTTCGGAAATTCCCGAGAAGTCCACGAACGAGATTATTAGAAGGTCTCCTTCTGGCAAGTCCGGAAACAGAACTGGATGGCCAACTGAAGACTCGAACTCCGAAGAAAAAGACAACGCCGTGTCCGCAAGATCGAGCTATGGCAAAGACAAGACACGTGGCACCGGTCCATGTCTGCACATCACCACCACGACTTCACTGCCGCGAACCGAGAACACTTCGACGATCATGCGTCATCCTATGACCGTGCATCCTCGTTAGCATTGGCGAAGAGGTAAGTTGCTTTGTATCATGGACGAATGTTCGGATGGCAATGATGAACGGACGCCAGAGTGGGAAAGGCGATTCTTCGAGCGCTTCCATTCGACGATGAGGAGACGACAGTGATGGACTTCGCTTGCGGTACAGGTATGCTGAATCCGTGCCCCGTCAGGAGACGCTGGGCTGACGCTTTCTTTAGGTCTGCTATCGCGAGAGTTGGCGGCAGAATGCAAGCGCATTGTAGGGGTCGATATCAGCGAGGCAATGGTGGCGCAATTCAACGAACGCGTCGATAACCAAGGGATCCCTCGGGAGGAAATGGTTGCTGTCTGTGCTAAGCTCAGGGGCAAAGAGGGCGAGCTCGGCGACGAGAAATTCGACGTGGTTGTCGTGAGGTTTATCGCCTATTGCCTCTTCAATATTGACAACATCAAGCAGTGTTCAATGGCATACCATCATCTCGTCTCTCCCGAGGACACCACCAAGATTCTGACTCGTTTCCTCCGGCCCGATGGCTGCCTGGTGGTTGTTGACGTCAAGACGCGGGGAAAGGCGGCATTGAACCGTCATCCGGACATTGTGGTGCATACGGAGGGATTCACGGAGGAGCGCATGCGGAATATGTTCATCGGAGCGAGCCTGTCGTTCTCATTTGCTGCCATTTCCTCTGCCAAGATGGACGGCGTTGATGTCGATATTTTTCTGGCCAAAGGATGCAGAGTTTAGAGAAATAATGGAGAGTAGAAGCGAACTGACCGTGTCTTGCAGTACATCACTGGGCCTTCGTGAATGGCGAAGGTGATGGACGCCAAGATGCTGCATGACGATGACAACGTCGGGATTGATCATGGTAAGAGCGGAAGCGGCGGCTTTTTCTCACGGCCATTGGCTTCACAATTGGTATGGCGATGATCGACCTATTTCTTGTCCAAACTAGCGTCATCTCAGTGCCATACGATTCCCGGGTACTCTTGGACTTTCCTGCCGTCGTTCATCACGCTCAATGCTTGCTGTAAGACGTGAGGACCAGAGCGACATACGATCCTCCACTAATTCGTTACTTGACCGCTGCGCCAACCACAAAGCCTTGCTCGATGAAGCTGAGGCTCTGTTCGTTCGGGCAAGAGCTACTCTCATAACAAACTCCCCAGTGGTGAGAATCTCAGAGCTATCAGCATTAACGTCATGGTCATCATGCAGTCCCCCCGGCATCGACGCGTAGACTGGCTGCGCTGTCACCTTCCCATTCGTTCATTGCTTATGATTGGGACCGACTCCTGCGAAAACTCTCGAGGTCACGATTGGCCGCGCGGATGACGTGTAGCCAAACTACTTACCATGGCAGGTGGGAAGCCGCTTTCTTCTCTGCGAGGCACTTCGATGTCAGCAGGATGATCGCTACTATACAAAACGGATGCGCGGCTGTTGGTGGCACTACGTGATGCCAATCACGACATGTAGCTTCATAAATGGCCCCAACCTCCCCCGCATAGCTCTACCCTTCCCGTCAACTTCCCGTCATGTATCTTCTCCTCACATTCTTGAAATTACTGGCCGCCCTTGGGGTGATCTTCCTTATTTTTGCTTTGCGACAAATATACAACTACTTCAACTCGCCGCTGAGGCACCTCCCAGGACCCCCATCCCCGAGTCTACTGTGGGGTCAAATGAGGGAGCTGCGGAACAGTGTCGGTGACTTTTGTATCTCTTGACCGTGTCATGCTTACGCGCGGTGAAGGATTCCACCGTCCTCTTCACCAAGTGGTTCAACGATCACGGATCGACGTTATCTTTTACCGGGTTCTTCTCTGTGAGTGTCTCATGCCGCGACTGTACTCGAAATCTAACGCAACTCGAAGGGGCATCGCCTGATGACCCAGGACCCAAAAGCTATCGCCCATATCCTAAATAATGCATACGACTACCCAAAGTCAGAAGGAATGCGTTACAACCTTGCACGTCTCGTCGGGCCTGGTTTGTAGGATTGTACCTGATGTTTACATTCAACTCATCCTTCTCAGGTGTTCTTGTAGTGGAGGGGCACGACCACAAACTACAGGTGCGTGGCCGAGTCGGCCGTTTACAACTCTGTTACCCAGATTAACACCGCATTATAGCGCAAAGTTATGGTGAGATGTCGTCGTGGTAAAGGCCATTTAGCCTTATCTGACGTGTATATAGAGCCCCGCCTTTGCGCCTTCCCACATCAAAGAACTCACCGCTACGTTCATGGACAAATCTCTTCAAGTAAAACAGTCTCGTCTTCCTTTTCCGTCGACTCATCCTGTCCTAGCTACGTGACATTCTACTGACCGAATGCGCCAATTCGAGAGACAGCGTGCTGCGCACCGACGCTCTTTCCTGGCTCAATCGAGTGACACTGGACATCATTGGTCTGACTGGTAAGTTCTGCTCCGTATTGTGAGCAGCGGCTCAAGGGCATTAGGATTCAACTACTCCTTTGATTCCCTGAACCCGGATGGCAAGCCAAACGATCTCAACGCCGCTTTCTCGGAGATCTTCTCGACTGCCCGGTCTGACATCTTCAGGATTATGCAAGGGTTTTGGCCGATACTGCGCTTAGTTGTAAGTGGTCCGAGCTTTCTATTTTTGACTGGTCCAACGCATGTAACAACAGCCCTCGGTGCAAGGGAAAAGGACCAAGAAAGCCCAAGACACAATGTCTCGGATCGGATCGGATCTTTTGAGCGAGAGCAAAGAGTTCCTGAGGGCAAGTGGCGAGAAGGACAATTGGCGGTCGCGTGATCTGCTATCTCTTCTTTTGAGAGCGAACATGTCCACTGACATCCCAAAAAGTCAGCGCATGTCCGATAAAGATGTGATTGCTCGTGAGTCCACGACTTCGTGGTCTGTTTTTCCCTCTAACATAGCAATAGAGGTGCCTACATTTTTGGTTGCTGGTCATGAGACGACGGCGTCGACGCTTGTCTGGCTTCTGTACGCCATCACGGAAAAGCCTGAGGTTCAACGAAAACTACGAGAGGACATTCAAACTGTACACACGGAAGCACCTACTTTGGACGAGTTGAACGCGCTTCCGTACATGGATATGGTCGTCCGGGAAACTCTGCGTCTATTCTCGCCTGTTTCTGGCACCATGCGTGTCGCTGGTAAGGACGACACAATCCCGTTAAGTAGGCCATACACCGGAAAGGATGGTGTAGTTCGCGATTCCGTTAGGTATGCCTCTTTGACCCATCATATGCTCGTCGTTGACCTGCGCTTCTACAGCATCAAGAAAGGAGAGATGATCGCCATCCCCATCTACAATATGAACACAGACAAGTGCACATGGGGCGAGGATGGCGACGAGTTCAAGTATGGTGTCGTCTTTTTCAATCAGTGGACCATTCTGACCCTACTGTGCGCAGACCGGAGAGGTGGGAGAAGATACCTGAAGCCGCGTCCGCCATTCCTGGCGTCTGGGGTAACATCATGTCGTTCCTCGGTGGTCCCCGCGCATGCATAGGCTATCGCTTCTCTCTTGCCGAGTACGTCACATTCTGCTTCCAGATTCACTTCTCTAATCTATGTCCTAGGACCAAGGCGTTGGTCTTCACGCTTATACGCTCCTTCGAGTTTGAGCTGGGCGTCCCTCATGCCGACATTGGAAAGAAGAGCAGTCTGGTCCAGCGGCCATATCTCAGAAGTAATCCTGCAGCCGGAAATCAACTACCAATTGTCATCACACCAGTTGTGTAGTTACTATGAGATTGATTATTTATTGCTGAATCAAAGATTTCTTTTAGTACACGAGACTACTTACACCTGAGCTATCCAGAAGCGATTACGTGCTGCCTCAGGCTCAAGAGTCAACTGCATCTTACAAGGACTCTCTTTGCAGTGTTGGCCAACATGGAAGGCGAAAGATTGCGAGCATGCCCATTGCTAAGCTATCATGATTCACCAAGAAACCAGAAACTCATTATCAGGGTTCAGGAATCAAATATCCACTATCCCGGGCCTCACTGCTCAGCGCTCACTACTTACTACGTAGTGCGTAGCTGAGTCCTTGTCCGAGTCCCGAGTCCCTGGCCCCTGACTCAAAGCTCAAGCAGTAGGGGACCTTGGTACGGCGCACACCGAGAGTAAGAGGCTCGCCAGAAGAACTTAGACAATCCCATATGTGGTGACAAGAGCCGTTCAGTGTACATCAATGCTAAAGGCAGTAACATCTGATATACGCATGTGCTGGAAGCAAAACGGCGACTTCGCGCGGACAATCTGCGCTAGAGTGAGGATGTTCTGATTCAGTAGCAAAGGTCTCTGAACCTAGCCTGGAAACCCGGCTCTAGTAGCGAAGACAGTCGTTTGCTGTATACTCCGATCCATCCTAAGACGACCTAAAAGCCGGGTGACTTTTGTCCGAGTGCAGCGTCGCTGTAATTGCGAGACCCGGAGCAATGTCCACACAAAGAGCTTAGCGGTGGCTAGAAGATCGACGACCGTGGTTGAGATGGAAAAGTCTTCAAGGGTATGAGGGCAGATAAGATGGCTTGTCACTTGTTGAACTAGACGGTCGTGCCAGAGACTCTGATGCCTGGTAGAAATGTCCTTGTTGAATAATATCATACAATACATAAGCATTCGAATATCTATGTGTGCTAGAAGGTGCGGTCCTTTAAGCGAGCGTCGTTGGATGGTGCGGATCATAGTACGTCTGCTCTTTGGTGGTCATAGGCATGAAAGGTTGCGAATCCGAGTCGTCTGTTGGGAAGAGAGGATGTGTGGGCATCCGCTTCTTCATGTCGCGCTTGGACCGCTTCGTCAAGCATAGCAGAATGCTGAGGCCAACTGCTGCCAGACCGAGCAACCCGGTGCTGATGGCAAGGGCAATTATGGCGATGCTAGGCCTAGAGGCCTTATGGTCCGCTACCGCTGACTCGGACGCCAGTTCTGTGTGGACGTCTTTGGCTGAGTCCGTGTCGGTGCTGCCACGAGCAGCAACAAATTCCTTGTGGGCTATGCAGTCGAGGACTTGTCAGCCAGAACAAGATCTCATGACTGAATAAATACCAACCTTGCGTAGGATCCGTGAGGGGGAGGAACTGCGCATAAGGATCGCCCCTGCTAGTATCACCGGTTAGGATTGCATCTCCAACAAAGTCCCCCATGTTGATGAGCGTGTACGCGTTGTGGACTAAGGCACGTTAACTAGAGATTGTTCAAGCAAAGATGAGGCGCACAAAATATATCTCCAACGAGTAAGTCCTCATCCGGAACGTTCTCTCCCAGTGGTGAAAACTGCATTTCTGGGAGTCAGAGGTCCATCATGAACAAAAAAACCCAACTTACTGTTCCCCGGCAATACCGAACACCGTTGGGATCAGTGAAATTCAAGATATCCCTGGCAAAAGATGAGTTTGAGAATGGACTTGGTAAAGAGTGTACAGTATGTGCGAACATTGTTGTGTCCAAAGGATGGATGGGAATGGTCACACCCCCAATTCTGAACGCGATGTTGATTTCGGCACTGCAGGGTACAACCCAATAGTATGATACGGGCCCGTTGGTGTTGTTAATTCTATGAGCGCCTTCAATCCCACCATAAATCGCGTCACTGATGGAGCTGCATTTGGAGTTGACCGTGAACCGGGTGACAAGAGAGTGTGTACACGTACGGCGGGATCGCGGCCAAACCTGAACCAGTATTGAGACATATTACAGGTTGGTTGGGATGGTCCTTGTCCTTGCCTCCCGTGAAGGGTATCGGTTCACCATCTGGTCCAATGATACCATCTGAATCACCGAGGACGAGGTAAGAGGTAGGTGTCAGTTCCAACTGAACCTTGGGCTGATGGACGACCTCTTCGTATCCTGGAATGAGAGAACCGACGCTCATCTGGCTCGGGGAGACCTCCGTATCGTCAGATTCTTGCGCACAGTCATGAGATCGACCTCAGCCGAAAGAAATCAGGCAAATACTTACCACGTATGCGGTTGAGCAAGAAAGTGATGTAGTTCGGGGTCTTCAAATTTTGCGAGAAAATGTTGTTCAGAGGTCCATAGCCGGTGGGGGAGTAACCAAATGCTTTCCCAATTTGAGAAAACCCGTTTCCTCCGAGGCCAATGATTCCCGGACCCGCTCCGCGGTTATTTTCCGTTGTGACATGGACTGAGGGTTGATAGTAAGATTCCAAGTAGCATCAAACCAAGGACTGCGGCCACAAACTGTAAGCTTGTTGTTCCACAGTATATCCCCCAAATACGAGTTTAGCGGTCTTGATTGGTCCTGTTGATAGCAAGGAGGTACGTAAGAACACCTGCAACTAGCAAGGTAACGTTCTCTTACCTTCTGCTCCAGATCCGTCGAGATAGTCAACACTGGCATTTTTCCCGGTATTGATCGCGCCATTGGGAAGCTTGGTATCGTCAAAAACGTTCGCACTTGGGGTGACCCAAAGATCTCCACTACATGACTGTATTAGTAAGAGTCTGACCAGCCGCACGCTTGTTGCGCACCTTCCCGTGTCAATGTGAACTTGAAATGTTTCCCCTCCAAGAGTGATACTTATTGGTATAATATGCTAGCCCAGTGTTGTTGACTTGGAGGGGAACAACGCTGGAACCGTCTCTACGAAGGTTATGGCGCAAGCTGGACTGCCGTGAGACTGAGAACTCAAAAGCGTTGGAAGACTGGAAGAGGACGAGCAAAAGGAATACAGTGCTGAGGCGCGTCATCTCCTGCCGATGAAAGAAGAGGAAGGAGCGAAAGGCGATGGTCTACTTCACCAGACACCTCTCGCCTTTTGAACAGTCTGCGTGTCTCATCCCTTGATTCAGCCTACGACCTGGAAGTACCGTCCACACTTCAAATAAATGCATGTCAAAACTCGCATCGCCCTCGCCAGGCCCTCGCAAAGACTTCCACCCAGTTTTGATCGGAACCCGGCTTGCAGGGATACGATATCTCCCATGGCGGACTCGGATGCCAGAGCAGCAGCAGACTGCAGAAAAGCTTGCGATAGAAGTTTCGCAAGTGACCTAGAGCTGCGGTGCACTGGCGGTCTCATCAAGTGGCTCATGGCCGTAGGGAGTCAACCAAGCTTGCAACCAAGTTCAACGGCAGACCGCGGCATTGCTCATTCCCACGCGGCCGCGCCCACCATTGATGAAAGGTTGAGGCGCTCAAGGTGATTCCGTCGTTTCAAAATCTGAGCTTTCTGATCACCGTCTCGTTTGGGGGACCCTCATGGCAACGATGGTGGATCAGAGACCATTGAAATTTGAACCGTAATCAGACAAAAGGTAGACCGCCAACCGGGAGTTGAAGCACAAGCCACGAGCTGAGAGCTTAGAGCTACCTTTTTCTCTAACTTTTTCATTGTTCAATGTTCATGCAACAGAATCAAAATTCAACTAAAAACATTTATGATTTCTAGGGTAGTGGGGGGAACCTATGTTTCCCCCCGAAAACGGTTTGACTCGGTAACTAACCGGTTTGGATCCGGTTCCAAACCTCGGAGGGCTGGGAAGGTAGGTTTGGAACCTGTCACATGATAAAATCATGTGATCAGCTGGTAGGAAGCTGTCAAAGCATATGTGGCGTAAAATACCAAGAAAGACACTTGTAGACTGACCAAATGCACATGCAAGTCTCAGCAGCAGCTATGAATGAATGCTTTGGGACTGGAGAGCTTAGAGACAAGACTTCTGAGAGCTGTTTGTGGCCGCCAGATTGTGGCGGGAGGCGGCGGCGAGGCGCGCGGCAGGATCACGTGACAATCTCACGTGAGGGTTTGGAACCGGTTCCAAACCGATATCAACCTGGCGGGGTCGGTACCGAACCGGTTTGGTACCGCCTCTGGAGGTTTACCCCACGGCCCTAATGATTTCAATGTCCCTTGGGACCCCGGACTCGGCGCCAAAAGGAATCTGCCCCAGACAGGTTCGAACTGTCGACCTTCCGATTGAACTTTTAACAGTCGGACGCTTTGACCAACTTAGCCATGGGGCATATGAAAGACAATGTTATTGACCCAACTCAACGTGCATCCCATTGCACCAGGCTTACTGACAACATCCTGATGGGTATCTTCCAATTTTAATTTACTCGCCTGTTACTTCACAGGTAGCTCGGAAGAACTGGTGCAAAGATATTATAGCATTGACTATTACTATGATATACACTATGTTTTATGTGGCGTTAGTCTAATCTTCAATTTTGTCCCCAACAGTGACACGATCTCAAAGCACAACACCAACAGCAATTGTCCTATCAAGTCCATGAGCGCGGAGTGTACGGGTAGGGCGTACATATCCGGGTCGAGGTCTTTCGACCAGAGGAACTTCGTCAATGCCCGCGCGAGGAAGAGCGAAGTGACGACCTGTGGCGGTCAGGTTCAATTCAGTGGCGCCACGGGAAGAGAGTAGACCGGACTAACCGCGACGCAGAAGAAGACCACGGCAAACGTGACAAACACGAACGGTAGTCGTAGCCAGCCGAGGAAGTGCAGTAGAGAGAGAAATATGATCTCTATAGGTATCGTCACGCAGAGCAAGGACAGCATGACGACCTTCTCGCTAGGGTCAAAGTTCCGTATGGCTGATGCAGCAGCGTGCAGTGACGTGGATAGGCGAGACGCAAAGATGGAGCCAACGCTTCCAGGTAACCCTACACAAGTCAAACCAAGATGCGAGCGATGCAAGTTTGGAGCCTACCACTAATGACAACAGCAATCAACGCAAATCCTTCGTATCGGCTAACAAACAGATCCAATACAATACCCGTTCCGCTGCTGATAACCATGGCCCCGAAGAGCGGAGACCAGCCTTGCCATATGAGATCTCTGACATACGAGTTTCGTCGCGTGGTCATGCCGCATGCGATGGCTGACAGAACGACGATAAGGACGAGTATGGCAGGAACGGGTGTGTGCAGGAAGTTGATCAATGCCGTAGACACCAGACCGAGCAGCACTAGTGTGACCAGGTCGCCAAGACACGCTGCGACAGGCGGCGCGATGTTGTCTGGGTCCATGCCAAATCGACGGCAGATAATGACGAGGGTGCACATGAACGAGCCGAGGATGATACTGGATATGCACGCGGACGCCATGGCTGTAGATGCAACCATGATGAATCTACATGGCCATTGATCAGACGCGTAGCATCGAGCACCAAGCCCACTCACACAGCAATGCCTTGCTCCCGCTCCGTGACCGGAGGCAACGCTGGCCGCGGTCTCCTTGCAAACAACATCCTCGCATTGGTCTCCTCCGTGGCAGGCGTCTCCCGCGGAATGATGAGGCCCAGTATGAGCGACACGCATGCAGCGACGAACGACACGACGGTCGCCTGGACCTGCAGCAGCGCCAGGTTGCCAAAGATGATCTTGCGCTGTACTGTGGGGTCGTCGAGTTGGCCCATGTTGGCAGACGTGCCCAGCCGCGCGGAGAGATTCATCTCGAGGTTGCCCTTGAGGTTGAGTACGACGGGAATGATCATGATGAGCTGGTCGATTTCAACCATCGCGTGCCAGCGCTGCGGGGAATACGAGTAAGGAGGCAGTCGGGATGGCATCGAGGACACGCACAGACACATGGTCCAGCAGTTCTCCTGTGAAAAGCAGTCCAATTGTCGTGAATAATAATGTTGGTGCACTCTGTCATGACCTTAGAGATAGACAAGACAGCGATTGAAGGAAAGCACCTGTATCACAATCCCCTTCACCTGCAACCACAGTCCTACTGGTGGTCCTGAACTAGTCTTTGTTGCGCGTTCTCTTCCGCCAAGAAGTGCCTCGTCGTCGCCGTTCTCCTGCTGGCTGTCGTCATCCCTTTCGTAGTCGTCGTCGCGCGTCTGCACTTTGAGCTGTGCGAGCTCGAGCTCATCGTCGTCGGCGTCGTCCGGCCGGTGATAGTCATGGTTTGACATTATGATTTGGGAGTGATGGGTCTTTTGATCTAAATTTATAGACTGTTACTTTATTTAGCTGGGCGTCCTCTTCCTCCCCGGACACTCCGTTTTCGTTTCCGACTCTAAAACGGACGTGATCCGGTACTAGGTCATACATGGTGGTCGCGTCTACTGTCGCCATTCATGGGCCGTATACTAGAGTAGGTCCGCTTTTACTCTGGAGAACGTGTGCATCCCTGCATCTGTAATCGCGCAAGTGTCGAGATTGTGTACCTCGGCTATCTCGACGTCAAAGTAAGAGCACTGTTCCAAAAGACTTGAACCCGTGTATGAACAAAATATAAGTAGATACATGACGATACAACGTGTAAAACTATCGCTACAAAGGATATATGACAACCCTCTTACGAGGACTTGGTATCTTGCAAGGACAACGCCTTGGCCGTCTCCATGGCCTTCCAGAACTCTTCATCTCCATCAGTGTCCTCGGTATGTGACGAAGACGACACATCCCTCTGCGATAATTCCATGACTCTCCTGAGCTGCTCCTCCTCCGAGTCACCTCCACGCGAAGAAGACGACGCGTCCGATTGCGACAATCGCGTAGCAGCCTCGATGTCTTTCGAGAACATCGCCTCATAATCATGACGCGTCAACGTCCCACCATCCAGCGTCCCACTAAAGTGCACGGAATCACCCTCGGTCTTCGCGTCCGTCGAGGAGGGTTCATATGGCGGGGGCTCGTCAGTCGCAGGAGCAGGCTCCTCCAAAATAGCCTGCTCGACCATCTGCGCCATGTGCTCCTTCCTCTGCTGAAGCTGTGCACCCCCCTTCGCCTCCCGGAACTTCTTCACGATTGCCGCCTTCTCCTCGGGCCTACTCTTCCGCACATCCTCGAGTCCCTCCTTGACGCGTTGCACACGGAGTGTTACTTCCAAAACAGACGAGGGATCAGGCTGCACGCTCTTCCATGCACCATACATGGGGTGCGCGATCAGACCGACAATCCCCGCTGCTGGCTTCATTGTTACATTGACAACTGCACGGAGAATGAAAACAGAATCACTTCGACGTCGCGAACACTTACAACTACGCGCAGAGCCCTTGATAGCGCCAAGGAACCCCTCCTTCTTCGCGCCTTCGAATGGTTCCCTCACCAGGCCAGTGATACCATCATAATACCCAGTAACCAATCCCTACAAGTATTCCTGGATCAGCCCAGAACACGTCAGAGGTTTGATTGAGTACCCACCTTACCACCCGCCCTCAGTCCGCTACTAAAGTTGGTGACCTTCTCCGGCTTGCGCACCTCCGAGCCGTACAACTTGGGCGCATTTTGGAAGCCCTCCTGCACCGACGAGACAATCTTCATTACGCCTTGCGGTATCGCTGTCGTCGTATGTATGATACCTTTCACCGGCGAACTGCAGCATCCATCAGCTGTGGGTTTGATAGAGATTGAGATGGAAAGACGCACTAGAAGATCTCTGCGATGCTCGCATAATAATGAGTCACTGTCCAGAATATCGCGCTTCCTCCACCGCTGATAGGATCGGTAACCTCCCTACGTGAGTCGTACTCTTTTGGACGGTGACACTCCAACAGGTTCAGGTCGAGCTGTTTTGCTTCCACTAACGACTGAACGGCGAACGCGCTCAGTTTGAGGCACTACATTGACAGTTCAGAAAGGAGAAGGGCTTCGAAAGACTCGACTTCAGCTTACATGCTCCGTGGACCACCACACAGCAACGCGCGACGGGTCCAAATCGCACCGCATATTTTTGAGCGGCAAGTGCTTGTAGAAACTCTCTACACCTCGGTTAACGCCATCCTAATAGAAATTCAGAATGAGTCAGATTGATGGAGCAAACGATGGGCAACAGGACGTACATCATCTCTAATCTGCTCCCCCATGCTCGCCGCAGCGACCTGTGCCTCCTCACTAATCAAGAACTCGATAGCCTTCGTCAAGCTCTCCACATTGAGCTTCTTGGGAGGAATCGCCGCGGGTCCAGCTCCCGCCTTCGCAATCATGCTGCCCCAGAACCCTTGGTCACCAAAGAACGGCACGACCAGAGTCGGACGTCCGTTGGCCAGTCCGGCGGCAGTCGTTCCGGCACCACCGTGGTGAATCACAGCGGAGACGCGTCCGTTCGCGAAGAGCCAGTCGTGGGGAACATTGCCGAGGAGGAAGATGTGTGATGGGACATCGACACCACCAAGACCACCCCATCCGGCCGATACTAGGGCGCGTACGCCAGCCCGTGCTGTCGCTTCAAAGATTGTTTCTGTTTAAGCAATATTAGAGAGGCGTGTGAAGAGAGGTCAAACTACACTGACTCGACATGGCCACGGGATCGTCAACGACGACAGAGCCAAATCCAATGTAGAGAGGCGGCGATCCAGCAGCCAAGAACGCGGCAAGGTCATCCGGTGGTGTATAGTTCGAGGCGAGATCCAAGAAGTAGAAGCCGACAACGTCTACAAGATAGCGTTAACCGACGATGTCAGCCGAAGAGCTATGTCATACCGATGTGATTGTTCCAGTCCTGAGGCTTTGGCACCAACGCAGGACTCATGCAATATGTCCAAGGAACTTTGAGGGCCTCCACCAGACCAGGGCCAGATCTCGCTGAGAGAGACTTGAGGCCTAATTTTCGTTTACGAAAGTTGTTGATGATATCCCCGATGCTTAAACTCGATTAGCTTGGGCTGAAAATTACATGGATCGAAACGGACCCCTGCCAGGTCATGAGCTCAGCCAAAGGATACGTCAAGTAGTTGGTAAGGCCAGGCTCTGCGTTACTCTGATCGACATTGACAAGTGGGTGCGGGAAAGCGGTTGTTGGTGTCCACGGCATGGCTGAAGTGCAGAATCAGCTTAAGACCGTTGCGAGAGCGTTAATGACATACTGAACGACAACTGCAATGGTATGCCGAGCGCCTCTGCGCAGTGCACATGCGCAAACGCCGGCGGATTGGATATGATGGCGTCCGCCGCGAAGAGGCGGCCCGTCTTCTGGCACGGCGCGTGGCAAGCCATCCAGCAACCCTCGATCATCTCTTGAAGCATCTTCCGCTTGCGTCCAATGTCACCGTTCGTCAGTGATTCCATACCAGGCATCAATCCAGGGTCTGGAAGCTGTTAGAAACGAGGGGACGGAGGTTTGATTGATTACTTTTGACCATGTAGCTCATAAGGTCCTGAGGGTTACCTCCGATACTGTAGAATTCGAGACCGGCATCGGTAACGAATGATCGGAATGTTTCGTGCGAGGCAATGCGAATACGGTGTCCATCCTTCATCAAGCGCTTGCCAAGAGCAACGTAGGGTTGGACATCACCTAGAAGCTATTGAGCAGCATTCACTCCAGCGATTGAACGCTTACCTCGACTGCCCACAATCATGATGACGATGTTGAGCTTTGGAACATTCCGCCATTCGGACGCGTCGACAGCGAACTCGCTGACCTCCCGATATTGCGTGGGCAGCTCTGGGAGCTTTTGCTTCAGGTCAAGCGTGATATTGATGGTTCCGTCTGGCGACATGTACGCCGCGGAGGACAGGCCTCGTCCCTCATTGATAAATCGTGTATAATCTACAAAGAATTGGCCTTGTTCTCGATGGCAACCAGCGGGCACACGGACCTGTCTTGCGTTCGTGGATGGATTCAGAGGACGAGTTAGAGTCGCTCATGTCGCCTTCGGACTGCTTCATGTAGGATGGAGGCGGGGTCATGGTGGTCGAAGAGAAAGATGATGATGATCCTTGAATGACCGCGTCACTGCCCTGCTCCAAATGCGATCTGCTTCCATGATGCCAACGCGTACCTGCCTGCTTTGAGCGAATCTCACACCAGAAAGAGTACGTCGACTTACCGAGTCATCCACGGCACATTATGCGCAGAAAAGACACCAGCGCTTGACGAGTTATGGATAGACACGCGATGGACAAGTCCCTGCATATCTTCGGCTAGCCATGAAGGCATACCAAGGATAGCCTATAGAGTGACTGCGAGCGCTCGGAAAGAATTACAAGTCGTCGCGGAAATGTAACCGTACTGCACAGTGCCATAGTGGTTTGGGAGAAAGAGTTGTTTCAGGCACGTACTCTGAGTCTCACCGACTCTCACTTCCGAATTTGGCAATCGGCGCGCGGGCCCAGCCCCGATCCCGCTGTGTAGTTGCTCGTCCGCCTATGCCTGCGCCTGCGGTCGACTGAGGAGTTCAATCATTAGTGAAAACTCAAGAGAAAAACGAGATCATTGATACTGAATATACTGTACTGTACTAATACTACTGTACTCATTCACCGACACACAACCCGGTTACCATTCGGGCCGAACTTGCATCTGAATCCTGACGATCATGTCGCCCTCCCCACCCCCGCACTCTGACGACTTTCTCCTCACGTTCCCTCACGAACATGTTCTATTGCTCACTTTGAATCGGCCCAAGGCTCTCAACGCTATACCAACAGACTTGAACGGAGATCTCAAGGTTCTTCTGGACTGGTTTGAGGCCGATGATGACCTGTGGTATGTATGCATCCCAGTTGTCTGAAAGCCCTCATGATGATATCCCAACAGGGTTCTCGTCCTCACAGGAGCAGGTCGAATATTCTGCTCAGGCGTTGACTTGAAGAACTGGAACACCCGCGCTTCAAGCTCGACGAATAATGACCAAGCCGGGATACCAATGAACTCGCATGGTTTCGCGTCCATCTCAAGGCGCTTAACTGCAAAACCCATCATTGCAGCTGTCAATGGGGGAGCTTTTGGTGGCGGTATGGAGGCCCTTCTGAACTGTGACCTCGTTGTCGCGGCGGACAATGCTAAATTCGCCCTCCCGGAAGTAAAGCGCGGCGTGGCTGCGCTGCAGGGCGGAATACCGCGGCTTGCACAAATCGCTGGACACCAGGTGGGTTTATGATACTGCCAGGGGCTGTACTTACATTCCTCCAGCGAGCATCCGAAATGCTTTTGCTTGGCAGGACGATCACTGCGAAAGAGGCCTATGAAAAGTTCGGCTTGTAGGGATTATTCTGATACTCAACAACGCTCTCAACTAACCGCTCACAGTATCAACTTTCTGACCCCAGCCGATTCAGTCCTTTCGACGGCCCTCGGATTAGCAAAGGAAATCGTCAATAATTGCTCTCCAGACTCTGTCCAGGCCACGAAACGCGCCTTGTTGCTCGGCGAAGACAGTGACTCGTCTGTCATCTCCGCTGCGCTTTCAAAAGAGAGTGATGGGATGTTCGGAACCATTGGCGACGCGGTCAATATGAAGGAGGGCCTGAAAGCTTTCGTTGAGGTGAGTTTACACCTTCCCTCTTCGCAAGATGGTACTGTGAGCTCAACGATCCACAGAAACGGGCGCCGCAGTGGAAGAATCCTCGATCTAAGCTGTAAATTCTTGGTACTTGCTTATGCCATTGACCTATCTGAGTATGAGTACGGCACTATGAGCGCCACACCGTCAATCTGCTCACAGGGGACATAGCTCAGTTGGGAGAGCAGCAGACTGAAGATATCTCGCCCGGTTCTGAAGGTCCCCAGTTCAATCCTGGGTGTCCCCATTTTTGCACCTTTTACACAGGAAAGAGCTTAGTCCGGACACTCCGACCGTGATTGGGATTCCAACGGACCTGGTGCTTCTCTGATCCACCCTCGACGCTCGTTACCAACTTGCCATGAGCGCTCAAAAACACGGACGGTCATCAGGAAGGTCAGATTTGAAACGACGGAACTACCTTGAGCGCGTTGTGAGCGCGTCGATACATTCTCATCATCAACAATGGGCGCCGTGGCGTGGGAATGAACAGTGCCGGCACACTGTGCCATCGAACTTGGTCCAATCCTTACGGCCATGAGGCACTCGATGAGACCGTCACTCATCATGAAGCGTAGCTCAGCCTCAAGATCACTTTGCTAAAGTTCTACCGCAAATTCTTTTGCGATCTGCTGCTGCTCTGACATCCAAGTCTGCCATGGAGCCATCGTATACCTGCAAGGCGGAATCCGATCAATACTGGACGGAAGTCTTCGCGAGGGCGATGCATGTTTTGACGTGCATTCATTTGAAGTGTGGTCGGTACTGCCAGGTATCAGTGGGTGGAATCAAGGGATGAGACACGCAAACCGTTCAAAAGGCGTCAGGTATCCTGTGAAGTGAACCATCTCCTTTCGTTCCTTCCTGTTCCTTCCTTCCTCGGCAGGAGATGACGCGCCTCAGAAATGTACTCATTTCGCTCATCCTCTTTCAGTCCTCCAAGGCTTTTGAGTTCTCAGTCTCACGGCGATCCACCTCGCGCCATGACCTTCGTGGAGACGGTTCTGACATTGTTCCGCTGTCCAACTTTGGGCCAGGTTATTACACCAATATCACTCTTGGAGGTGAACAGTTCGAAATACATGTTGACACGGGAAGGTACGTGTTCAACGCTGCGTGCCGCTGATCGGACTGTTATTAATGAAGCCATATAGCGGAGATCTTTGGGTCAGCCCAAGTGCAAACCTTTTTGACGAAACCAAGCTTCCCGATGATGCGGTCGACACCGGAAAGAATGCTAGCGTTGATTATCTCGACGGGACTGGAGCAGAAGGTGAGTAACAGCGTTACCTTGCTAGTCGCAGCCTGTGGTGTTCTTACATACCTCATTACTATTGACAGGACCAATCAAGACCGCTGAGCTCGTATTTGGGGGATATACCGTGAAACAACAAGCTTACAGTTTGTCGCCGCAGCCCCAGGCTTGGTCCTACGTAGAAACTAATCATTAACTTTCAGTCCATGTCACAGCGGAAAATAACCGCGGAGCGGGTCCGGGAATCATTGGCCTCAGTGGAAACGGGCTTTCTCAAATTGGGCGCGCATTCAATTACTCCCCCGCCGGCTATGGACCTCTGGACAACATTTTCATACAAAATCTAAGCACCCAAAATTTTATCACTTTCTTGTTGGACCGTATAAACTGGATGGGCCACCGCAAGCGTGGCAGAACCGGGGCACGTTCTTTAAATTTTAGCTTATAGCTAAGAATTGCCAAACCCTCAACTGAATCTTAGTTTAATTTTCACCCTGCACTACAATACTCTCTTATATATCACGTAGTGAGTCTCAGCCAAATTGCATCGTGCCAGATTATTTACCATTACATTGTAAGAGCCTTCATTAGTTGCATTTCTGCGCATGTACCCATCGTACATCCATATTATATCAGAACTATTTCGAAAGCGCGACACAAAGTGGCCAATTCCATTCATAGCTTCATAATAGATTATTCCAACCAACTCATAATCAACTGGTACATCTAAAATTATTACTTTGAGACATTTGTTGATATATATATTAGGAGACATTGCAACATTGAAAATCACAAATGGTAAGTTATAAGTCATTCTATGTTCAACCATGACTTCAGCACGGCATGTTCTACAGGGAGTCGCTGTTGAGTGACATATATTCCTATCAATTGCCTCCTGCATTGATTGAAATAAACCTCCTCGTATCCAGAATGCTGGATCGCCATTCTGAAATAGCTGTCTAGTATGACCATTTACACATTTTCCAGTTGCTACAATGGCATCTTGTTTATATTGTACAATTTCATATAAAATATTATCAATACTGTTGACTGCACCTTCTGCAAATGTCTGGGGTTTTGCAGCAACTAAATATGAACGAAACTTATCACGAGCATCATCAATCCCAATATTAGAAGTTGAAGCATACTGTATAAACATATCTTCTAAGACATATATACCATTACATTGCATGTGTTCTCGTTCATTACGGAAAAAATCAGGGTTTGCTCGCCATATACTGAACAATATGAAAAGTAAACTATCATACGAGCAACTGTTTGCTCTCCATTTTGGTCCATAAGGTGCCGCAACGTTAGTTGCAATTTCTGACATATTAGTTTGTTTTTTCTTTATCTGAGGTATTTTTTTAATAGTAATTGGCCTTACAGGTATTTGCTCTGCTAGACCTGATTCGCCAGATGTCTTATTTATTGGTAGTTTTAGCATTTTCTCTACTTCATTTATTTGTTTTTCTTTCTTGTTTTCCTTAGTAGTTTTCTTTTCTGGTGGAGGTAAAATCTTCCATTCAATATCCTTTGGAAAGACTTCATTTCGCACTTCCATAGAGGACCAAGTTAATGTTGGATGAATTTCCTTAGGAACATAATCCTGTCCTTTCAATTTGCGAAATTCAGCGATCAAAGTATACCGTGTGTTACCCACTAACGTCTGAGTTAATTTTCGCTCAAAATCTAATTTTGTTATTTCATTTAACATTTCTAATTCTCTAAATTCTTGACGAACATCTCCCATAGCACCTCCTGTGATTTTGTTAATATTGAAATCTTGGACAATAATAGTTCCTTTAGCTGTTTTGCTTCTTGATAGTGCTGTATATACACCAAAATGTGATCCGCTGCCATTAACATCCACAGCATTATATTCTCTAGACATTCCCTGAGAACAATAGTCTGTCATTGCAAAATTGAGACAAAGATCCGCTTGTTCTCTTGTCAGTGTTAATGTAGTATCTGTTGGCAAAGAAACAGTTATTCTACTACGTGTTGTCCCAATTGGTACTACATTCATTGGCAATCCTTCCAATTGTATAGATTTGGGAGGCTTAATCATTTCAACAAAGACAACATCTAACATTAACTGTCCCTTTGAACCACGTTTCGAACGCCAAGAATGAATGCGGCCTTGCTGACCTTTTGTTATATTTAGTTCTGTGGCTATATTCCTTCGAATCATAATAGGCATTCCAACGCATAAACTTAATCTTGCAGGTATCAAACTCTCACTTGTACTTGATGGCAAACTCCATAGGACTTTTTGTAAATCAATTCCAATTGTCTTAATTTTGTGTTTTATTCCTTTTGACTTACGATCATTGATCTCATCACGAGTTTCAGCTGGAGAATCATCTGAAAAGAAATGAATCAGACTTTGTTCAGTTTCTTGTGCAAACCGTAAAGCACCTAATCTGTTGAGTTCATCACGATGTGCATTTTTTGCTGTGATTATTGATACATTACGAAAATTAAAGTCACTTAGATTCTTTCGGTCTATAAATTCACTATGTATTAAAGTACGTAAGAAAATTACATCTTCTTGTGTGCATGCTTTATACCTCATATTTTCCAAAGCTTGTCTAAACTTATGATCATCATCTGACATGCCTTGGACACGCATGTTCTTACGCAATATAACTACAGTATTCACTTGATGCCACAATGCTTTTCCAATAGCTGCAGCTTGTGCAAATGCTGTTGTTTGTTGTTGACCAATGTGACGACTCCATAATGGTTTCCATATATGCATTTTTACAGGTGGTAATTGTGCAAAATCTCCTGCAAAAATCATACTAAGTCCTCCGAATGGAACATCAACAGCATTTCGAGCTTTTGCCAAACGAACACTTATTTTATATAAATCATTACAAGATAACATGGAAACTTCATCAAAAAAAATATAATCAACACCTTTCAATCGAGATCGTATTTGAGTCATGACTGTCGCCGTTACCTCATCTGTATAAAATTGACCATTTATTCCTAATAAGAAGTGATATGTTGTTCCATTCAAAAGAGCTGCTGCTGCTCCAGTCGGTGCAACAATGACCATACGATGTCGTTCATCTCGTTGAATAAAAAAATCTAATAATGCTTCAAGAACTCTTGATTTACCTGTACCGCCCATTCCACCTATATACATCTTCAAGGCAGAGGCATATGGATTAGTAGCATGTTCTGCTACAATACGAAATGCTCGTTCTTGTTCCTTATTTAAAGAGAACTTCTCTACAATAGTAGTACGCATACTTTCATTACTTTTATTTGTCTCATTCAATTCAGTGTCAGCTTCTCGTATCTTATTTTTTGTAGTTAATTCCACAAATGGTTCTTTCTCAAAAGGTGGATATTCACAATATGGTTTATCTTCATCAATATTCACCTCTTTGATTCCAACTTTATATGAATCTTGTACTTCCAATCGTCTTTTCCCAACATCTTGTAACCAATGATGTGTACTTTGATTACAAGTAATGGGATCAGGATTTAAGTTTAAATCTGTAGGAAGTAAATTTTTATCAGCCTTTGTCCAACCAGTTTCTGTTATCATTTCTAACAATTCTCTTGCATCTGCACGACGTTTCAAGTAATTTTTTCCAAAACCTAATTCAGTTAATTTTAATTTATTTAACTCATCTAAATCAACTTGATCAAGTTCTTGATCTAATTGATCTACAGTTTCCATATTATCAATCAAAGTTTGCTGTTGTAGATACTCTTCAATCTTTTCCCACTCAACATGTACTTCTGCACCTTTCTTCATTTGTGTTCTATAATCATCACGTGCATCTAGACACTCATAGCGTAAATGAAAATTTTCCATTAATTGTTCTTGCCTCACTGAAAACTGATGCACCTCAAATGCATCTGACCACGATTGATCTATTTTTTTTAAATCTAATCCAGTTCGCCAAGGTTTGAAAAATGTCAACATTGTACTACAATAATAATCACGATCACCACTATCTCGTCGAGGCAACATATCACCAGCAATGTTTGGAATCAAGGCAGCTTCTTCAGTTACACGACGAACACAGTGTGAGTTATATGAATTGTGATCAGGATGTAATCGATAAGAGCCTTTTTCAATATCATTCTCATCGAGTTTGTATTCAGTGTTATCTAGTGTGTGTTGCAACAATTCATTAGGGTCCATCAATGTAGCATCTGATTCTGATAAAATAGATATATTATCATCATAATTTTCTCCAACTAATGTTTTGGTCGGAGATATTTGAATCAGTTCATCAACATTTCCAGATGTATCATTTTGATTTATGGGAGTATTTTCACGTTGTCTACCATATTCCTCTTCTTGATCATCTAAATCTGGATCAAGACTTTCAATCAAGTCATCGTTATCAAATAATGTATCTGTCTTATTTTTACTATTCGATATTTTTTGAACTTTACACAATCGTATCCAATTCCATAAACACATGGACTCTAATTCATAAGACCTGAATTTATAATCTTCAACTTTAGAAATACCAATTATACTTCCATTTTTTAATTTTTTTATGACTACTTTTTCATTCATTGTATGTTCATCCTCAGTATTCCACGCTCTTCGTACATCAGAAACATATGTCTTCCAAAAGAAAAGCTCAAACTTTGCATTGGTATAATGATCAGGAAAGCCTAATAAATACGAGCACATCATGGGATTACCAAATTCCATTTTTACTCCTAAAGTATTGACGATACGAGTTATCAATTTACGTGCTTTCTCTTCATCCGTTTGTGAACTATCTATTAATTTTCCACTGCGATGGAAAACCGCACGAATTGCTTCAAATATAACATAAGTCTTCAAGCTTGGTTTCACTACGTATTCTGAAATATACATCATTGCTGCCTTAACAGCAGTTCCAGATTTCAATGAAGTCACATCTGTATTACAATTCATACAATAAGTCAAGACTGCTGTAATCATATTCATTGCAGCTTCAGCTTGCTTCATATTGATATGACCATCCTCTGTAACATGAGTATACTCAATTAATTCTCTTGGAAAACGTGCTTTACATTTTTTATATTTATTATCTAAACACCGTTTTCCTGATTTTCCTGCTTGTTTTTTGCCATTAGTATCAAAAGAACTATCACAAGTATGAATTTGTATAGTAGCTAATAAAAAATTGACAATTTGATTGAAATGTTCCCACCATTCTTCATCTGCTTCACATAATTCACACGTAGTACTTTCTGGCGAGGCATCATGATCTTCTGTACAATCAACTGGTGGCATTCTAGGTAATGCTGAAAGAGGATGTTTGAATGATGGTGATGTAGCCCAAGTAGCGTTTTTCTCCTCTACATTACTGCGTGTTGCGTTTTCCATAAATTCAGCTTGATGCGTACTATCAAGGTATGCAATAATATCTTCCCGAAATTGAGATTTTTCATCCATCATAAGCATATCTTTAATTTGCTGTGGTGATAAATTTCCTCGCACCCATACTAAAGCGTGTAAATGTACAGTCAGTCGACCTTGTTGTTCTACTGCTCCATAATACCATGATACCTCACCATAAGCGCCTTTATGATCAGCATCCACTCCAAGAATATGTTTGATGAATGTCTCTACCATAAAATTAAAAAAACGTGCACCAGCTACTGGATTCTCAGTGACTTTCAGTTTTTGCTCAGTTGTACCTAATGGATGATTTGGTTTGAATACTTCTCCTGTCTCTGCCCAATACAAACATAAAGGATGTGTAAAATCAGAAGGCGTCAATGTAATATACCAGCTGGGAGATCCTTCAGAAGCCATCAGAGAAAACAACTCATTTCGCATATATTTTTTACTTGTAATTGAGCCATCTACCTTTCCTGCTACAAGGTCTAAATCACGTAATAATTGAAAGCAATCTTTTTCTCCTTGGCTTTCCGGTTTAAAATGCCCTCTCGCCTTACTTACTTCTATGATATTGTCTAATATTGTATGATCTACATTCAATAATCGTTCTGTAATATCATGGAAACGTGGTTTTTCTGCTAATAAAAATCCACCAGTGTTAGTTTGTTTCATTTGTTGATGACTAAATGCCACAAAGGGAAAGTTTTTATCTAGTTGAAAACGTTTATCATGATAATGCAATAACCACCGATAATGATCAGTTGGAGATAAATTTGAACCTGCACCCACTCCACCCATACCATATGGAAAGAGCCATGGAAACATCAATGTGTATAAATCAGGATTTTTCTTATGATACATGTTTTCTGCGAGACGATTTCTACCAACTGCTAATACACCATGATTGGTATCAAACCATCGAAAAGCTTCTTTACGCATACCTTCCCAAGTCATATCATTCAATTGTTCACCAACGAGTCCATGCATAATAAATGCACATTTGTCTCCTTCAACACCATCTTCATCGGCCGTACTATGTTGTGCAGGATCAACTGTAGCATTTGTATCAGCTGCAAATTCACGAAATATAACTCCTACAGGAGGTGTATCCTCAGGATAAGTTTTCATATTTTCTGGAGATATGATAATATCATCATATCCACTATGATTTTTTCGTAACCAATTAAGTGCATTCATTACTGGTATATGTCTTACAAGAAGTGGTAGTTTGGCAAAATCTTCTTCATGTGGTTTATCGGGACCAGTAAAGAAAATAACCAACGCCTCATCCAATTCTTCACGTGGAGGTGGTAGATGACTATACATTTTAGATGTTGGATTCTGAAAGGCAACACAATGAGCTATCATTTTGCGATATCCTTGATCTACTTTAACAAAACATGCATTATGTCGAACACGAGCAATCACAATTTGCTCCACCCAGTTTAAACACGCTAACTCAGGAGGTACATCCCCCAACCAGAGTGAATTTGCCAGAGCATATTTAGGAATGTTACCTTGTCTTAGACTTGCACGACATGTATCACAGATATTTCTACAATTAGAGTCAATGACAGGCCCATCTATGTCAGTTATTGGTTGATTTATATTTCGACGCTCTTTTCTAGATACACCTGATACTTCTAAGATTGGCAGTAAATTCTTAACAGATGACAAACGAGATAAATTTGTAAATGGCACCAGTTGTCCACATACCGCACATCCCCCTTCTTGGAATTTATCTGCGTTAAGTTCATTGCACACTGCACGTATAATATCTTTTTCAACAGCCTTAGTCAAAGGTGGAGGTGGAAATGGTACATCACTTTGGCTAGGTTTATAAACATAAGTGCGAGTACATCCAGCTGCATCATGTAGCGGAGCACGAAGAGAGGTCTTCTCAATATTATTTTTACGTCGTATCACAGTAGCTTTCTTTTTTTCCTCTTCTGATTCAAACACCGATATAAGACCATCACAAGCCTCTGTACATATGTGAGAAATCATAAGCTGCACAAGAGTTCCCTTCTTACGAGCTTGCTGCTTAGTAAAGGCAACGTCGTGGGTTGTAAGAATCTTTTGCACTTCATGGCTGGCCACTTCCTCTAGTAGGACATCAAAAGGTAGTTTGCCACAAAATTGATTATCCTGCAATGTTTCTGGTAGCAACATATGCCCTATATATCGATACACAGTGCTCGAATCAAGCTCTAAGTCCAAGTATTCCATCAGAAACGATCCTCGAAACTTGACTGCGCGAGGAGCACCCCCAACAGAGTTTACTGATGCTGCTTGATCCACAGGGAGAGACATGTTCTCTTGGTTGACAGATATTGGCTTACTATAGAACATCCGTAACAACAACAGCGCAATAATTTCATACGCACACTGTAGCACATAAGAAATGTAAGCGACTACCAGCTGGTCAATATAGACTTCTTGCCAACGACTGGGCCTGTTTGCCTGGATTTTGTCACCAAGCTGTAACAGACAAATTATGTAGGGGTAGGGCTTATGGGCAAAGAGGGAATATATTGTATATAGGGAGTGACTCCCCCGACAGAACAGCCAAGTCGAATAGGTCACAACCTCATATGAAGAGTATAGGTCAGACATATCTGGTGACTGCCCAAACGGTATGTCTAAACAAGATGTGTACAGCGGCTGCTCAAATGGAGCGCGTAAATCAATCGCGTACGGCGAGAGCTCAAACGGAGCGGGCAAATCAATCGCGTACGGCGAGAGCTCAAACGGAGCGGGTAAATCAATCGCGTACGGCGAGAGCTCAAACGGAGCGGGTAAATCAATCGCGTACGGCGAGAGCTCAAACAGAGCGGGTAAATCTATCGCGTGCGGAGAAAGCTCAAACGGAGCGGATAAGTCAAACGCGTACCGCCAGCTCTCAATCAGGGCTACCAAAGAAATAGCATAGGGCCACGACTGACTCGGAGCTGTATTGTTAGAGGTAAAAACATAGACACCCACATGCTGTGGAATAATGTTGGTGCCAGCGGCTGGAACCAATGTATCACTCACAAGTGTGGTGTTCACTTCCTCTGGCGGATCAGAAGGATCATACACATGATCCGCCTCGACACAATCCCAGTAGCTTGTTGTCTTTGTCGCCGTGTTCAGTACAGCATGGGCAAGGAGGGGAGTCTACATACCTTGTTCGTTGTTTCAAGAAGTCGCTCGCCTACGGACAAGCATATGTTGGCCGTGTGGAACCGCTGCCACCGTCCACACCAATGAGTCTGCAAGCAAAGCCGAGTTAGACGACGAAGTACGCTCCTGGCAGACACTGACCAATCCCTGAGCAGTGGACTCCTCATTGCGAGCGGAGTGGGGCCTACGATGATCACGGTGTTATCCCTGAACAGCCTGGATGGAACACGAAACACGTACCTGGAATGGGAACTAGACCAGGACCAAAGCAGGCAGAGAACGGCCAGAAATCGCAAGTATTGCATTTTTTCGATTGTGCGAGTATGGTGAACGTGCGTATCGTCGTGGCGACTATCTGCAGGCGACGGTAGTGAAAATAAAGACGTCGTCACACAGGTCACAGCAATGTTTAGTCGGACGGGCCGGTTGAAAATAATAGGGTAATTATATTGATTATCTGTTTCGTCACACAGCCGAATTAGAGAGTCCATGCGTCGTATGCTGGTCCGCGCCGCAGTAACCAGTCGGCAGGTTTCCCGCGCAATTCATCCAGTACGTCCTGATGATTGAAGAAAACCCAAGAGACACGGCCGGGCGTAAAACGATCGCCTCTCTTCATGACACCTGGTTGCCATTCTCCGATCGCGTGGTAGAGATATTGCGACAGGAAGATCACAATATCGCCTGGATTGTATCTGCGCATGTTAGTTGAGGCAAAGAGAGGTAAGGAAGAATATGCTCACTCTAGAATGACATCGATGTCGGGTAAGTACAAGCCGCCACCAACGAAATTACCGGAGCTGGTGAGTTTGCACCACGCGTCGTTTCTATCGATGTGTGTGCCAACTTGCGCCTTCCAAATTGTAGCTAGGCCAAGACTCGTCGATTTGTATTCTTGCACCCATCGGCCTGCTCGGCTAGCACGACTTTCCACGCCCCATACCGTTGGCAGCAGACGCTCCGTATACTTGTTGATCAAACCGGACACCCTGTCCATGCCCGCGAGATATCGTACAGCGGCGGCATGGTTTCGGGATGTTCCTACAAGATCCTTAGACGGTGTCAATCCCAAGTCCTAGAAGCACGTCAGTCCCAACGCAAAGTATTCAGACAGCAGGCATTCCTTGTGCCCTTGTTGAAACCAGACCGCGTGGTGTTTTATGCCAACGATTTCTTCAACGGCTACGTGACGTGTCAGTGTGTATTCAACGACTTGGCTCTCTGAGTCCAACGTACGTTTATAAGAACCGTCCATCTGTTCTGCTTTGTAGGTCATGGTCGGCTCCTCAAAATGGGCTTCGTGCCGAGCATCGCCAGTTGTGTTGGGTTGATCAACCCCAGTCATATGTACCATAGTTTGGGCAAGGGCGTGCAGCTCCTCATGTTCTGCAGCCTGCCCATGTATCAGATAATAAAGAGACAAGCGGTGTGGACTCACCGTCAACCCGTCGACTACAGTTTCATTCCCTTCCAGATGCTTGCTTAGGTAGATAGCAAGCGTATTGCCAGACCTATCCTTGTATATTGTGGAGTACTTATGAGCGTTAGTGCCCCGGCTTTGCATAGCCTTGACTTTCGCATCAGCAATTGCTAGCGCCATCTTGCCGCGAGGTCGGGTTCGTAGGTCGGCAAGATCAACATCGCAAATCACTTCAGTAACTGCAAGCAAGCAAAATAAGAGACTTCGAATCGCTCATCTTCGGTCACGTACCACGTCCATCACTGGGGTGTTCCAAGTCCGCGAGACATCTTTCAATGCGATAGTTAAAGTGTCGTTGTTCATGCGCCGCAGCCTTCTGAACGTCCCTCGCCGCCGTCGGTATTTTTGGCGGGGTTTTCCCGGCCTTGGACGGGATAGGGGGCCATCGACCAGTCATAGTCGTCATGGGAGGGCGAAGACTGAGAGCTGCATAAGCAGCGTCGGTAGTAGGTTTGCATCCGTGAGGTATTGAAACAGCATCACGGTTGACAGTAATCCGCCTTTCAGATAAAGTAACAGGTTGCCGCACACTCGTTGGGGGAAGGTCCACAGTTTGGAGCTTAGCGGACGCCTCGGGCGACTCCTGTGTGATGTATTACATTCAGTTCGACGCCTATATTGCAACCGGATCTGCACGTACACGATAATTGGCGCGTCTGACAGAGCGTCGAGGTCGTTCCGAGTTTTCTTCAGGATTTGGGAGGGAATCGGATCTGGGCCTCTTGCACGACATGACGGGAGGTCGGAATCATTCAAAACTCGGAACAATCCATATGCATTCGAATGTACAGGGTCAAAGCATAGGGGTAATACGAGCACATGAGGACTTACTCTTAGCATCAGGGGTGGTAAAATATCATCAATATCAGGTCGCAGAACTACGCGTAACAGGTCTGAAGAACTTCATGGTAGCGAGTGATCAGCAGAAGCTCGTCTACCGCATAGCCACCGAGAACCACTGTGTGGCTGGACGCGACCCTCTCCGCCAACTGGGTCCTATTGCGACCCGAGCAACTCAGGCGGCAGCTTCCGTCCCCACAATCATCTGAGATCCAGCCAACAGTAGAGAGGGTTGTAGGAAGTGAAACTGTAGCCGCTGCGCGATTGCCGACGAGGACCAGATGTTCCATGGCAGGATGCACGTCCCCACGAAGTTTGTCTAATTTGGAGCATCGGCCAGCTGTCAGTGCGACGAGACTCTCTGAGCTGTTGATCTGCACGCCTACTTGACATTAGTCGACGGCTCAACAGTCAACCAACGTTCGCGGTACACTCGGGCAGAAGTTAATGCGCTAAACGTGCGCCATGTTAGTCGGCCACACCCACTCTTGGTCGAAGCACCCACCAGACGCGTGCTCCTTACGGTCATCTCGCAGAGGAGCTGGCGGGCAGGCCTGACGGTAAGGAAGTGGGGGCGACTGTCTCCAATGTCGAAGCATTGGCTGGTGCCCTATGAGCATTCCTTTGCGAGCGCGAACCGATCTCGCTGCGCTTACACATGTTCGACAGCCTTACGGCGATATGAGGCTTGAGGCTTGAGGCTTGAAGTTTGGGGTTTGGATAACATTCGAACCTGTCGGACATGCGACGTTGGAAGGAAACTGAAAATAAATATTCCATGTCCGTGGTATACAACAAATCTACGCCAAGTTAGCTAGCCTGCCCAGGCCGCAAATCGAGGAGAGATACGCACCTACATCAACCCGCATGCTTCTTCGAGCGCCTCCTGCTTTTCTTCTGCGCCTCCGGTATCGACTGCGTCGGTGCTACCGTCGGCACTGCATGCTGCATCCCCGGCCCAACGCCGCCATGGCCGTGCTGGAATCTGTCCAAGTACCGGCACCCGCCTCCTCAGCATAGCCCAACACCGTAAGAGCATGCACGCACCGCTTAGCGAACAGCACCTTAATCTTCCTGTCCCATGCCCGCTTGCGCATGGAGAACGCCAGCCAGAACATGACCGCGACGAACAGGAGCAGAGCTCCGCGCTTCCACGGGACGGGCGCTGGAGGGCGGAAGCGCAGGTCGTAGGGAAAGTCCTCGAGCCGGGTGCCGACTACTGGTCGGCGCTTGCGGAGCAGATGTTCGTGCTCGTCGTCGTCCTGGCTTGGCTTGGGGGTATCGTCGTCGCTGTCCGACGCGTCCTCGACGGTCGTGCGCCGGCTGACTCGCGGTGGTCGGGAAGCTGGGTCATGGTTTGGGACAAAGAGCCATGGGTGCAAGGCTACTAATCGGGTTTTCGGCCCGGACGTTCCTTAGTTCCTTCCGACGCCGTCCAAGCCTCAATATTTTTCAAAGCTTGCATGCAAATCCGTAATGACGGGACAGGTGATGTAGACAACGAATGGATATGATCTTTACGGACGATACAAAGGGTATTACTCAGGCTTCTTTCATGTAAGATCATACAGGTTAGGGAGCTTTCGAATACGAGCCAAACTTTTGGCAGAGGCTGGGCTACGTTCGCCGTTCACCCTCGACCTCCGGAGAACGCGACGCAGCACGTTGTAAGCCATGATCATTGGCGTCATCAACATGCCGCCGCGAATGGGAGGATGCGGTGTGGCCCAGGCTATCTTGTCCGGGTTGGTTGGAAGACCGGCTGATGCGCAGAGGAAGCTGCCTCAGAGCCATGTCCTTCAAGAGGGACAATTGCAAAGCAATGGTCTCCACCAGAACGAGTGGCTGATCCGGAGCGTCCCGGATGACTGCTGCTAGGGATTCGTGGATCGTAGAAAGCTCGAAATGCAGGACAATATTTGGGGCTGGTGTTGGTGCGGTACCTATGTTTTATCAGGCCAGCTGTAGGGTGCGCGCAATCTGAACAACTCACC
Organism: Strobilurus pachycystidiatus; assembly: GCA_019915135.1. Classification (NCBI taxonomy): domain Eukaryota; kingdom Fungi; phylum Basidiomycota; class Agaricomycetes; order Agaricales; family Physalacriaceae; genus Strobilurus; species Strobilurus pachycystidiatus. The sequence goes on from JAHLMK010000001.1 coordinate 5,657,545, forward strand.
GGTCAGAGTTCTCTCTTTGTATTGATCAAACTCTTCTCTTTTGACGGTCAGGAGTTCCTGTTTCATTTGCGTGCGGATATCTGACAGAAGTGAGCACGGCATGCACAAGTTCACCGTCTTACACCTACTGGCAAAGGAAACCTCTTCAGCTCGCTTGGTCAGATCCTTCCTGGCGGAAATTAGCTCTTCTCGACTCTTACACAGTTCGGCCTTCAGGAGGTTCAATTCGTCGTCCTTGGACGCCGCGAGATCTAGAAGATCAAACGCGTCTAGGTCAACACTGGGAGGCTCGGTCATGATGCGGGAACGCCAGTCACCTCTCGCTCCGTCGACGTTCGCCCCATTGCGATCGGCTGCTGTCTTGCCGCGTAGCAGCTCTTCTTCCAAGTCGCGGATCCTTCGGTTTGCATCTTGTACTTCCGTTTCTTTAGCGGCAAAGGCGGCAACCAGGGTCTCTGCACGCTGTTAGTTGGAATCCACGGGCGAAGACTGTAAGAAACACACGATCGAGTGGGCGTCGTGCTCGGTCCAAAGCGGCCAAAGTCTCCGTATTTTTCGAGATCTGCAACATCTTACTGTTCAATTGAACAATTTGTTCTACAATCAATTAGATACGGGAGAAGATCAGCGGCATGAACTCACCAACGGTATTCTTCCTCTCGTCGATTAATTTGGAGTTCTGGCTAGTTAGACAGGCATTTTCGCGTTCCAGCTTATGAGCTTTGACTACAGAGCATGATCAATGGCACGCAACAAGAAGAGAGCCACTAAGATACCAGTGAGATCAGTTCTCTCTACCTCCAATGCGTCGGTCAACTGCTTGAGATTCTCGTGGTCTTCTGTCATTGAGCGGAGAAATTAGTGGCGCCTGAAAGGTGTGTAGATTGACGTACCACGGGCGGCCTGCAGGGATGCTTGCAGATCCTTCACCTGAGTGGTCAGCTTCGTGATCTCTGCTGTATACGCTGTGAAGTTGTTCGATCGCCAAAGGCAAAACGCTTACCAGCGTTAGAAGCTTCGCGTGATGAACCCAAATCCACGGGCGCGACGCGTCGGGCTAAACAAGCACATTTAGGAAAGGGAACACTGTGTGTGACGTGCAAGATTCTTACGCTCCCGAGGTTCGCTGTATAGGTCATAGTCTCGTGGAGGCGCCGCTTGCGACCCAATTGTCGTGGTTACAAAAGCGCCGATGTGGTAGTCGCCCACGGGAGTCATCCTAGCGTCAGACTTACCGTCCGTGCCAGCTGGAAGTATGTGGGTCAGGACGTCGACACAAACGTAGGACTTTCTTACCTTGACCCATCGACTTGCCTGCTCTTGCGTGCGCGTCGTAGTCTCGTTCTTGAGCGAGTCTGGTTGGACGAGAAAGCATTCTTTCGGAGGGTGGCATGTCCGCACCCAATTCCGGAGAGACAAGTTCATTAGGATCTTACCAGGTAAAGAGTGATCAGACGCGGTGTCTGCTAAAATAGAACGGCCACATACCTTCGTCAAACGCAATGTCACCCTTCGGGTCGTCATGATCGACTGACCCTCTTGCAAAAACAAGCTCGCGGCGCTTTGAGGAACGATCATCTAATTCACAAAATAGCAGGTAAGACAGTAGAGAGTACAGGTCTTGGTCAATACGCACCCTCCTCCTCTTCCGCAGTATCCGCCGCATCTGACTTCTCCCCACGGGCTGCATTGGCTTGCGTAGTGAAGCGTTTGCTGCGCGTCCGCTTCCTCTTTCGACCTTGGTTGCGCGGGTATATATCTGCCGAGACAGTAGGACGTCCAAGAACAGGAGCCCAGGCGTCAAATTGCCGACGAGTCACGTCCGGGAACAGCCTGGTGACCGTGTCGTAGAGTTCGTCGTCGAGAAACGAGCAGCGCACGCCACTCCACGTCCTGCACGCCGGTGAACCACAATTGATTTTCGTCTGGTTCAGCACACATTCTATGTTCGCTTCGCGGCATTGAACACATGTTCGCTTAAAATAGGACGATCAGTATATCACCCAGTATCTAGTCAATGAACGCACGTTTTTCGGTAAAGTCGGCGTCCAGTCCTTACTCACATACATCGGGGTGCGAAATGTCTCGTTCGATTCCTGCGCGTACGTCTGCCAGGGCTCAGACATGTTGATTGTCGTGGTCGTTGTAGCGGGCGAAGGCGGGATGCACAGCCACCATCTAGAGGGACTGTTCTCGTCATCCTACGATGATAATACATACCCGGACCGGGGTCTCATCAGCCTGACCGATCGTCTGCACATATTGGACGCGTCGGTGTCCATCGCGGACATGTACGCGCAACGGCCGTCAAACTGCTTGGTGCATGTACTCAAAACTCAACTGATGACTGACAGTGTTCTGGTTTCATGCGCCTCCTGCCCGACATCCTTACGTCCATATTGGCCTTCTGCTTCTCTTCGCCTCTGTGCTTCTTTCAACGTACTCCATATTTGTGCATTCGCCAACTTCAACCTGGCCAATCGTCTTCCCGCCCCCATGGCGGACTTTCCTGACGCATCCCTTATCGTTCCCCATCCTCTCGGCCTCGACCCGGACGAAATCGACTACCAATTACTTGCCAATCATAACCGTACGTTCTCACTTCTTTTTCTCTGTCCCTTTGTCGTCTTACGGTTCCCTTGCAGTCACCTCTCCTCGTTACATCGCACGAACAGAGGCTTGCGGCGATTCGCTCTTGAATTATACCCTCCTTACCGATCAAAACACCCACCTTCCTGGAGTATGGAATCGATTTCCAATCACTCCCTCCCTTCCTCGCTTATTGCAAAACCAGCATTTTCCTTGGGAGTTGAAAAACATCATTGGCAGGCTTCTCCCCTTGCAAGACGCCCTCACTCTGCGTTTGGTCACCCACGACTGGAAGGATAGTGTGACTGCCATCACTCATTCGCGCCTCCACCTCCGGCGTTCTCCTCAATGGCGCTTCCTGACCGGGCAAGCGCTCGCCGCAGTCTTTCAGGACGCTTGGGCGGAAACGACTGCCATTTGTGCAATGGTCTGTTATCAGAACACTCGTTACTCAGTCAAATGCATTACCATGGAGGCTTGGCCCTCTAGTCCATACGACCCTTGCTGGTGGCGTGGCATTATTGCCTATATCCCCGAAATCCGCCTGATCGACATGTACTTGTACCCCCCCTTCATGATTACTCCTTCGGTCAAGACGCTCTCTGTCACCAGATGCAAGTTCTTCAATTCTCACTCCCTTCAGTGTTTATTGGCTCCCGGCATACAGCTCAATAAGCTCCTGTTCCACAACAACGTCGGTGGTCATCTGGTACGATTAACCTCTTCAACTCATCTTAGGCCACTAATTACCTATACAGTCGGTTCCGAGACGCCATTTACAGTTTGATTCTCCACCCGTTCGCGTTTGGCGCGCTTACCACGGTCTCACCAGTATCGCCGAGGACGAATCCTTGGCCGTCATCGACGATCCCTCGAATTCTCTACGTGTTGTGAACTTCGACTTTACTCGACACCTTGATGGATCTCTCAGATTGCCGTTGGACGAAGATGACTCTGATTATTGTTTAGAATTTGCGAATTCCTTGTCCAACATGTCAGACTTGGTGTGGGCTATCTCCTCTATGATGCTCCACGGCCATTCTTATCCCCACCGTGTTCATGTTTCCGAAATCACTGAAGCAACAATCAAAATTGGCCCACATCAGCTGCTGGCGCTGCGAAGTATCCTGGAAGGTGCCTCCGAAGGTGACCGTTTGAAGAAACTCCATATTATTTTCGGTAACAGTTTTCTCGTCTGTGCCACATCACAATTTGACTTGCTTTAGATGGGCCCAATGCACCTGAACTAATGTCTCGCTTCACATTCCCCGAAGTCACCACTCTCACCGAACTTGTCGTAACCCTTCCTGCCGCCGATTTCGGAAACATCTTCCTCTTTTTCGCCTCTTGGCGCGGGCATTGGTGTAAAATGCCGGTGATAATAGCACCCTCCTCTGAAACTCACATGCACCATTCCCTGGTGGAAACCTTTCCCATCGACTACCTCACTTGGGCTTACGACCCATCCCCGGCTAATCGGCACGACCCAATGAACGTTCCATTCATTTTATCGAATCGTGCGTTGCCGTATTCTAATGCAGACCGCTCTTGCGACGCATGCTATAGCACCTTGAACGAACTTGCAGTTTTTTGTATGGATTCATCTCCCACCTATGATATTCGCGCAGAAAATTATGGATTTTAAATCGGTGTACGTACACAATTACAAAACGCGTATTCAGTATCATAAGCTACACATATAGTACGCATAAATGTCATGGAACAAGATAGCTCTATGTATGGCAGTCGCTGGTGATGGTGTGAAATGATACAGGATAGAAGATTCGGGGGGATTGAAGTGGTCGGAGTATATCAAATGTCGAACGCGAAATAAGGCGTAAACACCGGAGTCGCAGTTATTCAACTGTTTAGGAGACTGTGGGAGCATGATATGGGATAGTCTAACAGGCAAAGAAAGTTGGTCCTACCGGCGTATGTGTATGGAAGAGGGACTTGGGCTGCCATGAGATGGGCGGCCGAGAGCCTAATGATAACGCGTGATCGACGAAAACACGGACAATCTGTTACATTTCAGACGGACGCGTATTGTGAAGAAATTGAAATCATTACCTTCAGAATGCGACCGTCAACAGAGTTTGATTTCCACTCATGCTGATTTGGACGAGAAGGGGAACTATCGTACATGGAAATGGAGAGTTTTCGCAGATCAACAACCACTAGAAGCCACTGGAGGTCATGTCTGTGCATGGGTATGACGATACGACGCCACTGGCCGATCGACTTCACGAGTTTCTAGAAATATGAGGTCAGACGCACCGGCAGGACAGTAGGAGAGACTCACTACCATGGGTTCCGAGCTTATCATATTCGCAAAACACTGGTCGGATATGTTGCCGATCGGTTCGGTGCAGCCCGTGTTCGGATTCACAGTGAGAAGGGAAGTGTTGGCGAAAGACGCAGGGAAAATGACCACGCCGTCGACTGATCTGTCTGGGAACCAGATGGACAATATGTAATCCATTACTGCCGGTGTCAGTTTGTGGCCAGTAGTCAATGAGACCAGGTCGTCTCGGCTTAAACTTCTACGGTTTGTGGTGTCTTTCTCGACGACGCTGCAACATTTGCGAAATACCTTTGGGCGAATTAGGAGCATGTATGGGCTGAGAAGGATCGACTTACACATTGCTGAATCTCGTTGACTCTGTCGCCACAATCTGTACCTTTCGTCCGCAAAAAGAATTGCAGAGTAAGGGATGATTGTTGTATAGCAACATAGGCGGCAGTGTCTCCGCCCGCGGTTGATCTGGCCATGAGATTTTCGAAAAAACTGATGTCGTCGCGAATAGACACAAAAGTGTGACCGTCCAGCTTTTTGGCAGAAGCACACTTTTCAGCAACGTAGCGGGCCAATAGACTGGAAACGGTGTGCACGGAGTGAGGTTGAGTGCTGGTCGTGTGCGACTTGATCCACTTGCGCACAAGATCCTCCACTTGTACGGTGGTGATGATCGGTCGTACTTCACGGAACGTATGGCGTCCGTTGACCGCTCCGGCATCGTCACGACCGCCATCACCATCAGATGTCAACGGCGATTCTGAGTGGAAGGGGGGGGCATATTCTACACTGGGCAAGCATGTGTCTGACTCAGAGCTCAAGGGGGTAAGTGGTGAATCGCATAAGAACGCACGATCGGCAAGTGTTGGTAAAGACGTGTTTATGGTCAGGCTGGGAGAGCGAGAATCTGAGTCTTTGGAGCGGCGTCTGGTAAGAGCAGGGGTCGAGGAAACGGATGAGGGAAAAGGCAACGTTATCTGGGTCGGGTCGGCCACAGATACATGAAGGTCGGCGAGGGGAACAATATGTACACAAGCCTTTTGTGTGCGCATGGTACGGGCGGGTGTTGGCGACAGTTCCTCGACTGGCCGGACTACCAGCCCAGGCGGTTGACAGGCTATGGGTGCAATGACCGAGGGCGCAGAAGTCGGTCGCTCACGGCAAACTGGTTCCGATGGATGGTCCGCTAGCGATTCCGGCGCGTCAAGGAAGAGAGACGTGTTCACTTCGGCTCGAGGGTTGGCAGATGGTTGCAAAGCCGTCGCAATTGGGAGGCCGACCAGTGTTTCATAGGAATTTGGATGATGAGTATATGCGAGTTGGCCGCCTTCGAGTACGCTTGGGTTGGATTGGACTGGAACAGCACGGGTCGTGAGATGGTTTCACGGGAAGGGGCATGCGGGTTACATACGTTGCTTGGAGTACGGTGAGTAACGGATACCACGGACGCGCGTGGTGTCGGGAGTGAGCTGATTTTCTGGTCGGAAGATTTTTTCCCTGGACGGGCACGCAGGTAAGAAGGCGTGGTAAGGTACGGATACGGGATACCAAGAAAATTTGAGAGCGTACCGGGCGCGATTTTGTCTCCGCAGAATTGTACGCCGACTAGAACAAAAGCCAGCTCGACAGACAGTGCAAGAGTGCCGAAACTTCAGCTTACCTTGGAGGAGAAATGTAGCGCACATCGTGATACATTTCTGTTTGGGAGGCTTTCTTTTTTGAACTAGACGGTGGAACGCGTAGAGACAATCAGGTCGGCACGGCCCCCGCGAATAACCGTCACGGTCCGCGAGGACTCGGGAAATCTCAGAGCACAAGCCACTAACGCGTATAGCGTTAACAACCGAGGTCCGAATGTGGGGGAGTTGGCGCGACACGGATGGTGGGAGGAAGCAAGCCTGGAAAACCTCAACTGTGTCATGTGATTATAATACGGTTTTGCCGGGAAACGACGTGATACTTACATGACATACATGTCCCTGGCAGTTTCACCGGCAATTCTAGCCCTCCAAGTAATCAACAGGCAATGAGCGTATGTGATAATGAGCGTGGTTACAGTACATGAGACTGACTGAGTTGTAACGACAGTAGTGTAAGGAGCGTATAGTATTGTGATCGAGCAATGTTAACAATAAATGGCAGCAAGTTAAACAAACTGTGAAAGCACCTGCACCCCGAACGGTGGGTTGACTGCCCGGTTGTTCTCGATGTGTTGGCCCAGCGCAAGCAATACCACCTGTTTCACGTTGTATTGGAACGTCCCGACAATGACCTGGGAATCCTTGGTCCATGTCATCACCGAATGCACCACCATGAAAAGAGCGTGCTCGGGCAATTCTGTATGACCGTCCATGAAGAGTGGCCAACCTGGTGGATCACTGGCCAGACGAGCGAAGTGGGCGTCGGTGAAGTTGAAACCCTCGTATTGAGGACACCCGCGTCCGTCGAAGATGGGAACTAACAACATTGATTAGAAGTGAAACTGTGGATAACAACGGAAGACTCACCAGGGTCCTCGTAGTCTGTGCACGACCACGGAAGGATCCTCTTAGTCTTATAAGGGGAGGCGGGGGTAACAAGAGACTTCGAAGAACTGGCCTGAGGAGAGTTCACCGCGGCGGGCGGGGGAGGTAGTGTGAGTCTGTTGGGTGTCTTGACTACCCTAGGCGGGACTGTGCAAGAGTTGAGAATCGATGCATGGAAATGGTAAATGGACATACTTCGAACGGGCGCTACGACCCATTTCGGTTCCGGCGCAGACTGGGCGGTCTTCTTAGGCCAGGTGCCCGCGAAGTAAGCGATAGATGCTTTGTTGGTAGGCACAGGGATCAATGGACCCCAGGAAGACCCACTGGTGCCCCACACACGCCCAATGACAGAGTTCTGGAGTCGTTCCTCCTGAACGAACGGGGCAAAGAAAATGCCATGAGAATTCTTCTGAGGCATCTTCTCGAAAGGAGTACGAAGGTACGATTTGGTGACAGTACCCAGGGTGCAACACAAGGGCATTTTGTCCGACCCAACGAACTGGAGTTTTTGTCCCCTCGTACCAGTATTGGTCTGGTACGGATGAGCAACGAAGGTGGCAGGGTCAACTCGGCCGAGGTTGACGTAGTCCCCACAACGGTCGAACATCATCCCCAAAAAGAGTATCCTTGGAAGGCATGAACACAGAATAAGACGCTCAAAGAAACAAACATACATCCTGGCAGGGCGACTGAAGTAAGCTTGGCAGTCTTTGATGTCACTGCGCATAATGTCTTTGTGAGCATCGCCGTTCCAGGCTGCTTGCATTACAAACAGACTAGGACATACTGGTGAGCTCTGGTACCGGCTGGATTCGAAAAAAACTTACGGAAGTTGCATGTTCAGGTTTCCAACATACAGAACAACTTGCATGTTCTCAGCGAGTCCAGCAAGTTCGGTGCCGGAACCGGTTGAGGGCATTGGAGGTCCAGGAAGGTCCTCCTCATAAGGACCTGGCAACCGTCAATCAAATGTGCATAGAAAAGGAGGTACGACTTCACCATCATATGCATTTGTGCCTATAGCATCATCGGCTTTGCCTTTACCCTTATCCAGTACTTTCCCATCCGCCTTCTCAACGCTGGCAGGAAGTTCGGCGGCGGCAGGTTGAGCAGTAGGTTCAGGCACAGGCACCGTCGCAGAGTCTTGCGCCACCACTTCATCCTCAACTATCTGGACGTCGCTGTCCGAGGAGGGTGCGACACGAGCACGCTTTCGGGGTGATTTGGACCTAGAGAATTTGATGTTAGGTTGTATGTTATCTGCAGATAGGCAAGGTACATACACGCAAGCAGTTGTCAACCCCGTGCTTCTGAAGTGGAAGATTAGGGAACAAATAGCAAGTAGCCTGGTAGTCACGTACTCAGCAAGGTCAGACTTCCTAGCAGCCTTCCGTTTGCGAAACTCTTCTTTGCCCATCCCAAGCTCCTGCATCAAGTACTTGCGGACAGCAGGAGTCAAGGCAGGAGCGTCGCCGTCCTCAGAGCCAGACGAAACCATCTCATACTCTTCTCCCTTGACCTCCGTAGCCGCATCGTCTGGTACGACAAAATCGTCGTTTGGATCGTAACCCTCAGTGGTCAAAGCCAATCGGTCCTTAGTGGCGACAGGCGAGTCCTCGGCGTCAGACAAGGTAGACAAAGATGACATACTCTTGCTGTCCAAGTCATCGTCGGGGTCGTTGTCCTCGACGGCCTCATCGTCAAAGCTAGAAGTCGACCGGTCAGCGGAGTACGCAGGAATAAAGTAATTTCGTACAGATTGGCAGCTCCAGATGGCGCCTTATCCTTAGTAGCCCTAAGAGTGGTGATATGTCAGCGGTAAATAAGTGGAAGGAAGAATAACACATACACAGAAGAGTGGGACATGCCAACGACGGCATCGACAGCAGGATCCTTGCTATAGGTGGCGTAAGTTACTTGAGGCCAACAGGATGTTAAATGGAACAAGGACTTACGCGATAAAAGTTGTCCTCTGAGAGGCAGCCTGAACTTGTGGCTTGGGGCTGAGGAAGACCTAAGTTTGCAGTGTAAAGAAGAAACACTAGTACGTACGCATCAGTAACCGCGTCAAGCTTCGCTTGCAGCAGCGTGATCTCCCGACGCAGAGCGATCTCGGCCTCGAGCTTGGCTTCAAGCAGGGCGATCTCCCCACGCAGAGCGGTCTCTCCGGCCAGAGAGCCCGGATCAGGGAGGGTGAAGTCGTCCTGGGAGTCAGAAGACAAACCAGTATCCCTCTGAGACTTGGATATCCCGACGGATGTCAACTGCAGGGGAGACCCTAGAGATCCTTGAACGAGCGGTTCAGAACCGACCATAGCCATGGCAATCGCCAGAGCGTTATCGGACTTGGAGGACGGGAGGTCAAGGTGTTTCGCTGCGTGGGCGGGACCAGAACCAGTCTTCAGAACAGCGGCAATGGACTCTGGACCAGTGTTCGGAACTGGCTTGAGAGGAGTCGGGGAAGGGGGACTAGCCGTAGGCAGAGAGCTGGAAGGGAGCAACAAAGGGCCCGGGGAAGCAGCAGCAGTAGGAGAAGCGCTGCGCGAAGGTTAAGGAAGAGTCTATAGCGAACCAAGCAATTCGTTAGACGTACCAAGACGTGGAAATCTTCGGAATTTTGGAACGTTTAACCATTTGAGAACTGGATGGACGTTAACCTAGACGAACAGGTGCTCAGCACAAATGACATACCCAGGCTGAGAATCGGAAGGGGGCAACACAGGACGTTTCGCCGTTTTCGGCTTGGACGGCGTGGCGACGCCCGCGATGGGCCTGAAACAACACAAAGATTTGTTGAGCGAATGAAAGCGATGTTCACTGAGGAAACAACATGTACTCAGACTCTTGGGCCGAGGCGGACTTTTTGAAGGCTACAGCAGCGGCCATGGCATCGTCAACAGAGGTTCTGTGCGCATGAAGTCAGCCAGTAAGTCATTCAGCGCAGCATCAATCATACCCGGTAGGCGTCAAGAAAGGATCAAGAGTGTCCGGTTCTTGTTTGATGGCGCGAGAGCGACCACGGCGCGGCGCGCCACTTTTAGATGTAGAGAGGCCTTTCACCATGGCAGTAAGAAAGACAGAGATGGTAGACGGGGGCGTGTTCGACTGACCCGAGAGGTATTTGAGAAGTAGCGTATGTACGCGAGAAGGTCGCGATGTGATGCCACTGGGATGCCACAGAAGCAAGGATGAGCATTCGAGCTAGAAAAGGAAGGCTGTGGATCCAGTTGAAGACTTTAATTGACAGGGATGACGTGAGGTATCAGGAAGCTGCATAATTAAAGGAAGTAGCTCGCATGATAGGACAAGTCATGCAGCAGATATAACATGACGACTGGACACCTGCGAAACACACCAGAACAGGGCCGGGAAATCAAGGGAGACTGCTCAAAAGCGAGCCTACACTCCAAACCCCACGGAGAGAGGCAGATGCCTGCGTGCATAAGCGATCGTCAAGAAGCGGCTATGGCAGCGAAGCTGTATCGCCATATGCCAAGAAGAGTGGCCAATCAGCCTGCGAAGAAATGGCCATAAGCGTATAAGGCCTGATACAAACCTGAGTACCCTCACCTGTTTCTTAGGATGCAACAACAGTGAACGTCGGTACCATCGCGAATGGCGAGTGAGGTTCGGTACGTATAGTGACTGTGTTTTGTTCGAAAGTTATCAGCGAGTTGCCTGCAAAGAAGGGTGGAAATCATCTTTAGACGCTGTGAGGGAGTGGGTTCTGGAAGAGTGCCTACGAAGACAGGCAATTCGGTGACCACACTGCAGCCGGTGGTAATGGGAGTGGACTTAGAGTTCGTGATGACATAAGTTCACCAACCTACGTGTACACCACGCTAGAAGTATCGTATGAGATGGAGTGAGGAAGCGAAGACTTGGAACGATACTAATCTGCAAACGAGCACATTCAACGTGTCTTGACAACACGCCATCTAAAGTGGCGATCTATGCCTAGGCCGCGACGAATCAGTGCTGGAAGCGAAAATGAGCAACGTGTTTTTGAAAGGCTGCCCCGAAATGCGCTGCTCAGTGACAATCCCAGATGGATATGGAATCGGCGACTCAGTACAGTAGAAACGCATCCTCGGATTCGGCTAATTAGCAATCAGAGCGCTGGTACGGCACCGTCAGCAGACCAGGCTCCGCGAAAGGGTAGGGCAGAAGGCGCGCACAACGTGATTGACAACGACCTGAAAAGAACAGGCTCAGCAAAGGGCAGAAGAGGAAGTTGGTCACGCCACGATTGACAACGCCCTAGAAGAACTGTCTGGACGCAGGTGCTGTCGTCGCCTGAAAGAGGCAATTCACGTATATCACTCATCATAAATACGGTCTTGTGGCGTGTACGAAGTTTGCAGACTCTGAAACTTACCAAGGGATATCGTGACCACCATGGACGCGTACTACGACAGAGTGAAAGCAGGTAAGTCTTTATCAGGCGAGTGGTGTTTTGCGGCGAGCTGATACGTGTCGTAGCCCTCCTCGTCCGGGAAACAATCAGCCAACGAAAGGAAGTTCAGGGTAACCATCTTGTCAACGAAAAACAAGTCAGCACAGGTTCAGCAGTTGCGAAACGCATAAGGCTAACGTCACTTACAGGCTACCGTGATTCGAAAAATGGATTGTAAGAGTCAGGATGGAGGCGTAACCTGGCGCATGACACTGCAAGACGATATGGAGACCGAAGAGCAAAGTTTCGCCATGAACGGTGTTTTGACGGCTGCTAATATTCCGCCGATCCAGAGACAGCCAAGGTATTTAGAATTGTGTCGATCGAGCGTTCGCTTACCTTAGAACGAATAGCACCCGCGCCCATGTCTTGCACCAGAACGTCCAGATCTGCGGACTAGGAGAGAAGGAGTTCTTCAAGGGCATCGAAAACATCAGGGAGGCCCACCTCAAATTCGAAAGACTGTTCCCTGCTGGGACTCTAGAGCCCTGGCAATTCTCCAAGTTTGAGGGAGACCCGGCCATCGATATTGCCAATAGGTACTTCGAACGCATCCGCGAAGGCGACGCGGAAGACGCCGTGGACTTCGCGTATAGGGTTGATCCAAGGGACATACTGCGTAAAATGGCGATCAAGGAGAATCTGCAGCACACCACTGACAATCGAGTCTTGTACTACGAAATGAAAGGCGACGAGGACGACCAGAGGTACAAGATCAACCACCATTGGCGCATATAAAGCACTGACATACGCACAGGTTTGAAATCATTGATCCGGCCAACTTGCGCGTTGGCGATGTAGTGGAAGTCAAGTTTTCCGCCTTCGTTGTACCCTTGAAGGTCGATAAGAAGGGTTCGGCCAACCAGCACAGCAAGAGAATGCGTTTGAAGTTGCGGGCTGTGGTACTGGTGAATGGGACTTGTGTCGACGTGAGTTCCATGAGCTATAGATGAAAACGTCTTGACACGAATACAGGATGCCAAGCGAGCGCGGCACGCGGATGAGGACGCAGGAGCAGCTATCAGGAAGAGTGGAGAAAGCAATCGTGGCGAGATGAAGAGGAAATTTGAGTACTGATTTCGCATGACTGAACGTGTTCGCGGGTCGTCTGACGCGTTCTCGTGTTGTCTGTAAGATAACACTATTCCTGTAAATTTGACGAGGTTAAATATTATAAATAAATTGAACAACGAAAAGCGAACCGAACATGGGCGCACCATCAATTTCTCGGGTGTCAAGCAGCTTGCCAAATTCCACGCAGTATAAATGGCCACGCAAGAGACGACAATGAGGGAGAGGAGGATACAAGCACGAAGCCGAAGGTGGCAGGCATTCTCAGCAGTAGAGGCGGCGCTCGTAGCCGCGCAGGCGTTGGACGATTCATTCCCGAGGGAGGCAGGAACCCCAAACCCATACTCGTCAGTGCTGCAAGCAAGCGAATCGGTGACTCGTTCAACGGAGGATTCGTTCCGAGCAAGGAGAGTCCGAAATGAGCAAGGAGACGACACTGCGCATGATCAAGTGCTTCCCGTGTATGACACCCAGCCAATGAATCCGCCGCCTGCCTACCCACACCACACGGAGATGTCGCCGCCATCCTACGAAGAGGCAGTGAGGGCCGGGCAAGGGAGCAACGTCGCGAGGTAGTATGGAGATGATCATGAAATATGACACGTTGGTACGTCATCACGACAGGCAAACCCAAAAAGTTAGAAAACGTTACTTAAGTCTTTACCACAGGTGGGAGTCGCAGCGGCTGGGAAGGAAGTGCTTGTACGCTAAAGACGAACGTTGTAACTTTCGGTTTCCAACTCAAAAGATCATTGTACCGGAGATAATAGTATCTATCTATTCGGAACGAAATTTTACTGAAGTGAACAGTTCGCCACATGCATGAGCCAATGTCTGTAGTGACTGCAAGCAGGTCGTACAAGTGGCGCTGGCGCGAATGAGTTGGGACATGTTAAAGCAGAGCGTATGGTGCATATTACTGTGATTGAATGAAACTGGGTCCAAAGATGATACATACGAAACGCTGCTGTTCGAGAAAAACATATCAATAGAGTGAACGTGATCGAGCCATATTGGGGCAAGAGAGACTTCAACACCGCTGGAGCCGGAGGACCAGCTGGACAGCATGCGGAGCGCGATATGCATGTTGGACGGGAGAAAGGCGATGGTAAGAGAGTCGAGCAAGGGCATGGCAGGAAATTGAAACTCTGTGAGCGATTCGGGTGTACCAAATATAGCTGGACAGTGATACGTGAGGCGACGAAGGGCAAACAGGAATGACGGGCTTACGAAAGGTGACCAGCAAAGATGTAAGGGACGATGCGCATGCATCCAACAAGGAAGCAAGAAAATACAACTGATGACCATGAAAATGGCAACTCAAGGTGGTGACACTGGTGAAGGAGACACGGTAAGGGAAGGTGCAGGTCGGTGGCATGATGTCTTGCACAGATTGACGGAGGATGGAATAATACGAAGGGGAATTGAAGAGGCGCGTAGCCTCATCATGCTGGGGAACAGCGATGGAGCCGTCCGGTACGTGAACATACGAGACAGAGAGAGCGGTGAGGGACGAGGTGGTCGATTGAGCTGAGAGTCGGTCCACAGCTTCTTGGGCGGCGATACTGGAGATACCGTGAACGGACAACCATAGCAAGGCGCTTTCGTCCGTGAGGCCAGAATTCAAGGGTGGAGGAAGCTGCGAACATTCAGAAATGAAGAAAGGACATAGCCGAAGTAACGAACCAAACCGCCGCCCACGTTATCCTCAAAGTTGAGAAGCTCCAATGCAGTCCTGGGGTAGAGGAGGTTTTGAAGGGAATGACCGTCTCGAAAGGTGCAGAGTGCTACGGTAAGACGTCGGATGGAGCGAGGAAGTACGAACATTGGATATAAGTCCAGATTCCACAAGTGCAAGGTGGAGAGGGAAACCAGATACCCAAGGCCCCAAAAGGGCTCGTCGGGCGGTATAGGCCAGTTTTCCATTGTGAGTTCAGTAACCTGCGCGTATTGGCCATCAATGCGCAACAAGCAGGACAGGGCCAAGATTTCTCGGCAAGCCTTGACTTCAGCAAGAGTCACGAGTGGCGCAATATATTTGTGCCAACACTCGTTCCACCACAGAGTCACTTCAATCGTAATGAGCTCGTCTTGGTCGTCCCGCCAATGCCTGACAACCTCGGGAGGTTGGTCCAGATAGGAAGCTGGCATGTGAGGGTAAACGCGTTCCGCGACAGTGTCTGAAACAAAGACCTCGTTGAGAACAGCGGCAAGGACGCCAGAACGTATAGGATCGGGCATAACGCCGATAACGCCACGGAGGACGGGATACGCAGGCAAAGGGAGATGGATTTCGTCGTCAAAATAAGACGCGGCGTAGGAGTGCAGAAATGCTTTTGCGAGAGCCGTAGTCAGAACATGGGATTGGCGCTCAATTTGAGAGGGACGTCGCACTTAGAGGAGGCGCACGGTTAGTCAGAATGAGGAGTGAATATGGAAGAGCGTGGAACGCACAGCCAGTCATGGACCGTAGGGCAGTGTCAACCGCTGCGGCCGTATCCCCTATCATGGCGAAGACCGGTAGAAAGTAGCAACGAGCGTTGAACGACGAAGGTATGAACAACGAGGGAGGCCAACGGCAGACCCGCGCAGAGTAAGGAAAGGATGCAATATGCAATCGATCGAAGACGAGCCATTACGTATAAGGAAAAGTCGCGAACGACCATATGCCACTTGGCGCCAAGGTCGCCAAGCGTGTCAATCAACGCGTCCCGAATAGCATGGCACAGGTGTGGCCAGCCTCCAGAGTCCAGGGAGCTAATGTACTACTTATGCGGATCCAATGTAGATCGGAATATGATCAAGAAGAGATGAGGTAGGGTGACAACTCAAAAGTATAAGATTCAGAATCACGCGGAATAGTCACTCAGTGAGAACAAGCAGGGAATAGAATTCAAGCGTCAGGTAGATACGGTGCTAAATACATAGCTGGAAGTGTAGGGTATCGACTATGAGCTTGGTCAATAATATTTGAGTAAACACTGGCACAAGCAGCACAGTGAGGTATGGGACGAGGAGAATTGATACCGATGCCAATTGGCAACGGCGTATGGAAGTTGGACACAGAAGGCAGATAAACGCGACGTAAACTATCGTAAGAAACAACAGTTTCATAGTTGTGAAACTGCGCGCACGGTTTAGGCAGTACGTGCATCAAGACAGAGTCTATGGAGATGGGCAATGGCCATATCTCTAATAAGGCGAGGGCAACGTTGATATTGATAGCACAAAGCTCGAAAGCCACAGAGATCAGGTCCCCGAATCTGGGAAACCGAACGCGACGCGCAGTGATTGGATAGACTGGCGACACTGAGGAGGAGGTGAGTTGGGGAGTACAGGAGCAGCAACAGAACTCACAAAGACGAAGCTGAATGGCTTGTAGGAGGGGGCATGACTCCAGTAACCTCACTAGAGCGGGGAACTGGAAGTCGGAAACGGAAATCCGAAGAATGGTTAGGGTATGAACAAAGATGCGACAAGGAAAATTTGTCCCCTCAGGCATTATGAAGTCGACATCGCGGTGAAAAAGAGACGTGCGATCCATGGAGGCAATGAGCTCAGAAGAAAAGTCGATTAAACTGGAGTCACGGGCAAGGATGACTTCGTTGGAGGCTGAATGGGTGAAATCGAGGTCCATGGAGGAAAGAGAGGGTGTAGGAGTACCAGCGCCAGCTTCGTTACAAGCCATAGTGTCAAGGCCATGCACCGCGATCCATCGGTCGTACTCAAGACCGGAGGATTGGTAGAAGTTAGGAGGAGAATTCTAGGCATCGTGGCATGAGAAAGGTGACCGGACCGATCCACATGTAAAAACATACAATCTGCCCGCCTTGGATATTGTGCAGAGTAAGATCCTCCAAACGCGTCCAAGGTGCCAGAAGATTTTGCAGACTGTGTTCCCCAAAAGAAACGGAACACAGCCGCAAGGACTTGATTTGCTTCGGGATGACAAAGGAGGGGAAGACGGTCATGATGGTGGCAGCGGGAGAGGAGAAGCCAACGATTTCCACATGTCGAACGTTGGGAAGAAAGTTTGACCACCAACAAGGGCGGTTCGGAGCGAAAGGCCACCGACGAAAGACAACTTTCCGGACAGAGTCACGAAGACCTTCACGAGACAGAAAGCAGGCGCATGCAATCTCACGCTGCCAGGTCAACTCGCGAAATCTGTCCATATCAGCTGGAGTCATGGAGGACCATGAAGGTAAAGGACCGTTCATGTAGACGGTGGAGAAAGACAATCCGTTTGTGACAGAGAACCACGCCTTGGATGCAGCGCGTAAGCGGGCGTGTGTGTTGGGAAGATCAACAAAGGAAGCGATTAACGTCTTCAGC
This sequence comes from Strobilurus pachycystidiatus, assembly GCA_019915135.1. Classification (NCBI taxonomy): domain Eukaryota; kingdom Fungi; phylum Basidiomycota; class Agaricomycetes; order Agaricales; family Physalacriaceae; genus Strobilurus; species Strobilurus pachycystidiatus. Next base: position 5,674,820 of record JAHLMK010000001.1, read on the forward strand.
TCATTGGCCAAGTCGTACGACGTGCGGGAAGGATCAGGAGGCGACAAAGCAGAGGGAGACGACAAAGCAAGGGGAGACGACGAAGCAGGGGAAGAGCGCTGAGGACGCAAAACTGCCAGATAGCTTTTGAGGTCACAGGCTGTGTCCTTGACGGCTTCGTCTCGCGCGAGATAAAAAGGATGATAAACTAAGACTCTGTTAATGAAGGGCGTGGTAAAGGCCAAGCTCGAACATACAATATTGGATGGAGGCCGATCGTTCACGTATGATTTCAAGCGGCAACAAGGTGTCCGAGTCAGAATCAGCGGCCATAATGGCGGCCACAGGAGACGATGAAGGGCGCGAGGACAAGCGACGGCGAGGACAAGCGACGCAAAGCAAGAAGAAGTTTGGCAAGTCAATACGTAAAAGAAGTGGGTAAGAAGAGAACGATATACAAGCAACATTACTGTACCAAGTCATGTAAACAGGATTTGCAAAGTTGGTTCAAGCATGCTTCACACAAGGGAAGAGAAAAAAAAAAGCGAGCGAAAGGGAGCAAAAAAGATTGCGATGAACATAAGGAGACAGGAGCGGATGGGGATAAGAGCCCAGATTTTGCCTATATGCGGATGAGCAAACGGAGCTAAAAGCCCAGATTTTGCCTATATGGAGAATGAGATTGACGGTTCCTGCAGAAAACCGAATACGCGAGAGTATACAACCGGAAGCACTTAGCAGTGCCCCGGAACAAGAGGTAATCGATCTGTTTTGTTTTGCTGGAATGATCTAACCATTGCACTCAAGATACAGCCGAGAATCAAGTTAGCTTGAGCAAAATGAGCGTTGGCTCTCTGGTTTCAGGATATGAAGACGTTCTCCATCAGCCCAAGATTCAGCTGGAGCTGGTACCCTCCTCTTACCTGGTCCCGGGTGATTTCAATGGTATCATTGGACCAGATGGTAAACCGATACCCTTCACGGGAGGCAAGGACCAGAATCATCCCAACCAACCTGTCATAAATCTCGATACTGGCACAACTTTGGCCGTGATCCCGTCGTACGTGTGCATTCCTCCCTTGTTGTCCGGTTCACAGTCAACTCCGAATGCAGCTACATCAGTGACGCGATCTATGGTGGGATTGAAGGCGCTCAGAAAAATAACGACTCCGGAACCGAATTTTGGTACGTCCCCTGCGATGCCGAAATCAACATCGCATTCAAATTCGGGGGTGTGACCATTCCCATCCACCCTTTGGACACAACACGGTTCGCACATATACACTGTACCAAGTCCGTCTCGTAACTCATCTTTGGCCAGGGATGTCGGAAAAGACGCCGAACCCGACGGTGTTCGGTATTGTCAGGGAACAGTAAGTTGGTGTTGCGCCTGTGAGAGACCTTGTAGATTTGATTCCTGGAAATGCAGATTCCACCAAGGATCATCGATCCGAGAGAGTCTTACGACATGCTTCTTGGAGATATCTTCTGTGCGCAACGCCTTCCCTTGAATGGTATTCACTAAACGTGTCTTAGTCCACAACGCGTACACGCTCATCAACATGGGGGACTTCGTCGCAGATGCAATCCTAACCGGTGATACTAGCAGGGGCGAGCCTTATGCGCAGTTCCTCCCCCTCACGGATCCCACAAAAGGTGCGCGTTCTTCTGTCATTCAAGCTTGTCCTGACTGACAAGCATTTGAACCACATAGCTCATCAGGAATTCGTTGCTGCTCGTGGCAGCGCCGACACAGACGCAGACAAAGACATCCACACAGACCTCGCGTCCGGATCGGCGGTAGCTGATAATGAGGCCTCCAGGCCTAACGTCGCGATGATTGTCCTTGCTATCAGCACCGGGCTACTCGGTCTGGCCGCAGTCAGCCTCAGCATTCTGCTATGCTTGACGAAGCGGTCCAAGGGAAACATGGAGAAGCGGATGCCGACTCATCCTATCTTCTCAACGGACGACCTGGATTCGCAGCCCTTCATGCCTATAGCCACCAAAGAGCAGACGTATTATGATCCGCACCATCCAACGACGCTCGCTTAAAGGACCGCACCTTCTACGCACACATAGATATTCGAATGCTTATGTATTGTATGATATTATTCAACAAGGACATTTCTACCAGGCATCAGAGTCTCTGGCACGACCGTCTAGTTCGAAGAGTGACTTCAACAACTTGGCAAGCTGTCTCAATCTGCCCTCACCGCCTTGAAGAGTTTCCGTCTCAAGCGCAGATTGTCCGCGCGAAGTCGCCCTTCTACTTCCATAACACATTTCAGATGTCCTCGCCCATGGCATTGTTGTAGACTGACCGGCTCTAGTTGCAGTGATTTGGATGTGCAAGCATATGAGATCGTCTTCATTCCGAGTCTGACAAGCTTCGTCCTCTCAGCGTGCCCATACTTTGGGCCGTTCCACGAGTTCCAGCTCCGTCGTCGATGTCAACAACCTTGAGGATTACACGACCCTCACAATTCTGGTGACGAGACCCGGAATTCCTTGAGGACCCCTCAAATAATCTCGACAACAGCTTCTCGACCGACAGCTTCACGATCTGAAGGGCTGATAACGTCTCTCCCAAGCTCCTGATCCCCGTGGATGTCGCGTACAACTTCACCACTCATGTGAGGCGTCGTACTCGATCACGCCTGCAAACACGTTTAGCATCTTCGATACGTCCGAGTCGCCCTCTTCCTATCAAGGCTGAGACCGTCGACATCCGCACTGCTGAGCTGAAGGTTGGCTGAAAGGCACTTTGTCTGTTGCCCGCCGCTCTGAGGTCGCCAATGGCTGCGCATCGACCCAGCAGACCTCTAGTCGGATCCGCTGCTGCCGGCGCGCAGACCTGCGTCCAAGATGCTAGCAAATAATCGGTAGAAAAAGGGGCAGAGTTTCGCTTACAATATGTTTACAGCTAGTATAACAACGATACAACAATCTAATCATATACAAGTGTCCGTGATGAATTCCGAGATAAAGTCCAGTCGATAGCAATGGGGTAGATTACAGGTAGATGATAAGCGTCGTCGAGACGAAGCATCTATATCAAGAGATAAGTCAGCCTTTGAACAGTAGACAAGATGCGGATAAATGATCAGAAATAAAAAGGCAATAATCGGTTTGTCTCCACGAAGGGTCAGAACAGGTCTGATTGTGTATACATCATACAACGAAGCTTCAGAAAGAATACTCACCACTGATGGCGACGACGAAAGCAGCGTGTTGGGATATGAGGAAGAAGCTGGAAAGACAGTCAGTGTCGAATTAGAAGGAAGAGGCGACTAAGATCAGAGTAAAAGGCAATATCGGTTTGTCTCCAACACCACGAGGGCTCGGAACAGGTCTGATAGAGTATCATCATCAAGTGAAAGGGAAACCACACTGACCATTAGACGCGTATCGGCGGCAGCGCAGTGGGCACTGGCTGCCACTTTGTCCGGGCAGGAGCGGACTGGCCGTATACCCAATCGTCCTCGGCGACATCGTCTTCCACTGCATCACGTGTGGCGCGGTCGCAGTCCTCCACGTACACGCCCACGCCAGCCTCCTCTGGCTCAACAAGGACCTCGACGCTGGGCCCTCGCTCCTGCACCTTGAGCAGCTTGAGCGCAGCGATGAGGTCGTCTGCAAGGGGTGTGGCATTGGGTGGGTCCTCCTTGATGGGCTCCCACCCGACGGGTGGCGACCCAGGGGGCGATATGAGAAAGTTCTTCTCAATCTCTGGTGGACGGAGGTAGTTTCCTGGAGGTATAACGTCCCCAAAGGCGGTGACCAGCGGGTTCGGGTCGGCCCGGTAGACGCGTAAGATGGTTTGCGAGCTGGGCAGCCGCGTCAGAGAGGGAGCTGGATAGCTGGATAGCGAGCTCACTGTTCGCTGGTCGTCCCCCGCAGTATGATGGGGTCGCACTCCGTCTTGGCGAGCTCGGCAGCCTCCTGGGCGACAAACACGACGATGATCCTGCCAAACGTGGGCAGCGGCACCCATTGATTTATCTCCCCAAACGTCTCCAGATGCTCTCGCAAGACACCCATGATGGCCGGGTGGAAAAACGTCTTGGGCAACGACGTTACGGCGAGCGTGTTGGTCGGCGCCTCCCTCGGCGTCGGTGGCGACGACGACGAGGCCTGCGATGAGGAAGATGGTCGAGAGACAGAGAAAGTGGCCATGATGGCGATGGAGCAAAGTCAAGAACGAAATTTTTCCTTTTCAAGTTTTCCTGGAGCTTACATAAGCCGCCGATCACCATTGCGCATTTGGCTGCGCCCGAGAGGCGGTTATAAAAGCTGTGAAGCGGAGCAAGTAAGTACTGTGCGTAAGCAGTACACCAGACCGGACACAAGCACTTCGGGACACAGAAAGAATGTACTGTCAGTTGCAGTTGTATTGTAGATTCATACACGGATTTACACAAGATCGTTACACATTTACCAGACTAGGTCTGGAAGAAAGGTATTCAGTGCAAGATCCCCGTCGATTCAACGGAGAAAACACTTACATGGAGACATGATACATGCACAGGTTCAACGGGGATCGTCAACTGCCCTCCCCTCTTCCATTGCCAAAGGAAAACCTATGCGCGCAGGCGTTCCTCGACCTGCGCCTTCTTTTGTTTGAGCGCCTCGACGCGCTCTTCTTTGCTCGCATCGTACGACAAGTTAACTTGGTTGAACCTACAGGATGTATCAGACACTGTTCCACAGCAACCCGCAATGAAGTGAACTCACGGATTTTCCGGGGATTTCTGGAACTGTTTGTACAGTAAATCCTGTGAAAGCACGACTCAGCATGTGCACTCTGATCGACGGCGTTGCTCTCTGACCTTGTATTGCTGGAGGCGCAGACCGGGATGCTGTGAACCAATCAGAAAAACGCATCCCAGAGCTGTCAAGGAAACAAATAACGGACATCCTGCCTGAGAATCGGCATTTCACGTTCTGAATAAGCCTCGAACGCGGCCTTGAACCGCCGCTGTACACACACGATCAGTCTCAACAGCATTCGAGGGCGGCGCCATAACGTACCTCTGGATGGCGCTCCAAGCCAGCAGCTTGCTGTCCAACACTTGCTTTGTCCATCTTGGCAGTGACCACATCAAGCAGATCGAGAGCGTTGTCCAAGCCAGTGGCGCTGAAGCTCTCCGGCTCCTCCTTGTCCCACTCAGCCTTACTCGCACCACCAGCAGCAATAGCGCCCGGTCCAGCAGGTTTGGGTGTCTTTACGGGTGCCTTCTTCGCACCGGCCTTGGGCGCGGCCTTCACCTTGACTGGCGCACTGGCCTCCTCCTCCGCAAGCAGCCGTGCCGCCTCGGCCTTGCGCTCCAGATCCGCCTTGCGCTTCTCCTCCTTCTCGTCTTTCTTCGCCTTTCCGCCCTTCACGTCCTTATCCTTCCACGCGTCGGCCTCTTTCCGTTCCTGGAAAGACAGAAAGCATTCGGATCTAGATCAGCTTTGAAATGGAGATGCATAGCGTACAGCATCGGCAGCGGCTGAAGCCTTCTTGTTCGCCTCGTTCTCGGCCTTCTTCGCACGACCGCCCTCTTTCTTTGCGTTTCCTCCCTTTGGTGGCATGGTGTTAGTAGGTAGATGTGTGGATGATGGTGGTTTGGGTGTGAGATGGGATGATGCTCGATTGCGTAACTTTCGGAGGCGATTGATCTAATCAGATATCAAATCTTATCTCGACATCTCGATTTGATTCCGGTAGCATCGTGTCCAAAACCTCAGCACAGTTCATTCCTCAATAACTCAACTGCAAAGGAATAGCACGGTCCAGACAGGGAGGTGGCGTTCTGTGCCAGCTTGGCATAATGATGAGGACGCCTCGCCCGGATACAATTTTTTAGAATTTTCGGGTACACAGCTGCCGATGACATAGCAATTGCGCAAAGAACATAGCTAACAATGAACGTCCAGCCCTCTCTCGTTCTGCACAGGTGGCCCGAGGCTCAAAACTTGTATTAACTATTCACCGATAAAGCAAAGTCCTTGAACCACGCATACTGATCCTTTGGGGTCGCCCAATAGTCTTCGTGCCCGCCAAAGAACGTACTAATTGCATCGAATCAGCGATACGTATGGTTTCCCTGGAGGGAACCTCTTACCTGAAGAACATCCCCAAGAAGCCAACCTGGTTCTGCTCCGAATCCTCCTCCTCCGAGATACTCATGTCGGGCTGCGGCGGGTTCAAGCCTAAGTTCAGTTGTGCACCATCTCGATTCTTCAGGATTCCGCCAAGAATCCCACCAAGAAGACCTCCTCCGTGCGACTGCGTAGGTTCAGGTTCAGGCGCACTTGGCTCTATCCGATTGCGATAGTACACATCGTCTCGTTGAATAACGCGTTGTCCGTCGACATCCAGCGCAAAGAATCCGTTTTGCTTTCCAGGCGTGTTGAGTGCAACGGTTTGAGTGAGGGTTGTCCATGCACCGCGTTTGTATGAGAAACACCCACGTCCAATAGAGAAACCGTAGGCGGAATCGCACACTGAGTCGGGTGCGTCGCAGAGTGCATCTGTTTGCTTATCCTTGGGCGCATACTGAAGGAGACTTGTTAGAAAAAGAGGAAGCCTTGGTATTCTGGGACACCCACCAGGTAGAGCTCGCCCACGCCATCCGTCCTCCACATGAGCCTAGTGCTCCAGCAATCGTTCGCCGCTGCGCCGCCTGAACACCCTTTGTGCCCGCCATACATCCCAGGAAGTTTCCCGCCTTTGACAAAGTCGAAGTCCTGTGGAAAGAAGACGCTAAAGTTCATAGTGAGGCTGTTCGCATTGCTGAGGTCCACAGGTCTAGCGTAGAACTGAGCGCCGCCTTCGGGTCGTTCCTTGTTTCCGGGATTGATGGAGGAAGCGGGATAGAGGAGCTGCAGGACAGAAGAGTCGTTGTTCCAGGAAGTAGCAGCGTCTGTCGGAGCTGCTTCGGCAGCGAAAGAAGTTGCGCTAGCATCGGCGGGAATGCCATCGACGAGTTGAAGGTTTTGCCTGCCACCAAAAGAAGTTACGTTGAAGGCTGAGAGGTCGGTCATCTGAGCTGGCGCAGACCAAGTCGTCTTGGAAGAGGAAGGCGAGATCTCGGTTGGGGCGGGAAGGTATAGGGTGAGAATGCTGGTCACTGTTGCGGTAGTCGTGTCCTCGACGTCGGTGATTACAATTATGGGCGTTGCTATGGACGTCGTAACGATGAGCGGGGTTGTAGACGCGACCGGCGCGCTTTCCGTCGAAGAACTTGAAGGCGTGGGAGTAGGACTGCTGGCCGAGGAAGTCGAAGGCGCGGCCGGCGCTGCCGTGGATGGTAGGTACAATGAAGTAAAAAGCGGCGTTGGGGTAGATTGTTCAGGAAGAGTGTTGAAAGCAATGAGCGGTAAAGCGGTCGAATAGCACGAAAGCAAGGCGCACAGCGCCAAAAGGTTCGGGACCATGGCGGTCACGGAGAAAGGAGTGGCGCATCAAATCTCCCTTTTGGGATTTGCACGTGCTCAGCGGAAACGGGGAAGTGACTTGATTACTCTTTGTCAACTTCCTTCCTTTCCACGACTGATCTCTATCTACCAGGCTGTTCAAATTCTCAGTGATGGAGACTGTCATGCTCCCAGGCTCCCTGAAACACGCCGAAACCAGTGCCATAAATACAAAGGCGACTGCGCATTGCTTCCAATACGCGAGCTACGAGTAAAACGCCAGATACTTAACCAGCACTGGCCGTTACCGCTTACCACCATATCCCCGCGACATGATCATCCCAGAAGGCCTCTACTCTATACCCATCTTGCCAGAACACGCGTCGACCAGTGAGCGACGCCACAGTTTAGACGGTAAACTCGATACCCTTGCTTTGTCGGAGAACGATCACCACATAGATGGTAAGCGGGCCATGTTCGCGCGGCGTTGATTCTAAATTCATGGGGACTTAGATTCCGTCTTGGGACATTGCAGCGTATCCGGGCGGGGCTTGGATTCTTCTGCATCTGTTACGTCGGATGGTCGAATAAACGTCCAGCTCGATTTGAAGCTTCCGTTACCTGACCTGCCAACTGTACACGAAGCGTCTGCTGCTGCAGACCTCTCAAACATCCGCTACCACCCATCTCAGTTTCCTGTGATGAGTATAGTCATCATGATTGTCGGAAGTCGCGGTACGCGTTTCATCGCGTTTCCAATTCCTTGATCTGACCCCGTACATTCTCAGGGGACGTCCAACCCTATATCGCTCTTGGGAGACGCCTCCTGGAAGACGGCCACCGCGTTCGTATCGCTACACATGGAACCTTCAAAAATTTCGTCTTTGAGAACCGCCTTGAGTTCTACGACATCGGCGGTAGTCCTCAGGATTTGATGAGCTATATGGTGAAAAGTCGGTATTGAAATTGTTGATCTACCTCAATTTATCGTGACTCTAACGAGACCATGACCTAGATCCTGGACTCATGCCGGGTATAGAGTCCTTGACGAATGGCGACATCAAGAGGAAACGGAAAATGCTCACAGAGGTACTCATTTGACACCGTGACATGCAGGCCTTTGTTGAACTCAACGATGACGTACTCAGATGATCCATGGCTGTTGGAACTCGTGTCATAAACCGTGTCCAATTACTGGAAAGAGCTTCATTGCCGACGCTATCATTTCAAATCCACCAGCATTTTCCCACGTACACTGTGCTGAAGCTATGGGTATACCACTCCTTATGTCGTTCAGTAAGTCTCGTTGTGCTTATGTGACCTTCCCACTAACTCTTATCAGCGATGCCATGGTATGTCCTTCTCCGTTGCTACCTCACATCACCAACGCTTTGTTAGGACTCCTACGGCTTCCTTCCCCCACCCTCTGGTCAACATCAACCAATCCAACGCCGAAAAAGGGATGAGCAACTTTCTCACCTACCATCTCGCAGAGCTTTTGACATGGCAAGGGTACGCTTTCTCAATCTTTACTCCATGTTGACCTACAGTAACGTTGACACTGTATTCAGCCTGGGCGACATTATCAACCACTTTCGCATGGAGACTCTTGCGCTCCATCCGCTTTCAGTCAAATCAGGACCTGGGATATTGGAGACGCTGTGTGTACCGTGGACATACTGTATGAGCCCTGCACTGGTCCCAAAGCCTCCGGATTGGCTCAACCATATTGGTTCGTCCTCTTTTCTCCTCGGCTATCAATCCCCTTTGATATTTTTTGTCCATAGATGTCGTCGGCTTCTACTTCCTGGATCTGGCAACGAGCTACACCCCACCTCTTAGTCTGGTTGAGTTCTTGGAAGCTGGTCCTCCGCCTATCTACATCGGGTTTGGTTCTATCGTCGTCGACGATCCTCAGGCTATGACTAGTAACTTGTTCTACCCTTCTTTCTTGAAGGTGTTGTTGACCCATCTATAGATACTATATTCGAAGCAACCCGACAAGCCGGTGTCCGTGCTTTGGTATCAGCCGGATGGGTATGTCCTTCCTCTCTTTGAACGTCAAAATCATGCTTACCTCTACCAGGGCGGCCTCGGAGGCGCAGGCGTCCCGGACCACATCTACATCCTCAAAGAAATTCCACATGACTGGCTATTCTCCAACGGGCGCGTCGCTGCTGTGGTCCATCACGGTGGAGCGGGCACGACCGCCGCCGGGCTCTCCCAGGGCCTCCCGACAGTCGTTGTGCCATTCTTCGGTGATCAAGGATTCTGGGGCAGCATGATAGAGCAGGCGGGTGCGGGCCCGACACCGCTGAACCCGAAGAAGCTCACTGTACCCAGTCTGACGCGGGCGATCTTGTTCGTCACATCGGGCTCGGCGCAAGCAGCCGCGAAGAAGATGGCGGAACGGATACGCAACGATGATGGTGTAAATCGTGGCGCCGCCAGCTTTTATAGGAATATGCCGCTGGAAGACATGAAGTGTAGTCTGGACCCAAGAAGGGTTGCGGTGTGGGCGTTGCCCAAGATTGTAAGGGCGAACTTTCTGCCCTCGAAAAGCAGCGGGAATCTGATTCTTCTGAAAGGGCCTCCGTTTGAATTCGTTCGCTGCGGCGGTTTTGGTGCAAGGCGGTCAGATTACTGCGTCGCAGCTCAAGCTGCATGGTGGGTTGCTTGTCAGTCCTCGCATCGAATTCCGAGTCACTGAAGGATTGCACAGATACGAAGACCTACCTGCCAAATCATCAGCCGACAGACCCAGTCAGCGGAGCTAGTAGCGGGCTTTTCTGGACCGTCACTAATTCCACCTCAGCACTTGCTCAGATCTTTTAGTACGTTCTTGCCGTTTTTTTCTCCGTCTCACTCATCAATTCCATCAGTGATCCTTTACATGGTCTTGGTCGTACAATGATGATCTTGCCGGAAGGTGATTGAGCTCTTCAAATCTCATGAGAACTTTGGATACTCACCAGGACTTTCCTCCAGCAACGGTCAAGATTATGAACGGAATCTCGACCGGTCTACACAATACGCCACGTCTGTATGGGTCTGATGTGCGCAAAGTCAAGAAAATCACCTCGGTGAGGCATGGGTTCAAGGAAGGAGGAAAGGTACGTGCGTCCCAATAAAGATGTTGCTTAAACTCATTCCCGATAGTCCTTCGCCCTGGGTCTATACGATGGAGTGACAGGTCTAGTCACAGAACCGGTGAAGGCTGGCAAGAAAGAGGGTGCTATGGGCGTCATGAAGGGTACTGGCCGTGGTCGTGAGTCATCTCGTAATTCCAAGTTTTGACCTCGTTTTAAGAAGCACGCGCATAGTGGCCAATCTCTTATTCAAGCCTTCGGCGGGTGCAATGAATCTCGTCTCACATCCTCTACAAGGCGTCTGGACGAGTGTCAGGCTTGGATCACCTGAGAAGTTTGCGTCTGCACGTCGGAAGCGATGGATGGATCAAGGAGCAGAGGAGGTCCGGTGCAGCTCTTCCGAACAGCGGTGGGAGGTCGTTCGGGCGTACAATGCCAGTATCACGGCGAATCTACACCGCATCAAGGCGGAGAAGGATTTGGTCCGAGAGGGTAAGCGCTCGAAGAAGGCGTCTAGGGAGTGGGCGCATTCGCTAGCAAGCGCTGGAACCAGGGAAACAAACGGTTCGCTGCTCGTGACGGAAACTTACAACCGGGCCAGCTTGAGCCAGTCCAACGGGGCCTCTCCTCGGCCCAGCCATGATGGACACAAAAATACGAAGTCCGATCGATAAAGAGCGGGGCGTCGTTGAGTCTGTTGTGACGCTTCCTCCGGCAGATATTATACTGGGTCTAGGTCGAGTCGAAGGAGCCTTCGCCTCATTGGGAGTGTTCCAGTTATAGCACCATACCTAGTGGGACGTCTGGTCCGTAATCGCTGCTCCTTGTTGACAATGCAAGCCCTATTTGCACGCAAGCCCGCCCTGTTTGCGCAGGGCCACTTTGCGCATTCGGCCTGATTTGGTAGTTTGATCGGAGAACGAAATCTTGCCGCCTTGCGGGGCAGCTCCTCTTTCCTCTCGACCTTCACAATGATGAACTTGAAACCAGTGCCATTGCTCTCATATCGCCGCATCACAATGAACTGAATGAAATCAAACGAGAAACGGAACGCGACGACATCATAACTCAATATTACTGCTCAAACTGGAAAGTTCACGATTAAATCGGTGCGGTGTGCTGCTTACCGGTAAATCTTGTTAACGCTGACCTTGCATAGCTTCAATATGAACTGCTTGGCTGGCACGACTCTCAGCAGGCGTAGGACGGCATAGAGCAACGCCACATATGCTTGATTCACAGCAAAGACGCGCACCATTCGGTCGTCGCATGCGGGGACACGGCGTCAATCGACACAGACATGTATAACTCTAGGAGCACGGAATGAATGGAATTGAATCGCCACGCTGTCGTTTGGCCATTGAAGTCAATGGTAGAATGTGCAATAGCTCTCCCAGTGCGTTCCGCTCATCCTCTGCTTGAACATCAGTGACAAGACTACCAAGGCGCCTTCACCCATACACGACATTATGCACCCACGCGACGCGTATATTCACCCTAGCGTCCTGAGGCCCCAATTGCACTAAGACTTACCCAAGGCATCGACACTACCTTCAACTTCAATGTCTTGCTAGCTCTGCTGTCCCTGATTCCATACCCATCCAATCAGAGCTTTCGATATCGACCTTCGAAAGGCAGACATCCTAAGCTCGTAATCGATGGCTGAAGGACTTCATTGCGTTGCTGGATGTGGTCCGGTCACCTGGCGCACGAGATTTCGGCGCCTCCTAGGCTCTGCGTAAGACCTGATCAATAGCCAGGACAGTGACCGGTCTCGGCAGCTCTGAGTACCGCCGTTGGCCATTCTAAGGCGCGGGGTTAGCTCTGCAACGCTGCCACTGTTCCCCCAGGCATGGCCTACAGGAGCGACATCATATGCATCGGGGAAAGCCATAACACCCCCGAATTCTGCGGGGTAGGCCTACCCTATATGCACACCCCTGTGAGCCCGTTTGCAAAGGTGTCAACACCGGCAGCACATGAAGGGTTTACTCTTCCGGGTTGTATCCTCACTGTCATGAGGACGATACATACCCTGTAAGTGAACCAAAAATACTACAATTCCCCGCTGTTACTCACGAGGTCTCTAGGGATGTGTTTGCAATATATGCATCAATTTCTTGACCCATTACATTCCATGGAAGAAAGGAATGAATTCGATATCCGATTGTATTGAGTCCTGGCACGGACTTGTCGACACGCACCTTACTCGACACTCAGCTCATTTCCGCTCCTCGAGTTCACAACGGAAACTCGAAGGCAATTTTGCATTCACAGAATGATCAAGGATGGACGAAAGCGGTCCTGGTGGTGACACAAGCCGCTGGGTGATCCCACGAGACGAAACGATTGAAGTGGGAGCGCGGGCCAGGCGCGGGCTAGCGTCGACTCGGAGTGGGAAGTGGGTTGCGGCTGGGTGGTCGGGGCCGTCTGCCTATGACAGTCGTTCCGTCCCCATATGATGTGTCTCCTAGTCCACGCCGCTCGTGTCAGTGATTCCCGACCTCAGTTCCTGACATATATAGCCCGCGAACGAGTCTTTTTCCCGTGCAAGTGCGGCGTGCGCTCGACTGCCTTACGAATAAGAGACTGCGCTCGCACTTTATCTTGTGGTTCAAGGTCAGACATTTACTGTTTGCTAGCCCTTGCGACTTGATTCTCATCAGAAGATATCCACTGAAAGGTCTTGACTCCTGCGGCGACTTCATCCCGCACTTGATCAGGTCAGTTCTGCTGTGAAATTGATGATTCAACACTCTCAATTTCATCGTCTAGCATCAGTGGGCGGCAGAGTACACTCGGAACAGATACAGCACTCTACCCAACTTGGCTTCCGATCCGGAGAGAACGTCAACAAATGGGACCAAGCCCTTCATGCCCGACTCAAGGCACTACATCGCATTAGACTCCATTTGAACTGGGATTAGTCGACTCCATTCAACCAAGGGTATTGGACCGCACATCGTTCAGTGTCACGGGCGTATTGCGCCGTCTTCGTGGTTCTAGTGTCTGTGTTACATCTGAAGCATATGCGTCTCGACGTGATTTGTATACGCCACCGGAACAACTGCGGTGTGCATGTAAATACTGTGCATCCGGAATTGCACCTGCTGCAACGAGAGAGCTGACGCCTCGGCAAGGTCCGAGCAGTGTCACCATAAATGGAAGTACGCCTCTCATTTATTCACTGGAGGTTTGATTTGATTCTCAGTTACACACCTTGAATTGTTTCGTGTTTGCTCAGGCAAACAATGGTGTGCGACGGCCCATCCTCATTGGCGAGGTGCTCCACAGAGCGTTGGGAAGCGCATAACGATACCGTACGCATGCAGGATCTTCTCGTGAAGAGGATGGATGCGAGGAGTTGACGACCGACTTTCAATCGGAGCGCTGAATGGGCACGATACCTTATCCAAGAAAATCATATCGGGTGATTGGTGTCAATGATATGAGGACAGATGTAAGGACGCGCCATATCTGAGGACTCGCAACTTGTAGCGAATTTGGGTATGAGCTGCTATGTTTGGCGCCTTAGGTCTGGGGCTCTAGATGAGGCGTATGATTTGGGCAATTCCGTAACAGTGTGAGTGTTGTTTCCCCTTTTCGGAGCAGTCGCCAAATGCCAACTGTTAAACTAGGGACATGACTTCGAATCACGACGGGGGACCATGTGGAAAGATCATCATGATGAGGCTATGATTGACATTGATGACTTAACGGCGTCCGAAAGGAATCACTGAGCCCAATGGACATATTGTCTGGCCAGGTCCCCTACTCTGGGAAAGATGATTGCCAGACGCGAGTATGAAGTGCTTGGTGAGTCTGTTAAAGAGGTGTTTCATTCATTGACATTCCCTCTCGATGACTCGGTCAAGCGTGGAGTCTGTGGCGTCTGAATGCTGTATCAGTTTCCCCGAGAAATCTACATAAAATACGGTGCAGGCATTCAATTTTAGGGTCAGCTAATGTATGGACACAACGCCGCAGGCAAAGGGTACGGTGAGACTGGTACTTTACGGCCCCCAGGCGCCGGCCATGATTCCCAGGATTCGTCCGCGCATATCTCTCAAGCATGTGCTCACATCCGACGGCCTTTCCAGCGGTAATAGGCTCTAATCTTCACTTCCCGAATGCGGGAGTATGGTGGTCACTGGTCGAGAACTCGAAGATGGTGTGTAAGTGCCCTGCAAGGTGACAGCGGCGTGGGATGGACGAGTAGAAATGGCAGGAAGATCGTCGCTGGATCGAGGAAAGCTGCGAGTTTGCCGGAGAGGGTCGAAATGTATTCCATCCAATTATGTGAGAACGGAGGTTGAACGGTCGGACGAGAAGCGGTAAAAGTTCCACAAGAATGTTTGAGCGTTGCTGGACAGTGGAGAAAGACATATCGAGGAAAATCCTCTGCCGACTTGCAGAGTGCAGGAATGGCGGCTGTGGTGGGAAGATCCGTTGATTGTCAAATGCTGTTGGTTTCAAGTTTTCAATAGGTCGAATATACAGTCTGGTGTGGTTCACAAGAAGGTCTTCTGATATACCGCCACGTTATTACCGAGTATGCCGCGTCGGACATGGCGGCTGAGTGTCAAAATGACGGGCATGCGGAGAAACAGCTTGTCGAGGACAGTGCCAATCTTGTAACGTTTGCACATGTATGTGATGATGATGATGCGGAAATCTCCGTTGCACGGTGCTCGATTTACATGAAACGGACGACGGTGTCCAGCAATAGAGACTGCTACATATTCATCAAGGGTCCGAACGGTGGGCTCGGTTGAGGTTTGACAGGCGGTGGCGCAGTTGTTTGGGGAAGGTTTTCTGCTGTTTCCTAGCTGAGAGGCAGCACTGAAGAACATCGATGCCGTAGAATATCAGATGCCTGTTGCGTAAGTAAAATGAGGGCAATGGTCGTGTAATTGAGCGGTAATACTAACATCAAAGCTTCCATGATATGCCATCATTAGCGAGTTGATAGTGGCTGTGTCGTGATCTGCCCTTTCCTCGCAAGGTGGATTTGCATTCACCCCTGGGCCAGCGCTGGGAAATGGATCTGTGTCCCTGCGCGGCCCAAGGTGGCATGAATCGAGACTTCCCTGTAAGTTCCTTCTTTGCTTTTCAACTGCCATCTTCTGCCCTCGAAACATCTCTGCTGATAATTGGCATCCGCAATGCCAGGTCACTCCCTACCACTGGAACTTCTGGATCTTATCACAGACGTACTGAGGGATGACGTCGGTCCTCTCAAACAGTGCACCCTCTCCTTCCGATCTCTACGTTTTTCTGCCCAGCGCCATTTGTTCAGGACCATTTACCTTACTGGAGCGTCTGGCCTTTCCGCCGGGTCATGCGAAGCTCTTCGGGGCATACTTCTCCAATCTCCTCATCTCATCTCACATGTCCGCGAACTCCGTTTTTACGATGGAAGAGATCCCTCTCAGCCTCGACGCTTCTGGATGGCAGATGAGAATAACAAATTCTTCCTCGCCATCCTGAAGCGGTTGTCCAACGTCCGAAGCATACACATTGTCAACTTTTCCCAGAACGCGTTGGCGTGGCATAAGATTCCGATGCGGACTCGGGAAGCCCTGCTCCAGGCATTGGCGTCCCCCAGACTGCGGAGTCTTACGCTCATCAAGCTCGCATTCTACAGTACGACCGAGTACATGTCGCTCTTTGCCAACAGCCTAGCGCTGAAAGAGCTGTACATGTGGGCCGGATGCTGCCTCGTTGAACCCCGTGGTACATTCGTATCAAGTACCAATGGTGGGTACGAAAACGTGGACTCGATGCCCCTGCTCCAGAACCGTCCTCAGTTCGAGACGTTATGGATGAAGATGACGGCCGGTACCTTTGACGATGATACGGCGTATCCAGACACAAAGTACTGCATCGACGCCTTCCTACATCCCAGAGCTTCCCTGGATGTCACTACGGAGCTCCGAAAATTCTGTATCTCGATACACCCCGAGGACGATCACTGGTCAGTACAACCTCTGCTCGACGAGGCTAAAAATCTGGAAGAGTTAGTGATAGAGATGGACATCTTCGGTGAGTCTCCCCAGGTCCTCTTATCCCGGGGGAAGTCGTACTGATGGTCTCGTAGCGGCACAGGCCAGTCAAGGCTTGGACTTTTCCCATGTCCCAAAAGTCTATCTCATCTCCCTTTTCAACTTGAATGGTATCGGCGACCTATTCTATGGCATCCACTCGCGAGACACGTCCCGCCTAGAGGAGCTCACAGTCGAGTACGACATCTCCGGCCTGGATGAAGTCTTTGTGGAAATGACTGGGTTCGATGAAATGGATTGGTGGGATTTCGAAGAGAAAATGTTGACCACCGTCAAAAAGGTCAAATTCCTGATTTGCGGCAGGAAGGCTTGTCCTGCTCTCAAGGCCTACTTCCTGGAACGGCTTCCTATTTTTCTACCCCGATTACGGAGAAAAGGTATCTTGCAGGTCGAATATACCATCGGTATGTACACGTTTCGTACATAAGACGACAGTCACTCATTTACTGCACAGATCCGCCCTCCCATGGGTGGAAAGCGCATTTCTAATCGCGCGATGTTTTCTCTGGCTGCCGTCCAGAGCTGACAACGCCAAGTGCTTTCGTTTCTCGAGTTGAGTTGAGCCTTGAAGGCCAGTCGAAGCGCCCACTCTCCAGAGGCGCCCACTATCAGAGACGCCGCTGAATACGTCAGAGTTCTCGTTACAACGGTGCAGGCGCCGTGGCCCGTTGGTATTGTGGTTTGGATCAGTTTTTCGAACCTCTTTCATATACCCATCCGTTCACGTCATGGCAGGATGACCTTGACGACTTACTCCAGTACTCTTGAACCGAGAAAGCTTCTTCCATATACGTAGCTGTACTATAAGATGCCATCTCTTGCTTGATGAACCTTTTGGCCACCCGATGTCTCTGAGTCTCTGCACGACTATGCTCTTGGCCTTCACGCTATGCGTCTTCGTGACAGTCCTCTCTCTCATAAGAAGGGCAAACTCATACAGTCATGACACCATTCCATCGATACAATCACTGCCAAACCCCACGGAGCCGATGGCTTGCCTTCTTGCAGTTCGCGCTCGCCCCAACGCCAGGCTGATCACTGCGTTTAGCCTAGCAATACATCCGTCAGTCCATACGAGCGCATTCATTCAGTTTTGCCAATGTATGGCACCGGTTCTGCCAGGTTGCGCGACAAGCCATTCCCTTCCTTCTTCGCAGACACGTCTCCGTTGTGATGTGTCCGTGCAACGTATCACCTTGCAGACCGTTCTTCTCGGCTTGCTACAAGATGATGCACCGGCGGATACTCTGTTCGAGGCGAGCGCCCCTCGATACGGTTACCCGTCCGATCACAGAGCTGGGGGCTCTGTCCAGGCTCTGTCCAAGGGTTCCCGCCCCATCAACCCGGAACTGTTGCCTACGCTTCAAGCTGAAATCTGCGGGCTTTTGACCTGCATGGGACTCACTGGCACAGGTCTACCGGACTTTCCAGATCCCCTTAAAATCATCGTTCCCGCTTGGGAGACGCTGTGGCGCGTCGTGGCAGCTGTGATAGCAGGCACACACGGTGACGCTACATGTCGAAGCGCCCTTTAATGTTTCCTCGCGTCGCCTCTCACGACGCAGAGCTTTCGACAAAACTCTCAAAGTACCGGGATCAGCCTGAAGGCTATCAGTTTCGAGACCATGCGGCTCTACCACCATCCAAGAACATCTCGCGGTCTCAATGCCGAATGCCATTCATTCCGCCTCCAGACACTACGGCTTGATACCCAGGCGTGTCATCTCGATGATGGAAACCATCCATGTCGCCGACGTCCTCGCTCTTCAGCGTTCGCCGGTCTATTGGGACAATTCAGTAGATTTCGATTCAGCGGAGGCGTCGAACGCCATGAAAGCTTGGGCTGCTTGGCCAACTTGGATACGGAAGGCTGAGCTATGTCGCCAAGACCTCGGCACCGGTTGCATCCGCTGTAGCTGCTGCTTGTGCCTGGGAAAGGCTTCATGATGAGGATGAATGCGGCGTTGTGGCGGGGAAGACCATCGGAGGACGGGATGGCTGGGAGTACTGGCACATCTTCGCGACATGGCCTAAAGAAAATATATCACCTGTACATAATTGGTGGAGAAACGCGTCGACGGTCAGACTTCAGTCAAGGCAGGGCTAGCCAAAATGTCAGGATATACAGCAAAACGATTCAAAGTGGTACACCCTTATCCTCTGCGCATGGCGTCTTCCCACAGGACGCGGATACTGTTCCTCCTCGTCCAAAGATCTTTGCCTGCATGGACAGACGTTGTCTCAACACGGTTTAGACAGGCTGAATTTCGCAAAATCGGATGTAAGACCATAATACTAAAAACATCAATCGGTACTTACAACGATCGCGAAAATAAATGATGTATACGTTAACAGCAGTCTCTAAATGACTATACCACTCGCGGAAACCAAGGATCCACACTCGGATCCCACCTCAGCCTCTTCCAGTCAAACTCCCCATCAACACCCTGAGGCAGACTCTGCCCTAGATTCTCACAAGTCGTCATGAATCCCTTCACGAACTGAAAAATAGGTTAACAGCTTGCCCAGATATGGGAATCATATGTACCTTGGTCCTATCCTTCGACGAAAACGCCGCATAACCTCCACCGTCGAGCTTGGCAAGGATCTCATGGGCGAGTACACAGCATCCTGCAGGCGAATGCGTCGTATCCTCCGCCACCTCCGCAGCGGCCGGAAAGAACCTGATCAACTCCGGGTGCGCGACAGGCGTAGCCACGACATCCTGATACTCGCTGTTCCCAACCCACTTGTACCTCCTCAAGAAATTGTGCTTCATCTTCCCCCAGTCAAACGGGAGCGCCGGAGCGAGTACGGAGTACAGCGCGACACATACTAGCTGAATTGCAGTGAGGAATTGACGCTGGAATGTCATTTCCTTGGATGGAAGGCTATCTGCTGTGATGTTGGCGACAGGCAGGGGTTGATGGTGAGTACATACCTGGCAAAAGGACACCGAGGATCGAGTCCATGCATGAGAGATGCCGCTCGATGATCTGGGCAGCGTACCAGTACGCAAATGGGCGTTCATCCGGCGCGTACAGCTCCAAATGGAAGCCCGATAAGACCAGGTCTCTCAATCCAGTCAGACGCCAATGTAATGCAGCATTTGGCAGCTGCTTGACAAGTCTCTGTTCCTCGGGGTCCTGGGAGCAGCATGGGTACAGCCCAACACGGAACAGACGAGTGACATACCGCCGCGTGAACATTCTCCAGCACTGTCAG
Organism: Strobilurus pachycystidiatus; assembly: GCA_019915135.1. Lineage (NCBI taxonomy): Eukaryota > Fungi > Basidiomycota > Agaricomycetes > Agaricales > Physalacriaceae > Strobilurus > Strobilurus pachycystidiatus. The sequence goes on from JAHLMK010000001.1 coordinate 5,694,585, forward strand.
GAATAGGTCGTAGATGACATGCCACTCGAACACCAACTTCGTCAGCTGTCTTCTTCGTCTCGGTGCATTTTGCCAGCAGCCCGATACGGTAGGAATAAGAAGCTGCGGATAATATAAGAGTTGTGTTGATAGCCTGATGAGAGCACGACGTACTTTACTGAGACTCCGTTCTATATACCCAAGAGGCGGCGGAGAGCGACCTCGCCATCCCCTTTGTATGATGTTTAATAGGGCCTCCTGCGACGTGCCCAGAGTCTCCATCATGAACGCCTGCGAAAGCCAAGTCGGGGTGTATCGGCCAAGCACTAATAGGCCGTCGTGAAAACAAGTCTGCGTACGCGAACGAATGTAGGCCTGATGATCAGTTTTTGTCCATGACCTCAGGTTGCCTGTGATCTAAATCGCCTGATGAAGACTTGCGAGGATACTTGAGAGTGGCGATATTTACCTCCCAAGTTGAAATATTCCGAGACACCGAAAGGAGCGAGATTTCGTGCCAGCCGTCTATCATCTTTTCTACAGAATTCCATGTTTGGTCGATTGAAGATAGTGTGAGGACGCGGACGGGTATGAAGGTTATCAGTCGGCGTGATATGTAGGGGTCAAAGGCGAAATGAGCGGGTGATTGCGCGTCGGGGATCGGAGAGGGATGAGCGCGTAGATATACGAGTAGTTCGCGCGCCTGGAAAAGGAGAGACTGGAACTGTGCGAGGTGGTCAAACAAGTTCGTCGTCATGAGTTTGAGAAGAATCCTGCGCATATTGAGACGCGCGTGCAGACCGTCTTTCCACGGCTGAGGGACTAGACGACCGTAAGATGCGTGAAGGGAGAGTGTATCGTGAACATGCGCACTTTTGGTCGTGTGGGATATCCAGTTGAGGGTCTCATCGAGCTTGGCCAAGGCGCTCTTTACCTGATAGCCCTCGAGTAGTGAGACCTCACACTTGTCTGCTTGCCAGTCCTCGCCCTTTTGTCTGGTTATGAGTCCGAGCTTTCTGCAACGACAGAATAGGACATACATCGTGTAGGGAACTTCGATTGAGCTCATCCCAGGCAACGCCACAGCACTTGAGCAAGCCTTGGATGTAAGTGCGCAGAACGACCGAGATGAGCTCGATTGGACGCGACTTGGTGAGCTGGATGTCGTGATACGGGATCATGTCTGGGTCGATTTGGGCGAGCTCATGCACGTAGACAAGCGTGAAGACGGTGTTAGAGAGCAGGTTTCCGGCGTGCCATTCCATCTGAGGGATACAATTCAACACATCGAGTATAGTGGGAGCGAATTGGGGTGACCTCGTACGCAAACGACCTGTCAATGATCCAACACAGTTCCTGGGGCAAGAGTGGCTGCAGTGGGTCAAAGGGCGGCCGCCTGTTCTCTTCTGAGATCATCCCGCTGTCCAGTCGAGGCTCGCCGATCTGGACGAGGCAAATTAGCATGACCCGGCCGCGGCGCGCAACGATGACCGCACCTCCAGCGCACTCATGGCATCCTGCAGCGTAAATCCGTCGGTCCAAATCATCTCGCCAGGCTGCATCTCTGCGGGGATATCGTAAACAGCTCCGGATATCCTTTCATAAGGGCGTACCGGCCGAGGCGCTGGAGAAAAGGTCACCGACGTCAATGAAGGCGTCACCGCCGGGGAGTTCCATGTCGAGGAGATCAAGGGCGGTCTATGCGCGCCGTGGACGTCGGTGCCGCCGTCGAGAACGATGTGAGAAAAGGCAAAGTTGTAAGGGCGGGATGGTGGGCGGATGATAACATGGTTTTGTGTGGCTGTGTATTTCCAGTCGAATTAAGTTACTTTCGTAAATAATTTCTCTCGGTGGCGGTGCGGCTTATGTTTCTTTCCCGGACACTTTCATCGCTCGCACGGAAAAGGTGCTTTTCTACGTCCACACGCGCCCACAACCGCGTCGTTGTTTCTGGCATTCAGCCAACGGGAATTCCACACGTAAACCTTGCATATGACTGGATATCTTCATCGTCTCAACGCGCCGTCAGCTAGGGAATTACTTTGGCGCACTTGCGAACTGGGTCAACCTCCAAAGGAATGCTGACCCGGACGATGTACTGCTGTATATGGTCGTTGGATGGCATGCCTTGACGCTGCCGCAGGACCCGGCTCTCCTTGCGGCCTCACGGAGCGATATGTTGGCTCTGCTCCTAGCTATTGGTCTGGACCCAAAACGGTCTATAATTTTCCATCAGGACCACGTACGCGCCCAGCTTCTTTGCGCCGACTCGCACTCAACTGTATCCTGCACAGAATCGCGACCACGCCGAATTGGCTTGGCTTTTTAGCTGCATGACATCGATGGGCATGCTTAAACGCATGACGACATACAAGTCGCGTCTTGCGACGTCTAAGAACTTGCCAGATAGTGCCGAAATTGACGATGGCGCGTTGAATGCCGGACTGTTCACATACCCCGTGCTTATGGCGGCAGATATCCTGGTTTACAAGTATGCAACCTCAGAGTCATCTCACCCGACAGTCCTGAATCCTTTGTTAGTTCGACACATGTCCCGGTCGGTGATGACCAAACTCAACACCTAGAGCTTGCACGCGATCTCGTTGAACGCTTCGACAATACCTACAAATCCTCTCCTCCAGTGTTCACGATGCCCAACATGATAAAGAGTATGTTCTCTCACTTCATTCCCTCATCATACTCACGCCTCCTTATCCAGCCTCTTCCAAGCGCATCCTCTCTCTACGCGACCCCACATCCAAGATGTCCAAATCCGCGCCCGACCCTGCTTCCCGCATCCTCCTCACCGACACCCACCCCGAAATCGCCTCTAAAATTCGCATCGCAGTCACCGACTCTGTTTCCGGTATCACATACGACCCCGTCTCCCGCGCAGGCACGGCAAACCTCCTTACTATCCTAGGCGCGTGCACTGACGAGAAGCCGGAGGACGTCGCGATGAGGTACGAATACAAGAACCACGGGCATTTGAAGAAGGACGTGGTTGAGGCCATTGAGGAGAAGATCAAGGGTCCACGGGCGGAGTTTGGGAAATTGAGGCTCGACAAGGCGTACTTGGAAAGTGTGGCAAAGGATGGGGCAGACAGAGCCGCAGAGAGGTCGGGCAAGACGATGGCGTTGGTTAGGGCTGCTGTTGGACTGGCTTGAATGCAGAATAGCCAGGCCTGTTTGCATTTGCACCTTGACTCGTTCAAGTTTTACGGCATGCCTGTTTGCTGTCACTGGAACCAAAATTGGTTTGTCGATTGCCCATTCGTGAGGACGGCGAGAGCGACAGAGTCACAAAGAAGCTAGAAGCACTTGGGAAGGCTAATTGACTTGCGCTTCGAAGGTCTGAACGTACGTAAATATTCGCTGTCCGACTCCGACTCTTTCTCCCTCTTCCATCTTCACGTCAGTCCATTTATCTTCTCCTTAGCGATGGACTCGCCTGCTTTCGCCCAAGAGTTGCTCGACAGCATCGTCGATTTCCTCAGGGAGGATCGGGCCACTCTAAAGAGCCTGCGATTGGCGTCTCGTTGCTTTGACGCTCGGTGTTTCAGATATCTAAGCAGCAGAGAGCTCTCCATAAACCCAGACTCGGTTGTGCGCCATGGCGACACCATTGCATACTTCAGTTGTTCCAAGGCAAAGATTGCTCCAGGTGCCATCATCCGCACTTTTGAATCCTCCACCATCGAGATCACACGCCACATCGAGTCATGCAGTGTCGAAATCCGCCCGCCTCTTACGTTCTCCCGCGTCGCAGAATTCCTAGCGCACACGTTGCGGTCCATGCCCAGCCTCTACGAGTTGGTGTTGCGGTTCGACAGATGCCCTGGATGGAACACGGACGGGACCGAACAACAATTTGCTGTCCTCCCTACATCATTTCCTCTGCTCGACACCATCCAGAGCATACGCATCGAAGACGCGATATACCGCAGCGCAGAGCTCTTTCGCTTTCTTGGGACTTTTCACAATCTTCGTACGCTCACGTTAGCCGGAGTGGGTGGTTTCTTCCAGTATCCAGATTCTGCAAGGCTAGCACCGCTCAATCGCCCACTCGAAGAGCTCGTATTCGTCGTGGGTGCTGCCTTTTCGGCGCCACCGCCACCGCCACCGACTGGAACCGTTGGCGCACGTCGGGTCCCTGGGGAATCCTCGCGTGTCCTCAATACTCTTCTGAAAGTGTGGACTGTACAAAAATTGACCCTAGTCTGCTTCGAGTCGGACTCGCCAATTGTATTTGGTTCGTGGGCCATACCAACATCAACAGCCAAGGCTTACCATTTGACATACTAATCATAGACTCATGCGTCGAAGGCGTGATGTCCATCCCGTCTATCGTTTTCGTTGCGGCTGAGATGTCTGACTGGGTTACACACCCCCGATGGCCGGCAAGCTCACCATATTCGTTTTTTGCTCGACTATCTTGTGCAGAGCAAGTCGGAATTAGGAACCTCCACGTTGTTTTACATCTGCCTAAAGATATGGAGCCGCGGCAGACTGACCGTATACTTTCGAGTTTCGGCCAGCATCTTCGACTCGGATATGAGAGGCCAGCGTCTAATGGCCGCAAAGTTCCACCTATGGATGTCATCCTTGACCGGCCAGAATTGGCAGGTCTTCGAAGTATCCATATAACGTTGGCTAATTCACAATCCATGCCAACCGACTATCGTTCGTGGTGGGAGCAAGGAGCACGAAGGGTTGCTTTCCCGCGGTTCATCTCCAAGGATTTCAACGAGTTTGTTGTTATGTGGGATGATCAATCCTGGGATGTTGTCACTTCCAATGAAGGTAAATTGGTGTCTCCACTCTTCTACATGTTTACTGACCGTTTTTCCCAGCCCGCACCCGTGAAGCCCGTCTTCGGCAACGGCGTAAACTTGCTAGCCGCAGCTTCAAGTTCTCCGCCTTTTAGCACATCTTGAGATGAAAAAGAATAGACTGTGTGGCAGGATATGGTTGGGCGATTGACGAGTACATCGAGGGCAAGATGGGATGGATCTCAGAATGCATCTCGGAAGGTGTGGCGCCGAATGTGTTGAATAACCTACGCTTTCTTTCTTTCCAGCCATTTTCCTTGGACTATCTTTTGATGATACTATAGCTACTTGTCACTGTTGCTTGACCTGATTTGACTGACTGCAGACACGTTTTACAATTGAAATTGATCTGGATACCTTGCATTTCGGCGCCACATATTGCTCGTCACCACAGACCTGAACCTAATCTCCCAGACGATCAACGACCTCCAGATGAAGCCGTGCTCGTTTCTTAGGTCATTGACTGATCCGCCGGTTGTCCGACGGTAAGATTGCGAAAGTCACAAGTCCATCGTCAAGTGCAAGGAACAGTTACACTGAGCACGGTTCACCCGGAGAGGCCATCAGTCATCTGCGCCATGACTGTGCTTGAACCCGCAAGTTTTCACTTTCATGTACACTGTACAGTGACCGAGATAATCACTTTCAGGATTCGCACTGTCCAGTCTGCAAGACCCTAGGCGGCTTAGCTATGAGCTACATATCACTTCCAATTACTCCAGCTTCTCATAATACGATAAGTATGTAGCTTCATTCAAATTGGCTACACCGCGTCTGTATTGTGAGACGAAAACGTCAAAGCCACGCTTACTTGTCGAGATCACTGATTGGCTGTCAAGATAGCCATTAGTGGGCACGCCAGCAGCCGTGACAAACACCTTGAACGTTGACTAGCTCGATCTCTAACAGTTACAGCCACTACAAATCCGCTCTCTGCCTGTCTTCTGCATGCTGATGTCCTGAATGCCCGCAGAGACGAGACGACGCCAGAAAGTGTTCACCGAAGAGGAGCTCAAGGACATTGAGCAGAAGCGCATACGCGGTGAGTCCAGCCTCGGCCGAGATCTGCGTCCAACTTACACGCCGTCTACCAGGCGAATTATCCTGTGCAGAATGCCGCCGACTCAAGCTGCGATGCGATAAAAAAGTGCCCTGTTCGTCGTGCTGTAGACGCGGCTGTGAGAGCATATGTCCGTGTGGTACGTGCTGGCGTTCTCGGGGTGGGCAGGCGCTAATCCGTCGCGCGGCAGGCATTCTGTCCGCAGGTCAGGGTACCAGGTGCGCTGCAGCGGTACTCGCTCCTTTGCTTCTGACCACGACCACCATGCATGCAGATTCATCCTCGCCGACACGGACCATCTCCATCGCAAGATCACCGAGATGAGCCAGCGCATCCGCCAGCTCGAGGATGCGCTAGCGATACTGCAGGCGAGCGTGTCCCACGACCGACACCCGCTCCTTGACGAGGACCTGCTCAGAGTCAAGTTTGGCGCCGAGGCACCCCATCCAGACACAGTGCGGCCCGCGGACACTCAGGCCATCGACGCCCTCGGAACACTCACCCTCACAGACACCGGCGACATGCGCTACTTCGGCCGCTCTGCTGGAACCGAGACGCTCATGGCAGGCGAAGACTGGGACGACGACCCCGAGGCCACCACTACATTCCCCTTCTCCAGCCAGCCTGTCCCAATCGCATCCCTCGCCGAACAACTTCCTCCCCGGGAGCACGCAGAATACCTCTCGCACTCGTACATCGACCACGCGTCACTCTTCTTCCGCCCTATCAAGCACGACGAGCTCTTCGATTCCTTCCTCCCCAAATTGTACGAGGACTCGGGCCGCAACTCTCTCACAGGCGAATCCCTCGCTATGCTCTACTTCATTCTCGCTCTCGGCGCTCTATTCGATCTCAAGCTCGACGCGTATAATAAGGAGGCAGAGCTCTATTACAAACTCGGCGTCAGCGCGCTCTCGTTACGTCCTGTTCTGGATACACCTCAGATTGATACCATCCGTGCTGTTGGCCTGATGGCCACGTATCACAGCATGGCCAGCAAGAAATACTCACGCGATAGTGCCGTATGTTCTCCTCATCTCTCATCTTTCTTACGTGATGTTGAACCAATCGCAAGTGGTGTTGCATGAGCCTGGCAGCGAAGTTGGCTCAAAGCGTAAGTTTGGGTACCTTCCCAAGACACGTATTTGACGACGTACCACTAGATCGGTCTTCGTCAGTCTTAATCTACTCAACACAAACACTCAGTTCTTGACGTCTCGCAACAGACAGGGACAGTGCTCGCTGGGGTATGGCTCCTGCGATGGTGCAAATGAGGCGTACATTATGGTGGGAGATATTTGCCTCGGACGTATCTCATGTAAGTTTCCGTATGCTTCGGGTTCAAGCGTCTCAATAACTGTCCTGGCTACAAGAGTTTAGCACTTGGCCGACCGCCCTCGATACATCAGTCTTTCGCTGATTGTGAATTCCCCACTGACGAAGAGGCTACTTTGAGCGACACAGGGGAGATCGAATACGGATGTACGCTCACCTGCCCACTCTTCATTGGTGTGATGCTAAAGTCCCTTCAAGTTTGGCGCATGAAGTATACCTTTGCGCGGGACATCTTCAGTGCCGTCGTAGATGCCACCCTCACCGCCAAGTCGCCAAGTTACGCAACCGTGCTGGATTTGGACAAGAAAGTCAGGCAGATGTCTTTCCCGTCTTCTGTCAAACCGTATGTGAGATTGGAAGATGGAGAAGAGATCTACTACTCGAGCGCTAAGAGTTTACGAGATTTCTATGCCAGCCAGCATCGGACAGTCAGTATGTACTCGGCAGGTTCCACTTCATTTTGCTGATCTGTTACTAGCGATGCTGTATCTGCACCGTAGTTTCTTTGCGCAGTCCATCCTCGACCATCCCTCCAACCCACTTCTCAGCCCGTTTGCTCCGTCGTTCTTGACCGCATTCAGGAGCTCCTCGATCCTTATCAAGGCAGCTGCACATCAGTTCGACCGGTGCGCTGAGATGGCCGAGAGGGTATGGTTCCTTCTCTATCACATCTTCTCTTCGGCGGTAAGTGTTCGCGATTCCTGGTCCCATCTCCAGCTGACTCTGACTCTTTACAGGTGATTGTCGGCAGTGTGGTTACGCGGTCACCCAACTCAAACATATCGCCTGGTGCCTTGCAGGACCTGGAATTGGCGATCAAGCTGTTCCAGAAGAGCTCTGAGCATTCCGCGCGGGCAAGGATCGCGCTGGGGGTGTTGCGCAAACTGAAGGAGAAGGCGGTGAGGGCGTATATGCAGGCGAGGGGCAAGGCGTTGCCTGCTGGGGTGGAGCCGATTGAGAATGAGAGCGTCGGTGGGTCGCCTGTACAGGCGCCAGCAAAGCATGATTCGGAGGAGGACGAGCTGGCGATATTCGGAGGGCAGACGAGGGTTTTGACGAAGAGCCACCGTGCGAAGCAGCGCTCCTCCCAGAGCTCACCCGCGTCGACATCCTCGGACTGTTCGACGTCTCCGCCCCCTACCTCTACATCAGAGCTATCCCCCATCCACGTCCATCCCTCGCTCGTTGACTACCTCAAAGACGGCGGGGGGCGTACGTCCGCCATTGATCCCGAGCCTGATCCAGGGTACCTAGCGCACTGGCAGCAAAGACCACTGGCATTAGCATCTGCTGAGTATATGGACGTGACGCCGAGCGCGGAGCACCCGCAGTGGAGTGGGCTGTTTGATGTGGACCATCAGGGGCAGACGCAGTGGCTCGCGCCTGTTTCTGCGTCTGCATCTTTCCCGAACCCGAATGCGTATTCTGCTTTGTCAAATCCGTACCCACCAGCGGATGGGTGGCCTGGGTACGCGCCAGGTCCAGGTCCTGGCGCGCAACATGAGGGTCCGGGGGGCGTGCATCCGGTTGAGCTGGGGCTGATGACGGAGTCGGCGATGGACGCGGGGTGGATGTCGTTCATGCAGGAGTGTGGGATATTCGGCTCGAGCGAGGGTAGGTAGGGGTTGGTGGGTGTTATGAATTCTTAGTGTGTATTCTTATTGTATCTGATGTAATGTATCGTGTATCTGGGACTACAAAATCGCAAGGAGAGGTCGCCATTACTTGCGACGAGAACTGCTAGTTTAGAACATAAGCCATCGTAGGTACGGGCCGGGGACGACACTGAAGTCTTTGAGCGTGACCGTTCGAAATGTAACTGTTGCGAGCATCACATTTTATTTCTTCTTTCTGCTCTCACTTCAACCCCGCTCTAAGTCCGGATAAGCCTTCATCTTGGATTGAGTGGGGGCCCCAAAGAACCGGAGCTTTGGGCGTTCTAGCAACTCACTGGGCTACTTATGATGCCCCTCAAATTCGCAAAGCAAGGCGCGTACTATGTAAGCGCATCCAGATTAGTACTAGTACTTACGCTGATTATCTGCAGCCGCCATCCCTGTGTATTACGTTCCCCTATACCAGCCCTATACTGTATACAATTGCTTGCATCACCTCAGCATCACCTGAACCCGTGCCTCTTGACAACAATCAATCTGTCCGATGTGGGAGATACTACTCGTTCTTCCTGCATCAACGTCCCCCATGAGCGCCCCCGAGTCGTTATTGTTTGCCCATCCTTCCTCAAATCTGTATCTCCAGCTCTTTATCTTTCTAGTTGCATTGCGACTGTCTTATCTCGTATGCTCTCGACTGTACTTTCATCCGTTGAGGGCATTCCCTGGACCCCGCCTGGCCGCCGTTACGGGTTTCTACCAAGGCTATTACGAGATATGGAAGAACGGAATGTTTGTTAAGCATTTGAAGGAGTTACACGATGTCTATGGTAGATATTCAACCCGTTCCCGTTTCTTCAGACACTCAATTTCAGGACAAAGGTCTCGTTGTCCGTGTGGGGCCTAATGAAGTACGTGCATTCAAGTGATGCTTTCTAGTAAAGACTGACTTGGCTAGTTACACTTCGAAAGCGCTGAAGCGTACTTCTCGATTTACCCATCTTACTCTGGCTTCTCGAAAGAACCCGGCTTCTACACGGCTTTCGGGAGTGTGGACTCGACCTTTGGGCTTATCGATGTACAAGTCCACAAGAGACGCAAAGAGATTCTCAACCCTCTGTTCTCTAGGCGCGCTATCCTCAAGCTGGAAAGTACGATCCAGGAAAAGGTCAGAGCCGTCTCAATGAATCAAATTATCTGACTCCGAGTCGGATCGTTCCCCTAGATCGACCTCCTCGTCGAACAACTCAATACGTACACAGTACCCTCTCAGCCAGCAAATCTCCATCAGGCATTCCGCGCCCTCGCCATGGATGTAGTGACCGCCTACTCCTACTCACACTCCCTCGGCGGTCTCATGTCGCCTGGATTTGATCATCCAATTCTACGCGTCATGGAAAGTGCCATGCCTCTGGTAGCGGCTAGCAAGCATTTCGCCATTCTCCAACGCCTTCACGATCTTCCGGAGTGGCTCGCCGCATTGCTTAATCCTGACTTGGGGAGCACCGCTAAAATGAGAACGCATATGTCGCGCCAGGTGGATGCTATTTTGGCCGATCCAGATACACTGAAGCGTTCCGACACCGACCAAGAGACGATATATCACCACCTGATAACACCAGATCTCGTCAAGTCAAGAGAACTACCATCTCGGAAGGCCTTGATTGACGAGGTATCACACTCCGAGTCTTTCTTCCTTAATCCGAGTGGTCACCACTGACTCGTAACAGGCTATGCTCCTCTTGGTCGCAGGTACGGATACCGTGAGCAGTACGATGACGGTCGGATTCTATCACGTCCTCTCAAATGAGAAAGTTGCCAAGGAGCTTCAGGAGGAGCTTCTGAAAGCATGGCCAGACAAGGACACGAAGTTCTCGTTTGAGATGGCAGAGAAGCTTCCTTACCTGGTCAGTATAATATCGTATCTCCAAGATCTAGCTCTTACATACCGATTAAGACGGCAGTTATCAAGGAGGCCCTGCGCGTCGGTACTGGCGTCCCGATAGCGCTTCCTCGCATCGCTCACGCGGACACAATCATCGCAGGAGTGGCCGTACCAGCTGGAGTGCGTCTGAGTCTTGTCCTGTTTACGCACTTTCCCTGACGATTTGAAGACTGCTGTCGCGGTTGCTCAGCCTTTCGTTCTCAAGGATCCCGCCGTCTTCCCCGAGCCTGACGTCTTCAAGCCCGAAAGATGGCTCCAGGGCGAGTCTTATAAACTCGAGAAATATCTTGTCGTCTTTTCCAAAGGTCCGAGAAGCTGTCTTGGAATGAAGTGGGTCAACAACCGTTCTTTGCACCCATCTTTACACGCCCTACAGCCTGGCGTGGTGCCAGCTCTACTTGACATTCTCGCACTTGATACGGAATTTTGAGATGGAAGTCTACGATACAAGGTGTGTCCTCAAACTTGGAGTTGTTCTTGATCTAAGCTGCCTTCAGTCCGGAAGATATGGTCTTCCGAGATTTCATGACGCCATTATGGGTTGGGAAGCCTCTCAAAGTACGCTTGAGAGCACGCCCTGTTTAGAGAGTGGCGGAACAGACCATACTCTCTCGCAAAGAATACTTGGCATCGTGCTTTCAAGGCAAGAATGACGTGACAGAGAGGTCAATCGTGATTTGCCAGCACTTGGCTTGGACTTCCCGTCATTCCAGGCTTGAAAAGCTGTATACACCAACGCTTTGAAGTGCTCTCTGAATCGAGCAGGCGTCCGAGTGGCTTCTATCTTGTCTTGTAATGACTTATCATCCGCAAATAGAACTCAAGATTGGTAGACACACTGAACGAACTGAGTAAGATCCAAAGAGATAGAAGAGGACATAGTTTCTCGCGGCGTACGGCCAATGTACCATTCCTGCTGTTAGACGGCATGAGACTCAGACTCAGAATCAGAGGTAAGTCAGAGGCCAAGCTCACTTAGCTCAGTACATTGTCACGTGTACGTATCTGACGTCACGCGTTTACCCCTGACATCCCTTCACACCCAACGTTGATCAGATTCATAGCCGGCGAAAATGGACGCGACATGTCTCGTCCAGTGCCCGGTATGTACGAACATCCTGAATCTTCAGTCTGTCCTCTTTCTCTTATGCGGTGAGTCGTCGTCGTCGGCGCCGATTTCCATCAGTGGCGCAGAGGTTCATGACTATCATCTAGGACACGGCTTCTGCGCTGATTGCACGCGAAAGTCAGCGAATAGAAAGACTTGCTTCATGTGTAACAGACCTAAAGACACGTTGGAGCCGATCAAACCTCATCGAATCTATGTCCACGTTGTCAAAGGCGCGGAAGAGGTCATACACGAGCTGGAGAGTCCTGCTGCTACAGTAGATGCCGAACGCGTCAGGAATCTTGCAAAGCAGCTTGAACTGAACGATGAACAATCCGTACGTAGTCATAGTTCCATCACCTCTCCGAATTGCACCATTAACACGTTTGAAAGACGCGTCTGCTTCACGCGACAGATACCATAGAGCGGGAGCTGAAGCCTCTCAAGGAAGAACTTGAGGCAGAGCGAACGCGAAGCGTGTCTCTTCAGTCTGAAGTGAACAGACTTGGTTCTCAGCTCCGTGAGGCAAAGGCGTATATTCGACAGATCGAGAAGGATCACCAAGAGCGAGAAGCAGAGGTGGAGAGCTATGTCAGAGGTCTGCAGAAGCGGCTAGACAAGGAAGAGTCGACGATACAAGCCCATGACGAAGAGATCAGGCGACAAAAAGAAGACTTCGAGGCTACGATCGCGGAGCTGGCGGCTGCTGTTGAGCGCAAGGATCGAGAAGTTCGTGCTACTACTAACGGACAGGAACAGGCTCACCTATTTCCATGACAGATAAAACTCCAAAGGAAGAAGCTGAAAGCTCTTGCTCCAAAGCGGCCATCTCAGACAAAACACGACCCAGATGACGACTCTTTGATTGTTATGGTAAATACCTCTACACACCTCACTCAATTTTTCACTAATCAATTGGGCCAGGATTGATGTGATATAATAGTATATACCAAGGACTGCATACCAGAATACGTGTGAGAACAAAAAGGCTAATCTATGAGCATACGGCGAGGCCTGAAAACGCTTGCGCAATACCAACTTCTGCAGCGGCAGAGTCAGACGGTGGCGATAGCTTATGGTCCAAGAAACCCAACATGGCCAGAACGACTGGCGTACACTGCTCCTCCCCATTGACATCCCCAATGAACCCCAAGTAACCTTTCCCGACACGCGCATGAACAACCGGCGCTTGCTCGGTCTTTGCGATAGGCACACTCGGAAAGACATGGGATTGGGTACGCGACTCGCTCGTCGCCACGTAGACCGCTGCAGACGAAGCCCCTGCAATGTGTACAGTCTTGATACAAAGTGACGCGGGGAGGGATGGGTTGAGCGCAGCAGTTGGATGCGCGGCGTTCTTCATGAAGGTCGTCCGATGGTAGTCCCCCATAGTCCACGTCGGTTGTCCAAGAGCGGTAAACAGTGCCGACATCTCTGCTCCGCAGATGTTGTTGCTCAACTGGCCACCGAGGACGAGAAAACCGCCTCCCTTTACGTATGTTGCGACACGTTGCAGGACCTTCTTGTGTTTGGGTCGGGCAATGCCTGCGTCTGCGACGAGGATGCCTAGGACGTGGGAGGAAGAGAGCTGGGACAGTACCGCTGAGGCGGTTTTAACAAGTTTGACAGGTCCCCTCGACTTGAGCGTATCGATAAGGTGCTTGTGAATGTTCAATGCCCAATCCTCGTATTCGAGGGCGATGACGAGGATGATAGGCGAAGCGGATGGCATCGTAGCCGTCAAGGTCGACCTCGCTCTGGCAGGCCGTCTTTCAAGACTAGTGTCGTAGAACTCGTCCTCAAAAGACGAAAACCTGGAGTAGGGACTATCAAAAAATTGACGCAGAGCGCGCCTGTCCTGGCGCTCGGCATCTCGAAGAGAGTTGATCGTGTCCACCAAAGTACTATCATTCCACCATCCGTCTTCGGGAAGGTAGCGGCGGTCATGCGAGTAGATGCATTTCACGTCGCCGAACTTGCACCGCCCAAGCAAGAAAAAAAGGCAAACGTTCTTGCCGCTATGGAATACCGAGGTCAGTGAAGTTAGATGGTGTACGAGATAGCTTACAGGTCGTCGCGGACGCTCTTCTCATCAGGTGCATGGGAAAATGTACAGGTAATTCCGCGCTTGCATCCGTCACGATTGTAAAAGCGACACGAAATGCCGTTTCCTAGATGCTGACAGTCACAGGAGTCCGATTCAGCGTCCGATATGCAACGTTCTTCGTCTTCAAGAGGCGCCTCATACTCTGACGGGGTATATTCGTCGTCAGACTCGGTTCCTGTTCCCAAACGGATCGCAAGACGGGTTGCGTGGACGGACTCTGTGAGTTGTCTATCGGTCGAGTGGAGATCAGAAGCGATTAGTGTCTCATAGTCTACTCGACCGTTAGTTAAATCACCACTCTGAGCTGCAGACACTATACCAATGAGTGCGCCACGGTAGCGGCCTAAGTTATGACGCGCTTTTCCGCGTCGGTACCGCGCCTTCTTTAAAGTTGGTTCGAGATCCAAGGCATAAGTCGCGCTTTCCTCTGCTTCTTCGTACCTAAATTAGGTGTCAGACACTTTGAATTTGGCGATTTGTCGAAGAAACCTGACATTTCCATCTTTAGATAAGTTGCAGCAAGGTTACACAGAATAACGGCGTTGGCTCCGCCAACTGCAAGAGCGTTGTCGTATTTTGTGAGCGCCAAAGAATAGTCGGCCTTCCTGAAAGCATCGTTTCCCTAGATTGAACACTTTTGTCAAAGAAATGTTGACGAACTTCGAAAAACAACCCACCTCGTTCTTGATTACCTCCGCCTTGGTCTTATTCAACGCTCGCCTCGAAGCGCGCGCCTTCGCTCTTGCTTCCAGCAATGGAATATTGGGGTCCGACGGGGAAATGGCGCGTGGGCGAAAGGTCGCTGCTGGGCTGGTCTCAGACACGGTCGTCCTTGTCAAAGAGAAGTGGGCCTCGGCGTCGGCCGAATGTAGGCCCGGCAGCTCTTCTATTAGTATTATGTACGATTCCTTTCATTGCGAGAGCGAGTGCCGAGTGGCAATGTCCCATTGTCCGTGCAACTCACAGACACTGCGCAATATACTTTCCTGCTCATGGCGGTTGGATGCCAAGCCGTGAAGTAGCATCATTCAATGAGATATAGGCGACCAAGTACCGCTACTATGTAAGTTGAGTTCATGAATGAACTCATCAGAATCTCCATGTACCGGTCGACGTCGCATCCTCAGGAGGCTGGCGTGAAAAACCTGGTTTGTTACCAAGTAAGTCAATCGAAATAAGTAATGGCGGGGCGCGCCGCGCGGGCGAGCGCAACTGCTTAAAAGAGGAACTACGGGATGGCGGCATCGCGGCATGTTTCATGCCTTACCTTCTTACCTTCATCGTCAAGACAGGGCTCATGCTTATCTTTGTTGTTGTTGACTGAGCCCCTAGCCTTGCTATCTACTCAGACGCCGCAGACACGCTCACCCTCAACTCACTCAAGACCAGCTCCTTCCTTGGCTGCATATGAGACGACTTGACCCTCATTGGTCTCGTCACTTTGATTGATGCACGTCTCAAAACGACCGCGAGCTTCACACTCGAGAGCTCAAAGACATTTTACGCGTTTTGAGAAAGGCCTCATCAGTGATCCATATCATGGCGCTCGAAATATCTGACGCTCTCACGCGACAACTATAACTGTTACCATCGCCTCGCTTCCCATGTCCTCATGGTGCGCTCGTGCGAGTGCACACTCCGAACCCACTGTCTACACCCCGTCATATGACTCTCTGGTTCTCATCGCCATGCGTAACACCGCCGTGGCTGAAAACTCCCTCACCTTCGCCTTGTTCACGGACAAAACCGTGATTACCGCCTCAGGAGACGTCCTCGTCCTACTGCCTGAGGACTACGACACCATCGTTGCCCTCGTTCAGCAGGCCAGCGCTCTCCCCCATCCCGAAGCCCATATGTGGCGCGTGTAGCACCATATCAGATGCAGGCCTATCGATCATTTCCGGTTGGGCGCTGATGGTGCTGACATGCAATTTGCGGTGTATGGATATAGCAGAACGATGAGGAAGCTGAAACAGCCGGTTGGAGATGTCAAATATCTTCCGGAGGTGTTGTCCCAGCTGATGGACTTTGTCCTCGAGGGGAGGACGGGTTTCAACGAAGCTGCTGTGAAGATGGATATTGTACAAAAGGTCAAGGGCATATTGCCCTCTCAGAAGAAGCGCGGTTCATTCAGGCAGGAACTGGCCCATTCAAATGCCTCGTAACTATTCTCGTCATGTTCCAGATCACCATATAAATCTATACTTAACATCCTCGTCGTAGCCAACGACGTAAGCTTGTACTGCCATGCAGCTACAACAGGTCTCTGCCGGTACAATTGTCCAAGGGAATGAAAAGATAGATGCAGGTGTATACATTATATATTGCAGCTGGCAGACGAGTCAAGGCAGAATGTCCTTGCGGACTCGAGGACATCAGGGAACTTCACACGGCGCACAACAACAAGAATATTCGACGGCGACTGTTGACTCTTTTTGGCAGCGATACTGGGACTCGAGCACAATCATCCTCAACCAGTTTCAAGGCCATTCTCACCTTCTGTCGCCCTGAATGAGTCTGCTACGTTCAAGTTCAGCTTTGACGACACCTCCTAAATTCACATTTCGGCTCTGCTGCTAATGCTACTCCGTCTATCTATGTAGTCAGGGGCAGATCGTTTGAACGCTATCAGAATGCCTCTGTAATGCCTGTATCTCCAGTCAAAAGAGGCATGACAGCTGTCTTACTAGGTATGTTGTGTCGTCGCCAGAAGTCTCAGTTCAAGCGTGTAGAGCAAGTCGAACCTCTGTATCACGCTCACAGTTGTCCAGAGAAAGGTGGTGCTACTAAAGCTCCAGGAGCGGTGATCATAAGTTCCTTCTCTTACCTTCTTGACGAACGCCACGGAACGTTTCGGTCTTGTTCAATACTACTTACCTGCGTAGGCGTCATTGGCCGTCCTAACAGGTATGCAACATGGCCAGTGGCCACGACCGACTGGCAGGAGGAAGATCTCAGATCTGACTATGCTGCCTTTACCCAGTAGCAAGATGGAGCCATACGAGACTCGGATCGCGTACTGAACGATTTGGATCTCTGTGAAATAGTGAGATCTTCAAGCCTACCACTAGTATATCGATCTTGATTTTATTGTGTGTCACGGCGTGCATCGATTTCAGAACGTATCGATAGTATCATGTTCACCATCTATCGTGATCATCTACCTGGGAATAGAAGAAAGCAAGGCGCGTCTGTCTTGAGCCTCGGAGCGTGCTTGATGTGCAGCCTTGCTGACTTGGCTCAAAGCTCCGAGTCGGAAGTCGAGCGGAGACGCAGGAAGATCTGGGTGGCGCCAATTTACTCTAAATCACGAAACCGATGTCGCAATCGCAGTGTCAGTAGTAATTAGGAATGAAACAAATTAATGTCACTCACCGCGTAGTCTCGTACATCTCGCTTCTTCGATAGCTCCTGAGTCAGCTTCAAAGAATGAACGCCACAATTGCAAACGTGCCCTGAGTGACTTGTCAAAAGGTCTTTTGTCTCTCTCCTTCCCTGAATTTACATAGCTCTTTCATTGGTTGCAGCTGATGATGCACGTTCGTGTTCGTCTTCGTGTTCGCATCTTTTTTTTTTCTTTGTCCGGCCGAGCAGGCGAGTCGAGATGGAGATGCGACTAGTTCTCCCGCGCGGTCACGAAAACCGGATCTCATTTCATCTCCGTACCCCGCATGCACGACGGTGGGGTTATGGATAATGTTAGGTACATTGACAGCAAAAGCACAGCAAGGTTATACACAGCAAAGTACAAAGATTGGTATATACAAGGTGAATGAGGTATTAGTATTCAGTCGTGAGGATATATGGTATCGTGATGGCCGACTGGTGGATGATGTTGAGATGCATATGCTACGAAAAGCCCAGATAGAAATAAAGTAAACTGTGGTGGGTGGCTGGTTGATTATTTGATGTGTGTTGAGTTGAATCACAGGCGTTGGACGACCAACGCCGTGTCGTCGATCCACGCGCCGTCCATGTCCAGAGTGAGCACCTTGCTCACGCGGAAGTTATCCTTGCCGCCGAGGGCCCGCTTTAGCAGCCCCAACGCCATATTGCCGTCCCGACGGTGCTTCGTGACCCAGTCCTGCACTATGCGTTCCTGGCCCTCCCCGTTGCACAGGTCCACGAAGCCGTCGGAACATAGAATGAGATATTGTTCCTCGCCGGAAAGCTGCGTGTGCACAATCTCGGGCTCTGTGGAAATATATGGCGGGGTCCGGTTGCGCACGAGAAACTCCTCCCAGGGTGAGACGTCTCGGAAGCCGGGCTGCAGGTTGTATAGAATGCGGCGCGTGAACTCGGGTGGCTGTTTGAACGGGGTGTCGCCCAGACCTGCGACGAACGAAAGGGTTAGACGGACCGCGATGCAAATGGTGAAACAAGTACACATACAACGGAAAGGTGCCAGCGCGCCGAGGACACGTCCGTCAAGAACACATTCGGGTTCATTGGGATGCTGCTTTCGGACGCGCTCAATCTCCTGCTCGTTGTACCCGTTGTGCTCGGTCGTCAGGACGCGCACGTCCCATCCTTTGTCATCGCTGTCTGCAGGAGTGACAAGGGCTACATACAAGTAAGCGGGTGCCAATGGAAACGAGGTAAGGCGGTACTCACTGGCCTGGCAGTCGCCGAGGTTGGCCACCCAGAGATTACTATGGTCCGGGTCGACAAGAGCCACAAGAGCGGTGGTGCCGTACATGTTGAGCCGGGCTTTCCTAAAGTTCTGGCCACCTTCGTGTTGGTCATTGATGACGCGGCGTATGTCGGCGTCCGAGTACGTGGCAAGGCCGTCGATGCCGCCAAAGAGGTCCAGCACGTCGCCGGCAATGGCATCGTCGAACGCAACAATCGAACGCGAGAAGAGGTCGGCGATGAAGGCGGGGTCGGCCAAACGCGCCGCGGGCGCGTCCTGGAGGAACTCGGCGACGATTATGGGGAGGTGGTAGCACACATGCTCGACCGTGACGTCGCCGAGATGGCCTGCGCGGGACATCAGGACACACAAGCCAGGAGTGTGGCGGCAGATAGCTCACCGTCGAAGACGCCTGTCAGCGACCAGTCCCGGCCGCCGACGGCGAGCGTCTTGATCACGTAGCGGTCCTGCGTGCGCGTCATCGGCGACGGCTGGAAGTTGAGGCTGTCGGCGCGCCGGCCCGCGACCTCGACGCTCTGCGGCTTGGCCAGTGCCTGCAGCTCCTTCACGACCTCCCCCTCGCTGAGCACCTGGTACGGGCGCGGCCACGGCCCGTCCTCAGGCCCACACCGCGAGCCCGGGATGTCGTCCGCGTAGGCCCAGTCCAGCTTGAACGGAGTCCGCTGTTGGACGAGGGCAACCATAGGATGGCAGAGCGCCACCGCGCCGTCCCAGAGGCGTTTGAGGTATTCGTCGAGAATGGTGGCGACGTCCCAGCGCCGTCGCAAGCAGTGACGACGAGCAAGACCCTGCGCAGGAGGATTGACGGCGATGGTGGGGGTTCGGGAACAAGCCTGAGATTGGCAACAACGTGATAAATATTCGAATTTCCGCTTATTTAAAACGTGATTCCTGCGGAAGGAGCTCGCGGCAATGACAAATTCCAGAAAAATAGCTCGCCGCATGTCCCGATTTCCCGGGCCATTCAGCGCGTCGCACGACGCCACATCGCCTGCAAGCTGCCCTGCTACGTTTCACACTTGCTGTGAGGCAGATCCCGTGCTGGCAGTCAACTGACACGGCCATGGAATACATCACCCCAGATGTTGCTAGATTAAAATCCCCGGAATTGATATCACTGATACAAAGTCGTCGGCATACTAAGGTAAGGGTTTCGAAGGGCTACAATAGGTAAATGAAAGAGGTCGTAAGCATCTGCGTCTATAAATCGCGTGTAAGTAAATAAGTGCAAGTCCATGCTTGGTGGCGGTCCGCCTGTCCGTTAATACCGTTAATACCGTCACTGCCTGAAGGGGTTTCGGGATCCCCCAGTTGCATTCGGTTCCATCCAGTAGGCACCGCGCGGTGGGACTGGGGAATCAGATCGCACGGCGAACGCATATGCTTGCGCGTCCGTCCGAGGGGGAGGAGGCGGCAGTAACTCCGGAGAGCTGTACGTGCTGCCCGAGAACCTCGAGGTCCTATCTGACTTCCTCACTGGCTGGCGTACATCGGGTGTCTGGCGGGGCTTCCCCGTGACTTGCGAGTAGATCGAAGGGCCGGACAGTACGCTCGTGTTGTCAGGGAGTGGCGGCACTAGCAAGCCATCCTCGCCATGGAGATGATGGTGAACATGGTGTTGGCTATGCTTGGAGGGAGCCCGAGACGCGTTGTCGTCCATATACGACCGGTATATCTTCTCAATAGTATGGTGCGTGTATTGGCTATTCCGATAGTTGTTGTCGCCTCGTGCCTCTTCCAGCTTGACCAGTTTCATGCCCTCGTCCGGGTACGGCCTTCGGGGGTGTTTACGCCCAAACAGTCTCTCCCCGACTCGGATTAGCCAGTGTTGCCTGTGGGGCAGATTCTTGGACGACGCAAACATCGCGGTGCGCTTCGCACGTTGCTTACGAGCACGCCGGCGCCAGAGCATCAAGATGACCAAGAAGATGAAGGCGCAACCCAAGGCCATCAAAAGGATCTGCCACCATTCAAGCTTGCTTCCGCTGCTGGTCGTCTTGGCCGTTGTGGGATCTGAAACGCCAGTAATGGAAGGAAGTGGGCTGGCCGAACTGGTACCAGACGGTTTGGGCACATCGACGAGGTCCGATAGGCAGACGCCGAGTCCAGGAACGATACTAGTACTATCCGTGCAGTTCGCTGCGACACAGGATCCGGAGCGAAGATGTCTGCTGGAGCTGCACGATAAGCACTGGCTTGCACCACTGCCAAAACAGCTTGAACAGCTCGAATCGCATGCTCGGCAGGACCCGGCCGTGGTGTCAAAGAACTGCGAGGAACTGCATGTAGGAAGGCATCTGCCGTTGTTCAATACGGGCCGGTCTGAGGGACATGTCGAGCATTCATTGAATGAGCCACCTGAGCATGTGGCGCAATCAGGATGGCAGGTGAGGCATGATCCAGCGTCTTTGAATGTCCCAGATGGACATGACGATACACATGTACCACCCGATGCCAGTTTGCTATTTGCACAGGTGAGGCAGGACGTAGCTGAGCCTGAACAGGTGGAGCAGCTCGAGTCACAGGCTATAACGAGCAACAATCAGAGACTATTACATTGAACTTCGGTGAAAGCAGCTAACCAGTGCATGTCATATTATCGGCCGGGCTTACAAAAGTCCCCGTTGGGCAGCTATCGATGCAATCTCCGTCGGAAAGAAAAGATCCCGTCAGGCACTTGGTACACTTCAACTGGTTAACAGTCGAAGCAGTCGTGAAGCTGGCAATCTCGCATGATGTGCACTTCGCCCCGCACGCTATGAAGAATGTTGGCACCGATGGAATGGTATCATTTAATGCAGGAACGTACTGTCACATTCATTCTTGTTGTTGTCGGCGATGAGACTGCTCCCATCACAGACGCCAGAGGAAGATGCCGAGACACAAGAACCGTTGAAGTAATAGCGGGCGGACGCACACAATGTGCAATCATTCGACGTAGGTCCATTGCAGGTTGAGCAAGACGAAGAGCAAGGGGTACAACTAGTAGTAGTGCCATCGCTGAAACTACCGTCGGGGCAAGTCTCTCCGTTGCTCGTGGTCGTGTCTTGTGCTACGCACTTGGTCGCGTCGTTGGCATCTTGTGTGAAGCCGGTCTTGCAGGTAAGACAAGCGCCAGTCCCAGAAGCGCATGAAGTACAGCCAACGGCGCAGACTAGAACGAAGAATTAGTTGATATTGGGATGTAGAAATTGAGGACGTACTCTTGCAGTCTCCGGTTGAAGACAAGAAGAATCCGGCCGCACACGCGGCGCACGATGTGCCATTGGACGCCTTGGTCCAACCCGGCTGACAAGAGCATGTACCATCCGACGCGCATTCACCGTTGATGCAATTGCACGTAGACGGTTCATTGGCAATGTCCAGCGTAAGACACCTTCCACTTCCAGTGAGCCCATCGTCGCATTTCGAACATCCCTCGGGGCATGCCTCGCAACTAGAACCAAAGAAGCCTGACTTGCAAGACTCGCAAGACGAGCCAGTGAATCCAGTCTCGCAGCTGCACGTGCCAGAAGACGAGCAAACGCCGTTCCCAGAGCAGGAAGGCGAGCAAGCATTGGACTGGAGGTCCAGTAAGGCGAGGGAGCCTGATAGAGTGCCAAGTTCAGAGACGTCGGGAACGGAGTCCCAGAGAATGACCCGGTTGGTGTTGCCGATGCTGACGGCAGCCCACACGTTGGAGGAGAGTGCGAGTGATTGTGCAGATATGGGAGTGGAGCTATTGCGTATGGGCTGTGATGGGAGGTTGCTGTAGCTGGCTGAGCCGCCATAGAGCTGATCGGCATAGATGATGAGCCCAGAGTCGACGGCAACGGTGAGGGGAAGATTGAGCGTCGTGGAGTTGGAGAAGCCGACGTTGGATGCCAACGATGCGGAGGAGGAAGTGAGGGTGTCATGCAGGAGTTGCGGGCTTGTCGTGTCTGAGTATGAGCCGGGAAGTAGCAGTAGACTCGTCGATTTGTCGTTAGATGTTAGCGTGACCCCGACTACGCGAGATTGGTGAGACGAACGCGAAAAAAAGCCAGTGGGACGTACGGGTAAGGTTTGAGTAGCCCTGCAGGCATTGTCCTGCAACGCAGACCACAGAGGATGTTGAATTGGCGGCTGGAACAGAGTGTTGAGTAAGAGAGAGCCATGGGTGGCGCAGCGTACGCACCGACCGAGGCGCCGGCGGAGAAAAGGAGAGAAATGAAGATGGCCAGCATCATGCCGGCGAGTGCGAGGATGATGGTGGGAGGAACAGAAAATGAGAGGTACGGACACTGTGCAAGTGTAGTGATCCGCAGGCGGCCCTTGTTCCGGACGACTACAAGACCATTGTTCCCTTTGTGGTCGTCGTCGTGGCGCACAAAAGCAGCGAACAATAAGCAGCTTCATTTGGGGTTGCATTTGGTTCACCCGGGTCTTGGACTCCATTCTTGTTTCCTTTCTGGGACGCGCCTCCGCCAAGACGGTCAAGACCATGCGGTCTTTACACGTACAATAAACACCTTTCCTTCTTCAGCAGGAAGGTAGTCCGACACACCGCCTGCGTAATCGAGTCAGCAAGTTGAAGGATAATGAACATCCAAATTTTGATTTATAGGCAAGACTCGCTCTCACTGACCGCGGTTTGACAGCATGAAGTCCTTCTAGAAGACTATACCTACGAGTGTCGTGTTGAACAAATATGTGGGAGCGCTACAAGTGAGCAACCGTCATCTTTCAAGTATCTCTGTTGACGAGCACATGCAGTGAATATCATACAAAGCCTCTTAATATTGACGAGAACTCTTGATATTGTAAGACGCGCCTGCAAAGAAAATGCGCGCGTCGAATCCAGCATGGACTTATGATGAACGACTACTCCATTTTCACACCTCAACAGCCCCATTCTAGCGCAGATTGTCCACACGACACCACCAAATCTTTGCTTCCAACATATGCATAATCCAGATGTCTTGGCCATCAGCACTGAGGTAGACTGACCAGCTTTAGTTGTCTTTGCAGCGATTTGGGTATGCACACATATGGAATTGTGTTCTCTCTGACGACTCGGAGCCTTTCCGGGTGTTCGTACGGAAAGGCTCCGCCACACCAACGTGAAGCTACTGCTCTGCGGGTCTCGGGAGTATCATGAAACGACGAGACCATCTCGAGCGCGTTGGTTTGTCAATACATTCCTACTCTTGAGTACTTCGTACTTATATCGCACCTCATACGAAGTGGGTTGACATATCCGGTTTGCCCGACGCCTGCCTCCTGGGCGGCGCTCGAAAGCGATGCGCAGAGTCATTTGACGAGTAATCAGTGGCAGTCCCAGAAGGCAAAAATCAAGGGATGGGACCTATGCAATGCCTCTAAAAAGCGCCAGGTCTCTTACGAAGTGAGCCATTACCCTTTGTTTCTCCCTTTCTTCTTGAATCTTTGCGTTCCTCCGAGATGACGCGCCTAGGATTGGCACTTCTTTCGCTCACCCTCTTCCAGATCTCCGCGGCTTTCGAGTTCCTAGTCTACCGAGGGCGTTCCGACCCGCGCAATTCCCGTAGAGACAGTTCCGGAGTTGTTCCCCTCTTCAACAGTGGGTATGCATATTACGTCAATATCACTCTCGGAGGAGAACAATTCCAAGTCGCGATTAACACGGGAAGGTGCGCGCTGAGCGTGCGGCTGGTCGTACATACTCTTACTGATAAAGTCGTGTAGCTCGGACCTTTGGGTCAGCCCCAGTGGGAACGTCTTTAATGATAACCTTCCCGGCGGTGCAGTGGATACCGGGAAGAATGCCAGCCTTACCTACGGTGATGGGTCTGGGGCAGATGGTAAGGAACAGTCTAAGCTTCAACTGATCGCTTTTCATTGCTGGTTGTCATTAGGACCAATTAAAGTTGCCGAGCTTGTATCTGCGGGCTACACAGTGAAGAATCAGGCTTATAGTTTGTCACCATGATCTACAATTGTCTATAGTCTAACTTTCTTATCAGTGGAGGTCACGACGGACCGTGGAGCGGGAGGGGGAATCATTGGCCTGGGAGGAAATCAGAATTCAAATATTCAAGACATGCTGGCCTCCCTTGCTGGCTTTGGCCCTCTGGACAACATTTTCGTGCAGAATCTGAACACTCCGAACTTCATCACTGTCTTGTTGAACCGCCCGCTAGGCAAGTACTTAGTATATCTGACGAAATCGGTCTCATGACTGCGGCGCTCAAGAATCTGGCTGGAACGATGATATCGTGACGGAGGCTTCCCCGAGCCAAATGAGTGTCGGCTCTCTTATTCCAGGATACGAGGAAGTCATCCAACAGCCCAAGATACAGGTGGAACGAACGCCAATTTGGTATCAGGCTCTGGGCGATTTGGACGGTATCATCGGGCCCGATGGTAAACCAATACCCTTCACAGGAGGCAAGGACAAGAAATATCCTAATCAACCTGTCATAATGCTCGATACTGGAAACACACTCGCCAACGTCCCGCCGTACGTGGGCCTTCCGCCTTTTCTGTCAGGTTCACAGTCAACTCCGAATGCAGATTCATCAGTGACGCGATCTATGGTGGGATTGAAGGCGCTCATAAGAAGAACGTATCAGGAAACGAATTCTGGCTTGTCCCCTGCGATGCCGAAATAAACATCGCATTCAAATTTGGGGGTGTGACCATTCCCATCCATCCTTTGGACACGACACTGTTCGCACATATACACTTGACCAAGTCCATTTCGTAACTCATCTTTGGCCAGGGATTCTGGAGACGACGCTGAACCCGACGGTGTTCGATATTGCTATGGAGCAGTAAGTCGGATTTTGGCCTATGAGAGACCTTGTCGTACATCTGAATCCTGGCAATGCAGTTCAGACCGAAAATCATCGATCCGGAAGAGCCTTTTGACTTAGTCCTTGGAGATTCCTTTTGTGCGCATCATCTTCACTTCAAAGGTCTACAATTGACACATTCCAGTCCACAACGTGTACACGCTACTGAACACGGGAGACTTCGTTGCAAATGCAATCCTTGCTGGCGATACAAGCAGAGGTGATCCTTATGTACAGTTCCTCCCCCTCACGGATCCCACCCAAGGTCCGTATTCTTCTATCCGATCTTGTTCTCACTGACCTGGTTTCGAACTGTATAGCTCATAAGGAATTCGTTGCTACTCGTGGCAGCGACGACACGGACTCAGCTAACGTCCACACAGACCTGGCGTCCGGATCAGCGGTAGCGGTAGCGGACCATAAAGCCTCCAGGCCTAGCATCGCCATAATCGCCCTTGCCATCAGCACCGGTTTACTCGGTCTGGCAGCAGTCGGCCTCAGCATTCTGTTATGCTTGACAAAGCGGTCCAAGCACGACATGCAGAAGCGGCAGCCCACACATCCTATCTTCTCAACAGACCACTCGGACTCGCAACCTTTCATGCCTATAGCCACCAAAGAGCAGACGTACTATGATCCGCACTATACAACGACGCTCGCTTAACGGACCGCACCTTTAACACACACATTGATATTCGAACGTTTATGATAGTGTGATTTATTGGTTGAACTCATGATTATTCAACGCCACTTCGAACCCTTCTTCTGCTACCCACGACGACACTCAGTTGATGGCAAGGGCGTAGGAGGTCGTGGAGAGCTTCGCAGTACCTGGCAGGGCATCAATACGTATGTCTGCTAATCGTAGCATCTGAAGGGCTTACCAGTGAATGGCTCCGTGCCTCCTTGAGCCTGTACAAGATATTGTGAGGATGGGACGCCTTGGCTTGACGTGAGGTAGGCTTGCGCAGTCGTCAGTTCGAGCCCGATGACGAAATCGAGGACGTGCTCACTCAGGAAGGGTTTCAGGTCTTGGTTGAAGCTTGTGATCTCAGACGGCGCGACGAAGGAGAAGACGGTCCAGGTAGATACAACTCCTTTGTATAGCTTCCATGAAACACCGTTTACTCTGGGAGTCTGTGAGTGAAACATTTTTCAAAAAGTGAACGGGACAGTACGTTACGGTACCGATCTGTGAACCAGCAGGTCCCGCTCTGGTTTACCGGTCAGAATGTTGCATGAAGATCGACGAATCCGCTTACCCTCCACGGGTGCTCAACCAAATCATTCTGTCGTGAGTTCAGTTCCAGTCATGAATTAATTCGTAGTTGGGGGCAACCCACATCTCGTATGTAGACGTGGAGGAAGCTCCATAAGTACCAGCAACGGTGGACAGCCACAAGTCGTACGACACATCCGCGACAAGATCGGACGAAGCGCTGGAGTAAGTCCAATACCAAGTCGCCGGAATTGACGCGATGGCAGACACAGTCTTCCCAAGACCTACTCTGAGATCAAGGTTGGCATCTGTCTGAAACTCAGAACGATGATAGCGTAGCGATGAATTGTGACTGACAGCTCTTGACCTGGTACGGACCACCTAGAGCACGGGTCAATTGGTGGAGGGAACATCGAATGAGTGTGACCCTACCTGACCAAGTATACGACGTATACCACGTAACCGAGTTGCCACTGGTAGCTGTGACTTGGGAGCTCTGGGAGCCAGTATAACCGCTCTCCCCCCAGAGATTGTTCTCCAGGATGAAGCGACTACGAGTGTCTAATTCAGCGTGGTCCAATGTTTGACGAAATAGCGCACCCATTGATCTATCAGTTATGTCGAAATTAGTTTTCGATGAGTATTGGAGAGGCCACAAACCTCAGACTCAGTATCCCATTGACCGGTCAGGACGCTGCCTCGTTTCTCGAGACCACTGTCCTTCTCGGAAATGGGAGACGCCACAGAAGCAGACACGAAAGCCGCAAGCACCACAAAAGCTGGAATGAACATCGTGAATCGGTATGACTCGACTGCTCCACAGGACAGTTGCCATTCTTTATACCCAGAGGCCGCACTGGATATCCGAGCGGTCCGCCCGTAAAGCATCATCTGCTAGGTCTCGCGCTCCCGGAAAAAGCACCAAGTCATCTCACCTCATGTCGCCAGCTGAGAGTCCGAGAATCTACCTGAAGCAAGCATTCATTGTCCTTATAGCTTACTGGGCGGTAGCTATGGCGTGCTAGGAGTGCAGATGAGAATCATCGCCATCAGAGAAAAAAAGGAGTAGGCTTTACCGATAGTTAGGCTATACTCTACTGCTATAGGCATTCCAGCTCTCGTCCCGGGAATCCTCTACTAGGAACCGATACCAGTAAGGTGCAAGTAGTGCCGTTGCCAAATGCCATAGTGAATGGGCATCGATGACTCGAGCCAGAGGAGGGAAGTCGAAGAGCTCCAAGCATGTGGCTGCGGTCATCAACCCGACCAAGATGCCGACATTTTTCACGAAAGCCGGTTTGTAAGAATTGGGTCGTGATGGAAATCGGCGAAAGGGTGCGAACGGGAGAGAATATAAGAGCCATAGGAGATTATGCGTGATACCGACGACAGAGTTGAAGAAAATGTTGTAAACATAGTTGAATGACGGGAGGAGTGTCAGGTATGAGACGTGGCAGATGAGTGCGGCGATACATATCAGCGACCAAAGGCGTCTGACTGCAACAGACTTGTCTCTCGACGCGGTGTGGGCCAGCGTAAGCCGCGATCTCGTCACGGTCGGATAGATGTGGAATAGTCGTATGACCGTGAAATATAGCGCGTAAATAATGGTTATGGCAGCGGAGAAGTAGTCCAGTTTTTCCGTCGTGGATGTATCTGCGGTAACAAGCTCAGTCTGGTGTAATGCGAGCCCAATAGGGACGGTTCTGACCTCGCGTATGGAAGACAGATGACCAGACCCATGTGTTCATGCTCGCGAATGCCCAAGTAATATAATAAGCCTTCATGGGGTGATCTTCGGGTATATCTCTGCGTATTCTTGACAAGCCTTGGACATGGGCCCAAAGGTTTAGTAGAGAAAAGGCGACGGAGGCCGGCTCCTGGATTCCGCCTAGCCGCCAGAATGGCCATTTCCCATAATACTGCTTGACTGCCAAGCCCATTTCCACCTCCCGGGTCGTGGTCGCATGCATGCACCGGTACTTGCAGTCATCCGTACAGTCCCAGAAGGCTGCTCTGAGTAGTAGGGGAAGAGGTTGCGCAACTGAAGCATCGCATTGGACTTCTTGGCATCGCGTCAAGCAGTTCACGTATATCTTGTTTTTGTCTCCCCACGACGCGAGCACTCGGTCCAGAAGACAGAACGAGAGGAGGTAGAAGACAGCACGCATCAAGTGAGACGTGCCAGCGCGTGCGTGATGGTTGAAGGCAAAAAGGAAAGTAGCCGGTCCTTTGATTGCCGGCTATTAGGTGCTTGTTTGGCTGGATCTCGCGATATTGAACTCATTTCCTTCCTTTCTCGTTCATGTCCTTGCAAGCGTCTGGTCTTTCAGGCGCCTCGCCGACCAATATCCTTGACCACATTGTTCATCTATGTCCTCCCGGTGACTTGGAAAAATCCTGCCACTGGTTCCGCAGCCTAGGATTCAAGTAAACGCGCATCCCGATAATATAGTTTCCGCTTTCTGACTTGAAAGATAGCGTTCTTCCTGGTGGCACACACGCTGACGGACTGACCTACAACGCTCTTATTGTAATCGCTCAAGTTGTTGCTGCCCTCTCTTTCTAAGACCTTATATTGCATAGATCCTCGAAAGCGGCATCTACATTGAACTCATTTCGTTCACACATCCAGTTGACTGGTACCCCCCAGGCTCACCAGAACGTCGAAAAAGGGAGACTCACCGATGGGCTAATAAGGCTTCGGGATGGATTGACTTCGCTTTCCTTGGTAATGGTTCGAAGACCAACAGGATGTCCGATATAATCAACGAACGTGCTGTCAAGCATGGCTTGAAGCCCATCTACCATGCAGAAGTCGACGGTGGTCGTAGGCGGCCAGATGGCGTCGAGCTGCGCTGGCTTATCACCTCTCCCAGCGAGCAGTCCACTGTTCTGCCCTTCTTCTGTGGCGACATCACCCCAAGACACCTTCGCGTGAGCAACCAAGCTTTCAGCTTGCCCCTTGATGATTCAATTATGACCCTAGGTTCCTGTCAAGCCTGTCTCCAATATTGAACATCCTTGCACGGCTGTTGACATCCATGAGGTTGAGATACTCACGAAGAAGGAACGATTCCCTCTCCTCTCTCGCCAGATCCTCAACACCCTCGGCGTATCTCCGGTCGAGGAGTCCAAATTCTCACACTCATTTGTTCTTGGCTCTCCAGAGGGTGCGGACCACCTTCGCAGACTTGTATTACGCGCTCAGGAATCCTCGCTTCCTGAAAATCACATCGTGTCGTTGACGTTCTCGACGGTCCAGAAGCCTCGCGAGGATGAAAACACCACGCCTTACAGTAAAATCTTTTGGCGTCAAGCATAGCGAAAGGAAGGTAGCCTAATCGTGGCACTGACCGGTGTTTGTGAGGCCGCCATAATTCTCTCGCGAATGGGAAGAAGCTTAAGTACATATCCTCTTCCCGCCTGTCCTTGGATTGCGGCATGCAAGGGCATTAGTTAATCTTACACAATGTATATACTACACGATGTCTATCTCACACGATGTATAGTACAGGATGTCTATCTCACACGATGTATAGTCATGTTACCTTTGCCAGGATCACTAATTTGCTTCGTCATGACACACTATGTGAATTATGCGACGCCACGCACATCTTACCCCAACTAGCCTTATCATCCTGTGTTCACCGCATACGCAAATTGAATTGATGACTATTGGTAGTTCATAACAAGTGAGTAGCGTCTACCAGAATAAAGATTGCTACATTACTATCAACACGGACACTGATAGAGAACTAAGGATAGAAGAAATGTCTAACTGTCAAAACAGCTCATCTGGAACCACGACAATCAATCCTCGAAGAGAAAGAAGAGCATAGTCAAGAGCGTGATATGGAGTGGGAAGTGTACATTCAAGGTGCGGAAGCACGAAGAATGCGGCGCGAATCGGAGGGCTGTGGCTCGGGCCAAGACAGGGCGCGACGAGTAGGCGGGGGTGGGACCGACAACCTCTTCCCGTTGACTATCCCTTTTGTGAGAGAAGAGGGGAGATGCGTATCCGATGGCGCCTTTGGCATCGCACCACATAGGAAGGCGTTTAGTCCTGAAGCCTCGACGGCCTCAAGACTTGACACATCGTCCCAGTCCTCACCGTCGTCCTCGCCCGCCTCATCAAGCACGACGGTCCCACTCGCGGGTACAGGCTGAGACTGGTTTCGGAATAGCTCCCGCCTCCTCGCCTTGGTGTCCCTAGATTGAGACCCATTCCCGGAAACGCTCTTCGCCCTCGTCACCATGACCTCCGAAAGAGGGGCCATATGCGCATGCTCCATGTCCGGCGCCCTCTTTCGCGACTTGGTCGTCGATTTGAACCGCAACATGGAGCCTTTCTTCTTTGGAGCAGGACGGTGTGGAGATTCGGCATCGTCCTTTGACGACGTCAATGCCCTGGATCTGGATTTGGGCGAACGGATTCGGGTGAAGAAACGGGAGGTTCTGGACGTGGAGGTCGTGGACACTGCTATCGTCGTGGGGCGTGGTGGGGTGTGATTATGATACAAGTCCGGAAGTATGAAGCTGTCAAAGCGCTCTCTATACTTGCTGCCCGACGGTGTGCGGAGGAAGGAAGGGTCGGAGTTAGTTTCCACGGGGGTACGGGGAGCTCTATCAAAGGTGGAGGAGGTAGATGGGGAGGATTCATCCGAGTCATCGTTCAGGATCCAGTCCACCATTTGACTGTCCTTGTCGAATGCGCCAAGCTCCAGAAAGACGTCAAAGACAGAAGCGCGGAGAGCATTGGTGGATTGCCTCTTTGAGAGCTGCGCAGTGCGCGGCCGGGCTGCGCTCATGACGATGTACCGGTATTAGAATAACTGCGGCGAGGGCGGTCGCCGGGGAGGGGGTGCTTCGAGTCGTCGAGAGAGCGATACGGCCAGATGGTGGGAAGTGAAAGAAAAGTAGCGCGTCCCCATATGTAAAGCCTGTTATGTGTGAAGTTCCAAGAGTAGCCATATTATTGCATCAGATGCGTGGGTTTCCTTGACGATCAAGGTGTGGTCACCGTCTCAACCACCAGTTGCAGATTCAGAATTCCAATCAGGTACTGCCAATTGGATCCTTGAGACACAAATCTTGTAGCTCGATTGTCGTTGTCGAAGGAACGTGGCGATCGCGATCATTTGAAAGGTAATATCCCTCCCGGGGGAAGTAAGTATGTAACATGACACGCGCAACGAGCACGTACAGAGGTCCGGCTCATGCGCAGCCATCTGATTCAGCTTCAAAGGAAGTACTTGATATGATCTGAATCATAATGTGGGAGACGTTACATGATACACAGAATTGTACGGTACACTAAGTATTAAATACCTGCATACGTCCGCCTTACAACACCAACATATATACAAGTAAGCCCACAGCGTAATCCGGACGGGACGCAGTATGAATATAATACAGATGCGACAGAGATAGAGATAGTATATTTCGGAAAAGGAAATCAACGCCTCGGTGTTGCTGAGGTCAGAGGTGGGGCGTCGGAGGGCGGTGGAAAATTTCCACTAGGATGTCTCGAATGCCTCGATCGTGTCGACGCAGACCTCGGTCGTGTACCCATTGACGTCGATTCCAACATCTCCCTTGTGTCCTCGAGGTCCGCCTCAGCCTGTGCCCCCCGTGCCTTCAGCCTCTCGGACTCTG
The DNA here is from genome assembly GCA_019915135.1 of Strobilurus pachycystidiatus. Lineage (NCBI taxonomy): Eukaryota > Fungi > Basidiomycota > Agaricomycetes > Agaricales > Physalacriaceae > Strobilurus > Strobilurus pachycystidiatus. The sequence goes on from JAHLMK010000001.1 coordinate 5,726,889, forward strand.
CTGGAGTCATCTGCCAGTCCAAGCACACCAGTTCGAAGGTACAAGGATGTATCGTGCTGTACTTCTCCCGCACAAGGCGATCGTTCTCCTGAATACCGCCATACGTGGTCCGATTGCACAGGATGTCCATCTTGAGCATCCCTTGGCCAACAGCGCCACCGGGTGCGCCAGGACGCGTGGACCGGTTGATATAGTACGACTTGCTTGCGTCGGCTTTGAGTGGTTCGTGTAAGTCTGCGAATTCGGTGTTGGCAACGCGTTTGTGCATGAAGTAGGAGACTTGGTCGATGACTTCACCACAAGTCACACCGATACGGGGATCGCGTGCTGAGACTGAGATGGTGTAGGGCATGGCCTTTGAGACGAGAAGGATATTGGTCGTTCGAGGGAAGGTAGCAGGTTCGTCACGGCCTTTGCTCCAAGAATTATTGCCCGTGTCTTTGGAGCTCTGGCAGGTATTTGTTCGATGCCGCATATCCCACTTCAGGTATTCTCGATCCAAATTGTCCGGCATAGGCATCAGGATAGGGTTGAGGAGAACGTGCGCGCCAACCCGATGGATGAGGAACGGCTCTAAGACTGGCCCATCTGGTAAGGTATGAGTGGCGTACTTCCTAAACGTAACGAAACAGACGCACAATGACGGCCAGCTGCGAATTTATTCATCATGCGATCGCCAACACGTCCTCGGCCCATAGGGAGGTCAGGTTCGGGCGGCTGAGCTGCGGCAGCAGCTTGAGCAGCAGCTATTTGCTGAGCCTGCGTGTATTGCATGTGAGCGTCCGCGAGAGCACGCGCAGCGGCATCCAACCCCTGTTGCGGCGGCGGTATACCCATCCCTTGCATGCCCATGCCCATACCCATACCCATCGGCGAGCTACCAGGGAGACCCATACCCATACCCATTCCGCCAGGAGTACCCATATTCATGCCGCCAATACCACCCATAGGAGGTAGCGCATACCCGCCTAAGGACGGAGGAAGACCGCCTCCCATGCCCGCATTTCCTGGCGAAAATGCAGCGTATTGTCCGCCAATTCCGCCCATGCCGCCGCCCATGCCGCCGTATCCTTGGCCAGGATATCCGCCCGGGAGTGGCGCGCCCATGCCTGTGCCAGGAGTGCCAGGAAGTTGTCCGCCCATGCCACCTGCAGGTGTGAATCCGCCCCATTGCTGACCACCATAAGGTGAATATGCACCGGGCGGCGCGTAAGGAGATTGATGTGGCGAGTAGGCTGCTTGCTGGGGCGGCATCCAGCCAGGATAACCACCAGCTCCAGGATATCCTCCGGGCAGCTGGGCCATGTTCGTCCAGGGCGACGGCGCGGCTGGTTGCGGCGGAGGTTGTTGAGGAGGTGTGTGGTGCGTATTACTCGCACCTGCGACCGGAGGAGTGAACGGGTCAGGCGGTGATTCCTCTCCGCCCGTATTGGGATAGCCAGTGAAGTCGGCAGACAGCCCGTTTGGGAGAATATTCGGAGAGGGTGTATGGATTCGATTCGATGAATCTGAGTGTTGGGGCGTGTATTGTAAGCCGGGGGCAACGTAAGGTGAATAAGGAGATGGATAAGGCCCGTTCGGTGAGGTGGGATAAGAGCCAGGGAATGGCTGGTAGCCCGTGGGCCCGTTGAAAGGTGAATAGCCGCCGCCCGGATGTGCAGGTGGTGGGAGATGGGATGGACCGCCTTGCGGTGTAGCCAATGGGGGAATGAAGGGGGTATTGTGGGCAGACATCAATGGTCTGCTTCCGAGGGTACCTAGGGCTCCGAACGGCCCAAAGCAGGTATACTATTACTGGAAAACATTTGGTGTGCGGACGCGCTGTGACAGGAAAGCTGTTGACTCACAAGTTCTCGGTTCCTTCGCAGGTAAATCCGTCCGGAAAAGCTGTCAAAGCAGAACTCTAGGGCGTAAATGGTTATCCTGCTTGCTCGGTCAGCTTCAGACGCGATTTCGCTTCACGCAAGGGCGCACCGATCGATGCCAACTTTTCCCGGTGTGATCGACGATTAACGTCGTGCAGAAAATCGTTGGAAAACAGAGTTTATGGATGAAATAATGTCGTGAGCGGTGCCCATGTAACGCGATCCGAAGATCAGCGGCCGCGAGAGGGGAACCTGCTTTTGGGTGGTCGTCGTTTGAGTTCGAGTCGGCGTAACCCTAATTTAGTGGTACACTGCATCTTACCACGCGCCCATCATCTGAACACAGTCGGGTCAGCACGCGAATTTCATCTCCGTACCCTGCATGCTTTCTTCTGGTAGAGGCAATATAAAGACACCGACTGTTCTTGAGGCGCTCATAGTTTTCATCGTTCGTCAATCATACATCCCGTCCTCAATGGCAGACGGACACCGTGATTGGAGACTTCGAATATGCAAGATACAATGTACGATTATCAGGAGAGCTTGACGTCGAGCCTCAACTATACGACCGTCTCATTGCTTGAATTACTGTAGCTTTTCATATTATCTCACAATTAAAGGCAATTTGTGGCCACAGCAATCAATGATTATAGACATCGCCGCTCATACTAATAGCGCCAGGCGCAGCATGCATGTCCCCAAGTGCGGAATCCGAGAAAATAATTACCGCGACTTTGGCGGTGCAATACCATTAATGGACGAGGCTCATCGCACACGCAGATGGTGCGTGGATCAGTGATCTGCAGGAAGTAAGCAGAGCTAATATTGCAACAACTAAGAGGTTACAATCACAACGAAATGATACAGTGAATGATAGCAGATCCGTACAGAATCATGCCGTCAAGCTCATGGTGAAGATATTGGGTGCTTTAAAGCCGAGTCTCGCTTCAGCGTAATGGTCGTCTTTACGGAGAGCCTCAAAGAAGCATCGGTCTCGCAGCCAGTCTGGCATGCATAAGTATGAGTCAAGAAGATTATTGGTAAGACGTACCGAACCGCTTGAACGAAGTCTGGCCAGCAGGGGGTGGGGCATTGCTACCGCCGGGGCCAGGAGTGTACATCCACTGCTGGGGGTTGGCGCGTGCTGCACCCGCTCGGCGCACCTGCTCCTTCAGTCGAGCAGGAAGCATCTCGAACTCTGCGTCGGTGACGTTGTGTTCGGAGTAGCTATGCAGGAGTGTCAGAACACTTGCATAGGCGGCACAGGAGACGCACTCTTTCCACAATGCATCCGTGATATTCCTCATCGTGATCCCCTTCTCGTTCTTCACAGTTGTGCACCATGGAGATATCTCACTGAGGATGTACATCACTTGTATCCGGGGCAGAGTGGCCGGCTCATCCTTTGCAGCAAAGACGACGTCGCGATCCCTGGCCTCGGGATTGAAACCGGCAGTGTGACCTGTGAGCTGTCCGTCAGAACATGGCGAAAGATCGTGTAAGATGACGCGCCATTGCTCAGATTGAACAGCAGGGTAAATTTGGCGTGTTTCCCCTGGAGGATGGGATGTATCTCCACAATTGGGTTGAGCAGGTAAAGGTCTGTCTGCGACAGGACGGGGCCATCTATGAATCAAAGGTTTCGTCAGCCAGCGGCTAGGCAGGAAAAGAGCGCCGGGGCCGTACAGGCGTTGCCAGGCGACCATTTGCTGATGATATCCATGTCCAACAATTATTGAAGGACTCTAAGAGAACCAGAAACTATGCGCGCGAAGTGACTGTCAACAGGAAAGATGCTGTTTGATCGCTCACGATCAGGTTCCGTCTGGCGGGGCGTTAACACGTGCAAGCAGATCACATGAGGCGCGGCATCTCGGCTCCTCAAGTTGAAGTGGCGCGGTTGCGCGATCGAGCTTGACTCAACTCGACTCACAAGCTTTGCCCATAGGCATCGAGTCTAGCTACCCGAGTGCACGGTCCGAGGTTTACTCGAGCACTACTTAACAATAGTTGCCTCACCCCATCATAACGTACCATCGACCACCTCGTCTTATCTCATACCTCCCTGCCGATCCAAGAGGATTTGGAACGTAAATCTCAGGCCAGACAGCCGAGTACTGTGTCATCAAATGTCTGCTACAGTCTACTGGCACCCTCGTCGGACGCTCGAATGCCTCCTTCACTTGCCACCTGAAGTTTGGGCTTTAATCTTTTATTTGGCCACCCATATACCCGAGTCACTATACGGGCCAGAAATACTATGGAGCTCATCTACAAAAGAGGAACGAAGGACCCAACGGTTACATCTGGTAAACTCCCTTTCACGTATCAAATAGAATCCAAAAATCCTGATATGAATCTGCTTTCACAGAAGACGAGATATCGAGTTCCGCTGGTATGCAAAGCCTGGCGCCGTGCAACCCAGCACTTGTTGTACCAGGACATCTTTCTCACTGGGCCAGGAATGTTGGTCCGTTTGTTATTGACTCTCGATAATCGCTCCCGAGGAGGAGATCCGCTAGGAACAGCCACGACATCGCTCAGAGTCACTTTTACGATCGATATGCCCGAGGATGTTCTCGCGCAACTCTTCCCATTCTTACCGAATCTTCGTTACTATGGAATGGACAGCAAACACGAGCGCACAGTGCTTTCTGAGTCGCCCATCATGAGCTCCCTATGCCGCTCATGTCTCGAGCTCGAAACTCTGCATGCGGTCCCGCGAGTCACCATCAGACCCGAAGTATGGCCACTTGTGTTCGCATCGCTACCCCGACTATCCTCCTTTACCGCGTCATACACTCTATTTCGCAGTTCAATAGCCCCCACATTTCCCCTCACCTCTTCTACACTGACGTACCTGGACGTTAGGTCTTACTGGGATAATCTCGCCGGCATGAGGTTCCCGTCACTAAAGACATTTGTCCATCCCTACGATATCTTCCATGGGCCGCCTGACCCCACCCCCCTCATCTCCTTCTTGCAGCTCAACGGCCAGCAGATAACAACCGTCGTGCATACCGTCTCACAGAGCTATGACACACAGCCTCTCCGTCCATTTCAAGAATATTGCCCTCTTCTTTCGGCACTTGTCCTCATTCCTACTCATAACGGAACAGTGACCGAATTCATTCTCGGAGAGGACTTTCCTCGCTCGGTCTCTCTACTCTGTATCCGACCTTCGGGTCGACCGAAGCTGCAGATGAGCCAACAGAACTATAGGTCCTTGTTCGATGGACTGGGAGACGTTGCCCGGAGCCAATACGCTCCCAACTTGCGCGCAGTCCGGTTGACGGAGTGGGGAAGCGTTGACGCATTGAAGACGAATAACTCCAGGATGTTGGTGTATGGTCGAGGAGTTGTAGGTGCGTGTGGATGGCGGTTGGAAGGACCTGATGGAGATGCTCTGTAACTATGGTCAGTTTCCCCGGAGGACCTGGTTATGAAGTACGTCTTGACGGTGACTCATTACCCACCAAGATCATGGCTACTGATTCCCATTCTGATAAAGATTATGTTGCTAGCGGTGATCATATTCAACTGCGGGATCTAGAACAGAACGCTGGTAATTACCACACATGCGGTAGACCCATTACACGTCCAATTTCTCGTCCCTCCGGATAGACTTGGGCGATTCTTGACACATATTGTGGTATGCACGCGCTCGTTTGATCAGAATAGACTTGATTAATACCCCAGATGTACAGCCTCTTTCGGGACACAGTTAGACGTGTTATCAGTCGTCGCTGAGTGTGTAAGACTCTTTGTCGTCGTTCACGCCGCAGGTTTCGAGAGTTCAACTTTCGACAGAGTCAACCGCGGAGACACTATGCTGGACATCAAGTACTTGACGCAACATTGCGTCCTGAGCATGTTGCCATTTGAAGACCTACCGTATAATTCATCAAGTACTGTTATAGCCTTATGATGGAAGCAAATTCATCCACATCTTCCCTCGTCAATATGTAAGACTGACTCTTTGAATTTGGGTCCATAGGCGCAGACACATTGATGTGTGATGCTGTGAGAATGACGATGCGTTTTGCGCTGGAGACTAGCTACTGTAGATTTCACGAAGTTTTCATGACTGAGATTTGAGCAGCCATCAATGTTGCGGGCACTGAAGGCAGGTTGATGAGCTACCAACTGTCAATCGCGACGGCTTATTATTTCCACCTACCTACTTATCCTCACCACCTGCAGCTAAACTACTGCCTCGTAAATTGGAACCAACGGACGAACTTGAAGGCCCAGCCGCCCAGGTCCATGTGTGGCGGTGCACACCCCACGTGAGTCTCATGTGACTGAACTCGGCACGTCGGCTTCATATATTTATATCCACCCCACCACTGCGGTGACCACAACGTATGATCCGACTTCCAAGCGCGTACGGACTGGCTATACTCACACTGAGAAACACCACCTCCTCAAATTTCTTTGCTCAAGGTCTCTGCCGCGTTTGTGTTTGCCAGTCACGGTGCTGAATTCTGCCGGTGCTAACTCGTCCCAAGAGAATTTGACGATACAGATCTCAGGCTGACAACCGCGTACGGCGGGGTGTTGTTCTTTGGTGGCACACACTCTCTGTGACTGGCTCAAGACAATTCGAATCGTGATGCCTGCCACAGTCTACAGGCCTCCAATTCCAAATCACCCGGCTCGTCGGACGCTGGAATGTCTCCTCCACTTGCCACCCGAGATTTGGGCTTTCATCTTTCATTTAGCCACCCATATACCCGAGTCCCTGTACGGGCCAGAGATACTGTGGAGCTCATCCACAAATGAGGAGCGAAAGACTCAACGATTACATCGAGTAAATCCGCTTTCACAGATAAAAGGTCGAATACCGTGATCTGAGTTTACCTCTTACAGAAGACGAGATGTCGACTTCCGCTGGTCTGCAGGGCTTGGCACCGTGCAACCCACCGACTGCTGTACCAAAACATCTTTCTCACTGGGCCAGCAATGTTGGTCCGTCTGTTATCGACTCTCGATAATCGCTTCCGAGACGGAGATCCGCTAGGAACAGCCACGACATCGCTCAGAGTCACTCTTACGATCGATATGCCTGAGGACGCTCTCGCGCAACTGTTCCCATTCCTACCGAATCTCCGTTACTATGGAATGGACAGCAGCCACGAGCACACAGTGCTTAATGAGTCGCCCATCATTAGCTCCTTATGCCGCTCATGTCTCGAGCTCGAAACCCTACATGCGGTTCCTCGAGTCTCCATCAGACCGGAAGTATGGCCACTTGTGTTCGCATCGCTACCCCGACTATCCTCCTTTACCGCGTCATACAGTCTATTTCGCAGCTCAATGGCCCCCACGATCCCTCTCACCTCTTCTACACTGACGTACCTGGACGTTAGGTCTTACTGGGATCATCTCGCCGGTATGAGGTTTCCGTCACTACGAACCTTTGTCCACGTCTACGATATCTTCCACGAGCCACCTGACCCCACTCCCCTCATTTCCTTCTTACAACTCAACGGCCAGCAGATAACGACCGTCGTATCCACCGTCTCGCAAAATTACGACACACAGCCTCTACGTCCGTTCCGGGCATTTTGTCCTCATCTTTCAACACTTGTCCTCATTCCCGGCTATACTGCAAAACTGACTATCCCGACTCAAATCCTTCTCGGAGGGGACTTTCCTTGCTCGGTCTCCTTACTTTGCATCCGACCTTCCGGTCGACCACAGTTACAGATGAGCCGAAAGAATTACAGGGAGTTGTTCAATGGACTGGGAGAACTGGCTCGGAACCAGCATGCTCCCAATTTGCGCACAGTTCGGTTGACAGACTGGACAAGCGTTGATGCGTTGAAGACGAAAAACTCGAGGATGCTGGCGTATGGACGGGGGGTCTTGAATGCGTGCGGATGGCGTTTGGAAGGACCTGATGGAGACGTTCTATAGAGTTTCAACTTTCCTCGGTCATGAAGTGTGCCTTGACAGTGAGTGATTACCCCAGAACCGTATCTCATTCTGACAATCGGAGATTGTCACCAGTGGCATACACCTGCTACCGTGTTCATCTGCGGGATCCGAAAGAATAAACTTGGGGGACTTCACACGCTTTAGCCACATCGCGCGTCTAATCTCGATGTACCTGTGCAATCCTTGACAGAACATGCCTTGTCCACGCGTTGTTTGGCGCGGCCAGACTGGAGGATCGTCCCTCTCGTACTGCCTTTGGCTGGGTTGATTCGAGACATGCGCTGATTGTGCTATAAGTCACTTTGAATTGATTCGCTGGGATACATAGACAAGCTTGCGTTAAGGCAGCCGGTCATAACAGAGTCAACCACGTACATTTCGGAGACACTGCGCTGGTCACCACGTACATCGTGTCGTAAACATGTAAACATTCAGGAGATTCTCATGCTCACCTTGTAAATGATCATCAATGTCATGATGGGGGTGGCTTCCGAGTCACCCCCAGGTCACCGCCATCTTCCTCTCATCGATTGAATGTAATATCTAGGAATGAATTCTATCTGGACCCACAAACGTGGAAATCATCGATGCTTGATTTTGTGAAGGTGACGCCTTGAACGTTTCGCGCCATAGACTAGCTACTTGCGACGAAGGCTCTCATGAATGAGATCCAAATAGCCATCTCAACGTTACACGCATCTAAGGCATGTTGATTAGCTACGAACTGTCGATCACGGCGGCCTATTATCGCCACCTACTAATGGAGATACATAGGGCGTCGGCGCTTCTTGCTCGTTTACTCAGTACTCTCATCACCACTGCCTCCTAACCAGCCACACCAACAGTCTTTCCTTTCCTTCTCTCTTGTACTTCTACTATGGCCTTGGCCGCCCTCAAACAGCAGTCCAATACATGGGAGGCGGCAATGACGCAATTTGGACAGCACCGCTACCAGGAAGCGCTGGATCTCTTCGATGTGGCTCTTCAGTGCCGTTCACCTGCTTCGTGTCTTTCTCATATTGCTACACAGGAAATCTCTGCCAGTGACTCTGCGCGGATATATGTAAACATGGCTCTTATCCATCGGGAGATGGGCCAGTTTGAGACGGCGCTGCTATGCTTAATTCAGGCCATCTCTCTGGATCAGACACTCGCTATTGCGTACGTCCCGGCACTGTTTCTGTATATCATTATTGAGCTTTTTCTCAGATATTTTGAGCGCGCATATTGCAACAATTCGCTAGGAAACTTACAGGAAGCATCGGACGACCTGAGTGATGCGGCGCTGTTCATGAAGAAGGAACGGCAACGGTCTGTGTTGATCTGCACTGACGATGAATACTGCCCTCATCTTCGATACAGGAACTATGACGAACAGGGCCTTGACTACACGCTATATCTAGCCGAGATACTGTTCAATAAAGGCATCGTCCTATTAGCACTGGGACGCCAGTCCGATGGCCTCTCATGTCTTGGTCAGGCTGTACTGAAGAAGGTACTACCGGAGCATCATCTCATGCACGCCGCCCTGGCGTATCCCGAGAATCATTACGACCTATATAAAGTTGTGAGTGACTTCAATGGCCACTATCACGGCCAATCTTTTCCGCCTTGCGACTCTGCTCACACCCTCATTCTATTTAAGACCTCGGGGAAGTTGTTCAGACCTACGGCAAGCCAAATGAAGTTCATTGCCGATTGCGACGAAAGTGCTGGCATCGAGGACGATAAGCGCTCATTGGTATCGGTCCCAGCCGAGAAGGAGCTTCCTAACCTTCCTCCCATAATGAGCGACGCCCTCTCCTTCGTCTCGAGTATTGCTCCTTCAGATGCATCAAGCACGTACGTACCGAGCGTTCGCAGTGTGCGTTCGTCGCACAGTCGGAAACGGTCTGCATTGCGTCGTCACACGCTGGACGTCCTCGTTTCCTGTAAGTCCCCTAGTTACCCGAACCTCCTAGAGTAACGCATATCATTTCAGCCTCTGCGCCGAGCCGCTTCGAGCTCGAAATGCACTTGGGTCGAGACGTCATTGCGCCCAGTGGCATCGAAATCTCCTCCATCCCATGTGCTGGCCTCCGCATCAGCAACGGCAAGCTCGCGGGCCTCATGGCATTCCGCTTTGTCGTAACCCTCGACAACGCACCTCGTACTAGTACCTCCTCCAAGAAGTCTTCCGCGGTGTTCCTCCCAGCGCCCAAGACGGTAGTTGCCAACTTCATTTTGGATACGGGTATCGGAGCCTCGCCCGTTCCTCCAGAGATGCTGAGAGCTCTCGGGTATGACGGAAGTTTCATGGGTGAGTAGACGTTCTGCGCGTCCGCATCCCGTGCTGATGGCATGCCAGTTGGCACGGAGGTAGCGCTCATCATACAGGGTGTCAGGACGAAGTGTGTAGTCGGCTGCGAGGGCGAGGCTGGGAGGCTGAGTGGACGCTTCTTGACGGCGGGCTCGTTGACGTTCACATTTGACTCAAGCATGGACGCGCCAGTGCTCTACGGTATGTACTCTCTCATGAGTCGCACAAACAACGCTGACGGATACGTCTAAGTTGCCGATGAGTTCTCGTCGCAACATTTCATCCCGCGAACTGTTCCGCAGTGCTCATCTTCAAGCTCAAAGCGTCTCTCAATCAAAGATGTCGTTGTGTCGCTCCTGTCCTTCCGGAAACCTGAGGCCCAGGTTTCTTGATACCTTTTCCCGGTTCTTGTTTATGGACAATAGTTTTGGATTTACCTGCTTTCTGTACTTATTTGTTTTTCAATCTCGGGACGCTATTTTTGTGACTGCTACACATTGTACTTGCTACCACCCTCATCTGAAGCAATGGATCAGTGATTGACGTGTCAGTGATTGAGAGCAGCCACCATTCGATCCGTCTTATGGGAATTCATCAGCTACCAGGAGGACCCAAACCAAGCGGACAGCGACGGGATTGAGAAATCGTCATTATGATAGTTCTAGCCGTTACAATATCGTGCAATTGGGAAGAAGACAAAAATACGTACAGGGAGCAAGAAAGCCTGAGAACAAGACTGATATACATTAGATATACATACTGTCCGAGCAGGAAGAAAGCGTAAGTACAAGATCATTAATCATTCATTACAGGGACTCGATGAATTTGGTACCGCCACTAAATGTGCGGCCTGACGCCTTGTCGGTATCGTTCCCCGTGGGGGTATCCGGGGTGATTGGGACAGGAGATGATACACGAGGAGGCGCATCGTCGTAAGTGTTTATGCCACGCAGGTTATGCATGGGCTGGCGAGGCGACGAGAAGGAAGGCATTTCCATGCCCGTTTCGAAATGAACACTGGAAGAGGAGTCGGACGTGGGGATTGGGGGGCGGAACGGGGGGTCAGGATAGGCCATGTCCAAGGCTCCTCCGTGCTCGACCAGGGATTCAGCATCCCAGTCATCGGCGACTCCCGCGCGGACAAAGCCGCGGGTGTCATTGAAGGTATCAGAGGATGTCTTGGGCTTGCCCGACGAGAATATGTGGGCAACCTTGTCGGTCCACGGTGCGGAAGACGAGGGGTATCTCGATGCTTCCTTGTGTCGTCGATGCCGACGGCGAGTACGCTCCGAATCAGAAGGCTCGTGTTCTCGCAGAAGGAAGAATATGGCGATGCAGGAGATGAGGATGACGAGGCTCAGGCCGACGACTAGTGCAATGAACCCTGCGTGGACAGTGATGAGCATCAAGTTTTGAAGTAGAACGGTTATACTTACCGCCTACAGAACCGCCAATTTTTGGGGCACCGCGCTTGTCGAAGGCGGGGTTCTGGTTGGGGGCCATGTGTTTACTGTATTTGTCTTTTGTCTTTTTGGTCTCTGTATGTAGGAAATCGGTACAGAAAAGACAGGAGGTGAGGCGAGGGGGGTAAGCCGCCAAACGGAAAGAGGTAACAAAAATCGTTACTGCTCGCGAAAGCAATGTTGTTGGCGTCTCTAAGGAGGATCCATCTCGATGTGACGTCATGACGAAGCTGACCGTACAAAACGGGCATCAAATTCGCACGACCACGCATCACATCATGCTACTGAAGTAATTACCCTTACTTAGCGATGTCTCGTCCTCCGCCATCCAGGAGGCTGCTGAATTGAAAGGTGGCTAATAGTGCAACTCAAGGCACGGGTCTTTATTAGGGTAGGCGGAACCCCGAATCTCATCCAAAAGCAGTACCACGCGGAGACCGTGCAGGGGCTTGCTGCACCCTTGTCACAAACTCGAGTCGCAGAGTACGCGTCCTCCCCACCTTTGCTGTGCGGCGAGCTCACCGCGACGGAATGAATTGAGTCGACTCGTGAAGCATACGTCTGCCTGGTAGATCGTCTGGTGTCCGCTTCTGGAGCTTCACACTAGTGGCACCGGAAGCCGCTCTCTGCCAAGCACATGTTTATCTGCGGCTGAGCCTGCAGGCTGCGAGTGTCTCTGATTGGCATCACTTCTTATGGAAGTCAGGAAACGGCGGCCTGGTTCCAACTCTAACTCTCAAGATCTCAAGGGTGGCGGAGTCTACTTTGTCTCTCTGTCATTGTGTTCCACGAAAGGAACCAGCTTCAAACCGGACATGCATATGTGGCCGACCGAGCTTTGCACAAATCTCTACGAGAATCGGAGCTTTTTCTACCTTGCGGAGGCTGTTCGATTGGGTTTGCTCTTATGTTCATACTGGGGTGTGGACAGAATTGACTGCCAGTGCGCCATCTACAGCTTCACAGGACACGCACCTCTTCGTAAATCCGCCATTGATTGCATATACATACACGCGGCCCGCGCTATGCCATGCGCGCCGCTAGGCGGTGGAACATTCCGTCTAGCCAATAGACCCCCAAAATCCTTGACATGAAGTGTACGCCCTTTTTTGAACCCTGTATCTTATTTAATTATGGGTTGATTTCAACTACTGTATTTGAACCTTCCTTTTTTGGTCTTGATATCTTCAGGTGATGACAATGCAGGCGCCGATAGGCGTCTAGTGTTTGGTCATTCATCGTTCGGTGGCTCGGTTAGAGCTGGCTGATATGACCGACATGCAAGGCTGCGCCACTCATTCATTTGGAAGCGGAGGTGAAGAACCATGGCTGTCGAATTACTGAGAATTGTCAGATCGGCTCCCGGCGGCAAGTCTTGCTGATATTTACTGCGACTCAGGGACAAATTTGGCGTCCCGCCGGGATGTATGCCTCGTGATACGAACAAGGCAGACGGTTTCAAATTAGGAGGTGTCTCCTCAAATTCCCGTTGCTCGAGCAGGACTATTCATTGTGCGTTACGTACGTCTGTACCACTCTGGCATCTCTCAAGGACAGGCATGCATTCATTTCTTCTCCCCTGGAACGTCTCTGGCCCTAAGACTCAAAGTGCCGTAAGGTTTTCACGACTTACCGGTACCTTGTCGATCATGATCGACGATTATCAAGACCCAGGCTGACTGCAGGCTGATTGTGTAACTCTAACTATTATCTCCGTGGCCACCTTTATTATGATTGTTTGGGTTAGTCGGTTTCTTTCCTTCCATCACGTCGCTTCTCAGATGCCCTCTTCCCGGACAGCACCCTCTGGCTGGACTCCCCAGCACCAGGGCGGGGACGAAGCCGACAACCACCCCCACCACCATACCTTCGTCAGCCCCATGAACTTGACTGGGCCACTGAGCATCGACTTCGGCGCTGCCTTCTCCACGTTTCACATCGAGGAGCCAGAGTCCGACGAAGAAGACCGTCGTCGTACCCAAAATCGTATCCCTCGGCCGGCTAACGCTTGGATTATCTTTCGCAAGCACTTCGTCCAGCAGCATGCGAGTGAAGGTCCGCGGCGTCGAGATACGTCTGAGACTCCGCCGCCCGGATATCTCTCCACACTTGCTGCTGACAAGTGGAACTCCTTCACGCCGGAAGAGAAGGCGCCATGGGACAGGCTGGCTGCGCTAGCGAAGGAGGAGCATGCTCGCAAGTATCCTAGCTATCAGTATCGTCCCAGGCGTTCAGCATCCGAGAGACGGGTCAAGAGCGGTCGCTCCTCTGTGCGAAGGAATGGGAGCTCCAGGACTCGTCTTGGCCGCAATCTAGCTGCCTCATCCTCGGCGGTGACTTTGACGAACGTCAAGATTGAGCGATCTCGTTCTGGTAACGCCACCCCCATTCCCAATTCACCTCTCAGTACTTCGCCTGCCGGAGACTCGACGTCAAAGGTGGAGGAACCTCTCTCGAGAAGGGCCCTTCATCGCAGGTCACTGTCCGTTCCCATATTCCCTGTCCTCCCTCCTGTCGTCGACGAGGAAGAGACCCAATTCACCGAGCGGGCGGCTCGACGCCGCTCGAGGTCCTTCACAGCGATGACCGACGGCCGATCCTATTTTGCCGAATACGCATTCCCGCAACCTCTTTCGAGCAATTTCATGAATTTCCAGGTGACTCTATTGTTTAAATATCAGGTGCTTTGTCGCTGACTCAATTTGTCTCTCTAAGGGCCCGTCTTATTATGCTCCCGAGTCGTTATCTGCGGACACCTCTTATGAGTCGTACCTGAACGCCGAGCAGTCGTTCACCGGTGGCGCGACCTCGTCGACGCATCAGATTTCGCCTCTGGCTGCTGTAGTGTCGAGCCTCACGGGCTGGAACGGTCAGCCGGTGGCTCCAGCTCCAGCCCCTCATCATGCGCCGCCTTCAAGCGAGACATTTAACCTGGACTCGTTCTACCATCAGGCATACCCCGAACAGCAACAGCAGCAGCAGCAGCACAACCAACCAGAGACTGGGAGCGGTTCCTGGAATATTCCCCAGTCGTTTTACGCGCCAGAGCATACCAATGATGTTTACGGTACGGACTTCTACGCCAGCATGGAGCTCCTTGATGCGAGTAGCGATGCGAGGGCGCTGGATCAGTACAATATCGGCATCAATGACAGGATCATCGCGGGGTCCGCACCAGCGTACCTGCCATTTGGTTTGTACCCCCAGGATGACCACGCACCGCCCATGATTAGCTGATCGACCGAATAGACGCAAAGTAGTATTTATGTTCCGGGACATGCGGTCTACTTCTCGGTACTCTCGACTATGTGATTTTTAGGCTTCATGTATCTTCTACTCTGTTCTTTCTGTCTTCATGTATCTTCTACTATGTTTCCTTTCGTCTTCATGTATCTTCCCGCCAGTGCTTCTTATACCATCCCCAACCTTGGTTATTATTACATTGTGTCATTGCTAGAGTGTGCATGAAACATGATCAGAATGACGGTCTAGCTCGTACGAGAATTATGAATGGCACAGGCTACAGCTCATCACGCAAGCTTCAGAATCGTAAGGATACTACAAATCGAAGGATATACGGCTAATGGTCATGCACGTCAACCGAAGCCACCAAAGTTTTTCAGGGTTCACAAGAAGATCATACTGGGAGTTCAATTCAAATCCTCGATACCAACACGACATGCATACAGTCACACAACATTGTCCTCAACGAAGAAGATCCATACTCAGATACACGCAAAAGTCCAGGATGCTCAAAGCTTGCAATTAGCAGCAGCGACACTCGCCGCAACAACATTCACAACCCCAAGCTCCTCCCCTTGCCCACCCGTCAACTCATCCAGCGCCTGCAAGCTCGTATAGTATCCCGAATCGGCATGATCAATCGCCGTCACCGTGATACTGCTCTTCACACCCTTTGCGTTGGTGTACGTGAGCTCCCAGCAAGAGCCGCACTGCGTAGAGTTCCACCCCGCGACGACGTCGGAGGATGCGATGTACGGGAAGGTGGGGACGGAGCCAAACGTGGTGTAGCCGCGCGTCACGAGGCCGTTCGCGCCATCCGAGCACGCGACGGTTGAGAGCGAGTTGCTCCCAGTGCCGTAGTTGCGGTCGTATCCCAAGGTTACGGCCAGGGTGTAGGCGGGGAGGAAGGAGAACGCGGTTGCGGATGTGAATTTCATGACGCGATGAAGAGGGCGCAATACTCTTGAGATTATTTTCGAGTGCCGAAGTAAGCGACTGATGAGGCGAGGATGGATATCCACCGTTCTTCCTAAGGCCTTTTATACCGACCAGACGTAGCGCTGATCACTTTTCGGTGGATCAGCCCGTACGACTTCGAAGCTGTTACGGCATGACTCCAAGAGTGCGCCAACCCCACATGGTAGAAGCTTCTTGAGCAGGAGAAAAGGCGAGAGAGAAGCTTGATATCGTTCTAAGAGAGGTCAGTTGTTGGGCAAAAGTCCACCAGACCTGGTCACGGAGCTGCCCCAATACACTTCGTTAGCCTGTGAGAGGAAGGGCTCTCTTGGAGTAACCTTTGACGAAGGCCTGTGAATGCGACTAGTTCCGTCCCGAATAATGCGAAAGAAGGTCAAGCGGCGAAGAGAAACCGGTGACCGCGCCTTCAAGAACGTGTCGAAGATTTGAGAGTAGAAATCGAATTATGCGTACAGCGTTAATGATACGTATCCTACAAGGTCAGAACGGAAAGACCGGACTCATGAAAGAGGAATATCCAAGATCCAGCGTCCAATTAAGTCCTGAGGCAAAACTATTAGACTCTTCTTCAAACACAATCAAGAAGAAAGAACGCACTAGAGCAGCTTCTGACTGATCAAAGGGCACCATGTGCCTACGCAAAAGTTAGAGTCAGATGGGTACGAAGCGCCGTGCCCGCCACTTACCCAGCGTTGTGTACGTTTACAAAAGTGACATTGCCTGCTGTAAAGCCTGCACCACCCGCGCTTCGCACGGTGCCCGCTTTCTTTCCAGAATCAAGCGTGATCCAGGGGAGGGAAGGCGCAGAAAGGAACTGCTCGGTGAAGACGGTATCGAGGGCCTCGACCCAACGTTCGTTACCCTAGAACAAAACTTGTGTCCAATTTTGTTTGGAGAAATGGGCCGAAACGTACTATGTAGTTGCACATCATATCTGTAGAAAATCCTCTATCAACGACTGCACGGAGCGCGATAGTAGGAAATGAGACATACCCGCATTTCCGGCGTAAACCAACAGCTTTATGCCGTCGTTGATTAGCTCGGGAAGAAGGGCAGCACTGTTGTGCATGCCGTCTCCCTGCAAGGCAAAGTTCTGGTTCACCTGCATGTTGCAGGACTGGAAGTCGAGGTTGGGGTTCACACCGAGGGTGGCCTTGTTCTTTGGTTGGTTCATCCAGGTCTCGATCCACTCCATTTGCTTGTAGCAGAGGTCCCCGTCTCGCTGCTTATCGCACTTCCGGCGCACGTCGTAAGGGTTGAGACCAAGCTCTGAAGATGAGGCATCAGTTAATGATCCTCCGTCTCAGGAGATCAAACTCACGCATGAGAGGCCCGAAGATTTGAGAGTTGCAGTAGAGGATGGCGGGAACACAAGTAAGTTTAGACGAAAACTTGTAGCATGAGCTGATGAGCCTCTGGCAGGTGGGGATCTTGGATCGCAACGACGCGCATTGTGCGCCCTCTGGATCGTCATAGACGGGGAAAGGACCATCGCAGACATAATCTGCCACGGAACCAAACTGGATGTAGGGATCCGTCAATCCATTGGCGAGGATGACCGACGTCAGATTGATCTTCTTGACTTTGGGCGTCGGCCTCAAGGACAGCTCCTTGTTGGCCTTGTACACGACATTGGCGATGTTGGGGGCGTAAGTACCTCCGTAACTTTCCGCAGCGATATGGAAGGGAAGTTCGGCGTATTGGGGATAGCGGTTGAGGAAGAGCTCAAGGAACGCGTAGACGTCTTTACCGGCGACAGGGCTGGTGTCGACCTTGGTATCTCCGTCAGCGTAGGAATAGCCAACGTTGACAGGTTGGTCGAGGAAGATGATGTTGGCGTGGGTGTTCCAACTGTACTTGTTGTATGTGGTGTTGGCGCCGTCCTTGTCAAGGTTGCAGGGGCCAAGCTCGAACAGCAAACCGGTCGTCGAACTGCAGCCAGGGCCGCCGTTCAACCAGAGGACAAGAGGTGCCTCTTTGGGTGATTGACGCGCCTCGAAGAACCTACATATACCAAGGTTAGACGCAATTTCAAGGAAGATTCAAACTGGCCCACCAGAAGAAAAGATGCTTATCCTCAGCAATATCGAGATAACCAGAGTATTGCTTAACGGACGGGTCACAGAGGTCGGGTTCGGTGACCCTCAGCTGGTGGTCGTCAAACGACGGGTGCGAGACGAGTTCATCTAGACGTTTGAGAAGGAAAGTCAGCAGCGCGCCACAACCAAATGGGAGCACGCACAGAGCAAGTTGTTCTGCTTGATGAACTCCTTCCCGTCGTGCATCCACTTCTCCATCTCCTGCTTGCCATTGAGTAGTAGCTGTTTGGGGTCGGTAAGAGTGTCGTCAACGGTGCTGAAGACAGTCTGCTCGCTGCCAGGGAATGCAGCGGCAACGGCCACGAAGGATAGCAAAATACTGAAGGCCCTCATGGTGGTAACAAGTCAAGGAACGCAGCACGCGTCATGCTGATGCGAAGACAGGGGCGGTGCGCTTACTTACAAACTTGCATTGACAACACACTGACTCGACTCAGACTCGAGTCACTCGACTCATTCTTGAAAGCCACCATGTCGACAACAGAAGTCGGTCTTCAAACGAACATCATTGACCATATCATCCACCTCTGCCCACCCGGAGATCTAGAGAACTCCTGCGACTGGTTTCGTAGCCAGGGATTCAAGTAAGTAGACGCGCAATCTACTCAGACTTCTCACTCAATAATCAGTGTGCTCCCTGGTGGCACACACGCCGATGGACTCACATACAACGCGTTAATTGTAAATCTCGACGTGTCTATCTCGAACACCGCTCCTACCTATGTCTAGATCCTGAAAAGCGGCATTTACATCGAGCTCATTTCGTTCACACATCCAGTGGACTGGTACCCAGTCGGGTCACCGCAACGCCACCAAAGGGAGTCTCACTGGTGGGCCAACAAGACCCCAGGCTGGATTGACTTCTCCTTCCTTGGCAATGGCTCAAAAACCAACCGGACGTCGGATATCATCAACGAACGTGCTGCTAAACGCGGCTTGGGGCGTATTTACGCAGACGAAAGGGAGGGCGGTCGTCAACGGCCCGACGGCGTCGACCTTCGCTGGGTTGTCGCATTTCCCTCTGCAGAATCATCTCCTTTGCCCTTTTTCTGCGGGGACCTCACACCAAGACGTCTTCGCGTGAGTGAGCAACTCTCGGTGTCGCCGGTAACTGATGCTCAACTGATTTCATAGGTTCCTATAGAGCCTGTTTCCAACTTCGAACATCCTTCCACGGCTATTGATATCTGTAAAGTGGAGATACTCACAAGTAAAGAGCGATTTTCTGCGCTTTCTGATCAGCTTCTCGCAACTCTCGGCGTATCCCCCGTCGAGGAGTCTGAATTTTCGCGTTCTTTTGCGCTTGCCTGCCCGGGAGAAGTGGAATGTGTACGGAAACTCGTACTCCGCGCGCAGGAAGCCCCGCTGCCCGAAAACCACATCATCTCGTTGACGTTCTTGGCGACCAAGAAGGCCCTTGAAGATGAGAGCACCTCTGGCACGCCGTACAGCAAAATCTTTTGGCGGCAGGCGTAAGGAAAGAAAGATGGCTGTGGAGCTGCAGTGTGATAGAGGTGCGTCTATCTAGTTGCTATGTCTATGAAGCTCATGATTGTTTTAGTTGATGCAAATACATGGCTTTAGATATCGATACCTGTCGTTTCACAACATAGAGTACAGCTGGCGGGAAGTCCAAGGTTCGATTTTTCAATCGACCTTGATTTGCCAACTTCCGATCGACGGTCACTCGATCGAGTCCCGGATATGTCAAATAAGTATTTGCCTCACAACTTCTGAGGCTCTGTGTTTGGGGTGAGATAAACCTGTAATCTAGTGGATAGAGCCATATAACCCCTTCTACCAGCTTGAAATGATATCCAGACTATGTAGATAGCGTGCGGGATGAGATGGGATGGGTGTGCGCCACCACTTCCTAATTTGGAGACCGTGGTTCGTGGCAGACTCGGACAGCGTGATCCCGGATACGGCCAGGATCCCGAATCTGACGCATGCGCCACCACGACGTGAGAAGGCTTCCGAAAAGTGATCGAGACACTATGTTCTCGCTCTTTTCTTGCCCTCATAAGCTCGCTTGGCATCTCACGGAAAGGCGGAACCATTCCACTTCAATGACGCGGTCTTCGGGTACTCGCGACGACTAGGCTATCGCACTATACAAGACGTGTTCCTTCATCTGTTCCGGCAATGAACTTGGGCAACGATGCATGGCTCTCAGTACTGTAGGCTCGATTGTTGATAGTGTGTCTACTCATGCATGACCTACATACTATCCATTCACTATCAGTGTTGCGCCCAATGCTTTTGCTCACTGTCTGGTGGGTTACCTACACTGTATTACCATCTCACTCAATTTGACCTTAGCAATGACCTGATCCCTGTTCGAACTCGAAGATTCACCAGCGGCCATCAATGTTTGCCAGCACCAAACGCTTGCAACCACTGGCCCGCTCTAGCATCCATCAACGGGCATGTCAGGCCTAACACCCGGATATTGACGAAGTGCACAACGTGCTGGTGGCTATGGCCGATAAGTATGTGAGGTGCGCACTATTAATGGATCGCAGGAGGTTGACAGTAAGCTGGCTTCGTTCAAATATGGCGCCCTTTCTCTTATTAGTCTACAATCTGATGGCCTGGTATCACCTGTAGCAGCTAGAGAAGGGCAAGCTCAAGAGTCAAAGTGTACACCTACTTATTCAAGTACATGTCTAACGATGCGCACACTTTCTTACCTGTCATTTTTAGGTGACTTCGGTGATGATTTGGTCCGTCAGTAATCAACACCCGTTTCGTACTTGACAATGCTCTCTGCTCGCACTCCAGTCACGCGCGTCAGTGCTAACAACTGTCTTTGAGAGCAAATTCTAGCGAGACTCCACTTCTGTCAGACTGTCTGTCGGATGACTTCCCTGCGGTGGAAGAAGGTACGCCCTTGATAGAGTCAGATAGACTTCAAGTTGACTTTTGTACTATAGTAGCTATCAGGAGGATACGGCATCTTTCCAGCCGTACGCTTGAATCTGTCATGGAATCTAGCAATGTTGGAAGCACCATCACTCCGACGTGGAGATCAAGTCGAACAATGAGTAACGAATACTTGCAGTTGTCCTCTTTATCGAGGTCACCGGTCATCTTGAACAAGCGCAATGCTGCTGCGGTCACCCAAGATAGAATGCTGCTGACCCTCGCCTGCACCACACACCGCGGCCTGTGTAAGTCCCGCCGCTAACTCCATTGACATCACCAAGTGGGTAGGCAAGAACAGTGACAGGTGGACTTCATTGTTCAACGGCGCAAGGGAATGCCTGGGAATCTACACATGAGAGCCCAGGTATAGTCATCAATACAGTATAGCCGATGTGAGAGATAAACATCATCCTGTTTGTCATGTCCTATTGTAAGCCACCGTTGGAGGAGAGGATCCCGACACCATGGTAGCAGAGGCTTTGCCGTGGCTCACGCGCCTTGTAGTACAGTAGATTGGGACCACAAGTAGCAGCATTCACTCCGATTGTATCAGCACATCTGCCACTCCCCGTCTGACGACTTTTTCCGCCTCTCCACTGTCAGATACACAATTACGGTACGGATCCCTACAAGTTGAAGTTCGCCCGCGCGCAGCGTCGGCCCTCCGCCCTCGGTCTTCCAAATTAGGAAGTAGTGGCGCATGCCGACCATACCTCATCCCGCAGGCTATCTACACAAGCTGGATATAGTGTTAAGCTAATATATGGTGTTATATAGCTACATCTACCATATTTTGGGCTCAGTTCACCCCAAACACAGAGCCTCAAAAGCTGTGAGGCATATACATATTTGACATTTGCGGGACTCGATCGAGTGACCGTCGATCGGAAGTTGGCAAATCAAGGTCGATTGAAAAATCGAACCTTGGACTTCCCGCCAGCTGTACATAGAGTCTGTGCAGGTTCTCCCGGTCGAGCCCCTCGTTTGCATAATCTATTGGTTCCAAAACGGTGAATGTTGTTTATCGCTCCGCTCGCACATTGGTACTTTCTTCGTTTGCAGCATGTCAACACACACGTTCATGTTCGCATCAGCTCGCACTATGATGGGCCTCCACACCTAAAAGCCTGACGGACCCTTTGTCCGGCGCGGAAGACGAGACGCATACCATAGCATACACATGATATACGTGCGGCATACAGCAGCGCTCGATGATACTTAATACTTACGCAGGGTCCGGACCACCGTTGCACCGCTTGCATCAGTTATACTCATTAGTGTCATAACGCCGCGTCTACTGCCGCGAAGGCTTCCACACAAGCGGCGTAAAGCGGCGGTCGGGCTACCAACGCTATACATAAACGCTCAGCGCCCTTTGTCGCATCTTTCTCTCCCATTCCTCCCGTCCCTTGCAGCATTCCCTGCTAATCCCTTTCATTCATCTGCGCTTTATCTGCCCTGTACGACCCTGATACAGCCATCACTCGGGTCGTCGTGCGGATGCATTTAAACCGTCAGGGATGAAATTAAAGACAATTTCCGGCCTTTTTGCTTTCCGCCATGAGCGCTCATCATATAAAAGAAAGTCCTCGACCTTGAGTGGCACCACCACCATGCCTGGTATACACATGCAAGTCATGTCCTCTTCGGATTCCACAGTGAGCATTCCCGTCTACTTGCCATCAGCGGACTTACTTATATCCTTCACTTCTTTCTTGCAGGTTCAAGATATAAGGATACTGGATATCCGACCCGACGAGGTCCTTCGTAGACGACCACTACCTGCCCAACGTCCAGTGAGCGCTCCACGTTGAACCCTTCCTTCTACAGCCTCTGATCAACGGTCTTGATGTCGCACAGCCACCACTCCCTCTAGACTCTGACTCTGACGCGTCGACATCGAGTGGAAGCAGGTCGAGTCGCTCCTCTGAATCCTCCACGTTGGCCGGCTCTGAGTCGGACGGTCAACTCTATGACATTGACTCGGATCTCCCCAATGACCTTCCGATGACCGAGCTCACACCGTCGACCATTAAAGTGCGCGACTATGCGTACACATCTACCCACTCCCCGGTCCCCGAAATCTTCGACCAGCACCTCGCTCTGGCAGAATACGAAATTCGCATGAGGGAACACCCTCGCATCACCCCAATCCCTGGAAAAACGCTCCACCGCCTGATCGAGCTCGGGTGTGTAACAGAAGCAGAAGCCAGCGAACGATGGAAGAAGATGGACTGGAACGCGTATTTCATCTACAAGGCCTCGGGGAAGCCGTATCCCTATCGCACCATCAAGAGTTTATCCATACCGCGGAAGCGGAAGGACAGGGAGAAGATTCTGAAGGAGCGTAGCACGCATATCGCGCTGTTCGATAAGGTTCGGGAAAAGGCGGTCCGGGGTGAGAAGGCGAAAGTGGCGGCGGAGAAGCGGGGGCATATCGAACAGGCGCTCGTCCACCCCAAGGCGGCGCCTTACGACGTCGAGCGGAACGTTCTGGCGCGCGCACCTTCCTTATCACGAAGGCAAACGATGGCGAACATTCCATTTTACCCCGACGGCGGAAACCTATCCTTGAATGCCGTTGTCCAGGATGCAACGTTTGCTTCGCGTCGGCAGCGTGTCAAGTCCATGTCTTCAGCGCCCCCTGCTCCGCCCCTGCCAGTCGTTTGTGCATAAACGGGACAAGGGGAAATAACACATTCATTACGAGTGTCAATTGCCAAGGGTACAGTGACTACGGTCCACACGAAGCAGAATTGAGGACAATGCGTTGGAGGAATCAAGTTGCATAGCGGTTATGGATGGTCATTTGCATTGTATGTTTTCATCTAATAGACAGCTTTATTTATGTTACCATGTACACCACATAATTCATAGGCAATGTACGATAATATTCCGTTGGGGAGCCTTCATCTGTCGACGGACTACCGCTTCTCTCTTGCGCTAGTTTATCGTTGTAGCGGTTTTGATGAGCGAAGATTCGTTTGCCCGATGCTATGATATATTGCAAAGGTGACACACGTATTGCGCTAGCGGACGTCGCGCCTAATCATGACAGGAAGCAAAAAATACTGCGGTGTCAAGTACTTATACATAAAATGTCATATCGCATCAGAATACGTGACTCAGATCAACCGAGCTTGGTCACATAAGGATCGTAGTACGTCGGCCCATCGTCGTGAAACGTCTTGACTTCGATAGGTATGAAAGGCTCCGAATCTTTTGCGTGAGCAGACTGCTCTTCCCTCCCAGCACTGGCACGCTGCTTCTTCGAGAAACATAGACATCCGCCAAGGGCCACCACCACCAACGCGAGAAGGCCTGTGCTCGAAGCGAGCGCGATGAGGGTCATATTGGGACCTCGCGATGATCACCGTTCACCTCCTCTGATTTGGCACTCGTGTCCGTTTCTGCCTCCTTGTCCGACGCGAGGGCAGAGTGGACGTCGCCGGTGGAACCTTCCTTGTAGGTCGAGCGAGCAGCAACAAACTCCTTATGCGCTATGGAGATGTATTGGTATGCGGTGAGGCAAGATTCGGACATGCACACCTTGCTCTAGATCCGTGAGCGGAAGGAGTTGGACGTACGGATCGCCTCTGGAAGTATCATTCTTCAAAATGGCATTTCCAACAAAGTCTCCCATGTTGAGGAGCATGTACACATCATGAACTGGCAAGTTAGGTTAGATATTCAAGTCTTCACTTTGTAAAACAGAGTCCGCAAGGAAGTTCGCTCCCAATATGATGTCCATATCCGCATCTGGGGTATTGTTGGCTCCCGTACGGCTACATTCTGCAATCAGCGTGGGTCATAGAAAACTTTGAACCACATACATATTCGCGTGCAAAGGGTGAACGGGAATCGTCTTGCCCCCAATCTTGAACGAGACGTTGACTTCCGCGCCACAAGGGATTGCCCATGACCCATCACCGATAACGTTGAACTCTGCGCCATCAAGCCCACTGTAGATTGCATCGCTGATGTATCTTTATGCGACAGATGATTAGAGTGAAGCAGCAGAAGCAGAGACAGACGGGCACTGACTTAGGAACCTGATTTAATCCTACCCCATTGTCGAGCGCAATGGCTGGCCGAGTTGGGTTCTTTGGGTCCTTTCCCGGCCCCACGAAAGGGATGATTTGGCCATCAGGCCCTATAATACCGACCTCGTCCCCCAGGATCACGTAGCGCCCCGACTTCGTCAATATCGGGATCTGAGGCTGCTGTGCGACGTCCTCGTAACCTTCAAGGAGGGTCCCTATGGTCAGATTACCACCGAAATCGGCGTGTACTCCATCTACAGACGAATGAGATTCTAGGACGAGTGATGCAAGCGTTTCGGAATCACCTGGAAGACGTCGGAAGAGCATAGTGATGTAATTTGAGATGTTCGCGTTTTCGATGAAAATGTTGTCCAAGATTCCGAACCCCACATTGGACGATAACTTCCCTTGTATCACCGAAAGATTGTTCGCGCCGAGACCCAGCATGCCATATCTCGCACTAGATTCGTTGACTTCAGCTGGGGGAAAATGAAAATGTGAGATCAATGTGTGTATCTTGATGCAGCGGACATTTTGACTGACTGAAGGCCTGGTTTTTCACTGTGTAGCCTGCAAAAACAAGCTCGGCGGTTTTGACGGGCCCTGCAATGAAGGTTGCTTAATCAGTAGCGCATCGGTGTACATACAACAAAATCAAGGTGTACCAGAAGCGGTGCTGTTGTCGCCGTAAGCAAGGCCCGTGCTGTAGCCAGTGTCTACGCTATCGGTGGGGAACTGGCCGAACTCATTTGCTTTTGGACTGACCCAGAGGTCCGAGCTAGGTCGGTAATAAATCGGCGCTCAGCGAGGCAGAATACAAGACGTCTCTCGTACCTGCCCAAATCTAGCATAAGGGTGGAGGTTTGCTCGCCCAGAGTGACGGTCGTGTAGTCCTTTGCCCCACTCAAAGTCAGGAGAGAAACGACTCCGACGCCTTCGTTCCCTGAGTCGAATTGTCGCGCATAAAGGGGGAAGGGGAAGTGCAATGCACGGGCATATCGAAGGAAGAGGATAAGAAAAGCGAAGCAAATCATCCTGTGCCACTGTGCGGAAAGGGACGCTCGAAATGGCCATGTAGTAGCGTCTTCACCTATAAGCAGCCGGGGAGTTGTATCATCGCTTTTAAGTTTGGTGTGTGTCCCAGCTTCAACAACACCGATCACGATGCGCGGAGGTCAACGTCCACAGCTTCAAGGATGTTGACACATAGAATCACATACTGTTCGGGGATCAGAAAGAGGCTCCCTCTAACGTTGTTACAGTGGGTCGGGTCGAGAGCAGCTACAACTTGTACAAGGCCGGTCAAAACATTAAAGACACATGCTGTTCGGTGAGCAGTTACGAGAGACTCTCTGACGGTTTACCATTGCGGGACAGATCGAATGAAGAAGCGGGCTGTGGGGGCCTGGTGATTAAAGTGGGGCTTGGGGTCAGACTTTGTGCTGCTTATCTACAGAGAGGTGACCGCATCAGTCTAAGAATTGAGGACGTCGGAAAGAGAGACTCGCCATAAGTCACTTGGTTGCCAGGAGGAGGAGGAGCTACAGCACGGATACGCGGTGATGCCGTGACCTTCAGTCGAGTAAAATCTATAGGGTTAGGTGTAGACGCCGCAATGGATAATCACTTCGCAAGTCAGAGCCCTGAATCGAGAGGAAGAGTGAAAGTCAAGATCATGAATTCAGCGTCCTAATTTTTCGACTTTTTCGGCTTCTTAGGCGTCGGCGCCTCACCCGAGCCATCGTCCTTCCTCTTCCTACTTTTCTTCTCCTTCTCAACCTTCTCTGCCTTGGATTTCGGCTTTTTCGAGACCGAGACTGGCGGCTCCGCCTCGTCGACTTGCATCTCGGCCTCCGCCTCTGCCTCGGCTGGTACCTCTTGTGGCGGGGCGACGGTGGCTCCGTAAGGGCGGAAGGAATGCTTGAGAACCTCTGGTGGGTATTTGGGACGCGGAGGGTTTCGCGAGGGCTGGGCAGTGTTGGAGGTGGATGGAGGTGCAGAGGTAATAACGAGACGACGTGATATCGAGCGTGGCGCTGTGGGTTGTTGAGTGTGATGCGTCGTTGAGAGCAATATAAAAACTCACCGAGATACAGTTCGCCTTTTTTGCTCTTCCGAGGCAGAATGCACGACAATCGTCTTATTTCTTCGCCGCCAACTGTGTCTGCCGCCTCTCCGCCAACGGCCCATATGTCAAAATCGTCGTTCTTCTTGGATATCTGGCCTATCCGGGTGGTGGTGTTGTCGGTTGGGAGCTGGACAGAGATATTGTCGAGATGTTTGACTTTGAGCTGAATTTTGTGGTAAGCGGCGAAAGCCCGGTGGAAGAGAGGCAACGTACTGTCTCTGGCACGCGGATGAGCCATAGATCCAGGTCGTCGTCATTTGCCAACGCGTCCCAGTCGAATTCGCCCATGTCTTTTGGATTTTCGAGGGCGACAGCGCCGTCGGGAGGCTGGTATGCCCAATTCTGCTCATCGCCGTGATTCTGGGGGTCGGCGGCTTTTCTCGTCTGTTTGGCTGATTTTGAGGACTGGGCAAGAGGGACGTCGGAGCCAGGAGACGACGAGCGCGAAGAGGATGCGGAGGACATGGCGGCAGTGGGCAAGGCTCGGCTTTCGGCCCGGCATCCGCTCACATTTAGATTTCATTTCGGAAAATCCTCGTTGTCTGGGTTGTGGAATTGCGAGAGACGCGTTTTATTCATTCACTCACAACGGCAGTCGTCTCTCACCGAGACCTCGCAGGAAACAAGGCCAATGCCGCCCGCACCCACTTTCCTAATCGAGATCAGCGCCCGCTCTTGCCCAAATTTGGCGACTCTGATTCGGCCGAATTTATTCTGCCGGATCTATTCTGCTTTCCTCCCACCACCATGACCCCCGCCGTTCTCACCATCGCCGGCTCGGACTGCAGCGGCGGCGCCGGCATCCAAGTATGAGTAGCATCACACCCGACGCGTCCCGCCTGCGCTGACGCTTGCCCACAAGGCGGATCTCAAAACTTTCACCACCCACGGCTGCTACGGGGCCAGCGCAGTCACAGCGCTCGTCGCTGAAAATACCGTTGGAGTGCAGGATGTCCACCCGTCGCCGCCGTCCTTCGTCAAGCAACAGGCGCGCTCTCAGTAATCTTGTTCCAATTATTGGCTCACAATGCCTGCAGATCGTGTCTGTCGCAGATGACATCAAAATGGACGCGATAAAGACCGGAATGCTGTTTGACGCGTCGATTACAACGGCCGTCGTCGATGCGCTCAAGGCGCACTACACCGACACCCCGCTCGTCTGCGACCCGGTGTGCGTGTCCACCTCTGGTCATTCCCTACTCAATCCCGACGCCATCCAAGTCATGATCTCCGATCTCTTCCCTCTCGCTACCCTCATCACGCCCAACAAAGCCGAGGTGGAGCTGCTTCTGTCCCATGGCCGACCACAACCCTACCCACCCATCCAATCCTTGGAAGAGATGCTTTCGGCTTGCAGAGCTTCTCTTTCCTTGGGACCTGCAGCGACTTTACTCAAGGGTGGCCACATGACGGCCAAACTCTCTCAAGTCCATGAGCTCGCGTCGGCCCATCCGGATATTACGCTCATCCAGGACGGACCTTTTGGCGAGAACATGGAGATTCTCCAAGTTGGTGGAACAGACACGGAGGTCGTGGTGGATATGCTGCATGCGCGTGGAGAGGACAATGTAACACTTCTTGTTCGCCCGAGGATCGAGTCCAGCAGTACACACGGGACGGGCTGCACCCTCAGCGCCGCCATTGCATGTGGATTAGCCCAAGGGCATTCTCGTAAGTCTCATACTTATCTTGCTGAAGAATTCCTGCTGACGAAAATACAGTACTTAGAGCGGTCAGAGAAGCCACTGTCTACACCCACCTCGGCATAGAGACAGCCTCACCTCTTGGGCACGGCCACGGACCGCTAAACCACATGCACCCGATCTCGCGCCTCATCATCTCCCAGCCCACACCCAGCAACCCTTACCCTTTCACGCGCAGTCTCATCCAAGACAACCTTCCCATCTGGAAGTCATACGTCGAACACCCTTTTGTCGTCCAACTCGCCCAAGGCGTGCTCCCGCGCGAGTCCTTCATCCATTTCATCAAGCAGGACTACATCTATCTCAAGTACTACGCGCGCGCATATGGGCTCCTCGCCGCCAAGTCGACGACGTTCCCTGCTATTGGGTCGGCGACGCAGACAATTTTGAACATCCTTCACGAGATCAAGAACCATACGGCGTTTTGTGCGCGGTTCGGGATCACGGAGGCGGAGCTGGAGGGTACGAGTGAGAGCACAGCGACGATGGCGTATGGGGGTTACCTGCTGGATATTGGGCTGCAGGGAGATGTGACGAAGTTGATGATGGCCCTTCTGGCGTGTCTGTTGGGCTATGGGGAGGTGGGGCTGTGGATCAAGAAGCGAGTTGGGGAGAAGAGGGATGGGTTTGTGTTGGAAGGGAACCCGTATGCTCATTGGGTGGAGGAGTATGCCGGGGAAATGTACCAGGGTGCTGTAAAACTTGGATTGGAGTCTATCGAGAAATACGCGAAGGAGGATCCGCCAAGCAAGGTGAGATATGCGGAGTGGTGTGAGGTGTGGCAGAAGTGTACGAGGTTGGAGAAGGGCTTTTGGGATATGGCGATGAATTTGGCATAGATCCAGAAGGTGCGAGAAGAAATAAAATGTACAGGTATTTCTCACATTTACTCGGGGCTTATTTTGTTGATCCCTGATTTTTTTGCAGTACAATGTAACGGTCCGTGTAAGTTTAGTAAGTAAATGCTCGAGAGACGACATACACGTGGTTACCCGGCTCACTTCACACATCAACGGCCTTGTTCTCAGAACGGACTCGAACTTAACAACTCGTTCGTTTTGCCCATTTCCCTTTTTGGCCATCCTTCATGATCACATCCTGGTCTCTGTAACGACCATCCAGGATCCCTGTTTCGCTGAAGGACATGTTGTTCCCGATGCGGACTTAGCGACGCCTTATAGCTTTTAAGTGTGGGTTCGCTACTTCTACATCCATATTCAAAACCCTTCCTTCCTAATGTTTGCAGCTCCATACTCACCGCCGCCCCCGGTTTATACCCAACCTCCAGCATATACCTCTATATTCCCCCCGCCCACGGCATATACCCCTCAGGTACTGGACCCAAATAGGCACAGGGCGCCTGACGCGCAGACTCGCAGCGAAACTGATGAGTCCGAGTCTGAGAGGTTCCGACCTGGCGTGGCCACTGGCAGGGCGCCTCAGGCGGCGGAGACTCGGAGCGAGACTGAAGATTCACAGTATGAGAGGTTCCAACCTGGCGTGGCACCTCAGGCTGACACGAGGCGACAGAACGGTATATATCTTCTCTCACTTCCGTTTGCAACCTCTCACGGAGAGTCAGAGACAGTGCAGATAAGGTTTCGTCCTGGCATGGTGCCACCGGAAAATAGCGAGGCCGTCCAACAGGCTATCCTCAAAATGTGGACATTCAACCGGCGAGAACCTGATGAGGGGTCTGATGATGGGACGGTCAGAGCTGGGGGCGGAGGTGGTGAGCGTTTTCGGCCGGGGGTTGCCCCTCAGAACCAACCTGGAGACGAGGAGGAGGAAGAGGACACGACACCGACACCAAGGCCGCAGTGTGCGCCAATTCCTGCCGCGCAAGAATCCGGTACCGCTCGTCGCTCGATTCCCCTTGATGCACAGCTGGACGTTTACCGCATGCATGTAGCGGGCCGCTATATCGCGTTCACGGAGATTATGGGTAGTCTTGGTATGTCGGCTCCGACTCGGGTCAATCATGCTGAATACTCAAGTTGTGTAGTTGAACTTTGGCTCACTGCCAATGAGTCGCGCCAGAGTAATGACAGGCTCGTTACCTGGC
Source organism: Strobilurus pachycystidiatus (assembly GCA_019915135.1). NCBI lineage: Eukaryota > Fungi > Basidiomycota > Agaricomycetes > Agaricales > Physalacriaceae > Strobilurus > Strobilurus pachycystidiatus. The sequence continues at coordinate 5,757,646 of JAHLMK010000001.1, forward strand.
CGGGGAATAGGGCTGAGACTGAAGTGGGCGTGGCTTGGACGCGCCTGGTGGGGCAGTATCCGTTCTTGCACCAATCGAAGCTAGCGACGACGTGGGGAGAACTCGAGAGGAGTATGTGGCGGTCTCTTGTTGGCCCTCTTTTAAGACTCATCGTTCTCTCGCTCTCAGTGCTTCATAACCTTAAACAAGAAGTGCCATACATCTACTGGATTAGGGACTGGAGTAGGGTAATTCAGCGCCAGGAGACTAAAGACTAATCATTGTCGATTATAGTGCAAGAACTCATCAATCGGAACATCAAAATGTACACTCTAGAGAGCAGCGCGAGCGCGTGCCTTCCCGGGCATCGTCGTCCACACGCTGTAACACTCTTATGGAAAAAGTGGGAAAACATGTCACACAAGATGGGGACGAATGTCGAGCGGCCGTACTGCTGGCGGTTCATGCGCGCGCAGTTTGAGGCGTTCAAGAATGCGAAGCTAGCCCGAGATAATTATGGTGTTCTGAAAGCCAGTACGTGTCGTGCAAAAGAGGGTGCTGACTTGACATGACCGATTGCTGCAGGTGTACAACAGATGCTGGCACTGAAGGAGATGCAGGAGTGGATTGATGTCTGGTCGGAGAGTGTGTTGTCCTATCAAGTTTAGATACGTGTCAAAATGAAGTGAGCTGTATAAGAGGTGGGGCCACATACAGGATCGTAGATACTCTCAAGATTGCGTCAGGGAGCGCGTATCACAATGAAAAGATGAGCGCAACAAGACTTCTCTTGTAGTACATAGGTCATCTCGTGAGTCTACAGACGTAGAAGGACCGGGGACATTGAGACACTCCTCTGGCTTCAGGGATGTGGAAGTCATGTAGATGTTCAGAAGGGACCCACTGCGAGTCACGACCCACAAAGACCCACAAAGGCAAGCTCACACCAAGCACAAGCATCTCGGCACCGCCACGAAACCCTCTTGTTCGAGTTGGTGTCCGACTTTGTCTCGCTCTTAGTTGCAACTCCTAGGGCGCGGGCGCCTAATCCTGGATCAGCTGGGCGCCAAATATCTTCTCCAAGAGTTCGATGATCTCTTCATCGGGCTCGAAGACCCGTTAATCTCCGCGTTGACTTCGCGCGTGTCGTATTGATTACTACAGCACTCGTGGGGAGCCGTGGCCGCTATCTGGGTGCAGTACAATGAAAACTGGGGTGTAGCTGCCTGAAGTGAGCACTTCTCAGGCTTGGTATACGGAAAAATGTATGTTCTGTAACCGTTTTGTGAAGGTTGTAACCATATTATTCCAGATGAATACGCAAAGGCCGTCGTTCCGGATAGGCTCCGTCTGACTCTATGGGCCTCGTGCCAGGCCATACGAAGTATAAGTATAAGTAGACTCGGTGTGTTACTGTAACGGCGCCATCTTCCTGCAGGCTGCAGCATCTTGCTCATCGTGTGCACATCCACCTTGTACCATCATGAGTCTTACAAATGTTTCGACGCGATCCACTGCTGATTACTTCAATGAAAGCATTTCTGCTCGAAATGTTACTGCGGAGCAAGTCTTGGTGGCACTGGTCAGACTCTTTTTCTTGTTCTCATCTCTGTGTTCTGACAAGCGGCGAAGGAACAAGCCCACAACCCATTCATAGGTCTAGCTTACTCTCAAAGATACCGTGCCCTCCTAGGAGCACGCAAAGGCCTGCCTGTTTACAGCAAAATGGCTGAATTTTTGACGATAGTATGTGCGCTTCAGTTGAACTTGGGGCCTTCTCGTGCTGATCCCGGAGAATCGTAGTTCCAATCGAACGAACAGATCATGATTTTGACGGGAGAGACCGGCTCTGGCAAAAGTACACAGTGAGCGCTACATCAAGCTTGTCTTCATCTTGTTAACAAGTATGCAGAATCCCTCAGTTCGTTGTTTATGCGGACCTTCCTCACAGGAGCGGTAAAATGGTGGTGTGCACTGAGCCTAGGCGAATCGCTGCAACTTCCATTGCCGACCGCGTCTCGAAAGAGATGGATGGTAAGTGACTACTGTCTTACGCAGACACGAACTAAGTCCCCATTTCACAGTCGATTTGGGAGAAGAGGTAGGATACTCTGTCCGCTTCGAAGAGCTCTCTACTCCCGGTGTCACCTTCCTCAAGTACATGACGGATGGCATGCTACTTCGCGATGCCATGCACGATCCGGACTTATCAAAATACTCCACTATCATCCTCGATGAGTCCGAAGGACGCTCTTATAACACCGATATCCTTATGAGCCTTCTTAAGGATATTCTTCCTCGCCGACCAGATCTCAAAGTCATAATCATGTCCGCCGTCGATAATCCCCAATTTCGCTCTTTCTTCTCCATCTCGTCCGTCTCCTGTCTATCCGTCACAGGCCGAACGTATCCTGTCGAGATTTTCTACGCCAAAGATTGCCAGGAGGACTATAATCGGGCGGCGGTAGATCTCGTCATATCCATACATCAACAGGAAGCTCCTGGGGATATACTCGTCTTTCTTACAGGCGCCAAAGAGATCGAGGATGCATGTCGCATCATCAAGGACCGCGTTGCCATTCTCATCAGACAAAATCCATCGCACATTGGCACGCTCGTCTGCACCCCTCTCTATGCCTCGCTTTCCTCCACCGACCAAGAGCGCGTATTTGATCCTCCACCTCCCTCGCACATGCCAAACGGTCCCCCTAGTCGAAAAGTGGTCATCGCGACCAACATTGCGGAGACTTCCCTGACTATTGATGGTGTCGTGTATGTCGTCGATTGCGGATATGAGAAGTCCGAGTTCTACAACCCCGCGACGACGGTGGAAAGCATGAACCGCATGAACATCTCCCAGGCTTCTGCTCAGCACAGGGCCGGTAGGGCGGGGAGAACGAGGCCGGGAAAGTGCTACAGGCTATATCCGCAGAAGGTGTTCAGTACGGAATTTAAAGAACATGTATACCCGCAGATTCTGCGATGCAATCTGAGCACTATCGTGCTCATGTTGAACAGACTTGGAGTGAAGGTATGGTTCATATTTTGTCTGCAGTCTTGCGATCATCACTGACGGGCCGATGCCAGGACATACTCTCATTCGACTTTATTGACGCACCAGACCCAGCAAGCGTAGCAAGGGCGTCGGAGCTACTGCGTGCTCTTGGTGCCGTGGATGAGGGCGGCAACATCACAGAGCTCGGAACGATCATGGCAGATTTTCCAATGAATCCCCAGCTAGCCAAAGCACTTGTCCTCAGCCCAAAATTTGGATGTAGCAGGGAAATGGTGACTATTACCGCGATGATCTGTGGTAAGCTTTCTTGGGCTGTGTCCAACGCGTTGCACCGTGAACAGACCTCGTATTTCAGTTCGAAACGTTTGGTTACGTCCCTCCCATCTAGTGACGGAGGCTGACAGAGCCAAACGCGCATTCACCGTTCCAGGCGGTGATCATCTTACGCTGCTGAATGTGTATGAGCGATACGTTGAAAGTGTGTGGCTTTGCCCTTTGGTCAACACCGATGCTTACATCTATTTAGATAGAGAAGACGAGAAATGGCCTTGGGAGAACTACCTTTCCTCGCATGCCCTCGAAGAAGCCGAGGAAATGCGCATTCAGTTCAAGGATCTCTTGCGGCAGCACAATTTACCCCTTGTCTCCTCTTGTCCAGACAAGACGACGCTGAGCGAAAACATTCGCAAAGCGCTACTATCGGGATTCTTTACACAGGTCGCGCGTAGATCTCCCAACGGGAAGAGTTTCAAGATGCTTTCCACGAAGGAGGATGTATTGCTCCACCCGTCTTGCGCACTTCCAGTTGGGAACAAACCGGAATTGGTGATGTATAACAAGCTACTGTATACAACACGGCTGTATATGCACAGCATCAGCATTATCAAGCCCGAGTGGTATGTGGCTCTCTATTGGTCTTTTGCCTACATGGCCCTGATTCTGTGCGCGCAGGCTTCCCGTCGAAGCTGTTCGAACATCTACTCCACCACGCGCTGTGCCCGCTAAGCAATCATCAGCACCCAAGAAGAGCAAGGAGAAGAAGGGGAAACCAAAGTCGTCACGTAGATATTGATTGCTGTCATAGTCTTCCCGAGTCTCAATTCGTAAACGGTGACCGTCCAGAACTTGCTTCTCGGGACAGATGGCCATAGTCTTGTTTCGCTCATCCATACTGTAGGATTTGAATATACCCTGTGTCGTTTTCTGGAAGTTTCAAGAGCATTTCACATTCAGCAAAGGTGTTGTATCAGAGAGAAAGAAATTTAATATACGCCCCCGGTATATGTAGAGACAGTACTACGCGCGGCGAGTGAGATATATGTAAATATGTGGAGACGAGTGTTGCAGTCCCAACGAAGGCCAAGGCGATGCCCGCCCATCAAGTGTTCGTGGACGATGATTCAGAGCCCTTCATTCCAAGCGAGAGGAAGGAAGAGGGTGTAAGACTATCTTAATATGACCCGTAGAGACCATGAAGACCAATGATATCCTTTGCGTATCATGATAACACGCCACCTCATTCCTTTCATACGGACGCTGTATGGCTTGATGGACACCTGTGTGCCGCTTGATGAACAGATGAGGCCTGTTCGGGGAACGTCGCGAAAACAAAGATGTATCCTCCAGATCTAAAAACCATCAAATCGATTACAAACCATGCAATGAAGAATAAGAATAATAACATCATAACGCGTCACCCAACGTCCATACTGTCATCCTCCTGCACCTTCACCTTCGGTCTTATGGGCCGCCCCGTCAGTATTGACTCGACCTCGTCCTCCAGTCCGTCATAGATACTCTCCTTCGGCACAGCCCATATCCGCCCAGGCTGCTCCGCCTGCTTCTGCTCGAATACACTCCCGACCTTGTCCACCCACTGCCGCCGCGTATACACCAGTCCCTTGAGGTTTTCCCCGACCACCAGATGATTCTCCACGTCAGGCCCGAGCCCCAGCGCCGCAGGACACGGCGGCGGGCTGCTCGCGCTCGTCCCATTCACCTCCGTCCCATTCACAGTCCCGGTCCCGCTCTTCTTCTTCTTAGGCTTTGGCGCGTCCTTTCGCTGCAGCTTCGCATACGCGTTGCTGATGTTCTTGTCGACGGAGTCGCGCATCTCCACGTATTCCTGATACGCCAGGCGGTCGCGCGCAATTTCGACGAGCCGCCCCCGCCGCACTTTGTTCCGCGCCATGACCGCGCGCAGCTCGCGCTGGCCCTCCCGAATCGCTGTCGTTATCGGGTCGTCCACTTTCTCCGAGTAGTCGGGCTAGAAAGAGTGAAAAATCAGTGAGTGTGGGCATGGAAAGGGGGGAAGATAACTCACGATCTCCGTGAGCAACCCATGGTACCGCATGGTGTCTCTTATCCGAGTCTCCAGGTCCGAAACGCTCAGCTTCTCCTTCTTCGACGCAGCAGCGCCGCTCCCGCCGGGCCGCCCCTCCATCGCGTCTTCAGCGTCTTTCACACCCTTCCACTGGTTCTCTAGCGGTAATAGCGCGCTAATCACCCTCTCCGTCAAGGGCCCATGACCATGCTCTTCAGTCAAACAATCCGCGTCCTCCAATGTCGACGGATCCCACTTTGGCAGCGGCGCCGCAAATATATCCGGCGGTGCGTCCTCGTTCGACAGGGGATAATGACCCATGTCCTGCTCGTCCCAGACCTCCTGGTAATGTCGCCCTAGTTTGGGTAATATAAACGGCTCCACGTCGTCTCCAGTGTGTTCTAAGAATCCAATATCCTCCTCCTTGATATTTCGTATCCAGGGTTCGATGGAGGAATAGAAAGAAGTAACGTTGGACTGTGTGGGAGCCTTTAATTTGCTAAAGTCGTCCGTGACTTCGATGGGCTTGCTAGGCCCGGGTATTGGTGGCGCAGATATCGGGGGTCGTTGGGGAAGTAATGGTATTTGCGGTGGAACACTGAAGTTGAGTCCGTCGTTAGGTTGCTATACAACGATGAGAAGGTTGGAAGAATGAGGAGCGGTGTGAAGTTACCTTGGAGGAGGAGGAAGATGGGATGGATTTTTGGGCTTTCGTAGGTTGCGTGGTCGGAGTAGGATGGTGTGTCACGGGCGGTGTGCCTTTGCGGATTCGTTGTGCAGAGACTGCAAGTAGGTGTTAGATTGAGTGGCCTATGGGTACAACTGACGTACGCGGATCGAGATCGCTATCTTCATAGTCGCGTTTCCGCTTCTTCTTCTTTCTATCTTCGGCCATACTGCTGCTGTTAGGAGGCAATATAGACAACAGAACGATAGCCTCACCTTCGTGGATCAACCGAGGAGCGTGAAGACGAAGGGCCAGCGTGAGGGGGATGTGATGATAGACGTGGTTTTCCGGAGAGAGAAAGAGAGGGTTCTGCGTCGGGCATGGGGGTAACTGTTGGTCCATTGTGGCGCCAATTGTTCAAAGCAAAGACCGTCGATCGAGAACCACGCAGAGTGTTTCAAACATGGATAAAATGGCCAAAGATGAAAGGAAGAAAATCCAGGAGATAATAGAGAGTGGCGGGGTATGACATAACACCGTTAGATTGCTGGATACGCGTAGTGGCAAAATACACGTACAGTCGCGTTCACGCTTCACTTTTTCGACAGCTTTCGCCTTTCCCTTTTCGCCTTCCTTCATGCGACGCATGGATTCCTCGATAACCTTAATGTCCGCTCCGGCTTTCCGCCCCCGCTCCTTGAGCTTTGCCCTCAGCGTTTGCAGCTCATTCTCTAGCAGTTTCAGCTCCGACACTGGCGGTAGCACTTCCGGTGTGTTTCGCAGCAAATTCGAGCGTAATGGAGGCGGCGACGGATAAGCAGTCAACTTTGTGTACATCTCGACGTCACGGTGCGCCCGGCCGACGACGACGAGGAATATGGCGCTCCGGGGACGGCAGATGTCCCTCAATCCAAGTAAATGGGTTTCGGAGGGCGTGGAGCGGGCCAGGCGGGCGCAATTGGCGGCGCGAGCGGTAGTGATTCAAGTACGAGAACAAGGTGAGAACAGGTTTTCGGATCACGCGTCTGATTACTCAGTTTTCCCACATTACTACTTTGGGAGTGGCGGGCGTCGGGAGGCGGGTCCCATCCATGATGACACTGTACTTATCGGCGGCTCAAAGCATCAGTCACCAAATTACTGGTGATGGTAGCTGCAATGGAGCAAGTCATAAGAGTCTCACCAGAGGAGAGGTCATCATGTCCGGTGGAATTCAAAAGCCCTCGACATGAATGATAACGACTGTGGCGAGGTTCTAGGTACCCCTCAATTAAAGTGCAACCTGCCGAGGTCGCAGTACGCACCTCTCATACAGATTCCGCAGGCACTGATAAATGCAAGCCGCACTCGACTTGCACTTGTTTGAGCAGAAGAGCATATCATGTTGATTAGTGTTTGGCCACGACTTGCGGCTTTACCGATTGCAACCATCGACACCCACTGTGGTGATGATGGGTCGTCGCCAGGTAGGTGCATGCTTTTCCATGCAAATGCATGTCCTTCATGGATCACAGGTCAAGAAGAAAGTAAGGTCTGAGGGGAACGACGTCGTCCCTGCATCGCGCCGGCTGCCCGTCGAATTGCTGTCCGAAATTCTCTGGTACGCTAGCTTGGATGAGGATGAGGATATGTCTGTGATGGTCCCCGACGCACCACAATGGCAACTCGCGCGCGTCTCGAGAGCGTGGCGTGCCGCGTCACTGTCCTGCCACTCGATATGGACAACCGTAGATCTTATGTTCTGGAATTCCGACTTCATTGGCCATGAGGATACGCTGTGGCGGCTCCCTGTGGTTTTGGAACGCTCGGGCCAGCTTCCACTCACTGTTCGCTTCCGCTACCCATCCAACGAAGAGCTCGACTCCATGATGATATCTCAATCGCACCGCTGGAGATCAGCGCACATAATTTATGGTCCTCTTCCAGAAGGCCCACTTCCTTCCCTGAAAAACCGCCTCTATCAGCTCGAGTCACTAGGCCTCCATGCCAGTTATGACTCCATCAACGACATCGATCAAGGAATGTTCGACCGATTCTCCTCTGTCCCGCGACTTTCTCAGATTCAATATGTCGGTGGGCCGCCATTCTTGAATATCCCTTGGGCCCAAATTACGTCGCTCGTCATTGACCCATTTGGATGGCTGAATGCAGGTGTGGACTTCGACGAAGTTTACCACTTCATATCCCGATTCCCAGCTCTCCACACACTTGACTCAAGTTTTGGTTCCTGGAGATCGCGATTTTCAATCCCTCACGTCGGAGAGAGATTGATTTGTACAGCGCAGGTGGTCAAAAGCGACGACCACAAGATCTTCGAAGCCATGAGCTTCCCAAAACAACTAGAGATGATTCTCTACACCTCTGCGAATGCACACGCTAAAATTGACCCCACGGTAATCAGATCTTCCATCGACCATCTCCACCACGCTGGTCTGACCTGCCTACGTCTCGTAAATATCACGCTTGACATTGATGATGACTCGAGCAGCTATCTTCCCCAGAGTTTACGAGAGATGGTGAACCTCACCATCTTCTCCCTTCGCGCAAACATCACCCAACTCAACGATTCTTCCACCTCCACCCCCAGCTTCTACACTTCGACATTGGGCATCTTCCCAGACCTTTCTTCCCCGACTTTCCTTCCACATCTCGCGTCTCTCGACATCTATGTTGCCTTTACCGAACGCTTTTGTCTTTGTGCCGGCGACGTGGGCGAAACACAAGCTCACTCAGGCTGGTTCAAGGAAGCGCGTCGAACTCTCGTGCCCACTTTGCAGTCGCGATGGGCGGGGACGGACGGCACGGGCATTCTCAAAGAGTTCCGGTACAGCGTAAGAGTGGAAACGCATGAGTCGGATGACTCGGACCAGCTCATGAATAGCCTGAACTTGAACCGTGAGGAGCAAGACGAGCTCGAGGCGCTGGTTGCAGCCGGGATGGGATTATCGATGAGGGTCATTGAGTCTTCTTACAGCCCTGAAGACACGAGATTCAGAGAAGTCATACATATGATGATCGGACGCGACGTTTGGTAGTATCGTGGTCGAAGAATCTTTCTTGTGTCTTTGTAACATGTAAATTACTTTCTTGCTGATACAGTACCACGGCTAGGGCACGGGCCGATTGGAACTTTTAGTACTCAGTACTACTATACTTACAAGCAATCTCACTGCTAGACTATCATAGGTCCTTACGGGCACTGGGCCCTGGGGCTTCCGGCAGCCGGCTGGCGTACCGATTCCTGGCGCTGAGGGCCGGGGGGCTTCAGATGTGAATGCGTGAAAACAACGTGAAACTGAACACTTTTTTTGAACAATGAAGGTTCCTGAGTCCTGACATCGCAGTGTGCACACTGCGCATTGATGATTGCGCAATCATGATTCATCAATGCACATTGCAGTGTGCACACTGCACAACGCAGTGTGCACACTGCACAGTGCACATTGGGCCTCACAATCGACAAAAAGACTGGAAACAAGGACGAATCTGCCCCAGACAGGTTCGAACTGTCGACCTTCCGATGTACGAAGACAGCTTGTAACAGTCGGACGCTTTGACCAACTTAGCCATGGGGCATATGGGGACAGTTTTCACCTACCTCTAGTCCGTATTCAACATATGAACCACCATGAGAAGTTGTTATTGTCATCTTCCTATCTATTTGGAAAGTGAACGCGAGGTTGTGCTGGGTATTGGGGCCCGCTCGGATATCACCGATGGGACACACATCAGATTGGCGATCAGCCGCTTTCAACTTCAGCCAGCTCAAGGAGTGGAAGGACACAAAGTTGAGGAAATCATGTAGGTACTCAGTTGACGGCAGAGCAATGGCGCAGAGAGAAGATCATATGTCACACTGAGAAAAGCCTTCATCGCCAACCGTCAAGTGCTATGTGGCGCAGCAATGATAGCAAAGCATGAAGGCCCATCGTGGCATCACACCGATGGTGAAGCGGTTATCATGCTTGCCTTCCAAGCAAGCGGCAGGGGTTCGACTCCCCTTCGGTGTATATCACCTTCAAGCAACCTTTTTGCTAGCTGAAGCTACGTGAGCTTGCGAACGGCTAGCGTAAGTGTAAGATAAGGAAAGAGAGGGTGATACAAGTAGAGGATCACACCTAATTAGACGGACGCACACGTGTGAACGCAAGGCGTCCGAATTGGGAGTGATCAGTGCGCGTCTGACAAGTTCTCTTGTCGACGCTCATCGAGCTTTCACCCTCGCACTCTCTATCGCTCATCGTCCTCGGGAGCTCTCAGTTTTTCAACAACATGACCGTTATTCTTCCAAATGCAGGAATTACCGGACCTATACCCGACACATTCAACTTTGACGACTTTTTGGTCATTCCACCGTTGATGGGTGTGGGTGCACGAGCCCTGAGGATTAGAAACGAGCACAACTGCATGGCGGAGGTGCACAACGAGAAGAGCATGGACGTCACACAGACTTGTCGGGAGGCATCAAGTCGTGCGGCGACTTCAGACATCGGTCCGCCCCTTCTTCCTTTGTATGCCTACAGTGCAGACGAGTTTGAAGAGCTTGTCTTTGATGAGAAGTACTGTACCGATGTGGGACCGTTGCCTCTGTTTGTGCGCCGTAAAATCGTGCAGGCACGGATGGCGAAGGCTGAAAAAGTGGCGGCGGCCGCGAAGGAGAAGGGAGACAGGGAAAAGGCTGCTAGACCGGTACTAGGCTCTATGATATTGACAGACCCCGTTCTCTATGTAGCAGGCCAGCAGGAAGCAATTACAATCCCTCTCATTATCCTCCATTCCATCGCCAACCACATCTATCCTTCTCTGACTTGGTTCACAAACGAGCGACTCAAGTTCATGCAGTACCACTTGCATGAGCTCCCTACACGACTCGTCAAGCCGGAGCCGAGCCCTGACAACCACAATCCGGAGAAGGTGGCCGTACTCGATACTGCCAAGCTGGCTGCACCACCCTTTGCATGGGGCACGGATGAGGATCCATCTTGCCTCTCAGGAATGGAATGGTATCGGACGACCGGCAACCTACTGTCGGCTCTTGTCTTACTCTCCGAGGATCCCGAGGTTGCGCGTCAGGCCGGGCGTTCAACCTTTGCCCTGGAGTTCAAACTGCATCGGGACTTCTTCCTTGGGTCCCAGGACTTCGACAAGAACTACCGGGTTTGGTATACTCTGGAGCGCGAGTTGAGGCAGGGAATCATGGAACGTCGTAAGTTTGATGCAGGGCACTATGTTCGGAAGCTGGAGGGTCGCCTTAATGCGGCTGAGGCTGCGCGACACTCTCCGCATTCTCTGGCGCCGCCAGGTGCTCTTCAGAAGCGGGCGTCAGACGGAGACCTGCGTGCCTCAGTCAAGGTACCTCGCACAGCAAACGAATCGCCCGGCTCCTTTCGGAGTGAGGGCAGTTCTTCCTTTCGGAGTTCAACAGCTTGCTGCCTTATCTGCGGAGGACCCCACATTCTTCGGGATCACTCCCCATCAAGCACCACATTTGTCGACGGAAAGCCTCTTTTCTCTGTCTCTCGTGACAGAGAACTCTGGACAGCAAAACCTTTCGGTGCCCACAGGGATTTTCGCAAGATCTGTATCGACTTCAACCTTGGCGCAGGATGCTCTCGGGTCCACGATAACGGGCGGATCCATGTATGCAGCCTCTGCGGAAGAGAACATTCGGCACTCTCTAAAAACGCCGCTTGCTCGCGGGTCTCTAACGGCGCCATCCGCCCTTGACGATCCGGTTCCCTTGCATATTCCGTCACACCCTCCGCTAGCATACCCCGACTTTTCTGATACTATTCTGCATCGCTTTCCCCTATTTAATTCCACCCCATTCGACACCGAAATCTACGACCGGGTAGTACACCCATATAATGTCGACGCATACACGGATCTTCTGGAACGTCACAATCTCACTAAAAATTACCCCTGCCTCGCCAAAAACTTGCGTGAGGGCTTCCCTATCAGTGGTAACCTCCCCATTCTTTCACATACAATCATCGTCAAGAATCATCCTTCCGTCGCCGAAAACCCTGAAGCAGTCCGTGAGTATCTGGCAACGGAGCTCAATGCTGGTCGAATGTCGGGACCGTTCTCACAGGAAGACACCGAACGCATATTGAGGGGACCATTCTACAGCTCTCCTTTCATTGTTGCTGTTCACGATGAAGGTCCATTACTTCCTCCCAAGAAGCGGGTCTGCCGAAACCTCTCGAAGGGCGAAAACTCAACCGGATCAATCAATAGCTTCATGGACAAAGAGGACTTTCCGACGCGATTTGACGAGGCTGTTCAAGTGGCTACTTTGGTACGTGAGGTCCTCAAACTTTGTTTCATCCATTTTCGGTCTGCTCGGTTACACAAGTTGGGTTTCGTCCGCTTGGGTTTTGAGATAGGAATTGCCGACAGCGGCGTCCTTTATATTCATGCTGCCTTTTTGTCTGCCCTGCCCCGCTGCCCCGCTGCCCCGCTGCCCGCTGTTGTCCTCTTATGTTCTTACCGAGTCTGCGCCTGTACTGACGTCTTTTCTTTTCTATTTAGATCGCTTCGGCCCCCGAAGGCACTCAAGCATGTGCATTCGATATCAAGGCTTTCCACCGGACATGTCCCGTTCATCCTGACCACAAGCCCTACTTGGTGGTCTCAATGGATGACTGGTTCTACATCGATCACTGCCATCCCTTTGGGTTGTGCACAGCGAGTAGTAACTCGGGCCAGATAGCGAACGCCCTGGTTGATATCTGGGGCCGCGAATGTCCTCCAATTCCGCCACCGAAATTTGAGGACGACATGAGCGGCTTCCGTGTTCCAGATCCCGAGGGCAGCATTGTCGATGGGAAGTATCGTTACCGGTACGACCGTGCATCTTACACAGCCCCTATTGACTCGCTCGGGATCCCATGGCATCCTGTCAAAACAGGTCTCTGTTTCTCGTTCTACATGACTTTCATTGGCTTCTTCTGGGATCTGGTCCTGCGGCGTGTTTCTCTTAGCAAAGAGAAGCGCTTGAAGTTTCTTCACAGAGTGACGTCTCTACTGCATCGCATCATCCATGGCAACATGATTTCCCTCAACGATCTCCAGGTGATTCACGGCTCTCTGATTCATATCTGCTTCATCTACACGGATGGACGTTCTCGGCTCCCAGCGCTGTCCAACTTCATGCGACATTACGAGGGCAGTCCATTCATTCTTCGACACGCCTCCAACTCTGTTATCGGGGTCCTCCGCTGGTGGGAGCGGCGGCTCTCGGAGCCCGACATCTTTAGGCAATTGCGACCTGTTGCGCCGCTTCAAGACCTGGGTATTTTTGTTGATGCCTCCACCAGCTGGGGTATCGGCATCATCATTCGAGACCAGTGGTATGCCTTCCAGCTTGTTGCAGGCTGGAAGTCTCCAGGCCGTGATATCTGCTGGCTGGAGGCGGTGGCCCTGGAGCTACTCATGTACTTCTTGGCGCAGATGGGCTTCACGAGCGTCCATCTACTGGTGCACTCGGACAACAATGGCGCAATTGGGGTGCATTTCAAAGGGCGCAGCAAAAATGATGCTATCAATCTGTGTGTACGCCGTACATACGAGGTGACGGAGGATCACCTCATACTTCCCTCTTTCACCTACATTGCTTCGGCGTTGAATCCCTCAGACCCTATCTCGCGTGGAGATCTTGGTCTACCTCACAAACGGCTTATACGCCAATTTGAGCTCCCGCTGGAGCTGCAGCCTTTCTTTGTTGACTGCGATGGATGATATGGACTTCATAGAGTCGGTGTCGTGTGACACCTCGATCTCGGACTGGGGTGACTTCTTAGAAACTCGCCCTCCACGCCAGACTTTGATCCAAAAACCTCCTTCCCAACCTTCCACTCAACCATATTCCGTGCCTACTATTGAATTACCTTACACATTCTTTGACTCAGTCCCTTCCTCCCAAATAACTGTACCTACACTGTCTAGAATTTCTTCTTTACTTCCATCTCTGGATACAGTTTCGGCACTCCAGGACGTCCGCCTGGCTGCTGCAGCGTCCCTTCCTCCCAAAACAGCACGACGACCAGCCAAAGGTAATGAACTTAATCCAAGTTCATTCCGTCCACATGTCACTGCCGACCGGCGTGTTCTTTTATGGACAACACCACATTCGTTAGCTGCCCAACGGCATCATGATTCCGAGATATCACGACACCTGCAAACCAAGATATACGAGGGTCTGCTGGCATCTACAACCCACGACACGCGTCAGGTTTATGGCGCAGGTCTACTTCGTTTCCATCAATTTTGCGATGAAGAACACATCTCGGAGAATGATCGCATGCCCGCCTCGTCAGTATTACTGAGCGCATTTGTTGCTGACTCGCTGGGATTGCTTTCTGGTAATAATCTCTGCCGTCTTATCTATACAGTGTCTGAGATGTATTTTCAGGTTCCGGCATTCGCAATTGGCTGAACGGACTTCGTTTATGGCACCTCTACAATGACGCAGAGTGGCATGGGAAAGAAGGATGGCTTCCGTCCCTCAAAAAGGCGGCGGACAAGCAGGGTGCTGCATTCCGGAGGCCACCTCGTGGTCCCATCACCGAGCAACATCTCCTTGTGCTTCGGGCACACCTGGATCTTACCTCTCCCAGGGATGCCGCAACATGGGCGGCAGCACTAGCGGCTTTTCGGGGTTGTCGTCGACTTGGTGAGTTGCTTATCAAGTCGGAGAGATCTTTCGATGAGCAGCACGACGTCACCCGTTCAACTCGCATTTCACGTACACGCGTAAATGGCCGCCAGGTCATCGGCTTCCATCTACCATGGACGAAGACCACCGGGATCGCTGGGGGAGAATGTATCTTGACCGAAACCGGAGGTCCACTTTGTGCAGTATGGGCTTTCGAGAATCATTTCACTATCAACTACGCACCGGAGCGCTCTACCACGCTATTTGCATATCGGAATGCTGGAAATTGGACGTCTCTAACAAAGCAGCATTTCCTGTCGTCGACAGCCGTCATTTACCGTGAGCACAATCTCGAGAATGTCTTCGGGCACAGTTACAGGATAGGTGGATCGTTGCAGTTGTTGCTTGATGGTGTCGCACCTGAGATCATCATGAAACTTGGGGGATGGACTTCGTTATGCTTTCTCATTTACTGGCGGCGCCTGGAACAGGTTATCCCGGCTGCTTTGACACGTACATGGGACAAATCCATGCGTTCGTTTGCATCTCAGCAGGGTTTACAGTTTAATACATTACAACTTGATTTTGAATGATATCTTTTTACTCGAGCAGGCCTTAGTTGGGGTTTCGTGGGGCTGGTGGTGTTTCCTTCGGAAGTTCGCCCTCTCAGCGAGCCTTCGGCTCTGGGAGCCCTGCTCATTGTGGTATGTTTGGGTCTCCTCCGAGTCTTCACCCCAGACCCGCATGCCTTGTGTACTGGAGTCGGTTCCGAGGTCAGATCTCCGCTTACTTTGATGCTCTCAGAAGTCCATCAAAAGTTCGGTCATCCCGCTTCGATTATGACCCGCCGCAAAGCGGCGCCGACCCCACCCACACAAACCACCATTCAAGTGAATGGCTAAAGGCCCATCGTATGCTTAGATTCACAGACAAGATGGCTACTCCTAGTATTACAGTAGCCATCCTCTACAGCGCACATACGAGTTATGTGATCTTACCTTATTGCTGACAGCTATCATGACTGAAGCGGCTGCAGCCTGCGATGTCCATTCAACATTGTCCAGACTCCAGACTCCAGAGTCCAGACTCCATTGTCCATTGTCGACAGTCTGAGTCGGATTCCGGAGTCTGTCGAATGGATCATGCCTAGCCGCGAGTCCGCCACGGTGCGACCCGCACTGTGCACTGCCAAGATAGTTTGGAAAGCCCAAGGATTAGTGAAGGCCTCGATGGGTCATCGTCAACTTTTAGTGACGTGGGCACAGTAGCCTCGCCGGTGCCCACGTATATAGATGAGATTGAATGCCAGCCTTTTTTGCTATTACTTCGTTCATATGTTCCACCTAAATCTTGAGCTGCAATCATGGCGACTCGCTTCTGAAAATATCATAAACGTGCATGTCTATACGGCGGAATGGTCATCGCTCGTCGACGGCTTTGAGACCTGGTCTCCTAGTGGCATTTGATCCTACTAGTATAGTCCCATCAGCTTCGTTGCAAAGGGTGTGTAGTGCAAAACGTACCGAACGAAATAGCTTGCCATGCCTACTCGCCCGAGAAGTCAGCAGCAATTTTCGCACAGTCGAAGCGTTCGAGGTGCACATTGTACGATGTACGATGTGGTCCCACCCACATATGAATCGACAGTTCACCCCACTAATTGGTGCACTCCATCGAAACCCCTTCGATTGGAGCGGTGGTCGCAGTGACAGCACTCGCAAACTTTCGTCTGGAATGCAAGCGGCTTGAGGTTACTTAGCCTGACATCGCGCACCGAGGTTCTCGCTCAGCCCGGGTTCAAGCTTGGAGACAGGGCGAACGATGGAAGAAAATAATCTTATATACAGCTTGAGATGAGTAAAGACGAAAACAATGGAGAAAACATAAACAAAGAAGAAAACGAAGAAATGAAGAGCAAGAAAAAAACGAAAGGTCGCATTCGTACACTCGTGTGTCCTACCCATCCTACATCCTACATGCCTGTCCCGTGCATCATATCACAGTGGGGAACCACTTTACATCCACATCCCGCGGTCCCAGCTAGGGTCCTGTAAGAACGCGCACAACACCTTGCTCCCGGTCTGCAGGAGCGGGTGTCCAGCAACGACGGACAGGAACCTGCAGTGCGTCGGTAAGAGCCTATGGCGATGTCTGATGGGACGTTACACACCTCTCCAAACCCTCTCTTCGTCCCTCAATGACTTCCTCCGAGAACCGGTTTGTGAACACCTTCCCTGGGAGTGGCGGGATGTTCACGCGCGTAGACTCGCGCTCGAGGATATCACGGAATGCCTACGCATGGAGTTGAGTGCACGTCCTAGTGATGTAACACACAACAGCACCGACCTCAAAGTCACTGTACCGCCTTCTCACCAGCGAATGTCGCAGCTTGAACGCGGGGATGTTGGTCTTGGTGATAATTTCGTACGACGTGTACTGCTTCCTGCCGAAGCCGGTCGTTTGAGGGTTGCGCACCTCGATCTCGAGGAAGGATTCGGGAACGGAGTACATTTCTTCAATCTATAAGGAGTGGGTGGATCAGTAACGGTTCACGCTGGAGGGAGGAGAGGCAGGAAGGGATGGAGCATAGCATCTAAGGGCGGGCGTCGGGAGAGGTACGGATGGCGGGAAAAGGACCGAAAGCCGTGGATGATGGACCTCATTGTGCGACATTGGCTTGCCGCGTAGAGGAGTCCGTCGTGGAACCGGAGCCCAATCTAGATCCCAACGCCGCTGCGACCTGTCCATCCTTCATCCAGCGTTGTCTTAGCAAGGTCGACGTCGCTATTAGCATCCAGTTTCCCTGTGCTCTATCTAGCTGCTGACGTGCTAGCTGTTCCGAGCGCAGCCACAAATCCCAATCCTTCCCGATAACTCTCCGATCCCAAAGACAGCCAAGAGAAAAGACAAGAAGCACAGACAGTACGTACAGTCTGTTCCCGCCCGACATGCGACTCCTCAAATGCGTTGCTCCGCGCAAAGGGCGATACCGTCGTCATTGTGATGCTTCTTGTTTGTTATCTTAGTCCTGTTTCCTTGCCCCTGCTTGATATTCCCTTTCCTTCCTCAAGTGAAGGCGGGTAAAGAATAGATAGGTAGCGGTGGGGGCGGTGGGGCGTCGAGATTACAGTCAAAGTCAAGAGGAAAGATGCAGTGGACCCTAACCCCGTCACCGCCACCAAGCCGAGTCACGAGTTCTGCGCCGCCGCTTGCCATTCCGACTCCGAGTCTCGCTCCTTGCCAATGCCATTCTCGACCATCTTCAAAGTCATCCACGATTGTTCCAAAACTCATCACAATTCATGGGACTGTCTATTGAGCGTTGTGCCCCGGAGCCCACGCCCACGGATACCACTGAGCGACAATAATTCATTGAACTTGATACAACGATCGTTCTCGACGATACTCTACTGTCCTGCCCACACGTTCCACAAGTTGAACCACAACCGTCGTCGATGCGCAAGAATACGGAAATCTGGGAACTGCGCTGGACCTCAGGTTCAGAAATCCCAAGAATATCACAATCGGGAGACGTTTCGACGACCGCAAGGCTATGAGGTCGTTTGAATCATCAGGTAGGCCTCAACTTCAAAACATGAAACAGTGAGTCGCGAATTCATGCAATGCTAGAGACAAAATCCAGAGTAACATGGGTCGAAACCCTGACTCCATTTCATCATTGAGACGCGGAGCTGGCGCCTACGCTACGTGTCCGTGCTCTGTCTGACGCACATGGCAGCTTCTCACGTATCTCGCGGGTCGCATTTACAGATATAAAATTCACAATTACTGTACCTTCCTGCCGTCATGGGAATGCACCAAGTACGTACACATTGAACCTCTTGTGCAACGAAAGTGTCTCATGAAGGTTGCACAAGCTTTGAATTTCGGTGTCTTATGAGTGAAAGGATAGGGAAACGCGGTCGATGTGGAGTCCGCAACTTTGTAGGCGAAGTATTCGGAGGTTTGGATCGAGGCCATGGTCAGGGTGCGATGTCAAGATGCATTGAGGATTTTACGATCAAGGATGAGTCTACACGTTGGCAGCCAACCCTAACCTAGCGCTCTAAGAATGGCGAAGGGACAGCGGATTGGCCTACTCAAGCACATACTAATGAAAAAACGATTTTTAGAAAGGAAAACGAAGTCAGGACAAAATTGCGCACTCTACTCGTCATATTCCGAGGCCGGAATATAGTGTGCATGGAGTCTCCACTGCAAAGCATTCAGCTTCGTGAGTTCGCGCATGACGAAGGTGAGACGTACGTGCATGCCCCTCGAGGGCTCCGTCTTGACATCGATCTTGGCCTGTTTCTGTCCAAGGGAAAAGTGATTGCCAATGCCGAACCAGCCATTCGTGCCGTCCGTCCAGCAGCTCTCGATGGTCAGCCCCACGACATATCCGTTGATACCCGTGTTGCCGGGAAACTCGAGTGCGCCATGCTGTTGCTCAAACAGCTTCCATGTGGGGTGCGACTCTGCGACTTCGCGCCTCTCCTTTACCCCAAACTTCTTGATCTCGGCGTCGCTGAAGGCCGTGCGCCCGAGGACGAAGGTCTCGATGTTTTCTGACGCCTGGATCCAGGTACTCCAGTCGTTTTCGTGCTCGATGTTGAACTTGCTGCGTGGGCCAAAATGTTAGTGGTTGAACAGACAGCTATGCCACAAATCAATTCAAGCCGCACCTCCTCATATCGTTGTATGTGATGGAACGCATCTCAAGGATGAGATCCTGTCGCTGCAGGCGGAGCCACAGCAAGTCGAACAGAGCGTTCAGCTTGTCGAGGGACGACTTTAGGGCGTTATGGTCCCGCTCGTACGCGTGGCGCTTGGTAACAATATCCGAGAAGATCTCTGCAATCCTCTCGCGACGGTCGATGCGGACGGCTAGGGTGCCAGGGACGATACCGATGAGGAAGAGCACGAAGCGCGCAAACTTGAAGACCTTGCAGACGCGGTCGTAGACGTCTGCGTCCATGTCGATGGTTGTCGGGACCTCAGTGTCGATGGTGGCGTAGTGTCGTAGGAGCGCTTGGTACGGCACGGACTTGACGGCGCCGCGAAAGCTGTTGAAAGTCTGAACAATGTCGCCTTTGTCGTACTGAGTGTTTCCAGCGTTACCAACGACCTGATCTGTGGATAAGGGTTAAAGGTTAGGATGTCAACGTGCCACTCGCGAATTCATGGGCAGTGGGGGACGTACATTGGACTTCGACGGAGACTTTGTGTTTGGTGGCAGCGGAGGTGAGCTTGGTGGTGAATCTTCCCTCGCCAGAGACCTCGCCTACTGAGAGAGATGCAGAAATCTCTTGCTCAAAGGACTTGATGTTCGAGGTACTCTCAGCGGTACATTTCCTGAGATATGGCCATTGAGTAAGGAGCGCCGACGAGGTAAGGAGTTTTACATACCACACGGCCGTGAACTTGGACATGTACAGGAGCTGGTACACATAGAAGTCGCCGTACTTGTTACGAAACTTCGTTTTGTCATCGGAGAGAGCAGCCTTCGCATTGGCGCTGAGCTTGACGTTAGCGCCGACACGCTTGGCACTGCCGCAGCGCTCCCAGTCGAGAACGATGAGCAACACCGAAGTGGAGGACTTGTCGGAGTTGCTAAAGTCCATCGTCCTCTTCGCGCCGACCTTGACTCCATCGACGGGGAAGGTGACCGAGCCTGAAAAGCCGAGCGCTTGGGAGCTCTGAAGTTCGGTCATGTTCGCCATACTACGGAAGGAGAACGTGTCTGCGGACTGGCCGTCTTCGACGTCTTCCTTGATGAAGGACGCCTCGAGCCCGCTATGGGTGACCTCGCCGGTGATGGCATCGATACCATTTCCGAGGTCCATGCCATCGAGGTAGTAACTAGGCGGGGGGCTGCGAGGGAGAGTGACCATCGTTGGTGAGAGTTGTGTGTGAGGTAGTGGTCTGGAGAAATGCTCCTCGCACTTTTGCCTTGGGCCTTTTATACATTGCCCAGCACCTCTGGCGTGCCTGCATTGATATTCACTATATGGGCTGGCCGCCAGGCAGCGTCCTGTCACACAGGTCCAGAACAGAGGTGACTGCTCTTGGACACGCGAAATACCAGCCTAATCTGATGTCACATCGTAACGGTTTGAAGATCCCTATACGCAGTTTCACGGACATCAAAGAACAATTCACAACCGCCCTCCAACTCGAGCGAACAACCACTTCAAGTGCGAGCCGCCTATCCATCTGTAGTCAGCTGAACTCTGGACAAGCTTCAATCTCAGCCATCATCAAATCCGCACTTCCGCCGAACCACTGGCAATATTCCGTAGAGGGCAAAACCCACCTGCGCCTGTCGATTTGAAGTTAGTTGTGACACTTGCTCCATTCATCTCTCTTCCTTCATTAGTCCGTGCTCATTGACAGCCAGCATTAGCGATTTGCAGAAAGTTAGTACCATTGATTTAGGGTACCTACATCTCTCTTCGACTGCATGGTGGCTTTCTTCGCCCGGAGCTTCTTTCGCACAGTCATCTGAGGTAGGTAAATAGGTAGATCGTACTGCCACTGGCAAACGGTCCCAAGTCGGAACTGCAAGAGGTTTTTGACGCACCAGTTGCCAAAGCCGCCATTTCACTTTCACGGCAGATGAACAGGGCGACTACGTATACTACTCTGACACTGGCTGTGCTGATCCTCTGTAGATTAGCTCTCCGTCAGCTGTTCAAGTATGTTTGATACTAGAAGAGTATGTTCCTTGCCCCCCCACCGTACTAATACATGCTTCTCTGTGAATGTTCCGAAATTCCCCCCAATCAATCAATCAATAAATACACGGCACGGACCCTCCAGGATCGCCGGACGCAGCGTAGAGTACAGATATCCCCCCCCCACCGTACTAATACATGCTTCTCTGTGAATGTTCCGAAGTTCCCGCAATTGTCCGCATAAACCTCTCCCGACCGGTGGTCAAGTTTGGAAAGAACTTCTGCAGCACACAACGGTAGTAAAGCTAGTACGCAACGTTGTCAATGGACCAGCTTACATTGTCCTGATACTGTAGAGTTATTAATATTCCCTGTAACAAAGTTGATGTCTCTAAGATCCAGGTGTTTTGAGACGCCTGGATCCAGGCACCGTGCTCGCTCTCATGGTCGACGTTAGACTACGTGGGTCAAAGTGCAAGTGATTAGCAAGCTATGCTACAGATCATTGCGAGGCGCACCTCTTCATAAGTATTATCGTCCGTGATCGCATGCATTTTGATGGGCAGATCCTATCGCTGCAAGTGGAGCCACGGGTTCAACGTTCAGCAAGTTGTTGAGACTTCAGGCCTTGTGATTGCGCTCATATACTTATACGCCTGGCGCTTAGCCACTATATGCAGGAAGATTTCCGCAATCTTATTGCGACGGATGATGCGGACGCTGCGGGTGTCCGGAACGACATCACTGAGGAAGAGCAGGGAGCGCAGTCTTGAAAACCTTGCAGGCGCGCGCTCGTAGACGTCTGTGTCCATGTCGATGGCTGCTGGACCTTGCTGTCAATGATGACGTAGGGCTGTATGAAGTCCACGATAGTGACACACTCAACAAAAACCTGCTATTCTAGCAGTGAAGTCAGACAGTCTCAACGTGGCGTAACAACTTTTTCATTCGCAGCGAATATCAGTAAACATTATTTACAGTCAGACATACACCGATGGTGAAGCGGTTATCATGCTTGCCTTCCAAGCAAGCGGCAGGGGTTCGACTCCCCTTCGGTGTACAGACACTTTTGCCAATCTATCGTCTCAGTTGCGAATTTTAATTTTTGACTAATTTTAGAAATTAGAATCCAGATTCCAGATTCCAAGCTAGGGCCGTGGGGTAAACCTCCAGAGGCGGTACCAAACCGGTTTGGTACCGACCCCGCGGCCCCGCCAGGTTTGATACCGGTTTGGAACCGGTTCCAAACTCTCACGTGCTTTTTTCACGTGATCCCGCCGCGCGCCTCCCGCCCCAGTCCCGCCTCAATCTGGCAGCCACAAACAGCTCTCAAATTTTTTGTCTTTGGGCTCTCTAGGCCCAAAGCATTCATTGATAGCTGCCACAGAGACCTGCATGTCTCTTTGGTCAGTCTTCAGGTGTCTTCTCCGACGTCCGTATTTTACGCCACATATGCTTTGGCAGTCTCCTGCCCGCAGATCACATGATTTTATCATGTGACAGGTTCCAAACCTACCCCCCCAACCCTCCGAGGTTTGGAACCGGTTCCAAACCGGTAAGTTACCGAGTCAAACCATTTTTGGGGGGAAACATAGGTTTCCCCCACTACCCTATTCCAAGCCATGAGGTCACAGGTGCAGTCACAGTATTTATGTCCCGGACTTTGGAAAGTAGACTTTAGAGGCAGGTCCCGGTTTGTAACAGTTGGAACGATCGTCTTCCTACTACAAAGTCGGTTTACGAGACTAAGGTCCCGGCAGGTTTGAATGATATTGCGCCACAGCTTACGATCAAAAGCTCCCAGGGTGCTGATTATACGTGTAGGTCAAGATATACTATAACCAGCCATATACTGAGTAGTCATAGACGAGAAGGCGTCGGCGAAGCTCTGAAGTCATACTACCGCCTGCTCCGGATCGAGCTGAAGTCGCGAGGTCAGTTCAACGCCACGGCCGCCGATGCTCTCCATCATCCACTCATCACTCCCTTGTCATTGACAAAAAGGAAAATGACGCGTATTGGGTGGTCGCCTTGCAACTTACTTCGAGTGTACGATCCTTGAACAGATATGAGATCCGGAGATGGCTGGAAAGCGATCGCTAACACTTCACGAGTGGAAATCTGCAAGCTGACAAATTACGACTGGCAGCGACGTTTCTGTAACAGCGGGCGCTGCGTATCGGAGCTTAAGAGAAATTTGGAAGCTTGTGATGCTCCCCAGCACCCACTGGCAGCCACCCACTCGCCGCAGTTCCCTCGATCGCGTCCACTCCATCTCCCAGCTATCCGCCTATTTAACGTCGGTGCATTGCCTTCTCTCCTTTCGGCACCCAACCCAAATTTTACCAACACCGACACTCATTATCCATCATCGCCCGCCTCATTTCCTCCACCCTTCCTTCTTCGAAGTTCGTCGAGTCGGACTCGAGGTCGTAAACAACGTCGACTTTCCCGTTGTGGCACGATCTCCCTGTTCGGCATCACCCGCCATATATAATCAAGCAACACGGCAAGACTGACCCTGCGGCCGCGTCTCTCTCTCGACCACCATCTTGATTCTCCTCTTTCTTCCACCTTTGATCGCTAGTCGATCATTTCTCTTCCTCGGGAGCTAGCTTCCCTTGTTTCTCTTTTCAACCCGGCTAGGCAACGGATCAGCTGTGTAAATCGTCCATCCTCGCACATTAGCCCACATCACCCATCCGACCCAACACAATGCTCGCCAGGTTCACCCTCTTGTTTACGCTCTTCACCTTCTTCATGAGCACCCTCGCTGCGCCTGTCAGCCTAATGGGCCGTGCTGTCATCTACCATACATCTCGCCCTGGCGCGGAGAACATCGACATCGCGCGCCGCTCCCCCGCTCTGAACGACCTCCCACTACCCCACCTTCCCTTCGTACATATCGATACGGAACGTGAAAAATCAGATCTTGGCGAGCGAGCGAGCGCCCTGACCACCTACGCTCCAGCGTACCTTGACAAAAAAACCGAGGTAGAAAGGGAGATGCAGGAGCGCGCGGAGCAGCCCTCAACGCGTGCGACACGGTTTTCAAAACGCGTGGAGGCCATGAAGAATCGTGTGGTGGTTGAGGAGGAGTTGGATTGATCCTTGGCGGAGATTATGATAGGTAAGATTTTGGGTGTGTTGGTGGAATGTGTTGGTCCTGATACTGCTCCTCCAGATTGCAACGAAGAAGTGTGGCATGATGGAAGGCGGGATTGTACATACCTGGTGTATGCTTGTGTTCACGCCGAACTTGACGTTTCCTGGCCGTTTCATAGTCTGAGCAACTTGAATGAGGACCAACCTACCTTCCTACTCTTTCCGTCAGAGCGTACATCATAAGCACTAGGCCTACAGTTTCCTCAGACCAGTCAAACAAGTTGGAAAGCTACAGATTGGAGGAGTGAATGAAGGCCTCAGCAAATCCCAAGAAAAAGTAGAAGTAAAGACGTGTTCATCTCGGTACTAATGGCACATAAAGTACATAACAATATATAAGTAAAAGACTCGCGAGGCCCAGAATCGTCAGTTTCATAATTTCAGGCAAGCGTCGATGGATCGAAGTCCGTTTCATGATATCCTCTCGTGTGTCCAGGGCGATCCACGCCAACCGCATCCTCTTCTGCTTCATCCAATCCACCAGTTCTGCCATCATGCTCATCGCCTTCGTCCAGTCCGCCGGCTCTGTCGCCAAATTCGCTCATCGCCGGCTCAGGCGAAGTCGGATTGCGAATACTCATTTGGCGCACAGGGGCAGTAGATGCGTACGACAAGGTCGTGTCCTGGCTCTTCTCGCCCGGGCGGTGACCCATCGTTCTGGAGCCCGACGATACAGAGTCGTCCAGCCTTTGCTGGATGGCAGGATAACCGCTGGGACTGTACGCGGGCGGGTTGATGCGTGCACGGCGGCTGGTCGATTCTCCAGCGCTGGAAGATGAGTCCTCCGTGTGGACGGGGCCAGCGTTTGGTGAGTCAAAGGTCGTGAGCGAAATGGCGTCCTTCCTGTCGCCCATGCTCAAGGACTGGTTCGGCGAGTGCGTGGCAGTGAAAGGTACAATAAAGTCCTGCGGTGCTAATGGAACGGTGTGCATAGAGATTGGCGCTGGCGACGAAGGAGGGGACATAAGTACGGATGTGCCGTGCAGAGATCCAAAATAGGACGCGCCACTGCCATTGACACTCGGGGTTGTAAGGCCTGGGCTGGACGGCACCATCATGCTCATATTCCCGTAGGTCCCGGCAGGAGATGTGAAATCTGATATGGAGCGAGAGTGCATGCCCTTAGGGAGGTTGAGATCATAACTGCTTTCGCTTTCGGCTTGGGCGGTGAGCCGTCGATGGCGGCGTAGAAGCCACCAAGCAGCGAAGATTGAAGCCCCAATAACAATTACTCCTCCGATAACTCCACCAACGATCGGACCAGTGGGTGTAGAGGAGCCACCAGTATCATGCTTCGAGTCTGAGCCCGAGTTTGTCGTTGCGGTTCCGTTCAAGTCCTTGTGTCCTTCGAGCCCGGAGAGAGTCAGGTAAAGGAACCACTACGCAAGAACTCGCTCACCATCAGTGTACAGTTCCTTAGCTGCGACCATATCAAAGCGCCCACTATTCCACGTTAGAGCTACATCGGCGTTAGACGGTCGTTTCAGGAATTGGACAGCGTCCTAGACATACGATTTTGGCCGGCCCAGTATGGTATGGTCGTACCGATCGTAAAGTCTTTGTCGAGAGGGAAATATCTGGAAGGGAATGAGCCTGAGAGAGAGGCGTCCATGAGAGAATGCAGACGGACGATGTGTTTGAGAGATCACTATCAGGGCAGTTCACTTTCCAAGGAGCCCAACTTGACAACATTTAACATATATCTGCAAGGTGGAGGATAAGACAACGAACCCGTAGATTGACTGTTGGCCCTGGCATGCTGTACAGGCGGCCAGCAAATTATAGCCAGCCCACGAGCTATCGGCCATAGATCGTCAGCACAATGAAGACATCTACCATTGACGCGCTAAGAGACTCACCACGAACAGGCATCCAACACCTCACCTCCTGTACCTGGCGGGTTGTAGTGTGTGTTATTGGGCAGTTCCCAGACTCCATAATCTGGAAATAGTATTCAATGATCAGCGTTCCCCTCAAAAATGAGGTAGACCACGCACTTCCGGTTCCACAAGCAGCAACGACATATGCTGCCACCAGACACGGACTCAGCCCCGCCTCATTGTCCATCCAACTGTATGCCGTTCCGCAGGTCGCATTCGTTTGTGGACCCCGCGGGAGAATTGTCGAGGCGTGAGTACCCCACGCTGATAGCAGCCCAAACACAGCGCAAATCACCGTCTTTCTGGAGTGCAGAGCCATGCCCTAGCGGCCAATGTTGAAATGTCGTGGAAAGTGGAAGGAAGAAGCGTCTATCCCGGTTGACACACCCCCGAATTGTATTTAAACGCCCATGGTGGCCGGAGGGTTCAAACTGTGACACGGATAGTGACATGTGTAATTTCGTCAAGACATGTGCATGAGGACATGTGGCCATCAGATTAATCAATGAGACTCGGAATGGACCCCAAGACCTCCCGAGACGCGTCCGTTCCTATCTTTTGTTCTCGTGGCTTGGACAGGTGCCGAAGACGTGCTTTGGGCACGAAGGATAGTATGACCGGCATGTGGCGGCCCAGGAGTGAGGGATGAGCGCTGAGCGCTGAGCACAGCGCTCAAGCTCAGGTCCCGCAACTGACCAGGGCTAGACTGATCTGCAGGTTCGATACTGTAAAGCAGTGCTCAAGAACCGGCTTTCACGATCGTGACAGAAGCATTCAATTTCAACTCGGAGCCAACACTGACAGTGCCGTTTACAAGGAATGGAGGTTTGATCTCATCGCGGAAGTGCGCTCGACCGTACAGACGCAGCTCTCCGAGCCGTATGCTGATTGAAGACTTCGGACAGACGGTGAGAATTCGAAGGATGACCTCGAGACCCATCAGACCAACTATCGCGGGCAAGCTGAAAGAGCTGTCCGGAACATCGTGAAGCCCGAGACGAAGTATTTAGATCGCGAGTAGCTCGCAGTGGGGCCATTCAACATCAAGAGGTATCTCCACTACTTTTCGTGGCTTCTCAAATACTGTGAGGTACAAGTCCATAGATACCTTGTGCGCCGACTAACCATTGGGGCCCTTATGCCATCGTGAACCGGAAGAGGCTCTCTCCTTCTGCCAGGAAGTAATCGATATTTTCCAACAACCCTCGGAAGGTCCCGTACGCGTGGGCCATTGTCGTGTAGTAATAACAACCTGAGAGAGCTAGTCTTTCAGCGCTGTACGTATCATAATCAGTAAGCCTTCTCTAGGGGCGTAAAGACTGACTGTTGATGATGAGACCGAGAACAAAGAGAAGATATGCACAACGCGAGCCTTCTCTTTACGGAAGTCAAAACAGCTCAAGACGACGTGGGTTCCAGAAGCCGAATGCATTGACTGGGCATCCACACGTTTGTCGCGCCATCTCGATAACAGCAGACTATGTAGATGGATCTGCATTTCTACCACCTGTCACTTGTGAGAATGACTTGTCTTGTCGAAGACGATGGTGATGGTGCATGCGCCAGACATGCTGCCGACTCGGATGATAAGTGTCTGGTAGGGTGATAAGCTTGCTGTGATATATACTTAGACAGAGCAGTTGACCAAACAGCGCAGACAACTGCAACATCGCCCAGGGTCGGCGTTCAAAAAGCGAATGAGATGTAGTCACCATATAAATCCCAGGCCATACTGTACACCGTCCCATCACCCCGGCCAAGGACGTTGGGGATGGAAGGTCTGTATCCCAATGAGGGTGTGCCAAAGATTTAGACCGTCGATGGGCTAGAGTGACCGGAAGATACCAGTTTAGGTATGTGGAAAATGATGAGGTGCAGAGAGCTTACCTTGATTCATAAACAGCGCATACGGACCCAGAATCCAACGGCCGTAGCGCCTTGCATCTCCAGCGCGCGCAAACATGATTAGAGCGCAGATTCTACGTAGGCTCCCGATGTCCTGCCCACAACGCCACCATCGACGAAAGGTGGTGGAGCTTCATCATCTCCGTCTCGCACCATCGAATTGACGCTCGGGCTCCATGGGTCTTTCTTTCAGCTCCGCGTTCTTCAGATCCCTCTTCCTCTCCATTTCCCTGCGCGCCGGTTCAAACTCCTCCCCCATCCACTTAACAGCGCCACAGCACTCCTCTACCGCTCCACGTCCTCCTCAAGCCACATGGGGCGATACAGCGGGAGGGCAGCACGTCGTCAAGCCTCCTCCACTGAGTCACCCCTCCTGCTGCTCATTGGGGGGCTTGACATGCAAAGTCAGCCCCTCAATCAACTCGTTCGTTGCCAGCCAGGCGCGCGAAGGTTATCAGATCGAGCTTGGGCTTCCATTGCACGTTTACGGTGGTCTGATTTAGCGTATGCACAACCACCGTCCACCCATGCCGCCCCAGGATCGTCTTCGACCTTCGTCCGACTTTGGATAAGTCGAGTTTAGAGCCCCGCGCAGAATGGTCAGTGAGCAATGTGGACGAGTCTAGAATGCGGCGACCCAGGGGCGAGGTTGGGATGAGACACCGGAGGAGCAATGTCCCCAATCAACGCCTAGGGATACCTGCGGGGTCGGGTGCGTAAGTGAGCAGGCGAATCAAGTGGAGGAAAAGGGATGCTCGCACCCAGGCCAATAGCAAAGGCCCAGGAAGACAGAAACGCAGGGACAAAAGCAAAGATACGTACCTGCTTCTCCAAAGCCTAATTCCTTCCCAGTCAAGCAGCGTGTTTTTGGAACTTTCCGCCGTTGTTGGGTGTAGTATACGTCGCATTCGGCACGCGCAGCGCGATGGTGGTGGTCGGTGGGTTCGCCTAGGGTACGCTTGTATTCGGAAGTTCGTCAAAGCGTCGGGGGGTAAGGCGCTGGGAGAGAATGTGCACTTGTAGACGCAACATGAGCCTGATGGCCCAGCTAAATCGTCAGCCTCTGCGAAAACCAATCATGACCGACATTCACTTTTCCTCCTGGGCCCAGGCTGTGTCCAGAGGCGCGTTCATCATAGGTCGGCGGTTGCGCGTCGTGTCCGAGTCGTGTCGTGCTGTGGCGAGAGGGAAGAGCCGTCCGACAGTTCAATCAGACCCGACGCCTGGCGGCATGGGGCGCCGTCCTTCGCGGAGGGTGTGTATAGAGTCGGGCATAAGTAATTAAGTTTGAGGGAAATGGGCATTGGCAAAGGAGAAGTCTGAATTGATGATGTAATCACAGGCACATCGCTTCGTGACTGCCCTTTCGGCAACCTCCACGAGCTCGAGTTCTTCTACTGTATGAGCATCCCTTGCCATCCTTGCCTCAGCCTAGTCTAGAAACCAAACTCAACGTGGATATACAGCTACTGGGTTCTCCATCGTACTCATTCGAGAAATGAACCAAAGATGACTCGTGAACTTCACCGACATGCTGTGCCCACGTAGCCTGATTCTGGACGACAGGTAGTATGTTTGCTGACCATCTACGTAACGGTTAGCTGAAGAATTCACTTGAACGTGGTGGGGTACCGTATGGCACGGCCATGCCATCATACAGCTCTACACCTCCCGTCATTCGTGCCACCACTCACCATGGCTGAGGCTGTCGCGGCATTCGTCGTCCCCCTTGCAGCCGCAAAAGCAGCCTCATCTTCCGGATTCACGCAGCGGCACGAGTCAACTCATCGCGAAGAGCGGGCAGAGACAGACAAGGCTCTTGACCGCTACAAGAGCGCGTCGCAAAACGGTAGCGAGATATCCTTCCACGAGGAGGATCAATTCAGCGCCAGGCTCTCCGAGTGCGTGGACGGTGCGATTTTGATTCCATGACACGTCTATTCAATTAACTATACAGATCGAGAGACAAGCTCACCGAGTATCGCCAAAGCCTCCTCGCGTACAAGGACGAATCGTGGTTCCATCTTCCCTCCAAGATAAGCAAGCGGAGGAACGTTCGAAGGAAGAAGAGAGAAGCCCAGGATGCAAACGAGGATTTGCGCGAATGCGTCGACGTGAGCCTTCTTACTTTGCGCTGCCAGTGAATTGTGATACTCAGTGACTCAATCGCAGGAAATCTCTTCACGCGGATCACAGTCTGACGCATCCTCCATATATGCGGAGTCTGGCTCTCCTCCCGGATCTGCCTTGGAGCGAGAGAGCATCGAGAGTTGGCGGGCCGAAACTTCATATAGTATGGACGTCGAACATGAGGAAGAGGTGCCTTCTTTTGCTGTGCTTCCTTCTTCACGCCAATTCATGTCATAGAGGGTGTCATACTCCGCGCCTTTCGCAAGCCCGGCTAGCGTTTGCGACTCGGATGCGGCTGCTAGTAATGCCCCCAATACACATACACCCATGCTCCCGCCTCAGCGCCCCATCGGCCAGCGCTATAGGTCATGCCTTTTTTGCAGGAGCCGCAAACTCGTTTGTCGTCGTCCGATGGATGGAAGCATCGACACGCGCTGCAAGTTAGTCCACCTCCAAACTCTTGACGTAGCATGTACTGACGAGAATCAAGTCAATGCGTTAGGAGGAGCATTATATGCGAGTTTCCGGGACCGTCGAGACTCGCTAGAAAGAGGGCAGCGGCTGTGCAGAATATGGGCCATGATGTCAACCGCGGGCCTTGAAGAGGTCCTCCTCTTTGTGCAATCTCTGTGAGCTCCGATATTGAGCTAGTGATTCTGACTGTAGGATTGCAATTGTCACTCAGCTTCCGCGAGATGTATATCTACTTGACAGATATGCAGGACTGATATTAGACTTACCTCTGTGTATAGAGCTCTGTCACATTGCTGAGCTTATCAACCACGAGCCCTTGAAAAGCAATCTCTCCTCGAGAGAGTTCTCCGCGCCTCTTTCAATTCTTTTACTTGCTGTCAAGACATAGTCACAGGGAGACACGATTCAATGTCTCGCCTGAGGCTTGAAGTTGTCGGAGAAATCAGACTTGTACGGCTGTTGTCATTGACCATACTATACTTACCATTGGTTGTGGACTCTCGCGCGGAAAAGGGCTCGATGTTACATGGTTAGTATTGTACAGGAGATATATGCTCGCTCAAAACAGATAGCTTGGGGTTTCGGACATCGTAACGAGGGTCAAGATACAAACGCGTCAACTTGGTTCGAGTCATTCTGACACGTGATTGACATGAACCTGATTCAAATCCGATTGAAATCCGTACTAGTAGAAGGATCCGGAGGACGACCATGACCTCAGTGCATACATAACAGCGGCGTCGGTACCGCTCTCACCTTGAACTCTGGTGGTCTATCGTGCCGTTGTATCTCCAAGCTGAAGGTATGTCGTGCTGTGTACTGAGTAACATCGTTAAGGTTAACGAACAAGACAGACGACTACTTATCCTTCTGGACATTGGACAATACTCGGACTCGGACTGGCGGTCTTGTGTGCATTGTTGGTTCGTCGTGTGTCAACTGGCGTTTTGTAATGGGACTGACCAACCAAGAAACGCGTCCTAGGCTTGAATACGAATACGGAGACGAACCCGTAGCAACGCCTTTGTTTCCCGACGATCCCCGGCAATGACGATCTCTGGAGGCTCTTCGACGAACGTCTGCAGAAGAATGCTGTACCATCTAACTGGTGACTTACTTCTCTGGTGGTCTCATTGGTGACCGTGGATCACTGTGTATCAACCTCTCCAATCCCGTTACACCTGTAATTCGCCGATGTCGACAATCACAAGTTCATTCCATGTCAGGTCAATGGCCCATATATTCTGTCACGATGAATACGCCGATTTTGTCGCCTTGTGGCCGACGTCTACTCGGGCACCGCGGGCCAAGCTGTCGGCATCCAGAGTGTCATGGCGCTGAGCGTTGATGAAGCTCAGCGGATGGACAGCCGGCCCTATGAGAGGAGCTCATTGTAGATGGGCTGCACTGGACCTGGTCCAGAAGTAAGGTCGTCGGGGTCTCCATTTCATCTCTCGGTGTGGAGGATGGCCGTCTCAGTCGTTCCAAGCAGACGACACGCCCAAGAAGGCGAAGGTTTATGCCTGAACAGTGCTGCTTTCTTTCTGGACTATCGCGATGGTATCCGGCGAAAATGGTGCTCGGAACTGAGCTACTACTCGATACGGTCGCCTCCCATCTCGAAGCTGAAGGATGTCGGAAGCACTTTTTGGGTTGCCTGCTGTAGCCTGTCGGTTTCTTGCCGCTGCTGTCCTTTTCCCTGCACGTACTGAACCGAGACCGGGATTGTGCCGCGCAGGTTTTGCCCATTGGGCACATTTTCGATGAAACATGTCCTTCCTGATAGATACGGCTTTTTCAAAACTTTCTGTCCAAGAAATGGCGCCCAAGGCAGCGCTCAGGTATGTAGGTTCACTGCAATCTGATCCGTAGCTCACTGACAAGCTGTACTCCATCTACCGTTGGCCTTGTTACGTTACTTTGAATGACTCTTCAGCTCGGGCGGCATCGAGGAAGCAATCAACAAATACGCGGCACGGACTCACAGAATTGCCGCAGACTCTCACCGTCCAAAGCCCTGTGTGATCGCAATGTTCCCCAAGGGTCCGTCCCATGTAGATTCTTGACGGTACAGGTTGGCGCTCCGTCTTTAAAAGGCCGAACTCTTGCGAGGTTTACCGTCATTCCCTTCTTCCTCAAGTTTATCTTTCTAATATTCGCATCTCCAAGGACAATGCGTCTTACTTCATTTCTTCCGCTTACCCTTCTCTTTACGTTTTCGAATGCCCTGCGCCTTTCGTTGGAGAGCCGTAGTGGTCATTCCTCTCGTGGTGCACTTCAAAGGCGAGGCTATAACGGTACGGAGGGAGCGTTGGCACTGGATGACAGCCGAGATATGTTTTACTTCACCAACATCACTTTGGGAGGAGAACTATTCACAGTCCTGATTGACACGGGAAGGTGCGTCCGTTTGGCCTGTGTATACACCTCCGTTGATCTCCCTCCGTCCAGCGCTGACTTGTGGGTTAGTCCTGCAAATGGCTCTACGGTTCCTGGGAGTATTAGCACAGGGCAGAACACGAGCTTACATTACGCTGTAGGTTCCGACTCCGGTGAGTTTGATCTACTTCGAATGCTCCACGCCTCATAATTCAACTCGTAACCATTCTCATGTAGGACCTATCAAGACTGCTGAGTTGTCCTGGGCTGGGTACACAGTGCAGCATCAATCATACAGTGTGTCGCTTCAGTTTCTTGTGCCAAGCGCCTTGTCTCATGGTGACACAATTTTCAGTTGAAGTTTCTCCTGAAGATAACTATCTTCCGGTACCGGGACTCATTGGTCTCGGGCCCAATGCAGGCTCAAATATCTCGATTACGCTCAACAGTTCCGTTGGTTATGGTCCATTGGATAACATCTTCTTGCAGAACATCTCAGCTCCGCACTTCCTGACTTTTCTGCTCGGACGTATCGCTGGTGGGTGTTACCCGGGGAGCACCACATAGCTTCAGCTCAAATGTTGTCACTAGATTCCACCGAAAGTTTCCCTGGTGAGATGACAATCAGCGAGCTTCTTGTGGGCCATGAAGATGTGGAGAAGCAGACCAAGATTGATCTTGATCCGTCTGGGCAGCACTATCAATTTCTTGCTGAATCTGACAGCATACTCGCGAATGGCAAAGTCGTGACTGTGACCACGTCCGTTGAGAAAACGGAAAACAGGCACAGACCAACGTTTGTTCTGGACACCGGCTTCTCACTTAGCCAAGTCACCGCGTATGTCTGTGTCGTTTTGCTTTCACCTTCATCGGCTGATCATCATTGGCCACAGTGATGTTGCCGAGGCTTTCTACAGCGGCTATGATGGCGCTAGCTTCAATGAAACTGGCGAGGGACTCTGGTATGTTCCCTGCACAACTGAAGTCAACATCTCCTTTGTGTTTGGTGGCCAAGAGATTCCCATCCATCCACTAGACGCAACCATGTATGTCGTGTCCTACCTTAAGATCACAGATCTCACGTCCCATAAACAGGGACCCCATGACCACTGATAATTCTTCGGTTTTTGACGCTAACGGAACTCCGATCTGCTTCGGCTCCGTATGTTTCTAAATTTTGCTCTGTGGCTTGACCAACAACTTCTCGTTTAGTTCCAACCAATCTCCACCGGCACCGCAAACACATATGACATGATCCTTGGAATGTCTTTTTGTGAGTACTTGTTTCATCCATTACCACTTCATCAACAAGTCAACCCAGTGCGCAACGTCTACATGTACATCAACTACGGTGATTTTTTGGCGCATGGAAACGTAACGGTACCGCAAAGCTCGTCTTATGTCAAGTTCCTGGCCACCACCAATCACTTAGAAGGTCTGTCTGATTTCGTGTCCTGAATGATCATTGATTCATCCTGGACAGCGCACTCTGAATTTGTTGCTGTCCGTGGCACCGCCGCAAACGGTACTACCAATGCGACTCACAGCACTACGGACTTGTCTGGAGCAGCCAAACCCGACTCCAAGGATTCCAAACCTTGGTCATGGCACGGCCTCAGCCGTAGGACTATCATCATCATTGCGTCTGTCGGTGGTGCGGTCGTTCTTGCCGTCGTTGCCATCATAGCGATCTGCTGCACGAAGCGCCACAAGAAGGCAAAGACGGCAGCGTACCGCGCTGTTGTGGGGGAGGATACCGTGCCTCTCGTGTTTGACAGCAATCAGACTGGTATGGCCGAAGCAAAGGCGCCAGAGAGAGTTACTTTTTATGATCCTTACGCGCCTCGCCTGGGTCCTGCATGATTCAGTGTTTACGGGCTGACATTTCTTATGATTCACGGACAATGTGTTGCTCATATTATGTATTTGATTGTAACGCCTTCGGGCTGATTGAGATTGTTGGCCACTATTTTCCGTTCGTACGCTTGTCGACACCTGTAAACAGTCAAATTGAGGCTCGAGTAGTATGTAGTGGTCGGTGTCCCTCGGGCCCCTGGCCTCAGACGGAGGATATGGTCTAAGCGCCACTGTGAGAGTCAGCCTATGTAGAGGACAACGGAACATACGTCTTTGGATGATGAAATGAGTTATCGTCGAGTCCAACCCAGCATGAAGAATGGTGAACTAAACGATACGCCATGTGGTCCTTCTCAATTTCAGAGTGAGCTTGAATTGAAACGTGTTTGAGCTTAGAAATCAGCGAAGAGAGTATTTCCAGCGTTTGCTGAACCGCTGACAGATTGAGTAGTAAACGAGAAGGAAATGAACAATTCGTGGCGGTGCCGAGATGATTGTCTGCTTGGCATCAACTTGCCATGTGCGCTGCTTGACCTCCAATTTCCATCATTTTCGAATTTCAGCGTCCCAACCATGGCATCTTACGCGCGGGAAAATGCGGCCTCCATCATTGAATAGCGGCCCCAAGAGGTGCGCTTGCCAGGCTCACGCCAACGCGCCGAACTTCGCGGCTGAAAATCGTCAAAAAACAATGAAACGCGCCTCTAGAGCGCCGTGACTGGACCCATCCCGGCACGATATCGGTATGAATGCGAAAAGATCGTCTATGCATACCATCATTAACCTTCCGGAAAGTCTCTTACTCTGTCATCAAACACGCCAATCGTGCTTCGAGGAAGGGTTGAGAAAGGGCACGGACATCAGCGGATAAGGCGAATGATTCGGAGGCGCAGCTCGCCCCATCGTCGAGTATTTCGCGTTCAAGAGTGTGCATCTTCAAACATCTCAGAAAGTTGGGCTAACACGACATCTACAGATATCTTCCTGACTGAGTCACTGACTGCCATTGCTCCACATGCCCCTCGAGTTCACGTCGCGCATCCTCTTCCGTCGCCCATGTTGCCCGTTTTGCAATACCGTTCTCAGATTTGAAGCTGCGGGCATTATTTTGTTCAGGAAACACACTGTCTGAAGGTGAACAGCTTAGACGCTCTAGACGCTTTCTTCTCGACGTCCTCATACCTTTTCCCCCGAAGAGCCGAAGAAACCATGAAGATTATACATATAAACGGCTAAATTTGCGTGCATCAATATGCTGTTCCGCCAAAAAAAACTTGGGAACCTCGTAGGCGCTCCTCTTCTACTCATATCCTGGTCCATATTGAGGTGATACATACTAGACTAGCGAATCGTGGCCTCCATCAAAGCGTAGATCCGATGCCCTGAACGAAACAGCACACATACAAGCGCGCGCTCGTCTTCGATTGCAACACGAACCTCTTCATTTATATCGCAACGTGATGAATGTCGAAATTATGACGGATAAAGCGCATGGCAGGTCGCAGACATCCATCCCTGTACGCTCTCTGATAGTGTTCCCAGCATGCAATTTCAGCGAGAATGGAGCATGGACAGTCTCGCTGACAATTGAGACCTTGCGCGCGTGTGCTTAGAAGTCTTTGCGTCGCATCCAAGGGAGACTCGGAGCACACTGGGGCTTACGCACTGTGGAAAGTGATGTTCCTCGAGGTTCTAGCCCTTTGGTACCACAATTCAACATAGCATTCAAGTAGTTCCGGAGCTCCTGGAACCTTTGTCTAACCGATGTTCTTCTTGACATGGCGTGGAATTTTGAATGTATTGATGTTACAGGCTCGCGGTCCACCATTGAAAGGCTGAAATCTTTTTGAGGGCTGGTGCTCTTTCATGCCCTTCTTCTCTTTTCACTCATCCTCTGAAGACTTCTCAGAACAATCTCTCGCAGACGATGCGACTCACTTCAATTCTATCGCTCGTCCCTTTCCTCACGTTTTCTGATGCCCTACACGTCTCTTTACAGGGCCGTCGAGGGTTTCCCTCTCAAACGCGAGGCAACAGCAGTGTGGCGAAGACATTAACACTGGCCGACAGCAAGGACATGTCCTACTCCACAAACATCACATTGGGAGGGGAAGACTTCACTGTCAGCATCGACACAGGAAGGTGTGTACATTCGGCCTTTTCATACGACTCTGCTAAGTGACTTCTCCATAGTTCCGACCTGTGGGTCATTCCGCTCAATGGGTCTACGATTCCCGGGAGTGTTGACACTGGCCTGATTGGCGGTGTAACCTATGCTATCGGCGCTGTCTTTGGTAAGTCCGCATCCGTGAATGCTT
The DNA here is from genome assembly GCA_019915135.1 of Strobilurus pachycystidiatus. Taxonomy (NCBI): domain Eukaryota; kingdom Fungi; phylum Basidiomycota; class Agaricomycetes; order Agaricales; family Physalacriaceae; genus Strobilurus; species Strobilurus pachycystidiatus. The sequence goes on from JAHLMK010000001.1 coordinate 5,795,075, forward strand.
CATTCCGCACACTCCAATCTATCTGCGCTCATGCAGGACCCATCAAAACTGCCAAATTGGCCTGGGCTGGCTATACAATTGAGCGCCAGTCGTACAGTGCGTTCAGTCGTTTTCTTTCCGCCTGCTATGACAATGTTGACACAATTCCAGTCGAAGTTCCTGCTGACGACGTGCACGATCTGTCAAACGGCGGGAGTCAAGGTCTCGTTGGTCTCGGTCCCAACTCAGGCTCGCTCATTGCAGAGATCAACCTTGGAAGTCCTGTCGGCTATGGCCCGTTGGATAACATCTTTCGGCAGGACATAACCACCCCAAACATTCTAACCTTCCTTCTCGGACGCACTGCTGGTGAGTGTGCCCCGGAAGTCACCCGGACTTTCTCAACCTCGTTCGTCTTCCAGATCCCTCGAACATCTTCCCTGGCGACATGACTATTGGTGAGGTCCTCGAGGGCTACGATGATGTGGAGAAGCAGACCAAGCTTGATCTCGATGCATCTGCGTCGCATTATCAGTTTCTTGCTGACTCGGATAGCATCCTCGCAGACGGTCAAGTCGTGACGGTGTCCACGTCCGTAAGGAAAACGGAAGATAAGCAAAGACCAACGTTTGTTCTGGACACCGGATTCTCGTTGAGTCAGGTCACCGCGTATGTCTGTCGTTAGCTTACACGTCCACTGGCTGATCATCATTTATTTCAGCGATGTCAGTAAGGCTTTCTACAGTGGCTATGATGACGCACAACTAGTAGACACTGAAGTTGGCGAAGTGTGGGTCGTCCCTTGCACTACTGAAGTCAATATTTCCTTCGTGTTCGGAGGACAGGTTATCCCAATCCATCCACTAGACGCCACCATGTATGTCGCGTTGTCCCTCGGCATCACGAACCTAATCCGATAATTAGTGACCCTGCCCTCCTTGGCGTCAGTGGCCCGACCACTGACGAAGACGGAACTCCATATTGTTTTGGTTCGGTACGTTTCAAAGATTTGCTGTGGGCCTACCAGTCTGAGTAACTTATCGAATAGTTTCAACCGATTGCCACCAACACTGAAGATATGTATGACATGATCCTCGGAATGTCTTTCTGTGGGTACATATAGCCTCCGTGAATCGTCTCATTGACAACCATGCAGTGCGTAATGTGTACATGTACATCAACTACGGCAGTTTCGAGGCGCGAGGGAACACCACAGTAAAGAGAGATCCGCCTTATGTCAAGTTGTTGGCTACTACCACCGATCCCGGGAAAGGTTCGTCTGATATTTCGTTCCGTGGATAGTAGCTCATCCAATCTGCACAGCGCACTCCGAATTCGTTGCTGTTCGTGGCCTCGCAGGCAGCAGTCATGCCACGTCGGATCTGTCCGAAGCGAGCGACTCCGACGAGTCTCATTCCCGGTCATGGCACGGTCTCGGTCGTACCGCCGTCATCGTCATCGCATCTGTCAGCGGCGCGGCTCTTCTGGCCCTCATTGCCCTCGTAGTTCTTTGCTGCACTGAGCGACGCAAGCAGGCGAAGACCGCAACATATCGTGTTGTCGTGGCGGAAGATTCGGAGATTTCTGTATTTGGCAGCAAGCAGTACGACACAGAGGCGAAGGAGGGTGAGAGAGATCCCTTATACGATCCGTACGCGCCACGTTTGAGCTTTGCATGAAATTACGAAGTTGCCATTGTATTTTCTATCATGGACAATCTGTCGAAAACAGGAATATCTGGGTTGAATCGGTACTACGATCTTTCGTGGTATTTGCTGAACTGTCATCGTGTTGTTGCTACTGGGGCTCTAGTATGGACTAGTTGGTACCTGTACCCAGCGAGTCAACTCGGTTGACTCTGCCCTGACTCTGGCTATGAAGAGAGACTAGGGGCCGTCGGCAGTTGCCATATTTGGGTTGAAACGTCAGCAAGTTTGCTCTCCTCCCCTTCCACCTTGAACTACGTACCAAGATTGTGTCGTTGGCTTGCTGTTGTGGAGAAATAGTTGGTGCCAGTGCGTCCTCCGTTCTGTCATATGGCACATTCATCGACGAATTGGATCGACAGCATCAATATACCGAACATGATTCCTCACTGTCACGATGTCCCTTGCTCGTACTACGGACTTTCCCATGCCATTTTGTCTCCTTTCAACCGCCTCTTGAATACAAACGATGCACCAAACGACGAGGAGACGGCCAAGGTCCATGCGTACTGCTCGTACATCGAGACGCGCCAAGAAACATTGCTCGCGCGCTTGAAGGAGCTCGATCGTGAGCACGCCGCGATTGAACGTGAACTGGAAAACATCCGTTCCAAGTACGCCCCAGAGGCGCACAAATTGATCCTATCCCCTGTTCGTCGGATGCCCCCCGAACTCCTGCATGACATCTTCCGCAACTGCATGCCGAGGATGCCCGTGATGAGCAGCGATGAAGCGCCGATTGTGTATACTCGTGTCTGCAAGCGATGGCGAACGATCAGCCTGCAGATGCCCGAGCTTTGGTCCAGCCTCCATCTCGTCATCCCACGTCCCATCCCATTTCCCGACTCTCAGCCCGAGTTACTTTCTCGTCTGTCGTCCGGTGTAGAAGAGTGGTTTAGTCGGGCCAGTGACCTACCGATCACACTGCACATTGTCTGCACCGAGAAACGGCGGGAGGATGACGCGTACGCCCGGCATATCATTTCCTGGGTCCTCTTGAAATACGGTCTGCGGTTCAAAGCGTTGAGGCTCCATATACCCTCTTTCTTGATGGACTGTTTCTTTGAACTACCCTACCAGAACCTTCCATGGCTTGCAACACTTGTCATGAATGCGTCAGACTGGGCCCCTCCGTCTGCTACGTCCACATTCACCGCCATCCGTTCCCTACCCTCTCTTCGAAGAGTCTCTTTGTCGGGGTATTGCTCATACCTTCACACCCAGATCCCTCTTTCACAGTTGACAAATCTGGGACTGATATCTGACGGCGCAGCGGTTTTATCCTTGCTGGGTCAGTGTGAGCATTTGGAGGAATGCAACATTCTGGTTCCTCCAGAGGCATTCAACGTGCCAGCGGCGCCTGTGGCTAGCATTGTCTCTTTGCCCTGTCTTAAGAAATTGAGGATATCGGCCATTCCGTTCGAGCTTACTATGGGGATCATAGGCCCGGGGTTCAGTCTCCCAGAGTTCTTTGAACATGTAAATGCTCCCGCTCTTGAAATCCTGGAGATCGCCACCTCGCCGACGCAAGAGTACTTCCCGTCCGATCATGCCATTCTGTCCCTGCGAGAGTTTCTCCGCAGGTGCACGCCTCCAATACGGGTCTTGATATTCGATCGTGGGTTTCCGCGCTCAATTGACCCTCATAACTTCGCGGCATGTTTGGAGCTTACGCCGCAGCTGAGAAAGCTTACTATCAAGCAGGAGAAAATACTACCTTGGGAGCGGATCGGCGAGACTCATGGCTTTGCGAACGTCTCCGTGGCTCTTCTGGATGCTCTCACTGTCGGCCGCAATCCTGTCACCACCTCCTGTCCACTCCTCGAGGTTTTGGAGCTTCACGACTCTTACGAGTTTCCTATGGAATCTCTGGAGGCGGCCATAGCGTCGAGGGAAACGGCACGGCCAGATTCGATCTGCGTTGCCCTCAAGGAGGTCCGTTACACGACGTATCGTGAAATCCCTGGCGACTTTTCCCTGAGATTTGCATGTTTCAAAGTCCTCCGCGAGGCGATGTTGAGTAATAGTAAACCCTTCCGTAGAGACTTCCTGAGTGAATGTTTTCTTTCATAGTGATAGACAAGTAGATACATATGTCATGTTCTTCAAGTGTCTCCGTCATTCAACAAACCGTACTTCACTGGCAAGGAATCCAGTCTTGCCCATTCCATATCTTCAACATGCATGACGTCTCTAGCTCCGTACACATTGACAGTTCGTGATGTGAAGGACACGGCATATCGCCATGCCATTCAGTCTCTTGCCCGCTCATGAATTCGCGCAGCAAACGGATTTATCTCAGTGCTACGGCGAATGACGCCCAAGTGAACAGTCAAAGTACGAGGGCCATCGGCAAAAGCCGGCGCGCAATACCTTAGTGACTGGCCCAGGCGTTAGCCGTGACACACTTTACTCCTCGCTGTACCGTCATCCCGCTCGTCGTAGCCGTCGTCGCAACCGACTATGGCGCAATGGGGCCAGCCTGGAATGCAATACCCGATGCAGACCGGCTTCCAACCACAACAGCAAAACCCGCAATTCCAGCAACAAAACCCGCAATTCCAACAGCAACAATTCCAGCAGCAGCCTGGTTCGCAGTTCCAGGGCGGGATCTTGCCGCAGCGGACGGGGTTTCCGCAACAGCAGGGCATGGGTATGGGCATGGGCATGCAACCCCAGCAGACGGGCTTTCCGGGGCAGGGCATGATGCAAGCGCAGCCGACGGGATTTCCTGGGATGGGGATGCGCGCTCCGCCGCCCGTGCCGCCTCTGCCCACGCAGTACCAGAACCAGAACTCGGGCAGCGGCTTCCTTAATCCCCAGCAGCAACAGCCGAACCGATTTCTCAGCCCGTCGCCTGGGCTCGGCGGTCCAGGACTCTCCTCCCAGCCGACGGGCTTCGCTGCGCGGCCGCTCGTCCCGCAGATGACGGGCTTCATCGACCCGAAGCTGCAGATGATGTCGAGCACGTTTATGCCCATGAACACGAGCATGCCGTATAGCGCTGCGGGGGCGCCCCAACTGCCGTCGCAGCAGCTGCAGGGCGGGATGAACCTGCAGCAGTCCTTCATCGCGCACAACCAGGAGGTTAAAGGTACTGCGGCGCCGAAGGTGCCTTGGGCGCTGTCGAAGGGGGAGAAAAAGAGCTATGACCAGATCTTCCGCGCTTGGGACACGAGCAACTCTGGCTTTATCAATGGAAAGACTGCGTTGGAGGTGTTTGGGCAGAGTGGGCTTGGGCAGGACGATTTGGCGCGTATATGGTGTGTTGAGAGTGTCTGTGCGCTGTAATCTTTGCTTACATCGCTGCAGGACACTGGCTGATGTGGACGATCGCGGGATGCTGAACCTGGCAGAGTTCCATGTCGCGATGGGTCTTATTTATCGCAGTATGTTCGATCCTCAGACTTGATTGCGTTCATCTCTGATTACCTATCTCTAGAACTTAACGGCAACGACATCCCCGATACACTGCCTCCCGAGCTAGTCCCACCATCTGCACGCGATCTGGACAGCTCCGTCAACTTCCTCAAAGACGTGCTCAAAAATGAAACGTCGCGATCGCGTTCACCATCGAGTGTGGACGCTCCCATCTCTCGCTTGAAGGATCGGTCTTTCCATAGCAACGGCTCTGGCATTGGGACAGGACGAGATGCTACGATTTACAAGCACGAAGACTCGCCACCACCAGGCGGTGTCTATCAGCCTCGTAAGCGCCACGTTGACCGAGATCAGGTCCGGTCAAGGAACGACGTTGGACCCTCTGCCGATTTAGCGGACATGAAGAACATGCTCGCGAACACCGCGCATATGCTGGACCGCAGCGCAGAGGAGGAGATGTCTAAGACGGCCGAGGACGAGGCTTTGGAGCGCGAGATGGAGGATTTGCGGTACCGTGTTAAACGGGTTACAGAGGATTTGGACTATGTGTCGCGTGGCCCGAGGACGCTGTCGAAGGACGAGGAGCGGCGGAAGCTGGAGAGACAGTTGTTGTCTTTGACGCATGAGAAGGTGCCTGAGCTTGAACGAAAGATCAAGGCGAGGGAGGAGAGAAAGGAGCGCGAAAAGAGACAGTGGGCGAGAGATCGCGATCGCAACAATGACAGACATGGACGATATGATGATAGGGATGACCGGTATGGGTCGCCGCGCTATGATGACCGAGACCGCGACCGTCCGTATTCTCGTGGTGGGTACAGGGATAGGGATTATGATGATGACTATGGTCGTCGGTCTCCTGCACCACCACGAGACCGGGATAGAGAGTACGATCGCGACAGGGACAGGGATTACGAACGCGACCGGGATAGGGATAGGTATGAGCGCGACCGCCCTCGCAGTCCTCCTGCCACTCGCTCTCCTCCTCCTGCTCCACCTTCGGCACCACCTGCGACCGCCATCAGTGCGCCTCCGCCTGCTCCTCGTCCACCGTCCACACCTGCACCTGGCAAGAGCATGGCTCAGATGACGAAGGAAGAGCGTGCAGCTGAGGTTCAGCGCCGTATCGAGGCGCGCAAAGCTGCTTTGGGAATCATTGCTACGCCTTCTCAGACTCCGGTCGATACATCTGTCGAGGATCGGTTGCAGCAGGAGAAGAAAGAGGCTGAGGAGAAGGCGAGGATTGCGGAGAAAGAAGCGGAAGAGAGGGAGGCTCAGAGGAGGGAGAGGTTGGAGCGAGAGAAGGCGCTCAAAGAGGGCTCTACGCCACCAGCTGCCGCTCCGACTCCGCCGGCTCCAAAAGCGACACCTCTGCCGCCGCCAACACGTGGAAAGGCTGCGCCGCCGCCGCCGAAGCCGAGGGGCGTGCCGAAGTCGGCTCCCGCTCCCGCCGCTCCCAAGCCACCGCCGGCACCGACACCGGCTGCACCTGAAGTCGATCCCGAAGAGGAGGCGTTCCGCGCACGTCAGGAAAACATACGTAAGCAGCGCGAGGCGAGGGAGGAGGCGTTGAGGAAGATGGAGGAGGAGGCGAGGTTGGAGGAGGAGGCGTACCAGGCGAAGATGCAGGCGCTGAGGAATAGGGCGACAACGCCCAAGCCTCCGCCGGAGGTTGCCCCCCCTCCCCCTGTGGTGGTGTCTCCTCCCCTTCCTCCTCCTGCTCCCCCCGCTCCCACTTCTCCCCCGGCGTCTTCACCCCCCGAGCAAAAGTCGAGCACCAATCCGTTCAGTCGGCTGATCAAGGGAGGAGGTGCTGCTGCCGCTGTTTCGCCACCTGCGGCTTCTCCTGCTGCGACGAACCCATGGGGCAAGCCCGCCGCCCCGCCCGCTTTGGTCACCTCTCCCGCCCCTCCCCGCGCGCCGTCCCGTACATCCACCACGACGCCCGTACCCGTCAAGTCTCCATACCAGACTGCGCCTGATGCTGATGAGGAGGACTGGGATGTGATCAAGGAGAACGAGGATGACGAGGATAGTAGTGATGATGAGGTTGGTGGGAATAGGGCGCAGAGGCTGGATATTGCGAATAAGCTGTTCAAGGGCTTGCTGCCATCATCGCCGTCGACGCCTCCGCCTGCGCCTACACCTCCGCCTGCGCCACGAGCGCCGCCACCGCCAGCTGCTCCCGCTGCACCTCCGCCGCCACCAGGTGGTCCCGCCGCTTCACCGCCAGCACCGGCAGCAGCTGCTGCGCCTGGTGACCGCAATGCGCTTCTTTCGGCTATCCAAGGAGGAGCACGTTTGCGCAAGACTACCACGGTCGATAAGAGTGGTCCTGGTCTGTCTGGGAAGGTTTTAGGCGACGTTGCGCCGCCTGCGCATATATCTGTTGTGCCGCGTGAGCACACGCCGCCGCCGACTCGTCCCGTACCGCCTTCGATGCAAGAAGAAACGCCGTCGAATGCGAGCAGTTACAGGCAGTCGGTTGATTGGTATGCTGGGTTGGCGTCTGAGGGTGGTAGTGTTGGTGGTGGTCTTGAGAGGATGCCGTCCATGCGTGAGGATGAGGAGGATGAGCCTGCACCGGCGCCTGTCCCAGATATCCAAGTGCAGGAGGCACCGGATCCGTTGGCGGATATTGATAGGTCGACTGGTGAGGGTCTTTTTTTCCGTTGTGAGGAAATCGTGTCACTGATTGGGCGTTTTGAAGAGATTCGAGTGAGGTCTTTGTACGCTTATGAGGGCGATGGGCCAGATGATCTGAGTGAGTCAACCTTCTTGGTTCATGTTGCGTCTGACTGACATTGTGAAGGCTTCGCACCGGATGTCATCATCAAAGCGAACCCGTCGAAGACTGGAGGTGATTGGTGGTACGGAACACTCGTTGCCTCTGGAAGCTCTGGAACGTTCCCAAAAACCTTTGTGGAACCTTTGAAGAATGGTACGCGCAAATCTTTCATTTTCGTTTGAGAACATTTCCTTATTTCCATCAACAGTCAAAGCCAAAGCGCTTTATACTTACGAAGGCGGTTCTGCCGAAGAACTCAGCTTCACCGAAGGCGACACGATTACTATCATCGACGACAGCGAACCGGAGTGGTGGAAGGCGGAGCGAGGGGGTGTTGTGTTCATTGTGCCCGCTGCGTATCTAGAGGTCGAGGGTTAGTCATCTCCACCTTCCCACCCAGTTCCTCTCTGTTTACCGAATGTTGGCAAACAGGCTGAAATATTTTTTTCTCTTTTCTTTTTACATGTACTCCCCCCCTGCAATCAATTTAATCATACGGATTGGATTCAATGAAGACCAAGACCGGACACGCTTACACACGCCGAAGGAAAGTTACATCCAGACCCAGGTGGATGCTTCTTTGGATGTTCCCACCACGACCACGACCACGAACGATGGCAAGACTTTGGAGGTAGAGGTAAACGTTGATGGTGCAGATAGCGACACTGATTCCGATTCCGATGATTCGAACTACATGTCGTTCGATGAGGACAGCGATATCGAGGATGCCTACCCGGAGACGAAAGCCGAGCGTGAAGCCCGAGAGCACGAACGGCAGCTGGTACTTCAGGCCGCTGGCCTCATTCTCAAACAGGATGCCAAACCACCCCCGAGACCGGCTCGCAAACGCCGGCCGCCGCCCTTGGCTCCCCAAAGGGTGTCTGTGGCGTCCACTGGCTCTACGTCTTCCTTGAGCAAAGAGCTCCCACCACCACCACCACCACCAGTCGACCCCGATCCGGCAGAGCACCTGAACGATGCGTTCGATCGCTACGAGGCGTTCCGGAGTGCGCATGTGAACTCTAACAGACTCTCTGTTGCGTCCGTAGATTCTGCGCCGCCGATGTCGCCGTCACCGTCTATGATATCTCAGACCCAGGCCACGTCGAAGGACGGGGACAGCCGGGCCTACTCTGGTTTCCTCCACTTCCTCGGGCGCGGCAAGGACCCTGTGGAGAGTGAGCGTAAGAGTACGACGAGTACTCTGACGATCTCTGCGCCGATATTGAACAATCCCCCGGATATGGCGGGTGGAGAGAGTATTCAGAGGAGCGGTAGTCCGGCGTTTGGGAGTGTGCGTGTTTTCTTGGCTTGTTGAGTTGCCGTGCTGATCAGCGCTATGTAGTCTTGGGCGAGTTTGGTGGACAAGACGGCGCTGGAGGGGATCCCGACTTCGGAGAGGAAGAGGCAAGAGGTGCGTGGCAGGCTTCTTGATATGCGAAGCCTTAGCTGATGTCTTCTTGCAGGCAATCTTCGAGCTCATCGCGACCGAGGTCGCATACGTGCACGACCTCCAGCTCATCGTCGAGCACTTCTACTCCAGCATGCTACCCCTCCTCGACACCAAAGCCATCACAGTCATCTTCGCCAACGTCGAAGACATCCTCATCACCAACACAGTGGGTCACCTTCTCTTCTTCGGTGCCTGTTTCATGCTCATGTTCCCAGACGTTTATGAGCGCGCTGGAAGAGCGCCAGAAGGACTGCAGACTCTATATTGACCAGATTGGGGACATCGTGCAGAGTCATATGAGCAACATGGCTGTGTACATGGAGTATTGTGTCAACCAGGCGACGGCGATCAAGGTGCTGCAATCCTTGCGGGATTCGAAGCCTGAGCTGGCGGCGCACCTGCAGGTGAGAGCACCTTTTCAATTCAGTTGGTTCACCGGGGAGAGCTTACTATCATTGATCGAACAGAAACTTCGGGACGACCCAGCAGCGAGAAGCCTCGATCTGTCGAGCTACCTCCTCATTCCCATGCAGCGGATAACGCGCTATCCCCTCCTTATCAAGCAGATTGTGCACTATACGGAGCCGGGGGCGGAGCATGACGCCATGGCCACGTCTGTCGACGTCGCGGAGCGCATTTTGGCGCATATCAACGAGACGATCCGGGAGCAGGAGGGGCACGAGGTCCTGCGCACGATCTCGCAGCACCTCTGGATCGGGCAGGGGCGGCTGGACTTGACGGCGCCGACGCGGCATATGGGGCAGCGCAAGCTGCTGAAGGACGGCATTCTGAGCAAGGCGAAGAGCGGGCGGCGGCTGCATGCGTTCTTGTGCAGCGACATACTGGTGCTGACGGATGCGACGGCGAAGAACCTCTACAGGATGCCCATAAGTCTGGCGGAGGCGCAGGTGAAGGAGAGTCACGATGATGTTGGGTTCCAGGTGTCGTTGCCGTATCCCAGGGGCGGGGAGGCGGTGTCGCTGAAGGCGTCCTCGGCGAAGGATCGTCAGGTGTGGCTACGCGCTATCGATAGTGCAGGCCGGAGGTGTCGCGAGGCTGAAAAGCGCGCTGCACGAAGGAGCCAGACGCGTGCATTTTAGTTATATCTAGCTTTGGGATTGACATTTCTTGGATCAACATATTATATCTTACCACTGTATGTACTGTACCACCAAACGTAAGTGCGTCTTGCTAATGCGATTTTCTAAGGTTGGGTTGTTAGAGGTGGTTTAAGCTAATTACCGCCCGTACTAAGTCACTGCACGCAAAGAGCAGTGAGCCTAGCATCATACCTTCAACGCTATACGGACCGTCGACGCTAGTCATTTGGGACAACCCCTTTGGAACAGGTGACACATCTTGTCGTAGATTTGAAGACCTCGGAACACGGACTGAGAAAATAGTAACATACTATATTTCGAGTTTCTGTGTATTGTCTACCACCTTGACCAACGATTCCAACGATCCCGCCAGTCTCTTTCGTAATCCAGGTCGTTCTCATAGAGACTCACGTGATGAACTTCCACACAACATGTGAACCTCTTGGAAAAGTCGTCAGGAAGCTCACGATACGTGGTGAAGTAGACCTCCTTCAGGGGAACGCAGTCTAAATCTAGCTGTGCCGTTTCCCTCGACAGTAGCATCGCCTCCAGAGACTCCAGAGGAAATTCGTAAGAGTCGTGGAGCCGCAGAACCTCGAGGAGTGGACAAGTCTTGGTTCCCGGATTGCGGCTCACGGTGAGAGCATCCAGAAGGGCGAAGGAAGCGTTCGCAAAACCATGAGTTTCGCCGATACGCTTCCAGGGCATGTCCCCCGTATCGATAGTGAGCTTTCTCAACTGTGGCGCAAACTCTAAACATGTCGCGAGGGAAAGAGGGTCGATTGTGCGCGGAAACCCAGGCTCGATTTCCAACACCTGTAATGGAGGAGTGCACCTGCGGAGGAACTCTCGCAGGCACGTCATGGCAAGATCGGTGGGGAAGTCGATCAACCTTGAGGGGATGATTATGAGGTCTTCAAGAACGGGAGCGTTCACGTGGTCAAAAAAATCGGGAAGAGTGAGAATCCCTGTATCCACAGTATCGGGTCTACATTCGGGGGCGGAGATCATTAGTTTTTTTAGGGAGGGCAAACATACAACGCCAGTCACAGACGCCGGCTCGGAGAATGTCGTTGGATTAGCAGAAGCAAGTCGACATTCCTCCAAATTTTGGCACTGGCCCAATAGGGGTATGACCGCTGCGCCGTATTCCAGATCCAGGTATGTCAACTGTGGGAGAGGAATTTGCGGGTGAAGGTCCGAGAAATACTTCGGCAGAGTCACTCTTCGGAGAGAGGGCAGAGAAGAGATGACGGCAAATGTGGGCGTCGCGGACGGATAAGCGCGATTTGACACCTCTATCTCAAGTGATGAAAGTAGTGGAAGATTTTGAACGGGGACATCAAGGAAACAATCCATCAAAAAAGACGGTATGTTGATCTTCAGGTCTCTTGTACGCGGACCATACTTGGGAAGGAGCCAGCAAAGGAAACCCCGGGCGTATGCGTCGTCCTGCCATCGCATCTCGCTGCAGACAATATGCAGTTTTATCGGTAGATCCCTGGCACGATTGAACCATTCTTCCACGCCCCATGACAAATGATACAACAATTCGGGTTGAGAGTCGTGGTATGGGATAGGTCGTGGGATGACGAGATGGAGGTTGGACCAAAGCTCGGGCATCCGCAGGCTGATCGTGCGCCATCGCCTGCAGACTCGACCGTACACGATCGGTGCTTCTGTACGGCGCATGATGGGCATCTTTGGTGAGCATGTGTAGAAGATCTCATGCAAGATTTCGGGAGGCATTCGGCGTAGTGGGGATAGGATGGATTTATGCGCCTCTGGGGCGTACTTGGACCGGATGTCATCTAATTCGCGTACAATCGCGGCGCGCTCACGATCGAGCTCCTGCAGGCGGGCTTGCAGGGCCTCTTGGCGTGTCTCGATGTACGAGCAATACGTATTGACACTAGCCATTTCCTCGTCGTTTGGAACGTCATTTGTGCACAGTAAGCGGTTGAAGGGCGACACAATCGCATGGGAGAGTCCATAGTACGAGCAGGGGACGTCGTGACAGCAGGGAATCATCTTCGATAAACAAAATGTATTGGCTTTTGGTAGATCAGTCGATAAGGGCAACACAGTATAAATGAGAAGGCGCACCAGCTTCTTTCCACGAGCGATACTAGCTAAAGGGGGATCGGGACTCGACAGCTCGGTGACGGGGAAGAGTGAAGCAAGTTTGTGGCAGTGCCGTATGTTTGATTCAGGACAAACGGCCCCGGCTTGCCCTTGTGGATCGGAGTGGGTCCGCACTTCTTCCTCCCAACTATGCTATTCTTGTCCCATTCTGTGTGTTCCGCTGGTCGATGCCCTACAATGCCAAAATGACGCGCTCAAAAACGCGCTCGCCGCCGCTTGCCCGTCCTACGGTGACGGTACCGTGTGAATGACGTCCGTAGTGGGGAGTGGGGGCGGCCTAGCTATCGGAGCCTCAACTGCGAAGCCCTGAAGCTACCTGAAAAAGAGGGAAGGTGAGGGAGTTTGAGATTTCCCGCGTAGGATGCTGAGAGGGAATCATTGTACGTAGACTACTCCCAGATGTAACGCGACTTGTCATTACAAGCTCAAAGCGCGTGAACAGCCAATTTTTCGCGATACAAAAAGAGCATAGAGCTTGTAGGAAGTGGGAACGGAGGATCATTCACGCCATCAACTTGAGGTCGGCAGGAGCCGCAACTTTGCCTGAATGATAAATCAATCACCTTCTCTCTCTGCTGAGTATTGCTTCAGGCAGATGTTCAAAGAGAAACAAACATGTCTCAATCTCTATGCCTGACGTACACTCATAGCGCCTGTGCCTCAAATGGTGTGCGCCACAACCTAATTGGCTGCGGACATCATGGCGTATCTGGACGGAGTGCGACCGAATCCAGGTCTTACAATCAGGAATACATACATTCAACACGTAATTGTCCGTAAATAGAAAAATGTTAGCTTGGTGAATTATGCAGTACCCAAGCGAGGCGTGTAAGGATCATAGAAGGGAACTTTCTCTGGCGCCTTTGCTTCGGTCATATAAGCCGGGTTGCTGTCAAAGACGAGGGGCACGGAGGTCTCCGCCACGACAGCGCGGTACGCTGCCGTTTTCGTCTGAATGCGTCGCTTCGTGCAGCAGATCGCTCTGAGGGCCACGAGGACAAGAACGACCGCGCCACCAACAGACGCAATAATGATCACGGTCCTACGGCAGAGGCCGTGCCATGACCAGGGTTTGAAGTCTTTGGAGTCGGATTCGGCTGCTTCAAGTTCAGACTTCAAGGTCGTAGTGGCGTGACTCGCGTTGATGCCGCTCGCGGTACCACGGACAGCGACGAATTCAGAGTGCGCTGCTCATGATGTATCAATGATTTACCATGAAACGAACTTGAACAAACCTTCTCCAGAAGCAGTGGTGGCGAGAAACTGGACATAGGGCGAGCTTTTCGGTACCGTGACGTTTACATGTGTCATGGTATACTTGAAAGGATGCTTCCCAAACACAACAGCCATTTCCTCCTTTGTTTCAAAGCACGGATCAATAGGCGTTGAAGTTATACATACGTGTTTGTGTTCTTGAGCGCTATTCCCCGATCAGAAGAAGTGGACGGCTTGTGGAAAAGCTGTATGCGTGGCTGTGGTGGCATTGTCCACCTTGTCAGCCGTACATTCATGAACCATTGAGGAGCAGATTGAAGCCTTGTTGCCAGGCTGACGATTGGAGAGCGTGCGGAGACTTGAGACCCGAGAGGAAGTAGTGGTTCCAGAATTGGAGACGTCACTGATGAGCCCGTGGCAGTGCTGCAGTGCTGGTTTGCTTGTCATTGTGGGTCCCACATCAATTTACATCACGTCTGGTCTTCTACGCACGCGCACAACACAGGCACAACAGGTGGACTTCCTCAAGATGTCCTCCGAAAGTGGCGGACAGCAAGCATGACAGCTCGCGGCTTAAGACGCGTCTTCATTTTGTCCGCATACGTCCGTCATTATCAACATTTGAGTTTGGACTTGATATCTACGTAGGTGTCGACATATGAGCAGGTTGTGAAGTATCAAGGTAAGGCTTCTATACTATACCAAGCCTTTCTGATGGAATCGCTTGACTACCGACTTAGAATACATGGAAGTTCGTCGGGACTTTGGAGTCACAGTCCTTTCAGATAGCGAGGATTCTCCCATTCAATCTGAAATCTGCTACTGCTTGAACTTCTGAGATACGGTACGCCATAGAGTTAATAAGTTGAAATTATCCAAATCTCCTGGCCGTTGTATGTGCTTCGTTTGTCATTCAACGAAGTAGACCATCAGTGTGGTCAAATGTTTCCCTGCTGGTTGGCCGTTGAATCCAGAAGTACCACCTGGAATTTTGCTGGCATAACTTCGGTGAAGTGTTTCTCACACATCAGAAATGATGTGTGGCGCAAGCCCCCCCTACTTCTTGGGGATCCGCAAGGGAATTCGATTTCACGTCACTAGTAGCCCTGCTCCTTTGAAGCAGCGCTGCAGACTTATAACTGCGGATTAGTCGGACTTGCACCCTACTACATACTCACGTCAATGCTTGTGTATAAAGCGTGATGAGTGGTGACTACAGTACAGTGCGAAATAGCTATTTGTCCGGGTAGTCTACCACTACTACATTGTCCACAAGGGTTCTCAAGAGCATTGAACTAACTGGAAGGATGTCCTGACATCGAATAAACTCAACCTGGTTGAGTGGTAGTCCTATCTCCCGCCGACGGTTGACGCAAGCAATAACCGGAAGCATCCACCTCTCTCCAAAACGCGGCCAGGTGTCCTTCGGCTTCCCAAAAGACAAGGTACGAAACTTCAGCCACACCGGGTTATTGGACTCACAGAGCACCTGTAAGAGGGCCGCGATCTCATTGCAGGACACTCTGAGCGTTTCGACAGTATCGAGGGACAAAAACACGTCCTTCAACGCGTGTGCCGCCACATCGAACAGTATGTTGGTGTCCAGTTCCAATATCGTGATCTGGTGGGGTCGCACGCGCTCAAACGCTTGTCTCTGGGGGGAGGTGAGAAGGATAACCGATGTTCGCTTAGCGTACAGGCTCATCGTGTGGTCATCCGACCATGTTTCGTCGCGCGGAGAGTCCAAGTGAATTGAGTTACGGGAGACTCTGAGCGTGCTGATGTGGACGCCGGGTATGTACGGGCAGCTGATGGGAAAAAGGAGGAAAAGGTCGGGATAGGTGGCGTTGATGAGAAGCCGGGAGCTGTGCGGAAGCTGCACGTTACTGAGTATCCTGCCAATAATGTCGGGGTCCCCTTGGAACGTGATCTCCTGCAAGGCGTCTATCGGCTCTGGCGTCGGTGAAATTATATCATCGATTGGCTGAATGTCATCGAGATGGATATGCGACAAGCGCGGAGAGCCTTTTATTATGCCAATCAGGTCGGATACTGACGGGCAGAGGTCGGGAGTGAGGCTCTCCAACGCAAGGTACGTCAGGTCCCTACATGACGCCCAGTCGACTGCCACCCCACGTAGTGACAAGTGATGGACTGATGGAAAGGAAACACTCAGAGCACAGCTCAGAGAGACGGGAGGAATGCGAAGGGACAGGTGCGTGAGACTCTCCAGCTCGGGTCCAATGGAATGGAAGAAGGTGACCATGTCGCTGGGGAATAGGTACACGTCGATCGACTGGAGGCGTTTAGCATGGTCATGAAAACTCTCCGTGAAATGCCTGGACGGGGAAAGGCAAATGATAGATAGGGGGACGCGTTGACAGCGCGCCAGGAATTCGCGAGCATAGTCGGCATCGCCAAGGTCGATATAACGCCAGAGCCGAGGCGTCGCGAGCGCAAGGGACCTCCATAGCCGACATACTTGTGTCCAGGCTAGGCGGTGTCGGAGTCTGGGCTGGGTGTACACAGCGGCAGTGACACAGTCGTCGAAAATGATTTCCATTATCTCTGGTGGGAGTGTGGCGATAGGTGTCAAAGCATTCACCTCGCTGCGAACGAACGAGAGGGACTCCAAGAGCAGCTCCTCTTGCTCTGCAAGAACCAGTCGTCGGTGACATTGTAGCTTGGCATCCCAGTATGTCTCCTGGGGTATTTTGTTAGTTCGTTGGAGATATGGAGAGACGGCGTGCAACTCCACCATTTGACTGAGGAAGCGGAAGGAGGGCCAGAGGAACTGATGATAGAGTTCGTCCTAGCGATGGGCAGCTTTATATCAATCACTGATAGTCGCCGTTCTATCCGTAAAGGCGTCTTTCCGCCGTCAGGACTTAAAGAAGCGCCGCTGGGAATCCGTGTTGAAACAGAGCTTGGGAAAAGACACCATCGGAAGATATGCCAGGTTATGCCCCTGTGTGATGGGATCCAGGTATGCAGGTCACAGTGGCGAGCCACGTTCCCGCCAGGTACATACGAGGATACAACCGCCGCAACTTGCACTGCCGGTTTGTTTTACGACAAGTTACGACATTGACAACACTGCAATCTCTATAGATCTCCCAATAGCCGGATCTGTTCCGCCGTGAGAGTAGCAGAAGCAGGTGAGACAAATGATGGCACACGACGCTAGCAGTCGCTGGCTGAGCGCTGAGCGTTCAAGGTCGAGAAGGTTTCTTGACAAGTGTTGTTGAGATCAGTGCTCACTTCGGCAACACGTTCCCACGATGCTCTTTTCAGCCTTCCGTCACTCAGATTTTGACATGTTGAATTCATTATAGTCAATGATAATCTATGCAACAGATTATAAGCGGACTCCTAGAATATAGCCGATCGACAGCTGAAGGATTCTGGGACTTGACTGCTCTGGGGTAGCCGACACCAAGTGGCCGAGGCAATGTTCTCCTATGTTCTCTTGGGAAACAACTTGACATCGACACGCTGACGAATTCGGACCCCAAGGCAACCCCAAAGCGGATCAAAGTCCGGCTACAATTCAGTGCCTCGGAGCGTCGTACCAGCGGAGGCATCACTATGCCGCTGGGGACCTCTGGGGACTCGGAGACACGGTACTCGACGGAAATCCTTCGAACGGTGGTAGTGACTCTTTGCTCTGTGCTATTCGAACATGATGCCGGACTTGATACCCATCTTCCCCGCTCGGCGCTCGTCTTGCAGTGTATCCATCATCGCACAGGGTTGGCCACGAGTATTGCAGATCCCCGCCCGGTCTCGTCGGACGTCATAACCGAAGTACTTGCTACACCAGGCAGTGTCAGTCAGTATGAGCCGCCCAAAACAGCGCCACTATAACGCTTGTATGGAAGTGCTCTCTGTACGCTCTGACCACCCACATTTTGACTCCATCTGCAAAGATGAACTTGCGGCCCGACATGTCCAACGACACCGGAGACCTCGTCTCCGGATCTCTCATTCGGGGATTATCACCTTTTATCATACGAGCCTGCATGATGTGAAAATGGTTCTTAGCAGCATGGCTCTCATCGCGCAGTCCGGTGGTTGCGGTCACGCCGCTCTTGAGTTGACGCTTGGGGTGTTCGGTATGTGGTAACGCGACCACGATTGGCGTACCAGATCTTCCATGAAGACTGTCGTGATTCCGGAAAGCGCATGCGCCAAGCGCGCGCCTGATAAATATTCTACAGCATGTGTCCACCACTCCATACGGCCTCTCGGGTTAGGGCTTTGAACCTTCCGGTACAAGGAAACCGAAGCTTCCTCCGAGTGGACGCTCATTGCCTGCTTTGGGTTTCGGGTTTAGTGACATGGGAGAGAGTCGTCACTGGTACGTTCTCAATATTACAGTGTCTTCTCATTGTCTCATATGTCAATGAACCTTCTATAACTGTACGGTGAAGATGTGGAATCTGCTGAATTCTGCAGAAGTTGAACTGTGAGATATGCATCGATCCTTGGGTTGGGCCCGTCGAAAAATCCGCTCATTGAGACGACGAGACGACAGAGGGAGAAATATGGCCTAAAGGGTTAAGGCTTTCCATTGGCAGCTTCCGGTACAGGCAACCTGCAAGGTTTCTCCGAGTCAACGCATACAATAATGCCTACTTGCAGTTTCAGTCTGGTGAGGTCAGTCTGGGGAGGTTTAGTGACATGGGAGAGTTGTGTAGGGATCATAATATCACAGTGACTTCTCAAAGTCGTCTCATGGGCATGCGCATACTGTACGACCGCAACACATCACACCTTGGGTTTGGAAGGCTTCGATGGGACGGGATTGGAAAGTTACCGACATACACTCTGTGTTTTCCCCATGACTGGTGGCATGTAGACCGACATGAGGCCAGTATTTGCCGAACAGATATCTGTCTCAGAACACACACTAATTGCATGTGCCTCTCCAAGACGGGCTTAGTCTTGCATGGTAATCGGCCCCAGTTTGAGTGCGGCCGCGTAGGAGACTTGAGAAATGAAGAACGTACACATGGCCGGCTGCCCAGCAGAATACGCGCGCACCTTCTCTTTACTTGACTGATGAGGAACTGCGGAAAACAATGTGTGGAGTCAGACAGGACATCGAGATCTCAACATACGCATCAGACCTTGGCCTCGGCTCGTCGTGGCCTTGGCTTCGATCCGACTGTGGAAAGAAAGGTTACCGTCGTACCGACACGACCTCTATGTACCCCGACATGCGGTCACTGGCATTCACCGGACAAAGAACATCCGATAGACTGTTTCGCCACGGCGAGTGGATATCTTACACAATCACATCTCCTTTCTGTCTAGATCCGCGTCCACCTTGTTCTCGTCAAGATTATCTGACTCTCTTCCTACCTCTAGATCATTGCCATTCTTCTCTGTCTCTGCCTCTTCCCTGCGGCTCTCCGCGACAGATTTCCTCGGCTCTATCCCGCCCTGGTACCCAAACCACGTATGGCGGTCACAATGTGGCCCGCGTAAGAGCAGGATGAAGAACATCCAGCCGCAGAAAGCCATGGAGAGTGCGCCGCCGGCTCTCCATCCATGATTGACGAACACGCGTGTCCCTACTGAGGTGCCCATTACTTGGCCGATGAATAACTAGGGAAAGGAAAGTAATTGAGTTGGTGTTCACGAGGTTCGAGGGTTGGGACATACAGATAGGATATAAACAGCATTGAGGCGTGCCCTGGCGTCCGGAGCAATACTTTCCGGATTCTCAGTGAAACCCATGACGGAGATTGCCTGGAGAAATGACCTACCTGAATATCCTGGTAGCCATCGAGACTTCGAGCATTTGCCTGAAAGTGTCGATCCCTACTGTCGTGATTACGACCGCAGCGACCGAGATACCACCGGCTCCGGTGTAGACCGCGTTGGAGCATGCAAGCATGAATATAGCGCCAAGTGTGGCGTACCATGGCACAAGGCCATCGATGGCCATGCCGAGGATGGGGCCCATACAAACTGCAGCTATGCCGATTAAACCAAAGAGACCTATGACCAGCCTGTTACGATTACATTCATTAGCATTGGGGTCTTCATGGAGGGTAAGGGGTTACAATCGAACTGACGTTGAATAATTATACGGGTCCCCTCCCAGCAAGAACGTCAATGTAACCCAGAAGTTCGTAAACGCCGCCATAGACCCAATGGAGATCAAGCACGCTTGGATGAGGATCGGTTCCGTGACAGCAAACTTCGCCATTGACTTGAGGATATCGAAATATGTTAGGTGCTTGTTTTTCTCTGGGTAATCTGGGACGATCAGGTAGGCGCCGAGGAGGAGCAGAAACTGTACTCCAATGGCGAGGTAGTACACGGCGCGCCAGGTGGCGAATTCGCCTATGAGACCGGAGAGGACGCGGGCGAGGAGAATACCGAGGAGGAGGCCGGCGAGGACGATGGACATGGCGGAGGCGCGGCGGGCCGGGGGTGCAAGGTCTGCTGCGAGGGGAATGAGGACTTGGGGCGCGACAGTGAAGACGCCGACCAAGTAGGACAGGGCTTCGAACGCGGCAAGGGATTGAGTTACCGCCAGACCGATGGTCAGGCAGCCTGCGAAGAAGACGAGCGTCAGGATCAGCTGGCGTCGGCGGACGAGGTCGCCCAGAGGTGTAAGGAAGAGGAGTCCAGTCGCGTAGCTTCACTCTGGTCAATATGTGCTTCATTGTTATGATGACGCAAGAAACATACCCGCCCTGGACAAGTGTCGGAATACTGATCGAAGGTTAGATGATAATGACGCGTTTGGGAGGAGGACAAACCGAGAAATCTCATCGTAGGAGACACCAAAGTCTATCGATAACTGGACTGAGCAGTTGCATCAGCTACAGACAGGTATCTATTCGATTATGCACATACTGAGTAGCGGTTGACACCAGTACAAGTTCATGATGGCTATTCAAGAATCAGCAGGCTTGAAATGATTGCTTGGGTAACTCACCTAGTGTACTACCTACCCCAAACACGATGTTCAGAGCCAGACCAAAGTGGAAAGGCTTGTCAGGATGGTATCGCAACCATTTTGGTATAGGGATCAGTCCAAAATCTTTTGTGTTCGTCTGTATCGTGTCATTGACAACTGTGGTAGGCTGGTGGGAGCTCAACGAATTTAAAGCAGCAGAAGATGCAGATACGCACCGTGTCAGTCATCGCGGGGAGTAGGAGGGCGGAAATTCGTGCATGGAGGGAGAAAAGTGATGTGGGTCAGGACAATCATGGGGTGAAGAACCGGTCCGTTCATCCCGGCAAGCTCGGAACATTCGTTTTCCGCTTTTCCGCTTGTCAGTCGCAACGATAGCCAAAATCAGGCTGAGCAGGCTTGCAACCAGTGAAGTGTGGCGACGGTGCTAAAGCGGAGCTGAGTTGAGCTAGCTGCTGCTACAGTAGCCGTTAGTGTAAGGCAGCATATGCCCTTGCTTGGATCGAACGCTCGTCTTGTGACAGAGCACGTGATGCACGGAAATTCAATCGTCCACGGGCCGCCCATTCCTGCTTTGTCTCCCGCCTCTATCTACGCCGCCACCGCCAATGAGCGCCCCCGATGCCGCCCTCACACTGCGCCAGGCCATAAAGGCCAAGCAGAAGATTACATACTCCGGCAACGATGGGCCGTCTACGTCGCTGCAGAAGGCGACGCACCTCGTCATTGCACCTCATTCTTTCCCAAAGTCGGCGCCGACGCGCTTCCGCAAGATGGATGTGACGAAGCCGACGGCGCCGACCGACTTTTACTCGCTCGAGGCCCTCTATCTCGCCTGGTATTTGAAGGATGCATCGGCAGGAGACTATGCCCGCCAGGCACGCGAGAACGGCGTCGGTATCGGGTCGTTGGTCGGCGTGACGGCCAGGAAGCGCGTGCTGGACTGGCTGGAGGGGCGGGTGGACGATGGTGATCTCATAGTGTCAGCACCAGGTGCGCCGTTCCCTGCAACATGCTGCACAGCGCTCAACAATGCTCACAGGCGAGTCGTCGACGCCGCCTGGATCACCGACAGCGACAACTTCTCCTCGGAAAGCCGCGCCCGAAACTCCGTCCTCATCTACCAAGCGCCGCTACGTCCCCGACGCCGCCGACATGGAGGTCGTCAAACGCATCAAGCGCAACGAAATTGAGCTGCGCGACAGGAATGCCGTCTTACAGGGCACAAAGTCCAACGTATGTGACTCCGCACCAGTGATCCTCATCAATTGATTCCTCGTAGAACTTCAATGGCATCAAAACGATGTTCACCGAAAAGCTCAAAAAGCTGCGCGAGGCAAATAAAGCCGGTGTGCCCACAACCGTCGTTCCACCCCCCTCGGACCACAAGCTGCAGGCGCGCAAGGCGAGGAGCAACTTTCCCATCATCATGGTCTCGTCCTCCCCCACCGCCCTCATCACAATGCATAACGTCAAGCGGTTTCTCCAGGAAGCTGTGTATGGCATCTCATCCCACGTTCTTCATTTTTCTAATCAATGTAACAGCTTCGAAACCTCGCAAGAGGCACGCGAAAAGGGCAACACGGAAAAGCTTGTGACCGTTGACCGGAAGCTCACGCATATCGATCCAAGTGGGAAGGAATGGACAACCCAGGCGCGGTACATTGTCGTAGACTCGCACGAGTCTTTGAACAGATTCGGCGCTGACGCGTGGGAGCGCGTCGTCTGTGTCATGACCACCGGTCAGGCATGGCAGTTCAAGCCCTATCGCTGGTCAGAGCCGCGTATCCTCTTTCACCATGGTCTGCTTTCTCCTTTACTTTCCAACATCGTTATATTGATCGACGCAAAGTGAAAGGGATATACTTCTCCTGGGCAAGTGACCCACCAAACATCAAGATCAAGGACTGGAACGTTGCTGAGCTCAAGATTGACCAGAATAGGCGGCATGTGGACAAGGCCGTCGTCGCTAGCTTTTGGAAGCTGTTGGATACCTGGATGGTGTCGAATAAACCGGGGCTGATGCCTAAGTAGTGTATGTTGTCGTGCTGTGCTTCTGTTAAGTTATATACTGTACTTTTACGCTGAATTTGACTTGACTGAATTGAAATAGTAACGAGGTAAGTCATCCCAACTTCGTTGTCATTGTATCTTACATTTCGCCAGTATTCGCCACCGTTGTCCAACATTGTTCTATGACGGGAAATCACGATTCGAGAGCGCGGTCAACCCCCGAGCCCTCTTCCACCACGCTAATGTTTGGCGGTGCACTTGTGATTACCTTCGTCCCCGAATGTCATGGCGCAGCTTCGCCGCTGTGCACTCAATTTGCTGATGACGCCGTGACAGTGGCGAGGGGTGGGCGAGAGGCCGTGTTTGATCAAGCGGCGTTGCTTCGTATCTCGAGCTGTGAACAATATGTTCTCCGTGCTTCTTGAGGGGTTTCGTCATAGAACGATTGATGGTTTCTTTTTCCAAAACAGCAACCCAGGCATGTCGGATTCGGCAGTGCTTGACCTATCGTTTTTCGCCATCAAACTAGCCTCGGTCGCTGACCATGGCATGAGCAACTTCTCGGTGTCAGTGGCCATACACCTACATAGGGTCGGTGCGGCGGATAGGACAACGTAGCACGCTGATCTGGCAAGCATGTCAGACGGCGTTGGTGGTGATGGGTGAATTTTTTCTCCTGTACCGCAGAGGTGGCGGCGTGGCGCTGCCTCGGCCAGGTTCGTTCATATCCAAAGGGCGCCGTCTCCGTTCATGCACCCACATGGTCAATGGCACTACCATCCCGTAATCGATAGCGACGACAAAAAAAATCGCGTTGGTTGTCGCACGGACAGCAACATTGACTATGTCTCCGCTACTAGGCTTGTGTACATGCCCTGCCTTTGATACGTGTCTATAAGGGCCACGAATGCATCTGACGGACGGAGACGACAATTTTCTGCAGTGGGCTGGTGCTCACTGTGGTTGGATTGCGCCCATGCTTGTGCTCCTGTAGGCATCGAGTCTGCATACCAAACGTACTTATTTATACACGATTGAGGGCTTATCATTCCCGTGCCGCTGAGAGACGGGGCCGCGGACTGGATTAACATCTAAAAACCTTCTATCTCTATGACAGACTTTGGGATGTGCGCCACATCTGAAATCTTGTAGTACATAGTTTATCAAAAGAGACGGTGTCCTTGCGAGCAACAGTATTTACAGCGTCCTCGACGATACAAGATGACCGCGAAACAGACAAATACACATGTTAGATGATTAGACGACTGTCCCAAAAGCCCAAAAAAGTTTGGATATTGAACTGAGTATGTCATTGTGAATACGGCGGCAGTAAGGGCCGCTCTGTACTCGGTCCATCCTCACCCTCGTCGTCCACCTCATGCTCTGCGATCCCGACACTATTTCTTGTAGCGTACCCAAGAGGGGTTCTCAGATGGCTGAGCACGGACGACAGGGTAGAGTCCTGAGAGGCACTCCGCACATGCGGCTGCCTGGGTGTGGGAGGCTCGTCCCCTTGGGGTAGAGGAGTAGCGGGGAACGACTCCGCAGTGTACGCAGGCGGGTCATTCTGGTGATGCGCCACGGAATTATTGGAGTCGGAGGCGGTACGTTCGTGCGAAGGCGTGGCTGTGATTATCGACGTTCCACGGTGTGGGGTTCCAAAATAGGACTGCCCGCTCCGTTGGCTCGAAAGGCCGTTGTCGCTTGAGTCCGAGTTTATGCGAGCGTGCTGTGTGAGAGTGGACTGGTTCATGAGCACAGATGTGCCATGGTAAGACCCGAAATACGACTGCCCGTCGCGGTGGCTCGGGCTCGGGTCGGTGCTAGACAGAGCCGGCGTTGGGAGGAGGGCAACGTTCTGGTACTTCCACCTCGACGACGGGTCCTCCCAGATGTCGAAATAGCTGATCCCATTCGACTCGTCATGCGCCCGTTCTCGGTGTCGTTTCAACATCCATCTGAACATGAAGACAGTACCGCCTATGATCACTAAACCTCCGAGAACGCCGGCCACGATGGCGCCTACTGGCGTCGATGAAGATGAGTCGTTGTTATCCGTTGATCCAGTCGTTGAATTTGGACTTCCGGAAAGGTCCTCATGACCTGTCGAGTGTCAGTTGTCGGCTTGAGTGTCGTCTAGATACTGTCAAGCACCTTGTGTGTATAACGCCTTCGCCGCAACGGCATCAAACTGTCCATTGTCCCAGGTTGAGGCTATGTTCGCTTGAGAGTGTATTTTTTCTTCTTCTCGAGGAGCTTACGGTTTTGGCCGCCCCAGTAAGGCAGTGTGGTCCCGATGCTGATGTTCTTGTCCAGTGGGAAATATCTATGCGAGTCGTGAGAGTTTGAACATAGTAGAAGCCGAGATAAAGTTTACGTCGTGTTTGAAAGGTCGCTTCCTTCACAGTCGATTCGCCAATTGGCCCAGCTATGGATCTCTCGGCTGAGCGCCAAGTCAGTTGGAAAAAGAGGGAAACAGCGCACTGGAGAAAAGAATGATTGCCTTGGCACACTGTACAGGCGGCCAGCATGTTGTACGCTGCCCACGAGCTATATTTTGTAGAATATCATGATATTTCTTCTCAAAACTGGGAGATCGTACTCACCACGAGCATGGATCCACAGATAATTCGCCTTGTCCAGGACCATCGTAATGAGTGCCGTCCGGTAAAGCCCACACCATTACACCTTCGACAAGTGAGACGCGCAGTCTCTTCCAAGCCGGAGCACGGACCTTGAACACCGCATGCACCGAGCACGGAGGAGGCTACGAGACAGGGACTCCAGCCTGACTGATTGTCCATCCAGCTATAGTCAACACCACAGGTAGCATTTGTATTTGGACTGCGCGGCGTCGTTGAGGCATCAGCACGCCCAAGGTAGAAGAAGAAAAGGCAGAGGGCCGTCCTCCACACGACCGTGGCGAGCATCGCCGTCTCAGAGCTATGTGGCGGTTCAATGAGAAGGTGAGTTCACCGAACGAGCCTGCCACATGGCTCGGCGAAAACTACTGACACCGCTTGATGATGATGCTCGCCCTGCTGCAGCAGCCGCACCCCCAACAAAGAAGTCGCGCGCCGCCTTTCGTCCCCAGCCTGGTTCGGTAACAATTACCCTCTCCGGCATCCGATGGGGTTCTGACGTTACGGGCGAGGCTCGCGAGACTTCTCGTCGTATCCTGGGCCCCGCTGCTGACCCCGTCATCACTGCCGCATCGTTCCGTGTGTATCGCGGCGATCCTGTCATGGGCGCTCAAGTCGTTCATTTCATCGCCCCGACAGCCGAATGGGCGCGCTGGTTTTGCGACGCTTTCAATCATGCAGTTGTCACGACGGATTGGTTTGAGAGCCGTGCATCCTATGAGACTGTCCCGTTAAACTAGAGCGGGCAGTCTTTTCCTCCAGGACCTCACAGGTGGATGATGCGTTACCCGGACGGTTCTCAATTGACCACGTATTACTGTCCAGTATCCCATCACCTGTTACCAATAATTCACCGTTTGTTTCTGGTTTTGATGCTCCCTTGTCTGAAGTAAGAGTACGAAGCCAGAATATAGCGGGGGATTTTCTCCTGAAGCTGGACTGCCCCGAGTTCATTGACCAGATCAAAAACTATGATATTAACTTCTTCCAGGAGACGCATCTTCGGCCTGATCAGCATTTGACTGCTCGGATTCCCGATGGCTACTCCATCATCTCACGTACACGCACACCTGATCCAACCTTTGATAGGCTCTGGGGTGGCGTTGCCGCAATTGTTAATAGCGATTTGCGAGCACGATTGCGCGAGGATCTTTCAGGTCCGGACTTCTTCGTCATCCAGGTTGACGATGTCGCATTCTATAATGTCTACATACTGCCGGAGACGAGTGCCTGGTTCTTATATATGGACAAGGATCCTGAGCGCTCCCTGGTGGAGTCTATGACGTTGGCTGTCGAGAAAGGATTGAAAATTGTCTTTGTGGGTGATCCCAATGCGCACACAGCGGATCTCACGGCAGACGATTCGCATCCTAAGAGGATAACAGTCGATCCTGTCCTGTCGCCTCGTGGTCGGCTACTACTCCGCACCTGGGGTGATTGTCGTATTCAAATCTTGAATGGCACGGCCCAGTTCGCACCGGCTTCTCAGCGATGCACATTTTACCGTGGAACACAGACGAGAACAGTCATTGACTATGTCGCATGTTCAACTTCTCTGATGGATCAACGTCGGGTGACTTACATGTCTATTGCTGAGAAGGATGATTGGAGCGATCACGCCGCTCTAGACGTGACCGTCAAAGTCAAGATTCCTCCCGGCGGCTCAGTCTCAAAGAGAAAGCGCAAAGCTCAGAAGCGAAAAGCAACCGAGTTCCCCGAGCCTGTCCTCAACGAACTGGACCTACTAGCTCGTCAAATCATATCTGAGGGACGCGACGATGATCTGGTTATCACTCGCTCTTTTGGCTCAGTATATCGAAGCTCAGAACCCATGCGTATATTTGCGCATTCTGTCTGCCGAGTGGAAGACAACGGGTCTGCCTGTGCAGGTATCTCGGTGTATGCTGGTATCAGTTCACCAGTCAACATTCAAGAACGGTTATTTGGCATTCAAGACTCGTTGCGCGGAGACTTAGCCGCAGTAGCAGCTGCAATATGGCGAGCTCCCGTGCATAAAACAATACATCTCTATCTGCGCTCGCAGTATGCCATCCAGTCAATAGCATACCTCTCCAAGAAGCATAAAGCATGCGGATGGAAAGTTAAGAATGGTGACTTATTGCAACGTATCAATGCACTCATTGTTCATCGTGCCGCCCCCGTTCACTTTTTGTTACTAAGTAAAGCCGATCTTCGGGAAAATGGTCATGCAGCGGCGGCAGTCGCTGGCGCACGGCGTGCGTATGGCTTGCCTATTCCCTCAGACCCGCCACCATGGTTAGTTGGAGTCCGTGCTCCAATCTACTTCTTGAATAGCGAGTCATCAGCAACGCTGCCCATTCCAAAAGTCTCCACACATGTGCCGGATCCCACTATTCCCGTCTCAAATCCAGATCCGGAGCGTAAAGGGTACCCTGAGAGTCATCGGGGACGCCAACGCTGGTACAAGAAGCGCATCGAACATCGTCGACGCGTTTTGGAGGCAGAAAGTGACGCGAAATTCTGGAAGGAGATCAAGAAGGTTGGCGATCCCGTTCCCGAGCAATCACGTGTCCATGTGGACCAACTCGAGACCACATTTCAAGAGCGTCTCAATCCTCCCTCAGAGTTCCCAGCTCAGTTCAACCGAGTTGAGTATGAGCTGAGGAAGCTTGCATGTGACTATTTGCCGGAGAGGTCTGGAGACAGTAACACCGACCCTCTACTCATGGCACCTATCACACCCTCGGAGGTTGAGGATATGAAGGCTGACCTCCTGAATGGCAATATGAATAGTGCCGCCGGTGTGGACAAAGTCACTCACGACCATATTGTCGACGCTGACAACGAGGAAATTGCTGGCCTCTTCAACAGGTGTCTGAAGGACCGTGATTGTCCTTCTGAATGGCTCCTGATCTTTCTTGTCGGTGTCTTGAAGCGCGGGAAGGAAGCTGACGATCCTAAGAGCTACCGTCTCATTGGCGTCGAAAGCTGTTGGTTCCGCGCATTTTCCCTGGTCATACATCGGCGGCTCACAGCTTGGTCTGATAAGCATGGACACATACCCGACTACCAGAATGGGTTTCGTGCTGGGTATCGGACTAATAACAATCCGTTTATCCTGCGCTGTTGTATCGATCACGCCAGAGCCATCGGCAAACCACTGTATGTGGCTGTAGTTGATGCTACCAATGCCTTCCCGTCAACCGACCGCTCCACCCTCTGGACAAAGCTCTACAGAATGGGCTTTCGAGGGCCATTGTTTGACTGGCTCCGGATGGTCTATGAGCGGTGCGAGTACTACGTCAAACATGCCGGTCTCTCCAGTGGGCTTTTCAGTGCTTGCATTGGCCTACTCACCGGGGATACTTCGTCGCCCATCCTGTGGAATCTCTTCCTTTCAGATCTCGAGATGCCGTTTCATCCAAATGACGTTCAAATGGGTGGCATGATCATCTGCATCCTTGCTCATGCTGATGATATGCTCCTCATGTCGCACTCTCCGGAGGGATTGCAGCAGAAACTCAATGCGTTAACCTCTTGGGCATCAAAGAACTTCATACTCATCAACGAAATCAAGACAGTCATCATGCGATTCGGTACACCAGCTCAACTGAAGGGCCCGGTCCCAATGTTTGTTCTTGCTGGTAAAAGTCTGGCATACTCCGTCAAGGAGAAGTACGTTGGTGTCATCTTTGCTGCGTCCGAGACGAGTGGTGCCCTCTTTGAGCACCACTACATCAAGAAAGCAAGTACGGCGCGCTATGCGGGTCATTGTATTTGGGGCATGGAAGACCGACTCGGTCATCTTCCGGTCAAGGATGCTCTAAAATTGTACATGGCCCGTGTCGATTGCCATCTCATTCACGGATGTGAAGTGATGCCGGACAATCAAAGGAACCTTGTTGCTCATCTGCGATCGGTCCAGTTGGCGTACCTGCGTCAAGTTCTAATGCTACCTCGGAACTCTCTGGTTGTGCCCTTGTACACGGAGACTGGTATCATGCCCATTGAGGTTCGGCGCTTCTTGCATGTCTTGACAAATCTCGGCCACTACATCACCTTGCCAAAGGGACATTTCGTTCGCGCTGGCTTGGACAGCAGCTATGACTTGTTCCCAAGGAAGAAAGTATGCTGGTGGCAGCGTGTTTTAGAGGCGGGTCGTCTACTGCCATTTTCACTACAGTACGAACTGGATCTGTTCTCGCTGGACAAACCCAGTGTCAGCGACTATGTGATAGCCGTGACGGCGTGGCTGGATGATTGGCTTTTGAAAACTCTGAACTCCGGGTCTGATAAGACTTACCTACTGCGTGATCGATTGGAGCCGCGGGAGAAGGAGAAGTTGAGACCTGCCCCGAAAGCGCGCTGTCGCCGTCATTATCTTGACATAGACATTCCCGAGCATAGGAGGACGGTTATCAACGTCCTTCTATCAAACCACCATCTTGCCATTGAGGAAATGCGACACACTCGTAACGGCGGGCAGGCTCCTCCTAGGGAAGAGCGCTTGTGTCGCTTCTGCAAACTAGAAATTGAAACGCCGGAACATGCATTTGTTCGTTGTCGCAGCAATGCTAGTGTGGCTGCATTACGGGATGAGATCATGCCGATGCTTCTCATCGAGAATCAAGATCTCTGGTCTTTGTACCGTGCACACGCCTCCGACGTTCAGATTTTACAGTGTATGATCTACTGCAGAAAGACCATCGTGCGTTTTGCCCACTACATGCACCGAGTTCTAGTGATCTTCTACGCCGAACCGATGTATGCACCTCCCGGGTACTAGCCACCCCTCAACGGCCTCACCCCAAAATCAAACCAATCAGCACACGACGCACGACTGAATCTGCGTGGTGGGTTTGGTCGTGCTGAATCGGGGCAGCCTGCTGCCCTGCCGCCTACTATCTATTCAAGTTCTACAGCGACGATGGGTTTCCTACCCGGGCTCGTGAGCTCGGCTTGTCTTGGAGAAAAAGGGGGATAAGTTGGAAGTTACAGACTAAGTAGTGCTACATTCTCTGTACTCTAGCGTCCGGCGATCCGAATAGGTCCGTGCCGAGTAATTGATGATGATGATGATGATGCTGATGAATGTCCAAACCTGGTCCAAACAGAAAAACTTCCTATCTCTCTGCTACGCTCGTGGTGCGGCCAGCTGTGCAGGATGAGCACATGCCGCTCTCGGTGTGTGTGGATGATGATGTCCAGGCCGGCCCATTGAGTGTATGGGATGGCAGTTATGTGACTGGCATTTCAATGACGGGGTGAGAAGGTCCGAACCGAGTCTTGATAGAAGCCGTCCCATATTGAAAACATTTGCATGGTGATGAAAGGGCAGTCTAGCCTTCCTACTACGACAGAGTTACACTACGTTCTGTGGAAAGGTGAGTTGAGTTCGAAGCCAGTAAGAAGAAGGACAAACATTGACAATTACAATTCGTTTAGAAATCAAAGCTTTTGTTCAAGTCCTCGTAAAGCAGCTCTCTCATTCCGGGAGGTAGACGAGGCTCGGAGTCGATGGCGATGTATCCTACACATGAACAGGATTTAGAATGCACGGCTTGATCATGAAATCGACATACGGAAAGGCATGTCAACGCTCTCCTGTTTATTGAAGGTGATGGTGGGATGGTCCACGTAAGGTATCTTTTCAATCAGAACTAAAAGTGTTGTCAGAGTTTTCGGTGCTGAGAAGTGGGGTTGCGGCGTACCTTTGTCTTCGACAACTATTTTAGTAACTCCGAGCGCTGTATCCGTTGTCATCTGGATAGGACCAAGACGCCGACCGGGAAAGCCCAACGCTCGGAGTTCAGCAGTCCTATCTCGGGGCGGATCATCTCCGAGAATTCCCTGAGATCTTCATAAGTTATGCCTGAAAGTCACTATCGGCCAGTGACCTACTCCGAAAAGAAACCATTTGAAGCGCCCGTCGCCGTCTTCGGGAGACAGTTCCAAATCAGCCTTCGGGTCTAGCAAGCACACGTCGTTGACTGAAAGACCCAGTGAGGCTACTCTGTCCATGACGCCTTCTTGGAGGCAAGCCGCGTCCGCCAACGACTTGTCTTCCGTGAACGACGCTTGTAGCGCAGCACAAGATGACTTGGAAAGATGGGTGAAGTGGACCTCGGAGTCAGGGCCAGCTAGAATTCGCATGTGCTAAGAGATCAAGTCAGGAAAAGCTGCGATTTGACTTTTTTTCGTGAGGAAACAGACCGCGTACTCTAGTGTAGCCCAAGGCGGGATCGCGCGAGTGATCTCGTCATCCTCTTCCATGTGTTCTGGAAGACCGTAAGCATAAGCTGTGGGCGAGCAGAGGACCAACCTATAACATAGGTGAAGCCCATGATGAGTGTATTGTGTCAAGGCGCGTTCCACGTGGTCGAGGAATCACCAGCTCGGGCCGTTTCTGGGTGTCTGTTTTCCTGAGTCGCGCATCGGACCGGACTTCCCGGCTTTCCTTCGTACCACCACAATGGCGAGCTTTTGCAACGACATCTGGAGCCAGCTCTCTTTCTGCAAAAGCTGTCCTCACAGCGTAAACAGCCACTCAGGCTCTTGTTGCTTGACAGGTAGTGATGCGTCTGGCCACGCGACAAGCAGTAAATGAGCGCAAAGATATCTTGAGGCAGTGACTATACCGATATAGCACATAGCCCAAACTGGCCGTATGACGTCCCCGAACAGATACGATTCTTTTTCCCTGCACGGATCGCTAGGTGTCGACGCGTATTGTTTATTCTTCAAGGATTGCGGCATGTACGAGGTAATTGACAATGGCTGGGGGCTCCGCCACCTTTGGCCCAGCCTTCTGCGCCCACAGCGACATACTATCAACCTTCTCTCCAACCTCGACGCTGGCGCCCTTTCTCATCCCTACAACTTTTGATTTTCCCATGCACAGGGTGGTGGATTCGCTTTACATCGCGACACCCTGAACGCCCATGCCCACCCTTGTCTATGTACCTGTCCTACCATGGGCGTTGTATCTGCCACGTACAGATCACCAAATCACCAAGGATAGCGTTCCGTCCAGGAAATCATCTTTCAATCCTTGCTCACCTTTCCACTTTCTCGTCCGGGGTACGTGCTCTCCCTCCAGCGCTCATTCATAAACTTTTCTGACTCAAGCGCTCGTGTGACGGGAAATGACTATCAATACTACCGCCCACTGTACCGTGTATCAGTGATACTATCAGTCGGCTGTCACCTGAAACAGATGAACACGGTTAGGCCGCACCTGCGACGCGCTATAAGAGCATGTCATAAGTTTGTACATACACTCCCGTCTCTTTTGTCTTGTTTTCAGAGCCGACGATGACGCAGCCACTGCTACCACTGACTCTATTCGTCGTCTTTCTAGGCCTCTCGCATGCATACCACTTTCCGCTCCAAGGTCGTCAGCTTCGCTCCCATCTGAGCAGGCGAGGGAACACGAATGGCACGCTGGCTTTGTATGATAAGGCCGATGTTTTCTATTCCACGAACATCACTTTGGGAGGCGAACCTTTTACGATTGTCATTGACACCGGCAGGTACATCAATTCCCATGGGCCTCGCCTTCTGCTGACTTTCTCTCAATCCAGCGCGGATCTCTGGGTGTCTCCGCCAGATAACAAAGTCATTCATGGCAGTGTCGATACCGGTTTCAATGCCAGCATCACCTATGCCGCTGGTGATGTTTCTGGTAAGTTGGACGATATCGCGAGGCTGCTATGCGCTTTGCTCATCAGGCAATTATCATAGGACTCATCAAGACCGCGAATCTCACCTTCGCCGGATATAGCGTGCAGGACGTGTCATATCGTTCGTGATGTCCGCTCTCAAGTATAAAGACTGACCGGAGAATAGTGGAGGTTTCTGCCGAGGACAACCATGCCAACATGACTGGCTTGATTGGACTCGGTCCCAACTTGGGCTCTAACATCCAGAAGACTCTCCTACAGGAGACTGGGAACATCTCTACAGTGGGGTACGGGCCTTTGGATCGCATTTTCCTA
Organism: Strobilurus pachycystidiatus; assembly: GCA_019915135.1. NCBI lineage: Eukaryota > Fungi > Basidiomycota > Agaricomycetes > Agaricales > Physalacriaceae > Strobilurus > Strobilurus pachycystidiatus. Next base: position 5,828,410 of record JAHLMK010000001.1, read on the forward strand.
CAAAATGCTACAACACCGAATTACATCACCTTTCTGCTAGGACGACAGTCAGGTCTGCTTCCTATTCTTTCTCGACACGTCTTGAAATCATAGGCTAACGGTCATCAGACGCGAAGGACGCGTTTGATGGGGCTATGACGGTTGGCTCGATTCTAGATGGGTACACGGATGTCGAGAAGGAACCGAAAATTCCTCTACTTGAAGCTGCCCACTACGAGTTTCTGCTAGACGAGGACAGCATACGTGACCCGGGTGGAAATGTCATTCCCATAACGACGGTAGTGAATACCACGGCAAACCCCAAGCAAGGGACTGTAGTCCTCGACACTGGATTCTCGATTAGTCAGGTCCCTAAGTACGTCGACAATCTAGGTTTCTCATTCTCGGTCGACTGATCGTTTTGAACAGATACGTCAGCGAAGCATTTTATGGTGGCTTTGACGGGGCGAAGCTCACGAACATCTCGGGCATTGGCGAAATTTGGATACTGCCTTGCACGACCGAGGTCAATTTGACTGTCAAGCTCAGTGGCAAGGATATTCCCATACACCCTTTGGATGCCACCATGTACGTCGTCGGCCTTGGTCTCTGAGTCTCCGAGTGGGATCTGATTTTGTTGTACAGGCCTATTGATAGCTCATTTGAGACCTGTGTAGGAATGGTGCGCACCAAGCTATCCATACTCACAACCGACTTTTTCATAACAAACATCTGACAGTTCCAGCCCATCAGTTTTGACAGCGGAGACGAGTTTGACTTCATCTTTGGGATGTCATTCAGTAAATCGTCACCCTTTGTTGGAGGTCTCGGATTGCTGATCAAACTCTCGATGCATAGTCCGTAATGTCTACATGCTCGTCAATCTCGGGGATTTTGTTGGTGATGAGGTGATCCTGAACGCCACAACGGCCAGAGGCGACCCATATGTGCAGCTCCTGGCCACCACGGATCCCAAAAAAGGTGCGCATTCCGTTCCATCCAACTCAGCAATCGCCTGATGTCGTTCATAGCCCACAGCGACTTCCTCGACGTCCGTGATCCGGGGAAGAAGTTCAGTCATACCACTAAGATCATAATCATCGCAGTGCTGGGTGGCCTGATCGTGATGGCTGTGCTCGGAAGCATCGTGTACTGTTGTTGCATCAGATCGCGACGAGGCGCGGCGTATAGGGAGATCAAAGTCCAGGATCATGCCTTTGTGTACGGAGATAACAGTCACACTGCCAGTAAGAATGAGGTGGGACTCGTGCCGTTGTACGATCCGTACGCGCCAAGGATGGGTGATTCGAATACCAGATGACGAACCTTATGATCTTTTATGTATGATGGTCACTGTATACCATGTATTTATCGGTACGCTATCGCTCTCCGGTCAGTGGTTTGTGTTCGGGATGAGCAGCGCGCGCATGCAGCGAGTTGTTCACAAAGGTCAGCACTTTCCCCGCTATACCCGACTCACTGACCTCGCCCGTATAGCATTGAATTGTTGTCATCGGTCCCTCTTCCGTATTCATCAACATTGTAGCGTATCCATGGGGTGAGACTCGATACATCCAACATTGATTGGCATCTCTGGTACGGTAATGTATCATGGCATTGCGCTTCATTTAAAGCACCGACTTCACGAGTGTTAAGCATCTTCCTCTTCTTCACGTTCCCTTCTTTTTCTTCTTTGCTTCTTTCTACTGGATTTGAGCTTGATGCTTTTCTCTTCTATACTTTCGTTCAGTCTCCTTTTTGACTCCTCCCTTGCATTCCACCTTGCACTCGAAGGGCGCAGGTCGCTTGGACGTCAGAACGGTCTTCAAAGGCGATCGCAGCAACAGTCTGCTGTGGTGTTGTCGGATAAGCAGGATATCTCCTACTTCACCGATCTCACGTTGAATGGCGAGAAATGTACTGTCATTATTGACACTGGAAGGTGTGTTGCAACACCAAAGCACGATACGGTTGACGAACTTCCCTTCCAGTGCTGACCTTTGGGTAATACCTCCTAGTGGTGATAGCATTCCTGGGAGCGTCGACACTGGCTTCACTGGGAATGTCACATACGCATCTGGTCAGGCAGTCGGTGAGGATTCTCTGACATATGCATATCTGGTCATGTTCATGAGATATGACTACATAGGGCCCATTAAGACGGCCGATTTGGTCTTCGCTGGCTACGAGTTGGATGCTATAGGATTCAGTCCGTGTTTCCTCTATTGAATCTTGCTGGTGTCTGAAACGCACATCTCCTCATAGTCGAGGTCCCTGTATCGTCGCAGGGCCTTCCACCGGTATCAGGACTGATTGGACTCGGTCCGAATGACGGCTCCGTGATACATCAAACAGTAGAAGACTTTGAGACTGGTCTTGGACCTCTCGATCGTATCTTCCTGCAGAACGTCACCGCACCAAACATCATCACATTCTTGCTCGGGCGGACTTCAGGTGAGGGGTCATTCTGATTCATTCGTTGAGCGGATGTTGACGGACTTGCAAGATGAATCGGCTGCATTTCCTGGCAATATGACTATTGGTGCAGTCCTTGAGGGATACGAAGACGTGGAGAGTGCCCCGAAAATTGACCTGGATCCTAATGCACTGCACTATCAGCTCTTGGGTGACGAAGACGGGATCATCGCGCCTGACGGCAACCCCGTTGCAGTCACATCCACAGTTCCGACCACCAGTGACACCAAGCAACCTACGATGGCACTCGACACCGGATTCTCACTCACTCAGGTTCCCAAGTACGCCCTCACGTATATCGTATAATTCTTATCGCTTATTCATCCGCAATCAACTAAGAAATGTTGCCGATGCTTTATACAGTGGATATGACGGTGCTGAGTTTCTGGACTCGACGGCCCTCGGCTCGTTATGGATCGTTCCCTGTGCAACAGAAGTCAACTTTTCACTCAAACTAGGTGGCATGACGATACCTATCCATCCCTTGGATGCGACTATGTATGATTTCTGCTTCACTTCTCGCTGTCTGATATGATGCTATTATAGAGATCCACAACAGGCTGGCTTGTCCAATCAAACTGTGAAGAACTCAAAGGGTGTTGCTTCATGCGTTGGAACAGTGAGCCAAACTCTTCACTTCTGTCAGGAGGGTGATGCTGATGTCCAGCATTTAGTTTCAGCCAATCTCCTTCGACACGCAGGGCGAGCTAGACATTGTCCTTGGGATGTCCTTCCGTAAGACCGCTGTCACTGCACCATTTGAGTACTCAAGAGATTACTGACAGTTCGGAACGTGTACATGCTCATCAACATGGGCAAATTTGTGGGAGATGGAGTCAACGCCACGCAAGTACAGCGGGGCGATCCGTACGTCCAGTTTCTGCCAACTACCGATATTGAGACAGGCGAGTTTCTTTCGTCTCCCAGTTTCTGCCAGTGTGACTATCTCTAAACCTTTTCCAGCCCACAAGGAGTTCGTCGAAACTCGGGCGAACACAACTTCGCAGTCCACTGATGAGGAGAACGGAGCCATGAAAGGCATATCTAGATCTCCTGCGGGACTCGGAGTGACCCTGGCCTTGCTCGTCGGGACTGTTCTTGGGCTGGGGCAAGCGTAAGCTGTGGGTAGCGGAGGCATCATCAGTGTTTGGCTGGTATTTATTCAGTAGGCGCGGTATTGAAAAGGAGTGCAAATAATTGTGCACTCATAGCACTATGCCATCCGTAGAGCATAGGCCAGGAGTTGCAAGTCGTGCGTGTATTTTACGATGTACGTATGTAGAAATTCAAGATCCTAGAGTTTCGTGGTCTGCCTTACGGAAGTGGATCCACTCAGTAAACAATCCTTCACCGCCTTTGCGGTACCCTTCGGGTTAGTTTGTAGGAGCTGTATCGTGAGTTCATCAGTATCTACTTAGCACCATTAGCAACGGGTAACATACAAGATGTGATCCCTCCACCCACGATACCGAAGTTGCCTGTGCATTTTCCATGGCCCTCGTTTTCATTTCGAGGGGTCTGTTGACGATTTTCAACGACAACTGAGTCGGGTTTTCGAGAATGAAGGACATACAGTAACATGGGATGGTGAACAGTGGCATATATGAGATGTAGACGCGTGTGCTTCTCAAACGTAGACAGCGCATTGTGAATGTCATTGAGGGCATCATAGTCTGTCTGCGTTGCCTGAGAAGAGTCAAGGCGTCAGCGGCGATGTATATACACATGGGGGAAGGACAGACTGCTTCTTGAGCGGGAGTGCACTTCAATGTCACGCCCGTTACGCCAGGCTCGGGATGAGAAGCTGTGGGGAGATCACGAAATCCATGTTCCTATGCAAGATATATTCTGAGAGAAGGTAGCACATGGTCCGATGCCATATCAACTTACCACGAACAAGTCCCAGATACGCTGGTCGTAGTATTTGTAAGGACTTTGTCTCCTCAAGTCTTTTTCGGCAGCTTCTCGACTCGGCCAGATGTCCCGACGTCTTGATAACACTGCGTTGATGCGGTCGATCGTAGGGACCATCGTCTTCATGAATTCGTGCGATCCTCCAAACAGTTCGATCAGAATGACGCGCTCTAGGCGAATGTTGGGCTGTCTCGCGACGGCCAGAGCCCTAAAGCACATTCAGCGCATAAGGTTTGCGAGCAGTTGACATCGATACGGACATTTGGGAAGCACCAGCGGACTGCGACAGGAGCGCGACGCGTCGTTGACTAAAGTCGACGTTGACACCGGTTCCAAGGCCATTCAAGAAGGCGTGGATCGTCTGACCACCATATTTCACCGAAACTACATGTAACATTGGTTCTACGCGTGAGGTGGTGCGATATATGACTTACAACTCTGATTGTAGGGAGCCGCTAACAACCTCCGCTCGTTCATGACCGCAGCTTCCCCGTGGTTGGGCGAGTCCAACAGCCACACCTCTCTGATGATGCTTGACGGGATCAATTCATATAGATCACAGATGAAAGGTTCGTAGGCCTCCTTATGGGACCCGTTCGAAGGAACGCAAACAAGGGTAATTCCACTCGTGGGAGAGTCGGGCTTCCAGAGGCGCTTGGCCGTGGTGGGAAAGACAGAGGAATCCGAGGGATAGAAGGTGTAGTGTTCGGAGTGGAATTGAGAAGACATCATGGAAAACACCAGAACGAGACGAGGCCGGCAATTATCTGTGTCTCGTAGTCAATGTGCACATGGAAGCAGAGTAGCCGGTTGAGCCGCAATACTAAGCAGTTTCGTGCAAATGCCTGGGGCAGTCCCGTAATCCTCGACGTTCACTCAGGTCCCCACTGAATGCCATGAGTTATCTACCTCTTCCCGGACCGGACGCCAGTAACTAATCATAGGCATAGAATCTGTAGCATTTTGAACAGTCTTGCTGCAAGGAATTGAAGCCTACAGACAGATAGAAAACGCCTTGGGGGCAGGGTGATTCAAAAGGATCGGTGAGAGTAAGAGCAAAGCCGGCCGTGGCAATTCGATCGTGAGATCGGCCACCGGGCCACGTCTCAAAAAGGCAATCACGCTTCTTGTCCTGGTTTTATTTCCCAGCTCTCGTCTTACTCTTGCGTACTACTATAGATGCCTGTTGAATTGCCACAGGAAATTCTGGATGCTATCATCGACCTTGCTGCGCCACCTTGCCCTTGGCAGAGCGCTCACACCCTGAACACTCCCACCTTGCGCGCTCTCTCCCTTGCCGCGAAGCGGCTTGTCCCAAGGGCGCAAAGACACATCTTCCGCCAAATCATCTTGCGGACACTCGTTGGTTCTCGTGGGGGCGTGGGCCGCTTCTACAACCTCCTTCAGACATCCGCACATATCGCCTCCTACGTCGAAGCGGTCATCATTATCGGTCCCGACGAGACACAGCTTCAGGACCGAGCAGGCCCGGTCAGAGATCCAGAAGTTCCCTTTGTCCCTTCCGGGAACATCTGGCTACGTGGCGTTTTTTCCGCTCTCACCAATCTCCAAAAGATCGGTCTTTGCTACATGGATATCCTCTCTTTTGTACACGATGACTATGTGAACCTCTTTTCAGGGCACAGTATCACCACCGTGCTATTCTTCGGCGTGTACATGAGGTACCGCGCCGACTGCAGCAAACTTCTGGCGTCTCTACCCCACGCTAGGAAACTCATAGCCTCCTCTTATATCCCATACGTACCACACAATGACTCGTCGCATCGCTCTCTCAATCAGCACAGCTGGTACCAATGCCATTCACTCTTCCAAGTGACTGCCAGCGAGCGGGAAGAGACGTTGTTAGCGGAAGAATGGGAGGCGTATGAAGATCTCGATATCAACATCCAAGAGCTAAATTTAACTGGAGTGCTGTATTCAGAAATTGTAGGACTCGGACGTCGATCCTGTCCTCTCCGTCTGTCTACAATTCGCCACCTCGTCCTTTCGAACTTTGAAGTTTTCCATGAGGTCCATCATGTTCGCTTCCTGGTCGTTACCGCCGAGCTGCTTGAGCAAATGACGGAGCTGTCTAGTCTAGACGTGAATCTCACAATAGGTGAGGCGCACCCTAGAGGTGATGTGTGAGTTCTGTGCCGCAAATCGCATTGAACTTGACTTACTTGCTTCTCAGGGTGCCTCTTGCTTTCCACCATCTTACGTCGCTCACACTGCGTCTGCACACGTACCTCGAAACCCATTCATTCGCTCTTGTTTCTGCCCTGATGTACGGGGGTGTCTGTTCTTGCTATATCGCCTCTATCGGTGCATGCCCATCAAGGTCGTCCCGCCTACGTGACGTGACGATCTTCATTACCCGACACAATGAGGAGATGGACCGCGAACCGCTCGAGGAGCTTTCTGGGAAGGATTTCGCTGAGGCATTGCTGAACCCAGCTCTGGAGAATCTGCAAACGGTCACGTTTGTTCTTCAGTACAGAAAGGTCGCTTGGCCGAAGGTGGACCTGCGCGAGATCGAGAGACAGATCGATGAAATGTGCTCGGAACCAAACAGCCCATTCTTCAAGCTCGCACAGCGGGTCACCTTCAGGTGTAATGTTGAACTGTTGCCTGTATTCATGTAGCGAGTAGATAGCATCACTGAGTGAAATCAGACATATATACTTGGTTTTTTCAAACGACGTCGACTCTGTTGTCAAGGTTGCGTGAGGTGTCATGGTCAGAAGAAACAAGCATTGCCAAAGGCACTAGCCGAGTCAGGGCGGTTCATCAGAAATCTTGAGGCACAACAGAAAGTACAAAGATACTCTTTCGCTGTATGTACAACAATTCAACAAGTAGAGTTTACTTTTTACAAATGCCCTTCACGATCACTGTTACTTAGTCGCCTAAGCAAGAACCGGGTTGTTCTCAGCGAAGTACTCGTGGCTGTCCGCGTTGAGGACGGCCTTGGCGGAGCTGCTAGTGGCGAGGGACGCAGCAGCGGTCTGGCCGTAAGCATAGTCCTGGGTGCTGCCAATAGCGGTGAAATGGGACGATTCGTGGACGAGGGTTCCAGCCTGAATATGGGTGGTGAGCAACGAATGTTAGACACTCATCGGTTACACGTACGCGAGAGTCAGTGCCAGTGGTGGTGGTCTGCCAGTAGTATCCGCAGAGGTAGATGGTTCCGAACCTTTTCAAAAGGGCGTCAGAATGATGTGTGACGAGCATTAGAGATAGTCAAGACTGACGAGGAGGGGTACACGTAGGCAAAGACGTCAGAGTCAGTGCATGTGCAGTCGTACTTGTACGCAGTGGCGTAGGGGTACTTGAGCATGTTGGTGTAGTGGGAGGCCACAGTGGTGTGGTGGGCAGTGGTGTAGGTACCGAACCACTTGGCAAAGCGAGTCGTGGAGGCGGTGTTAGCGGTCAGGTAGCTAGAAGGTTGGAATAAGTATCAAAGACTGAAACGGCCGAGAACTCTGCGTACGCGCTGGCAGCCTCGGCGTAGCTCTGGGCAGCGGAAGCAGCCGAGACCAGGAGAGTCTGACGAGCCGTCGTGCAACCATTGTAAGTTGCGCGCTTTTCGAGCTCGTGGCGGCGGACAACAGCCAAATCACCCTTGAGCTCAGCACGGTGGCTGTCGGCGGTCTCAGCCTTGATCGAAGAGAGGGATCCAGCCTCATCGATGATGCTGAAGGTGTTCAAAGGCGTGATGGTGTACGCCGACTCGCCGGAGTTGGTGAAGTTGTACGCCTCACCCACTAGAGAAAGAAGGGAAATCAGGAACAATAGGGTTCGAAAGCGTGGACTTGTCCTAACAGTTGTGGGCGACGGTGACAGATTCACCGGGTGCGAGAACGGTGAAGGCACCAATGGCAGCGGCTTTCTCGGGGCTGTATTTGACCTTCACACCGTCGAAGAGCGGGGAGGCGTCATCAGTGCTGGAGATGGCGAAGCTGTTGGTGGCAAACTTGTTGTTGAGGATACTGGTGGGGTCGTTCAGGATCTTCAAGGTCTCGTCACCGGAGTTGGTGAGGGTGGTGTAGACCTCGAGGTTGTTGACACCGACGACAGAGTTGGCACCTGAGAACGCGTCGAATCAGCATCGCGTCATGCACATATACGAGAGACGCTACTTGCCAGAGACTGACAAAGAAAGCCCAGGAGCAGCAGAGGCGCTGATCGCAGAGAGGCAGAGAGCGGTCAAGACGTTGCGGACAGATGGGGAGAACATTGTAAGAATGGTTACCAAGTACACTGGAGTAGTGACTGCAGTCGAACTGGTCTTATACTCTTCGCAAGCGTTGCCTGGATAGATAAGGAAGTAGCGTTATCACTTCGAGTGACCAGCAGCGAAGAGCTCGCCATGCTGGACAATGATGCTAATCCAGGCTAATCCACATGCGCCTTCGCAGAAAAGTAGGCCTCAAGTCGCGATGCGCGTGTCACTTAGAGGTGTCAGCGACGAGAGCTCGAAAAATATATTCCAGTCACACTTTCGGATCAATCCACTGGAATGCCAAGAAATTGACGACTGCGGATGTCGCATGGATTGGGAGGCCCGTAAAGCAGCCGCTCAACGTCGGTACCGCACTTTTGTCGGTAGAGTGAGGTATCGTTCAACGAGACGTGGTACAACATGTCTGCACCCCGACGTCTGGGACGTGAAACAGCACTGCTGACGGCTCAGTTAGCATATAGGCGTGGCAGCCAAGGAGATCGGAGTGGGCGCACATGTGAAAGGAACTGCACGTTGCAATCCCATACGATGGGCGGGCCGTAGCTGTCGGGGTAGAGCGGAATTAGGCAGCCATACAGCACTGCGCATTCCAGAAGGAGGATCAGCGCACAATCAGCGTCGGCGTGGATGCGTTCTGATTATGATCGTCGATGGATACGAGAGCCATGGCCAGCAAAATACTGTATTCAAAACGAGAAAGCCAAGAAAGCACTCTCCATACGACGGTCCCGCGTACACTGAGCGTGCAATGAATCGTGATGAGGGCAAGCACGCGGTGAATGCTCGATTCGCAATCATGGCGGCACTTCTGGTAGCAGCCGTCTTGGCTTGGCGTCCACCGGTGCTGCCCTCAGATGAATTTCCAAGCAAGCCAAGATAAAGAGCATGGTCGAACAGGTCGGCCTTCGTCAGGCCTTCGTCGACCATGTGTTTGAGCAATGAATTTCCAAATCTCGAGGTGTCTATGTAAGTGATCATAAACTCGTCGGGATACCATATAGGGAGTCCGCCTTGCCAAATCCAGAATCCCGAGAGGAGTTTGAAGAAGGCAGGAACGGTTATCGCTCTCTGAAATGACGAACACGGTGGTGGAGGCGCACCTGCAGTGCATGTCAAGAGTGTGTTCTTCGAGGAACAAGCATGATGTCTCGTTCTGGTGTTATCAATCAATGGCAGGTGGGAACGGGAACATGGCGGCCAATTGGATACTCAGAGTCTGACAACGACGACGAAGATAAGAGACCGAGAGAAAGCCATAGCACTCGCGCTGCACGTGTGCATGATTCCATTCGACACATTTGTCTCAATCGACATACCCGTTGAGCCCACTATGTCAGCCTACTGCTGGAGCGACTTGTGGGCAATGTGACCTCCAATACGTCGCGCCCCTCGTCGTTTGACTCCCGGTCCTCGCTGTTGAAGTCGGTACAGCCGAAGACGAAGATGTTTTGGTGAGACCTGGGCCAGACGCCGTTTGAGTCCTCCTTGTAGAGATGAATGTTTACTGTACAGGCCCGAATGTGTTGGAGAATAAATCGATGCGCCAAGCATGCACATGCGCACCTTTCATATCGTTGTATGTCACGAAAAGCATTTCGTCCGAAATCTCAATCGAAGGAGGAGTAGGTCGTCGTCGTGGATGGCTCGGCGCGTACAGGCTGATGTCTAGGCTAGATTATAAGCCGAAATGCATGAATATCAGTCTATGCGCACCAAAGCGAGATGCTCAAAGACAACATGAGTCGTCGTTCGCGATAATCATATGGCGAGATTGTATCGTACGTCAATGGACCGAAAAGTCTGCTAGATGAAATTAACGCTCGCATTACAAGAAGAAGGGGACTGGATTACGAGGAATGGAGATGCCATGCAGAAGACAGTCAATCTGATCCCTATGAGATCCTGAGCGACTGTTTCCGCCTGACGCTGCCTGTACTGCTTCGGTCTCAATTTCCTCCAACGCCACCGGTGACCAGCCCAGGACTACCCCTGGTCGGATGTCTCCTGTAGGCGTCGCCGCGCGTCTTCGGTATTCCGCTGCTCGACTTCGGCAGATTTTGTGTTTTCGCCGGAATAAAAATGAGAATCTGTATCAACGAGCTGCTGACGGGTATAATCAAGGCGACCATGGACCGCGTTCGGTACGAAAACTCGTGCACCTGCGTGAGTGAGTTAGCACTGACTTTCCGGTTCATAGCCTTTTGTTGCGTACGGTGTTAGTGTCACTACTAGACCGCCTTCGGTGTCTTAAAGTGCGAGGCCACCACTGTCCCGGTCAGCCTGCACAAGTCGTCAGAGGCATTCATGACGGTGAAATAGCTGGCGTACTGTACTGGGGAAATGGCTGGCGGCGATGTTGTGGTGGTGGTGGTGGTTTTGCATCAAGCATGTTTTACCCTTTAGCGCCGCCGATCTGATGTGGCGGGAATTTCCTTTTCCGGCTTCATACGTGTGTATGGTCCATACTTACTGCCTTGTATATCGACAGCTTGCCTTCTTGTATACGGTCGGTAACGAGACTACTGCCTTCCAACGCCTGCCAAGCCCTAATTTGATTCTATTGTTGCTGCGTCTTAGCCATCTGTTTGTGGCTTGCCCATCGCCTGACGTTTTTTTCACAAGACCTGGGCTCCCTTCTTCCTCCTGCCTCTTCTGCGGGTCTAGTATCGCTCCCTTCTTCCTCCTGCATCTTCTGCGGGTCTAGTATCGCGCCAATTGGATTGAGGTAGAAATTGCTTGATTTTCCGAATCAACTCCCATAATTGTAATTTATCATTCAACATCTCGGGCAATACGGCTGCTGGCCTTTGAGCCGGGTGGATGATGCGAGTAGTACCACTAACGTTGAATCTACGTAGGTTCACACACTATAGAGGAGGCGCTCTCTTCCATACATCCATCCTTACGGTAGCCACCAAGTCCGACGACTTTGCAAACTTGGAGACACTCAAGCGCACACTGGCGCAGAGATGCCCGTCATCGTTTCGTCTCCTCTTCTTCATTCAAAGCCGGTTGTAGTTGACAACATTTAGGGCTAGAGTCAGAGCAGATATGGACAGCGGGGCCTGCCGTCGACGTACATCTAAGGGAAAGTTTGGACTTGGGAAGGTCGAGACTCGAATGCCGACCCGGTGGAAAGCGTGAAACCAGAAGCCGTCATGCAAACCTTTTTTACAGGCCGCGAATCTGCGTCCCAACTAAGCACAGATAGTTTGAAGCCATGGTCAAATCACAAATCAAGATCCAACGCTGCGTTGTCAATTAGGAGATTGATTATTGGGACACGACGAACACTCACTTTGATCGCTCCTTCATCAAGCGCTCGCACTCGTCCCATATCTCGCTCTGCGTCCTCAACAGCCCCTCTGAAGCTCCTTGAACATCATGCCAACTGCGCATCCCAGCGTTCCAAAGACCCTCCTCGATCACGTCCCTATACTCTAGGTGACGGTCCTTGTAAGACTCATCCAACAAAAGGACGCCGAGGCCCCGTGCTATCTCAGCTGCGCCTCTCAGTTCTCCCTTGAAGTCAACTGTCGACATCCAAGCCTCGTGCATCGGGATAAATTGGCGCGAAGAGAAGATGATGACAAGAAGAGATAATGGTCGGGGGATGGAGGCGACAACTTTTCGGAGGATGTCTGCAGTGAAGCGAAAGTAAATTCTGACCATGACGTGCGTGAGCTGGGGGCAAGCTTCCCAGAAACAGTCAAAATTCACTTCGCCGAGCTCTTCGCGGGACAGGATAATGATCAGGTGGGTGCCAGAAGGCAGGAGAGGTTGATCATAGTCACGGACAGTGGCGTAGCGAAGCGAAGGGAGAAACTCGAGCGGGTGCCAGTCAGGATGTGCGTCGAGCTCCAGAAGACCAGGACAAGCATTTACTATGAATGAAACATCCCTCCTACTCTCGCTAATGTCAAAATCCCATATGTCAAAATCGGAGACGTAGAGCGCTTTGACGTTCTGCGCGAAGAAGGAGGCATCATTGCGTAGCCGAATGGATGCGACGAATGCATTCAGAGCATCGGGGCTCTCGATCTGCACAAAGCGATAGAGAATGGGATCTATCCTAGAGCCAGATGTAATATCAGAGATCATAGTAGACAGACTCAGTGAGGCGTACCACTCGCGCACGACTTTCGACACGAGGCACAGAGTCGCAGCAGTTGTATTATCATTCTGGGCAGCTTCCTCCATAATGATTCGCACAAGTTCCACAGGCAAGTCAGGAGGCATGTTCAGCGTCGGTTCGAAGGCACGGTGGCTGTGATCATATTACATGCGTGCGTAAGCAAGTATTACGTTCCACTCCTTTCCCTCTGTCCCTCATGTCGCTCTCCATATCCCGACGGACGCTCGCCTCAACATTTACTTGGCGCCGGCGCTAGGGCCCAGCTACTGACTGTCTATGGGTTTTCCTGCCGTGTCGACATGCCACCATTGTGGGCAGGCGCGCGACATGGGTGATGGGGGCATATGCCTTGTTCTCCATTTTCCGCTCGCGCAACAACTACACTCTATTCCGCATGGGCCGAACGGATGCACAAGTGCTACCGATATGGACACGGCGCTTGCTTGACAGACGGACACATGGCTTACAAGCGCAAGGCGTCGCAGGAAGAATCCTTCCAGTGTGGCAAGGAATGTACTTGTGCGTTGGCTTCTCGATCTCTCCCTTCCTGTCGCCCGTCATCTTCCACCCCTTCTTTCCCTTCTCCTTCACTTCCTTTACCCTCGCTCTCACCTTCTCAGCTACTTTGTCTCTTCCTCAAATCCTCGTTCTGCTTGCTGACCTCCTTCACTTACGCAGCACCACTCAACTGCCGCCCATGCCGCGAACCTGGTCACCTCTCGCGACATATCCCCCGTTTCAAAGGTGCGGCCAGGAGGGGTGAGTCTGCTCATCTTCTTCTGGTGTCGAGAGTTGCCGACGACTTTTCTTTCTTGTCCAGACACGAGGGCAACCATGACGATCACAAATGAGACCAGCGACACAGTGTACACGAGCAATCTATATCTCCCGAAATTCAGTCGAATTATGTGTCCAAAATATGTTTGCAAGTCAGTACAATATGAACGTGATCTCCTGTAGGCTAGTCTGCATATCATCTACTATCTACTAGCAATCTCACGTCATTCAAGAATCAATGCGGCCCATCCTGCCTCGGGCCGCCTCCTTTACAAAAAGATACAGTATGATACATTATCTTTCCCGCAAAGCAATCACTGTTCATCTATAACCTTCCGTATCTCCTGCGCGATGGCAAACGCCATCCTTGGTGGGAACGATCTTGCGACTTGATAATACTGTGACTTGAGAGTGCCGACGAACTTCCAGGAGTCCTGTCCACGTCGCGTGAGAAGGACAGTTCATACGAATTCATGGTATCGCTTACAGGGAAGGATGCGACGCGCGCCATTTCGCGTACAGTCAGGTAGCGTTGTGGATGGTCTGTAGTACAACAGGTGGTCAATCTTGGAAAGTTCATGCGGAGGGGATTTCACTTACGCGGATGGCGACATCGTGTCTTAGACGAGGGAAGCTTGAAAAGACCTGTACACGGAACCAGGTCACAATGGTGCACTCCAGCTCGAGCTCTCTAAGGACTTACACGGAAGTGGTTTATCCCACTCAGCCACCGTAGTACCCTCAGACTCTACGTCCGGAGAGACGCAACCCGTACAGTGACTCGAGGCCGGTTGGTCTGCATCGTGGAGGTGGCTGAAGAGTGTCAAGAAGCCATCAGGTGACGAACGGCAGGTTGGGTTTTGCCACTCCAGGTCCGGGATAACGTCGTTGAGTGCAACGTTTTGATTTGGATGCGTAGGCGCTGGGAATGCGGGCTGCGGATAATGGGGTGCCGATGCTATGACTACTGTGTAGGAGCCTTCGATGGGAATGCCAAAGTCTTGCGCTTTGAGGACTGCGATGGCGAAACTGTAGTCAAGCTTCATGAGCTCCGTCTGAAGTTTTCCGAGACCTGAGGACATCTATGGGGCTGGTGAGAATGCATGAACGAAAGGTGAAACGTGAATACACACCGAAATATTGCAGACCTTCCACATAGACATTCAGAACCAACACAAAGATAGAAAGAAACGTAACGCACCGCATATGCAGGTTTGACTGCCTTGATTGCTTGAACCAGAACGTGTTCACCCCGGGAATGATTTCCTGCCCTGGACTCGTTGACAAAAAGCGCCGCTATCGGAGCTGCCCAAGATCTCTGGTAGAAGTCTCCGAGACTCTCCGTGTACACACTAGTCCTGAGGTTGGTCTGTGGAACGAGCAATCAGACACCCGACATGCTTTATTGAAGGAAATGTATACATCGAAGGCATAAGCGAGAGTCAGATTTGGCTCTACCGCACATCGAACAGAGAATCCGGCGTCCTTGAAGCCACATGATGCACCTCCGACGCCACATAAAATGTCGACCATTTCTAGGGTGGGAGGGAGATTCGGTTTTCGAGCGATAGATCCCACACGCTTGAACGCCATATCGTAACCACAGCCAGCTCGCTGGATTCCCCATTGACACAAGTAGTGCCCTTCCTTCTCCTTCGGTCCGGCAGTAGCCTCCACCGTGACAGTCGAGTGGATCTTGACCAGGTCAGAAACCCTGAACCTAACCGAATCTTCAATCGCTCCTGCATGCCCTTGCTCATGGAATACGAGCAACAGTTCATGCGGAGAAGCGTCCCTCGAATAATGCTGTAACTCGACGTATTGGGTGACAGATAGAACTGCGACGTCAAACTCATCTTGGGGATCCTCGGGAAGTTCGATGTCGTGTAAGAGGATGATGTTCTTCTTGATGATGCCATCACTTCCTTTGAGGTCGACGAGGTAGTGGTGTTTGACGACCAGCTTTTGAGATCCAACGAAGATTGATTTCGAGTGGAAGTACGATCTCTCGTTGTTTGACGACTATATCGGTGAGAGTATGAGTTTGTGCGTCAAAACAAAGTAAAAGAATGATGTTACCAATGAAGCGTGCTTTGCTAAGAGGATGTCTAAAGATGGCTCCTCAGTCGCGGGCTGCTGTGGACCTTCATCGTCTGAGTCATCGTCGGACCCAAACCCGTCTGGAAAGTCGCCAAATCCTGCAGTGGCTTCGTTTTCAGCAGAATTCGGCTTGGCATCACCATCCTGCAAGGACGTATCACTACCTGCAGCTGATGAGACCTTCGTGACAGGCGGTTGGGAACCAGCGACGACCGCAGCAGCAGCCGAAGGAGCGTGATCATTGGATGGGGCCGTAGCAGGTGGCGCCGGAGAGTGGATGATTGTATGGGATGCAAAATTAGCACTCTTAATTCCTCCACTGACCGACGACTGAGCGAAGACCTTTATGAGAAGGCTATAGCCGACACTCATGTCCAAGGCGGCAATCCGACCCTTAAACCTGGGCTGCTTCATGTGGCCCTCCAGTACTTGGTTTCCATCCTTCTCAACAATGACGTGCCAACCATCGGCACCAGAGTCTGTGGGATCCCACTGGACAGTGACTGAGCCGTCTGGAGCCAATTCGACCACGACTGATGTGGAGAACGGAGGGGATGGAGGAACGGTGAACGGAAATGACGGACAGAACAACGCTCCATTTTTCTGCCAGCAAATCTGGGCGTGATACTTCTTCCCTCGTGGTAAATCATTCAGTCTAAGCGAACTCTGTTTGAACTGCCTAGCGTGCCAGAAGGGTGATGCTACGGTCAAAGCGTTAGCAGAAAGTGTAATTGAGAATTGGAGACGCACCCGAATCTTCGACGGTCTCGTCTGTTGCAGTGTTCGACGCAACCCTCGAATCCGACGTTGTCGACATTTTCACCACAAACCCTTTAGCATGAACGCGCCGTTCATCATGGACTCCTTCGGTATCCATATCCATGGCGCCATCATCCAGCTTCGTGGGTCCTTCAACCACACCAGAGTTCCTCGTCAACAACGGCTGCTCTACTTCAGCACTGTCTGTGATAATCACATCAAAATCCTCCACCTCGTCATCCGTCACCCAGGAAAGAACCATGTCCCAAGGCGCATCACCTGCGCCATCTTTTGGCCTCACGGCATCAAATTTGACGTTCCGAGGGATAGACTTGAGTGCAAGCTGGCGACCCATGGACATCTCCTGGCGCTGAGCGAGACGAACATCGCCGTTCTCCTGCGTAACTAGATGGAGAACGTATAGTGCAGCACAGTCGCAGACGTTCTCCGGTGCCACCTCGGGCCAGAAGTTCTCCTCGCAGTTCGCCTGCCCATCTTTGCCTGCCTCCAGCTCTCCGTTGGACTGCTTAGCCGCGTCGTCTGTATAGCGGGTGCACATACGAAAGAGGTTCTTCGCATGCACCCAGACCGGCGATAGAGTCAATTCATGCAACAAGACCTTGTTGTTGTCCACTACAATCTCGATCCCCATGTCCGCCGGCGCCGCTTTGAAGCTGAACACATCTCGGAAACGCGTCATCTCCTGGTCAAACTCGAGGAACGCCTGGATGAGGTGGGCTGTGTAGCGCATCTGAGGCGAATGCAAGCCGTACTGTGTCGATGTTTCCAAATTTCGGAACTTGTGGACTCGCGCTGCTTCTGGAGTTTTGATGAGCTCGTGTTTGAGCAAGGCTTTGTGGAAATTCTCTGGGATCCAGATCGCCCGCTTCGCCAGAACCTGCTCGATGATGCGTACAGGCTCCGTAGTATCCGTCGCGTAGTAGAAGAACGCGTCAGCGCCTTTCTCCTCTCGGAGCTGGTCAAGGAGTATGATGGCCTCGTCTTTCTCGAGAAGAAATTCGATGTCCTTGACTTCGATGGATTCGTGTTCGGTGAGAAGAAGATCGATGTAGAGTTTCCGGGCCCGCTCCGAGTCCTTGAAGAGGGATTTCCAGATGAGATAGGTCGCATCAGCGCAGCTCTCGTCATCCTCCAGACCAACACGGTCACGGCTGATCTGGACATCTGACCAAATATCCACGCCATATTTCAATCCTCCGTGATGGGATCGCTTCTGAACGAAGACACCTTTGACCTGGAGGTAGATGAGCAATACCTGAGATCCCCAGAGACAAATACATACATAGATGGTGTGGTGCAGTTCCGGGTCCAGAAGAATGGCACCGACGCGCTTCTCGCCGATGAGATCGGCTTCGAGGGAATCCTGGGCCGGGAAAAGAAAAAGGAAGGAGCCAAAGTCGATTTTGTTTATGGGAAAGTTGGTAATTTGGGTGAGGACGCCATTGACCTTGAACTTCGACGCGGTCTGATGGGCTTCCAGAACGCCCTCGCAGTAGAAGAAGTCCCAGTGGTGCTTTCCCGTCACGTAGTGGACGTCGGAGCTCTGGTCGCGGTCTCCTTGCTTTTGGCGAATGATGGCGTTGATGCCCTGATAATGATAGTTCAGCAAGTATCGAAATGAATGGAATATAAACAACGAACCATCTTCATGCCGTCTCCGTGTTGGCCAATGAACCCATCCTCCGGTTCTTTGGAGGAGTAGCCGAAGGTCATACAGTCAAAGTCTAAAGTCTCCCCGCCGTTGTAGAGTTCGATATCGCCTTTGGTCGGAGGGCCCGCCTCAGCCCACGGCCAATTCGCATAACGTCTGGCCCCACCCTTGAAACTAACCCACCCAAGCGGGGGTAGCTCCTTCCTTCGCTTTTTGGACGGAGACGCATCAATATTGGGGGGAGTGTATGGTTTGTAGTGAAGAGTGAAGGTGACCGTCTCGTCTTGGGGGACGTCGAGGAGATCTAAGGTTCTGGGAGGTCGAGCCGGATTCATGGCTTGGGAAGCGGGTGGAGAGCAGACAAGACGCGCCTCGATGTCGCGCGCAGTGCATGTGGTGCCCTCCAGCTTACGGAGATGAGAAAGCGCGCCGTCAAACATGTTCTGAATCAGCTCGCGGAGGCCAGCTTCCCGCGGCCAAAATTCGGCCTTTCCGTACCCCGCTGAGATATTCATATCCTTCCGGTTTTTGTGCTTGGCGACGCCGCCAGGACCTAGCACAAATTTGGGATTCCAAGGCCCTGCACCGGGGAGGCGGGAGGTAATTTTAGAGACGGAGGCGCGGGGTTTGGATGGGGAGGAGGTTTTTCGCGATTTAGATGGGGATTGGCCGTAGTCAGAGTCATCGTCCTCATTCTCGTCGTCGTCGTACTCAGGGTCGTCGGATTCCGGTTCATACCTCTTTCGGGCGCGACTGGGCAGCTCATAGGCAGAAGGTGCCATGGGCGAAGATGAACGTCAAGGTTCAAACTGCGAAAGCCGAAATTCAACTTAGCGGCTCGGACCGAATGCCGAGTTGCAAGAATTATTGCTGCCGGCGGTGATCCTTACTTAGAACTTGCTTCGGTCTCACTGTCATTTCACTGCGCCAGTACTTACGATACATACAATCATGGGATTTCAGGCTTGAAGACGCGCTTACAGCACACTTGCTTGTGAGACCTGGTTGACGGGCAGTCATGCTGGGCGCGTTCTCTCATCAGTCATCAGAACGACGCGATTCGCGACCCTCTGGCTTGTCAAAGAGAAAGAGTACTGCTGCGAGTGGTCTCTTATACCTCCTGCCTGAGAAGCCCACAGTCAAATGCAAGCGTGATGTGGGAGATGTCGCCAGTCGGTTTGAGATCTGTACAATTGACGTGACAGAATGGAATGAAGACTGCTGCTGGACTCCTGGAGCATGTTTGAGACTCACGAGCCTCAAGGGTGGTGAGTGCCAGCAACCTCCCCCTAGAGAACGAGCCTGTTCGTCAGGCTCGTGGCGTTGACGGCGATTTATTCTTTCGCCTCTTGTTGTAGCATCGGCAAAGTTCGTCTTCGCGAATGAAAATTTGGATAAACAGGTCCAACACTCATCAGCAGAATGAAAGGAGATATCGAAAGCGCGTAGGATGTCGCTGCGATTAGACGCCGGCTGGTGATACAGTCATGATTGTACAGTAATCTAGTAAGGCCGTGCGTTATAATTAGAGGTTACGAACGAAAAGAGAACAACGAGCTCACATATATACAAGATCATTCGGTAGACAAGTTTATCTGCTGCGATTCGGTCGATCATTCGCTACGGAGAATTGATAGTCAGACGCTACGATTAGCGCCACGATAGCGCGTGTCACTTACCGCTCCACATATCATTCCAGGCCTCTTGTAAATCCCGGAACCGATGCCTCAGAGTAATCCCCTCTTCGTCTGTCGTATCCAGCCACTGATTGATATCATCTCTCAGTTGCATCTCAAGATCCATATACACCGTGCTCGACCCTTGCAGTTTGTCCATCTCCGCCAGTACCTTACCCATCTCCTCCTCTCCATCTCCCCCTACGTCGTCGGAGCGTAGCTTGCGCAAACGCTCCGAAAGGATCTGGTAGTTCGCATTCTGGTGATACTTGAAAGCGATGATGCCGAAGACGAGGAGGGGGATGGATATGAAGAGGGTCGTTATGCGATAGAGCATTCGGGGGAGGGAGAGGATTAGTGTGATTTGGTGCCGTGTTGAGGCGTAGAGGTCGGTGAGTCTGATCATGGCGGTTGAAAGAGGATTGTGGCACTTACACGTGATTGGGTCAAAGTTGTTTTTGACCATCATGTTCCATTGAGCGCGCCGTCCCTTGCTTGTCACTTGGTGGGTGTTTGTCTGACTTTCAACCAGAACCACTAGTACTGGGAATTGCTTGCAATCTGAAACTGGACGATAAACTACTTCTGGGCCCCGATCCTCCAATTTCGCATTGCTGAAGACCTTTTGACGCGCCCTACTGGCCGCGAATCCGAATACATGATGTGAGTTGTACCCTAACGTATCCACCGATTCTCCTCGACATCATACACCGGGAGCTTGACCCCCGTCTCAACGTCAGAGTCGTGTTCATCCGAGTCGAAGACTCGAAGTCCTGGGTCTCCTGCAGCCTTTGACTGTCACTATCTTTCCCCTCTCTCCCATTCCCCTTCAGCTCTACATTGCCAACAATTTGGCTTGGTTGGCTCGTCGAAGAAATACACTCTATCTACTGTTGCCCGTGCCTTGTAGCGGATTCATTCGGGCATGTCCCGGTAACGGCTTCATAGTGACGCGCACACCCCAGAGTTCGCGAGGGTTCCAGAGTACCTTCTGAATAGCGCCGTTCCTCCAGTAAAACTCTTTGAACTCCCGCATTCCTCGGTAAACTCCTCCTCAGAATCATCCGTAAACTCAATGTCCGGGTTGTGTAATCACACCTTCGTGTAGCTCTGCTCGAAGACATACATTCTTTCTCCCATCCCGAGTCTGTCTACCAGATTGGGAACGATGGGGTCATATGCTGGGCGGTCATCGTTGTAGATGACGGCGGTGTACGGGAATCAGTTGGGTGCGCCGATGCTCTCTGTCCTTCAGGATCGAAGACTATACCCATACGAGGCTATTCAACCCACCGCCTACCACTCATCTGGCCCAATCGTGGCGTACATTTATAGAGTGCTCCGGTCACGAACATACGATACGTTGAGGTTTGGAAATGGGGGACAAAGATCGAAAACTACACCACCCGTTCACCGCCTACCAATTTATTCCTCATTCAAAATCACGTCGCCGTGTTCCATCTATCACGGTTGACTCAAACGTGGCGTACATTTATAGGTACTCATAAAACCATATATGCGCTCCTACGAAATACTGCCATGCGTTCGGGCATGGGATGGATATGGTGAAACAACCCACACGTCCCAGATAGTTAGCTGTCCAGTCGTTCGGCCGAGAGAAAGGGTATGTAAAGCAACTAAAGATAGTTTTTGTTCGTGTCAAGGCATTCGGACCATGTCATGATCACTTACAGCACTGTACGATTTTCAAACACTAACTTCTCTAGCTACTTAGCGATCCTATAGAGTTGCAACGCGGGTCCATAAACGCTTGCTAGACGCAAAACTCTGTGTAAAAATGCCAAGCATACTAATGTCTTCACAGGGTAGAGAACCAGCGAAGTATTACTGACCTCTTTAAGTTGGCCAGACTTTCCATGCGACGACATAGAAATGCATCGGCATCCTGCGGCAACGGTGTCCTCGCTGACAGGTAACGCCACCCATAGAGGTAAGGTCGAAGGTGACTCGGAAGCTTGGAGGAACGTTCCTGATTGCCGAAATCAAGGCTGAAGAATGAGTGATAATTCCACGGAAGGAGGCTGGAGGCAGAAAAAGAGATCACACGACCGTTAACGCATTGTCGAGTGCGCGCCCATGGCGCGTCGAGTCGTCGGCCATCCACTTCTAGCATTGCTCTCTCCCCAAATATTATCGTGCAAATTCAATGCAGATGAGAGACTAGTGCAGCGGCTACCCTCAGGATCCGAGTGCGCATATACCTCTCTTCGGCGACTCGAATAGAGTCTAGGAACGTTCAAAGTGCAACGCCCAGGAACACGGCCTGGACATCACTTCGGGGAGGAAAAGCGCTTACGTACGCGACTTGACGGGCGATTCGCGACGAACGTGCGTGGCTATTTTTGGCTCGGACTGGGTTATATTTGTTCCACCAGCAGCGCTATGTTCTCCAGCTTTCCCTCCTGCTCTCTCCCGCCACAGACACCGCCAACAGTGCGCCGACTGCGCTCGCCACTCCGCCGCTTTGATGGCTGAAAAATCCGACCGTGATTCGGCGTCGACTCGGACCAGCGAGGAGCTGCTCCGGGAAGCACTCTACCCAGAAGACTCGTACTCGGGGACCACTTACTGGGCCGACCTGCCCTCTGGCGAGCAGAGAAAATGGGTCAACGCGCAGTCCAACGCCGAGGCGTGGCGCGAGCTGAAGGTTGTCGGCACGATGGCCAAGCTCGATCCCCTATCGCCTCTCTCGGCGTACTTTAGGCGATATGTTATGAACGGAATGGTGCGTTCTTCTGTACATGCTCTGTGATTCAACTAATCCATTGTATTAGGGCCTTTTCGTCGAAGGGTGCGCGCTCGTTTCTCCATCTTCCTTGTCACACGACCTAACCGCCAGCCCAGATACGTCCTGTTCTCCATCGGAAATCTGTCATCTCTCTTCTCCTCCGTATGGCCTGCGTGCTGGAAGAAGTACACCTCGTGCACCAAGAGTGAGTGGCCCATCGATAGTGTCACACGACCTAAAATATGCTTCCGGTAGACTGGGTATTCGCTGTCACCTACCTCGAAATCATCGGCATCATCATCGGTCAAGTTCTAGTCGGTATCGAGGGTGATTGGATCGGACGTGAGGATTGTTTCTATACACAAGCCATCCTCGCACTAACGCGCTCTCGCAGGTAAATTCGGTCTTGTCCAGGATGCCGTAGTCATGTTCATTGGCGTAATTCTGCTCATGTCCGTCTGGGGTACCACACTCAACGGTTGGGTCATCGCTTATGGCGTCTCCCTCTTTGTCTACGGCGTTGGTGTCGGCGGCGAATACCCCATGACCTCCACCCGCTCTCTCGAGAACCGTCTTACCGGCGCCGCTGGTCGCCGCGACGACCGTCTCCACCGCGGCCGTAACGTCGTTCTTGCCTTCCTGATGCAAGGCTGGGGCCAAGTGTTCAACCAGTCCCTGCTCATGATCCTACTCATGATCTTCCACCACGGAAGCCACCAACCGCCTTACAGCGCCGTCGCTACACAATATACTTATCGAGTGTCTTTCGGCATAGTCGCCATCCTCCATCTGTGGTTGATCTACTACCGTTTCTACAAGATCAAAGGTGAGTGGACGTGACCTCCCTCGAATGTTCTAACACATGCATGCAGATGCTGATACCGTGGTCAATGCTGCCAAGAAACGCTCGAACGTCTCCGGGTACGATGCCCAGTCTCTCGGGCTCATAGGCTCTCACTACTGGCACCGCCTATTGGCTACCGCCGGTGGATGGTTCTGCAACGACTTCTTCTTCTACGGCAACAAGATCTTCGCGGGGACATTCATCAGTGTCATTCATCCCGGTGCTTCGCTATTCGTGACATGGGAGGTACGTGACGCGATTTGCTCTGTCTTCTCCGTCTAACAAAGTCCAGTACAACTTGCTCAACTGCGCCGTCTCGCTTGTCGGCTACTATCTTGCGGCCTTGCTCATCGACTACAAGTTCTACGGTCGCAAGCGCATGCAACAAGTCGGGTTCTTCTTTGACTTTATGTTCTTCCTCTTCGGCGCCATCTTCTTCCCCCAACTCCAACACGCCGGCACAAACATCAAGGTGTTCCAATTCATGTACTACATGTCCTCCTTCTTCAACCAGTTTGGGCCCAACTGCACGACGTTCCTCGTCGCCGCCGAAGTCTACCCTTCCTCCATCCGTTCGACGGCGCATGGGTTTAGCGCCGCCTGGGGCAAGCTCGGCGCGCTCGCGCCCACCATCCTGTACAACTATGTCGGCAACCAGACCAAATTCTGGGTCGTGCCCTGGTTCGGTCTTGTGGGTGCTGCCCTCACCTTCCTCTTCCTCCCCGACACCACCGGCCTCGATCTGCGGGAGCAGGAGCGCTACTGGGCGTGTGTGCGCGCAGGGCGTCCGGAGGACTACCACGGGATCGCCGTGCACCCGCGGCACCTCTCCTGGTGGGAGATCCACGTCCTCAAGCGCCATGAGCACTACAACCCGGACCTCGACAAGCTGGCGAAGATCGAGGAGCTGAGGATTCTGTACGAGGCGCATTTGATTGCGCAGAATGACGAGACGGGGGATAGCTACGACCCGGATCATGCGTTCATCTCGAAGGATGTGGCTGGGTTTTTCGAGCAGGAGAATTTTGAGGGAAAGAGGGCGGCGCAGTCGGATAAGGAGAAGAGGATGCACGAGGAGGCGCCGCAGGTTAAGCTGAAGGCCAAGTTGGAGGGTGTTTAGGGGGAGGGATCTTTTAACTCACATGCTTTCTCTGATTTTGTAAACAATAATAATTCAATTGTACAAATTGTTATACTCACGTTGAACTCAATCGATATCCCGCCTTTGGCGTGTAAGAAAAGATATATTGAATTCTCCACTATGAGACGCAACATTGAGTGATGCAAGGTGTCAGTTACCCTTTCTCTGAGTCTGAGCGACTCTCAGCCTGATGTGACTTCTTGTCTTGAAATAGCTTCCTTACATTCAAGGTTTAGTGCATGCAGCATGCTCAATTTGAATAGGTAAGCAAACTTGCATTGGACGGCGGACGCTGACCAAGTGCCGGGGTTTTGCCGTGACAATCTCCGTGCCGGATCCCGGGTGCGTTGTTGACAACCGTCACATCCTTTCCGCGCCTTGATTTCCCCTATGGACGAGGATGATAATAGTGAGGTCGGTGCTCAATAGTGGCCCTGCTTCATTCTTCCAAATTTGAGAGGCTGACGTCCTGCATAGGTCTCAAGTTCCGTGGAGGTGGTGGACATGGACGGAATGGACACATCCGATCCTGATTCTGACTACGAGGACGATGCTGAGTACTCGGATGCTCACAGGTCGAAGCGCAGGAAAACGACAAAAGCAGACGTATCATCTTCCAGGACACGCAGACTCCCGGAAGCAGGACCCTTCCAGTACACTATTCGCTCGCGTCTCAGGCCATTACCCAAGAACCGCAAAGACTTGAATCTCCAAACAGAATACGGCGACAACGACTTCTGGACCAAGAAAGCAGGTCTCAGAGAGCTCTTTCAAAACGTCTTGGACGGCTGTGTCGCCTTTATGCGGTCGGACCGACCAGACGCGCTTCCAAGTGATATCGTCGTTAGCGTCATCGACGGCAATAAACCCCTGGATGTGAATTCGCTACCAAAAGACTGTCCTTGGGCCGACTTGACGGACATTTCCTCCATTCCTGTCGGAAAGACCATTACCTTTCTCTTGCGTGTAAAATCCACACTACCAGAACCTCCTTCGACGACTAAACGACGACGGTACGGCCTGAAAATATGGGCTGATTTCCGTGTCCTTGGTTGGATAAGCCTCCGAATGAAGGACGATGAGCTATGTGATATCGAGATGTTCAATCGATATCACGAGCCTCTGACACTAGTGGCCATGAACCTTGGGTCTACGACCAAAGCTGGTGATGACGCATACGCGGGAGAACATGGGGATGGGATGAAAATGGTACGCAGCTTTTCTACAAAGGACTTGTCTCAAAGCCGTCTCATATTGTAACCTCAAGGGTATCAATGCCATCAAACGGCCGAGCGATGGCGCTGTCGCACCTGAGGTTCATTATATCAGTTACAATCGGCAATGGGACTTCGTTTACAACGATTACCATACGCTGGAGGTCAGAGAAGCCAATTCTGATGTCAATATCCCTCCTGTACCGGGAGTCCTCGCTGTCGTCAAAGATTTCCCGAGCTCTAGTGTCGAAGTCTCCAACTTCCTGTTCCTTCGTCCCCCGAAGTTAGAGTTCCGAGCACCCGCTGGATCCATTCTCTTAGATGGAGATTTAGGTGGCATGATATACGTATGTCTGGCGCTCTTCTCCCGCTTCAAGATGCCTGAAAATTACGTTCAGGTCAAGCAAATTCATGTCATCAAGTCGCGTTCCCTACACTATGGGATTGATGTCAGAAAAGGCGCCTATCTATCTAGAGAACGTGTCGGATTCCATTTCGATCGCGAGCTCGAGACGATTGCTTGCGATATATGGTCTCACCTACTTCTCACAAACGAAAAGGCGGTCAAGATCTATATCGACCTCATTGCTGCACATCCGCGATGCCTGGAGGTCCGCCGTCTCGATCGTTACATGACAAATGATGTTGCGGACTCCCTGAAGAAGTACTTCACGAAGAGGCATGGGCAGAATGCCCTCTTTTGTGCCAACGACGAGTCCGAGAAAGGTTTTATTCGCAGGTTTCTTCATAAATGGGCCATCCCTCTTGAGAAGCCTCTACATGACCTCTTTATAAAGTATGACCTCATAGAATCGCACTCGCAGATACGAACGGCACATTTCAGGAACCTTCCCCCTTCTCCCATTCCCGCTCAGACCTCCTTGCATGTACGTTTCACATTGCACCTTGTCGATGCCTTCCTCTCCATGGAGCCGGCGATTGTCGCCCTTCGAGGCAGGTACAGCTTCAGAATGGCGCCACAGGAAATTACCACAGAGAGCGTCAAGGCGGTGGATGGCTCCATGCTTCTCAACGATTGTGTGCTCTCGTACGGGCATGCCCATCGCTCCGACGTTGGTCGCATGTGTCCCTCTTGGTCTGGTTATTGCGCCTCTCGCGACCGTCGCGGGGAACGTCCCGAGTTCACCTGCCATTGTGCTGCTATGCACATTCTTTCCCTTCTGACGCAGGATTCCTTCCATCCATTAAAGTCATATATTGCGACAAAGCGATCCATGATCCTTCGAAGGCTACCACAGGACCTACAATTGGAGACTCGTTCAAAAAAATCGCTGGCGGAAGCAGAGTTGTCGTGGAAGACAGGCAGTTCTGATGCAGCATCGAGATTCGGAGTGTTGGTTTCTGCTGCGGTGGACGACTACAAGCCTCGTCTGATCAACAAACCGAATGCTGCTACGACAGCTGCTAGTAGTACTAGCGAAGCGGCTAAACAGCCACAAGTCACTGGGAGCGAAGCGCAGCCTGACGGCCCTGGTGCGTCTCCCGAGCTCTTCGATCGACATCTGAACTCACAATCACAGTACAATCCGGACCTTTCAGCGAAACGTTTGAGTGCGTCGGCACTTCCCTCAACCTCGGCGGCAAATTGCCTCCCGGAAAGAAGTACATCGCGCAGGTCTACTGGAAGCCAGACACACCCAACAATACCTCTGTGTACAGTCTTCCGTATCATTTCGCTGTCCCTCCTTCACCACCATTGGCCTCCTCCATCGCTGCGGTCCGACATCTGCCAGATCAAATCCTTGTTACATGGGAGAGCAAGCCCGAAGATGGAGCCGATGCTTGGGTTGTCGTCGTACGGAACAAGGATAATGAAGTGACGCGCAGAGAAGTGGCTACCACGTCCCTGGACGTAAAAGTCGAGGGACTACCCGTTGATATTTCCGTGACCGATCTTTCGACGGTCTCATTAGAGATACACGGAAAGTCTCTAGCCTGTGACGGCCTCTTGAGCGTCGCCTGCGCTAGGTGGCCAATCCGTACTGAAGAAGCTGAAGCCGCGCCAGTTTCTCTCAATGGGAATGTCCCGCCAGTAGGAGGGGACGAGGAGCTGGAATACGTCGATAACGAATATACGCTGGGCTTGGCTGCTCGTCAAGCGGAGGCAAGCACCCGACCAGACGACCCAGACGTTACCATGAAGGATATCACTGACCATCAGGCCGAGCTTGGTTTGCCGGCCCATGAAGATCTGTTTGCCACATCCTCGCTGCCAGTACGTCCACTCGATGCTGGAGGATATCATGTACTGACCGCTTCACTTGTCAGCTCGTCGATGACAAGACCTACGTGGCGCTCAAGTCTTGTTTCGTGAACAAGAAGAAAGTGGTTGTCGATAACCACGTCTCTGTCACTTTGAAAAGCAGCAGCGGGAGGGAGATACAGACTGTCGTCCACGTCCACTCCATTAACATGCCAGAGGATCCAGATGACGATGACGACCCCAGATTGATTACTCTATCCCAGTATGTCCCTTGGTCCCGCATACATCCAAAGGCTCCTTCAAAAGGGCTCCTCCTTTCTGATCAGTTGGCGAGGTTCCGCATCTCCGACATCGTCGATGTACATAACTCCATTGATTTTGCCCCTACTGGAATCCTAGATGACACACCTCCCAACGAATACTTCTGCATGTGGGAGGTGTCATCACTCGATGTGGCGAACGGGTACTTTGGCTTCCGACCCGTGCTTCCAGCGGCACAGAGGGACGTTCCAACGATGGAAGCGTTACGATTCGGGGACATTGGATGTGGAATCGGCGGGGCCTCGGCGGGATTCAGGGCCGCTGGATTCGATGTTCATTTCGGTGTCGAGTCCAACGAGAGGACCGCACTGATTTACAAGGTATGTGAACTTCTCAACGAACGAGTCACTTGAACTTAGTCGCGGCCTTCAAGGGAAATTGTCTCGCAACGATGTATAACGAGTCAATTGACAGTTTTTTCGCTCAGTCCTGGGCAGATTCGCCGATGATTGACGACCCCTTCGCAGCGTTGTTTGTCAACTGTGCTACTATGTGTACCACTAGGAAAATGGCAATCAGTAACTTTGTAAGTGCGGTACGCGAGTTCCAGCCTGCCTATGTGGTGTGTTCTTTTGCCGGACTCTATACTACTACTCACCACTGGCCTAGATTGGTAATTTGAAGCCGGTAAGTTGCATTTCTGATGAAGGAGGGTCCACTCAGACCGTACCTGGCAGGGCACCTCGTCCGTTGAGCTCCAGGAAATCCATTACGAAGTCATGAAGCTAGGATATTGTCTCCGATCTCGCATTCTCGATGCAGCCGACTACGGTGCGGCAGCACACAGTCGACACCTTGTCTTGATCGCTACTGCGCCTGGGCGTGTCGTGCCAGAATTTCCGTCTGCCACAGTTCAAACTCCCGTTGCACTCAAGGACGTCATAGGCGACCTACCTTCGCGCAATTCCAAGTGCCGCCAGACGGGGAAGGGTTTCGCATCGAGTACCAGCCATGTCGCAGATCGATCTCAGCCCTTCTCGTGGCATTGTACGGGATGCTATGTCCCAGACCTGACGTCCTGGGATGTGGACAAAACGGTCGCGGCTTGGGATCAGCCTCTTCCAGGTGCGTGAACTCGCCATGCTTGCTGATAAAGTTTAAAGACTTCGTGACAGAAACCTTCCGTTTGCCTTCCGACCGAGTCAAATGTCGGCATCCACGTTCGTCTCAATTCCTTTCTTCGATCCCGAATACATCGTGACGCATACGCAGAATACCCGGAACGATTCCTGACCGTACGTGAGATGGCACGCGTGTTGTCGTTCCCAGTAAGCTCATCATTGCTGCTATGGGTCAGTAGTCTGACGAATGTGGAAAACAGGATGAATGGACATTTACGGGATCCCTTCAAAATCAGTACGCTCAGCTCGTGAGCTCTATCCCCCCTCGTTTAGCACAGTCAATCGGAGAGGAAGTGAAGAAGGTACTTGTGCAAGCGCATCTTCACCTACAGACGTGACGGGGCTAGTCCCATGTATAAAGAAATTTTCTTGTGTAACTATCACATCTTGAGCGGGTCAAGGTGGTCGCAATTGTAACATGTCTATTCGGTTTCATGACTCGTAACATGAGGATATCATCAAGACAATTTGACGTGGTATGCATATGCGGCGGCGATCATCATCATCATCATATGCCGCTGTATTTTGTCGTTATGCCTGTCCGTGCTGAAGGTTGGTGCACCTTGCGATGATGATCAATGAACGGAAGATGGTGAACGTGTCTTGGCGAAAGAAGGTCCACATACATTATTGGAGTACATCACCGGGTGACCGAGGAGGTACCCTTCACACTGCGCCACATCACAGTGTGTTCCGGATCTAGTCTCTTGATCTGGATCTTAATCTCTTTATCTATATTACTTAGATACACGTGAATCACGATGCAACCAAGGGACCTCATACTACCTAGCCTTACCCTGCCTTACCTCGTGCGTTTACCGAGTACTTCGTCCGCCCAGCCGGGGTTCCAACGAAGATAATAAGCTATACTATCGCCGAGCCACCTAGACACGGAGCGAGAGAGCTCGAGTACACAAAAGACCTTGGAACAAAAAGACTGGGCGATGGAGTTATCAAGCGTCCCGAGGTACGTTGACCCCATGAACAAAGGGCTTCAAGTTAGCAGCGACTAGTTCCCAGCTATCCAGTCTTAATGTATTCGACGTGCCAGAGGAGGTATACACAATATTATAGTCCTATCATATCCTATTACAAGTACAATTCATACGGGGAGGGGCTTTCGAAAGCAAGAAACTGGAAGGGCAGGGTTAGCAAGAGACAATAAGCGAGAGTGGGGGGAAGAGGGCGAAATGGGGTAGGCGGGATGGGAAAGAGGGCGAGATGGGGAGGAGACCGATCTGGTGTATCGCATCGCAAGGAGATAGCGTACATGCGGTCGCGTAGCTCGGCAAAGGAGATAGCTAGATGCTCACCAACAGATATATACACTCCGATTCGTGTCGCCAGCGCACATCATGAGAGCAGCACTCAGTGCTGCGCTGCGGTCGTGACCTGCAGATCATGGGTGTTTCCTGCAGGGGCAATCTCTCATGAGGACGCAAGTGAAGACAATGATCGAGGAAAGCACACACCAGACGTCGAGTCGTAAACATGCCAAGTCAGCGAGCTGCGCTTCTCGCCTGTGCCGGTCGGTCCAGAGACGGCGTGTTCCCAGCCATCGGGGAGGCCCTGCGGGGAGTTTAGCGGATGTGTGGCGCAATAGAATGATAGTGCGACGCACAGTGAACCCACTCGTCATGGGATCGAAGCCGACATGGACGTGGTGCACAAAGCCCGAAGGCCCGCTGGTGAGCCCGCCCGCAGCGCTGCGTTCGTACATGTCATCATGCCACTTGTACAGCTCCTCGTCGCTGCCGAATGACAGCAGGAATGTCTTGGGCCGTGCGCTGGGGCGTTCCGTGACCTTCAGCAAGACGCAGAAAGGCTTGAGCTCCGTGCGCTCGACGGTTGTGAGGTCGCGGAGCTGGATTGTCTTCTGTGGGCGGGTCGTCGCCTGGAAAAGTTCGTGCGGTCAGCGGAAGGGCGCTGTTGTTGGCGCGATGAGAGCGCACCGGGCCCGCCTTGTGGAACTGCAGCGTGGTCTCGCTCAAGACCAGATATTTTCGCTTCCAAATCCAGCCTGAAAATGTGCCCTTTGTCTTGACATCGACAGCTCCGCTGCGCAGGACCTTGGGGGACGTTGGCGTCTTGTTCTCTTTCGACGAAGGCATTGGGGAGGGCGGGCGAGAAGAGAGAGAAAAGGCGGGGACGACGCCGCTATAAAGGCGGTGGCAGGCTGACGGATGATGGTGGTACAAAGGCAAGCACCAAAGGGCCTTTTCGATCGCGGCAACCAACCATCAATTTCAAAAATTATCAACTAGCAAGTCGGCAAGTAAACATCGTTCATTAAGTATTCTTTGTTTTGTCAACCGTCTCCTTGCCACTCGTTTACATACCCCCGCCTCGCCCTGCTGCCAGCAGTTCTACGTAACGCGCCGCCTCGGCCACCGTGTTCCCAAATGCGGGTGCTAATTTCTTTGTTTCAAATTCCTCGTCCTGAAACGGAACAAAAGGCACCTCGAGGCAGATCAGAAAAGGCCATGGACGCTAGCCATCATTTCGAGGAACAAAAACAATTACAGCAACCGGGGCGTCTTGACGTGTGCACGCTGAGCCCCACCGTTCCTCGCGTCACCATCATCCATGAAGCCTCCTTCGTCTGCGGCCGCGAGTCTGAAACTTTGGAACATGCATGCATGACGCATGGTTCCCACCCAGACCACTCATCCCAGAATATCATCAATCCACACACCCACGCAATGTAAATCGTTATCGAGATTAAAATGCCAGCACACGGGCATACGGCGTATATCACCGAAGTATGAGTCGAGGTAGCCTCAAGTTCCGCCTACCATGCCCTCAGGCCGCTTGACGACTACTCCGTTTCCGCCGTTACACCGTTTCCGCCTCGAGGTGAGGATGAAACGTACAAGCGCATACCATGCCGAGTACAGGCTCTTGAGCCCAGAAATTAGACTTGTGCAGTGCGCCCAGGCGCGCTATCCATACGGCTGTGAAGTTCTTCGTCTCCGCGAAGCATGTTGACGGGTGCTGTTTAGGCGATTGAGAAGCGTTCACTTCCTCTATACTTGACTGATAAGCACGACTGATATTGTTCCTGATCACTCGAGCGTACGTCTTCCAGAGGTAAACTTGTATAGCAGGCCGATACGTTGCATAATAGAAACCGGATTGAACCCAGGTTTCTGTACAATCAACTCGGTCAGAGATTTCTTTGGGAATGAAGAAACGCGAACGCGTACCATCACACCATGCTCGGTTTATCAACGGACTATTCAATGCCTTCTCACCCACAATCTCGATGCGCAGCTACCTGGCCATGCAAAATCTGAGCGACAATCATACATAACACAATTAATAGTAGTTACCAAAACTGCGCATTGGTGTCAGATGCTTTCCAAGGCATTGCAACCAACAATGCTGTCCGATGGCCTGAAGTACTTCCGCTAGTGTAGAGTCCAGGCGATGGCATACCCCGACACTACCGAGACGCAGAAGACGCTTGTCGGAGGGTTTATTCGCGATTCGGATCATGTTCAATATTCGGGGCTAGAATGATAAGAGGTCATCAGAAAGAAAGCAGCGAGTGACATGACCTGCTCACATCAGAAATAATTTATCGTCTACAGAGGAGAGATCCACATAGAAGATGATAGATATCAAAACATGGAGAGTAGTTCGTGAGTAAGTAGCCGGGTCGCGCTTGGTGCGCGAAATACTGCAATAGTCGGGGAAGGTGCGCGTTGCCTTGGGGTAGCGCCGACACAAAGAATATCTTGGTCGCGATTTTCATCTGTGATCCCGATGAAAGGTGAATATCGGATGCAGAGGAGAGGAATCGCAGGAGCCGAAGGCCAGGAAGAGATCTTCATGGGCGACCTGTGAAGCCGCAGGTCCAGTAGCATGTCCTAACGTCGCGAATTGTGAGGTATCGTATCGTGTCGGTATGATAGGATTAGTGTGTGTGTCATGAAAGCCGCGTCGAGTGTGCAACTAGTTGAAGAAAGCGGTTGCCCTATATTGTATGCCGGATATTGCGTGGAAGCAAAAGGCTAGGTCGCTGCAAATAAGCGCATGAGCACACACATGACAAGGTGGTATGCATTGCCGGCGCTTACCCTGCCTCCTCGCCTCCTCCAAGCGCGCCCTAATCAACGCCGGCAACCCAACAATATCCCTCACAAGCCGCTGAATCTGCACATCCGCCGCGATGTACAACGCGTTGTCCAGCTCGTCCATCTGCGCCAGCACCTCCGCCATCTCTTTCTCTCTGACCGGCTCCGAGTCATTGGACGGCGCCTGGAGCCTCCTCAGCTCATCTGACAATGTCTTGAAGTGCGCCCCGTGTCGCCGTTTGCGCACTTCGATGCGGAGCCAGACGATGTAGGTCTTGATGAGCAGGAGCACGATGCGTACGACGAGGAAGGCGATGAGCGCGAGCATCAGACAGCAGAGTGAGGCGTAGAGAGGGAAGAAAATGCATTTTCGGAGGAGCCGGCCAGCGGTGCGCATCGCATGTGGGTGAGATGGTGGTGGGAGAAAACAAAGTGAGCAAGCAGACCATGACGCATCTTGGAGGAGGTCGGGCCGAGTGCCGAAATGTGTGTGGCGCTTCTTCAAGCTTCAGTCTTCGGCCTTATAGACATGACGACGCGATTTTCAAGATCATTGACTAGTAGCTATATTATAGTTCTGAGGTATGTGTTTCTCCCTGGTCGATTGCTTCTCTTCATTTTCAGACTTCGGCCGACCATACATGATGTTCAAGATACTTAGGTTACACACAAGAAATCTGACATTACTGCTTAGTAACATACACACATACAGCAAACAAGGTCTACCCAAGCTTCTATCACGTCTTCAAATGGGGATGCGCCGTCAAGAGTACCTTCTTGACTTCCTCGCCAATTGCCTGGGCCAAGCGCGGAGGGATCGAGCTCACCAACTGAGCGTACTGACTTTGTAGGGATCCCGTGAAAGTCCATTGGTCCTATAAGCGACTGCGTCAGGCTTTCGTTCGATGAGCGCAAGAAAACAGGTCCGGAACTTACAGGAAACGACAATATGCGCGCCATCTCACGAACGGTCAAGAATCGCTCTGGATGTTCTACAACGACGTCAGAATGGCTGTCGGCTTTGAGCGAGAGAAATTGACACTAACGGGGATGCCGGCACTTGACTTTGTCAGAGGGCAGTGAGAACGTTTCTATCAAACAATCGGCTCAGCAATCAACTTCAAGTTAGACAGTCAATTCACGCCTTACCTGGAAGGGGCTGATCCCAATCCGCCACTGTTTTCTCCTTATCCCACGATTTCACGTCCGGAACATAGCATCCCGTGCAATGCCATGAGAAGACTTGGGATCGATCAGTGAGATGGCTCGTACTTGACCCGAAGCCTTTCCCAGTCTGGCGGCACTTTGGGTTATGCGGAGACAGGTCGCCGATGACATCCTTGAGCGAAACGGGACTTTGAGCTGTGCGAGAAGGGAAATCCGGTTCGTCACGACCGGGCGCGGTAGCAATCAAGATGAGGTGTTGACTGTGTGCCGCCACTCCGTAGTCCGCTGCATCTAGAACGCGGGAGCAAAGACGATAACCGAGCTTTAGGGTTTCGTATTGGATCTCCCGAAGTACAATGGATGATGTATCCTGAAAGGTGCCCATTTGTCAGTGAAGCTTTGAACGCAAAGGCTGCAATTTACCGGTCTCAGACTACCGATCTAAATGCACGGTAAGTATCTGTTCTACAGCCATATACACTTAGCACTTACCGCGTAGGCGGGTTTGAAATCACATATCGTCCTGACAAAGTTTTTCATCGCTTGCTTGGGAGTCATAGTAGCACAGTTGACGAACAACGCCGCAAACGGATCGTCGATCATCGGAGAATCTGACCAAGATTGCGCGAAGAAGTCATCGCATGGTTCATTGTACATCGAGGCAAAGGAGTTCAAGTTTCCCTGAAAACAGCTGAAGTTGTGAAGGCCTTGAAGAGAGGCTACATACCCTGAAGACCAAGGCGGTCCTTTCATCGGATTCAACACCGAAGCAAACATCGAAGCCAGCAGCCTTGAACCCCGCCGAAGCACCCCCAATTCCACACCCAATGTCTCCAAATTGCAGCGCCTTCATTGTCGGTACGTTCGTCGGCGTAAGAAGGGCAGGTATAAAGCCGATACAACCGTTCGGAGCGTCCTGCAACGCCACGTCCCACATGTAGAAGTAATCGTTTGTGGGTATGTCATCCAGGACGCCAAGACGAGTAACAACGACGGACTCGTGGACGTCTATGATATCAGGGACACGAAACCTCCCAGAATACACTCCGAGAAGCCCGTTCTGGGGCGCCTTTGAATGGATGCGAGACCAGGGGATGTACTGGTATAGAGTGACGAGTTTGGGGTCGTCCTCGTCATCTGGATCCTCGGGCATCTCGATAGATTGAACATAGACGATGGTTTGGATGTCCTTCCCAGTTCTGCTTCTCAGAGTGGCAGAGACGTGACTACCCACGGTCAGTTTCTTCTTGTTCACGAAGCAAGATTTGGGTGCCAAGTAGGACTTGTCGTCAACGAGCTGTCAACGTGAAGCGGTCAACCTCAACAGTGATGTAATGGAGCAGATAGGAACTTACTGGAAGCGTGGATGTAGCGACAAGTTCGTCATAGGTTGGTAGACTCGTAGGGGGTTCGGTCTGGATATCATCAGCATCCTCCATTGTCACGTCCGAGTGGCGCTCTCTCGCAGCCAAGCCCAATGTGTACTCGTTGTCCACATATTCAAGTTCTTCATCTTCGGCAAATCTTGAAACATTCCCATCGAGAGGGCCAGGAGCGACTTCGGCCACTTCAGGACCGACAGGCCACCTAGCGCAGATAGCGCTCATGAGACCGTCGCAGACCGAAGACTTCCCATATATCTCTACCGATATCGTTGAGAGATCGGTCACGGAAATATCGACAGGTAAACCCTCGACCATCGTGTCCAGTGACGGGGTATTGACTTCTTGGCGCGCCAACTCTGTATCCCTGTTCCGTACAGCGATGACCCATGAATCGGCACCGTCCTCAGGCTTGCCATCCCATGTAACAAGGATACGATCAGGAAGATGACGCGTGACCGCAATCGAGGCGGAAGCCGGCGGTGAAGGGGGGACGGCAAAGTGATGCGGAAGACTATAGAGAGATGTGTAATCGGCCTCGTCCGCCTTCCAGCATACTTGTGCGATGTACTTCATACCCGGAGGAAGTTTGTCGCTGAGGATGATGGAATGGCCGCTGCACTCAAACGCTTGGCTGGATATTTCTACACGATTTTGAGTCAGAATGTCGAGATGCTGGAACTGGAGGGTACGAAACATACTTTGACCTTCCGGCTGAGCATTACTATCAGTTGTTGGTGGCTGTCCATCGGGGTTCGGCCATCCACCTGCCGGCGGACGCGAGGACACAGTGGATGTCGCATTGTGGATCAAGCGAGGCTTGTATCCATCCCTTTCGGCAGATACCACTACGCCGAATTTCGGCGATGAACCGGAAATCCCCGTTGCCCAAGACAACTCCATCTCCATCGG
The DNA here is from genome assembly GCA_019915135.1 of Strobilurus pachycystidiatus. Taxonomy (NCBI): domain Eukaryota; kingdom Fungi; phylum Basidiomycota; class Agaricomycetes; order Agaricales; family Physalacriaceae; genus Strobilurus; species Strobilurus pachycystidiatus. The sequence continues at coordinate 5,865,297 of JAHLMK010000001.1, forward strand.
GGAGGCCACGTCCTGCCGCGAGCGAGCTGTGAATTGAAGATCCCGCGGTAGACTCTGGAGTATCAAAAGACGCCGGTGAGCTGCGGTGCCTGTCGTCGACAACACCGTCTCTTGCGTGAGAACGTAGAGAATGTGGATAGCGGCGCAGTGACAGACGGATTCTGGGTTGTGGACATCGGGTGGCGCTTCGGCTCGCCGGTCGTGGAGTGCATGATAAGTCGAGTAAGAGGGGCACATCCGACCGCCGCCGCCAGAGCGATGGACCCATTCATAGGACAGCATACAGTCGTTGAGGAGCATGGAACCATCCGCCGCTTTGACGCTCTCCGTGTTGATCTCGGGCGGCGCCACCTTGAACCTGTACTTGCCTCGAAAACCCTGCATCTGTGGTTCCATCTGAAGGAACGAGTCAACGATATGTAATGTGAAACGAATATGAAGGGAGGCCTGGGAAGGAACGGTGGAAGGACCAAGATCACGAAAATGTGCGTTTCGTGTCTCCGAGTGGGATTTCACGAGACCATGCTGCTTGAAAAGCGCATAGAGTTGCCGAATGAGAGGGACTGGGCGCTTGCGAAGAACCTTCTCTATAAAACGTTTTTCGGAGTCATCCTCGGCGCAAAAGAAGCTATTCGACCCGTGCTTCTTCAGCAAGTGATTTCTGAGTGACTCTGCAGCATCCTTCTGCATGAAGCGGAGGGAGTTGATTTCCAAGGAGTCTGGGTGGTCAACAAGAAGGTCAAGAAATAGCCCCGGCGCCTTTTTGCACTTAATCAGTAGATGCGACCATATTTTGCTCAAGATAGCCTCGAGCTCGTGACTTGACTGGAATCCAACCCGGTCTCGAGATAGACAGCCACCCTGTCGTATATCGACTCCATAGCGGAGCCGAGAGAATGAAGTGATGTAGATTTGTTTCACCTGATAGGTGTTACTCAGGTGACGGAGGCGGAACAAAGATATGAACAATGAACATACATAAACCCTACGGTGTAATTCAGAATCCAAAAGGACTGCTCCAGTGGGAGTTGTGAGTTTCGACCGAGGAGGACGAAGAAACAGAAAATCATCAAGTACGACATCCTCCGTCCCGAAGTTTTCAATGGCAACGAGCACCCCGGGGACAGAAGGAACACCGGATTTGGTCTCTCTGACTTCCAATGTCTCGTGTTTGTTGTAAACAAAGTCCCACTGGTTTGCGCCAGTGAGATAATGAATGTCTGGAACAACGGAGTCTGGATCGTCCCGCGCTGGTCGTTTGATCGCATTGATGCCCTGCAGTTAATGGAGAGGTCAGCTAACAGCTCAGGCGACTTTACTTCGAAAGCTACGGACCATCTTTAGGCCGTCTCCATGTTCTCCAGCAAAGGCCTGATCACTAGCCTTGGTTGTTTTCCCAAAGTTCCAAACACTCAGCTGCAACGGCTTATGCCGGTTGAAGACTTCGATATCGCACAAATCATGTTGCTTCACCCTAAAGCTAATCCATCCGAGAACCCGTGGGTCAGCCCAGAGCGTTGCGCCAGACTGTTTTCGTTTCGCAGAAGAAGGTTTCACCAGGGATGACTTTACGCGGAAGAAGAACGTCATGATTTGGCCAACATGAAAATTGGAAAGATCTGAGGTTTCGTCCGGTCGTAGCACATTGTTTCCGAGTCCGCGCTGAACCCGAACGCTGATGTCACTTGGCAGTGCATCAGGTCGCTCTAAGTCTGACCGCATGAACGAAACACAGCCATCTAGGACATTCTGGAAGACCTCCCGGAGCCCCGCTGCTCGTGGCCAAAAGTCGTTGTCACCATACTCCGATTGGACGTTCAGATCTCTTCGGTTATCGAGCAGCGACTTGGTGCGGGTTTGGATACTGAACTGGAAGGGACCCCCGTCCGGGAGTTTGCGTTTCTGCCTTTGCGCGCCCGAGGTTACACTCTGTCCTGAGCCTCCTATCTTTCCGCGCTTGTTCCTGTGAGCATCATGTTCTGAGCTATCCGAGGCTTCGTACTCAGATCCGGAGTCTTCAGGGATTTCCTTCGCTTCCAAGTCGTCGAATGAGGATTGCTCTGAGTCTGAATCGAAGGACTACAGAAGGATTTATATCAGCGAGAGTTCTAGATGAGACAGACATTTGAGCTAATACACCGACCATCATTGGCGAAAATCAGGCGAAGGCTCGAGAGATGACCGTCGTGTTCAAGTTACGGATACTATTGCCGCAGGCACCGTGACCGTAATCGACATCAGGGCCGTCGAGTTCCGATTTTGGATGCCAATGGTCGCTGGCGCCACCTGTATGGCTATTGGCATTCAGTTCAGACTTGTCTGTGTACTCTAGAGATGGGAGAGAGAATGTAGCCTTGACGCGCCATACATGCGATCGGGCCACGAAGGCTTTTTGCGCGGCGCCTGGCGCCGTCAGACTCACTAGTACCCCAGCTTGTCCCTGCAGATATCGGTCGCTGAGGCCGAAGAATGCTCCAGTTATCGTTCAAAATGAGTTCGTGATACCACGCTGAACGTCTAGCTTTAGGAATGGGGGACAAAGTGTCTGAATGTCACTGATTAATTGTCGGGGCAGCCGCCGGTCAACCTGAGCGCATGCGCCTATTTGATCTATGTAATCGATGATCAATCTTGAATTCTGCGGCCTGCTCTTTATGCCCTCACGGTCACGGGCTGGCGTGCTCATTCCGTAACTCGATACAATCTACAAAACCTCAATTGTAATGCTTCATGACCACACCCTGTATCAACTCCACCTCGTCCCCAGTTTCCGTCTTCTTCAACTCGCTCCGCCCATACTTCGCCGTACGCTCCTTCCGCCACGCCTCGAACGTCGGTGCCTCAGTGTTCTCAAACGAATTTGGCAAGTCAGTGGAGAGAGGGACGAGCCTAACCTCATCGTCGGGCATGCAGAAGTAGATGAGGCCGAGCCGGTTGTATTGGCGTTGGTCTGACGGGGGCTGGACGACGCGGTGTATTGTGGCGTGGTAGAGTCCACCGGTGAGAAAAGAGAGAGCGTCGCCTGCGTTAACGATCTACGAGTACCAGAAGTTCGCGACTTGTTGCCTAGACGCGGAAAAACATGAACAAACCAAGGCGTTTTCGATGTGCCTAACCCACTTCCACTCCCCGGACCTCCCTTGGATCTGGAGGGCTGCGACAGGCTGGCTGTACAGAAGGGTGAGCGAGCCGAAATCTGGCAGAACGACACTGTGAGAACCAGAGACATCCGGGCATGACGCGCGCGAGTTTACCGGTATGCCCTTTTAACCAGATCTGTCCGGATTGTTCTTCCTCTTCCTGAGGTCGTGGATAGCTGGCTGACTGTTAAACAGAAGGAAGTAAATCACGCTGAGAGACGACACGCACTACTTCAAGAAGCGCACTTGCCGGTAAACATGGGTTAGAGTCAAACAATCAGGGACATGGATTAGAGGGACGTACGATATCCCTCGCTCTTTGATTCATACCCGTGTATGTCCACGAGCGTGTCTTCAGGCAGACCGAGGCCAAGAGCAATCAGTCTGCGCCAGTGTCAGTAATCTGAATCTAATCTAGGACTAGGGCAATGGTGTCACCTGAGAAGGGGATGAAGAATGTTGACGTGATTGTGCTTCGAAAAGGCCTTGAGCTCAGAAAGATAAGGCCTCAACGCCTCTGGATGCTCGCGTTTGGTTATGTCTCGGTGGACTGTGTATTGATCAGTGAGTGACAGTGCAAGCAACGGAACGAAAAGCATAGACGTACTGTTGTACAACTCGCATTGATCTCGGATGCCGTTGTTGAGGTGCTATGATATCCGTTCAGGACTCATCGCGCTGTCCAAAGACCTTCACGCACCCAATACTGTCTCAATTTATATCCTTGATACGACCCATTCTTCTCCATGGTCGCTTCATACTTGCGTTTCTCCTCGTCGCCCACTCGCGTGAAAGCCAGGTCGCCTATAGAAAAGATGCGCTCCACCTGCAGAGTCGGATGCGTTGAGCGTTTAGAAGCGTTGACAAGCGCCGAAACGCATGCCCACCTGTTCCTTGTCTAGCCCATGGTTGACGACGTAAAGGAACCCGGCCCCTTGTTCGCCAAAGGCGGCTTTAACCTGCAGTACGAGATCCTCTCGATTGGATGACAAGCGGGATAGGTCGATTATTGGCAGGTCGGCATAGTTCACTGTCAGCGTCACATCAATAAGATCAATCGTACGGATAGGATGATGGAGCTTTGAGGCACACTGACGAGGTTCCTGTGTTGGCGGCGGGAAGGAATAGGGCGCAACTGGAGGTCTGGTTTCGATAGTCATGAGATGGAGCAGAGTCGTGGTGGGTCATATTGTCTCCGGCGGACAGAGTGCTGTTTCACGGGAAGAGAAGCCACTGGCAGATGACATGCCATATGAGCCGTAGAGCACGCCATCCAGGATTCCAGCTTGACAATGGAGCAGCGGGAGTTGACCGTATCGTTGTAGATGATCACTTTTGCGACGTTCTAGTAGTAATCTCCAGGGTCAAGCGCAGCATGATCGCGATGGATGGAAGCTGGAGAGGAGGTTCTAGGAATGTAAAGCACGATGCTGTACCGCGAGTAGCGGGGAAATGAGAATATGTGGAGAAGCGGTGGCCCAGCCACGAGAGAAGAAGAGCGAGGCACGGCAACATAATGAGACCTCGAAGAATATCGCGATTCGCAGAGCAAGTACGGCGATCCTGTATAGGCCACTGACAATCGACATGGGATCGCGTCTGTTTGCATTGTTTGTTTGTCTGATAGAGTAGAATCACTGTATGCGGGCAGTCAATCATGACCAGATCGCGTCCGACTCTGCCTCTGCTCTGCCTGGTGAAGTTGATGGAATGTCGGCAAGGGGGATTTTCGGCCGAACAGCCGGCATCTGCTATTCACACGCATCCTGATCCTGCTCCTTGCCACCACTTCGACTTTCTGTCTGCACGTCTCGCCTGCTAGCCAAATAGTCTGCTTGATAAGCTTGACGTATGCCACACTTCTCAGACTCTGCCGTCAGCAGCTTGAACAAGCAACTATGTTCTTGCCGCGCCCGATTAGCCTTGATGCCGACCGGCCCTACGTATAGCGCCTGCCCAGGCCTGCCCTCGAAGACTACGACCACCCCACGCTGAGCAACGACGACAAGCAACCCCTGTTACACTCATGCCGCACTCACTTCGTCCACGCGCAACCTCCGAACACACACGACGCGCGTACAACCACCTCGGCCACCTTTCTAATTCGTTACTTATATGGCCTGTATTATTCACCTGAAAATATACATGCTTTTAAATTCATTCTCAGTCGGAAATGACTCCCTTCCAGCATATTTTCAGCCAGGCTTATGGTGTATCTCAAACGAGCCCCCACTGAGTCCCAGATGACCTCAAGAGGAGGTCCTCCTAGGGGATAGGCGTAATCGAGTGGACCCAGTATGTACATGCCGCGCCCGATTAGCCTTGATGCTGACCGGACACTGATGACTGGATACTTAGACGATGCCGAAATGATACTGCCGAAATGATACGCAGGTACATAAGTTAGAGTCGCGCTAGCCCTGTACTATATATTATACTTATTACTCTCTCTCAGTCTGTCACCACCGACAGATCAATGAGCTCGAGTCGCTCTGCTGAAGTGGAAAAAATGTCCTCTCCTGACGCTGGCGCCCGCGACAAGACCTCGGAACGCGACCTGGAACAGCCAAAGACCGGACAAGACCATCATGATGAAGGGGAGCAGAAACCAACTTTCCCTGAGGGCGGGATGCAGGCTTGGATGACTGGTACGCGCTAAAAGTAATTAATGTGCTGGCGCTCACTTCGAGATTCTCTAGTCTTGGGCGCATTTCTGATCCAAGTTTGTGGATTTGGGTACGCGCTGTGACTGAACTGCCCGGGAATCGTCATATTAATACTATTGCCCTACTCGCAGATATACGTCTTCCTTTGGTGTATACGAAGGTACGCCGCCATTTAGCGACCTTCGATGCTTCTGGGTCGCTTGACGTCTTGTTGGACAGATTTTTACGTGAGGGAGTACTTGACAGACTCGTCACCATCGGATATATCGTCTGTCTGTCCTTGGTAGAGTCTTCGAAAATACTGACATCGAACAGCTGGATTGGAAGCGTCAACTCCTTCCTCCTCATTTCTGGCGGAGTGGTGGCCGGACGTCTTTACGATCGTGGCTACTGGTACGCGAGAATTTCACTGCTCCACTGGTATCGGTATGCTTACGCGCATCCAGTTACTCTTTGATGCGTGGGGGCTCCCTACTAACGATCTTCTCCCTCTTTATGCTCTCCCTGGCGAAGCCCAACCATTATTATCAGGTACGCGTCCCGTTTCTTCCATGTGTCACCTTCCGCTTACTCCCTCTATCGCCCACAGGTCTTTCTAGCACAAGGAATCGGTGCAGGGCTAGGAGGCGGCCTCACCTACATTCCAAGTGTGGCCATACTCTCGCAGTATTTCCAAAAACGCCGCGCATTAGTGATGATGATCGTGGCGGCTGGGTCGTCCTTCGGGTCGATAATACATCCCTTGATGTTGAACAATACGCTCCCGGATGACAGGCTAGGGTTTGGCAACGCTGTGAGGGCTAGTGCGGGGCTCGTCGGAGGATTGCTGGTGTTAGCTCAGTGTTTGATGCGAACAAGGTCGTCGGTGCAGAGAGGTGGTGGAGAGGATGTCAGGAAGATTCTGAAGGCAATCTCGACGGATTGGGCGTACATCGCTGCGACGCTTGGGTACGCTGTTCTTTTTTTGCTGACAAGAAGTTGATTGAACGGTGTGCTTTTGACAGGCTCATGATCTATTCCATCGGGTTTTACTTCCCGCAATTCTACCTCCAACTGGACGCGACAACTCACGGGCTTGACAAGAATTTTGCTTTTTATGCTGTCCGTATCCGTCGTCTCACTGATAGTACCGGCGGTTCCATTTACCAACTTCTTCCAGCTTGTCATCCTCAACTGCTGTAGCATGGTCGGGCGTGTCGCGCCGAGTTTGGTCACGGACCGTTTTGGCATCGGGAACACGATAACCTTCTCAGGGACTATCTGCTCTGCGGTCATATTTGGGATGATTGGACTCAAGAGCGTAGTCAGTGTTGTGATGGTGGCTATCTGTTATGGGTTCTTTGCCGGAAACTGTACGCCCTGATTTCCATGGGCATAGTGACTCGGATCCTGACCTTTTCCCCTAGTCGTCGCGCTAATGGGACCACTAATTGTCACCCTAAGTCCCGACTTGGGTCAAATTGGGTAAATCTTTGGCGATCAACTTCGAATACCTTATAGTGAACTGAAGTCCGCAGGATCCGAATGGGCGTCGCGTTCTTCTTCTCTGGTACGCTAAACTCTGCTCCGAGCGTATCAAAAGACGTCTGACGACCAGATCAGGCATTGGTAGCTTGATTGGTACCCCCATTGCAGGAGCACTGTTGACGGATGAGTACCACTGGTGGCGGCCTGCGCTATTCAGTGGTGTAAGTGTTCTTCCTACAACAACTGGCCACACCACTCACTTCCGTAACCAATATTTAGATGACAAGCGTGATAGGCTCTTTGCTCTTTGGACTCATGCTGATCATCCTACATCGGCGAAAAGTAGTCTCGCTAAATCGTCCTGATCAGGATGAGAAAAAATAGGGCATACAATTCCATTAGTCCCTCATATTACACTAGTAGACACGGCAAATATCAACCCAGCTCACTTACATCAGTCTAGTTTGGCGGTAAAGTGGACAAGTATGTAGGGCTGAGTTATAGGCCTCTCTTGCCGCGAGCGGGCACGCTTCAAGACAGACTCGTCACTAGTCACGCCGACTACATTGTATAAGGCATACTACATAGCGGGACTGATTGTCTGAGCGCTCGCCGCTCAACGCTTGTCGCTCATTGAAAAGATATTGGCGATATAGTGTAAAAAAATTGTTTTTGATTTCACTACTCACTTTTTTGGCGGGGAGCGCCACAGATCGATCCTCAACGCACTTTTTCAACGTTCACACACTTTGTCAACGCTTAACACACTTGGCGCTAACGGAATTTCACTTTCAAGGATCTCGTCGCACTTTGCCAGCTTTAATTCCCACTTGCGTTGGTTCGATTCCCACTTTCGCCATTTCATCTCACTTTGGTTTTCTGAATCCCACTTCGGCGCTCTCAATCTTGCACTTCAGGCGCTCTGCATCCCACTATGGAGCAGAGATCACGCGGTGTTCAAGTATCAGTCATATTATTAGCACAAGCGGTGAGTTGTATTACAGCCCGGCAATAAACGTCAATGCCCCAGTTTCCATCCTCCTCCTCAAAATCAAAGTCACCGAGTACCTCCCGCGCCTCCTTGATGTCTGCGTCATCGTTCAGCGCAGCGTTGGGATCATCGGGATCAACGGAGGGCATGGTAAGGGTGTCGTCAAAGTCAACACCCTCAACACCGTAGAATCCGTCCACGTAGATAACATCATCACCAACATCGCCGGTCCAGACGCCCTGGTTCATCAGCTTGGTCCGGCTGAGCTCGTAAATTGCAATGGGGGTCTTGTTCTTGGCAGTCCGAATTTTGTGATGGTTCCAGGCGTCCGTGGCGCGGTTGAGGGAGGCTTGAATACGCGGCTGAAAAACAAGATATAAGCAGAGACAGTGAATCGAGTTTTCCTTCTCCCAAAGCATGTTCTGTTCCAGGTACAAGAAAATCTGTCGGAATGCCTGCAGAGAGTCTTTCTGGATATCAACCCACAGACGTTCAATACGAATGTTATGTGTAGACCTATGGGCAGTTAGAAAGGCTAAGAGGGCTTCAAGAGGGAAGAGCCGTACCGGCCGCGCATGTACGCGCGATGGGCGTCACCCCAGTGAGCAATCATCACAACCTCAATCCCATTGTTCTCCGTCCCAAAATCTCCGCGAACGCGACTCGGCCATCCGTATTTGTCGACGCCAGCAAGAAAGCACTGTTTGACAGTTGAAGAGCGCTTGTTGGATCGACACTCCATGTAGATGATGAGCCGCGAATGACCGTCGACACAACCGTGTACCCAGAAGCCCCAATGCTTCAGCTTCTCGTGTCCGTCTTGATGCCAGAGAGCGTTGGAGCCGCGAACTTTGTAGACCCGTCGCTTGGTGAGATTAGCCCATCTGCAGAACATATAAGATCAAGATAAGAGATGTTGAATAAGACTCACCGAGTGAGGACGCCTAGCGCATCAACACGTTTCAGGCTCTCTTGAACTCGTCTCCTTGGAAGGTGCACCTCCATTCCTTCCAAATGACCCTGAATAATTGCAGACCCAACAAACGGATGCTCGAGGGATATTGAAGCGACGAGCTCATCCAGTTCAGCGTCTGTGATATCTGCGAAGGGTTTTCGAGCAGACGAGATCCCCGCCCTTCCAAGATGATTATACAGCGTTGGCCTGGTGATACCATAGGAGTCCGCAATATCTTCCCAGGTGTTGCCGAGATCATGGAGCAGGCAGACACGCTCGACGTCTAGATCATAGCGCGGTCGACCGGGACGCCCGGTATGGATACGTGGAATGCCAGTGGAGATGGGCGGTGGAGGTTGCTCCAGGAAGGCATCAAGGTCTCGGAGAAGTACCTCCACGTAGTCCCGCATATTCTGGAGGATATCCTGGTCCACGTGTGGCTCGCCGTCTAAGTTGTCAAGAAGAGTCCGAACCGCATAAAGTTGATGGCTGAGCCTCTCGACTGCCGCGGATTCCGCGTTGGGAAAGGAGTCGATGATGAAATGGGCCTCGCTGCATAGCTTATGGGCTTGGGCGAAGAATTCCTGGATGGGATCGCGGTCGGCCATGTTGGTTTGGGAGTAAGATGTTGAGTCACACAGCAGTCACATGTAGACATTTATCATTCGCGTTTGTGATTATGGTTTGGGAGTAAGATGTTGAGTCACACAGCAGTCACATGTAGACATTTATCAACATTTATCGACATTTATCATTCGCGTTGAGGTCTCTGAACAATTCTACCGCTACCCTCATCCCAGACTGCCATCATCTCTAACCCATTCCGGAATCTCTCCCTTCTCTTCTCATCCCAAGCTTCCCTCTCATCGTTAGACATATACTTATACTCGTTTGCCATGAACTCCTTATCTGTCATACAACCGTTATCCACATATCGAAAGAGTCCCCCGGCACTGAAATGAATAATTGACATTCGCTCCTCGCCTTCCTGGATTTTGACGTTAGAGTGAACAAGCAGCGCAGACGGGAGAAGGATAGTGGAGCCTGGCGGGAATCGAACAACCAAGCCGAGGTCCCAAAATACGAAGTGACCACCCTTGTCTGGATCAAAGTCTCCCATTGCGGTTACAGCACACCAGCCCCAAGCCAGATTGCCTTGGTCAGTGTGAGGATAGGCAGTCGCGTTTGCTGGATTAGTGGTAGCACCAGCCCAGAAAGTACCGGGAAAGCCGCCGGGAAAGGGGTTTCCGAGCTGAGGGAGTACTTGACGAAGCTTCTCAAGCTGCTGAAGTCCGTAGCTGTGAATTGTAGACTGGTACGTCCGAAATAGAACTAGACAACATGAGATAGATACAAGAAATAGCAAAACACTCACAGTCAGCCCATTCAGCGACGCGAACCCAACCAGGATCCTCGGTGAGCTCTGTGAGAAACGGAATGTCTTCTCGATTTTGAAGAAGAATGGACGGCTGCTTTTGTCCACCACCATAAGATGCGCCAAAGGTTCGCTCAGGTCCAGGGCCACGACGATGCTTGTGAAATTTGAGATGTCGCCTAATTCGTCGGGTGGTTTCCTCCAGGCCGGCGATTGCTTGAGAGTAGTTGCCTCTTTGCTTACCAGGTTGGTCTCGGGGTCGGCCACCAAGGAGAGCAATAACGCGACCGTGTGCGTCAAGAATGGGTCAAGTTGTACTAGAAAAGTAGTGAGTAGAGATCTAACCATGAAGGAGAAGAGGCTTACCATCCATCCCAGTCTATCAGCCGAAACCCAAGTTGAAACACCTCGCTTAGACCAACCAGCCATTTAGGTAGGTTGAACAGTCTACCAATCCAACCTGGCTTGGTAACGGGAGCATCGTCCAGTGAATAGTCATCGCATCGAACTGGTTCGCCTACGCTGTCAATCCGTGTTTGAGTGACGCCCTTCATTTGCTTTGATGACTGGCCCGTGTCTTTGGCCTGTGCCTCTCGTTTTTCCCGGCGTTTCTGACCTGCCCTATATGCCTTCCGCTGCTTGTGGCTGAATTGAGGGCGAGTTATAGCATCGAGACGCTCAGTAGAGTGCGACGGGGATGGCGAGGGAGAGACGAAAGGAGAAGAAGGGTATGAACCAGCTGCAGAGAGCGACGAGTATGATGCGGAAGGGGAGATAGAGGACGCGGGGATCTCCAGATATACGGACGACGAGGATGCAAACGAGGGGGAGGAAGCCGATGGAATATGGAGATATGGGGAATTAGGGAGGGGATAAAATATCTCTCCGTCCTGTAGTACCCCAAGATCGTGGTCGGGATGGTAGAGGTCTACGTCGTCAACATCACCGGGAGGACAGTCGAGACCTGTCACATCAGGGTCTTCGATGAATTTTAACCATTCGGCGTCCTCCTGCTTTATGAACGTGTCCATGGCGGACGTCGCGTCAAAATAAATAGGGCCGCGAAGGGGTGGTCCATGCTGGATGTTGAATACAGCGCCAGAACGCGTGGTCTTGTGCGGAAAGTCCGTGGTTGAGATGTGGAAATACTTGCCGCCAGAAGTTGAGTCTAGAAGAGCGCATGAGAATCATGTCAAACAAAAAGAGGACATTGTATGAAGTGAACGCAATTTTCACAGCCAAGCGCCATTGATGGAGGTGAGGTCAAGGTCGCCTTGCCGTCGACATCAATGGCGACTGACTATGAAGACCGCCGGAAGAAGGGGGTATAGAGTATATATAGTAAGAGACAAACATACCTTTAGGCATAGCAATCTGGACCGCAATCAACCAGGCCTCCGAGGAGAAATGGGATGAGAAGCAGAGGGTGCACCTAACACCAGATAGTTCGAGAGCAAGGGGCAGTTGTCACACTGTGATGTTTACAGGAAACATATCACGGCGCACCGCCCAAACATGCCGAAACATAGACCGGTGCACTCGGACGTCGGACGCGATTGGTCGAGCGCTGGTGCCCCTCGGGCAGGTGTTAAACTGTGAACTATATTCATGAAAGAGGCTGTAAGGTAGGCAATATGCAAGTACAGCTACGATAACGCCTATCAGAAACAATTTACTGTAGCTCTGAATCAGAATATTGATTGGAACCTGATCCAGGGGCTGGCTTGCCTGCGGAATCGTGGCATTTGAAAGGAGGCTATGCTCTGGCGAAGACGCCAGCGAACGCGTCAAAGACTTGTTGAAGACTTGGTTGAAGCTGGGGCCTAGCCCTCGGCCACGATCCGCCCGCCCGTTCGTTCGTCTGTCTTTGTCGCAGCAAGGGGCTCCTCTCAAGGCTGAGAGCGCGAGGAATGAAGGACTCGGCGCGGTGCACGGCACTGTGGTAGGATATGATGAGCTGCGGTAAGCCGGATGCGCGGGTAGAGGTAGCTGCACTAACGCACCTTGCACCCGAAAGCTACCCATGTCAAGTTTCATCGATGCCTGCTCTGCACGTTCCCACCCCAGCCCACTAGTGCTCTGGCCGATGTCTTAGTGCTCTGGCCGATGTCTTGTGGTCATTTGTCGTGATTTGAAGCATCGTGATCCCGAGGCGTCGCAATTGGAGGATTGTGATTTGCGACGTTGACGAGCGCGAGGCGAGTACGTTGAAACGTCGTTGAGGTGGAGGAGACTCTTCCTTGCAGGTTTGGCTGCCAATGTCTCGCGGGGCAGAGAAGATAGCGAGCTCGCCAGCGGTCGTGGCATGACGCCAAAGCGGTAGTCATTTGTCTGATTGCGGCCGTCGTGGTAGTCACAGGAAGAAATGGGATGACGCTGATCGTCGATCACTGCAATTCACAATCATCGAAGGCACATACATTCAGTCAGAAAGAGCGCGCATACAGCGCGGAGAGCAAGCGATATACATTTACAATTAACGTAAAAAGTACATGAAATAACAAGATTGTACTTCAACGCTTGAAGACCTGGTTGATCGCAGGGGACAAGGCCTGGCAAATCTTCAACCAGGACGCCGGCGAGCCATTCTTGTCTGGATGATAGACCTAGAAAGCGAGCATGAGCGTCAAAAGGAGTGTGAAGAGCGAGAAATTCACTTACGCCTTGCGACTGACGCAAATAGCGAGCCTTTTCAGCGTCCGAAATACTGACCGTCAGGTTCTCAAACTTGGTACGGGCTGGGCCGTCTGGATGAGGGAAGCCCTGCCTTAACACCTGAAGGAGCATTTTCCAGTCAAGCTCCTCGGGATTGTTCATCATCTGGAGTGCGGCCTTGAGCTGGTCCTGCCTGGCCTGGGCAATGAAGTCTTTGACAATTTCGTCCGGTTTACGCTTCCTCGGCAACGCCTTGGGCTTGGGCCTGGTGTAGGAGTCAGAGTTGTTTGACCCGGATGCAGAGCCTGACAACTTTGTGCCGGACGATGCGCCAGAGGTCTTGTCCGATCTTGAGTACGACCAATCGAAAGGTTTGGGGCGTTTAGAGGAGGTATCTGCGGAATCTCAGTCACGATGAGACAGTGGCAGGAGGTCATACCTGGAGCAATGAGATCGCAATACCACTCCGAGTCCACTTCAGATGGCATCCTAGGAAGCTCTGGAACTTGTGAGATAAGAAAAGAATACCAATACCAATACGCGAGCAGAGAAAGACTTGCCGTCGTCGTAATGCGACTTCGCTGCACCAGGTCGATGGAAGTTGCCCGTGCTGAAGAGCGTTGTCAGTAGGTAATGGTTGTACAAGTAGGCAAAGATGATCTCACGTTGGGTTGCGATGCGTATCTCGACTGCCGTCGTCCGGGTCAGCATAGTAGTATCTTGGGCGCTAAAGTTTGTGAGTATGTAATCCCAAGTAGAGAGTCAGAACTCACCTTTAAGAAGTTGAACAGCTTCCAAGCGACAGCGAGTGCCGTCTTCCCGAGAATGGAGACGCACGCGTCGTAATGTAGTCCGGGATCGCGGCTGACAAGGTAGTCGTGGAGAATCTGGACAAATAGATCCAAGCCGGATGGACCGCGGGAAATGATGTCGATTTTCATGTGTGCAGGATCGTGTTCATTGCCAAAGATCTTGACGAGGCATTGCTTGACCTGAGCACAGGATGTCGACCATTCCGAAAGAAGAGCGCGAAGCCTTAGAAGGCCAACATGTAGCGGTGAAGCAGGCTCGGCTACAATCTTATGCGGTTCAATTAATACAGTTGATGAGGAGACAATCATGAACGAACCATGTACTCCATCAACAGAGGCTTATTGCGTGCTATGACCGCCTCCAGTTGACGAAATCCATTCCGGGGAAACCAGTAATGAGGCAGAACAGCGGAGAGGAAGACATCGAGTAGATCAATGATTGTGCTCAGGGACTCAGTGAGCTGTCGATGAACCAACTCGAGGTCCGTGTAGGCTTTGTCAGAGAGGCCATCCATGCGAGTAATGTGTCTGATGAGCCCGCCGAGTACCAGAAGTGCTTCAACACAGACACCAAGTCCGAGCGGGCCAAGTCTGAACTTGCGAATGAAGTCTTGATGCTTTGACGGGTCCGGCTTGTGTCCCGACGAAGCGCTCTTCATCCAAGCAGCCAGACCGTCAAACGCAGAAAAAGCCGTGACATAGCCGAAGTCACTAGAGCATAGCATCTCGGTAGCGAGATCTGGGCTCTTAGCTAAACTAGTCTTCTGAATGGAAGTGAGAAGACCTTGCGCCCGAGTGGCTAGGGTGCTGAAGAGATTGTAGGGCGGGACAAGAGACGTAGCCGCCTAACATGAAGAATGAATACTATTTTCTGACGAAGAAACTATATGCACGAACCCACTTCCCGCTACCGGCGTAGCCTTCGGACAACCTGCTTGTGTCGGGTGGCGAGCTGGTGATGGATACCAGTTTCTTCAACCATATCAGGTCGATGGGAAGATCAAGAGACTAGTTCGGAATTAGACGAGAAGGGAGATAAAGAATTGAGTAAAATCCATACCGGGTGCGCTCTGGGTATAGAGTCGGGTGCTGGCTTGACATCAGGTGCAACCTTGACATCAGGCTTCAGGTCGGGCGCCGGCTTGGTATCGACATCGTCGTCAGAGACCAAGATCACTTCGGGATCTGATCCAGAAGTCTTGCGGCGTTTAGCTTCCTTGAGCTCAGGCTCCAGAGATGAGCGCTGATAATGCCGCGTCAGAAAAACAGAACTCAGACAAATGAGATATGTACCTTGGTACCGGCCGCCGCCGCCCCTGGCTCGTATAGCCGGATATCCGGGAGGCCAGCAACGAGACAAATATATACAGGGTTTGGGACCTCCTGTGCGGTCATGCTGGAGGGTTGTGCGCGCGCGGCATTACTGGGGAATATGAGACTTGAAGGGTAGAGCGAGAAAGAAACATACTTCCTCACGACCTCGCAGGACGCTTGATCGTTCTGAAGCCATTCGTTGGGTATGAGAATGGACTTCGCGCCGCGTGTTCCGGTACCGCATACGTCCATGATGTGAAAAAGATTCGACGCGTCAGTGATATTCATAGTAATCTTGTCCGGGAGGATAGTCTGGTAGCGAGCCAGTATAGCGCTTCCAAGGTCTTGACTGTCTGCCTTGTTGGACAGGGTGACGGTCTGAACATAGCAATTCTCCGGGCGCCGAAGAATTTCAAACCTAGCATCCCGGTGAGCAAAGCAACACAATGATGAAGATTGACGCACTCCTGGCGAGAAGGGCGCCGAAGTCTGTTGTTCTCATCGTGCGCCTGAGAAGTCTGGGGCATGAAAATCAGAGTAAAGTCCGTGTCGGCTGGTGTATCGACCACAGCGGACTTCCGCTTCCGGCCAACTGGACGACCGGTCGTGTTCGCGAGCTTCTCGACGGTGATCTAGCGTGTAAGATTTGAGGTGGAACGAGGGACGTGTCAGCAAAAACAGCACACCTTCTTTGACGGCTCAAATCTCGGCGTCTTGATGCCTTGACTGGCAGCCTCCTTCGCTATATCTTCCTCCCTTGCTTTGGACGCCTCGCGCGCCTTGCTCCCATTGCGCCATGGGTTCCCGCCGTTATTCTTCTTCCAGGAGCCAGCAGGATGATGCGAGGGTTCATCGGCGTCCTTCTTGTTCCGCTTGTTATCGGTTCGAGAGCCGAAAATGGTGCTGGCGGTGGCGCCTCCGAACACGTCTGGGTCAATCTGGTTGGTGTTGGCGGGCTGCTATATCCAGGGTGTGAGACGAAAAGAGGAAAGATTCGGAAGCCTCGGAACGGACCTGATTGGCGCTGGTGGCTGTGTCTTCGCACTCGGTGCCCTCGGTGGGCTCGGCAGTCGGAACCTCGCGATCCTTGGCAGGCGAAGTCAAGGGTGTCTAGAGGTACATAAGCGCTACGCTCATGAGCAATGAAGTTCTTGCGTACGTCACCACTGCTGTGCATCCCCAGGCAGCACTTGCAAACACCGCACGGATCAATTGGCGTACAGTCCTTGGGATCCTTACCAGGTGGAGGATAGCCATTGCGACAACCGCAACCTCTGGTGTTGCAGTGACCGAGTCTCGAGGCGTCAAACTTTGGCATGATAGAGTCAAGAAGGAGGAGAACGGTGAGATCAAAGCTGACTTTGACGGCGTCTTATACTCAAAAATTTGCATCAAGACAAACAAGCTGTTGAAGAGATGGTTAAATTGAATGGTAAGCTCTTTATACGGTAACACTCACGCCTGCCCAGATGATGTGGAGATGTACATTTGCCCATACGCGACACCAGATACCTTTTTTATATTCAGATAAATTTGCCCTACAATCTTCAGATACCTTTGGCCGAACGTGAGTCTGGACTTAGCGTATAAAATCTTTGGCTGTGACAATGTTTGGCTACGGAAAGAACGGAGATTCTAGTATTCACGACGTGTCAGTTTCTTGTATAGAACTGGTGCTCCAAGTCGCCGTTGCTTGCTCGGTACAGCGGACAGGTAATGCATGCCGCTATGCCGAGCAGCTAACACTAGCCGACCTGCCGCTAAGCCAGTGACCGTAGTGACAATGCCGACATGCCCGAAGCCATACCTGCCGAGGTCAAGTGACCAGGAGGTGGCGCACATTACTGAAAGTGCGACGAAAGTGATTTTGAGTGAGACACAAGCAGACCAGAGTGCGTTGTGAAGAGCAAAGTGAGTTGTGAGAATGTACCAAGTGGGATTTCTGAATGAAAGTGAGATACACTTCTTGGCAAAGTGAGTTTCAGAATGTGCAAAGTGAGTGGAAAGATGCAAAGTGGAATGTGAATGTGAAAGTGGAATAGCAAAATGTATGAGTGAAACAGAAAATAGTTTTTTTACAGTATTACCACCAAAAAAAGAAATTTCCATTGTCCATGACTCCAACGTCCAGAGTCCAGACTCCGGACTCAGAGACTCCAATGTCCAATGACGAATTTGAAATGTCCAGACTCCAGAGTCCAGACTCCATTGGCATCCAATGCCATCCAATGTCCATCATCCGAGTAGGGTAGTGGGGGAAACCTATGTTTCCCCCCGAAAATGGTTTGACTCGGTAACTTACCGGTTTGGAACCGGTTCCAAACCTCGGAGGGCTGGGAGGGTAGGTTTGGAACCTGTCACATGATAAAATCATGTGACCTGCGGGCAGGAGACTGCCAAAGCATATGTGGCGTAAAATACGGACGCCGGAGGAAGACACCTGAAGACTGACCAAAGATACATGCAAGTCTCTGTGGCAGCTATCAATGAATTCTTTGGGCCTAGAGAGCCCAAAGACAAAAAATTTGAGAGCTGTTTGTGTCTGCCAGATTGAGGCGGGACTGGGGCGGGAGGCGCGCGGCGGGATCACGTGAAAGAAGCACGTGAGAGTTTGGAACCGGTTCCAAACCGGTATCAAACCTGGCGGGGCCGCGGGGCCGGTACCAAACCGGTTTGGTACCGCCTCTGGAGGTTTACCCCACGGCCCTACATCCGAGTCATCCGAGGACCGACATCGTTGAAGAAAAAAAGATACAGAACTGTGACAAGAAAAATATTTTGGCCAACGTGGGGATCGAACCCAAGACCTTCGCGTTATTAGCACGACGCTCTAACCAGCTGAGCTAGTCGGCCCATGGTTGGAGAGCAAACATGTAAGTCACAGTCCATTGACGCAACCGATTGACTATAATCAGGTTCAAGACTATTAGCCAGAGTCGTTTCTGTCTACCACGTCGATTTTTTCAAGCGTTTTGGACGTCAAATCTGTTGTTATATCAATCTCTTGGATATAATGTGAAGGTTCTGTAAGCTATCCCTAACCGTTACAGCCTGGGCCGATGGAACCAACCTAAAAGTCGTGGCGCTGAGCAGTGAGGGTGTGCGATGATTGCGCCGCGAATTTGCGCGTGACTCTGTGGTCGGGTTCTTCCGCTTAATGCCTCCGGCTATCAAACTCTTCTCCTTCCTCCAAGGTGCAGCACTGAGCAGGGTGCAGCCTGGCGCACAGCATGCATCATCATGGCGCGTCGATCGTAGTACATTCGTAGCTGGTCTTGGTTTGGAAGATTTACACTTCGACGGAGCGGTTCTGTGTGCTACGAGAGCTACCGCCTAGTCTAGGATTTGATGGACCCCTCCACTGAGAGTCGCCCCATCAGATGGCGGACTTTGAATTTTGAGGCGGCCCGAGCGACTGTAGCCTGTCGGCATGTGGATGACGTATTGCAAAACCCTTGATGAAGGTCAGAGGGAGAGACCAACGCACTACATGTGTCGCAGATGAGCACAAATTGGTAGCAGGTTTTCTCATTACAAGTCCATGTCACTCAAGCTCGACACCATCAGAGCCTTTCCATGCACTTGTCTTTCGACCGAGTCGTCGAAAGTCTTGTGAGATTCTTGCCGACTTGCCGTGAATTTCAAATAGGCAACTATCAGTGAACCCCATCAACAAAATCCAGACTTTGTAGTGGTAAGAACGACTGTCTTCTTACACCTCACAAATTCTGGTTAACGAGACTAGCTACCGCCACCCGCCTGGCCTAGCAACATAGCGCGGTTGGCGGTATGTCGGCCTGGGACCTCCTGAGACTCAGCCTGCTTCTCGGGTTCGATTTCAGGCTCCATGGAAACCAGTTCAACCGCCTTGGATCACGACTACGTGAGTCGCTCATACCTCCTCGGAGGGAGATTGATTGATTGGTCTCACAGTAGGAGCCCAATTGCGGATGTCAAAAGGCTAAACGGAACATGCACAGATTTCGGTCGCAATACCTACTGGCTTGTCCTGCTACTCTGTGTAGTACTACACAGAGTACAGGTGCTGTATGTATTCTGCGGTTGGCAGTGCGTGGGACACCGTCGGCAAAATAATGGTAGCCGACTCGAAACTTTTTTTACCATCTCCCGTTCATGATGCCTGACCCGCACTCCATGGCTTTCCGATCCGAGGGCCTGTGTTGTTCTTACATTGCACGTCCTCGCATCCCGACTCTAAACGCGAGATGGAAAGTATTTAAAGGTGTAGGGAGTTCTTCAGTTCTCATAGTAGCTCCTTCGTTTGGCAACATCGTTTGCACAATGAACACCATCCCTTCCTCCTCATCTATCTCAACCTCAAACCACTCAGCGTTGACTCTTGTTGAGTCAAAGTCTCTACCTCGCTGGATATACACCACCAAGCACATGTCCCTTGACATGGGTCCTCGCCTTCCAGGATCACGTCGACCCAGTTATGGTCGAAACGACCGTATCTCTGGAATGATAGATATCATTGGCGATCCATCGAACGTGAAGAGCCTGACTGTCACTGTGAGTTACCATCGATTGTTGTTCTCGGCATTCTCAGAGTCTCAGGCTCAACAACGCCCTTAGTTCCAGGCGCAAATTGCGACTTCGGATGTGCATCCGGGCGTTACAGGACCGACTTGTACATCGATTCTGTCTTCAGAGACCTGCCATCTGTACGACGCAGCGTCGAAAAGATGGCAGGATCGTTACAAGTTCGAGTTCAAAATATTTGACTCGGGCTGTGAATCGCCCTTGCCACCGTCGTACGGGTTTTGGGACTGTGGGATGGGCTGCGATGTTACGTACCTCGTCAAAATCAGCATGAAGAAGAAGCGATGCGGCATTGAGTTCAACGAATCGTATGTGTGGTCACTCGGCTGGGAAAGATGACACTGAATGCCACCGGCAGAAAAATCATCGATGTGTTGTATCTACCGAAATCGAGTCCGTCCCTTATTACGCATTCAAAACAGCCCATGAGAGCTGAGGAACGCGAGCTGTGTGCCTTTGTAAGCTGTTTCGAAATCTCCCATGTGCCGGTGCTCAATCTTATCTAGTCGTCCCCCGCAGCCAACGCTACTATCCCCTCGGGCTCCGTCATACCGTTCAACATCACCTCGTTTGATTTGGCTGCTCTCACGGCGTCCACGCGCGTTACTTTATCTCGTCGCCTCGCAGTCTCGCGCACAGGAACAAAGAAAGATCGAATCAGAGAAACCCTGATTGCCGCTGGGACCTTCCAGTCAATGCAAGGGAAGCTCAAAGCGGGTCTCGCAGGACGCGAGACAGGCTGGGAGGTGAAGGGAATTGCACGGGTCGAGCATGTCTTGCGCATGACTGCACCTGGAAGCAAATTGGTCTGCGAGATGCTTGTGCATTTGACTACCGATTCAGATGCAGCGGTTCACTCTGGTCCTGCATGGGGACTCCAGAGCCAAGCCTTTTTGCAGGATGATTGCGGTATGTCGACGCGTTCGGTCGGTATATGATACTAGCCAGTATGTATTTCTGCTATCCAGAATTCGAAGTGCTTGAATTCTGAAGATATCACTCATCTTTCCAACCGTTTTCATGAGGGACTGGCGTCAGGTCTGTCGCTGCCCTTCCCCACACTCAGTATCCCAATAATACCCGATTCGAAGCAACTACACTGGTTCCTGATGCGCCACCGATTCATGATATTGGATGTGATCCACGGATCTAAGATAAACGCGGGTTGCAATTCTCCGTAACTTGAGATATCGTAGTCTTCATGATCATAGATGTACTGGTCTCAAGCAGATGTGCTTATACAACGACGACGCGGACTGCCCCACAGAATCCAGATTGACAGCGCACCAGGATCAACTGAAGTTGTTCCCAAAACCCCAACTAGGTTTATGATCTCGAAGCGTGTACTGCAGTAATCTTTCCACCTATAGGGCCCATTATATTAAACGTGGTGTACAATGCACGGGATTCATTCCGGATACCGAATAGTACAACTTTTACAAGATTATGGTCCAACTTGAAGGGCAACATGTACATAAAACAACAGGCCTAGAGGGATTAATGGGCAGAATGAGAGGCAAGAGCCCTCAGACACCCGTAAATCTCGTCGACATTCCGCAATCATCCCGCGGCAGGGCAAACTCTCGTAGGCCCCAAGCCGGAGAACAGTCCGCGGTCCATTTGTCAACATCCGTCGAGAGGCGCACAATCCTCTCACAGTGCATTCCTCCCTTGACATTGCTCGACATGCGCAGCACATGCTCCAGGCGAGCGATACCCTGAACTTCCCACCCTGTCTCACGACCCGCCACACCTGCTTTGAGCTTTCCACTCACGCAGACGGCTGAGCCATGGCGGACAGCGGGAAAGGTACCAGCAGCAAGGACGGCTTCTCTGAC
Organism: Strobilurus pachycystidiatus; assembly: GCA_019915135.1. Lineage (NCBI taxonomy): Eukaryota > Fungi > Basidiomycota > Agaricomycetes > Agaricales > Physalacriaceae > Strobilurus > Strobilurus pachycystidiatus. The sequence continues at coordinate 5,887,073 of JAHLMK010000001.1, forward strand.
ATGGTCGCGTTTGCCCCCGGCTCGCAGGAGGACAAGCCGCCGGGAGAGCGTCACGCATACTGTGGAAGGAAGGGGAGCAGTGGAAGATGATTTGATGGTAAACGGTAGGGGGGAGCCAGAAGGGAAAAAAGTGTCTGGTGTGGGTGATGACTTATGAATTGTGTGAGCTATCGATCTGCGTTCCTGAATAGACAGTAACTTACGAATACACAGGAGGATTCTTCCCTACTTGTTCTGTTGTATTGGGAGCGCTTTGCGTTTGCGCTGGTGCTCGGAATTGGGGACGATTTCGGCAGGTAAAGAATGTCAATCTTGCATCTAGAATGAAAGTACACGATGTTACGATGCGCTCCCTCACAGTGAGAAGACGACAAGAGCTTACGATTCATTATACTCAAATCCATATCTCCTTCTGATCATATTGACTTTGAGAGCGTACGTGACGTCGCAGCCCACCCCACAGTCCCAGAATGCATAGGACGGCGGTAATTGCCAGTCTGGTATCTTGAACTCAAACCGATAGACATCCTGCCAGCGCGTGTGTTGGTCGAACAGAACAAGAGTACGCGAGGCAAGAACGGATGTACACGTCGGACCTGAAGCACCGGGGTGCTCGTCTGCCGTGGCCAAGAGGGCCTCAAACTGGTTGGGTACATGTCAGCCCCGTAGAGCACCGTGCATGAAGCTTGAACGTACAGTAACACTGAGACTCCTCACGTTTGTAGACTCTGCAAGGGTGCTTATCGAGCCAACGATGCTGTCTTTGGCTCCATAACTCGGTCGGCCCGCGCCTCCGGTGCATGGCCCAATGTCAATGTACATGTGTCGCGTCTCGTAGATGCAACGCGGCTCCGAGTCGACCATTGTGGAGTCAGATTTATTCGAGTAGCCACTATAAGACATGGGGGGCGAATGACAAGGAGAGCCAGTAGCTTCTGCAGCTGAGTATACAGATGTATACGTTAGATCTACGATGAAATCAAAGAGCGGCCAAGGAGCCTGAGTGATGGTGGGAGTTATGCTGCGGTCCATCTTGTTCTTATTTGAGTGCGGCAAACGGGACCGATGAAGGTGTGTCCAGCTACAGAGCCTGAACACGAGAGTTTTGACGCGAAGATGAATGCGCCCTCGAAGTCTTCCAGCGCGGAGATGGCGGTGACTTCAGAGTTGGATCGCAACCTGGTCCCTGGGCGAACGGAAAAGCCACCTCATTGTGAGGACGGATCTGATGCCATGGTTGGACAGCGTGGGGATTCCGCGGACGCGGAGTAAATGTCATTGAATACTATTGGGCTCGTCAACCACGGATAAACACAGATGTGCACCAATACAGACCATCCTGAGATCCTCCGCTCTTGATGCTCGATGCCGTGTGCCGAGGGAATACTCGGCCATGAATGTCGTAATATCCAAGGTGATTGTGATACATGTGGCAGAAAGCTGAGCAGGGGATGCCAGGTCACTGTCGGACAATGCTCGAGATTCCACTGCATATCGATACCCCTCCAGTCCAGAGGCCCAGAAACCCCTGAGCGGGCCTAGCTGGCATAGTGTTCCAGACATTCTTCGAAGACTGGGTTGTCTAGACACAGATTCGAGAAGGAGCATAGGATATCTGCTGCTCGTAAACGAGTCACACGGACGTATCTGACAAGCGCGCGAATCAGGCCAACAGATAATTTACCGGCTCGCTTGCATTTTGTGATTGCCGGGACAGCTTGATCGATACAGTGGCTGCCTCTTTCTCTAACAGTCATTACTCCGTCGTGTAAGTAACAAGAAAGTCGTAATAGTAGGAATGTAACCCTGTCATATCAACCAAAGGATCCCAGAAGACCACCGCTCTTACACCACTCCATCTACTGAGGCAGCACTCGGCGTAGTGACCTTGTCCAGCTCATTGTCCTCAGCAAGTAAGAGTCCGGGATGCGCGAAGTTCAGAGCGTACATTGCTAGAAGAATCATAGCACCGTCGAGGACGTCTGTGATATAAGATGTCGTCAATTCACGACTGTTGGAAGACGAGTTGAAGGTACGAACTAAAATAAACTTCTGTCGAGATGATCCTGCCATTCCACCCATCGCTCAGCTCGATCGTTCGATATATGGCTCTGCGATTACTCTGTCAGACCTCACTCCCAAACTGAAAAATTGACGCACCGAATGAAGATCAAGACCACTTCCAAGACCAGCACGGCGACCATTATTTGCACTTTCTGTGTCATGCGTCGACCGGTGCGCGTGTTGATGCTAGAACTGGAGGGCTTTTCTCCGACAGCGTCAGTCGAAGGTTGTGTAATATCGTCGTGGCGGAGTGGGACAGAGACCCGACGGACGGGCTTGTCACGCAGATAATGCGACATGAGGTCCCCAAGGAATACAACGTATAAGGTCAAAGCGACTGTGAAAGGTATGAGTCAATCGATGTCAAGGTCGAGATAAATACATCGTCGAAGTCAAACGACAACGACACAAACACAACGTACCGAGCTGGAAAACGATACCGCCAAGCATTATATTTCCTCCAACGTTAGCCGCCGCTAATGTGTCCGCAGCGGAAGCCTTCGCACCGCCGATTGCTTGTACAATGAGAGCGATTGTGTCCTGGAAGTAACAGTCAGTCTCAGTCAACTGGGAATATTCGAAGTTTTAGAGATATAGCACTGCCGGTCGACTAGTAAGAATGACGCAACAACCAACATTAACGCATGCATCCTGTGCACGGCATCACAATATACACGATCTCACCCGCAGCCACTATCGCATACGAGACTTTGAGACTCACACAGCTCAAAAACACAGTGCTGTAAACCCTAGCGCTAAAGCGGCTGTACTGTGGACCGATCCGCCGAATGACGCGAGCCAAGATGATGAAGCAAGAAGCGAGGAGGAACGTGGGGCCGATGATTGTGCAAACAATCCTGGGAGGGCATCAGCATATGCGAATGATTATTAGAGGGAGGCCTGAGGTGGAGCCCCAAGAAAGAAGAAGACATTCACTGTATCTGGAAGGGCATGAACAGACTCGGCGAGAAGCTCGACCACAGGCGTCCGATGTACCCCAGGATCTCTAGTGTGCCGGCGAGTACGACGGTTAGGAGCATCCACCAGGTGGCACGGAAGAATCGGATCGCTTGGGCAATGTGTAACACTGGCGAAGGAGGTGTTAGACTGCAAGTAAGAAACGGTTCAAGCGGAAACGAACGCGTCGAAACCGAATACAGCACAACGAACACGATCGCCACACTCCGTGAAGGGATGTAGTTGTATGCCGAGTCGGCGGGGTCCATGCTTCCAGAACGGGACGTCACTAGATAGAGAGTTGAACGTTAAAAATCAACCCATCCCAGCGACAAATGAACACTGACGCATTCGCTCCGAATCCATTGTCGGGATTAATGTAGTGGTTCGGAGGTTACAATAGGCAGGACGTAGAAGAGCTGGACTCGAGATTCAGAGCAAGCTGACAGGAATCCAGATACCCGCATCGCCTTTATATTACAAGCTTCAACGGCATCGACAACCAGAAGTACAGCACTCTTCATCGACGTGTCCAGGAATGGGTAAGGCGGGTGGGGGGTGGCCTCTTTTGGAGGTACAACCAACCGTAGTGCTTACCATTCAAAGGCAGACAGCTCCGGGAGAACCAGGGAAGGGCGGATATGAACTCGGAGGACGGATACGACAAATCACGATTAGAACTGTCCTCTAAGCAGTCTATTCTTCGGTAAGTCTCGTCAGCTTAGCGCTCAGGGCTGCCAAGTGCCAATTCATTTCTACAGAATCAGCGCGTCTCGGATGACCTCAATGTAGGACCAAAGGACGTACGAACTCCGTTGCATCCTAATACTATGATGGTTGACTCAAGAGCCTGAGGTTCGGACTGAATTCATGTTGACACGTGGGATGATATAAGGATCTGGCCCTTTTACAGTCGACTGGTGCAGCCGTTTGACTATCATACGGTCTTGATAAATCATGATAGTGCGTAGTTCGACGATAACTCCTTGAGAACTTTTAGAAAGTGTATCCCATCAAAGCATCCGCCCAAACACCCAGTACTGGCCAGGCCGGAGTCAACATCGTAACGTTTGATGTTGGTGTGCATTAATTATCATGAGCGTATCATATTGCGTACATCGTCGTTACTGTTAGCTTACTGCGAAGTCATAAATTATACTTGAACATCATTCATAAGACCATGAAATGGATCAGACAGCCTTCCCTTTTCCCTTCCGTCGGGGATCCTTCTCCTGTTCACTTGGTGCAGAAGAAGGCGCATTACCGCCATTATTAGTCCGAAGCGTAGCTAGCCTTTGCCTGATGAGTCTTGACGGTAGTTCCCTCGAGGTAGGGACGGGGGGCAGTGTGGACGAAGACGCGACAGGGCGTTGGGGCAACGCCGAGGTAAGCCCGACAGGATTTGACCACCAATTCAATACAGTTGGCGCAATTGAAGGATGGATGAATGGAGCGGAAGGCGCGGTTAAAGGTGTAGATTCGGGAGATGCAGGAGCCACGACCGGAGGGATCGTAATCAGAGGGCCAATGGCCGATCCGGAGTCAGACGCAGAACGATGCGAATGACGAGAAGGCGAATGCGTAAGCCGCCACAACGCCTCCATGACTTCGTCAAGAGCGTCCCTATCTCTCTGCATTCTTCCCTCGTGTCGCCTCCGTCTCTGGATTGGTGTCTCTTCCGAGTCGAGGTTGCACCAATCGCCATCACTTCCCTCTTCTTCGTCATCGAGCCTTGAGGCATGCATGAAATCACCTAACACTCCATCAATCGAGTGCTCGTAATCATTCCCTTCAGTGAGGAATATCGACCGCATCGACACGGAGTTATGTGCTATGTCACTATCGTGAAGAGCTCGTAGGGCGGTCGTCTTTATGTATATGGGCAATCAGTGAACGGGGAAGTGGAAGGCAAACAGGAGACTCACGATGCTTATCCCGACTCGAGTGATTTCAGCCCTAGCAAGGATCCGGCCAGAGTCAATGAGCGATTGCAAGGTATGCGGGTATCGGTCCTGTGACATCTTGAGGAACAGGAAGAGAAGAGGAAGAAAAAGTAGAAACACACCATGACAATCCACAAAGCCTCATCTTGCTGTACCAATTGCCGGATACGCACTAACGGGGCGGCAGAGAGCGCCGAAGGCGGCGCAGCATCGGGGACGTGTGCATGCTCTACCATCGGCGGCTGGGGAGCTTCTACTGCCTGCACAGCTCCCTCTGCCTCCCCGAGAATTTGCCCAGTATGCTCATACCGCTGCTGGTACTGTGCCCACTCCCCAGCCCCTGCCATCAAGTTTCCAGATGAATGACCGACGTTGGTATCAAAAGTGGGTGAGCGAATTTCACCCGAGTTCGCAAAATGGGCACTGGCACTGGCGCTGACACTGGGCGAAGGCTCATTCGTATAGTCGGCCCTCGCATAATCATCGTTCGGGTTCTCGTGCGCTGGAGAATCCAAAACTTGTGTGTCCAGAGCTGAAAGATTGGCTATCCGGAGGTTGCTCGGCCAGCCACTGATCGGTGTAGGGATATCGGGAGGATGGGCAACCGGCGCACTAGCGGGCCAAGTCGAGTATTCGACTGAGTCCTGTGCTTCCATCACAGCGTACGACACTCCCGTATTGTTGCTGTTCACTACAAGCCTAGGTCTCTCTCTCTCGGCCCCCCACCAATCGAAACCTTGAAAGATCGAGTCTTCACCGGCAATGACTTGCACCGACCTCGCCTCACCAGCAAGAGACGGAGTAGTGTCGGTCGGTGAAGTAGAGCCGTCTGCCCCAGCCATCGAAATTGCATCGGCGCGAGTTTCTGTCGCAGAGTATAACGCACCCGCATCCAAGTCAGCTACCCTTGGACGAGAAAGCGTGATGGTCCAACCGTCGTAGGTATGCTCGTCATCCATCTCTTCCTGTGCTTCTTCTTCCTGAACTCCAGGAGTTGGCTCTTGCTGAGGTTGTGGTGCATCCTCAGGAGGCAGCGAAACAGCACCCAACCGTAACGCTCTCGGTGGCTCTCTGAAATCTTCAAGATCTGCAGGCGCAATGGCTGCAAGGCTAGGAGGAGCCGCCATCACTCCGTGGAGAGAAGGAAAGGTCTGTCCAGGCGTTGGGGACCTCAATCCATCTAAAGCAGACGGCGGAGACATTGATCCAGCTGACACGTCAGGGAGAGGTGGCGGAGACATCCCCAGATTCACTGAGAATCTAGACAGGCGGGATGGCCCAGCCAGAGGAGCACCATAATCTTCCGGAGAAGAATCATTGCCCTGGGGCCGTGGAATACCCAAAGCGCGCGCCAGGCCTCCATGTCGTTGAACTATGATTGTCAGCATCATCCGAGGGAAGTTACGAGATGAACTTACTCGGAGGCATAGCAGGAGGATGTCCCAACCCAGGCGGCGGGCCGGCCGCTTGCAGGTCCAGCGGTGGAATAACTGAACGCACGCCAAATTGTCAGCATCATCCGATAAAAGTTACGAGCTCAACTTACTCGGAGGCATAGCAGAAGGATGTACCAACCCAGGCGGCGGGCCGGCCGCCTGCAGGTCCAGGGGTGAGATAACCGGATGCACGCCAGGAGGATATTGGTAAGGATAACCTTGCGCTGACGGTTGAGCTGCAAGCGACGTGTTGAGTGGACCAGGTCTTGAAGGTCCGGGGACTACCGCCCATTCATCAGGTAGGTCCGTCAACCCAAACTCCACCCTTCGACCTCCGCCTACCTCCTCCGTCTCCAGCTCCCCCATCCTATACGAATCCGGCAGCATGCCCTCATGGCGAGCTTCAAGGCCGTTCACCCTCCTTCGAAGGTCGCCTAGATGGTATTCAGTAGCCTCGAGACTCTGGGTAGAGTAAGCGGTCATGGTATCGGTAATGGTGGCTTGGTGCGCATCGATTTGGGCCTGCTGAGCGCCAATGTGCGCCTGCTGAGCAGTGATAGTCGCACGCAAAGAGTTGATATCGGCTTGCATGAACGCAAGGTGATCTTGCTGGGCGTTCAGTTGCGCTCGAAATTGGGCAAGAATACCCTCAATTGGATAGCGGGTAGAGACCGTGTGAGGAAGAGCACTGATGGCAGGAGCTGGTGCAGACGGGCCGTTGGCGACAGGGAATGACCCGTTAGCAGTAGAGAACGGTCCATTGTTCACGTAAAGCGGCGCATTGATAGTAGAACCAGGGAAAGGTCCATTGTCAACATGGGGCGGCGCGTTCGTAGCAGCATAGAACGGTCCCCGAGTACCATCATTAACGACAGGATGCCTTGGTCCAGTCGGCGTCAGAGAGCCTTCTGACTCCTCTTCGCTCCGAGTCGCCACTAAAGAAAGACATCATGATCCAAGTCTCATGTCAGTGGTCTGAGAACTTACCATCCCTCGTCTCATCATCAACAGTCGTAACATCCACGTGGTCATCGCGGACAGGAAGGTTGTGTCCTGATGAGACAGGACTAGAATTCGGGTCGAGACCGAGAGTACTGGTGTTGCGATTGAAAGAATTGGGTACACGCGAAGAGATTTGGGTAGAAGGTCCTGCATCCTGAGCGGAAGATTCGTCATCTCTAGTGAGAGTCAATCCAAGTAAATCGGGCAAAGGTTCTGCATCTTGAAATGGTGGGGTATCAAACACATCGTCGACCGACCACGTCGGCGAAAGCGTCCTTTCGGTGTCCGGAGTCCCAGGTGTGGTGGGGACTCTGTCGAACAATGGCGAGCCGGCGCTGGTTGTTTGAGTAGACGACCGAGACATTGAAAACTGGGTAGGCGAAGGGGAGATGGAGACAAGGGGTGTAGCATCCACCGCAGTCAATGCCGAATCCGTACCCTCCAAGAGAGTGGTCAGCGTCGAACTCGCACCCTCAACCTCCCCGATCCGCGTCTCAATCCCCTGAACCGTCTCCTGTTCCGATCCAAGTCCTGATTCTACGCTGGGACCGGCTATGGACGAAGCAACTTCCGAATCTTCGACGCTGAGTGAAGGCGCTGCTGATTCGATGCCGACGGCGGGGGACTCTGTGATGAACTCAGCAAACACGGGGGCCACGTCTATGATAGAATATCAGCAGCTCAGCCAGAATGCTCCCTGGATATGCGCAACTCACCTGGCACCACCATGTTCTGATCCACCCCCTGCGGTGCCACGACCGCCACTACCAACGTGGGGGTCCGTTCCGAGTCTTCCGCCTCTTCCACATGTACGCTCTCTTCCTCCCCGCTTCGCGTAGTCGGAACCTCGATCTCCACATGCTCCTGGTCCAACGGCCGACATCTGGAGCCACGAGGTGTAGCATCCATGTCCGTACCCACAGAGGGAGTGGCCGGCATCGCGAGCTCCCGGATTTGCGTCTCAAGCCCTTCAACCGTCTCCTGTTCCGATTCAAGGCCTGTTTCCGCGCTGGGACCGGCTATGGGTGTTTGGACAGACAAAACATCCTCTGAACCTTCGGCGCCGAGGAGAGGCGCTGCTGATTCGACGCCGACAACGGGGGATTCTGCATCGGACTCGGGACTCTCAGAGGGAGTGGTCGGCGTCAAACTCGCACCGGCAAACTCCCCAATTCGTGTCTCAACCCCTTCAACCGTCTCCTGTTCCGATTCAAGGCCTGATTCTACGCTGAGACCGGCGATGGGTGTTTGAACAGACAAAACCTCTTCTGAATCTTCGATGCCGAGTGTAGTCACTGCTGATTCGACGCCGACAACGGGAGACTCCGGACCCTCAGAGAGAGTAGCCGGCGTCGCAAGCTCCCCGACTTGCGTCTCAAGCTCTTCATCCGTCTCCTGTTCCAATCCCAGAACTGGCTCTACGCTGGGACTGGCTATGGGCGAATGAATAGACAAAACATCCTCTGAACCTTCGGCGCCGAGGAGAGGCGCTGCTGATTCAACGCCGACAACGGGAGATTCTACACTGGACTCCGGACCCTCAGAGAGAGTGGCCGGCGTCGCAAGCTCCCGGATTTGCGTCTCAAGCTCTTCATCCGTCTCCTGTTCCAATCCCAGAACTGGCTCTACGCTGGAACTGGCTATGGGCGAATGAACAGACGGAACATCTTCTATGAGCGTAGACGCTGCTGATTCGACGCCGACAACGGGAAATTCCACGCTGGGTGCAGCAGACGCGGGGGCCACGTCTATGATGGAATAACGTCAGCCCGTAATGCTCTCCAGATAAGCGCAACTCACCTGGCACCATGGTAGTCTCATCCACCCCCTGCGGTGCCACGACCGTCAGTGGTTCCTCCCCAACCAACGCGGTGGTCCGTTCCGAGTTCTCTACCTCTTCCACATGTCCGTTTTCTTCCTCTCGGTTTCGCATATTGAGTGCGTCGATCTCGGCCTGCTGACTTTCCATCCTCTCCCTTAGAAGGTTCATCTGTGTGCGTAGGTCCGACTTCTCGGTGGTGTCTAGTAGCAGATACGTCAATGACAAATAGAGTGAAGGAGAAGAAAGAAAAAGACGCACCGTTCTCCGACTCGACCTGGACAGCAATGTCCACCCTCCGCGAATTCCCGCGAGCTAGCTGGCCCAGCTGATCTCGGATGGGCTGTAATGCTTGCTCGAGCAGGACAGATAGTATCCGCCCGAGGTTAGCTTGCATCCACGCTTCGACTGAAGAGAAAACATGAGCATCGACATAGGTTAGTGTCCGAGGTCAGTACTTACAAGGAGCAAAGAAGGCATGCTGAGATTCAACCACAGGAAGTGCAGCATGCGCAGGTGATTGTGCTTGTGCAGTTACAGCAGGTGCAGTATATGCGGGTACAGGATCTTCTGCACCTTGGGCCGATAACTCAAAACTTGTAACATCGTGAGTGGACGCGACGCTTGAAGCTTGATGGAAATCCTCCGCAATTGGTCCTTCCTCCTCTACGGCAAAACTTGTAACATCGTGAGTGGACGGGACACTTGAAGCTTGATGGGAATCCTCCGCAATTGGTCCTTCCTCCTCTACGGCAAAAGAAGTTCAGCGGCTTGAACACTTCGAGAGAGAAGAGAGCTCACCAGAAGGGGGCGTCAAAAGACCATCGCTATCCGGTGTTTGTTCGTCAACGATGCTCTGTTCCACCAAAAGACTCGGTTCGGAAACAGTCATATGAGGTGCTTGAATGGGCTCAACGGGCGTAGGCTGGGCGACGATATCTAAACAAGGTCACTTCCCAGTTCTAGGGCAAAACAAAACAAGCTTACTGGAATCCAGACGCACTCCCTGACCTCCACTTTCATCATCCGGTCCCCCGTCTTCATCGTCGTCATTGTCACCCCCGTCGACCCCATCATCGCCACGGCGGACGCCTTCTGCGTCATCATCTTGTCCACCACGATGCGCATCCTTCCCGGCTCCGTCTTCGTCGCCATCCTCGTCGTCACCATTCAGAGTCTCCTCATCCTCATCCTCAGTCCACTCCCCTCTATAAGGCACTCTCAGCACATACCCCCTTCTTTCCCACTCATCCTCTTCGATCTCTTCCCCCCGGATAGGTATGCGGAGGCACGCGCGTTGGGATGAGGTGGTGAGGTGGTGAGCGGGGGTGTCGTGACTGGTGAGGACGGTGGGAGGGGAGGGGGGTGCCGCTCTCGTGAGGAGGGTGGAAGGAGAGGGGGGTGCCGCCCTCGTGAGGACGGTGGGAGGAGAGGGGGGTGCCGCTCTGGTCTCGGGTGCGGTGGGGGAGGGAGGGTGTGTCTCTTCATCGAAGACGACCCGGGCAATGGGTGCCTGCTGAGAGGGTGGGTGGTACACTGCAGAAGGGCGAGAGGGAAAAGACAATCCAGGCGAATGATTATACCCCGGTAGCTCGTTTTCCACAGCCTCCGGTAAGTCGTTTCCCTCAGCCTCCGGTGTGTCGTTTTCAGCGCAAGTACCGGAAGTGTCCTTCCCCTTGCCCTTGCCCTTGCAGCTAGCTGATGTCTTGTCGGACGCCAAGTCGGTGCCAGTACCGGACTTATTATCACTAGGGATCGTGGGAGCGCTCCCTCTAGGGAGAGTCAACAGTTCGACACCATCAGTCTGCGCCTGTTCGTCCATAACAACGTTCAGAGCCTTCTCGAGACCGGGAAGCTGGGATTCATTCTCCAACGGAGACGATTTCTCGTGTGGAGGCAGGGGTGACTTGTGGGCCTCGGAGGAAGGGGGCGCCTCGGGGGCAGAAGATGGGGCTGGAGGCGTGACCAAGGCATCGGGTGTCGCCATGATAGGTGTATACGTCTAGGTGGAGTACGGGATGGATGTATGCGCGTCCTAAACGCGTATGTATGCGTCGGAACTTGGTTGTATGCGTCGAAAAAGATGGATGTATGCGCCGTTATTAATCGAGTATATGCGTGGCCACAATTAGGTGTTGGGTGCCTGCTCTGCGTCAGCGTCGGAATGGCATGGACATGAACCACGCACGTATTAGTTGTCCTGTCGTCGCGGTGTATTAGTCGGTCGGTGGGTACGGTCCTAGTCCTATATCGAACGGGACTGACTATTCGTTAACCACCGGAATCGTTGATGTGATATAGCCTCAAATCACACCTTTCACGCGGCCTTATATACAAGAGAAGACTCAGACAAGGGCTCGTTCTTCCGTATCCGGCCACGCCGCCTCAAAAGCCAAACAACAACCCAGGCGCATTGGGACAAAAGACGGCTTGTTGTCCTGGGATCAGTTGCTATTGTTTGGAATTCAGAACAGAACAAGGACGTACGTCAGGGTTTAACGGGCATCAAATCGCACCAAGCAAAGCGCTGATGATCTTCCTCCTTGCCTCCGATAAAAACAATAGTACGCCCGTATAAGGACGAGTGTGGGTCCAGTTTCTCAAAGCGTTGCTCGGTGGCTGGGCTGGGTGTCTATGCGCCTCGTCCCGCTGTCTGTCCGTTGACGGCACGGTAGTGGCCCGGAGAGAAGAGAGTGCGATAATTCAGACAATGACATGTTGAGACCGTTGGTGGTAGGAAGGCAAGGCACGGCTCCGTTCCCACGCCCTCCTCTGGATCAACTTCCAGGCGCACGCCGTCGCTTACTGTACATTTGTACGTTCAATAATTCAGCCGTCTCACTTGCATAGTCTAAGTGCTGTTCGCAATCATTCCTCCCTTTCTTCCTCTTAGCGTGTGCTGGAGACTGACCTGCAGATACTATACGGTGGCACAGACGCAGAGTCATCGGCCGACTAGCTCAGCTGGTTAGAGCGTCGTGCTAATAACGCGAAGGTCTTGGGTTCGATCCCCACGTTGGCCAATCCCAGGTTGTCTCTCATAAGGAGAATGTTTTTGCTTTCATTTAGTTTTTCGTGAAATCAGAAAAACGTGGTATCGCGAATAGGGTGGCGCAGTAACACCTAATAATACCACCTTACCCTACCAGTTAGCCAGGGATCACCCCTGGGTGTTCCGGGTCTAGGGCCGTGGGGTAAACCTCCAGAGGCGGTACCAAACCGGTTTGGTACCGACCCCGCCGCCCCGCCAGGTTTGATACCGGTTTGGAACCGGTTCCAAACTCTCACGTGCTTTTTCACGTGATCCCGCCGCGCGCCTCCCGCCCCAGTCCCGCCTCAATCTGGCAGCCACAAATAGCTCTCAAATTTTTTGTCTTTGGGCTCTCTAGGCCCAAAGCATTCATTGATAGCTGCCACAGAAACTCGCATGTATCTTTGGTCAGTCTTCAGGTGTCTTCCTCCGTATTTTACGCCACATATGCTTTGGCAGCCTCCTGCCACCAGATCACATGATAAAATCATGTGACAGGTTCCAAACCTACCATCCCAGCCCTCCGAGGTTTGGAACCGGTTCCAAACCGGTAAGTTACCGAGTCAAACCATTTTCGGGGGGAAACATAGGTTTCCCCCACTACCCTATCCGGGTCTAGTTGGGCCCCGATCATAGTATATCCGTACAGCGCTAGATACATGCGTTAAATCAATGGACTTGGAGAAAAATTCTACTGACCGCTGGCGGGGAATGTCGCTCAGCGCCTCTCAGCGCGCCCTTCGGGCAGGTCGGGCTTAGTCAATCTCGGACCCAGACATCCGAGCATCACCAGCCGGCTCGATTGTGACCGGCACCCCATCTGCCGCCCGTCAACATCATGCGCGCGGCTGTCATGATGTGGCCTCACCGTAGATCAAGACCCTCCACTTTGGTCACACTTTGGCGTCCTGACACTACGGCTACACGAACCAGCGCCACACCGGAAGATGCCGAGAGATATGTCAAGGGGTTGAGAGTTCGATCCCTTATGGCGACAAAACCGGGATCCTGAAGTTCCGCCCTTGTCGGGCTTCCCGCCCTCCTTGACACACTTTGGAGCGGGCACACATGGTGTAAGACACCCCGGGAATATACTTAGGCCGCGTGAGTCAGGCGGGAGTCGGTACCCGACCAAACCCGCCTTCCCGACCAATGGGCGGTCATCGATCTGTCGGGCGGTCATCGGGATGTCGGGATCTCCGTCATCCGCAGCGTCGGACCACTCCCGACGCATCGGGAGTATGTGGTAGAAGCTTCGAGAAGAGGAACGATGAGCAAGCATGGGATTAGTATAAATACAGAGACAGCGTTGTACTAGCTACTCAGACTTCGTCCTTAACCAGTTTTCCCCCATACAACTCCGTTGGGCACTCTGCACTCTCCGTGGTAGGACTCACCCACATGTCTCCCTTCGATACCTCCGCCAACGTCGTTGACTCCGACGAGAGAAGGCTCCCCGACGCCACACCTGGGACTAGGTCCGGCGGTGAGCCTCGTACCTTGGGATTAGGTTCCTACGGTATCACAGTCTCTGGCGAGATGGATGTGCGACCATCGAGGGCCCCTATGACTGGTACAGTACGACCAGTCAAGCACAATACGAGGATGTACGTGGTACGCTCGCAGGAAAGCTATGAGTTGACTACAGGGATAGTCTCTCATGAGCGAGTCCTTGTCACGGCGGGGTCAGGTCGTAACAATAGGACGAAGTCTCTATACTGCCCACGTACCACTACATCGGAACCTCCCCCCTCCCCCGGCGTTGGGGTAACGCCTCCAATCACCACAACCTCCGACACTATCCCCCCCCTTGTACGAGCTCGCAGAACCGAACATCGAGTACTCTCCCTCCTTAGGGAGTTGACCATCCACATCGCGGAATTCAAACCTACAGTACGATCAGGTCCTACTCAATACCGGAGCCTTCTGGGCAGAGCTGCATGGGTCATAGACGTGGTCTATAGGTTGCTGGGACTAGAGGAAGACTGGGTTCTTCTTCGGTCTCTGGTGAACGGACATATCCCCATCATGGCACGATGTATGGAAGTTCTGTGGAGAACCCCCCAACATCTATCTCGACACACGAAAGAAAGATTATGCCTTCTTCAGGCAAGATATCTACGGGGGCCACTACGACGTATACGAACCCCGACATTCTATACCGAGCCACGCCTAGATCTCACGGTGTTCTACCACCCCCCTTCCCTCATCCTGGACCCCTGGGCCGTGCATCTATACAGCGCAAAACAAACTTGCAACACCCCGCACCACCTACGTCTCCTATACGGAGTGGAATTCGAGAAATCCACGAACCCCGTCCAACCCTTGGATCGAGGACTCATTCTCTTTCAACACCCCGTACTGTATTCCGACAACGGAAAACCTTTCCGCACAAACCAGGAATAAACCACCCAGACGATACCATGGATCTCCTCGTGGAGGAGGGTCCTGACGTGAAATGGAAACTAGCGGTGGGAAGACTGAAGAACAGGTTTCGAGCCAAGCAGCGTAGCTCATTCTCTTTGGAAGAGAAATACAGTCGAGGACTGTCGTAATAAAAATCCAGATCCACCGGTCGAAAGACAACCACCTTCGCCAATAAGCAATCCCCACACTATGAAACGCTACGCCACCTCCCGGCAAAAGCGAGCATCTATCACTCATCGGCATACCCACAGGAACGTATCCCAGACGAGCACTCGCATCATCCGGACACATGACCTCGGAGGATGAACTACGCGACGAATATCTCCATGGACGATCAACCATCACGCAAATCAGGAACAACACCACGAATAGGTTTTGGTGAAAACTCACGCGACGCGCCGATCACAATCAAGAGTAACGCAATCAAAAGACTCTCCTGAGTTGGGTATCAAAAAACAAGAAGGATATACGTCCGTAGGCGAACTACGGGGAACAAGAAATCCGAAACAGAACTCATCAACCCCCTACCGAATGAAATCCATCGCTCCCAGCCACCACTCCTCGGTCACCTCCTCCCACTCGCTCGCCATCCCCATCTCGGATAACCCCTCCGTCTTCGCCTTCTCCTCCCATCGCTTCCCCTCCTCCCCCTCCGTCGAGGCCCAGAAAGCGGTCACTATGTCGCGGCGGGACAAGGAACGCCAGAAATAACGGAGCGGGAGATGAAAGTCAACGATCCCGCGGATAATGACATGAGGAGGGAGTTCCTCCGCCACTGGTCCCGTCGAGTCAGACGAATGCGAGAAAGAGTAAAGAATAAACTCACCAGGAGGTAGCAAAAGTGCCCACGCACATACGGCCAGCGCGCAGGAAGTATCACTGCCCTGAGGCGGCACGAGCGAGAGGCGTCTCCACGCCGGCGGAGGAAGGAACTCGACGTCCTTCACAAGAACGAGTGCGGCGCGCAGAAGAGTAAACTAAAAAGGAAAACGCACCCACGACCCCAGACGTCCAGTCAAACAATCCCGGCGCGGAATAAATCAACAAACTTACCAAGGCCAGCCACTCCGACGACGACAAGGACTCTAGTCCGAACGAATTATTATTCGTCAATCCATCGTCGACGGCGACGATACATCGTATCCACTCCTCCAGAACGAGGCCCGGGATTCGCGCAGGGCGCGCGTTGATGCGAAAGCCGCGATGATTGACAACCAGGACGGCGTCAGACGGCGCGGCTGTCGAACGACGCGTGATCAGAGCAAGCAGGGAGGTGGGCATCGTTGCGGGGCGTAGGAGAGTGGTTCTGGGGACCTTCTCCAGGGTGGCGCCATTATGACTGCGCGCGCAAGCGCTCGTTCCCGCACCCAATCTCTGGGACTTCTGGGATATCAGCAATAGGCTTTCAAGAAGCGCACCTGGGTCCAGAGAATAGACTCACTTGAATGATTCTGCAGATCATTCCGCGAGACCCTGGGATCTGTACCTCAGATGGATATCTGAGGGTACAGATATGGGGTCTTGAGCACTCAGATGGGGGTTTTGACTCGCAGGGAGTCCTGATTGCCCGGAGAGGACACAACTACGGTACCGAGCGCGTGGCGCGGGTACTGTTCTGAGCTCGGGGAGCTCGAACGACGAAATCATGACCGATGCCGGCGGCAATGAAAAAATCGATTTCTGTACGATCAAAGGCGCATTCTCGAGGACATCTCAGGACGAGTATCGAAAATATACGCCACACAAAATCGATCACGTGACCCGGACAACAAAACATCGTCTTTACGATACAAACACTTCTGTCTACTCAGAATTTCCTCCGAACGCGTCTTCATCGAGGAAAACGCGTCTCGGCCCTCCCGTAGCAGGTTCCGAGCCATCACGCCCTCCGCCGCGACTACACTTTTGCTCTAACAAGGCTCGGGGAGCCTTGTAGAAAGCATCGACGCGACCGTAGGAGCCCATAAAGAAGATCACTCTTTCGTTTCTCGGGACGAGAAACTTAAAAAGGGGATATTGTCATGATGTGGCCTCACCGTAGATCAAGACCCTCCACTTTGGTCACACTTTGGCGTCCTGACACTACGGCTACACGAACCAGCGCCACACCGGAAGATGCCGAGAGATATGTCAAGGGGTTGAGAGTTCGATCCCTTATGGCGACAAAACCGGGATCCTGAAGTTCCGCCCTTGTCGGGCTTCCCGCCCTCCTTGACACACTTTGGAGCGGGCACACATGGTGTAAGACACCCCGGGAATATACTTAGGCCGCGTGAGTCAGGCGGGAGTCGGTACCCGACCAAACCCGCCTTCCCGACCAATGGGCGGTCATCGATCTGTCGGGCGGTCATCGGGATGTCGGGATCTCCGTCATCCGCAGCGTCGGACCACTCCCGACGCATCGGGAGTATGTGGTAGAAGCTTCGAGAAGAGGAACGATGAGCAAGCATGGGATTAGTATAAATACAGAGACAGCGTTGTACTAGCTACTCAGACTTCGTCCTTAACCAGTTTTCCCCCATACAACTCCGTTGGGCACTCTGCACTCTCCGTGGTAGGACTCACCCACATGTCTCCCTTCGATACCTCCGCCAACGTCGTTGACTCCGACGAGAGAAGGCTCCCCGACGCCACACCTGGGACTAGGTCCGGCGGTGAGCCTCGTACCTTGGGATTAGGTTCCTACGGTATCACAGTCTCTGGCGAGATGGATGTGCGACCATCGAGGGCCCCTATGACTGGTACAGTACGACCAGTCAAGCACAATACGAGGATGTACGTGGTACGCTCGCAGGAAAGCTATGAGTTGACTACAGGGATAGTCTCTCATGAGCGAGTCCTTGTCACGGCGGGGTCAGGTCGTAACAGCGGCTCTTACTGGCCCCGAGCATCATGATCCCGCCTCCCGCTCGCTGTCAGAGGGCGGTATTGCTCAAAATAGCAGAAATTAATTCATAGCTAATGTCTGGTGGTATAACTAGTCATTCTCAGTAAATACGACGCCCCCGTCACTTGCAATACCAGCTATACTAATGCACAAGTCCAGCTCTTCATTCTCGTCATCCAAGTCATACTCTCCGTCAACCTCCCCATCCGGAATCTTGTTGACGGCGAGATCCTCCTCATCGGCCTCTCGTGTCCCCTCAGGATTGGCTTCTCCCACACCCACGCTCTCATACAATGACATGGCCGCCGGTATAACTGACGGTGTTGGTAGTGGGGTGGGCTGTGTATCAGTGGGCAAGTCAAAGCCGTCACGAGGACCCTTCCGTTTGCCAGGGATGAGCGCGTCCAGCCAGACGAAGCCCTTTAACTTGCGGAGGGATATCAGTCGAGCGCGATGACGGTTATGGAGGCGGGTTCGGAAGATTCGTCGGCGGCGAATCTGAAAGGCGATGTCAGCATCTGCGCAATGAGCCTCCATCACCGTGAGATACTGCTCCTCATCTCTCATGTAGGTCAAGAGACGTTTCGTCTCCTGGTTGAGGCGAGGTATTTCGTCTTCTTCCGCACGCCGAATCTTGAAGTGCGAGTCCATAGCGCGCCGACCGGCAGCAGTCGCCCAGCCGTTGTGACGGACATCCTGCCTGGCATCGCGCAAGATATCGAACTCGGCCAAAAAGCCGTACTCGACTACGTCGTTGTAGTCCAGATGTGGGGCGGGAGGGCTGATAGTAGGGGCAATAGTGTTGTATCGATCTACGGCAGTCCGAATGGCTTGCGACCGTGATTGTAGGGCTTGCGCAATATGCTTGCGAAGCTTATAACCTTGAGAGGAGAGAATCAGTTGAGATACAGAATACAGTATCGCCTTACCAGTGCCAGATTGGTTCATTTTTGTGAGTTCAAAGATTCGGCTGACGACCAAGCCTTCCAGATGATCAAGCGCCCTCCGAAACGCCCGGGCGCTTACCATCTTAGCAGCGTCTTGCCACTCGAAAGAGCCCGGCTCCCATTGCACCTCAATATTTAGCTTGGCTTCCAACGCCTGAACCTCTTCTAGTTTTCTCTCGTAACTCTCGAAGATGTGCCGTCGCTCTGTCTCATTGCGTGAAGTTGGGTCCCGTTCACCCTCTGGACGAGGTGCGTCGTCGATAATTTCAAGTTCCTCTAAGAGAGGATCCCGCTTATTCCTACTCCTGAGTCAGAGAGAAGACGAGGGTGGAGTAAGACACATACTTGAGAGCCTGGAGGGAGACTAGCTTCTGGTAAAGCTCCATCTGAAGCGTCTCTTCCGGGGGCTCATATGAGATGGATTCTAGGTATGTGCGCTCTTCTTCTAGCCACTCGTCGAACGTCTTGCGATCATCAACGTTCAACTCAACCATGGTCCTCGGCAAGGCGCCTTTGGTGTCGAGGATCTCCAAGACCTGCTTGTAGTTTTGATAGATGAATACACCTGTCGGGTAGTCAGTAGCAGGCCCTGGGATGATGTGCAGTATAACTCACTAAGGCGTTCAAAGGTCTCCACGCTATCCATATGTTCCCAATAGGTTCGGATGGACTGATGTCGGTGAAAAACACTTTGGTGGCGTACACTTGACGCCAGCGCATTTGATTTTGAGAAGTGGCGCTCGGGCGTCTCTAAATCCTCAATCCCTTGTCCCTCCACGTAGGTTCCCAGATGACGGAGCTGACAGCGTCGGCCGTGGGCGTGTCCATGGAATGAGACCAACAAGACAAGTGCATCCGAGCTCTCTTGCCTTCCCACCGAGGGCAGAGTGAGCAAGTGTTGTCTTGAACTTGCAGCCTATGTCGTACCCAAAGCCCATTTGTTTGTCCAAGACCTCGAGGAGCCGTTCAACGATGGCAAGGGGATACTTTGATCTAGACTTTGATCAGGTACTTGTCTTCTGGCAGGACATCAACCTCGACTGACAGCTCACCACTCTTTACCATGTCACAGGCCACTAGCACGAAGCCGTGCCTGCACAACACCAAAAAAATCCCCGTCTCGTCAAAGATCCCCCACATTCGGGAGACCAGGTCGTGTATCATATTCTGCCAGCGGTCCTCACACGGGTTGTGTTCCTCGGGGAGATCCTAGTATGTCGGGGTAAGCGTTGACTCTAGAAGTATGTGATGCTGCTTACCAGAAACTTGTAAAACTCCTCCTTGGCCCACTTGTCAACATGACTCCGTGGAAGGATGTAATCGCCGCGCCCGTTCCGTATATCAGGAAGTTTGTTTGACGGGGCAGGATTGTCTTTGTCAAAATCTGGCCCGGTCTCTCTACTCAGCGCCCTCTTCAAGGAATCGTTGCCGTCCATGGCTAGAAGCATGGCGATCTTCAAGACTTCTTCGTCTTCAATAACGTAGGTGCAGCACGGACAGGCGTTTGCCAGGCGCCATTTGTCGTTGGCGCGATTGAGGGCAACCTTGACTCGGTGCTCAAGACCCTCTCGGAGCGACTGTAGGAGATCAAAGGCAATGGAGAATTGTTGCTTGAGGTATGGTTTGTGTGCGACCTGGTGCAGATCGCATAGTGTTTTGGTGAAGGCGTCGATGGTGAAGCGAGGACATCTGAGGCGGGAAGTTTGAAACATTTCTACAGTCCGTATTGTAAAAGCGACAGAGGGATTGAAGGGGGCGCAAGGGATCAACCCGTTGCGTACAAAAGCAGAACACGTCGAGTGATCTGAGGAGTAGATGGGCACCTGTGCCGTGTAGGTATCTGTACAGGAGCTTAGCAATGTATACAGACGAGAGGTGCGACAAACTCACTGTAAACATCAATGACACGGACAGTGTATAGCTCTGTCTCCGTGCCAGGAGGAACCTCGATCTTTAGATTGTCCAGCTCTTCCTCCCCGCGTGTAGCAAGCCAGTGACCGTAATCCTTGACCAGACGGTCCATCTGGGATGCAAAGGCCAGGTTGCGTTTCAATGCGCGGTCACGGCGTTTCCGTGTATCTTGACGACGACGCCTGGCAAGGGTGAGCGTGATCATGAAGAGTGTAAGATGAACGCGCACTTTCTGGCTCCAGAATAGATTGCATCGACGGCCGATGCAAATTCCCCTCCTGCATTGCTGATGTCGACCCGAGCACGTCCCTGTAGCACATCGTCGACCTGATTTGCTGCGGCATTTTGAAGGTAGTCGTCATCGTCGCTGTGAGGGTGGTAGTCCATTTGCACATCATTGTCGTCGGGTTCATTCTGCGCCACGCCTTCCATCATGCTCCGCTGCACATCCGTCATTGCTGGCAAGACCGTTTAGTCTCTTCTGGAAACTGCTAGAGGATACATACCTGCCCATCGTGTCTGATGATCTGCCTCCTCCTCCTGCCGATGCTCCCATGTTGTGTCCCTGTTGAGGGTCCGGCGGCCACTACGTTTGACCTTGTCGCGTTGCTGGCGAGTGGCGGCAGGAACGACCACCTGGCCGCTGTTGAACGAGCCTTGATGACGGCTATTAGTATTGGTGGATCGCTTGGCTGGCATAGGGAGACAAACAGTATCACGTGCACACATGCCCTTGGTAGTATTCGGATTCAATAACACTTTTCCAAAAGTTCACACTAATATTTTCAAGAGAAAACAGCATTGTCAGTCTGCGTCTACAAGATTACAAGCGATAGGGTATAATACAAGTATGAACTAAGGCTCCCATATAGGGAAGCCTTCTACATTGAACTGGGGAAGACAATCCCTGTGAGCATACCAGTCTGCCTTCTCCTCGTTTGTAGCATTGTCCAAGAAGTCCTTGTCGGACATCATCCCGTTGTGAACCCAACGGAAAAGCCCTGCCGCGGAGAAAAGGACAAGTGCGCCACGCTTGTCTCCCTCGGCAATGGAGACGTTGCCGTGCAGGAGCAGCGCAGACGGCAAGAGGACCAAGTTACCCGGGGGTACCTCAATGATGAGCTTGAGATCCCACAGGATCAAGTGTCCGCCGCGCGTGTGGTCAAATGGCCCCATTGGGTAGACTGCACAAAGCCCGCGGATGCGATTGAGGTGGTCGGTGTGTAAGTTCGTCGTTCCGTCTGGCCCAAAGTTAACGTGGGCGGCAGCGAAGCAGCAGTTGGGGAAGGGGCGGTGAAGAGAGGGGTCGTCCTCCTCGACAGCCTGTAGAGTCGTTTCATAGTCCTGGAAAATCTCGGGAAAGTAGTTGGCCATGGACGCTGAGCAACGTCAGCTCGGTCGTTGAAATTCGATAGGAGAGAGAACGCTGACCATCTGCGAATCCGGCCATGCGCTGGAAGGGTTGAGATGCGAAGAGCTGCTCCAGCTGCTCCGCGTTCCCGGGGGCATTCTCGATCACGCCAGGGTACACGCGCCCTCCCCCAAAAGAGATCCCGTAGCCAAGCGTCGGGTACTCCCCTCGACGGTGAGAGAAGTGTTCGGCGTCAAAGACGCAGTTCAGCTCCGCCTCCTCAGCGAGCCTGTATGCTTCCTGCGTATCAGCTGTCCAGCTGGGATCGTTGGGGTGACCGACAAGGGCGACGACAAGCCGGCCGTTGCGGTCGAGGACAACCTTGGGCGCTCTAAAGACGAATAAAAGAATTAGAAGGGGGGAAATGTTCAGTCAATAGAAGTTACTCACCCTCCAGGCCAGCAGATCTTGCGGAATGCAACGCCGTCGACGATTAACCCAACAAAGTCATCCTCGCTCCAAATGCGACTGTCGAAGCTAGATCGCGGCCCTTGCCAAAGGTGGGCGTTAGTGAGAGGGTCCGTGTCGGCACGCTCAGCGGTAGCTTTCGCCTTCTGTTTTGCCGCGCATTCTTTGACTATGCGACAAGATACAGCGGCTGCACCCGCTACGGCCATGCGGCGGACCCTTGCCCAGTAACGAGACGCGCGCTTATTCCAGAGCACGCGCTCCGGACCAGTCAAGTGGGGTGGGCACGGTGCCGTGTACCTCGACGTTCTGCCCTCAGCAGGACGGGGTTTGGTGAGGGGCGGGTCTGGAGCATGGGGTATGGGAGTGGGATCGGGAGCGCGAGCGAGATCGGGAGCGGGAGCGGGAGTGGGAGCGACGGAGGCAGGGATGACGCGCTTGGAGCGTGCTGGGGGCGCGCCAGCATCGGACGCCTTGCGTTTGCGCGAGGCTAGCGGGACCTCCTTCGACGTCGAGGCGGACGCACGACTACGCAGATTCCTGATGCCTTGAACACCGGAGACCACGGCTGTCTTGACGGCCCCGCACACCAAAGCCGCCTGCTTGGCAAGGCGTTCCAAGGTGCGGAGTTTGACCCGCGTATAAAGATCGTCCTCGTCGGCGGCGGGACCCTCGGCACTGCGTTTGGCGATGATTTCTTCGACGGAGGCGCCGACGGTGACTACCTCCGCGGGCGCCGTCTTGCTGTACGATGAGCGGCTCTTGAAGAGTTGCACTGTCATAAGAAAAATCAGCCTGAGCTCAGCAAAAACGGAGCAGCGAGGGAACAGCGCGCCAAGTTCGGACTGCCTGCCCTCCGGGGGCGTTAGCAGACAGTCCTCGCCAGACGCGCCGAGTACCCGCCGCAAGATCGGGACTCACTGCGTGGGGAACGTCGCATCTCTGGCATGGGAGGTGGTGGCAAGAGGGAAGATTGAAAGATGGCAGAGTCACGACGCGGTGACTTGTAGTGACTCTGCCGAGTTGCCGGGCCATCCTCGCTTCCCTCGCAGACGTCGACGACGACGACAGCAGACGTAAAAGCGTCAGAGAAGTACGCGGATGATGTTCAGAAGCACTCATAAGCATTATGTACTGCAAGAATTGTTAGCTGAATTCGTCTGGAGGAGCATAGAATAAAACTCGCATTAAACTCGCATTAACGGCCAGAATCTACACAGGATCGCCTTGCACTTTCGTGTTTTAATACCGATCCACCACCACAAACCACACTCACCGCCACCATTGCCCTTACCTCACCACGTCAACTTACTGTTACATCATAACTATGTCCTCGGACCCCGACTCGACGAGTTCGCAGCGCTCTACACCTCGTAAAGCTGGTCGCCCAAGGCTCTATCATACCCCGGAAGAGAAGGCTGAGGCTGCCAAGAAGTGGAGGGATAAATGGCTAGACAAACCCAAGTATGTTCTTCCCTTCTCGGCGTCTATTATCCATTCAACCAGTCAATATAGAAACTATCGTAAGGCCTTGAAGGGGATGAAGAAGCGATATCGCCGCGTCAAGGCCGAGAAGCAATCTGATGAGACGCGACCACCCTCTACGCGTCCCAGGGTTACTGCTGCCGCATCGGAGCCTCAAGAGACGCAGAGTGATGACCGTGTCAAGGCCAGGAAAAAGGATGCAAGGTACGCAGCACAACAAAGAGCGTGGCGCACACTCATAGACAGGTAGAAACTTGGCTACCTACATTCGGCAAGCAACAGCTGTACGCCGGGATCTCTCACACATTGTAGGCTCAAACGCCCGCTCCTACTGCGACGCGCTCTCAAAGGAGACACTTTACAAGTATCCGGGCAAGTACAACGATGCATACCAGGCCGTGCAGGTCGTGTTGGATCGCTTTGGGGTCTTGTTGAAGGATATACACATGCTGAAGGAGGGTGTGCTGAATCTGGTGGGGTTGGGCAAGGAATGGGATCGCTGTGATGCCATCGAGAAGGATATCCGTGAGGTAAACCGTTGGGTAGAAGACATCTCATGCGCTTGCATTACAGAGAACTTATCAGAGTTGCGTATAGCCAGAAAGCTCCAATTTCAGCAGACTTAAATATATAATTCGTACATTGACTTATAGATTCAGACACTGTACTCAATCGAAGCGGTCCCACTTGAGTAAAGGCTCCCATGGCGCAGAGGACTTGTAAGTCAAAGATGTCCGGTCAAAAGCCCGTTTGAAACGCTCGTCATACTCCTTGACCCGAATCTCTCTTGCTCGAACGTTGGCGATCCAAGCTTGAAGCTCACTAGAGCTAGATGAGTATAATGTGCGAAACCGTGTGGTTATTAGTGCTCACCTTGCCAATGCTCCCTCTTCCACGCGACAACACAAGGGAAGGACTCGGTGGAGGCTGTTATACCCTGCAAGACGCTTCCAGCCTTTTTCATCATCTGGGGCAATCTCCGTAGCTCCTGGAGGGAGGAGAAGGGCAGGTGGGCTATCCTCTGTTTGCTCTGCGGTTGCCAAAAGGTTGTGCTTGAGACGATAGAAAAGAGCCTGCAAGTCTATGAACAGTTGCTCCGACGGGATGGACGGTAAGCTTACCTCAACAAAGTTCCAGCTTGTCAACGCCGTATCCTCATTCCACATGGTGAACATCTTGTCCTTGAACTCTTCTGCGTGCTCGCACTCCTCCACTACAATGACATACCACGGATGAAGAGCGATAAGCTTGTCTATGTCCTCCAACGTGATGGGATGGCGCGCGTAGCAATAGAATGCGCGGTCCTCAAGGGCTACATCCTCTTCCTGAAGGCACGCTGCGTCCAAGGCGCGTCGTCTCTCTACATGCGATGGTGGAAAAGATGCCATGGACTTGAACGCTTCGACACGGGCAGCCAGGAGCGAAGGGAAGTCTTGACTACCATTCCAATAGAAGGAGAAGTCGTCCCGAGGATGAAGGTACCACGGACCAGCGTCCTTGAAGAAGAGATTGGTGCCCTCGAACCGTGACCTAGTCAGCGTCTTGGGCGGTCGGTCCATGATGGGTGAAGACAGGAGAGGCGTGACACTTGCATCACATCCCGGCCCGTCATTTTCTGAGCAAGTCGTGTTCATAGAACTGTAACATAGCATAGGCATGTACATAAAACATAGGGTAGAATACTTCTGTAGATATATATATATCTAGAACAAGGCAACAAGTAGTATTTAATCCTCGTTGAAGAGGCCCGCCGAAAGCACGTTCTTCTCGAAGATACCCCAAGCGTCCTCGTAACTTAAGGCGCTTTGAACAGCGTCTGGATTATTGAGATTTGTGCCGGCTCGTCCAGCGCGCTCTCTATCACAATGCAGAAAATGAGTTCAGATAGTGAGAAGGATGAACAAATACGTACAGGCCGTAGTAGATACCAGGATACAAACCGTCAATGACAATCCAATAATGAGGCACCGGTTCAAAGACAGAGGAGGCGTGAGAGCCCATTCCTAGCCTTCTTGGAAGAGCGACAGGCGATTTCGCGGTGGGGGTGCGCGGCGCGGAGGGGGTGCGCGGCGCAGAGGGGGTGCGCGGCGCAGAGGGGGTACGCGGTGCGCCAGAGAATGAGGTGCTAGATGGTGTTGATGGAGGGAGGCTAGAGACGGTTGAGAGGGAGGGAGAGAGTGCCGTGTAGTCACGCGCCGTGAAAAGGCTTTGGGAGTTGATAGATGTTGCACTGCTGCTAGATTTGGAGGGGGTAGAGGGCCGGGAGGCTTCAGGAAGATGAACGGCGCGCTTCTTAGGCGACGCGTTACGGGTGACCTTCTTGAGAGGATTATAACCAGCGCCAGGAGCTGCCGACGGTCCAGCGATCCTTTCCAGACTCTTGTTAAGACCGTGCCCCAGACCAAGTCAAGCGGATGTCCGAAACCGGATTTCTCGGTAAGCACAGCACAAGCGGTGCTCCGAGCCTGTGAAAGAATAAGCGTAGAAGTGTTTAAAAGAAAGAAAAGGTAAAAGGTTTACCTATTCTGTATTGGCACGTGTTTCCACACCTGCAACCCTATGGATCCCCGTCAAGCGGTAGTCCGGCTATCCCTCGGTTGTGGTGAGAGTTGCAGGGGGCCCGGTCTTGAGGATTGTCGGTGGTCCGGAACCAGGGCTGCCTGCGTTCAGCAGGTTGGTCCCTTGAGTCGAGCCTTGAATCCGGGGGTCCGCCAAGGAAGAGCAAACCCGGAGGAAGGAGACAAGAGATGAGCTCGGAGGTCCGTAAGGACAACGCGAGTTGGAGAATGTAAGTCTTAGCCAACGAGCGGAGTTCCGCAAGTTGAGTTCAGACAAGAAGAAGAGACGAAGACTAGACTGGAGCGTCTAAGTTGATATTCGAACTGAGGAAACATAGGTAAAGTACAAGCGCTTAAATACTGGGCTGAGTAGGTAGATGCATAAGGAGATAAGTAAGATCACAAGCGGAGGTCCACATGTATTGGGCAAAGGGCAGCATGGTCTGGGTCAAGGGTATGGCAAGTTTGGCGGTAGAGATGCTGAGTAAAGGATCACGTGCGGAGGCCCGAGCGGCCCGGGTGGACTTGGCAAGACTTGGCGAGGATGGATGATTAATGGGGTCACGAGGAGACGCGTGACTGGCTGAGTAAGTCGGAGATCCGGTCCGATCCTGTGTCATGACGCATGGATATGACAGTATCCCCCCTTCAAGGTTCTGGCCTCCAGAACCCTAAGGTCAACCACCGGGGCCAAAATCCCTCACCGTGCAGGTCCGCATGAGTCACCGTTCGGGTCCGCATGAGTCACCGGAACAAATCGGAAAGCCTATTTGCTGACGAATCTGCGGATGTCCCCTCAAGATCGGGGAAAACCGGCTGCGCAGAAGCGCAGGTCCACAAATCCTGATGACAGAGTAGCGGATGCTCGCGAGTATAAAGGCAGAGACTCAACTCTGAGAAAAATTCAAAAAATGGCGCCCCATATGATCCCCGACTCCACTGCCTGGGTTGAGATTGACGGCATCTCGTACTTCGCCCCCTCGGACCACCCCGAACTCCGCAACGTCGTGCTCCAGTACCTGGCGGAGGACCCGCAACGCGGACCGCCGCCCCAAATGCCCGACGCCATATTCGATCCCGGGGCTCCGCCCATTCGGCCCGCCACACCCGACGTCGGACTCCCGCCCGAGCCTGCGCAAGCAGCAGAAGACGCCGACAAGAAAGCGCGGAGGGCCGCGGAGCGTGCCCGACTTGATTGGGAGGAGGAATGCGAGACGCTGCGGGAGGCCGCGGACGAACAGAGGTCTGCGGAGTTAGCAGAATTCGAGAGGATGGCGGAGGACCACCCGCGGAGGGCCCTGGAGTTCTCCAAATACCAGGACGACCTCGCCGCTTTCTGGGAGGAACACGAGGAGTGGTGGTCGGTCCTCCGCTCGTGGGACACAGCGAGGAGCGAGGTGGGGAGGGAGAAAGCGGGGAGTCCGTCGACGCGGAGGAGGGCGAGAGTGGAGGACAGCGACGAGGAGGAGCGGGGGCCCGCCAAAAAGAAGGCCAAGGGGAAGGGCAAGGCGAAGGCGGTGGAGGCCCGCACCGGGTCCACGCATCGGTTTGGAGATCACCGTGAGTGTTTTATTTTATCTTGACATGGCGATGGCTCACCGGGGATCCGCAGGATGCAAATTATGCATTAGCCACGACAAGGAGCCCTGCGTCTGGGGTGGGCCTCCGGCCAAATCATGCGACGAATGCATCAAGACGAAACGGGCGTGTGGACTCCCGGCCCGCCACATGGACGTCCACGAGCTGGACTCTCGTGAAGCCTCCCGTATGAGGCGAATCAGCAAGATGGTGTCCGAGGTGGCGAAGGATATGGGCACGGAGCTCCGCACCGTATTCGCGGAGGAGATTGCGAAGGCAAGGGCGCGGGAAGAGGGCTCGAGTGGAGGTCCATCTGGGAAAGAGGAGGGAGATGAAGAGGAAGAGGAGCAAGAGGAGGATGAAGAGGAAGCAGAGGGGGAGTAGATAGAAAAATGATATGTTTTTCTTTTTCTTGATTTTTCTTGGTGTGAAAGCGAGATGGAAATCTAAGTGGACCGCCGAATCGGCGGAGCACCGCAAAACAGAGTGAGGCAAGGAAAACTGAGATAGTAAGAAAATTCCCTTGGAAGGGCTTACTACGCGGTAGTAGCCTGGGGTTTTGGTTTCTTGGGGTAACGCGAGTGGAAGTCCGCAACCAGCTCGTCCGCAGCAATATCGTCAGCGCCGACCCAAGAGAACTCCTCATCCGTGCCCTCGTAACCGGACCACCGCACATAGTAGCGAAGGGGGGTCCGATTCCTCCGATCCAGCTTGGCGTCTAGTATTTCAGAGACTTCATAGTGAATTTCTCCTTCAACTTCGACGGGAGGAGGTGGGGACTCCGAACGATTGGGAATGGTGTTCTCTTCGAAGGGTTCCAGTTGGGACACGTGGAACACCGGATGAACAAGACGAAGGTAGTCGGGTAGCCGCAATGTGAAGGCGTTAGAACTGGGTTGAGCAATGATTGGGAACGGACCAAGGTGGGTTTCCGAGAATTTTCGGGTTGGCCGAGTAGTGTTGATGTACTTGGCCAGGAGGTAGACACGATCACCAATGCGGAAGTCCGGAGCGGCTATCCGTTTCTTGTCAGCTTGTAACTTGTAACGGGATTGAGCGAGGGAAATCTCATCTCTAAGCATCGCATGCAACTCGTCCAAGTTCACCACAAAATCGCGTGCTCGTGCGGAGGCCAGATCCCGTTCCGGATACACCGTAATGGAAGGGTGGTACCCTTTGTTGGCAAAGAACGGGGAGATACCAGTGGACGCATTGGGAGCGTTGTTGTACGCAAACTCTGCAAGAGCCAAGAGTTGATCCCAGTTGTCCTGCTGGTAAGAACAGTAAATGCGAAGGTACTGTTCCAAGGTCTGGTTGGCGCGTTCGGTTTGGCCATCCGCCTCAGGATGGTGCCCCGAAGTGAAGTGGAGCTCCATATTGAGAGCCTGAGCGAGAGCGCGGGTGAAATGAGCAACGAATTCGGAGCCCCGGTCAGAAGTGACATGCGATGGGACTCCGTGCTTGGAAAAGACATGGATGACAAAGAGATGAGCTAGCTGCTCCGAAGTGATGGTGTCATGAGTGGGAATGAAGATAGCCTGCTTGGAGGCCCGATCGACGATGACCAGAATCGCGGTGAACCCGTTTGAAGAAGGAAGTTCTTCAATAAAGTCCAGAGAGATGGAGTCCCAAGGGCGCAGGGGTACAGGCAATGGTTTGAGTAAACCATAAGGACGATGGCGCGTGGGTTTGTTCCTGCCACAAACAGTACAAGACTTGACGTAGTGGCGGACAAACTCACGAATCTTGGGCCAAGTGTAACCCCGCCGGATTAACTCGAGGGTGCGATTCTGACCAAAGTGGCCAGCAAGGATATGATCGTGATGAAGACGGAGGACTCGCAAGCGGAGGTCCAAGGAGTTGGGAACATAAATGCGGCCGTCCAACCTAAGTAGACCTGCATCATCGGAGGTCCATCGAGAATTAGAGGGATCACCTGCAAGGGCTAGTCCCGCTTGGACTTCCGGATCCTCGTCGTAGGAGTTCTTGATATCGGAGTGCAGAGACTCCAGATCCATGATGACGGAGGCCCGAAGGGCAGGATATTCTAAATAGGTGGCGCGCAGTGAGGAGGATAACTGCTCCTGCGTGAAGACTGGCCTGAAGTTGTGCGGATTCACCGCTGCATATGAACTGTCATCTCGCGCGTAAACGTCCCAACGCCTAGTGAGGGCGTCCGGCTTCCCGCCTTTAGAACCAGGCCGGAAACGGATGACCATGTTGAACGCGGAGAGGTACTCGGACCACCGAACCTGGCGACGAGTGAGGAGCTTGGTTGTTGAGAAATACTCCAGGTTCTTGTGGTCTGTTACCACGTCAACAGGGAAAGCCGGACCCTCCAGATAGTGACGCCACTCTTGAAAAGAGTCGAAGATGGAAAGGAGTTCCTTATCGTGAACGTCGTAGTTGAGCTCCGGAGGGGTGAGACTGCGAGAATGAAATGCAATGGGATGAAGGTCATCATCGTCACCGATGATGGATAGGACAGCCGCAATGGCGTAGTCGGAGGCGTCGGTTTCAACAACAAGTTGGCGTCCAGGTTGCCAATGAGCGAGAACGGGCGCCCGAGTGAAAGCCTCCTTGAGAGCAACGAAGGCAGAGCGTTCCGGATCTCCGAAACTCCATTTGAGGTCCTTTTTCGTAAGGCGAGTGAGCGGCCTAGCGATTTCGGAGTAACCCTCTATGAAGCGTCGGTAGAAATTGGCAAAACCAAGAAAAGACTGGACGTCCTTAACTTTGCGGGGCTCCGGCCAGTCCACGATAGCTTTGACTTTATCGTCGGACATCCGGAGGCCCTCCGGGGACATGATGAAACCAAGGTACTCGACAGTGTCCTGGTGAAACTCGCACTTGGAGAGTTTGAGGAAAAGCCCGCCCATGAGCGCGGAGCCGCTTGAGCACCTCTCGAACGTTCTTGACGTGGTCCTCCATGTTGTCGGAGTAAACCAAGATATCGTCAAGGTAGACGACGACTGATACATCGAGCATATCAGAGAAGATGTCGTTAACAAAACGTTGAAACGTAGCTGGTGCATTGGTCAGCCCCTCGGGCATAACTCTCCACTCGAAAGATCCATAACGGGTACGGAAAGAGGTCTTCCATTCATCGCCTTCGGCTATCCGAATAAGATGATAGGCGTGTCGGATGTCCATCTTTGTATAGATCTTGGCAGAACGAGCTGTGTCGAGGAGGTCCGTGATGAGGGGGAGTGGATAGCGATCCTTCTTCGTGATCTTGTTAAGGCCTCGGAAGTCCACGCAGAGTCGGAGGTCCCCAGATTTCTTACGAACAAAAAGAACCGGGGCTCCGATGGAGGATTGCGACGAAGTGATGAAACCGGTTGCCAGGTTTTCATCTATAAACTCTCGAAGGGCTTTGAGTTCCACTTCAGAGAGAGAATAAATGGGACCTAGCTTGGGGAGCGGAGCCCCGTCCTCAAGATTGATCTTGTGGTCGTAAGGACGGTGATCCGGAAGCACTTCCGAAAGAGAGTCGCTGAAGACGTCTGCGTAGTCTCGGTACTCCGGTGGGATATCCGAGACATCTGCTGGTTGAACCTTGGCATCCCGTAAAGAGGCACCAGGATCAGGCCGCATCAAGAACTGGTGAGAGCCAGGCTCTTTGCAAGCGCGGATGTACGCAGCAGCGGATATGACAGAGACCTTGGGTGAAGAAGAGATGATGAAATGATCGCCTGGAGGGTACTCGTAGATTGGTTCAAAGGGAAAAGATGGCTTTTTTCTAGATTTTCGAAGAGGAGGAGCAAGAGGGGGAGTTTTCGGACGACCGCTGGGTATTGGCGGATCTCCGAAGGAAAAGTCAGCGGCGGAGAGCGGATCTTCCGCTGACGCTGATGAGTCTATGGAAAGTGCATCATCAACTGGATAAAAGCTTTGCAAAGCAGATGGTTCACCCGTAGCGGTGTGCCGGAAGGCAACACTGTTCTCCGACCAATTAACCAACGGGTTATAACGGTGGAGCCAGTTATATCCGAGCACAACGTCGCAGGTAGAATCAAGGGGAGTGACATAGAAGGTCACAGACAGAGGATCTCCGGAGGGAAAGGTAACCGTAAGAGTAACCGTTTGAGTGATAGTAGAGCCAAATGAACCGTTCAAGAGTCGGAGCTCCACAGGTGCAGTATCCGAGGTGGGAATGTGATGTTTGAGAATAAAACGAGTGTCGATAAAGCAGTCGGACGACCCGGAGTCGACCAGCGCAGAAAGGCGAACCTTTGCAAGGTTGGTGCGGGGGTCCGGAATCGTAAGAGGGAGAACGAGGGATGAAGGGGTTGTGGAAAGAGCGGCAGCGTTGAGAGTAACAACCTTGTGTGTGCAGCTGCTGGAGTCAACGTAGCTCCGATCGTGCACTAAGGTATCGGAGCTACTCTCTATTTTTTCGAACTCGCAGCGTCCGATGGTGCATCAGCTTTAGAAGTTGAAGTTTGAGCACCACGTGCCTTGAGAGCGGCCTTCCGCTTGTTACAGTCCTCTGCCTTGTGGCCCCCGAGTCCACAGAAGAGGCAGAGTTTCTCGGCTATCCGCCGAGCCTTCTCAGCGGGAGTCAACTTCCCATCGGGCCCAAGCTTGTCCGCGTAGGGTCTCTCAGCCTTCGGAGCTCCACCAGAGCCCGAATTCGAGTCCTTTTTCGCGTTGTCAGCCTTGGCAGGAGTCGAAGAGGAAGATGACGTAGCTGGTTTGGGTTTGGGGGTACCCGACGAGCTAACAGAGCCAGAAGGAGTTGATGCCTTTTGTTCCCTGTGTTGCTCGGCCTTCCGCTGCCAATAACGATGGTCAATTTCTTGACATTTGGCGCGGAGGTCTTTGAGATTGTCGGGACGACCGTGGTGTGACAACGCATCCTTGATTCGCGGCGGTGGTCCGCGATAGTAGGAGTGTGTGAGCGCATTGGTGTCCCATCCAATTATTGACGCTAAGTTGTTAAACTTAACGTTGTAATGGAGAATCCTGTCGGAGTCCCGCATCCGAAGTGTCTCCAGTTCATCCTCAGCGCTGCCAGTAGGATCATGAGGTCCAAAGTTGACCTCGAGTTCCCTGACAAAGACATCATAGGATAGAGTCCACAACGGGGGGTCCGCAGTTGGGTGGAGGATATCCGGCTCAAACCATCCCAGCGCAGTCCCAGTCAGATACGAGATCGCATAGTTGATCTTGCTGAACTGGGTCTTGAATGCTGCAGGACGGTCTTGAAAATTGAGACTTAAGGATAGTAAGAATCCACGTAGCTTTGAGGGATCCGATCCACTGAATGGATCGGGTTCCCTAACTTTTGTCCGCACCTGCTGGGTGCTAGCAGGCTTTATCGCGGCGCCAATCGATGCACCCATGGAGTCACTAAAGAGCCGCATCAGCCGTAAGAGCTTAAGCTCATCGGGGCCAATTTCAATGGGCTCTTCAGTGGGGTCATTGGGTGGCCCTCCGCCAGGAGGTCCACCACCACCCCCACCCCCACCAGCACCACCTGGCGGCCCACCGCCTGGTAGTCCTCCACCTCCACCACCACCTGGTGGACCACCGCCTGGTGGTCCGTCACCTCCACCTTCGTTTCCCTCAGGTTCGCTCGGATCTCCACTTGGCCCTGGTTTATCTTCGAAGGGATTGCTAGATACCTCTTCCTCACCCCCTGCCTCAGATTCGGGCAAGGGGATACCCGCACCACGAGTAGGAGTGTGCGGTGAGAAAGCGGCCCTTCCGGCGGCTCGAGGAGTAGCCTGGTAAATAAAACCAGCCTGGGCCAAGCGTTCTGGAGAAAAGGGATTTTCAGGGCGAATAGGATTAGAGGGAGGCTGCGTAACTTGGACAAGAGGGGGTTGTCTGGGAAACAACTCTTGGGCAGCTTGGAAAGGTGTGGCGCGGGTCATGGCACCAATATCGGATACCCGCGCATGGAGGGAGATACCCATGGACCTGCGACGAAGGACATCCTGAGAGCGTCGTTGCGCAACCGTATCCAGAGTAGATAGGTATGTTTGCGCCAGGTCCTCGTCTGTGGCACTGTGGTTGGTGAAGTAGGGATTGATGGGTGGGGGAATGTTGTGATCAGACATGGCTGAGAACGGCAGTATCTTGTTGACTCAAAGGAAGAGTTCGAATATACTGTTAAGACCGTGCCCCAGACCAAGTCAAGCGGATGTCCGAAACCGGATTTCTCGGTAAGCACAGCACAAGCGGTGCTCCGAGCCTGTGAAAGAATAAGCGTAGAAGTGTTTAAAAGAAAGAAAAGGTAAAAGGTTTACCTATTCTGTATTGGCACGTGTTTCCACACCTGCAACCCTATGGATCCCCGTCAAGCGGTAGTCCGGCTATCCCTCGGTTGTGGTGAGAGTTGCAGGGGGCCCGGTCTTGAGGATTGTCGGTGGTCCGGAACCAGGGCTGCCTGCGTTCAGCAGGTTGGTCCCTTGAGTCGAGCCTTGAATCCGGGGGTCCGCCAAGGAAGAGCAAACCCGGAGGAAGGAGACAAGAGATGAGCTCGGAGGTCCGTAAGGACAACGCGAGTTGGAGAATGTAAGTCTTAGCCAACAAGCGGAGTTCCGCAAGTTGAGTTCAGACAAGAAGAAGAGACGAAGACTAGACTGGAGCGTCTAAGTTGATATTCGAACTGAGGAAACATAGGTAAAGTACAAGCGCTTAAATACTGGGCTGAGTAGGTAGATGCATAAGGAGATAAGTAAGATCACAAGCGGAGGTCCACATGTATTGGGCAAAGGGCAGCATGGTCTGGGTCAAGGGTATGGCAAGTTTGGCGGTAGAGATGCTGAGTAAAGGATCACGTGCGGAGGCCCGAGCGGCCCGGGTGGACTTGGCAAGACTTGGCGAGGATGGATGATTAATGGGGTCACGAGGAGACGCGTGACTGGCTGAGTAAGTCGGAGATCCGGTCCGATCCTGTGTCATGACGCATGGATATGACAACTCTCATAGATGGAAAACTCCGGAGGACCGACGTTATTGCTGAGGTACGCTTCATCCCATGACCTATATGCGGCAGCCTTCGTAGGAGCACCGTGGAAGCTTGCTCCTGGCCATCGGATGACGGACTTTGCACACGCCTCCCTACGATGAAGTTGAACGAGAAGATATGATAGATTCAGTACGCACCAGCCACAATGAACACCAGTAACGCTGCCATTCGTGACCACATAGTATCTCTTCTTGCCCCACTCTTTACTCCAGCGTGTACACCCCCGGCGAAGGTTGTTTGTGGATCGAATGAAGGGATTCTCTTCGCCTATACCGTTGGGAACTTCCACGGGGCCTGGGGGGGGTTCTACAGGGAGAGATCTCGTCGCGGCATCTACACGGTCAAAGTCTTCAGCGGTCATGGACTCAAAAAGTGCGGAAGCCGGATCGTCCTCAAAGTAGTCGATGGATTGCGTAGAGGATTGGCGCGAGAGCGCAGGCATGGCGCTGGTTGCCTTCTTTTTACGCTCTGAGCAGCATGATTAGTTGATGAACTGAGATGCTAGATAAATACATACTTTGATCGTTTTGAAAGACTAGATAGATGCCATTAGAGTGTGAGCAGATTGAGAGAATTGAGAGCTTACTGTTGTTTTCCTCCCCCGTCAGCCACATGCAAGTCAACGTTGAAGTCGAAGATCAAAAGTGCAGAGATGGCGTTATCGTGGGAGCATCCGGGTTACGGCCCGCTGCAAAATTGCTGGCCTTATCATCTCTTCTACTATCTGCGCCACTACTATTGGAAATTGCTCATACACCCCGCGGCCGAGGGAGTCATGCGTGGCGTTTCGCGGTCACGTCATGTAGTCTCTGAAAAAATTCCAAGTCAGATTTTTTTGCGCTGTACAGTCAGCCCACCTCCCATTGTTAAGCGCAATGGCTACTGTTGCTGCGTTCCCGGGCCACATACCCATTACCATGGACAGTTCGTTGGCCGGTGCTTTGTCTCCTGTCCAGCCAGCTCCCCTCCCTGGTCCTCCTCCAAGTAATACACTGCCTCCAGTCGCTCCCAGTGCCAACCAGCACCCCAACGCTGGCTCTGCTCCTCCTACGTCCAACGGTATCGAGCCCTCCAGTAATTTACTGTCCCCGGCTGCCCCCGGTGCCAGCCAGCACCCCGACGCTGGCTCTCCTCCTCCTGCGTCCAACGGCACCGAGCCATCCAGTGGGGTGCAGCCGTCAGAGCGCGATTCTCGCCCTCAGCGTGAGATCGCCGCGTCCTATGCTCTGCGTAAGCCGCTGGGGGACATCATTCCTCCCCGTCAACGCATTCGGTCCAGCCAGACGCACCGCAGCACCGACGCGGCTCTAAAAGCCATCAGCGACAAGGAAAAGCAAGACGCACTTGCCAACAATCTTGACAACTTCAAGGACGACATCAACACCAGGATTGCCGCACTCAGCAAGAAACACGAAAAAACGGAGACGTTCATCCGCCAGAAGATCTACCTCACTCGGAAAGGAAAGCGTGCGCCCAGCCTGCACAACGCTATCCTGCATGACAAGGCATTGTTTCTTAACTCTGGTATGTCTTCTTGTTGAACGTTTCCTCACCTTTGCTAAGAAACATCAGACTTACGTGCAGACGAATCCCCGGCTACGCTGGAAGACATTCAGGAAGCCGTTAAGGAGGACGACGACTACAAATACATGTCAGAGGAGCGCCAGCAGGAGCTCATTGACAACCTTATCCGCCACCGTCAGCTTCAGACCACCGGTGTTCGAGCCAACAACAAGGCAGCTATCCCAGATATCATTGGTACAATCAGAGATGTGCAAGAGGATGTAAGTCCTAACGCTTTCCACTATGGCTTTGTTTTTGACCGCGTCTCTAGTTGAACGGACTCTTTGCACGCACAGGCGTCTCCGCCTTCGCCGTCTTTGCACGGGGCCACATTGCTGACCCCACCCGGCCTGAGGCAGTTGACGCCGGCAACTGCCTCACCTTTTTTCGCGATACGCTTAGCGTAAATCTTGTTGACGCGTTAGCACTATTTGAACAGCATGTATGTGCTAAGAACATTGGTACGCTCTTGATACTTCACCTTGTACTCATCTCACCCCCTTCATTAGTGGGCAAAGGGCTTGAGGCGCGCCCCATCATGTGTACAGAGATTTCTCGTCACATTCAAGAGGGCCTTGGTAAGTTTGCCATGTTGTGACTCATCGTTGTTCTAACGGTGATGTTGCAGCGCTCATGACCCGCGTTCGCAATATACAAATGAGCTATCAGGCGTACGAGGACGGGATCCAAGTCCGATATGGCGTCAAACTTGTAGGCTGGCCCCGCGAGATTCCCTTCAAGCGGGCCAGTTTAATCACAAAGAACACCGACCTCCGTGTCCTCTTGGAAGCCGTTCGATCCAAGGTGTGCCGCTGGGAGAAGATGGGGAAAAAAGAGCACAAAGACTTCGTCGAAGAACGCAAGAGGTTCAACAAGGCGAGGGGAGGAAAGAAAAGAGCCGTCCGCTCTGACGCAGGGAAGAAGAGGAAGCGCGACAACGACGCTGACGAGGAGAACGAGGACCCCGCGCCGCCAGCCAAGAAGTCCAGGTCGTCGAAGAAGTCCAAGGCGCCCAGCAAACCGAAGACCGTGACGCGTCCTTCCGCGCACAAGTCCCGTGCCATCATTGAGGACAGCGAGGACTCCATCTCTGAGAGTGAGTCCGAGTCGGACACTAGCGAGAGAGTCCGAGCTCATCTTCCTCCGAAATCCCGCGAGTTCATCTCCGACTCCGACAATGCCAGCGACGAGGAAGGCGACGAGTAGGTGACGGCCTTAGTTTACCTCCCAATCATATCCACACGGTCGTTACATGCCAAACATATCCACACTGTCGTTACATGTAGAAATTTGCCCAATGTCATTCATTACTGCTATTACTGTTATACAGCCTTGTGAGATAAAACCTGAGCATTCCTTTGAGGGTTCTGTGAGCATTTTGTTCAAATGACGTTGAACAGACCTGAATTTCCGCTATTTTGAGCAATACCGCCCTCTGACAGCGAGCGGGAGGCGGGATCATGATGCTCGGGGCCAGTAAGAGCCGCGCGCATGATGTTGACGGGCGGCAGATGGGGTGCCGGTCACAATCGAGCCGGCTGGTGATGTTCGGATGTCTGGGTCCGAGATTGACTAAGCCCGACCTGCCCGAGGGGCGCGCTGAGAGGCGCTGAGCGACATTCCCCGCCAGCGGTCAGTAGAATTTTTCTCCAAGTCCGTTGATTTAACGCATGTATCTAGCGCTGTACGGATATACTATGATCGGGGCCCAACTAGACCCGGAACACCCAGGGGTGATCCCTGGCTAACTGGTAGGGTAAGGTGGTATTATTAGGTGCGCAGTAAACCTCGGCGGTCGGTTTGAAACCGTTACTTACCGACCCTCATTTTTGGCCAGGTTTCCATACCGTTACTAACAGTTTCGATACCGGCACGTGATCTTTTCACGTGAGGGCGCGCCGCGCCGCCGCCCTCCCGCCTCATCCCCGCCCTCTTGTCGCCCGGTGACTGGTCCCAGCAGCGCGGCGGCCCTCACGTGTAGCAATCACGTGCTGGTATTGATACCGGCCGCCAAGGGTTTTGATACCGTATCAAAACCGTTAAAAACCGTCATAAACCCTAGGTGTATCAAAACCCAGGGTTTACTGCGCCACCCTAAATTCGCGAAATTCGAATCGCGATTTAGGGTGGCGCAGTAAACCTCGGCTGTCGGTTTGAAACCATTACTAACCTACCTAGGTTTTGATACCGTTACTATCAGTTTCAATGCCGGCAGGTGATGCGTCCACGTGAGGGGCGCGCCGCCCTCCCGCCCCATCCCCGCCCTCTTGTCGCTGGTCTCAGGCTTGCCCAGCAGTATCAAAACCTCCAAACCTACTCGTCAACCTTTCAATACCGCATCAATACCGTTAATAACCGCAGTAAACCCTAGGTGTATCAAAACCTAGGGTTTACTGCGCCACCCTATTAAGACTTAAAAGTGAGGCAGCGAGGCTTGAGCATTGAGCAGTCACCAGACAACTCGCTGCCATGTCGTCTTGTCGTAAGCAGTCCGTACAATGTATTCTCCAAACAATACTCATTGCTTACTTTAGTTTGAGTCCGAATAACTGACTAACTGAGTCTTATGTCTTATGTCTTAGTTTTGAGTTGACGGCTTATCACGGTCATCGGCAAGAATGTCTTGAGACTGCAGGATTCACTCCGACCGTTCAAGTACACGGCTGCTAGCATTCGTCTTTCCCTTCAATTCTTTGTCAAAAGAATTCTCTTGTTGTGCATTCTAGCGGTACAGGATCATTGACTGACTAAACTACAGCCTCATACCAATATTGACGTGGACGGCCTTGACTTGCGTATACCTAGGGGAAAGAGTGATTACTGAGTGCCACTCATCAAGAAAGGGACGAAGCACCCACATTTGGAGAGCATACTCGCCGAGCTCCCTACCATTACCAGACTGCTTGTAGCCTCCGAACGGCATACTGCTTTCCAGAGTGTTGTAGTTATTCACGAACAAGCTCCCGGCCTCCAGAGCGTGCGCAACCCGGATCGCTCGCGCGCTATTCTCTGTGAAGACGGCGGCAGCCAAGCCGTACTCCGTATCATTGGCAATTTCTATGGCCTCTATGACAAGGATGAGTTGATGCCAATCTGGGTTACAGCGAAGACACGGACCTTCCTCCGTCTTGAATTTGATGATTGAGGCTACAGGTCCGAAGATTTCCTCCCGGATAGCTTCCATGTCGTTCGTTCCACTGAGGACAGTTGGCTGGATGAAGTATCCCTTGTCTCCGTGTCGAGCACCACCGATATGGATCTTCGCGCCTTCGTTCTTTGCGATGTCAATATATCCCAAGACGCGCTGAAATTCCGTCCATATCAGTCGCGTACAGCTTAACGAGCTTCGAGACGCACTTCCATCTGTGTCTGGGAGACTTGAGGACCGTGCTGCGTTCCCGTCTCGAATGGATCACCAGCCGCGGCTGTCATGCCTTTCGCAGCCGCCGTGAGCGCTTCCGCAAACTTCTCATATATCCCCTCTTGCACCAAGATCCGGGACCCAGCACTACACATCTGCCCCGCATTGTGGAAGATACCAATCGCAGCCCACTTGACGCTCTGCTCCAAGTCCGCGTCGTCGAATATGATGTTCGGGCTCTTGCCTCCCAGTTCGAGCGTGACTGCCTTGAGGTTTGACTTTGCGGAGGCTTCCTGGATCCGACGTCCAGTAGCCGTGCTGCCAGTGAAAGCGACCTTCCGGATGAGCGGGTGCTCAGCAATGGTTTGGCCAACGGTCGGACCTATACTGAGTGTTAGAAACGGGGTGATCAGGACCGGTAATAGACAGACCATAGCCATTCACGATGTTGACGACGCCAGGTGGGAAGCCGGCTTCGACGATGGCACCAGCAAGTTTCTGAGCCGTCAAAGGCGTAATCTCGGAAGGCTAGTGGAGGACGCCGTTTGGTCATCACGACAAATGCGACGCGTATAAAGCACACCTTGAGAACAATAGTGTTGCCAGTTGCCAGCGCAGGTCCAAGCTTCCATGATACCATAACCTATCGAGACCGTAAGCCTACAGCACAACAGAGACTGGAGGAGATACTACAAGAGGAAAGTTCCATGGGACGATTTGCCCCTATGAAAACATCAGGTTGGCTTGATGGGAGCAGAAGATGTTAGCATACCACGACCCCATACGGCTCGTGCCTGGTGTATGCGAACTTCGACTCGTTGGTCTATCCTCCTGATCAGTACGAGATCTGTTAAGCGAAGCCGAGAAGATACGGACCTCGATAGTCTTGCCTTGAATCTTATCCGCCCAACCAGCGTAGTACCGAAACACACCAATGACGGAACTAACATCGAAGGCCTTTGACACTCCGAACGGTTTGCCTACAAAGCCATGATCGTTACTATCAGGACGTCACACTGTAGCACACTGTTAGTGGTACATACCCACGTTGATCGTCTCCAAAGCCGAGTACTCGTCAATATCGCGTTCGATGATGTCTGCAAGTTTGGCCAAGAGACGGCCACGCTGAGATCCGGGAGCTTTGAGACCCCACGAAGTTTTGTAAGCCTATATTGGTGACGTGAGACGGTGGTAGAACGGCTTCCGAAGACGCCACAGACCTGCTTTGCAGCTTCCACAGCGATGTCTACGTCTTCCTTGGTACCAGCAGCGACAGAAGTGATGACCTGACCAGTGGCTAGTTCGCCGTGAGCACCGCAGTGGGATGCTCAAGAGGAGTCAAACGGACCTGGGTTAATAACGCTAAAGAGATGAAAGGTCAACGTCCAAGTAGCAGAAGAAAGCCTTCCGACCTACTCGATAGACCCTCCCTTGACGGGATCCACAAATTTCCCGTTGATGAAAAGACCGGTATTGAGGCTGATAGTCCCTTTGTAGCTCGGGGTGTCGAGTTTCTGGCTGAAAGTGTGAGGCATGGTGGAGGATGTCAATGACAATGCTCACAGCGTCCCAGGGTATTTAAGCACATTCTTTTCTTAGGATAGCAGTCTGCTGACGCCGCCCATAGCCATCTAATTATTCAGCGCGTTGATTTTACGCCGTACGGTTAGACTGGAGGGACGTGACACTGTGGGGTTGATATGAAGCGCTTGTCATTGAATAGAGTTGTGTTATGCTTACGGGAGATGTTGGCATTGTTTTTTTCAGCACCGACCGGGGCTTGGCCGAGGTGTCAGCATCTTGCACACCAGTTGGAGGTCAAACCTATGCGGCTCGCCTCGAGAAGCGTGTACCGTATGCCAGTAGGACGCTAGATATTGTCTGGAATGATCTGGAGGCGGTACGCGTACAAAGTGCGCAAGCGCCCGTGTAACACCGGGAAGTGCAGTTTGCTAGGCAAACATATCTCTACTGCCATTTGACCGATTGAATGGGATGGACGGCGCAAATTGGAGAGCTAGGGTGACACCAAGACATGCCAAACAGAATGGATGAGTGACCTGGTAGCGATCGTTCCCCAAAGCATGGTCGTGGATCAGGTCAGGGAAACGAAAAGCCGAGTCGAAGAACGAAGCCGAACCCCGACACGTGCTCGATCGATCGTCGGTATTGGCCAAATGCGGCGGGCAGTGCGCACCATGTCTTCGCATCATGTCTAGCACGTACGCAAACGTGTTGTCACCAGCAAGATCAACTGCGCCGCTAGTAACTAGCTTGCCGGAGGGTCATGGGAATCTCGTGGCGAGTTCTTCGAGGCAGACCGGGACATGGATCACCTGCGCGTACGTTTCTCCCGCGCATTGTTTCAGAAATATGTGCGATAGAGCACAATGAGCTGACCTGTTTCTTAGTGTGGAGTTTCTCCTCCATGTTTCTATCTATAGTAATGGTGCTATGCTTCCACAAAGACCTTCTAGCATGGAGACAGCTGTGCAGCGCTTAAAACGCTACTAGTCCTCACTTCGTGGTTCTCACAGAGAGTTCCCGGCGCGTTATGACCTGACTATCTGTCAGCAAGTAAGCATTCCCTGTGGTGGGGCTTTATAACGCAGCATGTGCCAAGGACTACTCCAATACGACGACTCGGACCTCATGCCTTCTGAATCAACCGTTCCTCCCCTCGCACCCTACGTCTTCCCTCCGCCGAGCAAAGAGCCTCGTAAGTATTCCAGTGCTCTCCAAATGACCAGCAGTCATTCTATTTTCTAGTGAACTATGCCGACCTTCCCGTAATCGACCTAGCCAGAATCTCCGCCAATCAAGCAGAACTTGTAGCTCAGGTCAAAAACGCCTTCAGCAAGCAGGGACCTGGATTCTTGTACCTCGTCAATCACGGGTTGGAGAAAGAGCAAGTGCGTACATTTGTTGTCAAATAGGCTCGGCACGGCACTTAAGGTACTTTGAAGATCGAGCGAATATTTGCTATCGGGGACGTATGCTTTACCAAGGTCGACGATGAAGAGAAGCGTAAGTATCAGGGAACCATGGCGAAGACGGGATCATACCAGGGATATAAATTGAGACGATATTGGGTGCGTCATTTTCCTGTTTTCCGACTCGGAGTTCGCAAACTAACGACCATGTTTACAGCATCTCAAT
This sequence comes from Strobilurus pachycystidiatus, assembly GCA_019915135.1. Taxonomy (NCBI): domain Eukaryota; kingdom Fungi; phylum Basidiomycota; class Agaricomycetes; order Agaricales; family Physalacriaceae; genus Strobilurus; species Strobilurus pachycystidiatus. Next base: position 5,930,002 of record JAHLMK010000001.1, read on the forward strand.
AACGGCGTTCGTGATGAATGTGAGATGTACAACAGTAGGTACTCACTCCTGTGGACCGCCCACCATCTGAACGCCGATGGAAAGTCCACCGAGACGTGAACAAGCGCGAGCACCCATTGGCGTTAAGGCCCTACCTTCCTGAACTTGAGGCGTTTTCGAAGCACAACCACGTCAACGTCGTGCATCCTTTGTTGAGGTCAGTAGGTTAATTGTGGTTTTCCGTTACCGCACATTCAACACTATGGTAGATTGATAGCTCTTGGACTGGGACTTCCTGAAGATACCTTAGTGGACATTCACGGCTATTCGTCTCAGAGTGAAAGTTATGGTGCGGTGCTTTCATCTCAACTCATACCCTCTCAGTTGAATGAATGCCCTTCACATCCTAGTTCGCATCATCAAATAGCAAGTAGTCCTGTTCTGCATCTCTACGCGTCTTGAACATATTAAAGCTACCCACGCCCGCAAGAGGAGGAAGACCTATCAGGACGGGTTTGGTTGAAGGGCCACACAGGTACATGATACGATCCTTCTGCAGTCAGTCACCTCGTGACAAACGTCCTTGTCCCAGACATCGGCGCCATCACCCTCCTTTATAGTCAACCTGTCGCTGCTTTGCAGATCCAGTCACGATCCGGAGAATGGAAGTGGGTGAAACACATCGAAAACGCCTTGGTCAGTGTTTCTTGTGGCATGCGCGTCCTTCAGTTCGGTGTTGTAGTAATTCCCCGCCAGGTTGTAAACGTCGGCGACGCCATCTCCCTATTGACCGGCGGCCTCTACCAAGCCACGATCCACCGCGTCGTCCAGCCTCCATCTGACCAACACCACCTTTCCCGACTTGGGATCATCTACTTCAGCATGCCCAATGACGACGTCAAGCTCGTACCTATGCCCGGCTTGGGCGTGCCGAGTCGGTTTGGCGGCGCTGAAGCGCCTACGATGGAGGCATGGCGAAAGGAACGTACGGCGAAGTACGGCGTGAGCGAGCTGACGAAGACGGAGGACGGGGATGAGGAAGAAACTATCCAGGGCGTGGTTATGAAACATTATAATTGAGTAACTTCAAGTAGCAATCTTGGACGCGATGTAACAGGAACCCCGTTGTACCCCGTTGTACGAATAACATGATATGCGTCTCAATTAGCAGCTATCGGCCAATTACAGTGAATGCTGTAAGTAAACTAGCGCGCAAGAATAATACTACTAGTCATGTATAAGTAAGGTATGTGGGCGCATCAATGGTCATGAAGATGTGTGTGTATGTGAGTCGTGCGTGGGGGGTATCATTCTACGAGGGTCATCTCAAACCATGTCGAGTTTTGCACAAGGAGTCATATCGGCCCATCGTACGGCACCCGCACCAGCCCCACCGACATGTCCTTCTCCCCCTTCTCACACGGCATCGCGATGAAGACGCTTAGCTGCAGAGCAGGCGGTATCGGGCGCTCTTTCACCCCCGCCATGCCTACGTCCTTCTCCATCGAGTCCAGCGAATCGACGCTCTTGTTCGAGAACACGGAGAAAGGTCGAGACAGGCGTGACTTGGCGGTCTTTTCGAGCTTGGACTGGTGTGTCATGGCGTTAATTTGTTCGAGGGAGAAAGGCTAGTGATAGGTGGGTTGGATCATTGGTCGAAAATGGAGGAAAGAATCTACATACCTTGATATCCCTCCACGAGCAGTCCGTCTCCGGCGTATCGAGCCAGACGTCAAAGAACTCTGGTCGCTGAACCGGGATGGTGTATATCGGGGCTCCCGTCCATGGGTCCAGTCCTCTCGCACGCATACTCCGATTTCGACTCCAGCGCCACGAACACAAGGCGCAGAATGCAACAACTATGGACCCGATGATCGTCGCTACGACGTATCTATCATACACGCGAAAGTCAGCTACCTAGAATACACTGGTCGGAAGGCAGGTAAACGTACAGGATGGTCGACCCATTGAGCGCCATGCCATAGCCGCTCTGGACTGTGTCCGTACTTGTGGGATATGCGACCGAGATGGAAGACATTTGGGCAGGGAGGGAACGAAGCGAAGTGGCTTACTCGGAGGCGGAGGATTGCTGCAAGCAGGTTATATGTAAGAGGTCCCTTCTTCGCCGTTGTGTGCGCGTAAGTAGCGTGGGGCCAGAGTTGAGGGCATAATTGAATAGCCGCAGGGGAGGGGGGTAATACCGCTGACGGTTGGCACGGTCTTAAACGCGCTGATGGGCTGAGGCGGGGACCTGTGAAGACTTTACGTTACCCCGGCCCGTCTGGCCTGGAGAGAGAACATGGGAGATGTGGTCATCAGTCATGGCGCTGCTGCGCGGAACAGCGCTGAGCCGTCGCTATCATGGGATTGACACTGTTCGTCGGAGATCAGCAGTGGACGGTCGTGTCTTGGGAACAGAGTTCGAGACGGGGAACAGTGAGAAAGTGCCTCAAGGTAAACATAGGACACAACGGGGCAAGCCCAGACACGAACAAGACATCGCGTCCTTTATACCCAAGTAGACCCAAGCCACGTCATGATATTTCCAGCCTCACAGATCCTCGGACAATGGAGGTCAAACCGAGGATATGCAGATCGTCGGATGGCATCCCACCCTCAGCGCTCAGCACACTCGTTTCTAGGAACTGCAAGATGTCAATGGGCACGGATATTCTGAGAACGCGGAAACGCACCTACTATGCAAGACAGCAGTCTGTCGCCGCATGTCGCCGGGTAATATAGAGACCAACTGACGCGGCAAGTAGGTTTGTTGTAAGCCTGGTTGAGCCATGACTGATCAGTGTCGATTTGCTACACGTTGAGCCGCACTCCAACAAACATCAGGACACCAGAATAAGCCTCTAGACACCAAGACATGTCCTCTCCTCTCTCGTTTGTTCCAAGGTAAATCTAGAGATGACATCTCGAACCATGAGGAGGCCGCTGTCATGGATTGCGGGGCGGGTGAGACGGGTTTAGCGCTTATCATTCCAGCGCGAATCAATATCTGACTTGCATTCCAGAACAAAGAGCAATACAATGTTAATCTATAGCATCATTAAGAGGCGCTGTGAGAAGATGAACAACTGCATGACGATACACACAATATTCCTATGGTGTCAACGTTGGACTGTCACTGTAACCACTCGGTACATTCTCCGGCCTAGCCGACACAGTCGCAACGCGACAGTCTGCAGGCGAGATCAAAGATGTCCGATATGTATCCGTCGTCGCTTCCGTCGTGTACAGGCAAAATGCGACTCGATTGTCACAATTCGTCGCGCTTTTCCCGCTGCTTGAGTGTCTGAACGTCGACGCGTAACACCCCCGGTGTCTCCCTCAGCTTCTCCAGTATCACAGCTCCGTGGTCGTCCCAATCGCCTTTGGCAACGCTGAGCAGCTGCACGTGGTCGAGCGCGCCAGCTTGTCCGGTGTGGCTCAGCGTCGGGTGCAGAGCGGCTAGAGACGACGGAAAGTCGGTATATTGACCGTCTCTCTCAAGTGTAACGGCGAGATACGTGTTCGATTCGTGGTCCATGGTGGTAACTGTCTGAAAGGGTTCAGACACAGCCACCATGGAAGCTGCCCGCATTCAGCGGCAAAAGTTGACCTCGGTCTCCAATCCCTGCTTCATTTTCTCTATCATGATCAAAACAGAGTCTACTTCCATTCAAGCCACTCGCTTCCCGGATCAGTATCATTCGGATACCGCCAGATGAGGACTCCTCTGAGGTCTTGCCGGTTCCACAATGCGTCCTGTCTAACGCCTTGGCACCTCACCGGGACCAACCATCGATGGTCGCCAGTCCTGCCCCACCCATAACCGGATACCTTCGCTACTCCCGAGGCCCTTGTTCTGGTTATTGTCGAACATAGGAACCGCGGAAACAAAAAAGCCGCCGTGTTATTGTTGTTCAGGCAGGGGAGAACAAGGTCGGTGGTCTTTCCGACGCTCTTGTTCAAAATAACAAATTGTTGTTCTCCAGCGTCTAAAAAGCTTGATGCATCAGAGACGGAAATCACCCAACACCTCACGACCCATCATTCCCGCGACGACTCCGTATTCCATTCCATCTGTTACGAACCTCGCGCATCATCCTTGTCCATTACACTCCCCCTTACGACCTGATAGTCGCCATGTCCATGAACGTTCATCTGCGTATTCACGCCGAACTCCAAGGCACTCCAGGCCTTGTCGCAGGAAGTGCCACATTACGGTGCTACGATACCATTGTCCTCTTTACATTCTTCCTCCTCCTGCGCTATTCCTTGCGCCTCGTCGGAGCCTCGACTCTCAAACCCGACACCCTGCCTCCCATTCCCGGTAGCCTCGAAGTGCCCTCCGCTACAACCGAATCGCCAACGACAACGGACGCCACATTAGTACCTGATACTCCAGAGGCCGAGCAACCACCCTTGACGAACGCTCCACATCCTACAGATCTGGATACAGACTCTGAATCGACTGCGGGTCCTTCCCGTTCTACTCCCCGCACCCTCCGACGCTCCAAAAAAATCTCGCTTCGTGAAGGGCGCCGAGCCCTGCAGCTTCCCTTCACCCTCCGATCGACAGTTTCTGTCAGTGAGGAGGAGCTTTTTAGTCTCCCAAATGGGCCAGTATTTCTTGGGACGACTCAGGCCCAAGGGCATTTTCGAAAGTCCCGCTACTTTGTGCAGCGCATACCACGTCCTCTACCTACACTGACTCTGGGCGAGGAGATTTGGGAAGCTCCGGCATCCGCGCGTAGGAATAGATGGTGCCGATTACGCTGGTGGAATAGGGCTCCGAAAGCGACTTCGAAGATTGCCACTACGTCGAGAGTCGATAAGGCGAACATTGCGGCGTTTGCGATGGTTGACTCCCAGAGACAAGCTGAATTCCGCGTCAATGGCAGCGCGCTGGTCGCTATTCATGACATAGTTGAGCACGCCGATCATTTATATGCTATCATGGTAATTATCTCTCTCCGCTGATCACCTGTAAGTATACTGATTTTTCGTAGGACTGCTGTGATACAACGCTAGACAAGTTCCTCGCTTCGGAAGAGATTGTCAAAGAAGACTTTGTACTCAATTGTGGTCGGCGTATTGTATGTGCTCGCTACTTCATCTGTTTGTCTTCCCAGTCTGAAACTTCTGCAGTTCAGCGCTATCAACGAACTTCACGCGAATAACTTCTCTCATGGCGCAATCAGCCCACAGTCTATTCTCCTCACCGGTCCCAATATGACCGCCTCCCTAGCCGACTTCGCCTCCGGCAAACGCCTCACTCCCGCCCATCGCACCACTCTTATACAAGACGACTTTCATGCATTCGCACTCCTGATGGAGAACCTCTTTGAGCGGCTTGACTCAGACGACCATCGTGCTTTCAAGGATCTAATAAGCTTTGGGGACTTGAAGGGGAGGACGTTCGTTCCGAGGGAAAGTGGACACTGCCACGTCTTCGCCAACATGTTCGACGAGGACACGATTATGTTCGCCAGTGGAACGCTGCGCGCGTGGAGTGAGTCCTGGAGGGTCTATGCGCTTGGGGCGGAGTCTCAGGCGATACGAGCGAGCAGAGAGGTGACGCAGGAGGTCCTGGAGGATGTCACTCCGATGGAGGAAGAGTCGACGGAAGAAGCACATGTTGCAGGAGAGGCTGCCGATCGCGATTCTCCGCCTGTGGGGGACGTACCCATAGAGGTCACAATGTCGACCGAGATTATCACGCGACTGGAAGTGGCTGATGATGGTGATGCAAGCGAAGTGCGTGGTGGAAGTCCAACAGCGTAACGAGCTACTCACATCATAGGAATTAAAGTACGACCTCGATATGTGTGGGCGCTGTCTATCTAATACAATCTGACTCATTCCAATCGATAAGTTGTCGCCCCTTTCGCTGCGGCCCACGGGTTCCTTCCCCCGGAATCCCCTGAGTCTTACTCAGTGGATGAGTTACAGTACTTAGAGATTGTCCGGCAGCTCGGGGAAAATCAACTTAGTCAACAGAGTCCCGAGCGACGCGCGCAATAAGACCTATTTAGGCCGTCAAGTCTAAAGCAGACCACTTCATCACAACCACATCATCCAACATGTCTTTCGTCGACGTCACTGCAACGATCAAGCTGAATACGGGGGATGCTATTCCGATAATAGGTAAGTGTTCGTGGCTTCGGCGCCATGACTAGACCCATTGACGAGCTACCTAGCCTTTGGAGGATATGCGGGTCAATCAAGAGAAGAAAATGTCGCGGCAAAGCCATGGTTCAAATCGGCTCTCGAGGTTCGTGGCGCATCGTCGCCTTCCTACACGCTCAGGACAATGATGAGTATCGTGCAAGGCTGGATATAGGCATATCGATACAGCTGTGACATACGGGAGTGAATTTGCCATCGGCGAAGTGATCAGCGATCCTACCCTCGGGATTCCTCGAAGCGAGCTGACCATCACTAGCAAGCTACCGTACGCTGTTTTTTCTTCTATTGATTCTCATTCGTGGCATCAATCAAAATTCTAGCTGGAATGCCTACGGGCGCGTGCAGGAAGTCTTCGATCAGAGCTTGAAGGACTTGCAAGTGGATTACATCGATCTGGTCAGCGGCATTCCTGCACAACTTATGAGAAAGAGGCTCATCACTTATCATCATCCAGTACCTCTTGCATTGGCCGCAGCAGGTTCCATATGAAGGTAGGCATTGTGTGTGTGCTCATTTGATAGTCAAGACTTATGACGCGTCACTCTTGTAGAGGGCAATTTCTTCCCCACAAATCCAGATGGAACGACGCCGACCGTTGACCACGTCACCTTCAGCGAAGTCTGGGCAGACATGGAGAAGCTTCTGGAGGGTGGAAAATGCAAGGCTATTGGCGTCAGCAACTTTGCCATCAAGCAGTAAGTCTCGGCTCGTTCTCCCTCCCATTCTACATCTGATCACGCCGTACACAAAAGCCTCGAAAAGCTTTTCGAGACCGCCAAAGTCATTCCGGCTGTCAATCAGGTTGAGTGAGGGTCGTTGCTTGTCGGTTCTTCTTTGTGCTCAGGCCCCGTGAAACAGATTGCACCCATACCTTGTCCAGGAGGAACTTGTCACTTACTGCAAGAGCAAAGGCATTGCCGTCTTTGCGTATACTCCCTCCGGTACGTCTTTTACGACTCGCTCACCATCTTACTGCTGCCATACTGAGCATCATCCACACAGGCCGCGAAACTGTCCGCAAAGACCCCCTTCTCGTTGAGATTGCTGGCAAGTATAACGTTACAGTAAACCAGGTCATACTGGGCTGGCACGTTGCGCGCGGCGTCGGAATTGTCCCTGCTAGCAGCAATCCTGAACGGCAGAAAACCAACATCAAGGTGGGGTCCGAGTCCTGCGAAATCTTCCGCATGTCACTTACATGAGATTTATAGCTCCCCGTCCTTGAACCGGAGGACGTGAAGAGGATAACTGCCTTGGACAAGAATGCGAGAGTGATGATTGAGATGTTTGCGGTCAACGGCACTGTGCTGGGGTGGACATATGAGCAGCTGGGATGGTAGCCGTGTATCACAGCTGTAAGTAGCATTATCACGGATCTGGACCGTTTCACCGGACGATTGACGAAATCCCCCGGTGAGCGGCGGCGGGAAAGGAAGGAATGAGGGAAGTTGTACAATCAATTCTGTGTCGGTACGTTGCCGTCCCTGGCCCACGGGTTGCTCTTCTCTTGTAACTTAGACATCGTCCGGCCACCCGGGAAATTCATCTTACTTAGTAATCGTAGTCCCGAGCGACTCGCACAATATCAAAGATGTATAAGAAGTCAAGCCGAGAGCATACCACATCACCACATTATCGAAGATGTCTTTCGTCGACGTCAATAGCGCGATCAAGCTGAATACCGGGGACGCTATACCGATGATAGGTAAGTATCTGTGACTTTAGCGCAGTGAGTGGACGAACTGATTAGCTACGTAGCCCTTGGAGGATATGCGGGTCAATCTAGAGAAGAAATTGTCGCGGCAAAGACATGGTTTAGATCAGCTCTCGAGGTTTGTGGCGCATCTTCGCCTTCCTACACAATCAGGACAATGATGAACATCGTGCCAGGCCGGGTATAGGCATATCGACACAGCTGTCATATACGGGAGTGAATTTGCCATCGGCGAAGTGATCAGCGATCCCACCCTCGGGATTCCTCGAAGCGAACTGACCATCACTAGCAAGCTACCGTGCGCTGTTTTTATGATACTCGCGGCATCAAGTCTGATTGGCTGAGACTCCTAGCTGGAACGCACACGGGCGCGTTCAGGAAGTCTTTGACCAGAGCTTGAAAGATCTGCAAGTGGATTACATCGATTTGGTTAGCGACATCTCTGCACAAGGAGAAGGAACCTCACCTTTTTCTTTTTTCCAGTACCTTTTGCATTGGCCGCAGCAGGTTCCGTATGAAGGTAGGCATTGCGTGTTCACTCGATAGTCAAGATTTATGACGCGATTTGTCGTTCTGTAGAGGGCAACTTCTTTCCCACGAACCCAGATGGAACGATAACGACCGTGGACCACGTAACCTTCAGCGAAGTCTGGGCGGACATGGAGAAGCTTTTGGAGAGCGGACAATGCAAGGCCATTGGCGTAAGCAACTTTTCCATCAAGAAGTAAGTCAACTTGGCTCGCTCGCCCTTCCCGTTCTCCATTGACCACGCCGCACACAAAAGCCTCGAAAAGCTTTTCGAGACAGCGAAGGTCGTCCCGGCTGTCAACCAGGTTGAGTCAGTGCTGCTACTGTCGGCTCCTCATTGTACTCAGGTTCCATGAAACAGACTGCACCCACACCTTGTCCAGGAAGGACTTGTGTCTTACTGCAAGAGCAAGGGCATTGCTGTCTTCGCGTATACACCCTCCGGTATGGTTTCTCGTCGTTCATAGTCTTATACCTGCCATACTCAGTATGGCTCACGTAGGCCGCGATAACGTCCGCAAAGATCCCCTTCTCGCTGAAATCGCTGGTAAGTATCACGTCACCGTGAATCAAGTTATTCTGGGATGGCACATTGCGCGCGGTGTGGGAATTGTCCCTGCTAGCAGCAACGCTGAAAGGCAGAAAGTCAACCTCAAGGTAGAGACCGGAGTTTTCTCGTATGTCGCTCTCGACGCTTACATGAAATCTTCAGCTCCCCGTCCTTGAAGCGGAGGACGTCAAGAAGATAAGCGCATTGGACAAGAATGCGAGATGGATGGCCGAGATGTTCACAGTCAACGGCACTGTGTTGGGGTGGACGTACGAGCAGTTGGGATGGTAGACGTGTATTTGAGCAACATCCGAGTCAGGCATCTAGCTCACCGTGAAGTGGTTACACCCGTACAATCGATGAAGCCAACTGAACGGCCGCTCAATCAGTCTGTAGTCACACACCCAGATAGCGATGCATGATGATTTGTTCCACCACTATTATGACATTCTCGTAAGTACAGTACAATATCTCGTCGCCGTATTAAAACCGATCAAGCCAAGTGTCTTTGCCACCCACACTCAGTCGCAATTGAAAGCATGCCGCAACTCCTTAGGCATTTCGCACTCGATTGTTGGAGGGTCAATCCTCGCCATGAACCGATGATCAGTATTAGTCGGACTGATCCATGACCCCATCATCGGTTCGGAGTCGCGCCCAGGAAGCCAATGGTCGCATTCGTTTGTCAGACCGGCAGGGGTATCGCGGAGTGAATTTACTACTTTCATGAAATGCTCTTTCGTAAGTTGGGCCTGGGTGGCGCGTCGATGTTTCTCCAACTCTACATTACGGTCGCGTTTAGGGTGAGCACTTCATTGTAGGTGCTAGGGCAACGTACCGTTCGAACGAGATTGGCTCCATCGCTGGACCTCTTTGGCGAATCCACCCCGCTTGTGTTTGGGACTCTGCCAGAAGGATTCATGCTCCCAAATGTCGGCGATGCTGTACCGCTTGACAGGATCCTCTTCCAAAATCTGTAGAATGCATCAGCTCATCCTCATCCTCGACCTGGGATGAATCGAACTCACATGGTCGACTATCAGCTCGCGAGGGAGGGGACATTCATCGAACAAACTGCGAGTTGCGTCATGGCACAAGCTTCCCTGATCCCCTTCTATCTCTAAGAGTCTGTCATACACCTTGATCATAATTGTTCTCAGCACCGTTTTCATTCGAGATTACGAAGAGACTCACACGCCCGAGACCCGTGCTTTTCAAGATCATGACCATCGCCACAACGCCGAACGCGTATACGTCGGACTTCTGTCCGTTGATTCTCTCGCCAGAAGTGTCGTGATTACTCCTCCTCCGCTCCGGCGGCTTAAACAAGTGTGTCCCGCCAGACTCGCATTTTGTGCTCATATTCGCCCAACACGTCGACGCTAAGCCAAAGTCGATTATACGGGCTTTGACCTTCCCTTCGAGCCCACATGGTTCGAAGAGGATGTTATCGGGCTTCAGGTCGTTATGTACGATGCGTAGGGAGTGGAGGTGGTGGAGGCCAGCAAGCTGCAACGTTATCGTCAGGACGGTGAGGGGCCATCTGATGCATACATACGATATCGGTCAGAGCATCCGCAATGCCCAAGGGTAAGAACGTCTTTGCCTCGACGTTCTTCTTTTTCTGAACTTCCGTGAACCGGGAGAACGAGATGTCATAACAAGGCTACGGCGAGTCAGTTCGGACCAAAATGGACTTGCATGCATCAGACTCACCATAAAGATATAGCACGCGTTCACGTCATGGCCCACCATCAGACACTCGCCCAAAAACGGCGATGGGTTCTCGAGCCTACGAATCTTCCTCAGAACCTCCACCTCTCTGTAGATGACCTCCATGTTCGTCATGTTATTTGCGCACTTGGGTATACTCGGAATGGCCTTGACGATACCTAGGCGGTTGTCCTGCCCACGCACCCTCAATACGACGCCAAAGCCACCTTTCGTTGGCTTGAATGAGGTATCAATCTTGAACGAGTACGAAGAGAAGCAGAGGTAAGACGGGATGTGAAAGGTCCGTCGTTCGCCGTCCCCAGGGCTGCTGCAAGATGAAGCAGATCGTGCAGGATGGTCAGAGTCGAAGTGATGGGCGGGTCGTTGGGACCGTGAGAGATCAGGAGGGATCTCGAAATGGTCGGAGAATGGGAAACCAGAACCCACTGAAGGCGTATGGGAAACCAATGGAGGCGTATGGGAAGCCATCGAAGGCGTATGGGGAATCAATGAAGGCGCATGTCGAGATGGTGAAAATAATCCGGACCTGGATGCGGACGGTCTGTCGGAGAAGAATATGCTCCGAGCTGTATGCCAGGCGTCTTTCTGAGACCCATCCAGGGAGGAATCATGTAAAAGTAAAAGCTCGTTCACGGCGGTGGACGAATCCGGACTGCGCGTCTGAGAAACAGATGACGCTGACTCCGGTTCAGCCATACTCTCGGCATCCGAGTGTGTCGCCACCATCCTGAATGAGTCGGGGCTCACAGGGCCGTACGAGCCGATGTCATTGGCCAGCCAAAACACGACCACGGCCATGAAAACGAGAAAAGAGAAGACGATCTCCTGAGACATGAGTAGAAACTGTAGGACGGGAAAAGCTTGATGCCTTCGATTTGCAATTTATCCTTTTATCTCCAGACCGTCCTTGTTCTCGTTCGCTCTCTATTGTGAGGAACGTTCAATTGTCTCTACAGAAAACAAGGCTCTGTGCCTGAAGTCAGTGCCAGAACAACAACTGACACGGAAGATCATGGACCCACATACGATCGTCCCACTGCACGTCTGCGCCTCATTGCCCGCTTCCAACAACATACCCTCAATGTAGGGCCTGCTCTTGTTCAGCCACTCCATCCTTTCGTGCGGTAAGGCGTCGTCGAAATGGCCATGTCGTCCATCAAAGCGAGTATTGCAGAAGCCTCCGAAGTAGACCACATCAGGATCCAGCAATGACCATAAGCGATGAGCGGTTCTGGTATCGCTACAGCTGCCAACGGTCTCCGTCTATGACGATGTTCTTGCTATGCGGGATATGTGACTATGGGACAAGTAGTTGAGAATCGACCGGGGAACTGCAGATATCATGAGTACGAAGATAAAGTGCGCAAGGGAAAGCGTACTACGGTATATTTGGAGGAAAGGTGGCAGTGCGCCTGTCAAGCTCATTTGAATCGTCGCGATGGAGCCGCTCATGGTCAGCTTAGCCGCCGTAGTCGACTTGGAGATGTGCGCGGGCTGGTGGGGGTCGAGCGTTTGATTGTGGCCCACATAGGTCATGATGTCCGCAAGAAGGGATCGATGGCGCACATAGGACGATGATCGCCTGTTTCGGTGGCGGGGTGGGTCGAATTCACAAGGGCGGGCACGGGATAGAGTCAATGAACTGTCGCGTGTGCGTGTCGCGATGTGGTGCACACCATTTCGAGAACAGGCGCTGCAGAACTGTAAATGATGTACGAAGAAAGACAGGGCGACGATAACGCACGCCACCACCGGCGAGCCAAACTGCCGATTTGCACCCACTGATTCAGCTCCACCTTGCTCGTCTTTACCGCCGCTTCATCCTGCTCATCATTCGGCCCACCGACGACGCGAATCCCGACGTTATTGGAGATGGTCTAGACGCGAAGTTTCTTATCCAACTGGGCAGCGAGAAGCTGAAAGACGCACATTCGTAGTGATTTTGCAGATACTTTGGAACGAGTCCTTCCGTGACTCCTGCAGCACAATGAGAATGGTTAGGAAGAGACGATACGGTGGCATACCTGCCAGTGTGCCCAGGACTAGTACATCCGTCTTGGGCTAGACGACGGGAACCACTACAGGATGTCGACTTTGGCTGTACGGTCGAGAACAACAGCAGGGTGCAGGCAAAGAGTGCGATCGTGCCGTGCCGTATGCCGCCATCATTTTTGCGCCAATCAGCAATCGAGCTCTTTGACTTGCTTTTGACTTGCTTTTGACCATGCCCGGCAAGAGGCCTACGAATTCTTTCCCAGCTCTCCCCTGCAGCGCAACTCTGCGCGACATCTCGGCCACTGAGACTGGCGACATACCTATTCTCAACAAGCTTCAGCTTGTCTCTGGAGTGGTCGCAGCAATCTGTTATCCCAAACATTACGTGACTCTTCTCTATGTTCATGGCCATGGGGCTGCACATGAGCTATGTATTCATATCAAGACTGATTTCGGCAAACATGTATTCTCTCGTTCCTTTTAGTCTCGTTATACCATCTTGTCTCGCTATACCATCCGCTTACGGACCCCAACCCTATAAGGGAACCCTTCGGTTACGTCGAGACTACGTTCCTTTTACCCACGGACAGTCCTCTATAAAGGGAGAATCTCTCATGACGCCCTTCCAAACTCCCGTCTTCCGTCATGTCCTCTGCATCCCTCATAGGTTTAGCCCTCTGCTCATACCTCGCTCTCGCCTTGATTGCTCGTAAATACGACCCAGTGAGTATCTATTTTTCTGTATCAGATCAAACCTCACAGCCTGCAGTTGCGGCACATCCCCGCCTGTGGCCCCAGCGCACCCATCCTCTCGTGGATAGGAACTCTCTGGTGGACATTTGACGCACACGGCCTGCTTCAGCGCGGCTACGAGCGAGTACGTCTCATTCTTCTCTTACAGCCCGGTACAAGAGCTCACTCAACTCCGTATGCAGTTCCCCAAGAAGCTTTTCAGAATCGCTACCCACACCAGATGGGTAGTCGTTGTCGGCTCTCAGCAGTACTTGGAGGAAGTCAGGAAAGCCCCAGCAGACGTCCTGTCTGCGCACGAAGGGTTCAACGAGGTATGCCTACCTTCTTCGCTTAGATGTCATAGTCATCTCGTCCGCCAGTCCCTCCAATCTCATTACACATTCGGCGAAACGTTCCTCGACTCGGAATACCACATTCCCATCATCCGTAATGAGTTCACAAGGAACTTGCCCACTGCGTTTCCCAACATAGCTGACGAAGTCATGTGTGCGATCCGGGACATCTTCTCTGACAAGATGACTGTTATCGAGGGTGCGTTCTGGATGGCTGGCGTAGTTGGCTGTGAACTCACATATAATCAGGTTGGACTTCTTTCCGTGTGATGAAGTCAATCCCCGATATCGTTGCCAGGATCACCAATCGGCTCTTCGTTGGTCTGCCATTATGTGCGTAGAGACCAATACAATTAGTGGCGACTTTCTCAGCATCATCATCCAGGCCGTGATCCCGAATACATCCAGATCGCTAGGACATCTGCCTTGGATGTCTCGGTTGTCTCCTCGCTCTTGCAACTCTTTCCCCGCTTCTTGCGACCGTCAGTACTGTTATTACACTTTCCCAAGTTCTGCTGCTTAATCTCGACACCAGTTACGGTGCCCGGCTCTTCCGCCGCACACTACGTTTCCGGGTACGCACAGCGGAAATTTTGGAGCCATACATTCAAGACCGAAGAGAGGCGATCAATGCTGGCCAACCCAAACCGGATATGCTGAGCTGGCTCATTGAACAGGCCGACGGTCCGCGTCAGACCACATATGAACTCGCTCTACGCATCCTCGCTGTGAATTTTGCTGGTATCCACACAACGTCACTCGTGAGTGTCTTTGTTATTCCCGCGCGTGGGCTGCTCTCACACTAGGTCGCTAGGTGTTCTATCAGGCTCTCCTTCACTTAGCAGAGGAACCTGAAGCGGCCCGCCTCATCAGAGAAGAGGTCGATTCTCTCGTCAAGACAGAAGGCTGGACGTACAACGCTATCAAACAGATGTACCGAATCGACAGCTTCATCAAGGAATCGGCTCGTTTCAACGCATTAACACAAGGTATGTCTGCATCGTGCCCGCCACACATTATCACCAATCAATCAATGATTAGTATTGCTACAACGCATCGTCATGAAACCCTTCACATTTTCCGACGGGACGTTCCTTCCCGTAGGCACGTTCCTCGTCGTGCCCATTTCGCTCATCCACGAGCAACCCACGAACTACACGGAGCCGCACGTTTTCAAGCCATGGCGCTTCCTCGACGACCAGGAGCCGATCGTCAAAACGACGCGGACGTTCCTGACTTTTGGGCATGGGCAGTTCTCATGTCCGGGGCGCTACTTCGCGTCGGCAGAGATGAAGATGATGTTGGCGTACATCGCGTATAGCTTTGATGTGAAGCTTCCTAGTAAACGACCGCGGAATGTGTACGTCGCAGGGAACCCGGTACCCAACATGAAGGCAGAGGTTCTTTTCAGGAAGCGCGAGTCTGTCGAACATTAGTATGCTACAGTAGCGAAGGTCAGCCGTAGTTATCGAACTTATTACTTTCGCGCCGAGTCTGTAGTTTTGTGTTCCAGTTCCCATGCCGTGGGCTGATTTGAAGTGTGGGCATTGTGATAATGTTATGGAGCCTGATAGCATACCGCTTCCGCGAAAATATGTCGCGCCAGAATCAGACTTTATCTCATGGAGCTTTCGTACTGTAACACACGGCGCTAAAAGCAGATTACACGGCCTCCTGTCATCTCCCCCTGGTAGATCGGCTGTAACGGCTCAACCGGGAATGTGCTGGGTTTACATCAGCGAATCAATCCGCCTGTGCGCTGGTTCAAGACTGTCCTCTCCAGAAAACTTGGTGTTCACAGGTCCCCGACCCGGAAGGGTTGGTCAGGCCTTGGAATAATCAGACCTTGACAGGCCAGGGAAGCAATTCCGCAACCTGCAGGACTGGCCGAGTTAGTCTTCGGAGATGGGGACACGTCGTCAGACGCGCTACGGATCGCGCCTAGCACAAACCTTTTGCTGGGGATTAGGGCCGTGGGGTAAACCTCCAGAGGCGGTACTAAACCGGTTTGGTACCGACTAGGGTGGCGCAGTAAACCTCGGCCGTCGGTTTAAAACCGTTACTTACCGATCTCCATTTTGGACTAGGTTTCGATACCGTTACTAACGGTTTCGATACTAGCACGTGATGCGCTCACGTGAGGGGCGCGCCGCCCTCCCGCCCCATCCCCGCCCTCTTGTCGCTGGTCTCAGGCTTGCCCAGCAGCGCCGCAGGCGTCACGTGAAAGCGTCACGTGCTGGTATCGAAACTACCTAACCTACTCGTCAACCTTTCAATACCGTATCGATACCGTTAATAACCGCAGTAAACCCTAGGTGTATCAAAACCTAGGGTTTACTGCGCCACCCTAGTACCGACCCCGCCGCCCCGCCAGGTTTGATACCGGTTTGGAACCGGTTCCAAACTCTCACGTGCTTTTTTCACGTGATCCCGCCGCCCGCCTGAGCCGCCTCCCGCCCCAGTCCCGCCTCAATCTGGCAGCCACACATAGCTCTCAGAGTTTTTGTGTTTGAGTTCTCTAGTCCCAATGAGTCCAGTAGTAGCTGCCACAGGGACTTGCAGGTCTAATTGGTCAGTCTACAAGTGTCTTCCTCGTCATTTCACGCCACATATTCTTTGGCAGTCTCCTGCCCGCAGATCACATGATTTTATCATGTGACAGGTTCCAAACCTACCCTCCCAGCCCTCCGAGGTTTGGAACCGGTTCCAAACCGGTAAGTTACCGAGTCAAACCATTTTTGGGGGGAAACATGGGTTTCCCCCACTACCCTACTGGGGATTCAAACTCGAGAGTCGAGACTCGATTCTCGAAAGTCAAATTATCAATACCTATGAGTGTCCGTATTGGACAAAAATCAAAATTCAGGTCATGGTCAAATTTTCGGTACTTGGGGTCAGATTTCGTTTTGATCGTCAAATTTGCCTCTTGTGTGGCGCATCAAATTTGACATGTGATGTCCTGTCAGCGCTGTGCCTGTCATAAATTGCCTAATATAGGAAGCTCGGATGGTCGGGATGCGCTCAGGGTGCGCCCCGGCCCCCTTCAATGCTCTGAACCTCGTTTCCCAAGTAGCGGCCTTTGCTGCCTTTCTCTGTCATGCTAAGAGCTGTGTTTATCATTCTCCTTGTCCAGACCAACACAAGACAAGCACACCTTATCAGGAGCTGACAGGAAGCGGGACAGCTCCGGGTATACGTGCTCACTGGCAGTTCTCTGAGAGGACTTCGGACGCTTCTTTACTGTGCACATGTAAGTGCTTCATATTTGAGTACACTTCTACAACATTCTTTGTGCTGAAGGGTAAGTACAAATCCTCTGCCACGCAATTGACATAACTCAGCAACACTTCAAGGGCGACGAAAAGTTGTATGTTGCCGTCTTGGATGTCAATGACACCGCCAAGGTCAGGAGTACTGCAGCTCTCTATACAACTGCTGTATCCTTATGCACCGTAGATCCTTCAGAATGTCATTTGGCATGGGCGCAAGCTTTGTGTATGTGTTCCGCATTGATCAGGAAGGAGGTAAAGTTGTGGCACATGTCAACAACGTCTCCACCCCCCTCCCTTGAAGGAGAAGGGCGCGGACGCACGGCAATGGGCAAAGATGAACTTTGAGAACTGAAGCTTCCGTCTGGATACTCTACACTGGCAGCAGTCAACGGTCGAAAGCGTTCAAGAATCAACGTGATAAGGACCGCCGTCGCAGCGGGCATAAGGGACAAGCTGATATCATTGACATTAGGGCGGTCACCGCGGTGAGAGCGGCGGCATGGCATGCCAGTGTTTGCAAGACAGATGAGGTCGCGTGTAATATTTACAGTGGTGGATCGTGCCTTGGGGGTCTGTCGTACAGTAACATAGGCACATATCCGTGAAGGTGCCTCATACTTACCACCTTGCAAGTTGGCAGACAGGCTGGGATGCACACAAGCAGTATGCTAGGGTGTCAATGAAGAGAGACATGCCCTAAGCACTCAGAAGATACAGGCGCGTACTAAGAATGAAGAGCAATGCACCGTGAGCCTTGTCAGTATCCAAGAAGTCAAGGCGGGAGCCGCGGGATTCGGCGGGATCCCTCCTGAGTCCTCACGGCATTCTGCAGGAGCACCTCGCACTACATAGAGGTGGTCATTCAAACTTAGCAGTCTGCAACGGGACCCAAGCTCGAAGCATGAGTGAGCCCAGTACGGCGGTACCGGTCTCAGTACCGGCGGCACGGCTCGCCGGGCTCGGCAACAACGCCACACATGAAGCAAATCTCAGCACACGATCGAAATTGGGGGTCCATCAGAAAATCTCGATTTATGTCCAGGACGGACGCTAATAAATACCATCTCAATTGTCTCGGGTCTGTTTAGTTTACAATGTACAACTTGAGATCAAAACCTCTTCCCAACTACTTCGACTGCTAGTATATTTTACCCAAACAAACAATAGACCTACCATCCCAACTGCTCGAATGTCCACCCCCACAACGTCCCATTTGGCGCCAAGAAGCGCTTCACTTGTCTATCATTTCTGTCGAGCGCGGTAACCTTCTTGACGTCTTCCTCGCTCAGGATTGGGAGCTGCATTCACGACTGTGAGTACAGTCCAATCAAATCAGGAAGAAGAAACTGATACACACTGTCAAGTTCTCCTTCTGCCGTTCCGCATTTGAGCTTGTGGGCAGAATAGAGACACCGCGGGCTATATGCCACCCAAGGATAAGCTGTGTCACTGAGACATTGTACTTTTCTGCGAGCTCTTTGAGGACCGGGTCTGCACGGATGACGTCACGGCCTAACTCAGCTCTTGTCAACGCGAGAAAACAATGGAGCCAGTAGACGCCGCACCGGAAGGGGTATAGGCAGTGACCACGATTCCCTTGTTTTTACAATATTGGATGAGTTCCTCCTGAACGAGATACGGGTGGAGTCTATAGAGATCATGAGCGGCATCTCATGTACTAATGACACACGTACTCAACCTGGTTCACAGCTGGCACAACCTTGGCCGTCTCGAGAAGCTTTTCGAGGCTACACTTTTTTTAGACAACGGAAAAAATGACCCCAAATACTGGCGACTCACTTCTTGACGGAAAAATTACTGACACCGATTGCTTTGACCTTTCCAGTCGCGAGGAAATTTTCCATCTCCGCATATGTGTCGTTGAACGTAAGTCCCTCGGCGAGGGTAGTCGTGCCGTCTGGATTGGTGGCCCAATCGTTGCCCTCTGTACGAATTGGCGGCTCAATATCCATTGATATGAACCTGTGAGAGATACGTCACACTGACCAATATACTTGACCTGCGAGGGCCAGTGCATCAGCCACTAGGAGGAAGTCAGTAGATAGCAACGATAGGAGATGCAACCAGACCAAGTCGATGTATCCGATATTGAGTTTCTTGATGCTCTCTTCGAAGACCTTCTTGACGCCTCGATCGGCTCCATTCCAGCTGCAATGACCATCAGCAATGAGGTATTGACAAAGAATGCTGTAAAGCACGTACGGCAACTTGGTGGTAACGAAGATTTCTTCCCGAGGAATGCCAGAGTTTCGTACGGCGGCTCCGACGTATTCCTCGGTACCTAAGACGAGAATGAGTGTGTCGGCGATGGATGAACAGATACCAAGATCACCGTAGATGGTAGCCGTATCCAGAAGCCTGTACCCCGCCTAGAAAAGCAAATGGCGTGCCGCATGAACCTGGACTCTTACGATCCGAGAAAAGGGAATAGTAGTACCTTCAAGCCAATTGAGAATCGGTTCTCGGCTTTGGCCCGCTCTTCGGCTGTCAATCCCGCCCCGCCCCCCAGCCCTGAGTGTCGTCAACTACCAATTGTTTGGAAAGAGAAGAGGAGACAAACCGATGACAGGCATCTTTGCGCCCGTATTGAGTCTGATTGTCTTCAAGTTTGCAGACTCGTAAAACTGGGTGGCCATGATGTCGATGTATGCCAAGAAGCTTCGAGCAAGAGCGCTTCTTTTATAGTATGATAAACCTCCCACGCAGACTCAGCGGTTACACCACTCGCATTACTCACCCGGGTGCAAGTACCGCAGCCATCTCACGGTTTTGTCTGCGTCTGCGTGTACACGTTGACCGAAAGATTAGGGAAATGATCAATCATGATCATGGGATCTGACCTCTGAGGATAAAACGAGCTATCTCGTTCAATTGGCGCGATACTGTTATGGGAGAACGTCAGACGATGGGCAATTTCAGACAGATGGTCCATCATTTGTGGCCAAGACGCAACAGGACGGAAGACACGTCTGAGATCAGGCTGAGAAAGGAAACCCCGCCACAAGGTCAGATCGGCGCTGAATCCTGATAGGGGTCATTCATGCTTGTCGCAGAACCACCACTTACTTTGCCTCAACGACGGCGAGTCAACAACGTCGCCGCCAGCGTGCCGCACATGCGGGTGCCCATTTTCCTCGTACGCCTGCCCTGCTCCCCTCATGAATGCCTCTGACGACTTGCGCAGGCTGCCGGGACATATTTCGACGCCTGAAGGAAGTCAGCAATGGCACAACCGCCACGACGGACGGGCAACGCGTCCTCGGCGTCTTTTCCACGATGAAAACGGCGGAGACATTTCCAGCAGCATTAGCGACGACCTCCGGTGTTGCGGAGACGGTCACTTTTTGCGCCTTGGTTTGAGGAAATTAACAAGCCTAGGCCGACTTTCACAAAGGCTCGGAAGCCATGATACGCATGCTCGCCGTTCCTGGGACTGCCAGGACAGGCGTATGCATCACACCCCAGGCTGCCGCGACCATCTGGTTGCCATGTTCCTTCTTGTGGTCAACACCGTACGCAACACCAGACTATGCATCGCAAAGTCAGTGCTAATCCAACCACGTAGGTGCACGAACTTCCGTACCGAATATGCACCATGGTCGCCTCAATTATGCCCGTCATAAGCTCTCGAATCCAGAAGTCCCACCCTCATTTGACGAGGACTCAGGCCGCAGGATTCAATCCCTGCCGAGGTCGAGCAGCAGGATTTCGAAGACGCGCGGCAGCGCTTACAGAAGACATACGACCGGACAGGACCTTTGACGTGGCTACAGGTGGCATTGGAGGAAATGGAGTCGAAGCGGTCCAAGACGAGCCGAGAATCAGTAGCGATCCATTGATTGTCTTCTGCAGATGACATTCACGTTCATCGTAACTCCCCTTGTCCTTTGCATTGCGAGCGCTAATGTCTCCAGGCAGATCATCGTGTTCGTTTACGAGCGAGACGATCCCGCCATATCACGAACGACGAATCTTGCTGTCTTTGACCATCTTAGTTTGGTTCGCACTGATCGATATCTAGGCAGCCTGCCTCTAATTTAGCATAGGCATCAGTTCTACGCGCCAGCCCATCCACGATGCCGACCTCCTCTTCTTCAGACGAACCTCGGGCCTTCCTTGACGAGATGATTCCATCACATACAACGATGAGAAGAAATGCACATGCGCAAGCTTGCACCGACTCTTCCTAAAACACTCCGGCCTATCTTCATTCCTACAACGAAGATTCGAACGGCCTCTGGACCTGGTCTTACATCTCAAACACCTTATCATTGGCTACACCGACATCAGCACTGGCGATGAGTGGGAGACGAACGACGAATGACGAGGTGCGCGACGTATTGGAGCAACTTGCGGGCAACTGCACCTCCGACGCCATTGGGCACTGTCTTTCAAGAGTCGAACCTTGTTACTTCAACCTGCTATAATACCCGAACAAACAATAGATCTACCATCCCAACTGCTCCAAAGTCCACCCGAACAACGTCCCATTCGGCGCTAAGAAGTGCCGCACAACTAGTCTATCATTTCTGTCGAGTGCGGTAATCCTCTTTACGTCTTCCTCGCTTATTATTGGAATCTGCATTTACGATTGTGAGGACAGTCCAATCAATTCAGGAAGAAGAAATTGACACGCACCGTCAAGTTCTCCTTCTGCCGTTCCGCATTCGAGCTGGTGGGCAGAACAGAGACGCCGCGGGCTACATGCCAGCCGAGGATGACCTGTGTCACGGAGACATTGTACTTTTCTGCAAGCTCCTTGAGAACTGGGTCTGCGCGGACGACGTCACGGCCTGAGTCAGCCTTTGTCAGTGCGAGAAACCAATGGAGCCAGTAGACGCCGCACCGGATGGGGTATAGGCGGTGACCACAATTCCCTTGTTTTTACAATATTGCAGGAGTTCCTCCTCAACGAGATACGGGTGGAGTCTATTGAGGTCATGAGCGGTATCTCCTATACTAATGACACACGTACTCGACCTGGTTCACAGCTGGCACAACCTTGGCTGTCTCGAGAAGCTTTTCGAGGCTACACTTTCTTTAGACGACGGAGAGAACGATCACAGATACTGGAGACTCACTTCTTGACTGAGAAGTTACTGACACCGATTGCTTTGACTTTTCCAGTTGCGAGGAGATCCTCCATTTCCGCGTATGTGTCGTTGAATGTGACTCCTTCGAGCAGGGGAGTCGAGCCGTCTAGATAGGAAGTCCAATCGTTGCCCTCTGTACGAATTGGCGGCTCAGTTCAATATAGGTATGAACTTGTGAGAGATACGTGACACTGACCAATATACTTGACCTGCGCAGGACAGTGCATCAGCCACTAGGAGGGAGTCAGTACACAGCAATTACAGGAGATGCGAGCAGACCAAGTCGATGTATCCGATATCGAGTTTCTCGATGCTTTCTTCAAACACCTTCTTGACGCCTCGGCTGGCTCCAGTCTCGCTGCAATGGTCATCAGCAATGAGATATTGACAAAGGGTGCTGCAAAGCACGTACGGCAACTTGGTGGTAACGAAGATTTCTTCCCGAGGGATGCCAGAGTTTCGTACGGCGGCTCCGACGTATTCTTCGGTACCTAAGACGAGAATGAGCGTGTCGGCGATGGGTGAACAGATACCAAGATCACCGTAGATGGTAGCTGTATCCAGAAGCCTGTATCCCGCCTAAAACAGCACATGGCGTGCCGCATGAACCTGGACTCATACGATCTGAGACAAAGAAATAATACCTTCAAGCCAATCGAGAACCGGTTCTCGGCTTTGGCCCGCTCTTCGGCTGTTAATCCCGCCCCGCCCCCCAGCCCTGAGTGTCGTCAACTACCAATTGTTTGGAAAGAGAAGAGGGAGACAAACCGATGAAAGGCATCTTTGCGCCCGTATTCAGCTTGAGGGTTTTCAAGTTTGCAGACTCGTAAAATTTGGTGGCCATGATGTCGACGCAGTGGATGTAAGAAAGCTTTGAGCGAGAGCGACTCTTTTATAGTTGCATGACCTACGCAGAGGCGTGGTGACGGCACTCGCCTTACTCACTGCCGAGAGCAAGTGTGTGCGTTCAAGTTTCCCGAGACTTTAGGGAAATGATAAATCATGATCATATGATAAGCTAGTCCCTTCCTAGTGAGGTACGAACTGATTTTGAGTCTGCCTGGGGGAGACTAGTCACATACTGAGTAATTTCAATTTGTTCAATAGGCCGGGCGCGATACTGTTATGGGAAAACGTCCGCGTCAGCTCTCAGTCCAAGGACTGTTTGAATGTGCCGGTAGCCACTTCACGATGTGCAAGATCTCTGACATGCGCTTCCTTGATCTCGTTCATTTGCCGCGGGACAGCAAGGCCGCAAGGCTAATATACCACTTATGAGTCAGCCGTTGGGCGCAATAAGATGAATCGTGCTTTACTCAGGGACACAAGGACCAGCGGAGACGGCACGATGAATCCAGTCACTTCTAACCACAACGTACCAAGTCCAGAGCCGACGTTTCGCTGATTCTGAGGAATTCGGAGTCGCGACTTGGGCGATGACTCGTAGTCAACTCTCAGTGTTGCAGCTAAACAGGAAACATACAGTTTGTTCAGCCAACGAGGACGCGTTTCATGAATCTGGAGACAATGTCAACATTTGAGTCCATTGAACGGCGAACGCAATATGATCAGTGCTCGAGCATCGAAGATGTACCAAAGCGTTCCAAGTCGTGATACAAGCGAGTTGCTGGGCCCGTAAGAAGGGATATGCCGCAGCTTAGAGAGCAACCTACCACCGTCAGGAAATTTTCAGTGGTGC
Organism: Strobilurus pachycystidiatus; assembly: GCA_019915135.1. NCBI lineage: Eukaryota > Fungi > Basidiomycota > Agaricomycetes > Agaricales > Physalacriaceae > Strobilurus > Strobilurus pachycystidiatus. Next base: position 5,953,855 of record JAHLMK010000001.1, read on the forward strand.
AACCGCCGTTCAGTCACCGGATCGAACCTGCGTGCGACAGTCGCCGGTGCGAGCTACAAGGTGAGGGCAGCGAGAATGGCAGAGTCGGAGACCAACTTTGTCTAGTCACGACCTTTCCTCGCCATTTCAAGACCTACACTTCTTGATAAACGCAGAATTCATTGAATTAGGTCCTTATCGATAGTGACTGGAGGGGTGAACTGTTTTCAGAACGTAGCACGGGTTACTCTTATGGCAGAGACATTCACTGAGGGTTTGGTGGTCGTGAAGAAGAGCGAGAATCGGAGTCATTGTTCGAGGGCGCACGATAGTCACCGTCAGCGATAACTTTGTTGTCGACCTTTCAACAGCTTTGCATGATCGCTTGATGGTCGCATGGGACAGCTGGGCAGCCTGGGCACCTTGCTAACACGCCCCCATCGACCCTGAGCTATCTCGCCACGAGGCGGCGTATGGTCCGAATTGGGCAAAATGGTCTTTTGTCTGGAGCATTCATCTCGGCTGCAAACCTCTCCATTCCCCGCTCGTCCTCGTTCTCGTCACGTCGCCATGTTGATGCCGGCATCACCGAGGACAGCGTACAAGGTGAAAACCCTCCTGTTTCTTTCCCTCTCGCTGGCATCGGACTGACGGACCTCCTCTAGCCGGGCCCATTGTCTGTCGCATTGATCAAGGCGACAAAGGAAGATGAAATCGACGCTTAGACCGACCATTGCGCCCTTATAAGGTCTTCGCAGTCGTCACAAAGGGCTTGACACTCCCCGAGGTCAACCCAACTTGAATCCCTTTACCTGCGATGCCACTGCTCTCCGTCCCAAAAGGCATCAAGCCCTTTCTTCGTCGCTGCCATCTGCTGCCCTCCGAGAATGCGGTCGCGGCCATCGTCCTCGTTCAGCCACTCGAGCAGATCCAGTCCGGTCTGCAGTCGCGTCGGATCCAAGCCCGTGCAGAGGAATCAGCGGCGCATGCCATCCACCATCCGTCACCCCAAATTCTCCCTCCTCCCGTCGCGCAGACGTTCGCCACGGCCGGATCCTCCACCCGCTCCCTACCCACCACCTCCTCGTCATCGCGCAGTCATCGCCAACGTATGCTTCCTCAGCGCGGGGAGGACCACTCTGCTGCCCTCATCGAATACGACGGTCGCGTCTACCGCTTTGCCGAAGTACTCGGCGAAGGCGCATATGGCACCGTCAAGCTAGCATACGACGGACTCAACCAGCTGCATGCAGTCAAGATCATCAACCGCACCCATTTTTTCATCGACGACATACCCGTCGCGAAGGGGTTCGAACAGCCAAATGGATACGTGTCCGACATACGGAATGAATGCGAAGCTCTGAAACACGTTACCGCGACCGGATCTCCGTTCCTCGCTTGCATGGAGGACTTTTTCCAGGACTATGAGTACTGCTACATGGTCATGGTGGGTGTCCTGATATCGCACATGCTCATCTTTTGACGTTCACGTTCCGCAGCCATTCTACCCCATGTCACTAGCGGATCGCCTGAGGCAGTTGTCACGTAAAGAACAGACTATGCCGCTGGAAGAGTTCACTCTCAAAGCTGCTGAACTGGTGCGTTATCACTTCCTCAAGCCGCGTACTTGCTCTAACTTATCCTAGATCCTGGCCTTGGAGTCTCTGCACCAACACGGGATATTCCATCGCGACATCAAGCCCGAGAACGTCATGATCACCCAGACCGGACACATTGTCCTAGTCGACTTTGGGATCGCACAGCTCGGATCAGGTAGCTGCAGTACCGAGGACGGCGCCAGCGGGACACCAGGATATATCGCACCGGAAATCGTCGACAGGACGAGCAAACATTATTCTGCGTACGCGGCGGATATCTATAGCATGGGCATCGTGTTCTTGCAGATGTTTCTTGCACCGACTGGCGTCAATGTATGTGGATTCTTGCTCTATTCTATCTATTCTCTGATGGAGGTTTGGCTCTCAGGATATGTTCAGTGGTACCACCCACAACACCGTCATTATGGGCGTCCGTCATAGTGCACATCAAAACACGTATGGCTGCATGTTGATTGACAGGGTGGGTGGCATCTTTTGGCTGCCTTCTCTACCTCAAACTAACGATGTCAACAGATGACGGACCCGAACCCTGCCACTCGGATACCGCTTGGGAAAATCAAGACGCACCCGTTCTTCACACAGATGTACGCCCTGTTGTCATGTTCCTATTGTCGTCAAAAGCTTACCATCAACAGGGACTGGAACGCTGTTCAACACCTATTGTACACCCGTAAGTCGACTTCTCACCTTCTCTCGTCGCATATATCGATGTCTTCATAGCCTCATATTTGCCCACTCGGACGCCCAAAACTAAGCCTCTTCCCGCCCGCCCTGTCACCGCTGTCCGGCACGCACCAGTTACGCCCAAGATCTGTGCCCCTCCCACCCCCAGACCCTCACCTAAGGCGCCCAGCGTCGTCCGTCAGGCGCTTAAATCTCCACCTGGGCTTCAACAGCAGGTCTTAGTCGGGCAGCCTCCTCAAGGCATAGCACAGCGGAAACAGCGCCAGCCGTCGTTGCAAAAGAAGAACGCGAAGCCAGTCATGGACTTCCAAGCTACGGAGTTGGTTAGGGTCAGAGCACGAGTCATTCCTATCCGTGAGTCTTTTCGGTCGGTGAATACTAGCTGGTGTGCTGACTATGTCGAAGCGAATCACGAAGGGAAAATATAGAGTTCTTTACTTGCATGATTGTCATTGTCCTTTTTACACGTTGTATATCTATCATTGCAATTCTCCGTTGCTTCCTTACTTACTTGCTTTCGATACTGCTGTCTTTTTGGTTTCTATTGGGATACCTCGCTGAGTTTCTTTACTTCACTATTGTTTGGATGAATATCATGACATAATGTCCAGTTTCTCCTCGACTGTATGTCATTCCTTTGGAGTCTGCATCGCCCGCCGTCGTTGAAAGATGAAAGAACGGGGCCGATGGTCGTCTAAGAAATTTGCCCTACCCTTACTCTGTCAATGGAACAAAATGCGAAACGGTTGCCTATGTCGCCGTTCTGCTGTCGTATACTGATAGCGGTCCTGCAACCTTCAAACAAACAATCCCCTCGCCTTTTACTAGGGGATTCCGTGGAGGTTGTAGATATACGCCGCATCAGCAATCTTTGGGCATAACATGATACTTTGGGTGTCAAATATCTTCTTTTTGCGGTGCATTCAAACTTCACTGCTATTCTTGGAATATTAACATGCACAGTGCAATGTGCATATTCAAGAATCAAAATCCATGGACAACGTACTAGGAACGTTGAACTGAGATTAGAAGAAGATTTCATTAGAAACTAAGAGTTGATACTCGTGCGTTGACTGCTATATATTGGACGTTCAACTCGTCTTGGTGAGCAACCCGTTTCTCGTTGCCCACTTCGGCGCGTCCTTCAAGACTGAAACTTAAAGGTCGCGTTTGCGTTTGAAAGCACTGACGGTGACTGCGCCGACGCGTCGTGTCGGCCAAATGGCGTGCCGAAGGCGCGTCAGTCCGGCATCCCGGAACAAGTCGGATTGCTCAAACGGGTGACGTGAAGTCGGCGGCAGCTTAAAGTTAAAGCGCGCCTTGTCTCCTTCCATCACCTCCCGCCCTTTTCCTCGTCGTCTATCACATCTCGCGCCTTCCTCGACACCATCATGGCGTCTGCCAAAATTGCCACCCTAGTCATCCGAGTGCGTCTTCCACAGCAAAGCGCGATCAAATTGTGCTGATTATTCCGGGGAGACCTTAGCCAAGCCCATCAGCTCGCAAATCAAAGAGCAGGCCAAAAAGTGCGCCTTTTCGCTCTGAAATGGGCGGACGGAGGCGCTCATCGCTGCCGACAGACATGAACGGTTTCGCGGCATGTGCCTGTCGCTGGCGCAGCGGATGCATCGCACAGAAATGCAGCTACGAATGAGCCTATTGGGCGAGACAGCCAAGCATATCAGACCATTATCCGAGGCGAGGTGCGCTCGCACCTAAATACTTGCCGACGCTTTGCTCATCGCTCACAGGGCGATAGACAACGGTGCAAACGCATTGGCAGAGGGCTTTTTGTTCGCAGTCGCCGCCGCCCTTATCATCGGTGAAACTTGGCGTAGCTCGCGGAAATCCTCACAACGGCGCGACGACGTGGACGACAAAATAGACGCGTTGGGGACGCAGGTCACGGAGCTTACTACACGCGTGCACACGCTCACCGACGCCCTAGAGGAGCGCGACACGGAGCAAAGGACTAGGTGCGCGCTTCCTTACGCCGTGCGTCTACGCTGCTAACGATAACGATGGATGTAGGAACGACGAGCTACAGCAAATATTACAACGCGTGGTAGAAATCGGCTTGCGAGGTGGCTGGGCAGAGTTTGAAAGCGCACCACTGCAACTCCCCCGCGTCTCATTAGTCGACAGGCCTGCCCTACCGACGGACGAAACGCGAATAGACGAACCCGACTCTCCTACTACGGACAAAAATGACTAGAATACGATCAACCCTAATTGTATCAACATAATACCACCTACCTAATGCAACGTTCGTGAGATCTCACTCTCCAGACTCCATCTACGAAATGGCTGCTCTCACGTCCTACTCAGTCCCCACTGCATCAGGAAAGGCGAGGGTCTATAAACTGGACTTGATTTGGATTGATGTTGTGGACTTGCAGAATACAACCACGCATACAGTAGTGTGATTGGATGTTGCGGATACTTCGCTCATGTCAAGTACGATAAGGTAGATTATGTGGGAGTCGCTAAATAAGAGTAGATATATCATCTCCGTTCAGTGTGTCACGCGAAACCAATCGGTCCTTGCTCTGCATAGCGTCGTTCAGTAGCATTACGGAGTGCTAGTCAGGATAAGAACGTACCGGCCAATTCTCTCACATACGCATCCAACTTCAAGTCATCCGGCCGCCTCTGTCCTCTGATGGTGAGTCTCTCGACGAGGTTCTTCCCCAGCTCGGCTAAATCCTTGAGATCCTTCCAACAGGGTAGAGGATCCTCGCTTGGTGTCGCAAAGATAGCATTCGCAAGGAAGAAGCTGCCCGGAACGTCGTCTTTCTTAGTCCATAGAATATTTGACGCGTTGATGTGCCCGTGGAAAAGTCTCTGCGCGTGCAGCTCGTCTATCGCCGTCTCCTGTCATTGCAGTCAGCTTAACACCTCTGATGAATGGTCGTCTCATTCTAACTTACCATGCTCTGTAATAGCCTCAGGACAAAGTTAGAATTAAACCATAGAAATTCCAATGAGTCCTCTTGACTCTCAACTAGAGATGTCAGAAGCCCCTCAAGCGTTCCCTCGTATCGATCCTATGATGTCAAAGTCAGTTCATGCAAGCAGACCATGGATACTGTATTATATCTCACCATTACGACCCAAACATCCCCGCCATTCTGCACGGCAAAAAGCACCCTCACCAGAGAGTTCGCATCCGTCTGCACTTCGCACTCTTGAAAGAACCGCTTGTTCATGCTCTCGAACACCCTCTCACTGAGAATCAATTTCGGCTTCTCCTGCTCAAGTGAGCCCCACTGAAGTTCATCAGAGTCGTACGCGTAGTTCGCCTGAGGGATGCAGTGCATACTGCATCTGATGAACCTACCACCGATGTCGTGAAAGCGGCCTCGGTAGACAGACCCATGCGTGATGTCGAAGCTCGGGTCTCGGTCGGCGGATAGTGTAAACTGAGCGGAGATGAAATTCAGACAGATAGGTGCGGTGGCTCTTTGCTTCGGATCCAGAGGGGGTGGTGCAGTTGCGCCTTGTTCAAGTCGTTCCCTACTACGCGATGTAGGAGTGCTGTGGATCGTAGGTTCATTGGCTGGGAGCTGTACCTTCGCCTGCACACTAGGTCGAGAGCCTGAACGTCCAAGAGACCTTCGTCCCAATCCCAGTCGTCGCAGGAAAGGGATAATCGGTGTTCTTGTCTTCTTGGTATCGATCGAACCATAGGAAGAGTCGGAGGACCATGTCGATTGTTCCACTGTCCTCTGGAGTTTACCGGATCTACGGCGGTGGAAATCAAGAGCAGAGCGATGTGAAAGAAGAGGATTCGCCGGACGCGGGGAGATCGCAAAATCAGAAGGTATGCGGAGAGGTGCATCGAGATCAGAAACAGGCGAAGATTTCAGTCCAAGCCGTGGCCGATGTCGAAGTCGTAAGGGAGAACGCGGAGGACGCGGTGGCGGAGTAGTAGGCGTGGGTGGGATGAGATTGAGACGAAGTCTGGTAGGAGGAGAATTTGCCTCTTGATGTAAAGCGTCTGCGCCTTCATCGTGTGCAATCCCAGGTCCCAGAGTCGTCGCGTTCGCCCCTGAAGCGACAGTGGCCTCAGCGTCCAGCTCAGGCTTACCTTCCCATGAAGAGGTCGCAGGTGTGCTGTGGGCCGTGCTTCCTGGTGAATAGCTCGTCGTGGATATGGTAGTGTCCAGATCTATCGAAGCTGCTCGGTGGAGAGTGCCCTGTGCCGCTGTGATATATAGAGTCAGGCTTCGTTTCAAGGCCAAAGTGACAAAATCAATGTACTCACGTGTAACTGGCACTGCCAGAGGCGTCGGGAGAATCTCTCCCTCCTCCATATCCGAAGGTAGTACTGAGGAGTCTGAGTAGCAGGAGTGGTAGTCGTCATCATCGTCTGAGTCTATCAGTTCCAGGAGCTCCATGATCGCCCGCTCTTCTATCACTCTTCTCCTTCCATCCTGGGAAACGAGATGCAATGATACCTCATGGGAGCGCATGAGCTCGATGAACTCAATGGCAGAGGATACAGTAGCAGGTGTTTGAGGCTCGACATCATTCCTGCTGTTATCGAGCTCAGTAGTCGGAGGTACGGTATCAGGATCGATGGCAGCCTCAGGAGTTGCTTCAGCTTTAAAATCCATATTGCCAGAGGGTAAAGATCCTGGAATATGAAATTCGTGCGTCATGGTGGTCATGGTGGTCTCGTCGTCGTTGTGTATGTCGGTCATCGTAATAGTGGCGTAATACTGAACGCATGCGCTCAGTCTTTTCCAGAGGAGTAGTGCAAAGTGCAAGACATGGATAACAGAGAGAATTTTCATCCAGGGTAGAAGAAAGAAAGCGTGTGAAGTCGTCATGGTCGTCAAGACTCGAGTCGTTCGTGGAATAATCGTGACAGGAAAAATCGTGGACGGGCGTGATAGTGGTGGAGGAAGGTAGCGGGAGAGAACTCGTGATGTTAGAGCATCGTCGCCAAGGAGTCTTTTATGAGCAACGGAGAACAAGGCTGCTGTTCGCGTTTTTGTCCTCTTTCCGTGGCTGTTGTCCTCGAACAAGAAGTGGTTACTATTGTTTTGTGACAATAGGGATACAGCAATTCATTTCCAAACCAGGACGTAGAACGGAAGAGGATTGTAATCCTCGCTGTTGGCGAGAAAGGAAAACTCTGGTGACATTCAAATGGAGACTCGAAGAAAGGTGCGGCACTCGGTCCGGATACCGCCGGCCACTTTCGCGCTTAGCACTTCAATACCATCACGACATGGCTCAAACCGACGATGTAGCACGTCCATTGAAGCGCCCACGCGCCGACGGAGATGCAGAATCCGCGTCTGCGTGTCAATATGCTTTGGACCCAGACCTCTGGTTCGAGGACGGGAATATCATTCTTGTCGGCGCACCGCCAGACCCGACTGGCTTTCGCGTGCATCGCAGTCTCCTCGCGCGCAATTCTGAATTCTTTCGCGACATGTTTCAGCTAGCGCGCCCCGGAGAAGATTCAGGCGGCTCTGCGCCTTCAAATGGCCTCCAGTGCACCGCCCTTCCGTTGACGGATTCGGTTGCGGACATAAAAACCTTTCTCAACATGGTTTACACTGTGGGGTACGTGGCACGTCGTCCTTTCATGGTTTATAGGTCGTCATAGCTATGTCTACTAGGTACTTTGTTCCCGGAAAAGAAGCTACGCCCTACACCAGCCTTGGGCGTATGTTAAGCATGGCTACGAAGTATCTATGCCACCAGTTCCGCGCAGACATCATATCCCACCTCACTCTCATATATCCACCCAACCGTCAGGACATATCCAAGAACAGACATCTGATTCCCAGTCCGTCGACGTGCGTGCCAGGCTGGCGCCACTCCATCCATGCCATCTATCTCGCGCGCCAGAACAACCTCATGTCCATCCTCCCGACCGCATTTTACATGGCGTCGCTCATATCACCAGCAGCATACCTTGGATGCATTCCACGTCCCTCCGCCGTCGATCTTCACTGTATATTGAGGGGGCGTACTCTTCTCACCGAGGCTGCTATCAGCAAGGCCTGGGGATGGAACTCGCGTACTTTTCTGGGCAGATGCGACTCGGAAAACTGCCGCGAAACTCGCCACGACGAACTGCGCGACCTTCTCCTCGGAAGTGCACAAGCGGTGGCGCTGTTTACGCAACCCGAACCGTACTTGCAGTATGCGACTCGAATAGCCGAAGACGAAGAGGCAGTGGTAGACAATGGGATGTGCTCAGCTTGCTTCTATGCGTGGAGCAACGATCAAAAGGCGAATTATGACGCATTATGGGATGCACTTCCGGGATATTTCGATTTGGGGACCTGGGCAGAGATTAAGGCATGGTATGTTATCAGCCTTGTCATATCTTCGTCTGCATCACCGCTCTTTACAGAATCACGTATAACTTGAATCTCATCATCTCACTTGAAGGCTCGCTGCAAAGTATAAACTCCTTCGAACTACTTATCAGTTACTTTTACTTGTATCTCTGACTCAGACGTCAACCGCATCTCATCCTGACGTAGTCTTTGGACCTTCCGACATTAAACTGTGTGGGCCAGCACGAACTATTCGAAGCCTGACCTAGTGACACATTGTACTAGTGCTTATATCGTGATACTGCTCTGAATTGCGCACAATAAGACATGCGCTTAGAGCATGCTCGTGTAATGGAGACTTCACGGTCACCCCATAGGGTTCGAGCTCACGTAGCTGCACTGTTGACAGTCGTTGTTTCCTTGCTCAGACGTCACTCGATAAGGCCTTTCGTGATCCCAGTGATCCTTGGCAGATGCCAGTCTTTACGTCTTTCGGCCAACAACAAGACAACCATGGCACCTTACGCGGCTTACCCAACATTCATTGATTCAGTCCTGATTCAATCATTCCCGACAAGTCATCAGACAGTCACCTAAGCAGCCTCACTTGTTCCACGGGCACCCCAGGGGCACCCACACAACCTTTTTTTCCCTAGGCGTCCTAGCACATGATTGAAACAGGCCGACAACAGCTCCTTTTCTGACCAGGTGAGTTCATCTGAAATCACCTTTGATCCCGCTAAACAGTCTCACTCGCGTTCAGGCTTTCACCACCATCGCCACAAAGTTCCCCATATGCGGTTGCACGCTTCTTTTTCCCCATCATTATTAGTTCTCTATCGCCTCTCCAAAGCGGTGACTCGTTTCCGGCCTCCATTTTCTAGAGCCATGTCTCATTGGCGCGACTTTCAAGAGGAAGCTCAGCGATATGCCCCAGGAGGGTACCGCCCGACTATTGCTGGTGAACGTCTGAAAGACGGACGGTACGAGATTTTGCGCAAGTTGGGCCATGGTACACAGGCGACAATCTGGGTGGCGAACGATCTTCTTTCGTCGTAAGTCCTTTAGTTTTGGCGCTTGCTTCGGGCGATCTCACTCTCGTAGACCTCGGAAATGCGTCACTCTTAAAATCATGACAGGTCAGTCCTTCGCCTGTGACGACCATTGCCAGGGCCAACTTTCGCAGATGAATTCTCATCACTCGCCGAACAGCATGAAGTCCAGGCTCTGGAATGTATGCACCAGTGCGAGGAGTTCCCCGACCACCCTGGGCGTGCGACCCTGCCCACTCTTCTCGACCATTTCACGGTTACGAGTCAATACGGGTCTCACACCTGTATCGTGACCAAGCTCTTGGGAATCAGCTTGGCCGAATTACAAACTTCCACATTCTCTGACGATGCCGTACCAGAGTTCATCATGAAACGTGTTGCCCGGGACGTCCTGTTCGCACTGGAATTTGCTACCAACTATGGAAATAATATCGTTCATACTGGTATGTCCTGTCAGATCTTCGTACTCTGGATTGTCTAGACGACTATAGACCTCAAACCGGCAAACATTATGACCACTTTGCATTCTGGGTTTGACGTGGACGCTACGACTCTCCTATCAACTTTCCCGAATGAAACTCTTGAGGAAAAGGCGCCAGATGGATCCTCAATTACCATCACACGGCCTATCTCTCTTTCCTGTACTCCCGCAGCCGATGACCTAGTGGCGTGGAAGAGTGTTCGTTTTGTCCTTGCAGATTTCGGAGTCGGTTCGTCGTACCCCCACAAATCTTAAAGCACATAGTAACAGACCCTCATAGCTAGAGTTCTTCCCTCTCCGCCCCATGAGACCTTTATGGACTCACTCATCACTTCGCCCTATGCACGATCTCCCGAGTCTTCAGTACACGGCCCATGGAATGCGTCGACCGACATTTGGAGTCTCGGTATTCTTGTCCGTCTCAACCTCCTTCTTTGCCCCCCGTCGCTTACACCCTTCCCTTGCTCTAGATCAAACATGTCTTGACCACTTCAACTTACTTTCCGCTTGAGCTACCCGAGGTCCTCCTCCCTCTTTACATATGGAGATTCTTTGGTCCGTATCCAGAGTGGCTTCTAAAGGAGGGTAGGACATCCCATATTTTCTTTGATCCACAAGGTATGATTTCTTCTGCCTCTCGCCTCTCATCTATTCACCGTCTACACTCACAGGCACTCCTTTGCCTGAACTTCTCGACAAAGTCGGGCATTCGCACGACTTTGACGCCAAAAGGGCATTACTAGAGCTTCCAGACCATTTGAGACCGTCGGATCTAGCTATCGAGTTTATCCTTCAGATGCTTGTTGTGGATGCGTTCCGGAGGCGAGGCCCAGTTGCGTTGCTTCGGCATGCTTGGTTGGAGGATTGTTTAGGAGATGATGAACTGGCGTAATTTCGTGCACAAATGAGTGCTAGACTCCAGTAGCTTGGCCTACGCATCTGCGCGCGCGCACTGATCCTGGCATAGTCAATACAGTCACTTTTGCCATCTACAACCTTGCCGAGAGAGGCAATACGGGACCTTTAGTTGGTATCGCACGCGAGCTGTTGTCGGTCCGAATGTTCCGGACAATCTCTTTGATGGACGCATAGGGGCCATCTCAAATTATTTTAACGCGAACCATCGCGAAGCCATGGCTCCGTGTCAAGTCTGCGCGAAATCCGCAGAAACACGCTGCTCGAGATGCAAGATGGCCAACTACTGCTCGTCGGCCTGCCAGCAGGCGTCGTGGCGCACCCACAAAGAGCTCTGCAAGCGCCTTTCAGAGACCTCCGCCGTCCTCTCCGACACGCCACCGCCCGTCGTAGTCCTCCTCGGCAGAATCGAACCGAATCTCTACTCGCTGCAGCCGGATATCTTGGCTGAGCTGCACCGGCGCAGCATGGTCGTGTTCGCCCGCACCGTGCAGGTCAGCATGGCTGCACTGGATCTGCGGCCACAGGCTATCGTGCTAGTTGACGATGGCATTATGGACGATGGGTGGCACGGCGTGCTGACGCGTGTCATCAACCAGAGCAAGACGCATGGCTGTCGCCTGGTCATCGGCGGTGTGTATCCAGGAAAGGGTACGTCAAAGTCGTCTGGGCATGCATCTCATTTTCATAACACTACATGCAGCCAGAGGCCTCGACGACCTCTTCCGCAGCCTGCGCGTCTCCTGGAAGTACAAAGACTACTACCGCACCGACTTTGAGCTCGCCTCGGCATGTACCGCGCCCATCCGCCACACAGAGGGGCTCGCACAGTCCTACAGCATGAAAGCAAGCCACCTGTCCGGCGTGCGCCCGTCGGACGCGCTCTATGTGCCGCCGCGCGGTGCTAAGCTCCAATCTGCCGTCTTTCTCCAAGAAACTCTAGGCGACAAGGCAGGCTGCGGCGCGGCATATATGAAATACGGCGCGGGCTGGCTAGGCTACGCCGGCGACAACAACTCTGAGGGCGCGAGCACCAGGACCCAGCTTGCGATGTGCGGGCTCCAGCTGAACGTATGCACAATCGTCCTTCCCAGCATATATCGTGCTAATCATCGGATTCAGGACTGTTCACTTGGGTATCAGACGACCGGTGGTCCGCGACATGCCTCGTTTGCACCCAATGTTAGCCTTTCCTATGCGGGCGCGGAAGGGATCAACAACCCTGACCCCAGTGGTGGACTCAGCGCCGCCACAGACGTCGACTTTTGGATGCGGCCGGGTTTGCGCTTGTCAACCGACACGACCCCGCGCCAAAGCCGCTGGGATCCCAACCGCGACATGAGCTCCCTTATGTCCCGGGCCGGGATGATGGGTTAGTGTCAAGTTAATGTCATTCAAGAGCGGGGTTCCATACTGGTTTGCTACTCTACAACTCGCTTTTACAAAAATACTTTCTTTATTATAATTCAGACTTTGTCGTCTCTAGCAGATTTGTATCTACCATCCCAACTGCTCGAACGTCCATCCCCACAGTGTTCCGTTCGGTGCCATAAAGATTTTCGCACTCTGCCTTTCATTCCTATCAAGTGCGGAGATCCTCTTCACATCTTCTTCACTTACAACCGGAACCTGCGTTCATTTAATTGTGAGTGCTCCTATCATCATCTTGTACAGACAGCCCGCGCGCACCGTGATGTTTTCGATCTGTCTCTCGGCCTTGGTGCTAGTAGGAAGGATAGCAATGCCGCGCGCCAGATGCCATCCAAGGGTGAGCTGCGTCACTGTGACGTTGTACTTCACTGCAAGTCCTTTGAGGACTGGATCCGCACGGACGACATCCCAACCTAGTGGTCGTGTCAAGGCGGAAAGAGAAAAAGGATAAGAGATTCATTGCGAACCGGATGGGGTATAGGCTGTAACCGCAATTCCCTTGCTCTTGCAGTATTGGATGAGTTCCTCTTGGACTAAATACGGGTGGACTCTATCGGAATATAAGCGGCACTTCGAGGTACTCGTTGCATGCATGCTCACTCGATTTGATTGACAGCTGGGACGACTTTTGCGGTCTCCAGCAGCTTCTCGAGGCTAATACGCATTGCGTCAATGAGGTACAGCCTCGAGATTAACGAACTTCATCTGCGACTCACTTTTTGATTGAGAAGTTACTGACACCAATAGCTTTGACCTTCCCAGTGGCGAGGAGACCTTCCATCTCGGCATACGTGTCGTTGAACGTGATATGGTCAACGAGGGGAGTCGTACCATCTGGATTGGTCGCAAATTCGTTGTCCTCTGTCTGCTGCGTGAATGTCCGAACGCCTAGCACTAGTAATTGTACTGACCGTTGTACTTCACCTGCATGGGCCAGTGCATCAGATACTGGAGGGTGTCAGGCAGTGCGGTTGAGTTGGGGATGCGGACGGACCAAGTCGATGTATCCGAGATCGAGTTTCTCCAAGCTCTGTTCGAATACCTTCTTGACACCGCGATCCCCGCCGTTCCAGCTGGGCTCGATCCATCAGCAAGGACTGGCATTCGACGCATTTTGAATGAGGCTCACGGCAACTTGGTGGTCACGAAGATATCCTCTCGAAGGAGACCAGAGCTTCGTACGGCGGCTCCGACGGACTCTTCAGTACCTATATGACGTGAACTCGGAGGCTCAAGCAGAGAGAGACCGGCAAAGTGGCGTACCATATATAGTGGCTGTATCAAGAAGTTTGTATCCCGTCTAAAGAAAACAGCAGATAAGTTGTCGAGTTTGAAGCACTCAGACTCATTAATGTACCTTCAAACCGCTCAAAAACCAGTCTCTGGCATTGAACTGCGCCTCGGCTTCCAGGCCGGCCCACGTCCCCAGCCCTAATTCGACATTGGACTGGAGAAGGAGGCATAGAAAGAGAGCACAAACCAATGATGGGCATATCCGCGCCCGTGTTCAACTTCAGCGTCTTCAAGTTCGCGGAGTCGTGAAATGTGGTCGCCATTTCGCTGCAAGTTGGGACTGTTGATGGGGCTTTGTTTTATAATACTCGTTCATGACTCATTGTAGAGTTGACCATTCCCGACTTTCTTTGGATTACCAAACATTTCCCGAGAGAACAGGGAAATAATCTGCTAAGCCATTCAATGAAGCACACTGGCGTTTGACATGCCAGCGACACGCGTCCTCGGATCAATGTGATCTGATTTGTCTGGACCACGACCAACAAACTACTTAGGACGCGACCTGTCGAAAATTGCCATGTCCTGGCAGTGCGGCACACTGCGTTGCTGTGGGAACGGGCCCAGAAATGACCTCGGACTTACATAGCATCACAAGAGTCACCAGTCCATGACTGATGACTTCGACCTTCCTCGAATACATCTGTTCCAGCCGAGTCACGGCTCCATATAATTCTTCGTGCCACGGGCCACGGCACGGGCTTCAAAGATCTCCCTATGTCATTGTTATTACGGCTACTTGGTCCATCCCAACTGCTCGAACGTCCACGACAAGAGTGTCCCGTTCGGCGCTATGAAAGACTTGATGGTCTGCCGGTCATTCCTGTCGAGTGCGGTGATCTTCTTCACATCTTCCTCGCTCAATATCGGGACCTACGTTTCCGACTGTGAGTAATACAGCGCAATTCAAGAAATTTGAATCGCACCGTCAAGTTCTCTTTCTGCCGCGCCGCATTGGTGCTAGTAGGAAGGAGAGCAACGCCGCGCGCCACATGCCACCCGATGATTAGCTGCGTCACCGAGACCTTGTACTTTGCGGCGAGTTCTTGTAGGACTGGATCCGCGCGAACGAAATCACGGCCTAGTTCTTCTCAGTACGAGAATTGAGAAGGGAGGAGGCATAGCTGACCGGAAGGGGTATAGGCGGTGACTGCAATACCCTTGCTTTTGCAGTACTGGAGGAGCTCTTCTTGTGCGGAATACGGGTGGACTCTATTGAATGATAGATGCCATTGAGCAACGCACGTACACAGTCTGATAGATAGCACACGTACTCGACCTGGTTCACAGCTGGTATGACCTTTGCCGTTTGTAAGAGCTCCTCAAGGCTACAGTTGCTTTAAGACGACGCAAAAACGAGGACAAATGATAGCAACTCACGTCTTGATTGAAAAGTTACTGACGCCGATGGCTTTGACCTTTCCAGTCGCGAGGAGACCCTCCATTTCCGCATACGTGTCGTTGAACGTCACGCCGTCGAGGAGAGGAGTGGTTCCGTCTGGGCTTCGGTACCAATCGTTGCCCTCTTTAGCCCGGTCGAGTCAGTCTGCATTCATCTGTGTGAGAGAAAGATTCGCAACACTAACCGACATATTTGAGCTGCTGAGGCCAATGCATCAAATACTAGGAGCGAGTCAGTTACGCCGCAATCATAAGAGATACGGACAAACCAAGTCGACGTATCCGATGTCAAGTTTCTTGACGCTCTCTTCAAACATCTTCCTGACGCCTCGATCGGCTCCGTTCCAGCTGCAACGACGCTAAGGAATGGACGGAGGATGATATGTACGACTCTTACGTTAACTTGGTCGTGACGAAGAGCTCCTCTCGAGGAATGCCAGAGTTTCGTACGGCGGCGCCGACGGATTCTTCGGTTTCTAACAAGAGAACAAGCGCGTCGGCGATGAAAGAGCTAATACCAAGATCACGTTCGCCTACCGTAGAGAGCAGCCGTATCCAAGAGTCTATAACCCGTCTAAACAAAGGTGAATTCGGATTTTTGCACGATCGTGATTGATACCTTCAAGCCATTCGAAAACCAGTTCCTGGCATTGAACCGCTCTTCCGCAGTCTGCCCGCCCCAGCACCCTAGTCCTAAACACTGTCATTAATATCGCCAATCAACACCGATCTAAGAGGAGGGCACCAACCGAGGACGGGCATCTCCGCGCCCGTGTTCAGCTTGATCGTCTTCAAGTTTGCAGAGTCGTGAAATTTGGTGGACATGATGGATGGATCCTCAGGAAGGATAGAAAGCCTCGAGCGTGTGCTTCTTTATAAGTGATGACGACACGCGTCTCGGCACATGCTGAAACATACTCATTACCCAATGTCATACCCTTAACGCGACAGGGGGTCCATCTTGGAGCGTGGACTCGGAGGACGAGGGAGGACGATGCTTCTCGACAACCAAGTAACGTCCGGCGAATGCTCTATCAATTGGCGCCACAAGAACGTGCAGATAATAATACAGAATGTGGATTTAAGAATTCTACAAGTACTATACTGGTATACGATGTCCCATGATAAAAAGAAGAAAAAAATAGAGATTAGCGTTAACGAGAAAGCAATGGAGATCACATAATGCAACACCCCTCTGGCGGACATATATGCTCGAACCACGACGAGCACGGCTCCTCCTCCTGCCGCTGAGGCTTCATCGGCCCCTCCCGCCTCCGTATCTCCAGCGTATACTCCCTCGGATCCTCCCCTTCCGCTGGGACGTCATACCACCACCGTAACGTCTGACTCTCCACACTCCACGTCCCTGCGCTGACCACCACATCCACGTCCACGAGATCCTTCTCATACAGCGCGTGCCGTATATCCGACGCCAACGTCAGCGTCTGCGAGCTCGCCGACGACGACTCCGCCAGATCCGGTGTCGACATATCCCTGGAGTGTCTGCTTCCCTCCGCGGTCGACGTGGACGAAGTCTGTTGCCGCTCGAGTAACAGTCGTGGATGCGCGTAGTGTACTAATGGCACGTACACCTCCGTCCCAGGGTTCTCCTCATCCACAGCTCCCGGTACCAGCGCATCCTCCGGTCGCACATTGACAACAAGCTTGAAGTAAGCCTTCTTGATGTCGAACTGCACGTCCACCGACCGGCCAACGACTTTGGTTGGCCATGGGCGATTGAACGCGCGCGGAGCCCTTGCGCCGTCGGTGAGGAAGTGTAATGGATTGTCCCGCCAGCGTATCATGTCCAACTCCGCCCGCTGCGCCATCCTCAGCCCGTCGAAGCTCGTCGCATCTCCCATCCCCAGCGTCGCCAGCGAGAACGTCGATGCCGCATACGCCGCACGGATATTGAAGTGCTCTTTTGTTTTGTTCTTGACCAGCTTCACCTGCGACTCGCCACCGATAAGATAGTCCCCATAGTCCTCCCCGTCGATATCCTTCCCCGGCCCCAGTCTCTTCCGCACCCCCAGATCGTCCGAGCTCCACAGCGACAGGTCCTCCATATTCCACCCATCGCCCCAATCGTGACAGTGGTCCGGGCAATACGTCCATACCGTCCAATTGATAGCATTCGCGCCATCCGCTGCATTCAGACTCGCATCCAGCGCCCGCTCCTGTCGACTATAATCCCCTTTGTACTTGCCCTTATCCGTCCAGCCGTAACTCCGTTTGTTGTCCATATCAAAGGGAGTCCCGATCTCGCCAATAATGGTAGGGTACGGCCCCAGAATCAGTGTATCGCTTTTCAACACGCCAAGCTGTTCCTGGAGCGACTTGCGAATCGCCGTCTCGCCGATTTTGACCGCCTGCAGAGTCGAGGAATACTTGCCCCGCAGCAGACCAAGCGCATCGGCGTTGAACCAATTCCAGTGCCGTGTGACGAGCGTAAGACCGTCGTAGTAGTGGCCAGAAAAAGCACACCGCCCTTTTAATAGGTCGGCGTCGATTGGTGGGGGTAGAGCGAAGACCGGCGGCTGGACGAACATGATTGCTTCCGGGTGGGATTGTCGCATGCGGGCAGCGAACGCCACCCAATGAGGTTTCCAATACTCGGCGATAAACTCCGCCTCTAGCGGAGGCTCGTCCGGGCCTCCGCCTCTGGTCGAAGGCACGTAGTGAAAGTAGTCTGGTACAAGCACGTACCCCGACTCGATATCCCAGACGCCATGCTGGGCCCATATACAGGTGCCGAGCTCCCATCCTGGGTCGCGTTGCCATCCCCACTTGAAGTGTTTTCCGCCAGGCTCATCACCGGGATCGGCCCACATTTTGTAGCCCTTGGGATCGATGGTGACGCTGCCATTGCGCGATGGGCCAAAGGCGCCAAAGGAGAAGTTGTCGACGGTCTGGGCCTGGCCCATCCCGAGGCGAAGCGACTGGGCAGGTGTCGGGTAAGTACCCTTGCGCAGGGTAGATCCCTGTGTCTGTGGCGAGACATTGAGATCCTCCCAGCCACAGAGGCCCTCGAACGGCTCGTTCATGCTGTCCCAGCCAATAACGCAGTCCTCGAGGAGATCGCCAGCTTCGAGGATGCGATCTGCCATGCGGCCCATGGCCTCGATGTAGTGCTCCTGCAGCCAGTCCTGGATGTTTTTGCCGTCGATGATGCATTTCGGGGCAAAGTCGCGGCCAGCAAAGAAAAGGGTGAATATTGTCTGCGAGAGCAGGCGTCCGTAATTGGTCGACCAGATCATTGCGGGCAGCGAACCTGGATCGGGGTCGTGCGCGGCTGGGTATTCTGCGTGTATGATCGCTGCTTGGGTTGCGGTGAAGTTTCGGGGCTCAATCCCACACGCGGCTAGTGTCCAGAAAGGCGCGCCTGAGCCGCCAGAGAAGCGCGACCACTAGAATAATATATGAATTATAAATCAGAATTGAATATTGCGAGACGCACGATGTCCTGGTGGGGGTCCATGTACACACGGAAGCCAAAGTCTTTGCATCTGCGCAGCACCCGCACGGTGTAGTCCATGAACTCGTCGTCGTATATGCCGCTGTGGAATCAAAGACAGTCAGCGCGTGGCGCGGTGCGGTTGCCGACGGGGCGCATCACTCACGGGCCTTCGTGCTCTAGCGCCTCCCAGGTGACTGGATACCGCAGCATGTTGAAGCCCCAGCCGCGCAAGCGTGCAAGGTGGACGTCGGCCGTGCCGTCGTCGAGATTGAGCGGGCGGCCGATGAAGCTGCGCCCGCCCGCCTCTGCGTCGTCCCAGAGGCCGTCGAGCACGTATGATGGCTTGTCGACGGGAGCCTTGGAGGAGCCGGCGAGGTTGACGCCGCGGAGGAGAAGGGTCCGGCCCGCGTTGTCGACAAAGTTGCAGTCGGTGGTGTGGATGTATGAGGCGGACGTCGGGCGCCCGGTGGCGGGCGAGACGGCGGGAACGCGGGGCATAGGGTGTGTCGATGGGCTCGTCGCTGTTGACCAGCAACGTATCGCACCGCGGATGGAGGTTTGTAAGAGGAGATGATGATGACGGCGCTCCAGCATGCCAATAATTGTCGTACCATTGTCCCGGGCCAAATGGGGATATGCCGTCGATTATCCGGTCATTTGCTTATGTAATCTGCCCTCTCCTCCTCCAGCCTCGACCAGACACTGAGGCTATCTGTATTCAGGCTCGGCGTAACAGTGCAGCATTCCACGTCTCTCCATCTCGGAATGTTGTGGGTAGACCGACTCTCTCCTACAATTGTTCCTGTGCACCCCCGACTCGGACATCTCGGAAGTTCTGTCTGTCTGCTGTCTACAGCTTGGTCAGGTTACAGTCGAATTCGCACCATCGTGTGGTTTCTCGATTGCGATGGCCAACTTGGATCACATCGCATCGAACCATTCAGCGGGTACACCACACCCCCGTCGTCTGACTGCTATTCTTAGTGGGGGTGATGGATCCCGGAGTACGTATCAGCTCCCCACGATAACGAGTTATTACGACCACACACAGCGTGCTACGACCTCCTTCTACAACTTCCACCTCCTTCTTTGACGTAGCCCTTCTTACCACAATGATAGGCACCGTCGGCGAAGAGACGGCCAAGATGGGAGGCACGCGATTGTATTGGCATTGTGGCGGTGAGTGCCAAGTTAAGCGTCGGCCCGAATGCCGTGTTTCGTTCGTAATTGAAGCACTCAATGTCACAACTATCAACGCTGTGCTATTTTGCTCTCAATCAGAAGGTCTTTGGGCATCATGGCAACTCGTTACTGTTGGGACACCATGCCCGAACAACTGTTCGGACATCGGTCAAGATTCCCCTGCCTAGAGATGGACTCTTATTGTGATGATCCAAGTACGAAACTTGCGGTTTGAATAGGTCGGGATGAATCCATACCAAAGACTGATGATGCTGCGCAGCTCGATGGCCTGGCGAACACTACAAGTTTCATATACATTACACCGCGAATGCCGAACCGTTCTTAATCAACCGTCGGGAAAGAGTGGGTCAAATGGCAGTGCGGCTGGCACTCACTGTGAGAATAGGCAGCTACGCATAAGCATTGGGACATCTGACTCAGCAAGACTTAGACAACCAGACATTCCTCTGTACAAGTTATGGCATGGGTATACCGTACAGTGTTTACTACCTCACTACATCTACAGTACAATTTTGCCGGTTGTTCAGACGGCGAGGCCACTGTCCTGCTTACATTTGGCTCTGCCAGATTCCTAGACGGACTGAAAGCCGCTGCAGACATGGTTTGGATGAAGTGATTAGTGGACAAGTTCATGCAACGGTATGCTTAATATGCATGAACGACTCGGGAATCACCGGCCAGCTCGCGTGGCCTGAACCGACGGCTCAAATAATCCAGGGTCCAGGGATGTCACAGTATTACATCTCCTTCCTTCCTTCCTTTTGCACGTCAACGTCCAGGAAGCGGTAGACAGACCAAACCAAATCAAAGAGATTTATGAAGCAAGAGCCTCATCCGCCTGGCCCTTTGAGCTTTCCTCCATCTTCCTCTTGCGCTCTTGGCAGTTATGATTACCATCACCCTCGCAATTCAAGTCCTTGTGTCGTACACTGCTCTGGCACTTTTTGCGCGTAAATATGACAAGGTGTGCTCGCTTCCATATGATCACATCTCTGCAAACTGCGATATCAACTCGTGCTTGACCTAGCTGCGACACATCCCATCTTGCACGCCCACTGTACCTCTCGTGTCCTGGCTGGGGATGTTTTGGTATATGTATGACGCCCAAGGGTTAATTGAGCGTAGTTATGCAAAGGTAGGGATACTATCCTATCCACGTCTCCTCACTTTAAGATTAACATCACGCTAAGTTCCCCAACGCACTCTTCCGCCTCCCCACCTTGACTCGATGGATTGTCGTCGCGAGCTCTCCCAAGCATATAGAGGATATTCGCAAGGCTCTAGAGGACGTCCTCTCGGCTGTGGATGCGAATCATGAGGTGCGTCCGATTCGGTGCTAGTGCACCTGGGAAATTCTGATTCGGACTGAGTCTACTCTAGACGTTCCAAACCAACTACACCCACGGAGAGACCTTCCTCGAATCCATCTACCAAGTCCCCATTATCCGTGTGGAGCTCGCGCAGAGTCTTCCCTCGAATTTTGGGCACATTGCTGATGAGGTATTTCATGCGTTTGAGGATGTGCTCCTGGATAAGATACATGGGGAAGGCATGTGGACTGGTAAGAAGTGTCGGTGATGATTGACGCGACCGATGTAGTCTGGACGCCGTTCTACGCTTTGGATTCTATCACGGATATGGTGGCTAGGATTACCAACCGGGCTTTTGTCGGGTTGCCTATATGTACGTGCATGTCTTTGTGATCTCAACGGCGCGCTGAATCTTTGATAAGGTCGGAATGCTGAATTCCTCCGCATCAACACAGTCTCAACCTTTGAGGTCATGGCCGCAGCGGGAGTCATGGAGCCGTTCGCCAAAGCTCTACGTCCGTACGTTCCAAATATACGCATTCATTGAAACCGCACTACAGCTCACAACTAATCAATAGCTACATAAACAAGCTATTCGACCGCAAACTCGCAGGACTCAGAAACGGTCTCGCAGCTATCCTCGAACCAGAAATAAGTGGCTACGTCGGAAGGATTCGAGCCGACTGTCTTAAATTCTCTTGGGGAGGCGGGGTGGCAAGGAATAGACTTATATTGCGCAGTCGAATACATACACTGCTCTGTGTGGCTGAACCCTAAGTTTTGTGGCGGGCGCATCAAAAGAGCGTGCGTACGATCGGCGATCGGCATGACTTGTCTTCCCCCATCATGTATCATGCCTGTCCAAGCTTCCTGCTGACCCACAACCGAGTTCCTCACGTACTTGCCCCGGCTCGGACCGGGAGCACAGAGTGCCCCAGTCCTGTCATCTGCCCCCATAAGCCATGAAGACAGACCTGCTCGTCCTGGGCACTGGTATGCCTCCGCATCGTCTCTGTCTACACTCTCTGACTGTGCCGCAGGAGTCACGGGCACACTCGTCGCAAAGTATCTGCAAAACCACCCCGACCGCGCGACGTTCACCTTTGCCATTGCTGGCCGCTCGGAGAAAAAGCTGCGCGCTTTGGCATCGGGATTGGCCCTCTCAGAAGACGTCGAGATTCGCGTCGTCGATGTGCTGAACCATGAGCAGGTCGATGCGGCGGTAAAGACGAGCAAGGTGGTGCTGAACACAGTGGGTCCATATTGGCTGTATGGCTCGCCGGTCGTCGCGTGCGTTGTGGTCGCCTCCAAGTTGTCTCTCATGCCTGACTTACACTTTGCAGCGCCTGTGCCCGAAATGGTGTGCACCACGTCGATGTAACCGGCGAGACACACTGGATCAAGTCGATCATCACCGAGTACGCGACTCCACCCATTCCTTCTAATCCCCGTCTCAACCTCCCCTAAGATACGACCATCTCGCCACGAAAACAGGTTCGATCATCGTTCCATCCTGCGCCGCCGTGTCCCTCCCCGCGGACATCGTGGCGTACCTGGGCCACAAGGCAATCCAATCTCTCAGCCCCCACCAGCCCGCGCACATCTCCAAGTCGACTACGGCGTCCAAGTTCAGCATAGATGGCATGTCGGGCGGCTCCATTGCCACGCTGTATGCTGAGCTTGAGAGCGTACCGCCAGCATTCCTCGGGCTATCCAAGGAGAGCTATTCGTTAAGCCCTAGTGCGTTTTCCCTGATGTATTCTATCTTTGTATTCATAACATTTGCAGTCTCCGGTCACCCGCTCAATCCCCCACAACTTGTTCAAAAGCTACACATCCCGCATAGCAAAGGCGAGGTCATAGGTGGTACATATTTCGCGGCAGCAGCGGATACCCGCATCGTTCAGCGCACATGGGGACTACTGGAGCTCGATGCCAGACAGTCTGGATCGGCCGCAGCCGCTAATGCACGGTATGGACCGAAGTTCACGTATGAACAGTTCGAGCCGACGGGGAGTTGGGCCAAGGCGCTGCTGTTGTCTTACGCGTTGTTGCTCATCAACACGATACTACCTATACTCATCCGATCTCCGGTGCGTCATGCTTCTTCTCGCGCTAGACGCCTCTCAACATCTTCACAGTTTGGCTCCATCGTGAAGAGACTTCTACCTAAACCTGGTGATGGACCCAAGGACGAGTTCGTATAGCATACGTTCTTCTCGTTCCACCACCCTTACTTGGTATACAGGAATCTACACAAAGGGAGCCTTGACTTGCTGAACATCACGTCGTCGTCTTTGGGGGATCTTCACGCCAAGACGACATTCAAAGCGCAAGGAAATGGGTATTATCTTTCCGCTTGTGCGTCGTCTCCTCATCTCCTTCTTTTATCTTCTATTCACACGCAGCTAGTGATGATATCGGAATGCGCCCTCGCGCTGCTCCGCCCCGAATCACTGACACCTTTGGCAAGAAAGGGCGGTATCTTGACCCCAGCGACGGCGTTCCCGGATGAGGTGGTGAGGAGGTTGAATAGGAGTGGGAGTGGGTTCAAAATTGAGAGTGTGGTGTTGGAAAAGGAGGGGGAGAAGAAGCGAGATTGATGTGAGGAAGAATCTGCAGAGCCTCGGTGAAGTCCTCATTGACATGGACATTCTGAAGCAGTCTTTACATCATGTATTCAGCAGGCAGGTGCAGTCTGAGTGAGGTTGCACGAAGCTACGATCACGCTGCACGCCAATGCTTGTATCTTGCTTTGGGTTTCACATTACTGTACAACATGTACTACAAAAGGTGGAGCTATAGTATATATATGGTGGCATCAACGATGCCTGCTGCGCACGACGGATCCCTCAATGTAGTGAGATGTGCTAACGGGATATATCAGCACTTGTCATCCAATACAAAACGATAGGGGGAAACGTACAGATCCATCTCGGCAAGAGAGACGATGCTCGTCTTCTTGAAGATCTTCCAGCCAAAGTACAACAGAATCATGAATGGAATGTTGATATATGTCGAGAAGAAGTCGGACGCGGACCACGGCTTGATTGTCGTCCATCCCGAGAAGAATATGATTATGATGAACGAGATGAGGACGGTCCACGCGCCCCACGGCTGCACCCACGATTTGAACGGCAGGATGTCGCGCGATAGGCCCTGCGCGTGCATGCCGCGGTAGAATCGGATATGGGAGAGGGCGATGCCACACCATGTGAGCATCGATCCGAGCGTCGTGATATTCGCAAGCCAGTTGAACGCTTTCTCTGCTCCGCCAGAGCCGCAGTTCAGGTATCCCAAGGTCCCGAACAAGGCCGTGAACGCGAGAGCGTAGATTGGTACACCATTGGGGAGGACTTTGGCGAAGAATCTGGGCGCCTGGCCTTGCTGTGCGAGCATGAAGAGGGCGCGGGAGGAGGCGTACATGAACTCGTTCCCGGAGGAGAACGCGGAGGTGAGGACGACGCCGTTGACGATGTGGTTGAGGACGTGGATCCCGGAGGTGGTGATGACAATGACGAAGGGCGATTGCGCGGCAGTCCCGCTTCCCTGTTTGTTGGCGCGGAGGAGGTTGGGGTCATTGGGCGCGATGCACATCCCTGCGAGCCATAGTGATACGATGTCTGGGATGTGACGGATTTAATACTCAAATCGAGGCAGAGAATTGGGGGCACATACAGAGGAGAACGATACGGTAGAAAATGGCTCGGACGGCTGTGCGCATAGTCTTGCGTGGATTGTCTGCTTCGAGGCAGATGGAGGCAAGACCCTCCATGCCACCGTAGGAGAAGGCAGCTTGAGTCAGGACAGCCCAGACTGTCACAAATGATATAAGTGTGTATCCGGATTTATCTGATATATACGCACAGCCGAGGAAACGCGCTTTCGAGGCAGGAACAATGTTGAGGTAGGTGCTGTTGAAGGGACTCTCTTTCCAGTAACGGAATCCACGGCGGTCCCTATCTGGTGCGCCGCCTAGATCAACGACGAGGCATACGATGCAAAGACCAATCACAGTGATGATCTTCAGAAAGGCGAACCAGAACTCGAATTCACCAAAGTATCTTGAGAGCCGATCAGCGCTTTGACCACTATAATGGGAGAGAGCACGGACTTTACGCCTGCCAAGTTGATGAGAATGATACCTGCCAACATGACAGTAACATATATAGCCAGGTGTTTGGAGTCATCGTCCCAATATTGGATTACAATCGATGCGGCGACGATCTCAACCGGGGCAGTCATAGCGGTTTGGAACCAGAACTGCCAGCCCATGGCAAAGCCGAGGGCGGGGTCGACGTAGCGGGAAGAGAACTCGATGAAGCCTCCCGCACTAGGATCGTACACCATCATCTACAAAAGGGGAACGAACAGCAAAGTCAGATGCCGTCCAACAGTAATAGAGCAGCCGCACCTCTCCCAAAGAGTACATCATAAGACCAACAAGCAGACCGACGATAAGATACCCCAGGACTGCACCGACTGGCCCGCCGTTCTGGAGCGCCTTTCCAGATCCCAAGAAGAGACCCGTGCCAATAGTCCCTGCCTGTGACCCAACTCAGAGTTGACAACGTAAGAGAAGCAGAGACATACGATCGCAATCATGGATACATGTCGCCCCTTGAGCGAACGATGCATGTGGGGGTCCTCCGTCGAGGCATCCACGACGCGGTCATCGTGAGTGTCTGCGACGTCGACGTCGAGGTCGGGGCCTTTTTCGGAATCGTACACCTTGTCAGACATGGTGGGGGAGAGGACTTGGAGGGAAGCTCACCACATGCTCCAGGGGATCTTTATATACAGTATACGTGACAGCCTTTGATGATGGCAGACTAGGACTGTTAAGACGGTTGGTAGGTCTGCTCTAGAGCCGAAGCACAAGTACCCAATGTAGCAGCACTGGATGTCAATTCATACGTCTCCTGGGGAGGCGGTGTGCGGAATGCTCAAGAACGTGTTGCTCTCCTTCCGATGAGTGATGGCAGCCAATGAGAAAATATCTCTCAAGTGCGGAAAGAGCGGCAGGAGGTATTTTTGTCTGAATGGGTAACACCAAAGGGCTGTGGGAGTCTACGGGTACGATGGGATCCACGAAAGCCCTGGACAATACAGTCGTCCATAGCGCTTTGTGCAATACTCGCCGGAAAGTGGGGCGCGAACACAAAAAATGACATTGCTGGGTCCGACGAGTTTGATGCCAGGTGGGCCTGGACAGAGATATACAGTCAACAAATAAATGGATGAATATCCAATTGAAAATGAACATCGAGGCCCACTTACACGAGTGCCACTTCGGCAATTCAAAACTATCTCGTAATCCGGCCGCATAACCCTTCACTTCACTGAGATCCGTGATGGATACCAGTGAGCCGCGTCATACAGAATGTGTCGGCAAATGGATGTTGAGCGCTGAGCGTTGTTGGCGAAAAGCAAGCAACATCTCCGATCGTCCCCAGCCGACGACGTCGGCCGGCCCGACATCGCCTGATTAGGACGACTCGGATCCTTAAACCTTTGTCTTTCTCTTATTCTCCATCATCCAATCTCACGAGGCGACTTCGACGAAGGATCCTGGATCTCGATTGAACTCAGCACTGGTATTAGGGTCTAACATGTATGATAGGATGAACTAGAAAAACAGGGCACACATCTACTACGGCTACAGACTATAGGAAAAAGGAAATTTAGTGCTCTACTACTCGTTGGCCGACACGCTGGACTGCACAAGACTGGGGCATGTCTTCTTGCTGATGTGCCTCCCGCCGGAATCAGACCTCGCAAAGTGCTTTCCACACCCAGAGCACGTCCCGCTGGTAAAGTGGCTTCGTCGAATGTGATTCCACATGCTGTCCGCACTATGAAAAGTGGACCTCGCTGAGCAGTTCGCCCAGTGGCAGATGCCCGAAGAAGGATGATTCTCCTCAAAATGTGCGCGCGCCGTCGCCTGCGAATTGTTGGTGGGTCGGTCCAACTCAACGCCGCATGGCTGGCCTGGTGATGTGGCCCACGCGCAGGTCGTCACAACGTCGTGTACGAAAACAGGCTCCGGCGCAGGGGTGGCTTGAGTAGCTGCTGGAGGTGGTGTTGCCTGTGATTCGACTTCACCAGAGGCGATGACTTGAAGCGCAGGCTGAGCATCGGGCAGATCCAGTGAGTCTGCTCCTTGGACGCCTTCGATTCTGGTCTTCTTGGACGATCCAGTATCTTGTCTGTACGCGACATAAGTACGCATAACCAACCTAACACAAAAGCGACAGAACGTACTCATGATCATCCACAGACTCAGACTCGCGTGCTCTCTTCTTTGGCCTGAGAGTAAGTCCAGGAGCGGGGGCATCTGCCAGTGGACTTGGTTGGGACGGCTGGAGGTCGAACCATTCCCCGTGAGAACCAGGGGACGACGCGTCGAGTCCTCGAGAAAACGCGCCATCGGTGTGAGGGAGTAAATCACCAGTGTAAGGAAACGCGTCTTCATCCTGCAAAGACGCGTAGAAGTGGGGTCGAGCTTCGCCATCTAGCGAGGATGGTGGGGCCCAACCAAAGGGCGGGATATTCTCCTTCATCGCTGGCAACCAGGTCATGTCCAGGTATGAAGTTTTGTCGAAGTGGGGAGGGTCTTTGACGGGAATAGCGAACCCAGCATCGTATTCGAACGGGAGTGAATGCGGTTGGGATGTGTTGGAATTAGTAGGGGGTGTGTCAAGACTGTCGAAAGGATTGTTGTAAGGATGAGGATCGTAGTCTTCGGTATAGTTGTGAAGGAGCGTGGGGGTTTCGTTAGGGAACGTGTCATCTTGCAAGAGGGCCAGAAGAGAATCTGTTGGCGCAGGCTGAGACACGCTGTCGTCGAAGGGAGTCGCGCCTGGTGCTGATCCTCGGGAAACCCACTCTTCAAATGGGTCATCGTCAAACAGAAAGGCGAGGTCACCCTCGTCGAAAGCGTCGAAGGAATGAGGCGCATTAAGAGATTGGTGAAGGGGAGAGGCATTGAATCTGAAGGTGAGGGGATGAATAACACGAATGGTGCACCGAGCGACTCCGACGTACTTTATATTTTGAGACATGCTGAGAAAGAAACAAGAGAAAGTGAAACCAGATATTGACAAGAAGAACACGAGAGGAACTCCTGCGCTAGCGCTAAGCGTTCGTCCACGTCGACCGTCAACCTGCGAGGTTGTGGTTGAAGAGTAACTGTGCCCAGCTTCGCGCTTTTTGAGGACAGCGCGTCCGACGTCACGTGGAAAGTACGGCATATCACAATGGGCAGAGGATTTATCACGAAGAGCACTGGCCATTGTTGCCCAATTTGGGTCGTTTCGCTTCTGGTCGAAGCTGATCAATTCACACTTCACTGTGAAATTGATCAAACAGAATTGCCAAATCTGGAGCTGCGTACAGTGCGTAGCTGTGATATGAAAAGGGTCGAAGCACGTGTCGGAGCACCCTATGTACAGCTGCGCCACACTGGCCCACACATATCCTTCGCAGTCGAATGCCAAGCTCGGAGGCCTTGAGATGCTGGATAGCACACTACTTATTTCATGTGTATTGAGAAACCGTTCGTGAGGGAGCTGGCGGATCAAGTCAACGCGTGTTCGCGCTCGAAAGGTCGTGAGTGGTTATTCTGAATTCATCATTGCCATGCATTCCAGAGTTCTTGCAACGCGTGCCAGACGTTTGCTAATGGGGGATGCTATGGAGAGTGTCTGGGATGAGTTGTTATTGAAGTTAGAATTGCATTTTTTTGCAGGTGGAGCGGAGAAACTGGAAAGAAAATGCGACAAAGAATTATCTGCCTCCTCGTCCCAAGAAGGCTATCGATAATAGGCACGACAGAATCATTCTTTGGACCTTCTTGATAATTCTGCCTACTGCCAGCGCTGAGTTGGCGTCTATGTCGGGCACTCTTATGCATATCTAGTAGGCGGCGTAGCTCTGGCTTACGTCGTTGCAACACATCGTCACTACGTATTGACTTCATCTTTATTATGGGTACGCGAAGTCAACTTGAAGGCAAAAAATTCGGTCATGGGCTCATGCAGCCCGAGCAAGAATTTGAAGAAACAACAAGCATTGAATAATTTATGTTCCAACCAAAATCAGCGTCGAACTAACACAACAAAATCACTATGGATGACAGTATAAACAAGCAGCGCGACTAGCACGACTAGCTGCAGTGAGCGATGAATACCAGAATATCGGCTCTGTGCGTGGCCTATCGAAGGTTACGGTACGGCGGGTGGGGTATCTATGGTGGTACGCGGAGCAGAGTAATGAAGCATAAACGAAGGCGAAGCGAGGGTATGGGAATCATCGTCTGGCAGGTATAATGTTGAAGTTACACCTCCGGGTGATTCGTATAGTTTGTGGGATTACCACGACGAGCCGGAAAAGGCGTGGCGACGGTGCGACCGAATAGAGCGCTTGTCAGATAGTTCGGAATCTTCTTCCACATTGCGGCGGCGGCGACGCCTGCGGCAGGTGACTGACGATGACGAGGAGCTTGCTAAGCTCGTGGATGTGGAGGAGTAGGTTGTGGCCGCAGCATAGGATGTTGTGCTAGGCACGGCGGCGACGCTCGAGGATGAGTCTGAGTCGTGGGAATCGGAATCGGAAGAGTCAGAGCCTGAGGACGAGGAGGAAGAGTGACCGGATGATGCCGAGGAATCGCTGGACGACGAGGAGTCACTGGATGAACTGCCGGAGCTCGCGGCAGCGCCGCTCGAGGAAGTTGAAGAAGAACCCGATGACGATGAAGAGCTAGAGGACGACGAGGTCGATCCCTTTCCAGTGAAGATATCGTTTTGAGCTCCTAGGGATCACCGTTAGTAAGTTTCACACAGAAGGCACCCTCAACGCGTACCTGGGTTGAAACCCATCTTTTTATTGTATCCAGGCGACTTCTCCTGACCGTTCGCTTGGTATCCAGAGACGGTGACGGTGTTGCCCTCGTTCTGGTTCATTACAATGTACTTCTTGGGCCCAGAGACACAGGCGGACTGGTCGTCCTCGCACCATTCAGGCGCAACGGGAGAACCGACCGGAGTGGTGCTGGTAGCGCCGGTGACCTTGCATCGATATGGGTGCATGTACATGTTCGGAATACCGCAGCTAGAAAGGGATTAGTTGACATAAGCGTTCGCTAGAGATACATACTGGTTTGGTACCCAACCCCACTATATACGGAGATAGATTGATGAGTACATGATGACAGACAACCAGGAGTGAACAGACTAACGGCACAGATACATCCACCATCGGGACACGCGGGCATGGCAGCGGGGACATCGTAGGTGGTTTCACGGTACCACGGAGTTCTTAGCAGCATGTTACGAAGGGCGCTGGAATAGAGCTTGGGTGGACTCACTGGGAAGCGACAGTGAACACGACAAGATTGTCCTCGTTCACGGAAGAGAGGTCAGACTAAACACTGGATAAGTGACTGTCGGAAGCGGAAGACCGGAGGTTTTGCACCGTGTACGAGATGGCGAAGACGGTTCCAGCGGCCATGGATCGGTTCTCGGCGTGCACTAGAGCGACATCAAAACGGGCTTCAGTCCCCAATGAGAAATGCATTTACGGTTAGGGACGGTGATGCAAGTGTTGTGCTGTATATGCATTCAACAAAAAGTTCCGAGAAATGCATGGAGAACGTACATCGCCGTCGTAGTCGCTGTGGTCCTGACCGTCGGGCCACAAGCCAGCTTCACTACCACCGTACGAGTAGGAGGTGAAGGCCCTGTTACTGGCGATCTCAACGGTGAAGCTGCCACCTGCGGGACTGAATAGAAATTGTCAGATATAGACGGTTAACGACGCTGAATGGCGCGTACAGCTCGAGGAATTGGCCGTCGGCGGGAGGATCATTGAGACACTAAACCGGAGTAAGTAACGATGACCTCTCGGTCGAGCAGAGTTGAGGGCGTACTCCAGTGTTCGCGTGCACTGTACAACGATGAGAACAAAGCCAACACGGGAATTTGGGATAACTCACTCCAATACTGGTCGCGGTTCATTTGATAGACTGGGTTGACCACTTCTTCTGCATTGATATCGTTGCCTGATGTCCCCTACGCGCTGTGTCAATTATCCTCGGTAGAGAACTGGCTGAGCTGCGACGCACACTGAAGCACCACATAGACGGGTGGAAAGGGCCTACATGGGCTTGCACATAGGGAGCAAAAAGGAGTGCCGCTGCGGATAAAATCGTGAACAACATGTCGTCTATGGGAGCTGTGACAGTGTCGACTAAGGAGGGTCTTTATAAAGGAATGTAAGTGTCCCGGAGAGAAGCACGGGACGGCAGGTGAAAACCTGCAAAAAGCAAGCGAGGAGGAGGGAGGGGGGAAGTGATATACAGGGCAGATAGGGATCCAGATTTATACACATGGATTTTCGAAAATGCATCAATTTCCAACCGGCCTAAAGTGGGCAATGCATCAATGAACTGTCAGGCACACCGCCGGTCGTCGTCAAGGGCCTACCGAAGCTTTGCTCTAGGCTTACGCTTTCGTTGCTGCAGTAACCACGTTCTATGTACAGTAAGACTGCCTCATACGTGCTTACCTTTGCTCTCAGGTCCTCCCCTTGAGGTATTCGACGTTTGAAATCTAAGACTTCGGATAACAATCTGACAAGCAACGTGATTCGCAATCAGGACAAAATGCCGCAATAGGCAAGACGCGACAGGACCGAACTTCAGGGATCTTGGGCAGCCGCACTTTCGTCCGCGCCTGCCTGTGGCAACGCCGAATATTCGCGAGTTTCCCATGGAGGTTACACAACACCACGACGCGCTCTGTCTCCGCGCATTCCGATGACTTCGTCAACTAAACTTCGCGGGTAGACTGCTTCGAGCCAGAAGGACGTCATCTCAACGATCGCTCGCCTCCACCTCCACCCTCTCCACTGAGTGTTGGTCGCTATCGTGACTCGTCCAAAGATTGAATCTCGATGTTTATGGGAACTTGAAAGAGATATCGAACGACGACGAGAGGACACACGTAAGACAACCTTTGTGATGGTTGTCCGCCTCCCGTATAACACTGCGTATACAAAGCTTACTCTACATACACTACTACACCGCTAGACGGTAACCGACTGCTCGCCAAGAAAAGCTTGAGCCAACGCGCCTCATGAACACTTACGCACAGTGTCCGTCGAACGTCCAACACTCACATTCGCGCCACACCTGACAGTCCATACGGGGTACCCTGGGGTTCTACATCCTCTCTCCCCCGACGTTAGGCAACTCCCCATCCTGGGGAAAGACTCCACACATCGTGGAGCTCCCTAAAATCCATGAATCTCTTAGATCTCCTCGGGGGGCCTATCGCGTCGCATGTCCTCGATGGTGGAGATTCAGAATCACCAACCCAGCGGTCTGCTGCGCTCGAGAGTCCTCAAACTACTTTTTTTAGTCCTCGGACAATGTTAGATCCCAAAGGTCCTTTAACCTTTCTAGAGTATAAGGCAACTTAGCTCTTGAGAAGGCGCGCCACGCACCATCGATAAGCCACTCCCTCACGCGATGTGGCGCAGAAGGCAGATCACGAGAGCGCGTTGAGCTGCTGGCAGCCCGGGGCAATATCCCCCGAACTCGAAATTGTTGCAAAGGAAATCAAAGACATCTGGGACTATGCAGACAATTCGTATTCGTCAGACCGGGAACTGACATACTGTACACTATGTAGAAAGATACATTGCTTAGTTTACATGCATAACCATAATAGATCCAAAAGATGAAGTCACTTTCGCCACCCCTAGTACTCCGACAGATGAATGACCTTGCCTGGAAAAATGTCATTAGTCACCTATCCAACAGTCAAAGACCAACGATCAATCCACTTACCAACATTCGCAAACGGCGTCTTCCTCCGGTGGCCAAGCAGCTCGACATCGCCGCTGTCAAAGAACGAGTACCCCGCTAAACCAATACAACCAATCAGCACTGCTCTGGACCACAAGAGAGTGAAGGTACTCACGCAGTGTCATATCTTCCCCATCATCCTCATCCTCCGACCCACTGACATTGCCAATGGCCCTCCCCGTCTTCGAGTCTCTCAAAGTCCCCGCATGGTCCACGAACGGCTCCGGCCTCTCATTCACCTCCCGGTCCAACTGGATAAGCCCTTTCTGGATATCATACAGGCAATTCTGGAGTGTGTCTAAGAACCGCCGCGTCTGCAGGTGTTTACTCGATGCGCATCTAGTGTCGGGTCAGATTTCGGATCCGGGCAAAGAAACTCAAACGCACATCGACAGCCCATCCTCTTTGATGATATATCCAATTCCATATCCATCAGCCGCGACGGGTCCGAAGCCAAATAGCCTCAAGGCAGGATTGCCACAATTGGACGTGGACAGGATGGAAGTGTTCAAAGTCTCCCACCCAGGATCCGTGAAAATCGCTGGCATCTTGGTCTCGAACGATGGAGACGGAGGTGGATCGTCATGCGATGGCTCGAGGTTCCCACTCAGCTTGCGCTGAAGGAGACAGTACAGTGCGTAGAGATGCCTGGAAAAGTCGCTCGTTAGCACACTCAAAACATAAGAAGAGAACATAGAGCCCACCTATCCTGACCTAAGCCCTGAGCACATTCCTTCGTGAGCTTCGCATGCCTCTCGCACGCCTTGTGTAAAGCCGCAACTTTCTCCGCCACCGTAACCTCCGAGTAGTACGCCTAGCATGCCAAGACAATCAACCATCTTATCAGCTTGCGACAGCCATCAGCTAACCCACCTTCGTAAACGCCACACTCTCAGGCTGAATCGACCTAATCGCCTCGGTCCGCCCATGCAAGAACGCCTTGGTCATTGCAGGCTCGTACACACACTCAATGCGACCTAACCAAGAGTATCAGCCTGGCCCTTCCAACTCCACGGTCAAGGAAGGACACTGACCATACAACCCAAAGTACGCCACCTGGAACGCCATCTGCACAAACGCATCCGGACTAAATCCATGGCTCGTGATAAAGTTCTTCCCATACCCCTTGAATTCCAACGCCTGGCAGTCATTCTGGCATATTAAGTCGCTGATCCTCGTCTCCGCAAACCGTACCCCAACGCGCAGCTCCGCGTTCAACTTCCACTCCAACTTCTTGGGCGTGGTGTCGATGTGGTCGAGCGGCGGCGTGGGTGGCTTGGCCGAATTGCGTGGAGCGCGGTAGGCTTTGGCGTGTGGAGAGAGCTTCGCGTGGAACAGCGTGGGCGCGGAGGGGTTGATAGACCGCGCGAGCAGCATGAGGCCCTCAGTGAAGATGTCGGCTGCGAAGCGTAAAACAGTGTGTCCATCCACGCCGGTATGTTCGAAGTTGATGCCTGCCGCACCATCGGCAGTGACGATGATTTGCAACTATCACACACCCGTTAAAAGGTAGCTTGTGTAAACGAACCTACACGGACGGACCTTGTCATACCACCGATTGGTACACGTCCCGACTTGTATTCCGCCCTCAAGCTTGTAGGACCCACACAAAAACGTGCTGCACAATTCTGAAAGGTTTTCTGGCGATGCGTCATCCAAGCACACAATGAACAACGATCGGTCGATGATATCCAGACACGCCTTGTTGGTACGGTCCTTCGACAGCGTTTCGCGTAGGGTGTGCCAGACCTTGCGATTCTCCGACGACAAAACGCCAATAGCGGTGCGTACAGCCTATATCAACCCAGGGATGAGTTCCTTTATCCATCACATCACCCACAGTACCACCCACCTCGACTTTATCCGTCTGGTCCGCGTCCTCAATGATGGCCCTCAGGTTCCGAATAACCTCCCGCTCGGTCAGAACAGGCTGGTCCTCCTCGTCTAGCACGTCGAACCAATCTAAGAACCGCATAAGCATCACTCTGAATTGCAACAGGCGGGTTCGGATGTACGCACAGAACTGCCCTCGGCGCATGACAACGATGTGTCTCGACTCATCATGCACCTGCATTCTGCATCCTCTCTGGAATGAGAGT
Source organism: Strobilurus pachycystidiatus (assembly GCA_019915135.1). Taxonomy (NCBI): domain Eukaryota; kingdom Fungi; phylum Basidiomycota; class Agaricomycetes; order Agaricales; family Physalacriaceae; genus Strobilurus; species Strobilurus pachycystidiatus. The sequence continues at coordinate 5,988,953 of JAHLMK010000001.1, forward strand.
CAGGCGGGTCTGATATGGAGGTGATTGGGAGGACATACCCCCGTAGGGATCCGTGCAGTACCGAATAGGCGAGTATACTGGTCCATATCCAACGGCGTGCCGCGTACTTTGTCGGGCTCGAGAAGGCCTGCTCTCAGATCATGTATGAAGCCCAATGACGAGACGATGAGCGACGCCGCCCTTGGCAGCTGCGTTCCACGGTCCGGTGATGGGTCATCCCTATGGTGTGTGATTAGGCCTAATATGGAGGTGTTGATAACAACGCACTCAAGCACGAAGAAAGGGTTCAGGGAGAGCACGACGGGGTCGGTGTGCGACAAGTAGGACTCATACCAAAAGTCCTCGATGTAGCTGGGTCATGGGTGAGATGACAACGGCGGCGGGACAATAGTGGAGACGCACCTGTCCTTCGTCTTGCTCCACTCCAGCAGCTTCTCCTGAATCATCGGGCCCTCGTTCTTCAAGAAATCATCCACGGCCTTCTGCGTCGCCTCATGCTCATCCGCATCCTGCAAGCCCTCCAACGCCTTCAGGTACCTCCTGCATGTGTCCTCCAAAGGCGGTATCGGCAGCCTAGGTAGCTTCTCCTGGAACGCGAATGTCCCGCCGGATACAGAGGTAGACTGTTTTCTGTTGAGGAATTTGGACATCAGATAGGATTGTGGGTATGGTAGATAGAGGAAACGGAGGGACGGGAGACGTACTTTTTATACATGACGTGCTCTGTCTGGGGAAACGCGGGGAAGGCCGAATTGCCAATCGTGGTTGTCATATCATATCGGCATCGATCCGGCACAATCCTTTGGCTGTCCGTCTGGAGGTTGCCCCTCGCGTTGAATGGCCTGAGAGTCATCTGGATCTGGAGGCGAGTAAGCACCCGCAAAGTGGCACTAGACGAGAGGTAATAGTATGCTTTGAGGGATCCTACAAGGTGAATGTCCAATCGTACCCGTCTTGTAGGCTTCCGGTCGGATCTCCGGTGAGTTGTCCACATGATGCTTCCAGACCGCGCCACCATCTTGCAGTCGCCTTGTCGGCGCGTCTCGAGACAGCAGGATGATGCCGGGCGTGGTATAAATGACGAGCGGGGGCCCACCCCGCAATGTTCTCCGTCAGCGAAGGGGACATGAATGGCACGAGCGGCGGATAAGAATGCTACGTGCGGGAACTAGGAAAGCCGTACTCGGAAGACAAACAGAAGCGGTGGGAGTCTGTGTACACGAGTGTCAGAAGAAGACTGATGTCCACAAAACGGACTGGACCCAACCTATTCAAATGCGTCACCATTCCTGATTTCGTCCACGTATCCACTGAACGTATTTCACCGCTGCGATGCTCCGGGCGATAGCTCACAACTGGCCTGCATCTGGCATGGGAAAGCTCTGGAAGAGCTCGTGGATGCATCACGGACCGCCGTCCCTGGAAAGGCTCTGCGACCAGGGTCGCCTGTGCACTAGGTCAGCCGATGCAAAGCAATGTGTACAACATACAACCCACCGTGGGATGCAGTGTGCTGATCCCGGGAAAGTTCGCTGGCACTGAGAAAGTTCGAGCAGCGGCGATGTCCAAAATAGAATGGATTGGCATTGGCATTGGCATTGGCATTGGCATTGACAATGAATGGAGGAGGAGAATATTTAGAGCCCAATCATCGGCATGCGATACGACCTGCGAACAGAGTTTGCCGTCAGCGCAAGAACTTGAGAGCATGCGTGTTTACTCACGACTACGGGCACGAAGACATCAAATCCACCTTACCGTCGCTCGGATGCGCTTTCGAGGACTGGGAGTACTGATCTTTGGAGATCAGAATGCAGAATGGATGGACAGCGAAAACGCCGGAGTCTGGAACGGCAATCGAAAAGCGGAACCACGGAATGGAAAAAGGATCGCCTCCCAGTTTGTCGTAGTAGAGCCGGAAATGGGTCACGGCCAGTGAAGAAGTGTGTGCAGAAGGGTGTCTAGCTCAGAGCCGGATGATAATGCCTGTCAACCATTTAGAAATAATATGAGGACATACAGTGAAGGCGCACCATGGGCATAGCAATGTAGCATCGGTCGTCGTCGCTCAATAATCTTGGTGGTCGAGGAAGACAGTGACAGCCCATCATGGATGGGGAGACGCGCTGTCGCGACAAATGCGAATCTGCCTCTGACGTGGTGGGTCAACTTGCTTGTAGACTGGGCCTCATAGATGGGGAGACATCTCCCAGTCGCGTGCTTGTAGGGCCATCCGGTTGATCATGCATAACAGGTCCTACAAGGACGTTGAATTGGCGATGCATTGGGACTGGAATAGACAGTAGGCACGCACATCGCCGAAATGTTCCAGGAAAGTCGGACCAGGTGAGGGCGGCAGACCCAGACGTCGTCCTCGGCGCGTTTTCACCTTCTAGGTACATTGGCAACCTTGGTTGAGATGCTAGAGACTTGAGGTAAACCTCCATTGAACGAAAAAAGACGCGCAAAGCACGCACTGTGGTCTCCATGATGGTGCCACTAAATGGACCACTTCAGTCGTACTTTTCTGCTTCAAAATCGGGGGCAGGATAGCGCGCCGGAGGGAATTGTCGAGGTATGGATGACGGGAAGAAGAAAAGTCGTATCATGGCCTAGGGTTAGGGTATACGTCACTTGGCCACCTACCCTCACCATGCCCTCCTCCATTTTCAATTCGTGAAAACTTTTTGTTGTCAAGCTCAGAGTCAAAGCCTTTGGAACTCTTTGATCGACAAATACATAAACTATATCTGTTGAGTGTCGAAGCCCCATACCATTAACGCCGATGGTACAGTCACTACCAGTCTCTATTCTCGTCGAAGCGAGGCTGTTGACACGAACGTTTATTATCAAGGAGTATAAATTGGTGCAAGTAGGTAAGCTCAATTCCGTCAAAGGGCGAGAAGGAACTAAAAAATTGAAACGAATCTGCAAGGTGGTAAACAGGGAAAATGACGCCAATGAATGTGTTTCAACTCAAGTGCTATGAGGCGGTCCATGTAGATTGGGGCATACGAGATGCACACAATCAGTCCACGAAGTTAGGCTTGCCCGGCCACTTTGCCTTGGGCTTATACCCTCCAGGATATTGCTCCATCCTCGTCTTCACGGACGAATGCACGTTGATTGCATGCACCTGCTCCCAAATGTCACGACCCCGGAAGAGGTTTGGCCTACAAGTCGTCAGAACTTGAACGAGTAAGAACTGAATCTACAGACCTGATAACCTTCACAAAATCTGCGTTCTCCGTCATCAGGTTCCTCGTGAGGGGCAGGAGCTCGAACGGCGCCCAGACGGGCCACCAAGAGGTGTTGAGCCCGTCGGACACGCTGTGCGAGGGGCTGAGAGCGTCACGCCTTTCGCGCTCGGCCTCGTCGAGATCGTAGTTCGCGAGGAGGTTTCCCTTAATGGTGGGCGCGGGGGTACCATTCACGTTGTCGGATTTGAAAACGACCCCATAGTCGGCGAGCCTGGCGGGGTCGAAGAGGATCCCCGATTTCGTGCTGACGCACTCGCGCACCATCCAGCGGAGGGAGATGTACGCGAGCGAGAATGGCGCTTTGTCGGACACTTCGCCACCGCCGACATCTTCGAAAATCAAGAGTTAGATCGAAGTCGACATCACATCGCTACAAATAACGCACCAGTGTGCGCGCCGGCAAACCACACTTCCTTAACATCCGTGGGTGACTTCCCCTTTTCCAAGCGACTGTTTCTCCAGTAATTGGGCCGAAAGAATACGCGGACCTCGTCGAGCGCGAGGGCGTGACGGAAGGTTTTGACGTTGGGGTTGTGCGCTGTGTTGGGGAGGGTTTGGGGGATGAGGAAACCTACGCTGGATACTGTGTCCCTGCGGAAATGGTGCGTTGGTGTCTAGTGCTCAAGGTGTTGATTGGATGTAGAGGAAGACGTACCACACGCCCAAAAACTCAATTTTGACCTCGCGGGAGAACGTGGCGCGAAATTTGTTACTGAGATCCCAGGACTCGGGATCGGTGCGTTGGAACATCTTGTACGCAAAGGGAACGTGTTCCTCATTGTGCGGCGGGAGGAGGCCGACCTGAGACGGGTGAGGGTTTGGGTCAGCAAGAAAGGCACATGTACTAACCTTGCGAAGCATAGCAGCGAGCGCGCGCGCGGTGTACGCCCCACGGGAGAACCCAAACAAGCAGATTCTGTCGCCTGGGGCGTACGTGTCCATCAGGAATTTGTATCCCCCGCAAACGTGCTCGGACAAGTAGCTGAGAGGTACAGTCAGTTGAGTTCACCAATCAAAGTTGTAGAGTGATGGAGAGGAGAATCACGTACCAAGCAACGGTAAGATCAGCCGCGACGGATAGGGTCTTCCCGAGGGTAGAAACATAACCTGGGTCTGGGTACGTTCCTATTCCCGTCTGCAATGAATGTAGCGCATTCAATATATGAAAGAGGAGTGTAGCACAATGAACACTGACCTGGTAGTACACCATCTGCTCATCAGGCTTCGTACGGTCGAGGAGGGAGAAGAACCGGACAACGTTGGTGTTCTACCAGATGCGTTAGAAAATAGCGCACGAAATGGTGTAGGAGGGACTACCTTGTCCTGATAATGATTCGACGTCCCGTCAAAGCACAGAACCAACGTACGGCCCCCTGGTGCGGAGCTGGCGCCGTTGACCAGTGGTGTAGCAGTATCCGCAGCCATCGATATGAAAACAGGGAATGAAAAAGAGGTGATGGCCTTTCGTCGTCGATATGTAGAGTCTTTTATACAAGCAATGGCCGCCGCTCCGCATTGTATGTTTGGGGATGGAAATCTCCCGCTAAATTCGGATGACCCACGCTGAGGTTTTCCCTGAAAGTTGGCGCTGTGAAAAGCATGCTTGGCAGCTAGAACTGAGAGTGAAAATTCACATGCCATCAGGTCCTGGCATTTCTTTCACGGAAACTAGGCTTGCATTCCACATACTCTATTGGTTGTATTCATATTATCGGTCATTCGTTGTTTCAGGGTACATATGTAGATGCACAGCTTGCCTTCGGCATATAATCGATAATTTACTCAGTACTGATAACTATCGACTTGTAAGCTCAACTCAGCCGTCCAACTTTGGGGCACCGTACTGCGGAGTATCTAAACAAACTACTCCCATCGTGAGCCTCTTGACGAAGGGCAGAAGAGCCGAGATCGCGAGTAATTGCTACTGAGACTGGCAGGAAACATAGCGGCCAAATGCTCACCGACTCCGACCGCGTCAATACGGCATGAAACGCCTGTCGCACATCCCCGTAAGTATGCAGATTCAGTTCGAGTCCTGGACTGGAAGCTCACAAAGTGCGTATAAAACATAGAAAAACATCAGGGAGGGCGGTCTCCGAGTCCTTGGGAGGAGGTTCAAACGTCCAAGTTCAGGTCGCGATTCTTGTCGATCGGAATTGATTAGCTGCCAAAGGAATGAAAAACTCTCCGATAAGCTTACACAGGCACTTTCTCACCTGTACGAGCCACGATCCTGATGTTCATTGACTTGATGGAGGCGGTATGTATTCGGGAAATGATGCGGCCTGCTGTATGTCTAGCGCTCTAGCCTCTCGCTGCTAAGACAGCCGGCAGTTGAATGCTTCCTGCCACTTGGCCCTGCCGATCCCTACCCACGCGGTGATTGACTTTTGCATCTAGTTGGAGCAGTGGGCGTCTGTAATGAGACTGAAATAGAGCGTGTAGAGATAGAAGTGTGCCTAGCTCAGAGCCGGTTGATAATGTCTGACAATCATTGAAGACATACACCGGGGAGATACATCCAAGACGCACTATCGACATAGATATGGCGGGTATGGATGTAGTATCGGTGGCCGTTCGTCGATTATCTTGGCTCTCGAGGAGGACAATCCATCACGTAGGCCATTCCCAGATGGATAGGGAGAGGCGCTGTCGCGATAAGTGCAAGTCTGCCACTCGTACGATGGCATGCAGGCCGTCAGCACCTTGTGACGGTAGGTGCGTCAGAATTGTGAACCTGAGGATAGCGCGCTGCAGGGAATTGTCGTGGGAGAGATGACGGAAGGAAGAACAGTCGTATCATCATTCCTTAGGGTTAGGGTATACGTCGCTTGGCCACCCACACTCACAATGCTCTCAGCTTCGTGATGTTTGATTGGTTAGAACGTTTCGGTGTCAAGCTCTCGATCTACCAGTCATTATCCTCGTCCCAGCCAGGCCGTTAGCACGGACGTTCATTAAAAAAAGGTGTAATATGGTGCAGTTAAGGAAATCTCAATACCGCAAAGAATGACAAAAATGAAGGTGATGGTCACGGTGGTAAGCAGGGAAAACGCCAACAATGAACATGTTTACTGAACTCAAATGCTAGGAAATGGGTCATGTAGACTGGGGCATACAAAATGCAGACAATCAGTCCACGAAGTTGGGCTCGCCCGGCCACTTCGCCTTGGGCTTATACCCTCCAGGATACTGTTCCATCCTCGTCTTCACGGACGAATGCACGTTGATTGCGTGCACTTGCTCCCAGATGTCGCGGCCCCGGAAGAGGTTTGGCCTACCAGTCGTCAGAATTTGAACAAGCAGGAAGTGAATCGACAGACCTGATCACCTTCACAAAGTCCGCGTTCTCCGTCATCAGGTTCCTCGTGAGGGGCAGAAGCTCGAACGGCGCCCAGACGGGCCACCAGGAGGTGTTGAGCCCGTCGAAGACGCTGTGCGAGGGACTGAGGGCATCACGTCTTTCGCGCTCGGCCTCATCGATGTCGTAGTTCTCGAGGAGTCTTCCTTTGATGCTGGGCGCGGTAGTACCATCCACGTTGTCGGACTTGAGGACGACCCCATACTCGGCGAGCCTGGCGGGGTCGAAGAGAATCCCCGATTTCATGCTGACGCATTCGCGCACCATCCAGCGGAGAGAGATGTACGCGAGCGAGAACGGCGCTTTGTCGGACACTTCCCCACCGCCGACATCTTCGGGAACAGAACAAAGTTAGATTCAGTTCAACGTCACATTGCTGCAGATAACGAACCAGTGTGCGCGCCGGCAAACCACACTTCCTTCACATTCGTCGTTGACTTCCCTTTCTCCAAGCGACTGTTCCTCCAGTAATTGGGCCGGAAGAATATGCGCACCTCGTCGAGCGCGAGGGCATGACGGAAGGTTTTAACGTTGGGGTTGTGCGCTGTGTTGGGGAGGGTTTGGGGAACGAGGAAACCTACACTGGATACAGTGTCCCTGTGGAGATGGTGCGTTAGTTTCTCATGCTCAAAACTTTGATTCAAGCGTGATGAAGACGTACCACACGCCCAAAAACTCAATTTTGACCTCGCGGGAGAACGTGGCGCGGAATTTGTCACTGAGACCCCAGGACTCGGGGTCTGTGCGCTGAAACATCTTGTACGCAAAGGGTACGTGTTCTTCATTGTGGGGCGGGAGGAGGCCGACCTGACGGTTCGGGTTAGCAAGAGAGCCGGAATCTTGCTTGACAGTACATGTACTGACCTTGCGCAGCATAGCAGCGAGCGCGCGCGCGGTGTATGCCCCACGGGAGAACCCAAATATGCAGATCCTATCGCCTGGAGCATATGTCTCCATTAGGAACTTGTACCCCCCGCAGACGTGGTCAGAGAGGTAGCTGAGAGGCCCAGTCAGTACGAGTGCACTAGTAAGAGAATGAGAGGCACGTACCAAGCGACTGTAAGATCAGCCGCGACGGATAAGGTCTTCCCGAGGGTAGAAACGAAGCCTGGGTTTGGGTACGTTCCTATTCCCGTCTATCAAGTATGTAGCGCGTTGAATATCGAATCGTGATGGAGAGTGTAGTGCAATGAACACTGACCTGGTAGTAAACCATCTGCTTATCAGGCTTCGTACGGTCCAGGAGGGAAAAGAACCGGACGACGTTAGTGTTCTACCAGATGCGTTAGAAAATAGTGCACGAAATGGTGTAGGAGGGACTACCTTATCCTGATAATGATTCGACGTCCCGTCAAAGCACAGAACCAGCGTACGCCCCCCTGGTGCGGAGCTGACGCCGTTGACTAGTGGTGCAGCAGTATCAGCAGCCATTGATACAAAAACAGGAAACAGAGAAGAGGTGATGACCTTTCGTTGCCGATATCAAGACTCTTCTTATGCGAACCACTGGCCACCGCTCCGCATTGTACTTTCGGGGATCTTCCGTTATATGATGACCCACGCTCATCTGTTCCCTGAACGTTGGTGCTTTCAAAAGTTATGCTTGACAGCTCGAACTGAGAGTGGATATTCACATGAGATCGGATCCTGGAACTGAAGTCGCGGAAACTTCACCTGTAGCTTGAGCTTCTTGACAAAGTACAGAAGAGCCGAAATCGCGAGTGACTGCTACTGGAAGGTAGGAAAGATAGCGCCAAATGCTCACTGAGCGCAACTCGAACCGTGTCGATTCGGCATGCAACGCCTGTCGCGCATCCCCGTTAGTAAGAGAAGTTAGTCCGAGTCCTGAACTTGGAGCTCACAAAGTGCGTATAAGAACATAGAAAAACATCGGAGATTCCATTCTCGACAGGTCGGCAGGTCGGTCTCCGAGTCCTTGGGAAGAACGTCCTAAGTCCGAGTCGCGATTCCTGTCGACCGGGATTAATTAGATGCCAAAGGAGTGGAAAACTTTCCGATAAGCTTACAAGGGCACCTGTACGAGCCACGATCCTGACCTTTCGTTGACTTGATGGAGGCGGTATATAGCAGGGAAATGATGCGGCCTGATGTATATGTATAGCGCTCTCGCTGATAAGACAGCCGGATGTTGAATGCTACCTGCCACTTAGCCCTGCCGATCCCTACCCAGGCAGTACTTGACTTTTTGCATGAGATTTACTTAGTGGAAGCAGAGGACGTCTGTAATGGAATGTGTTTGTATGCGCCAACTAAGTTCGGGCATGAGATGCGCACAAGAAAGTCGCCCCGCCAGACATACAAGCGTGGATAAGAGCAGAACCCTGGAGGTGATATGTTGAGCATGAATCCACAGCCCCGATGCCCGACGACACTTGCAACTCACTGGACCTTGACGCCAAACTCTCCCACCCCAATGCCAGAACCCTCCTCCACCTCCCTTACCAACCCCGTGCACCCTCTCCATCTCGAGGCGATCTCATGCTCTTTCGGGGCCATCATTTCCTCTTCGGTCTTCCCCTTCTGCGTCGACATTTTCACGTGTCGAGCAATAGCAATGCCTGTCATTCGTTCAGTGACAAAATGGGGAGATGTTGTCGGGACGCACGAGAGAAATAGCAAAAGATGAGCGTGTGAGGGCACGGAGGTGGCGTCTGTCGTCGTCCTTCAAACAGCGTGGTTCCTGGAAGTGACAGCCTTGTTTCCCGATGGATGAGGGGAGGCGTCGTCGCGATGCGCCACTCGCATATTGGCATGCATCCTTCGACAAAGGCTGCAATCGCACGGATCGACTAGCTCATAAATAGGAAGGAGCTCGTCACGCCGTGTGCCAATCGGTTCATCGTGGACTACCGATACACGGACGTTAGGTGGGACGGGGATGATAGTGGGAACGCACAATATCCAAGGACTATTTCATCGGTCTCTGCCGCGACCAGCCAGATGCCTGACATCAGTCAATTGTCGGCCGTGAACTAGGAGTCTCTCATCGAATCGGGTCCCGAATGCTGGTGAATTGTCAAACTTCGTGTCGAAGAAAAGTCGCGCAAAGCACGCACCGTGTCTCCGTTACGAGTCCGATGAACTTGGACGTGTAGTGTTCCATTTCGTTGCCGAGTTATTCCGAGGAGAGCCATTTTTTGAGGGTGGGCGCGCAATAAAGGCATTTCGTGGCGTCGATGGTGGCAAGAGGAAAAGCCGTGTCATCGTCTTGGGTTAGGGTTCCGGATTCCGAATTTGGTACTTCAGTCCGTCGTCTAGCTCTCGTTGAACTAACCTCAACAATCACCTTGATGATCGTACTCTTCAACTTAGCAGCTCTATGCCTTGCTCTTGAACTGCCCATCTACTTTGCGCTCTTTGGCATGCTCCCGGCGTCGGCGTCTTCCACCAAATTTCGAAGCCACAGATTCGGCGCTGCTTTCTTCTCCCTATTGGCATTGCCATTGGAACCCATGGACTGAATCTGGGCCTGAATACTCGGTCCCGCAACTGCGTAGCTCTGTCCCTACTGAGTCTACTCGAAGCAGAGCTCCGCGACCTGCGATGTTAGTGATCCGCGGCGGCAATCAACTACAGTACACCCCGCTCGTGCGCGCTCTTCAATTCCCATCAAACATCGACGACACTGTGCCTATAAAAGCTCGCAGGTTTTTTTGCTCATCCCTCACCATCTTTCCAACACATACACATCTCCAGATAACGCAGAAATGCCAAGCTCTCACCGAAGAGACCGTGACCGGTAGGTAGGTAGGTGCATCGCCGTCTGGTGGTCATCCTGGACCTCGACCTCAGAACTCCAATCCATCAGTATATGGTCCAGCGAACTCAATGGCAGGTCCATCAAGAACGAGTTCTAGTGGACAATGGGCGCCGCCAAGCGCCAGTCCCCAACTTCTGCATCACCCCTTTACTCACAACAACAATGGCTCACGTAGCCGTTCATCAATGAGCAATTATGCAAACAGTCCTCCTCCGAGTCAGAGTCACCCAGGGAGTCCTCTTCATGGACAATACCGTATGACGAGTCCTCAGCCTCACCCAGCAATGGGTAAATTTGCAAATAGTCCTCCTCCAAGTCAGAGTCGTCCCACAGGAAGTTCTCGTCATCGACAACACCAGATGATGAGTCCCCAGCACCGAGTTCTACCTGGAGATTCTGGAATGCCAATGAATCCCTCGTTCGGGCAAGCTATGGGTTTGGGGGGAAGTGGGAACACATGGGGGTCTTCGAGTCAACACCCGCACCAGCCCTCAGGCTGGGACGGGTCCAGATACTAAGTTCACTTGTGGCACAGTGTAGTAGTACGTCGATGTAACCTGCAGTGGAGCACTGACAAGGTACACGATGAGTTGATAGTGAGAGTTTATGAATTTGTTTGTTTTTCATGCTTTTGAATGCGACGATTTGAACGTGGAGTCGAAAGCATGTGCCTGTAATACAAGAAAGTTGTAGTAGCTTGAAGAGGGCCCCGCAATCACCGCTACCGTGGCTTCGCAAGATAGAGATGTAAATGTGACAGTGAAGATCTCTGCGAGCTGCTAGTACCTTGTATGAAGACGTGCCTAAGGGTCAGAGGAACCGTGGGCGCCCCATCTTTTTAGTTGCACTCCGCGGCCTCAGTCCAAAGCGGCTCCTCTATGGCTATTAGCGATGGTCCATATTTGCATGAATAGAAGGATCCGCACCAGCACATCCAGTGATCGCCGACAGGGATCCACATGCGCGATCTGCACTTGTTACTAACGTGGACCTATAAAGAGCAAGGACTCTCTCGGTCAATCCTCACCACCACCCACCATTACAACACACCTGCTCTATCCACAGCAATGCCCAGCTCTTACCATCGTAGCTCTCACCGAAGAGGCCGCTCTCGCGATCGTGACGACCACTCTCGCGATCGTGACCATCGCAGCTCTCATCATGACTCCCGTCGAAGCTCTCACCGAAGGGATCAAGGTTCTCACCGAAGAGACGACCGCTCCCGCGATCGTGACCACTCCCGAGGACGCTCTCGTGAGCGTGATGACCGCTCTCCTCGCCGAAGCGACAGCTCTCGCGATCGTCACCGCACTCGCGATCGTGACCGCTCTCAAGAACGCTCCCGTGAGCAGGATGACCGCTCTCGAGGATCCTCATCAAGGAGGAACGACAAGAGTCATGATCGCCGTGACAAGGTCGAGAAGACGTCCATTGTCATCAAAGTCGCGGAACGCGACGCCCAAATACTCATGGGCTTAAGAGGAGCAATGGCCTCCTCCTCCATCAGTCGAAGCAACTCTAGTCACTCTGTCCATGAAGATGTCATCCGGCGTGCTTGGGCACCACTCTCTCAGATCAAGATGATTGGGCCGGCCCATCATCAATACAGACCTTCCCACAGCCGAGATGGCTCGTACAGTCCTTCTTATTCTGCCACACCCCCACCGTCACCACCGGCCACGCCGATGATTTTCTCGCCTGCTACTGAGCACAACTTCGGTGACCGATCGAACGGTTCTCCCTCTCCTTACGATCCGTTCGCCACAGGATTTGGGACGTATGCCAGCACTGGTCAATACCAAAATCAGTACACAGGAAGTTCTCCTCCTGGACAGTCACAGCACCGACGTAAGAGTAAACAGTCTGGTCACCCTACGAGCTCGTCCCGGAGGGTGCGGTACGAACTTTAGTGGAGTAATGGGATTGTAGTTAGTCGAGCAAGATATACGATCAATGGGAAGCGTTGACGTATAAGCAGTGCCAGATGCAGAACATAAACAAACAAATTCATTTTCCGTCTTTCTCTCCGACTCTTCCTCCTTACAGTTTAAGACCTCCTACGAAGCGGGGAAGGGGAATCTAAGACGCAAGGGCAACTGATCCTCATAGCCACCGCAGCAACGAACAGGAGTCGCACCAAAGATAAGATTTCGTCCCAGACTAGAGTACATTGTCGACTCAAATTCGGAGTCTTGTTCGCGCCTACAGATTGTCTGTGGGTCCCGATGTTTGCGACTGTCTAGACAATGGATCAGAGACGGCAAGTGAAAGCAAGCAACGTGTCCACAAATTTGAAAGTAGTCGACCTGCGTTTCTGGTATAGTGAGATTGCGAAGGAAGCTGGTTGAGCGACGAGCGCGCTATGTAAGCGGAAGTGGCCCCGAGATGCCGTGGTCGGCACAGACGGAAGCCGATTCAGATTTTGGCCGATCCGAAGAACCGATGCCAAGCTCTGCTCCTCCGCCATCAAGAAAAATGATCGTCGATTTCGCGATAACTTACCATATGTGTGGGCAAGCGTTGAGACTTGCATGTGCGCTGACATTTCCACGCAGACGTGCGTATATGAGCATCGCTCGACCACGTCTCCTAACCCATGGCCCAGTGTATGGTCAACAGGTCCTCTTGCAATCGCTGGGACGATAGGCTCTGGCGGACTAGCGCAAGCTGCCAAACGCTTGCTACGCTGGCCTCGACGGAATGCCCAGTACGCTCTACGGTGTAAAATGCATACTGACCACCCAGTAGGCGACTGCGCCAATCGATGCAGCGGCAGTCACTGAACGGCTCATGTGATATAACTCCCCACCTTGTGGCGTACTCTATTACAGCTATCAGACAATGCTTTCTGTTGTCTCCTGACTGCTAACTCTTGACCCAAGGTTGCCTCAACTTCTACACGTACGTCCACACCTACTATGAGTCGTCCGAGACCTCTTCTGGTGTTGTGACTCTACTCTTATTATACGGTCACCATTTCCCCCTCAATTTTGATCCCCTCGTAGTCCGCTCCTTGTTGAGAAATCAATGCTGTATTATACCGCCTAAACAATTAGTGTAATATAAGATCGTGACATCGTTAAGTTATGGCGTCTACGATAGGTAAACGTCCGCTGTAAGATCGTGATGTACTGTTTCCCGCTGTACATTAAATGAGCACCTCCTGGCACAAACGACTCGGCCTCTGCTTCCAAGACCACGTTCTCTTCCTCTTCACGTCGTTGCGCTTGAGGATCATGGTTGCAACGGCACCCGCGTAGTAGTTCTTGTCGAAATGGAAACCAGGCGGGGTTTGTGGCGTGAGTTCTGGTTCGTCCACATCCATATCCATCGCTTCCCTCATCTCGATCTCCAAGTCTATGTCGATCGAGTGTTCTGCGAGGGACATGATGATCTCGTTCACATAGGTCTGTGAGGAGTAGCGGTTATGCCAGGTGTCGGTGAATGTGGGTGACGCTGGAGGTGGCAATGGCTGCGGCGCCCGGAAGCGAGGAGGAATGGAGCGCTTGGAGTTACGACGACGATGTCGCTTCCCTCCAGAGGGAGAGCACCGTCGGTACTGGCCCGGAGATGGAGAATCGTAGATGAAGGGATCGAGGTTCTGGGATTGGGACCGGCAAGACGGTGCATAGTCGAGGTCACGATCGTCTAGTTCCTCCGCATCTCCTTCAGACAAGCATAAGAAGGATTTCTGGGCAGCGGCGGGGAGCTGCAATGGCCCGGGGAAGTCGGTTACGGGTTCACGGATTTGCATAGCGCAGAGGGTCATTATGGGTAAGTTCAAATGATGGGGTCGTATCGTAAAGCAGCCAGCTGCAGGTCTAGGAGCGGATGCGAATGCTCTGGGGCGAGAAGAAGGATTATGGGAAGACGACGGGTCTTGTCGTCTTTTATAAGCGGGGGAACAATAACAGTGTGGAATTGTGGATGCTGTAATGAGCTCGGAAGAGAACAATGAGATGGTCTTGTGATCTTGTTCTTCGCGGGCGTCGGGATAGAAGAAGAATGGACATCCCCAGATACGGCCATCCCTGCGTAGAGGTTCGCATGGAGTGTCCGTTTGCGTTCGCAATGAAACAAGCCGCTGAAGGAGATGCCTTTTTCTGGATGAAGGACATCGGCACCGGGCAAAGACAAAAAGGAAATGCCAAGCGAAGCACTCGATGGGGAAGCCGCAGAACAATAAACGTCATGGTGACATAAGCCGCGGAGGTATCCGACGGAACACTCCGGTTGATCGCAGTGCCAGCGTTCCTCTCCTTCTCTCTCCGAGGTCTGTTCTCCGATTTGACAGGATCACGACTGCCTGTCCTCAGTATCTTGTTAATCATAATCTAGACCACCTCATCTCTGATCCTCCAGCAGCTCGTCACGGGTCGACGATAACATGTAAGTACTCCAGCTCGTAAGTCAACCTCTATATGGCTCAAGCTTCGGGTTAGTCCAGATATCTTCCCAGTCGTCAGTAACATTCTGGATACGAGATGGCGGTCTCTGATGGTTGGTGAAGATACTCTGCCAATTTAATAACGGAAATGTGCCAGTTGAGGCTCTACAATCGGGGAAAACACGCTGGCGCCTCGTAGCCATCACTATCGCAGTGCTTGGACACCGGACAACACTGTGATTGGAGTGACGGTTGTTTTTGTCTCATCTATTTCGCTCCTTGTGGTGGAAAACTCTGGTGGTAACGTGTTGAAGTGCGGTCTTATTCAGCTGGTTCCGAAGTTGTAAGTTTCATGGCTGTACACGGAGTGTTACGGACTTATTGTTCATTCACCGATTTTTGACTCTGTGTCTGCAGCACGTTTCAGGCCCTTCATGTGGGTGCACTCATCGAATCAAGGTGAGGTCGCCGGATCTGGCCTCCCTACACAGTTACACTGAGCAAGTAGTACTTCGAAGATCACACGAACAGCTTTGAACCAATCTTCGGTATCTTTACTCGACTTGGGGAAGGCTATATGATCATGATTGCGCACAGACCCAACGTCTCATGTTGGGCGGCGAAGTCTCTTCCACGGCGCCAATCACTTCCACTTTTCTGTGCCTCGTGAGCTGACGTGACTGTTGACTAGGAGGCCCAAATCTTCCCCGAGGACCAAACGTAATCCCGAGACTCAGCACCCAGGTCTCAGGCCTCAGGCCGTGCAGTGGCACTGGAGCATATGTACATAATAAAGACCATTGTATCTTGTCCAGTATTTTTCCCGCGCTCTCCGTTCTGACCTATCCAAGCTTTCTGTGGCGGCGCCTTGCAGAGCAGTCACCGCTCGAGGGTCTTTTCGAAGCTGCTGGCGCGCTCAGCTCGAGTATCCACGCACATGATCGCGATAGACATGAGTGACATATGGTCATCAAACGGAACTCAGCTTCCCGGCCGCTATGGCACTGCCGTCGCAGATTTCCTTAGACTCAAATGCGATGCTGGTCGGACTGCTTGTTGTGTGGACACTGATCCCCTTGGAGTACACGGCTTGAAGATATCGACGCTGAAAGGTGCTCCAAGCAACAAATCATTTGTCCCTGATACTAATATCGGAACCGGCGCACATCCAGGCCCAATGCATTGAAAACTACGCGTCAAGACCACCGAGCCCGAAATGGCATGCAACGCGAATCCCCCCTGAAACTACGTTGCGAAGGGTTCAGCAAGAAGGACGGAGCGGGGACGATCAGTGTGAGTATAATCGATATTTTGCAAATTCATGCATGGGGGGCACGGTACGACCTGACTACGTGGTTCTCTGTGCCACTCGACTGTGCAGGCCCGTGATGTTCTCGAACTTGAACTTGCGGCGGGTATCTGCGATGCCACCGCAGTGGTGTTAAAGGACTGTCGCAGTGCGGCCAGTCTGTTTCTGCCGTCTTGACTCACTTCAGGCTAACACCCCGCGTCTAATCTGGGCTAGTATCCCTCGCTTTCCTATAAAGTCTGGACGACTGGGTCACAAAATCGACAATAACAACCCGCTTCTAGTACTATGAGCCGCCGATACAACATAGCTCCCAATCTCCAACGAGGCCAAGCATGTATGCATTGTCGACGTCGAAAAATGGTGGGCCTCCCTCAAAGTCTACACTACAACCAGCTTCCTTCTGATACGATGTTCAGCGCTGCGATGGAGTGCGCCCGGTGTGCGGACAATGCACTCGTGGCAATCGCGTCGATGACTGCCAATACACGGACGGCGGACGTTCCAGGATGGAGATGCTCGAAGAAAGTATCACCAAGGTCGAGGCTCGCATCCATGAGCTCGAAAATCCCGACGCTATTTCGCCTCCTGTTGTTCTTCATCATCCGTATATATCCCAGGAGGACAATCTGACTAGTACGTGATCTGAAATAATGCTCTAAGTGATGGTCGATGCCCATCTGTTGTAGCGTTTGGGAATGAGGATCAATGGTGGACGGCGCCTGAGCCACCCTACCAGATGAGGGCGATGTTGTACGTAGTAAAATTTGGAGCGAACTATATCTCTACTGACGGGACACCCTATAGGATTGATAGCTTCCTTGCCTTTGCCTCCGAGTTCGGTTTCTTCCTGAATGGACCTCGCTTTCGTAATAGCGCGCTGGGGACGTACGCCATCGGACATCCCTCTCGTCCTCTCCCCGCTCTTATGACTGTGGTGTATCTCTTTGGCTCTTCGCTCTCAGGAAACCCCTCTGTCGCGTCCCATCATAGCACCCTTCTATCTCGAGCACTCTCCCAGGCCGTTGTTTCCCTCTCGAGCACCCACCCTCATAAGGTCATGCACACCATCCAAGCGGAGTTCCTCCTGGCTTTCTTTCTATTCTCTTCCGGTCGATTCCTGGAAGGAAAATATCACGTCTCGGTCGCCATGTCCATCGGTGCAGGTGCCGGTTTGCACAAGATTCGGTCTAGTGAGGCGCAGCGGAACCCTTCCACTTTGTCGCCTGCGAGAGATCCTATTGAGGAAGGAGAACGCATTGATGCTTGTTGGACGGGCCTCACAGTGGACAAATCATGGGCTGTCGCGCTGGCTGCGCCGCCCAACCTCCCTTGCCCAAATAACGTCCCCGGGATGCAGCTCGACACTCCTTGGCCGCTGGAAGTCGAGGAGTACCAGAACGTGAGTACTTCCTCAACGTCACCACACTTGAGACAGGACTGATCCGTTTGTCCCTTTAGGGTGGCTATCCTCTCAACATTCGCACCTCTCACACTGTGCAGATCTTTCTGAAAGGAGCCAAAGCCACGACTGGAAATGAATACTCCACGAAGGCGCTGTTGGGGAAGGCAGCGTTACTATGGGAGAAGGCGACCGATTGTGTTGGTAACTGGAAATCGGGTAAACCACTGGCCTGACCGTCTGTCGCCGAGGTGCTAACGCCACTCACAGATATGGACGAACTGGAGTCAGGAACATTCTATTCAGCATTCAACACCGTTGATCGGCTCATCGAAGCCCTGCTGGCGAGTTTGACGCCGCCCAACCAACTTCCCAACCGCACTCCAGCGAAGATGCGTATGTTGTTCATGGCTCATAACATGACGTACGCGGCTAGGATCCAACTACATGGGATCTTCTCCAGGACGAACGCGCCATGTAAACAAAAGGTTATTCACTCCGCGAAGACCGTGTTCAAGATGGCGAGCACGGTCAAGCTGGGCAGCATGACACAGATCATCAATCCCGTTATTGGCGTCAGTAGTTTGGACATTGTGCTCCGGTGTGGCCTTGATTGCTGATTCCGACTCTTTGTGCAGGCTGTGTGGGTTTCAGCAAGCCAATTCTTGTTGGAGGAGATCACCAGCCTTCGGCAAGCCAGGGGTCCCAATCAACCTTCCAGCCAAGAGCTAGAGCTCACAAGCATCTTCGAAGGTGGCTTGCAGGAGATCCTCCCCCTGGGACGACAATCCGTCCTTCTGAGTAAGTCCGACTCGATCCGCATCAATATCTGAATTTGCCTCATCTTTGATAGAATATCAACTGCATCAGATTCAAGAAGCGTACTCCGCGATCTAAGAAGAAGCGAAGCGGTGCATCAGAAGTAAGAGACTAGTTCTCGGAGATTGATAAAACTACACGTTACGATACGTACTAAGGGATACAGATTAATACAGTACACGTCCAAAGGGGTGTGCCAATGCAATAGAACGATTTACTGTGCGAATGCCAACTGTGGCTGCCATACGCCGGGCTCATACGAGTATATGGACACCAAATACGTATTCGCTAACGTCTGAATGGGGTCCCGCTGTCGAATCAATGATGAGCGTGGTAATATTGACAATAAGTGAGTCAAAGGACTGACAATTTCTTTCCTCTTCATGAGATCGTCAAGGAACAATTGAGCGAATCCAAACGCCACTCCGAGGTTGGTCCGAGTAGCGTCGAGACATCGGAGGCGCAGCTCTTTCGTACTCTTGCCCTGGGGAGAATCATCGTCAATAGTAGCATCGTGAACCTTGAGTAGAGAGCGTACGAAACGGAGAGTGACCATTGGGGAAGGAAGGTCGGCTGGGGCGTGAGCGTCGAGCATGCAGTATCGTCGGCCAAGAACATCAAGGAGGCGGACGTATGGGATGGGTGTCGAGCTGAAGTTGGGCTTCGGAGTGATGGGAAGGATTGACACCCCAGAATGTCTTTGGATTGTGGCTGTGGGCGGTTCTACAATTGTGTGCTTGGCACTGGAATTGGGTTTGGTTTCTAACTGTTTATGGGAGTCAGAAGTCAGAGACCAGCGAACGAGTCCATGAACAGAACGTACCTGCGTCCCAGACAGCGAGAGGGTATAGTTTTGACACAAGCAATTCTTATCCTGGATGCGGCACCTCTGTATATAAATCACTGTTAGACATTTGGCCATTCAGCCGCAAACGAGGAGCGTACTGGTGCGTTCTTGTCATTGATGTCTATTATGATTTGTAGCAGAGGGACGAAATCGTCATCTCCGCGAGGCGGCAATGCGGCTCTTGGTTTGGGATCCGCAGGCACAGACACTCGAGGGTGTCGTTGACGATTCGTGGGGGGAGCCTCGGATTCTGGCGGGGTAACGAAAGCGGTAGGAGTAAGTTCCATGGGAGTCATCTCCCGCTTGATAGCTTGTGGCGCTGACGTCTGATGTAGCTCTTCGGGGAGATCTAGGCCCAGGGTGTGTCGCTCGGGCGTGATGGCGAATGAGTAGGTGTGGAAGCCATTGAATTCACGTTGCATGCTCGAGAGTTGAGAGAGCACCAAAGCGGCGTCATGGCGCGGAGAGGCACTGGAACCAGAAGAAGTCCTCAGGTTCCGACGTGAAGAGGGAGAGGAGGCCATCGGGCTGGGTCTGGCAGCCTGCCTTTGTTCTTTTCTTTCATAGAATTTCAGTTCTTGATTCCGTGAGCCCGATGCTAAAGATGACATCAAGTCTTTAGGCTTTGGTTCGTCGTCGCACTGGTATATGGCGCCTCTGCGATGGTACACAGTGGCAAATGTTGGCGCCGGATGTGGGTCCACGAAGAGCTCCTTCTTCGATGAAGAGGCATTATAGGGTCGGCGTGTGGCGCCGGCTTCTTGCGAAGATATCTGTAAGCCATGAACTCGAACTCGAAGAGAAGGGTCGAAGGGGTGCTGGCAAGGTATCAGCTCATGATGGACGGTGAGCGTGTCAGACTTACTGGAGAGTCGTAGGACATGGTAGAGGAGCGATACGAGGCAGGATAGAAGAGGGTCAAGATGTATGGGCTGTAGTAATTTGAAATATGACTTAGTACACATAGACTCGGAACGCGAGTTGCTCACCAGAAAGGCAAGTCGGGATGAATATCAATGACTCCAGCTCGACTGCTGTTGTGAGTTTTATATTCCGGAGAATCGGAGGCTGGATTGGGAAAGAGCATCGTGGATAGGCTGTGCTTGTTCTGCACAAGGCGCGGCGCGATGCGAAGATCAGCGAGGAAGACAACAAAAGTCAGCCGAGAAAACAACAGGAAATCCAGTGGGAATAAGGCAAGGCTTGGAAAGAATAACGATGCCCTTCATGCCTAATGAGGAGCGGGATAATGATCTTCGCTTGTGTGTCCAAGAATTCAGAGTCAGCATTGAACAAACAAGAGCAAGAAAACAAATACTTCGGCAAATTCGTGAGCTGCGAAGCAAAGAGTGTTCCAAAAGAGAGGATATGTGGCGAGAAGTCAGAATATGGCATGGGTACATCACAGAATCTATCCCGCATTTGAGCAAGATGGAAGCAGCAGCTGCAACGATCGAGGCGGGCAATTCATTGGGAATATCCGGAGATTGCCGGGCCTGCCCTAAACCCGCATTTCCTTCTCTGTCCCTTACCACCACAACACCGACGGCGGCGGCGACGACGACGGCGACAACGACGAAGCATTAATTTGCTTCATCTTCACACCACTCTCTCTCTGGTACCCTGCCCAGCGCTTTCAATGGCTTCCCAAATCACCCAACAGTACGCATGTCAGTCACAATTTTTCCTGGTTGTCCGCCATCTACGACGCTGAAGAGGGCGGGCAACGATGCCGTAGACTGTGACTAATGGGCGATCCAACAGACCGTGCGCAAAAATCGCTCGGCCTCGTTGGCGGCACACCCCATTATCAGCCCGTACCAGGATTTGAGGCGCCCGACGTCGCAGCCAGATCATATACCTACAGCGCCGACGGCCGCCTGTACGCCTACGCACTGCCCACGCTGTACGCCGAAGTTTTAATCGATGTCGCCGCTGCTTGCTGACCGGCCCCGTCTACAGAGTGCGCATCTACCAGGCCGAGGGTGCCCGCCTGCTCCGTGACCTGCCCTTGGCCAACATCGTCGAGCTCAACTTCTCCCCGCGCGGGACGTACATCTCGACCTGGGAGCGACCCGTTAAGCTCGAGGACGGCTCGCAGAACAAAAATTTGCGTGTGTTCTCGACATCGACCGGCGAGGAGCTCATCGCGTTCAGCCAAAAGTCGCAGGACGGCTGGGACCTGCAGTACACTGTTTCTGAGTCGCACGCCGTCCGCCTCGTTGGCCCGGACATCCAGGTGTACCGTCCGGCGGAGTGGGCCAAGGGGATCATCGACAAGCTCAAGGTCGAAGGCGCCACGTCCCTCACGCTCAGCCCCGGCCTGAACCCGTCCATCGCTGTATTTGTCGCCGAGAAAAAGGTGGCGTCCTTACCGTTGTTGCCGTTACATCTCTCACAACATTGCACCAGGGCGCCCCGGCCAGCATCAAAATATACGGTCTTTTGACGCTCAACAGTCCGCCCACATGCCAGAAAACCTTCTTCAAGGCGGACCGGGCGCAGATCAAGTGGAACACCCTCGGAACTCAGGTCCTGCTTCTGACACAGACAGAGGTCGACAACTCCAATAAGAGTTACTATGGGGAAACCATGCTTTATTTGCTCAGTTCTGCTGGCAACTTTGACTGCCGTGTAACACTCGACAAGGAGGGGCCCATCCACGACTTCACCTGGAGTCCGAACTCGAAAGAGTTCTCGGTTGTCTATGGCTGTACGTATCTACCATCAGTGTTTCTGATAGATCTCAACATTTCGCGCAGTTATGCCAGCCAAAACCGTCATTTTCGACCACCGGGTGCGGTCATTGCACGACTTTGGCGCTGCACCTGTCAACTTCGTTGCCTTCAATCCCCAAGGTCGGCTGATCGCTCTTGCTGGCTTCGGCAATCTTGCAGGCAAGATCGACATCTTTGACCGGCGCACGCTCACCAAGGTGACCACCATCGATGCTCCAAATACATCCTTCTGCGAATGGTCACCAGACGGTCGATTCTTGCTCACGGCGACACTTTCGCCCCGTTTGCGCGTCGACAACGGGATCAAGATATGGCACTGCTCTGGTCCCCTTGTGCACATCCAGACGACCGACGAGTTATACCAGGCGTCATGGAGGCCGACACCTGTCGAGCACATCGCGCAGTTCGGACAGGGTATACCGCTCAGCCCGGCACCGAGCGAGGCAGTGATGAACATGCAGAGCCTTTCCAAACCCGCGACACCCAAACCCTCGGGAGCATACCGCCCGCCTGGCGCGCGCGGTCTTGCCACACCCTCAATCTTCAAGCGCGAGGACGAGGGCGGTGCGCCGCGGATGCCTACCAATGGCACCTCGACGCCTCCTGGGCGGTACAGCCGCAGTCCTGGGCCGGCAGGGGCACAGCAGAATGGTAAGAGACACGTCCCAGGTGCAGCGCCGCCGAGCCATAGCCCGAGTCCTGGGCCTGATGCGGACAAGAAGACAAGGAAGAGGAATAAGGGTGCGAAGAAGGATGGGAAGGAAGGTGGCGAGGGAGTGGATGTCCCTAAGGTCAACGGGAATGGGAAGCCCGCCGCTGAGCCGAAGAGCCCGCCGCCTGAGATTGTCGTCGCGGCAGAGGAGCCTGCCACGCCTGCGCTGGATGGCTCGCTTGATCCCAACGCGAAAAAAATCCGGAACTTGAACAAAAAGGTCTGTTCCACACCATTCCTATCGTAATCATCTTTGTTGACATTCTTTCAGCTGAAGGCGATTGAGGAGTTGAAGGAGAAGGCGAAGCGTGGGGAGCGGTTGGAGGCTACGCAGCTGAAGAAGATGGACGGCGAGGCGGAGATAAGGAAGGAGTTGGCGACGCTGGGTCCGGAGTAGTGCGCTGTTGTTGTCTGCTGTGATGTGCTATTCATGTTGCTATCCCACCCATACTATGTAACTAGAGTCAACAGGAGGGGTTTTCGGTCTGTATGAACGTGAGACGCGATGTCGGTGGTGAGGAGTAGGTGAGTTCTCTTGCTTTCTTTTCGAGCGATTGACGAGGAGGACGAGGAGTCCAAGGGGTCAAATCGGGACGACATTTTGGTTCATAGTCTGACAGAGACATAGATATCACTAGTGGACTAGGAAGTGTTATACAATCTCATTGAGGCGTGGATGATAAAGGGGGTGTCGTCAAACAGCGCGCCTACAACCTACAGTAGCAATAATTGTCGAGTTAGGCTGTCAAATCCCGCGCTACGGGCCTCCGATGTATGGAGTAGCGGTCGGCAAATTATGAGATCGTGACTACGAGTGCTACGTGGCGGTACAGTCATGTATGCTAATATAAGGCCATGCAACCAAGAATCAGGACTTTGCCGGGCAGTCCACTAACACCATTGAGGGCACCTAACACCGGGGGCCGTTCGTTTTAAATAAAGGCAACTTGAACTTGCCTGGAAAAGTGCTTCCACGGCGCGGTTGAGTTTATGATCCCATCAGATCTTCAGGCTTGCTTTGAACGTTCATCACAGCCGCTTTGGCGAACTGTTGAGCAGCAGCCTGGCAGCAGCTATAGCTATCTACGTCAACGAAATTTTTGAAACTTCCTAGGATCTGTACACTCGCGGTTCCGCTGCAATCTCATTTTCCCGAACTCCATCTATCCCTTAGACTCGGATGATACCTCCATGTTCGGCGATCATGACTCGGAGCTCTTCAGGGTTGCATTCCAACTTTCATCAGAGCCGCTTTGGCTGTCTATATACAAAGCGACAACAGCTAACTGGTCACCTCTGCGGACATGGAATATCAAGGATCTGCCTATGTGCAGTTTGTCGAGTGGTTGCGATTTCACTAGAATCTCACCTTGGTCCGAGTGCTTGCATGGTCCTTGGACTCGCCAGCGAATTTCTGGATTGTGGCTCACGTACAGCGAGAACAACAAACATTTCCATCTATGGCGACGCTCCTTGTACTCTCTGTTGGCTCATATGTTTCTCCCTGATGGTGGCCTGAGCGCAGATCCCCCTCGGCGCGGTTTCACCTGGGCTTTGAGCCTTTGACCACACTCCTTTAGGTGCGCCTTGTTCTCCACTGGTCCCGACGGCCTATTTTTTAACAGTTGCTATGCACCCGACAGGCACCCGACCATACGTGTTAAATGCCTTCATCTACACGTTATAGCGAACCGACCCGGAATCAGGGTATCGCTGTTTGCTGCTCCCAAGATACCGTCGCACCGCTAAGACGCCGATCAGGCGAAAACCGATGCCTATTACCCTCTTGCCACATGCAGAACAAGAGGCGGTATCGCCCCTGAATTTGGCGCGCTATTGTTCCCTGTGATGGTAATGGCAACCCTCAACGACTGTAAGCGCGCTTGCATGGTTTTTTCTTTTCATACGGTCCATGCATCTCGGTTCGTTGCACAGTGGTCTACGTGCTGGTATAAAAACGCGGGCGAAATGGTGAGTAGTCTCTACACCCCGCCTGGCCGCCAAGCTCTCATGTCTGACCAGAACTACTGCGTCAATCCACAAGCTCTCATACGCAATCCTCATCGGGTATGTCGTGTTATATGCTATGCTGCTTTCGCTCATATCTTTTAGTCGTCGACACCCCGTCCCACAGGTCCCGTTCTCCAAACAGACGGACGTATCCACTCTCACTCTCGGGCGCCCAGGCCGCCATCATGTACACCCCAGGCTATTCTCGATGGTACATATACCTCTCACCAACGGCCCACCACCTCCGTGGTTGCTCCTGACCCCACCGAGCTTGAATACGTCCCCCGAGCGCCAAAGTACATAGGATACATCTCGGAGAGCCCGCCACCGATTATGTTCTCTGTCGGCGGTCGACCTGGTCCCTTCATCGAAGACATCCTCCGCAAAAAGGTTGTGCTCGATGGTGCCCAGGATGATGTCTTCCGCGGCCACTGGCGTCAGACGAAGTGGACGTTTGACGTGCGAATTCTACTGTACTTCTCATTGACATCAAAACACTCACCATATCCACAGTGGCCGGGCCTGCCTGGGCTTAACTTTGGGGTCTACTGCGCTGACGTTAACAATAAGCCACTCTCACGCGATGCCTTTGCGAGGGAGGTGTGCGCCAACATCGGCATGGTCATGCAAAAAGCTCGGAAGGGCGACCAGCGTTACGCCCAGACACCGGATACGCCGCCACAGTGGCTACTATACAACTGCCACTTCAGAGAGCTGCGACTGTTTGCCCTGCACTACGTTCACAGCGTCTGGGTACCAATGTTGGTCATCCAAAGATCTTAGCTACCTTATTTTTCCGTTATTATCTACATTGCTTTCGACTTGCGAATGAGTATATCTATTAGATTAATCTTAGAACTTCGCACTTTGATAACAATCGTAAATCATCGAGTGGATGTGAGATCATACCCACTTCTACTCGCCGTCACTATTCGTAGTTTGTGTCAATGCAGGTCAAGACCATGGGTTGCCGAATATCCGCTTCCTTACGCTGCTCTGCACGGGGTGTGGTCCTTCGAGGAAGTGAGAAGATCTCAGGATGAATGGGATTGCCTGGAGAGGATGTGCATCCGTGATGGTGAAGGCCCAAAAATTTAAACGTAAGTTACGACTGATCGTGGGTGGATTGTGGGTCATCGGTGTCTCACTGAAGACCTGTGAGCTGTTATCGCCTAGGAGTCTACCAGGAGCACGAGGATTACCAGCGTACCGTCGGAATCGCGAGATTTATGCATCAACTGAAATACTCCATGAGCGAATCAGTCTACCCATACTAAACTAGCAGCTTTCGTGGAGTAGAATCTGTGTAACAGTCCCGCCAAGCAAGCACAAACAACATCATGTTTCCTCTTCTACCATCACTTCGCTGAAGATATTCCTCCAACGTACATTTGAACGTGCGTCGCAATCCATATGTTCATGTATTCCGAGTCGCCCGTGGTTTTGACCTTAGGCCCGACATGGTCGTGCTGGGATACCCCACACGCTGTACGGTAAGATGCGCCACATCGGAGGCTTGTTTCGTG
Source organism: Strobilurus pachycystidiatus (assembly GCA_019915135.1). Classification (NCBI taxonomy): domain Eukaryota; kingdom Fungi; phylum Basidiomycota; class Agaricomycetes; order Agaricales; family Physalacriaceae; genus Strobilurus; species Strobilurus pachycystidiatus. Next base: position 6,015,105 of record JAHLMK010000001.1, read on the forward strand.
ATATTGATGAGCCATATTTATCTGCAGATAAATCACAGACATAGAAGCTTGTGCAGCTATGTCTGCTCAAGGCCTCCATTCCGATCTTGATTAGTTAACCGAGGTTATCGAGCTCCGAGTAACGAGAAGAATGCAGAACGTTATTGCTCAGGCTCGAGACTCAACGCACACCACTGGCCTCCGCTCTTAGGAGCCTACCCCACGCGCGTCAAACGGATCTTATCAATCTATGCAAGTCACGAACTTTGACGCGACGACAAGGAAGGTTGCACAGTTAGAACCCCGGATTACGTGCTGCTGAAGCAGTGTATATATTGGCTTGTGGTTCCCTTTGACTCACCATCATTTTTGCCCAACCTATCATGCTGTCTGACACAGGTAGCCAGGAGGAGAAATTCCGGGACACCGACACTGTTGACATCGTCCTCGTCTCCGATGACCTCGCTCTCGACGAGGAGCACAAAAACATCGGCGGCGCGCCAGTCGAAGATGTCAGCCCCATTGGAATCCAGGTCGGCTGGTGGACCGCCGTCTTTCTCAGTGGGTTGCTCGTCGCTCTTTCAACGATCGCGCAGTGATACTTGTCATTTGAGACTTTTCCTACATGATTGGCACTGGGATCTTCTGTACGTATCTTATCCAGACGAGAGGCCTCTTTTCTTCTAATTCCAATCTCTAGCGACACCTGGCACGATATTTCGCCAATGCGGAAGCTTCGGCCTTGCTATGATCTGTAAAGCCTTGTCTTGATACGTGGTCTCGATGAAGAACTGACTCCGATCCAAGTCTGGGTGATCGGATTCTTCTTGAGTGCAGGTATGCATCGTTTCTTCGATGACATGCTCCACGTACTGAGACCCTCCTTGAGCTGGGGTATCGTACTACACGGAATACCTTGCAATGTTCCCCAACCGCGCTGGTGCCGATGTAGCATATCTCGAGCAGGCATACAAGCGGCCCAAGTTCCTGTACGATCTTCCTAGATCTTACATAGAGACCTTCAATTTCCCCACAGATTTCCTATAGCGTTTTGCGTGGTCACCATCATCCTCGGATTTGCAAGGTGTGTCCTCCGTGTATGCTCGAGTGATATCCGTCATAAATTACCCGGTATCAGCTCCAACTCTATAGGTGAGTCAACTCGAAGGATACTAGTATGTTTTTCCAACTAGCGCATTCTGCCAGTGTGTGCGGAGTACATACTCTATGCGAGCGGAAAGACCGAACCTAATCCTTGGGTCATGCGCGGAATCGCGATATGCGCCTACGGGATCGCATGCATCAGTGATTCTCGCGCTTCCAGTGATTGTACACACTTGACGCATGCTCTTTTCAGTCGTCGTCGCCAACAATCGAATCGCCATGTATATCTCGAACATCTTCAGTGCCTTCAAAGTCCTGGTTCTCTGTTTCATAGTGGTCACTGGCTGGGTTGTTCTGGGCGGAGGAACCCGCGTTCAAGATCCGAAAAGTCATTTCACGAATGGCTTCCACGGAACCAAGTGAGTTATTGCCTGATGTGGCGTCGGGCCTCAGGCTAATCGCGTGTTTAGCAATAACGGCAATGCACTTTCTGGTGCCCTGATCAACATCATTTTTGCCTACTCTGGGTGGAACAATGGTATCTAGAGTTTGGACCCTCCATTCTACCTCGAGACTGATCTCAGGTACGCAGCGAATAATGTCGCCAACGAAATGGCAAGACCTGTGCATACGCTGAAGACGGCCTCGCCCGTGGCACTCGGTCTAGTGTTCTTCCTGTACTTCTTCGCCAATAGTAAGTCCAGTCCGGACTCCGTTCGTTAGAAGATCACGTTCTTTCCCCAGTTGCCTACATTGCTGCTGTGCCTGTCGCCGAGGCCCAAGCGTCTGGTCAGCTCCTGGCTGCGAAATTCTTCTCAACGGTGTTTGGAGATTATGCTGGAGCTCGTGTCCTACCTGTCTTCGTCGCTATATCCGCCTTCGGTAACCTTGTTTCGGTGGCTATTGGACAAGCACGAATCTTTCGAGAGGTCGCTCGTCAAGGCAAGTATTCTGGCTCATATGCTAGGAACGCTTGACTGACCAAGATCTCTAGGCGTCTTTCCATTTAGCCGGTTCTTCTCAAGTACAAAGCCGTGGGGGACTCCGGCTGCTCCTATGCTTCTCAAGTTCATCCTCACCAGTATCATCATCATCGGTCCTCGTAAGTTTTTTTTCGTAATTCTGTCTACGGCTCCCCCTGATCCCTGAGATCTTACTAGCTACCGGTGATGCATTCAATCTAATTGTTTCAATCGAGACTTATCCAGCACGTCTTTTTGATCTGGCACTCGTGGTTGGTATCTATATTCTTCGCCGACGTCGTGCGAAGGCAGGTATAACGCGTCCAGAGTTCGTGACCTGGCATATCGCGCTGCTCTTTTCGATTGCCGTGAATACGTTCGTTCTGGTCATGCCGTGGGTACCACCTGCCAAGGACGAAGAGCCCTTCTCCTTCCCCTACTGGGTCCCTTGGGTGAGTATCTCGCTTTGAAGTCAAGCTTCCAAACTAAATGACCAAATGTAGGTAGCGGGTCTTGGAGTTCTTGCGTTATGTTTCGTGTATTGGCTCATGTGGATGCATGTGCTTCCTAAACTTCTCGGCTACAGGGTTTACGAAGAGGTCGTACAACTGGAGCACGGGGAGCTCTCGAAGAAATTTCGATATATCTACAACGATGAGCGTGGGGATGCTTTCAGGCAGCGACTAAGAGCGGAAAAGGTTAAGGTTGAGCTCTTGGACAGTCCGCTCGCTGGTACTGATGTCATGCATGTCTGATTTTGTCTTCCGTAGACAGACCACGATGCAAAGAGAGGAGTCGCTTGTATGATATGTATGTACTTCAGACTCGTTGAATTAGTGAGGGAGTTTCATTTTGCTCATCACTCGTACATATCGCGATATGTCATCCTTTCTCAACCTCAGGGTGGGTACTAAGTCCATAGAGCGAAAGAATGACGTGGTCAGGGTGTCGTCAACAATACGCCACAGTAGGGTATGTACACATGGTTTCAAATTGTGATAGATAATATAGCCTCAGGGTTCCAGTCAACGTAGACAAACGTAAACTTTCTATGAATCCTCGGCGACACTCGTGTTGTCGTTCATACGCCAGGAGTCAGGCTGCCCAGACTGCGCCGCACGATTCGTGGGGGGGAAGGCGTTTGGTTATGGGAAGGCCGAAAAGGCGACATATTCTAGCCTGCCCGCATGTCTTCTTTCATTGTAGATTTGTACTTACTACTAAGGACGTCGTGCGGTCCAGAAGCGAGTGGCCTGTGCAGCCAAATAGACACAAACTGACATCTCTTTTTCGCCCGATAACGGTCTTCTTGGCCTCGAGAAGCGTTTATCTGTCAGTCCTACATACTTACAGGGTACCGGATTACGCCTGTGCGGAGCTATGGACACCGGCAATGGAATCCTGTGGACACTCTTCCCCCATCATCATCTGCCGTTCCGTTTCGGACGATAGGCTATAGCACTGGGGACATCACAAGGTGAGCTGCTTTTGATAAATGTAGTAGGCGCCGGTACACAGTCGTGTTGATCCTAGACAGGTTCAAGGCAGTTCTCCCAAGGAGCTATCCCATCGAGAGCGGTATAGTCCGACTTCTAGCCACAATCGTCACCCATGGACTCTTCTCCCTGAGACGGGTACAGCCAGAACACGCGCACTCCCATCAATTCCTACAAACCAAGAAGTTTGACGGGAGGTTACACGATTCGGAGCCTAAATTACGTGCTTGAACGCATCGTATATTGTCTCGGAATGGGGGCGAATTCTTGTCTTCTTTGCTCTGTCAATCATGTTGTCTGAAATAGCCAGCCAAGACGAGAAGTTCAAGGACACCGACAGCGTGGACGTCGTTTTTGTCTCAGAGGGCTTATCCCTCGACGAGCAGCACAAGAACGTTGGTGGTGCCCCAATCGAGGATGTCAGTCCAATTGGAACTCACGTCGGATGGTGGACCGCGGTCTTTCTCAGTGCGTACCCGCCTCCTTTCTTGATACAGATGATAACCTTCGCATCAAGACTTCTCCATGATGATTGGGACGGGCATTTTCTGTACGTCGCCTAGGACGTGTCGGTACTCAGGCCTGACATCTCAATTTACAGCAACTCCTGGTACTATATTTCGGCAATGTGGAAGCTTCGGCCTCGCCATGATATGTCAGTACTTCGTCTCGATCTATATCGGCACTTGAGCTGACAACAGTGCTCAGTCTGGGTGATTGGGTTCTTCTTGAGTGCAGGTGAGTTTTCGGATAGGAGTATTCCGTTTTTCGATGTACTCAACCTACCCAGCTGGCCTATCGTACTACACGGAATACCTTGCCATGTTTCCAAATCGTGGTGGCGCCGAAGTAGCTTATCTTGAGCAGGCATACAAGCGCCCTAAATTTCTGTAGGTACATACTGTACCACGTGATATTCGGTTGACTTACTCTCTTTGCAGTGTCCCCATCGCGGTTTCTGTGATCATCGTCATCCTGGGATTTGCGAGGTACGTCCTGCCATGTTTCACAATCCCTGCTTCTAACGAGTACGTGCCAGCTCTAACGCCATAGGTCAGCAGACCAGGAGAGGCTTCATCCGTCTTACTAACGCGTAGTCGTAGTGTGTGCGGAGTATTTACTCTTCGCCAGTGGAGACTATGATCCTAACCCTTGGAAGCTGCGAGGCATTGCGATAAGCGCGTACGCGATTGCGTGTATCAGTGAGTACCGCATGATGTCCAATCAAATACACATGAACATGTGCTTTGATCTAGTTGTCGTCGCCAACAATCGCATAGCCATGTACGTCTCGAACGTCATTAGTGCGTTCAAGGTCCTTGTTCTCTGTTTCATTGTGGTTACTGGCTGGGTCGTTCTTGGCGGCGGAACCCGTGTTCAAAATCCCAGGAGCCATTTTACAGGTGGCTTCCACGGTACCAAGTAAGTTGCATCCGTTCGTTCGCAAGAACGCCAGCTCTAGACGAATTTGCAGTAACAACGGGAACGCATTGGCTGGTGCCCTTATCAACATCATATTTTCTTACGCGGGGTGGAACAATGGTGAGTAAACGCGCAGCGCTTCCTCCACATACTCGTCTCTTATAGTGGACTCCTAGCAAATAATGTCGCGAACGAAATGGCGCGGCCGCTACATAGTCTCAAGACGGCGTCCCCCGTGGCGCTCGGTCTGGTTTTCTTTCTCTACATCTTCGCCAACAGTAAGTCCCTCCCCTTGATCCTTAGGATGATCCTTTCATCACCCTCATGGTTTTCCCGACAGTCGCCTACATTGCTGCCGTCCCTCTGAGCGAGGCACAGAAGTCCGGTCAGCTACTTGCTGGAAAATTCTTTACGGCAGTTTTCGGGCACTATGCTGGAGCCCGTGTTCTTCCTGTTTTCGTAGCTCTCTCGGCTTTCGGCAACCTCGTTGCAGTAGCCATCGGCCAAGCAAGAGTCTTCAGAGAGGTTGCCCGTCAAGGCAAGCTCAAGGCGTTCACCTCGCTCGAGCATCATTTGTTGATAAGCCTCTACAGGCGTGTTCCCATTCAGCCGATTCTTCTCGAGCACGAAGCCATTCGGTACTCCGGCTGCACCTATGCTTTTCAAGTTCGTCCTCACCACCATCGTTATTATCGGTCCTCGTAAGTTTTCTGCCATTGCCTCTGCGAGTGTCACTTATCCTGAGATCTCGTCAGCCGTTGGCGATGCGTTCAATCTGATTGTGTCAATCGAGAGTTATCCAGCGCGCGTTTTTGATCTAGCACTCGTGCTTGGCATATACGTACTTCGTAGGCGTCGCGCGAAGGCAGGTATACCGCCGCCACCGTTTCTGACTTGGCACATCGCGTTACTCTTCTCAGTCGCGGTAAACCTATTTGTCCTCATCATGCCCTGGGTACCGCCTGCCAAGGGCGCAGAGCCTTTCTCGTTTCCCTACTGGGTCCCATGGGTAAGTGTGGCTCCTGTTGTTCTTGGATACCGTGCTCATCCGGAGACCTTCCCGCAGGTCACCGGCCTAGGAGTCCTTGCTTTTTGTTTCGTCTATTGGATCACATGGATGCATCTGCTTCCTAGGCTATTTAACTACAAAGTTTACGAAGAGGTTGTTCGCTTGGAGCACGGCGAACTTTCGAAGAAATTTCGATATATTTACAACGATGAGCGCGGGGATGCTTTTAGGCAGCGATTGAGGACGGAAAAGCTTGAGGTCACGGAGGTCTCACCAGCCGGTACCGATGCCAGACATGTATGATAGTTATGTAGATGTTCGTGGATGAAACTTTGCGAACGAGTAAATCGACTCTGAGTCACTCCCAGTTCCGTTTGCCTCTACTCTGGTACACCCCGTGGCTGTTGGCCCTCGTAATACGTTCTCATAGGTGGCAGCTTGAAAGCTCATTCGAAGATTGCTTGCATCTGAGAGCGTCGATTTGGACAATCTAAAAGAGTCGCTAAGATAATAATATCATATCTAATATGTGTCGGACTCAGGCTGCTGGATCACGTGAGTGTGACGGGGCGCGTTTTGGACCTTTTTCTCTTTTTTCTGATTTACACCATGTCCAAGCGGCCTCGCAGTGAATAGAAGCCCGACTCTGGCGCCATCGGGAAACCTCTATCATCACGTTGGCAGTATCTTGGGCCCATCATCCTTGTCCCTAGCCGCGGAAAGCACTCGATCCCCTTTGATTGCAGCTGTCGGCTACCTTCGACAATCTCGGCTCTATTTGGGTGCGGTCCATGTGCGGTCGCAGCTCCTTTGACGTATGCTCGAAACATCTATCAGCCACCACTCATCTATCTTTTCTAGCAATATAGTCATATCATAAACCTCGCTTCTACTGGACAAGTACGACAACATCTCATATATCTGATATGAGTCGACGACGCTCTCCAATCAGCCGTGCATTCTTCATGGTCAGCGACAGTATCACAAGGTGGTACACTTTCCGAACCCACAATGTCCCTTTTCGGGCGATCTATTAATTGAAGATGATTGAAGATGCGGCCTCAACTGCTGTTGAAACATTTATACAGCCTCGACCGGCTACGATTATGACTCTGAGCGGCGTATATGACTGGGCTCAGATGGTAGCGGGCCATCTTTCTCGGCACATCCATCATGACGCAGCCCTACATTCCTCTCAGTAATGGCTCGGAACGTCCAGTGCAGACCTTTCGTCCACCGCTCGTTCTGATAGCCCTATCACTTGCGGTGAACGCCTTTCTGCTATATATACTTTGTTCGCCTACGGCAAGCGGGGTCGTATACTGTTCGTTCTCCATCTCTTTCGGTTTTGGAGACTGATTAACAGCATCTACAGCTCCGGCGGAAACAGTCATATCATATCAGGTGCAGAACTTTGGTCATGCGATGCCCGTCTATGAGCAAGAGCCGTCGGAGGAGGTGGACGAGGCATGGAGGGAGTTGACTCGATGTACGTCCCGAGGTGTGAACCCTCGTTGGATACAGCCTGACGTGTTCATCAGACACTGTTTCAAAGATAACGAAGGCGGAAGCTGAACAGATGGCGAATCATACCTACCCACTTATACACGAAGATGGTTTTTACATGTCAGGATTAGATGTGTTCCATCAGCTACAGTGCCTCGTACGTGCTCTCCATTTACCGTGTGACGAATCTGACGTTTCGCTCTGAAGGACAAGCTTCGCCGATCGCTCTATCCGGAACACTATCATGCTCAACACAAACATCTCCATCGCGCCCACATGGTGTACTGTGTTGGGCATATACGCCAGGCACTGATGTGCGCGGCGGACGTGACGCCAACTGTGTGGGAGTGGGAAGAGGAAGCGCAGCTTGTAAGACGGAAAGACAACGTGCCGCACTCGTGTAGGAACTGGGACGAGGTGTACAATTGGGCCAAGGAGAGAGACTATTATGTGGGCGATGATGATATGCGCGTTCATGTGCATGATGCACTGTAATATGAATCTCATTTATAAGTTAGCATAGGGTATATACAACTGTACGAATCACGTAACGTGAACGACTGAACAACGTTAACGTCGTTGTATCAAAAATCATCCCCCGCTTTCATGCTTGTCACTATCGCCCTCGACTTCACCCCATCCCTTTCCCTGAATTCTACGTGGAACGGTTCCGCCCTCGCGTTTAGCGTATTCGTGAACGCCATCGTGTCAATCGGATGTTCGGGGTCCGGCAGGATGTCGAATGCCCAAAAGAGCATCGCAGTGGAGATGAAGAGGGATCGGTTCGCTACGTGTACGCCTGGGCACGCTCTTCAAGTTGTCTGTTAGGTCATTCTGTGGTGGACAATCCGTACAGGGGAACTCACCGTCTCCCAAACCCAAATGTGAAGTCCCGTAGATCCCTCCTGATACATTCATTACCCAGCTCGTCCCGTGTGATCCAACGTTGCGGGTCGAACACCTCAGGGTTAGAGAAGACATCTGGGTCGCGAAAGATCGACCTAGCGTAAATCACGTTAGTACATGGCGTTGCAATGATATTCCAATACGTACCAATGGCTGCCGATGACCATAGCACCCTTTGGGATGACACAGTTGTTCTGCCATTGATGTTATGACTTTGTCGAGGAAGGATAAGACAAAGACACACCCATACGATGTCCTCAGAAGCACAATGCGGTATGCCAGCGCCAAATATCGGGCGCCTGATCAGTGAAGAGACACAGTGCTTGTGTTAGATACCTCAACACACAGTATAAGGAAACACACCAGCGGGATCTTTCGAGAATGAATGCAGTAACCTGTGGCAGATCGTCGCGGTCCTCAAATGTCGGATCTGTAGATCACACCGCGTTTGATATCTGAGAGACAATCTACGGTAAGACTTACGTCGATCTCTACCAACGACCTCGTCAAGCTGAAGTTGGACGTTCGCCACAGCGTCGGGGAAAGTCGCTGCAGCCATGATCATGAACGTTAATGTTGAGGCGGTCTGTGTGGCGTCCCGTAAGTAAAATTTAACTCTTCGATAAACTTGTGCACGCACCGTCTCGAATCCAGCGCCGAACATAGATCCTGCGAGGTAGATAAGCTGGTCTTCGGACAAGCCCAAATCCAACTGATGCTTGAGAAGATACTCTGCGAAGCACGGCTGAGTGTTCTCCCCTTTTCTCTGTGAAGCAAAGTATCATCGTTTTTCCTTTTACCTGGAACTAGATGCTGACCATTCTCTCCCTAACCGCCCCCATCATACCCTTGAACAAATCATACTCCTCTCGAAAGCGACTTCTGAGCTCCTTCAGCGGGGTGTACACGCTCTCCGGGAGGTAGCGAAGCCAAGGTATCACATCGACGAGGTACGCGCCCGGGCGCGTGATTCTGCCGAAGCGCACTCCGCTGATGATCATCGTCTGGACCTCGGGATCGGAGAAGGAGGGGTCGTGCTTTGCGTGTGAGAGGGTGAAAATGATGTTCATGGAGAACCTGGGGCGAGTTCAGTCGATGAAAGGGAAGGAAAGTGAAGGGGATGAGAGGGAGAAAAAGACGAACATTCGCACGTGTGTGAGGTAGTCCTTTGGGTCGTCCAGGATGCTCTGTATGAGTTTCTTTGCGGCGGAAAGCTGGACAGGCTCATAGTCCCTAGCGACTTTGGGTTGAAGATGAGCGTGTTGGGCCCTACATATGATACAGCAGTCAGGGTGGTTTCCACAATTTATACGTTACGCTAACCTCGACATGACCTTCCAAGTCGGCGTGTTGGAAAGAAGCAAGGGCCGCAAGCCGCCAGAGTATATCTCTGAAGCTGCGATTGAGCGGGGACGATCGGCGATTTGGGCGCCGCATTTCTCCAGAAGGTCGACAGCTTCCTATAGGTGGTGTGTTGTTGAATAAGGACGTGTCAACGACAATGAGTATGGTAAGAGAAGCACCTGGTATCGACCGATGACAACCACGACGTTCGAGCCTCGCTTGAGGGTGAAGACGGATCCGTATTCCTTGACCCATTCCTCAAACTGGAAGAAAGGGCTTAGGCGGTGATGAGTTGACCGTGAGCGGAGGGATGGAAGTTGAAAGCTTACTATCGCTCGGGTATGATTCTTTGGAAGAACCAGACATGAGGCGGGCCAGGGAGAAGAGGGTGCTTGGGTTGCTGTCGGTTACGGTGTATGACGAAGAGGGTGAGAAGGGAGAGTGCGGCGAAGGCGAATGGAGCTGGGCTAAACGACATGGTGGATACGATAACAGAGGGAAGCAGCCGCCAGAATGACTACCCCGTGATAGAACTACTAAGATCCCACCGGCACTGCGGATCAGGCAATGAAGGCCTCCGATGTGAGCATTCGCTGGGTATGGAACGTACGTCGAAGACCAAATGAACGAAGCCCGTTACGCTGTTCCATTAGGAAGCTTCAACGATCTACATTGCCTCATAGTCACTGGATGGACTGGCCTGAGTGAAAACGAGATACTGCCTGGAGAGTAGGTAGAGAAAGCGTTCAGCGTATATCGTGAAGACCATCCTGGGTACGCCACCTTCCCCTCGCAAGATCTTCAAACTTTTCGCCTCTAAGGCAGAGATAAGGCTTTTTGCGGTCCTACAGTTCCTCTAAGGAAGAAGCCAAGCGCTCTACCTTCTTGTTCCTGGTGAAGTATGGCATATGATCATTACCGGGGAGGGGAATGTTCACGACTACTGTCACGAGAGAGAGAATCTCTAGGCTGAACCTTCACGAAATTCTCTATCCAGCGTCCAAATGAACACACGCAACAGTGGAGCGCAGAAAGCTGTGAGAATGGTTCATTACTGTGAATGGCAACGGAACCATTCTGACTTGCCTTATGATGAACAAGTGTATTAGCGCAGTTACGCACCAGATCTTGAGGAGTGGGAACGAGAAAAGCACAGATGCGCGACAAATGGCTCACAAACTTGCCGCAGCACTTGATGGATTGTGCTGTCGAGAGTAAGAGAGGCGGCCCGGACCCAAAAGGGGTACAAATGCCGCCGGCGGTTTGTCCGTGTTTTCGCGTCCCAATTTTTTGCAACTTGACCTCCGCCCCCCAACTGTCCGCCCTCCCGCTCCTTTTCCCGCCCGTCCCCGCCTCCCCTCTGCCTCAAAATGTCGCCGACACTGTCTGTAAAAGGAAAAGACTCCAACACCGCCCGCATCCTCGGTTCGGGAACGTCGGGTGCGTGCGCCGCCCCATGTTGGGGATGACTACTGACTTCCCGACGTAGGCATCGCTGAGCTGCTCATCTTCCACCCGGTCGACACGATAGCGAAGCGCCTGATGAGCAACACGTCGCAGGTGTGTTTGGACGCGGTATTTTGGCCGTACAGCGCCGTCTGACTGCTGTACTCGCTGCCAGGTGTCCAAGGTCGGCATCTCGCAGATCATCTTCCGCGACCATGCCACCGCCGGCGTCGTCCAAAAGGCCATGTCGCTCTTCCCCGGGCTCGGCTACGCGGCGGGGTACAAGGTGGCGCAGCGCGTGTACAAGTTCGGCGGGCAGCCGTGGTTCAACGACCTCATCACCCACCACTACGGCACTCAATTCCGCAACACGTTTGGCGACCGCAAGGGCAAGCTCATGATGCAGGCGACGGCGGGCAGTCTCACGGGCATCGGCGAGGTCGTTCTCCTCCCGCTCGACGTCCTCAAGATTAAGCGCCAGGTCAACCCAGAAGCCTTCCGCGGGCGCGGCATCCTGCGCATCGTCATGGAGGAGCGGGGTGCACTTTACCGCGGCTGGGGATGGACGATGGCCCGCAATGCTCCCGGCTCCTTCTCTCTTTTTGGTGCTTCAGCGTTCACAAAAGACTACATACTCGGCGTCTCGGACTACTCCCAGGCGACGTGGACCCAGAACTTCATTGCCTCTATCGCTGGTGCCGTCGCATCCATAACGGTCGCCGCCCCTCTTGACGTTATCAAAACGCGGATACAGAACGCCAACTTCGAGAGCAAGACGTCGGGTATGACTGTCTTCAAGGAGCTCATCAAAAACGAGGGAGCGATGGCACTCTTCAAGGGTCTCACGCCAAAGGTTTACCCTCCGCCATCTTTCCTTTCTTTCCCCGACTCACGATCCTTTCCCAGATCCTTGTTGTTGGCCCAAAACTCGTGTTCAGTTATACGTTGGCGCAGTCGTTAATTCCTCTGTTCTCCAACTACGTCTAACCCTATCACTTACTTATTTATCCTGCACAGTATACTACAGCCATCTAGACCGCTATCCCATCTCATTAGAGCAATCACACCCTGTCCATCTCACTTTCAGATTCGGTGCTATCTGCCCATCTAACTTTTGCATCGGATCTGTGAATCTGTCGTGGCGGATATCTTTCAGCTTCAAGGCGAACGGAACGTTGACGGAGGCGCTAATGTTGCTGCGTTATTATCGTCGTTTCTGGGTTATAGTGAAGTGCCAACCAACATTCGGGCGACTGCCTCTTGACATGCAGCAAGGTATGCCCTATTCGCATATCCCGATACTCAAGTGGTTGGCGAATGACACGCTGTCGTTTCAGCTTTTCGGTGACAGAGGCGCGAAGATGACATTGTCGCTGACGAATTTCCGTTATATATACTCGGGCGATGGGCGATAGTGTTCCGGGCGGCGAGTTGTTCCTGCTACTGATGTGGCGAATGACACGCAGTCAGTTAAATTGATCGCGGGTGGATGACCCGATAAAGCTAGCCCGCGGGAAGAAGTGAGTGTCGAGGCTGCGAAATGTGCCACATATTTACCTGGGAGCTCGAGGGTGGGAAGGGTCTCATTCAAGTCTGATTAGGGGCGAAACTCATTTGGGAATGTACTCACACTCAACGATTTGGTCGAACACTCCGGAGTTCGAGTCGTGCCAAGTTCCGTCCCGATAGTCGTAAAAAGACCGCGTACTTTCAACTCGAGAGCGTAAAATTGAGGGATGAGCAGTACGGTGATACAGGTAGAAATACTACACTATAAGTTGGCACCAGAACGTGGGCACCAGAACGACCGAACATTCGGTCGAGATAGATACATAATACAAAGGATCGTCCCTGTTCAATCCCCAATGATCAGGAGGTAGCGTGAATTTGATGTCTGCGAGACACATATGCATCCAAATCTTTGTCCACCACTTGCGATTCCACCCTTGCCATGGCACTTGTTCAAGCAGATTTTTGACCTTCGCATCGCAGGCGCGATTTAGGTCGTTTAGAGTGAGATAGTCTCGGTTAAGGTCGTTTGGAGTGAGATATTCTCGCTTTCGAACGTCCTCCCGGTCATAAATGTACCTGTGTAGGTAGGCTAGTTGGCCCCTCAGGTCAAGTTGCTCTTCGGTCAAGTTGCTCGGCATCTTATTCCCGCAATTCAGCCAATCGATGAATTTGATCCCGGCAACTACCGGTGAAGAAATCTGATCATAGACGGGTTCAATTGGACCAAAATCCACGTCGCCATACCAGCCACGGTAGTCGCGGAAGACGAAAGCGTCGTAGGGATCCCATCGAATGACTGGGGGTGCAAATGGTAGGACAAAGGCCTTGTCCAGACGCTCGAATATGAGGCGCCGACACCAAGCATGAGGTGCCTGGTCCAACAGGGAAGCCAGTACATCGTGCTGAACGCGCGAAGAATAATCCCGGGTGAAATATTCCGCCCTATCACTGCGAATTTCTCTTTTCCTCTTTTCCTTCAATTCCCCGAGATATGTCTGCCGCTGTGTCTCGGACATAGATTCGACAAATTTGGTATGTTGGGCAATCTCTACCCAGTCGTCATCATAGAGAAGACTAGGTAGCAAAAAGTTTATCTCGTGGGGCTCCGTCAGAATACAAAGCGCATGCCTTGCAGATAAAGGTGCCGTTGGTGTGAATTTTAAAGTCCGGATACAATGTGGTGGTTGCCGCAGAGAGTCTAACAGCTGTGGTGATGCGGAGAGGAGAAATTCCGACCAGATGGGCTGGACGAGTACGGTCGTCAACGAATATGTCATGTTGATGAAATGTTCGGTGAATCGACACCATAATCCATGATGAAGAGAGCGCGGCGTGTCGAATATGACATACTCCAGATATTGGAGAAAGACATTGTCTTGAAAATGTTTGCGAGCAACGCAAAGGACATGATTCATCCAAAAGTTCGCCGCATATACATAGAACGGATGCGGCTGGGCGCACATCAACCAGTGTACAACATATCCGAGTTTGAAGTGGTTGAAGTATGGTACAGTGTACTCATCCATACTTGAAGAATTGTCGGCAAAGACTGCCACTGTTGATGGAGATTGACGTCGGACGGTGCTGGGATACCTCTTGGGTTCGACATTGACAAGAAAGGTCATTGTGAGCACAGCGAACCATCGGTGCAGTTGGGACATGCTGGATATAGCATATTCCAAAAGGTGTTCCGGGTGCTCGGGCGTTATTGATAACAGGAACTCCTACACTCGTCTCAGAACATGTTCGGGATAGAAACTGTGAATTTGTGCTGACCTGGACGGTAAAGTGGGAGATTTTGACTGTTTGGTCGCTCTCGTTATGTGTTATCAAGCTAGAGCAATGCTCCAAGACCAACGTTGGATGAAGAAGCTTGAGCTCCACATCAAAGGATCTCTGCTCGCAGTCAACCGTGATTGCTTCGACAAGTTCCGCCAGTAAGAGCGGTCGAATAGACCCAATGACAAGATGCAGCGCTCGCTGTACAAGTCTAGTCGCTATCGGACCTGCGCTTTTGACGTCGAGAAGTATACGATCGTAAGTTCCAAAAAGATCAGACGGAAGGTTCCGGAGCACAGCTCGTACTGCATCCTCAGTAGGCTGTTTCTCGAGTCGCAGGAGTTGTAAGCTGACCCATCGGAACCTAGGGATCTAAGATTTAGTGAAGAGAAGAACGATACAGCAGTTCTTACATTCCGCCGCTTTGCCGCAAAAGAGTTTCCCGTATCTCATCCGACAGAGCCTTCGACCACAGCTTCGACGCCCTGCAAGACTGCAATTGCCTGTCGATGAAATTTTGGATGTCCTTGGAAACTTGAACCCCATCCCGTGACATTTCGATCATCCACCGCCGTTCGTCGCGCAAGACGGAGAACACCTTATCGAAATCCCATGTATCTTTTATCTCAAAGAGAATCTTCCAGAGGGGAGACCTATCGAAGGGAGCAGTCCCCCCATTCTCGGCGACAAGATGGCGTCCACGGTCCGTCAAGTACCACAGGCAATCAAGATTGCCACTTCTTTCCAGCGACTCCAATAGTTCCCAATCTGATTTTGATAGATTGTACAGAACTAGGTCGCCCTCGGCGTACTGAATGTGACGAATAAGATCCAACAACTCCAGAAGGTTGAGGGTATCGCGATATGGTGCGAGGACGTTCGTGATGTCCTGTTCCTTACGGCTTGTGACCAGCAGTGAAATACGATTCGATGGACTGTGGACCGCGACTCCGGAGATTGTCTGCAGAAATTCCTGCCTCGAATTCACCGGGCATTCGTCCAGCGCGTCAATAACCAGGTAGATACGCGCACAAGACGTTAACGAGCACGCGCGGTAGATCCACTGCACGATCTCGGGCAGACGACGCGTAGGGCTCCGGCCACGTTCAGCGGCATCTATGATATCGGAGAACACGTTTTCGATCTCGGAGGGATCAATTTGCCTAAGAATTTGGGCAAAAAGAGTCTGGAGAACGACGGGGGGATCCATGGTCTGCTGATCCCGAAAGCTGCAGTAGAAATACGCAACAAGAGTTTCTTCTGAGCGCAATCTATCCAGGAGGGATTGTACTAGAAAAGATCTAAAGCGATGGTCAGACATGCATAACGGTAGAGACAGACATCACTTACGCCATAACGCTTTTGCCATGGCCCGCTTTACGGATTGGGAATTACGAAGGTTCCTACGAGATTATGGCATGACGTACGGATTCCATTTATCCACAACAAGGATCCCGGTCTCGCGAGCCACGCCCGAAATCGAAACGTCTCCAAGATCCAGCTACATGTACCCTCCTGTTGTTGAGCGCGCAGGAGCTCATGCTCGTGTTCGCTTGAAACTGGATTCAGCCACTTCACTAGCATCTGTTTTACGTTTTCTATGATTTTGAAGTAGATACCGTCATTTCGGGGACGCTAGCTTTGGACAATAACTCACCTTGCCGCCGCCTCACGACCTCCGCCTCCTTCTCCAGTCGTTCTGCTTCGCGCTGTTCCTCAGCTCGTCGTCTATCAGCTTCGCCCTGGGCCTGGGCCTCGCGTTGGAGGGAGCTGAAGGAGAGATGAGCATGAACGCACAGGGTGAACGAATGGCTACACATACAGTATGTGCATCTGCAGAGCAACCACGAGCTTGTCGTTCTGTTTTCTGACCTCCTTGTTCCATTTTGCGATTTTATCTTCACCGGCAAAGGCGAATTTGAAGCGCTTCACCCATGACGTTTCCAGTCCAGCGAAAGCCGTTTCTATATCGTCCATAGTTTTCATCCAGTCCGCAAGTCCGTCCTCTACGCCTAAGAGGAGCGGATGATTGGGCCTCTCAGAGGATGGTACAGACATGATATACGCCTTGATGACGAGAACATTCTTGCGCTCCTTCTCTAGCTCGCTGAGAAGGTTGGCGTGGGTTTGAGAGGATCGTCGATATTTCTGTATGAGATCATGGATCGCGATGGCTCGGTCGACGAGGTCCGGTATACTCGTTATGATAGAGACCGGATCCATGAGGATGAGGGCAAATGGTGCGAGTGCTGCTGAGTGACTAGGAGAAAGGGCCACGGCACAGAGTAGACACGAGGAGTCATCGGCACTGACAATGATAGATGTTTCCAGGGACACCCCCATTGAGAAGGACATGAGGAGGTTGTTGGGCCGTACGAAGTATGACATCGCTGAGGATTATTGATTGCTCAACGTGAACGGGGTGATGTACATTGCACAAGTCCATATTTTTAATACCTGCAGAACTCGAGAAAGCGATACCGTGCAAAAAGTCAGATTTTAGGTATAGCGTTTGTTATTCACTGTCGCGCAAAATGAGCACGATTAGGGCGTAAAAACAGATCATCGTACCTCTGAAGTTTGTTACAGTCAAACTTCATCCACCGTAGAGTCATTGAGTGAGAAACCAGGAATGTTAGTACCCTGCGATTCTTGCAACTTCATGGATTCAGCCAAGTTAGCGCGAGTCGGGCTGATCATCATCCTGCGCCACCAAAGCATGGCACATGATCGTCCACGACAAGCCCATACATGAGGCACAGCCACCGCGGCAGTTTTCCTCTTCAACTTCGTTTTTTCGGTCACTTTCAGATTATCAGGCAGAGGAAACGCATCGGAGCGCCGTAGATTTTCTTGCATGGGATCTCAAGGTGCCAGAGTTGCGACTCTTCGGAGACAGCCATCTTGTCCCTGCAGGCTGCGTGTACGCTTTTCCTGTTCAGAAGGACAAAAAGGGGCCTATGCCAAGTATCCAATCTCCCTCCGTGCGCGGTTTCGCTCTTGGCATACAGTAAGTATATTGCACTGACTCGCTGAATGACGGATCTTCATTCCCCTTTCCGACATAATCCGCAGGAGCAGTCTTCACCTCCGGCGGACTCCCACGAATTGACTGAACGCAATAGACACATACGCCTTGCCTGGTATATAACTGCTGGAATGGGGCGATTGAGGATCCATAACCCCCATTCTCCTCATTCCAGTGAATGCTCCCGGTTAGTATGGTGAACACGACAATACAGATGGCGGCGGCGACGTTGTTGTACATGGCGAGAGCAACGTTGGCCGACAACAGTACGTTCTTGTCCTGCTTGCGACAGGATGGATGCTTACTAGTGCTTCGTTGTAGCTCTGCCGACGCGTGTACAGATCATCTACGGGGACATACCCAGCAAAGCTGCATCCATCGCTGCCGGGGTGATCTATATCGTCGTCGGAGCCCTCCTCTTCTGGCCGCTCATCAAACATAGAAATTGGTGGGGACTATGTCTTCCCATCGGTGCCATCGGTGAGTCCACCGGCCCTTACTCTTTGTCTTCTAGCGCTGAATCGAATGCTTAGCTAGTGGATTCGGTTTCTTCGTCAAAGCGGTCATGGTCTCCTCGGTCAAACACCAGAACTCCCAAGGCATCATGATTGCGCAAAACACCCTCATCGTTTGTCCACCTGCGGCCTTCTTCGCGTTCAACTATATCGTATATGGGCGTCTTAACGTTTAACTGCGTGGGGGACAAGTACTCTCTCATCAGGCCAACACGGGTTACGTTCATCTTCGTCACTAGTGATGTCCTCACCTTCATCATCCAGGTATGTGCTCTGATGACCTCTATTATATATCGCTTGTTTGTACTGACGGTTTTGGCAGGCCGGAGGTGCGGCGATGTTGACGAATCAAGCCAAGTTCAACACCGGGAAACGTATCTTCATCGTCGGTCTAGTCCTCCAGGCGGCGTCGTACTACCTGTTCATTTTCATGCTGGCGCATATGAACTGGAAAGTCAAGAAGGACAAGGTTACGACTGGGAGAGAGATCTGGTGGAAGGTTGTCAAGCTTCTAGACGTTTCGTCCTTCTTCATCGTCGTAGGTTTCTTATCCACCCTGGAAGTCACATATCTCAAGCCGTATCCTGTAGATTTGTACCGTATATCGTATCGTCGAAGCCAATGCTAAACGTGGCTCCGAAATTCGCCGAAATGAAGGTACGGATTTCCACTCACCGCATTACGAACACGCTAATCATTTACACAGTCTACTTTTACTGCCTTGACTTTTTGCCACTGATCCTCGCCATCATCCCCTACATACCATTCTGGCCCGGCAAGTACATGGTGGGAGATTCGATAGTGGAACCAAAGGAATACCAGATGTCTCCGACGGGCAGTGTCTGAATTGCGATATATATCTGCCCAGTACTACATGAACTACCTCACATACCTCCTGGAACACGTATCGTCTGCAGCTCCGTGAACTCGCTGAACTTGACACCGCGAGACGAAGGCCATTACTCAGCGTAAGGTAAATCGACAACTGGTGCATCCACTGTCTCACCGGCACCTCCAATCCTTCCAATCGGCCTTTCTCATCCACCACCAGAACAAGACGGCCGAGCCCGGAAAGATCGCATGCACCTTCCCCGTGTTCCCTTTTCTATACCACGAGACGCAGTCTGTAAACACCCTATCCTTCATCCTGCCTTGCAAGAGCGCGTCCCACGCATCCGCTGCTTCGTCCGTAACGTCCACGGAGGAAAGTTTGCCGTGGATGAGGGGTGCGATGATTCTGAGGATGTAGTCCACCTGTGCACGACAGTGAGTTTTCGAGCAGCAGCGAGTCCGAACTTGGAAATGAACCTGACACTCCTCCGAAAAGACAACAGACGTATGGCCCGTCAGAGTGTTCGGCCCTCCGATGAGGAACATGTTAGGAAACCCGGGCATGGCGCTCCCGCGGAAGGCGGTCGAACCGCCTTTGCTAGCAAAGTAGTCTTCCAGGGTGCAAGCGTTAAGGCCGGTGACGGGTAAGGGGTGCTCTGCCTGGATGCGCAGATGGCTTGTATTAGAGAGGGTGGCAGGGAGGAGGTGAGAGGTAAGAGTCACGCACAGCGATGAATCCAGTGGCGAATATTATGATGTCGAATCGTATTTTCTCGCCTGAAATACTAGTGAGTGATTTGGTAGCTTCCATCTGGTAGAATGTACCTTTGGTGGTAACGATGCCATCCTCGACAATAGAATTGATGTCATGCCAATTCAACTCGATATTGGGACGGTGTAAGGACTGGAGATAGTTGTGGTCGTGGACAAGGCGTTTACATCCCGGGCCTGCAAGTTCAGTTCATTACGCGGCAAATTAGAATAGAACTGGACGCACGAAACGTAGGTATAAGTCTTTCATGATACCGCTCCGGTGCCATCTTCTTAATATACGCTGTGTTGTGTCTCTGCGCGCAAGAAGCGTTACGATGCATCATAGAGATATGGGAGTGAGGCTCACGCGATACAAGTCATTCAGAAACTTGTTGTTGCTAAAGACCAGCCAGTAGAGAAGTTCCATCTTCATAGACGGTTAGACGTGAAAGGAAGAAGGGCGGGACTCGCCTTCCAGAAGACCATGATCCGACTGATGCGTGCGGCGCCCGGGATCCACTTGTAGATGAACCGCCATACGTTGCTGACTGGGTGCCGAAACTAGTGTGGATGGGAAGAAAGACAAGTGAAAGGAAAGGCGTTACATACGTTCTCGAGAAACCACGCAGGCGTCCGGCAGAACTGCACCACCTCGATATCTGAGTTCGCTGTTATTGAAGGGACGAGCTGGGCGCTGTGAAGCTTGATATCAACAACGAAGATACGGAAGGATTACGGATGGAGGACCCGACTCACGCAGAGGCGCCGTACCCGATGACTGCTACTCGCTTCCCATCCAGCTCGACGCTCTTGTCCCAAGTCGCCGAATGCCATACCCTGCCCTTGAATGTCTCCATTCCTTTCACTCGACCGTAGTGCGGCACCTCGAGGAAGCCCATAGCGGATACGAGGATCTTGGCTCGCCAGTGCTCCTGTTCCTCCGAGGTCTGCGTAACGATGTCCCACACCTGCGCCTCTTCATCCCAAGCCGCGGAAATCACCTTCGTGTCGAAGACAATCTTGCGGCGGAGGTCGTATTTGTCTGCGAAGCGTTCCCAGTATGCGAGGATCTCGGGTTGGGAGCCGTGTGTGGAGGGCCAGCTTGGGAAAAGGGTGGAAGAGTGGGTGTAGTACATTATGGAGCTGTCTGATGCGCTGCCCTTGTATATTGTGTCAGTGTTGGAGGATTGGAGGAGAGGAGGGACTAACTGGGTAAGTGTTTGCCTAGAATTGCGGGGAGCGTGATGAGTACAAGAGCAAAAACATTAAATAGAGCCTCCTCACCCTCCACGTCCCGCCCAGTCCTGATTTCTTTTCGCATATCTTGAGACGTCGTCAGACGGGAGCTTCATAAAGAAGTATCTGCTGTAGACTCACCACAAAATCGTCGAAGCCAGGAAACTTGTTCCTGAGACCCCAAGCGAAGGAGAGTCCACCTATCCTGTGTGCATAGTCACTTAGCCACGAAAAGACGCGACAAGCTGCGCTTACCCTGCGCCAGCAATGAATATCGTTGTATTCTTAGGAGAGGGCATGGGTAACGGAAGCGTGAAGAGTTGGCATCGGTAAGTATACTATGAGCCTATTCGCCTTGTATTCGCCTTGAATCCAATTGAAGCATAGCAGAACCTTCGTGCACATGCTTTGTCCACGGATCTTGTCAAGAAGACGTGTGGAGACTATTAGCGCGGCAGTGCTGATTGATGGCCATACAGTAGGAGGGGACGTCATGCGATCTCCATATTGGGTTCAAAGTACGCTAGGGCATAACGCGGTGAGTGGATGTGAGTATCAGAGTAAGAGAAAGAAAAGGTCACAGAAATTGCCACGCGAGCAAAGTGCCTGCCGGACACAACGCTGCGGCTGTCTCGCACAGCCACACATTTCACGACTTGCTTCTGACCAGCACAACGCCGACGCTGGCGGCATCGGTGCCCGCCCTTGTACCTCCACTCTCCTCATCTCAATTGAGGCCTCAATGAACAACTACCCGACGATAACGATCGACCTGGTGCGCCCTCCCGCCCAATCTCTGTCGCGCTTACGATGACAGAGCATTAGATAGTGGACCGCTCGACGTGCCGCGACGTGCTGCGAGGGACGATTCACGCCATCCTATTCCACCGCTCGTTTGGCACAGTGAAGCCGCGGACGTTCGAGGTCCTCGACGTCACCATGGTGCGCGATGCTTTCACCAACGGCGACAGGCATTGACCATGACCATGAACAGCCCGGGATATCGGATCCGCAGACGGAGCAGCTCGTGCAAGACAAGGTGGACGCATTCTGGAAGGGCATCGATATTGGTGCAAGCAAGCGCGGGCAGGTGCGCGCCATCTCGCTACTCATGCGCTGCTGACCGTCGGCAGATCATAGTCACGTTCTCCGAAAAGAGGCCCAAAAAGTCGTGGTTTCAGGTGTACATGGGCGAGGAGGACGTGCCGTGGGAGCAATGGTGCGCAAGTTCCTACCCGTTCATACACTGACTGACGGCAAGTATGTAGGATAATCAATGCAGAGGTCCGACAGCCGCCAGATCGAGGTTAGCCCACAGCCTTCATGACATGCACATCCTCCCTCACATCCTCATAGAGCGCGCATCATTCGAGTCCAATCTCACTAAAACGCTGACAAAATCAATATTCACTATGATCACCTACACAACGTCGGAGAAAGGGCGCGCAGCCGTGCCCCTCATAACTGACGCGACGGGCATATCACCCTTCCCCATACATCTCACCGTCAAGGTTGGCGGGATCGAACTATAATGGTACGCTCTATTTGCTCCGAACGCTATTCACCACTGAGGCAATGTCGCAGTAGCTCTTCCTTGTATCAACAACAATCTGTAAACGAATGCTGTATCATCTATCACTGTCGTGGAGCATGGCATTCTCCCTGGGTCGTCACATGTCTTCGTCTTAGGGTTCATTCCAATCGTCACAATCTACCATCCGGGGCCTCAACGACCGCACCACTAGGCTACTTTACCCAGTCTTGTGCTATCGATTCGCTCAATCGCGAGGGTTGGCGAGAACGTACTCGAACGTCTCAGTGTGAAGAGGGGCTCGATACCTATGCCATGACGGCAGGTAAGCGTCCGAAAACCCACAGCTCCCTTCCAATCTTTCCAGGAAACTGCTGTATGTTTTTGGCATGTTCGTCCCGAGCCACTTTCTCAGAATTGAACTCCAGCCGCCTGAAGGAAATCCATCCGACGGCCGTTCGGATCTATCCTCCCATTCCCACCTGAACTCCAGCTTCAGAGATAGTGGCTTCTTCTGTATGGGCCGCTGTATGATGTTATACAGGGCCTCATCAAAAGTCTCGCATATGCTTTCGACATCGTATTCATATACGAGGACGTCAAAGACAATACGGACGGTCTCGAGTCTCGAGTGCTGTTCGATCCCCTCAGTCAGGAGTAGTTTGTGCCAATTCCAAGTCTCGTCCGTCGCCTCTCCCATCCATGTCAAATCGTTGTAAAGCACGAGCGATGTCAAGTTCCCGGCGGGGAATAGCGGCAGAGTGATGGGATCGAACGCGCGTCTGTCTTCGGTGGAAGTGTAGTTGATGTCCCCTAGGTGCTGTAGCTGGAGCGTTCGCAGGGTACGAGGACATTGCTCGACGAGCCGCGCGAACCGCGCCAGTGGGCGGGTTCCGAAAAAGTCGCTCGACAGAGACATCTTACACAACTCTGAGAATGGCCAGTATACTGGGAAGAGCGTGAAGATGTCAATCAAAAGCTGGTCTGACACGCTAGCAACGTGGAGGCGCAGGCGGCGCAGGGCGGATCTCATGGGCAATGCCGGTGTGGCTCGAAAGAGCTTCCACATCATGTAGTCCTCGTTGCAGACTCTTGGATGGTCGCGGAGGCTGTCTGCCTCTAACCGGGGGTCTTCAGAGTCCCACAGGTACTCAACAACGAAGAGATGTGGCGAGAGGGTATCCGAGAGCAATACCTTGTCGGGCCGACCCCAGAACGTCTCCACTCCGGCGATGTAAAGCTTTTCCAGGCGGATCTCAAGGTTGACGGCGTCGGGCGACACGCACGTCATGTAGAGCAGGGTCTCGAACGACATGCGGCACCCGTTGAAAATGAGCGTGGACAAGGTCGGCGACGCGAAATAGCGCGCTCGAACTGCCTCTATACTGCGATTGGGCATATAATCGAAGTTTATATCCACAAAGCGGAGTTCCTCTAGTTTAGGAAGCATCGAGAGGAGGTGGGGGATTTTGGGATCTTGAGAGATCGTGTATAAGTCTGGATCTGAGTCCGCGTCGTCGGCCTCCTCGTCACTGGTACTCATACCGTCATCGACGTCCATACCATCCTCGTCGAGGATGGGAGCCTGCATGTCCTCTATATCACTGGCATCCCTCAGTGTCAGAGAGTGAATGCAGTTGCCAATTATTGAGGGCTCTTCAAGCAAGGCAATCAAGCTGTCGAGCCCGCTCTTGCGTCGAGTGGCGTCGATAGAAATTTTGCGGAATGCGAGTTTGCATATCGCGTCCTGCATATCGTGCCATACGTATCGCATCATAAGCAGTGTTGGCGTATCGCATTGCTCTAGGATGGCAATGAAAAGCTCGGTAGGGAGGTCGAATGTCATGATGCTGGCCATGTCGCGTTAGTCACGAAAGCGAGAAGGTTCGTTGCTTACCTATCTTTAGAGAAAAATGAGGGAGGGTGGCTTTGACGAGGACAATTTCTTGAAGTGCTTGTCTCTTTTTTAGCTCCTATATATAGGCACAAGACAATTAGCGAGACAATAAAGCGACTTTAAATTTGCCAAGGATGGTCCGGTTCGTGTGCCATGATGGTCTTCCCTGCCCTCTTATTGTTGAACATTGAGTTGTGGGATTGGGTCATGTTCCTGGCCTCTTGCCAAAGCACACTTTCCAGGTGATGTCGATCTGGTTCGATGTTAGACGGAATCTGCGGAAAGCCACGGCTGGACCACTAGGGTTAGGGTCTGGCAATCTTTTTCTCTTCCGATCAACTCTGGAACTTCATCTTGAGCAGGGCCTCGCGTTTCGACAGAAGTGCTGTACTACCAACAATTAAAGCCCATCCGCATCAACAAGCCTGGTGCTATTTTATCGGAATCTCTACAATTGCTATATCATTGACTGCAGGTCGTAAATTCTACACACAGTGCAAATTCTCGATATGGGTTTACTGTGTGGGCGGCGGAGATGACGGGATGCCAACGCCACGCATACGGAGATATAGCCGAACGTGCACTTCGGCGCAATGACGAGCAGTGTGGGGAATCGTCAAACCGGTATAAAATGACTTGGTCAACGACTGACTAACCCCTCGTCTCGAACCTTTCGACTAAGACATGAGCTCTGCTTCTTCGCTGTCTCGTGGCCAAGCATGCGTCTATTGTCGCAGGCGTAAAATGGTATGTCCCAACAGGCTTTCCACATCTTTGCTCATGTCTTGCTCATGCAGCGATGTGACGGAGCGCGACCCGTCTGTGGTCAGTGTATCCGCGGCCGACGCGTCGAAGACTGCCAGTACAATGACCGCGGCAAATCCAAGATGGAGCTTCTTGAGGAAAGCATAACCAAGGCTGAGGCTCGGTTGTACGAGCTCGAGCACCCAGAATGTGTGGGCTCTCCTATCTTCCTCAGTGATCCATACGCCGGCGCGCCCCCACAG
Source organism: Strobilurus pachycystidiatus (assembly GCA_019915135.1). NCBI lineage: Eukaryota > Fungi > Basidiomycota > Agaricomycetes > Agaricales > Physalacriaceae > Strobilurus > Strobilurus pachycystidiatus. The sequence continues at coordinate 6,040,368 of JAHLMK010000001.1, forward strand.
ACTGGAGTAGTCTCCCCCAGTACCGGTACCTCGTCTCCGTCATTCGCATTTTGATGATTGTGGGTAACCCATTTTTAAAATAGCCGAGCTTGAATGGTGGGCTACTCCCGAACCGCCCTCGAACATGAGAGCATCACTGTCAGTCTCTCATTTGCCCCTGGAGATATCTCCAAATGAATGAAAATTTGACCGACGTCCCTCTTACCACCTGATCAGCATCGACTCCTTTCTTTCTCAGAGCTCTGAATACGGCTTCAGCCTCTACGTACCTCGGTTTCGTGCGTCTGCGCTAGGTAGCGAGACTCTTGGACATCCTTCCCGCCCGCTTCCAGCTCTCATGAATGCGGTCTATCTCGTCGGCGCGCATCTGTCCCTCGATGCTGAGATCGCTTCCCAAAAAGATGACTTCCTCTCACGCGCTCTCGCTCAAATCCCTGTATCGATATCAACTGGGCACCCTCAGCGCGTCGTCCAAACTCTCCAAGCCGAGCTGATCATCATATATTACCTATTCTCCGCTGGCAGATTTCTGGAGGGGAAGTACCACGTCTCCTTCTCCCTCTCGCTTTGCCTTGGAGCTGGGATGGGAAAGATTCGTTCCAATATGGCCGTGAACGCCGGTGAAAACGTTACTGAAAATGGGGAGCTGTGGCTTCCTCCATCGATAGATGCGATTGAAGAGGGGGAGAGGATCGACGTGGCGTGGGCGATTTTCGTCATAGATCAGTGCTGGGCAGGCGCTTTGTCTGCACCGCCAGATGTGACCTTGCCGATCATGCCCATTGCGGCGCATGTGGATACGCCATGGCCGCTCGAGACAGAGGAGTACGAGAATGTGAGTCCCATGTCTTAATCCGGTTCTAATTGTGGTCGGTACAGATGTCGACGAGGTGTGCTGATGAATGTGGACGCAGGGGGGCATTGCATCGAACATTCAAACGTCTCGCACGATACAGAATTACTTGAACGGCCTCGAGTACCCTCACGGGAATGAGAACTCGACTAAGGCCCTTCTCGCTAAGGCGGCTCTCCTATGGGAGAAAGCTACGGAGTGTGCAAATGCTTACAGCACCGGTCAGTCCGATACGCCATGATCATGCGCTGTAGACTTCAGTATACTGAGCTGCCGTGTGTTCCAGATCTCCCCTCGCCAGATATAGTTCAATTCTACTCCCTATTCAACTGCATTGACAACCTTCTCGAGTCGTTACATCGAACTCTGCCTCCACCCGACTCTATTCCTCTACCCACGTCCGCTAAATTGCGCACCCTCTTCTTGGCGCAGAACGTGGCCCATGCAGCTACGATCCAGTTGCATAGTATTTTCGCTACGTCGGACGCGGAGTGTAAAGGGCGAGTGTTGGAGTCAGCCAAGTCGGTGTTCAGGCTCCCGAGGGCGTTCAGCATTACGAACCAGGGACAAGTCAAAGCTGTCAATCCAATCATCGGGGTGTGTACAATCTCTTCTTCCTCCAAGACTGCTGGGATTGAATTCTACGCCGAGTAGGCTATATGGGCTCTTGCAAGTCAGTCTCTTCTGGATGAGATCCTCCTCTACCGAACGGTCCCAGGGCATCCGTCTCGTGAAGAGCTAAAACTCGTCGACATTTTCGAATCCGGACTTCGGGACATTATGCCATATGTACGACACTCTGCTCTACTCAGTAAGTCCTGGTCCACGAAGGTGTTCCATCCATTTGTGTCGTAACATGAGATTTAGCTGATCTATGGTAGGATTTCAGTTCCACCAAATACAGGAAACATACTCAGAGAGATGACATGTCTATCAAACTCACTACCTAGGGAAACCTGGTGGTCTAGGCTGTGATGACTCACTATCAATCATACCGTAGTGTCAACCTCATAACAATTCTGTATCGTACTTCTACAAGCTTCTTACATATGATCAGATTACGCTATGAATCAAGGAACCACAGCTCGAGTTAGTACCAGCACGAGTGCTGGCGCTGTCGAAGAATAGTTAGCCGTCAGGGAACTGTCAGTAATCTCAACTCATTTGACAAATGACGAGACGATAAGTGGACAAAAATAGAGCTTTGAACGTGCGACAGACTATTCAATGAACTGCGAGTAAGTGCTTCCGTGTATGCGCGTGGTGCGCCACTCCGCCCTTCCCGTAGCATTCGATCACCCTTCTCGGTCGGAGTCGGCATTCTATCTAATCGATAGCCTTCACTGGGACAATGCGCAGAGGAGAGCCTACATACGCTCCGCGGAAAGCCTTAAAATGGCAGTAGTGACTACCTAGTTCAAGACTTGAATGCGCCACTGGCTGGCTGACTCGACATGTTTGTTGTATGTCGAGCACAGATACTTACCCCAGTGAACGATTTTCTTGAAACATCGCTGAGTTGGGAGGTAGTACTATGATACAAACATCAACACACATCTATTGTTGGCCATATTTGGGCACCTGCTGGTAAATCATTCTATGAGTCCGCCTCGGCCAGCCTCGTGCTTCCCTCTCGTCGTACGGAGGCCTCCATTACGTAGACTGCCCCAGGTCTTCAGTGCTCGAGGCGGCTCTTTTTTCAGATAACGCTTGTATTCTCTGAGGCCCAAACTGCTTCGTACGTATAGGCGTCGAGTATGCTTTCATAATCAGACAGGGTGAGCGTCTAGAGCATGGTCCCGATCGCGAACAATGGCTGATGTGGACCGCCATCAAGGGCCCTATATAGCAGCTGCCACCGGCCTGCGAAGCTCCGCGACCTTCTCAACCTTGCCTTCATCTCTTCGACATCTCAATGTCCCGTCAGGTATCTGCAACAACTTTGCCGGATGAGCAGGGTGCACTAGAAGACTACTACTTCGTTCCGCGGGCAAAGGAGGTGCGTTCTTGCAAAACTGAAGACGACTGTCAGTGAAATTCAACATGTGCAAAGATTTACAAAATGGAATACTACTGGGGTCTCAATCGCGGAACAATTGAGTTCGAAGCGGCATTGAATCGCATTACAGGTAAGCCACATTGGCTATGTGCCAGTCGTAGATTGACGCGTCGTAGTGCGCTCTGATATCAAAAAGCTGCTTGAGGATGAGCAATACGCGTTAGTTCCGCGAAATGACACGCTCGAGCTTCTCTTCGACCTCCACGACCATAGTCAAGACTGTTCACCCCAGGATCGACGCGTCTTCACCGATGTGGGTACCAGGTTTCATCCTCCAAGAGCATCGTCCCTGATTTTTCTCAGAGTCTCCCTCTTTGCGAATACACCTACGATCTTCGACCGACATCGACTTCATCCCCCAACATAAACTCATCGTACACTGTTGTTCGCTCCCCTGTGCATCCCGCCCTAGTCGTAGGCGCAACATACCCCTTGTTCAACCGCTACCCTTTCCTAGGCCGCAACAGGTGGATAAACCTCATCTCGTCATTCTATCTCCTCCAGCTTCCCTCTTCCGCGCGTAATCTTCCAGATTGGGGCCCACACGTTGACAGTATTCGTCCAGAACACGGCGGATCACCCACCCGGCGCCAGAGGGCGCGTCGATCCTTGGACTCACAGCCGCGCAAGGCCGACTTGAGCGACGACACATCGTGTCTTCCTCTCCTGAGCGGAGTACCAGAAACCCTTCCTCGTGCTGAACGCTCTGTGTCTCCCTCTGAGGGCGGGGATCTGACAATGGTACTTGTCAATGACGACGAGATAGGTGATTATGCCTTTGAGCCAGTACGCACTCTGGCCGACGCCGTGGAGTACGGTGACGACTGGAAGGCTGTGATTAGGAAGCGCGTACTGGCGAGAAGGCGAGTGGGCGAGAACCGCGAAATGACGGGAAAAAGGTCCCCAAAGAAGCACGCGAGTAGAAGAAGTACGCTATGGATATCAACGGCCACTGCGGCGCGCCGGACGGAACTATGATTGGGATCTTGTAAGTGTATTGGTAGCACATGTATCTTACTTGTTGTGTCGTTTATGTATTATCTAAGACTCTGTAAAACTCTACATACGAACCCGATTCTCTATCCGGTCCCGAGCCAATAATGGGTGTACAGCCTGGCGAATGAGAAACTAACGTCTTGGGGTATCCGTTCAGATTCGCGACGATTCTCTGACGATCAGCAGATAAATCCTTCGGAGCAGTTGGGTCATGGTCCAGTCATATTTGCATCGTGCTAATACCGGGGTCATGTTTCGCACGAAAATGACGTTAGCACAGGAGCGTTCTTGACGTACCAAGAAATCTCCTCTGTGATTGTAGTATTGTGCGCAAGATAACTTGAACAGATGTCAAACATGAATTCCACTTTGGTTGATAAGTAAGCACTCATGATGCGTAACAATCCATGAACGCCTCAATCCCATCCTTAGCAACTAGATAATTGTCATCAAAGTCAAACTCAAAAGCGCAGGAAGATCCTCCTAAATCGTCTTCTACTGCAAACTTGCTTTCCGTGCCCGTGGGCGGCAGCTCCAGGCGGACCATCTCGAGCGTGTGCAGTCTCAAGACCTTGCTGATAGTGCGGATGGTTCCTTGGAATTCAGGCGCGTCAGGGTATCGTGTCTCGAAGAGAACGCGTTGGAGCGTGTAGGTTTGAGAGAGGTCGAAGAACGCTGAGGCGCACTGTCATCGACGGCCAAACGTATAAAGTAGGAGACGTACCATCCTCGCCTACACGAAGCGCTAAGTCTTCCAGTGTATCCGTATTTGCCCCGAGTAACCTCTTGACCGCACGTACAGGCGGCTCGACCTCGCCCCTAATATGGATGCGCCTCAATTGGAAGTTCGATGCTAACCATTCGATGAGCAGCGCGTTCCATCCATGTAGCCTGACGCTGGTGATAGCGGGTAGGACATATGCTGTCGATGGGAGACGCAAGCGAGTGTACCGCAGATCCATGTCGACGAGCGGTGGGAAGCGGATCTCCAGTGCTGTTGCACTCATGGGGAGGGTTCTGAGGAATTCCTCTAATTCGAGGGCATTGGCACATTCGCATAGAAGACTTCCTGGAAAGATTTCCGTTCCAAAGGAAGGGGACGGTGGTGAGTTGCAGGCGGACGGGTAAAGCTCTGGTGCAGCGTCGCTTGTAGCAAACGAAACGTGACGAGATGAGTTCCTGCTAAACGTTCTCCGCAATGACGATGTAATCCTTTTGGCAATGATAGAGGCCTTGGGAGGAGTTATGTGCGAGTGAAAGAATGAGGAAGTGGCCGAGGTGGATGGACCATATGACGTCCGAGGAGATGTGTCGGAATACGATGATGGTGAGTACGTGTCAAAAGACGACGAGGACTGGCAAGATGAGGCCAGAGAGATTGTAGAGTCGGAGACATTGTCACTGGAGTACATGGTGGTGGTGGTTCAAATGAGGAGTGAATGAGGCCCCTCGACCAGCGAGATAATTTCGTGATGCGTTAAGGAGCTCTTGAAAATTTTTGATGAATAGGGACGCGTCTCAAAAGTAGATCCATGGAGGAAAATAGGGGAGTTGCGAAATACTCAGGAGTGGTGAGTGGTATGCACAAAATCGAGAGCCCCGCAGTGTAGATCATCGAGAGCGTCGTCGGGCGGGCCGCGGGCCTCAGTGTTCGAGAAGCGGCAGTGGAAACCGGTGAAGATACGAGAGAGGAAAGCAGAGATCCCACCATGAGGTGTAACTATTGGTAGATAATCCGATTGATTTCTTGACCGAAGAACAGGTCCTCGTCTTGCGAGCATGGTTCTGAAAAAACAAGTTTGATGTCGGTCAAGATCGGGTTTACGGCCCAAAGACCGGACCGGGAGCCGATTCTGGATTTGCAATTATTACCTTGACCTCTTTCCGTCAGGGCGTTTTTCGCCGTTTCTATGCCATCCTTCGTCTCCGCTGTAGCCTTAGATCCTTCGTGTCTTCAGCTTAGGTCCTGTGAAGCTATAGATGACGAACATAGTTACCTGGAGGCGAATGACGGCATGTCTTCTACAGCTTCGGCCTCGTGTCTGTCTTTCGCCCTCATCATCATGCCAGCGCATGAAAGGTGACCGTCTTATCTTAAGCTGCTCCGGTGATCACCAGGGTGAGCATAAGCCGTCGCTCATCTTATGTTTCTGCGCCCGAAGTAGTAAGCATCTTCCAATCGGGCTGCCAGAACATGAGTCGTAACTTAAGTCATTACTCGAGTAGCGAGACAAGTAATTAAGCTTCAATCACAGCTTGAGTCATTGCTGATGGTCGGACTCAAAATCTTGCATATGCATTTCAACATAAGTCCGACTGGAGTTCCCATCTTAAGTGTCGACTTGTGTTGAGAAGTTACAAGCTTGAGTACTACCTGACTACATGTGCCGATGTCATCTCGCCAAGTCATCACTTCCGAGTGCGGCGCGAGGCACGCGTGAGGGTAGTATCGATGCCAGCGTCTAACAAGGGTACGGGCAGCTCTGATGGAGGCACATACGCATACCCGTTGCCACGCTTCTGTCTGTAAACCACGGAGATTGGCATGACGCGATGACAAGCTAAGACTGTTCATACCTTTTGCGCTGGTTCTCCGAGGTCCCAGAAGTCGCGTTAGAGCCTTCGGCCGCCGCAGCCCCGGCCTGCGAAGACTCTGGGGCCTTTTCCTTGCCCGGCCGCTTTCTCCTTGTGACTTTCAATACACAATCCTCACATGAACGGGTGGGGAAACAAACTTACTTCCCTGTTGACTCCTTCGGCTTCTTGGGCGCCTCCAAGTTGTGATCGTTTCTTGCCTTTCTTTTGAGCGACGGGTTAGTGAAGGACGGTGGTGGTGGTGCAAATGCTCACTTTGCTGGTGCCCCTCTAGCTTTCTTAGGCGCCTCTTCAGCCTTCTCAGGAGCCTCTCTAGCCTTCTTAGGCGCCTCGGTATTGTCCTTCGCCTGTTGTCTAGAGAAGTAGTCAGTGGAGGGATTCAATAGCACACTGGGGTCGTGAATTCACTTTCTTCGCCACTTCTGCGGTGTCATATTGTCATCACTGTTCAATGTAAGCAAGCCAAGCTTCCGTCAAGCTCTCGAGACACTCACCCTTCTTCGACTAATACTACTTCCCTTGTAATATCATCCGAGTCGACGTTTGGTAAGGCTCCTGAGTCTGGCGCTGCTTCCGTCGAGAGGCTGCTATGAACGTCAGCAAAGTGCAACAGGTATACTCGCATCTCACTCACGGACAATCCGTCATTATCGTATCCTCGTCCCCAACGGTGTTGCGACCACCTCTACCCCCACGCTCTGATCTCTTGGCTGGCGAATTCGGTCCGACCTTTGGTGATGCCGGCTTTGCTTGTAGGTATGTGTCCGCCACTGGCACCGTGTCGACCACTTTCCCTGAACCAGGCAATGAGGGTCTTTCTGGCGCTGCCTGATCCTTCGGCGGCGGGACCAACGATTGCGGGGGTGGTGGTGTGGCCAACTTGCTACGTGGATAGTCTTGAGGCAACAGAAAACGGAAGGGATCAGTTGAATCCTCATTCGAGCGGGTCATGAGCGCAGTTATCGCTGAGAGGCGTGCTTGAGCATGTATCGCGGCTCCTTTGGTAGAGGTCAGATACGCCTCGACTTCTGGCCACGCCGAAGTGTCGAAGAAGTCGCGTGGCTTAGCCCCAAGTTCGGTGCGATTGAGAGTCGTAGTGCGGTAGATTGACGCTTCAGAATTGTTAGAATCCATCAGAAACAAACCTCAAAGCGTCTGAACGTACACCACATGGCAGCGATATACTCTTCAATCACAACAGCTTGTTGCGCTCCCGTTTGAGCATCCAGGTCTATCATCGGGAAGCGGGGCAAGTTGTCGTCGTCCGTTGGGAAGTTTAGAGACCGTTTCACTGGCACTAGAACCCCAGATTAGGGAGGCAGCCGCGAAAGTTTACAACTGAGTCAACACTCACAGGGACACTTGTTATTGAACCATGCAGATACGTTCGTGAGAACGTTGGAATCCAGAACCTCGGACATCATGCACGCCTCTTTCCCGCAAGCAGATGAATCGATGCTGTAGGTACATCAGTATGCGGAAATAATGACGCCAAGTTCTCGACATACACAGATCCATCCAAAGATCCGTCCACCCGATCGCGAAAGATATACATGACCGTAACTGCGACGGGCCCACCGATGGTCTCGATTTCCTTGGCCAGCTTATCCGATACCTGCCGGACAGCTAGAGGCAGTCGCAAAAGGGTGCTTATGGACACAAATCAGCAAACAGGAATTCAGGTCACCCTCGATGTGAGTACCCACCTCTTGTGGGAGCCCAGTTTCTGCGCCTTGACTTCCCATTTCTCTCGCTCTTCTTCCGTGAGCGCCTGCCAGAGTTCGGCTGCGGCCTTGCTAAAAGCAGCACCATTATTGCCGTCCTTGACCTGGTTCCTGAGCTCTTGAGCGCGCTCGCGAACGTCCTCGCGCTGTTCCTCTTGAAACAGCTGCTGCCCGCGTAGAACGTTGGAAAAACGAAGGAGGCCCCGCCTGGTAACAGCTTTTCCGGACGAACCCTCCTCCTCCCCCCCTTCGTCGTCGTCGTCCTCCTCTTCGTCGTCGTCGTCGTCCTTGCTGAAGCCAGGTGTCTTCTTGAAGTCCTTCCCCTTGTCGATGTAATGGTTTTTCTTGTTGGTAAACCACTTGGAGATCTTCTACAAGGATGTCAGACACCAATGATACAATACGACTTCGCGCGTCCTATTGAACTGAGCTCACCGTCTTCAACCCGACAGCATTAGGGTCCGGGAATACGGGGTGCTTGAGCGCCGCGCTCGTCACCGTCTTTACCCATTTGCTTCGTTTCTCCTCGGTATTGCCCTTGGGGCCCTTGCACACAACCTCCCATTCGGGCAGGAACGTCCACAGAAGCGTGAGTTGCTCGGCCGTCAGCTGGTTATCGTTGTTGCTCCGGTACGGTTTCCTGAGCTCCTTAACGGGGAGTGTCCTCGGGTCGTACCCGCTCGCAAGCCATGGATCTTCGACCTTCAGATCGTAAGGCTTCATGGTGGTGAGGAACAAGAGTCTGCGAGACAACATACCTGACGAAAATTTGCTGATACCGGCCGAATTCCCGCCATCCTTGGAGTTCCATTGTGCTTGGGAGTCTATTGATCCTGTCAATATCACGCTAGTTACCATTGTCTGCCAAAAGCATACCTTTGAACAGGTCGATCCTGACGCCTTGCAGGAGCCACGATGCACCTCGATCCTGCATCCGTGGGTGCCACAAAGCACGTCGATCCTGACGCCACGATCTTTTTCGCTTCAATACTTGTGCTAATCACACCGAGTTCAGGTTCAATATATGCATATCAAATTAAGGTCCCACTAACGCCCAGAGCGATATCACGCCTCCCCTGTCCTAGAGCGTCAGTGACAAATGGTACATGCGCCACGAGATTAAGTCACAATCAGAGGGCAGGAAGGAATCTCCCCACGTCGAGAGCCCAGTCAGCAGGAAGCGGTTCCTCTGTTGCTTTGAAGAACATTGGGGTGACTGGATCCGCAATGTCGAAGAACGTCCTCCACCCGATTGTGACCCATTCGCAGGAGCTGCCATCAACAGCCAGTCGCTTGAAGTATGGCTGTTCATTGACTCCTATCGCGGCCAACTCAACTGCGTGATCTGCAAGTCGAGTGCGAGTGCTGTCCAGCTGGACAACAGTTCCTACTTTTTGGCCTCCCTAAGGACATTCATGAGAACAACGCGAAGGATTGAATGTGTTGCTGACATACAGGACGATAGAATATGAATATAGCGTGGCGCGTTCCCCTTTTCGGGCGCTTAACCCTACGTTTACGATGGAGGTGAAAGTGCTGAGGGATCTTCGTCTGGAAGCGTCCCGTCTATGAAAAATTAACGTGTGTGAAAGACTCGAGTGGCACACTCACCCAGATCATCGTGAACGAAGAGGCGAAGGAGACGGTCAACCTACACGAAACTAGTCGTCAGAACTCCCCGTCTCTAGGCACCAGTAGCCAAAACAAGGGAAACCTACTTGCTTTGTCTTCCCATTGTTCTCCTTACGCGGGTAGGACTGCGAGCACAAGGCTCGCGCCATAGTCCTAAGATCCCTGCATGAGTAGACCGAAACTAATAATCCGCAAGACGGGCAACTCACCTCGCAAACTTCCGATGCTCCATCTGTCCACTTGCCGGCACACAGGTGGGGCGAATTGTGAAAAGCGGTGTAATTTAAAAACGTATGGTAATACATGTGAGATATACGAGGTAGTAAGACAGTATGTTCGGTTCATGATCAAATAGCATCTATTACCATTTTAGCACTACCCTTTCGACTCTTTTCCCGTAGCGTCATGACCTCCTTGTCTGTCTCCTTCCAATTCGAAGCGCGCTCCAAGATGATGAGGTTCTCGTTAAGAACGGTGATGCGTATGTCGGTGATCTTGTCGGGCTTTCCGGGTCCTTGACGCTCAACAACGACGACTGTCCAAGCCGGCTTCTTCACTCCAGAGACCACCATGTCAACCCAGCGAATCGGTCGAACATATCTCCCAATGTTATCACCTCGAAAGACGAACCAACAGTGACCGTCAGCGGGCTTTGGTCCAGGATGCTTCAGCTGGATTTGACTGGGAACTAGTGCTTGAGCTAATCGCTTGCCCTTCAATATCCGATATACGCCGACTGCCCCGCTGCTTTGGCGTATTTGCTGGATCCTCGCGAGATGCTCTTTCACCTTGTCCTCCTTCCCCGAAGAACCATTACTCTTTCTAAGTTCGATTCCCTGGGTGGGGACGACGATCTTCAAGTTCTCGAGGTGGCGCTGCAGACACCACGCGACCTTGTCGTTGTAGGAGAGCGAAGAGGTGATGTTGATGCCCAGTTCTAAGCGATCTTCTAGAGTGATGCTCCAAGGTCCTTGCCCGGGAGGGACGTAGGGTGAAAACGACCTGCCAGTGTCCGATTCCTTTGGCTGGCCGAGTGCGCTACGGTAGACAGCATGATTCCTGGCGAGCTCCGCCTCGTAATAAGCCTGGTTGCCTCGGAATCCACTTTTGTGGTGAAGCGGACTGAGAGGAGCAACAATTCAAAGAGGCCAGAGTGTCCTGTGCGAGTGTCAGTCTACGTGAGTCTGGTGAGTGGAGAAGTAGTACTCACTCTGGATCAGAAACTTCCCCGTAGGCGTACCACTTCTCCAGAAGGCCTTCCTGAGCTCGCAGCATATCAAAGCGAACGAGGATCTTCAGACCACTAGCGGTCTTGTCGTCCTTGATGACATCCTCAACTGTCCCGGTGCGTCCTTTGTATTCGCCCGTCGTAACGATCACTGGGCGGCGAAACCAAGGAACGTTGCCAGTATACATCATCTCTGGACGAAAGGTGACCCGATTTGTGAACATGCCCTTGTCTGTATCGTACTCGAGGTTGTCATGGATAGAGTTGACGGGGGGTCGGTGTGGCTCTGGGCCAGCAGGGGGCGGTGGTGCGAGAGTGTACAAAGGCCGCCCAGTGAGACGCTCTGGCGGTTGAGTGTTACTGGTGATGTGAATGCAGTTGTTCTTGTGAACTTGAACGACCTATCGTAACATGAATTGACTTGGGAAGACGGACGAGCGTTGGGTACATACCTCGGGTGAAATCTCTTTGGGATCTTCGCCGGTCCAGTAGATAAGAACCGTGATGTGTCGTTCTTGCCGACGCCGCCTGTCCTGATGTTCTCCTTGAGAGGGCTCTTTCCCCGCAGGACACGTCGCTATCACCCATCCATGAGAAATCCTCGTACTCCCATTCCATATGCCCACCTCCTGCCCCACCTCAAACACGCGGACTAGATGCCTTCTCTCGATCTCCACGGCCCTCAACCCATCGTCAAGCGGCCGCACCGTTACGGATTGGGATAAGATGGTGCGCCCACCCGATTCATGCAACGCATCCTGAGATGACAGGACCTCTCCTTTGAATCCGTTTCGAACATCCTCTACTATCTCGCCAGTCTCAAATATCCCACTTTCCGCTGGAGGTATCGAGGAAAGAGCAGACCTCACTTCGGGATCTTCGCATTGCAGTAGTTGATTGTAGATGTGGGGAGGTGTGGATAGGGCGATGGTGATGTGCGACCGGCGGACCTGGATCAAAGCGAGATCGGCCACGAAAGCAGTACTGCCCGTCTCCTCGTAACGAACTACGGATTGATTGTTTTTGCTGACTGTCAGCTTTGAGCGGAGATCTGTAGTGAGAAGGTGGGGCGGATGTCGAGTACCAGGTGCAGCTGGTATACGGCGAGGTGTGAAGGTCCAATTTCGGTCGGTCGGGCGTTTACCAGACTGAGCATCGCGCTCTTCTTGTTCTGTAGGATCGCCATCGCCAACGAAAGTTCGCTGCCATCTGAAGGAGATCCGCGGCACGACTTTAACCGTGCACCAGGTGCTCTGGTGGTCCTTCTGGACCCAGCCAATATCACCGTCGTACTTTCCTCCTCGGATAGTGACCCAACAGCTGGTGAACTTTTCCCGTACACCTCAACTGCTGCGCCATGCGCGTAAACGCTCAGCGGGAGATTGAAGAGGCTGCATCGATCGGAGGGAGAGACCGTATTTCGCGTGGCCAAGTTCGTCGACAAGGAGTTGCATGAGCGAATTCATCGAACCCCTAGAGGCAATGTAGATGGAGGGTTGGGAAGGAGTTTTTGGGCTGGGCCAGATGTCGATTATACCGTCTTCAGGACGAGCATCATGATGGAGGCGGCCGGCGATTGTCTGGGAGAGCGTGCTCCGCTGCTCTTGCCCGACGTCTGGGATATCTTCCGTCGTCCTGGAAGGATCTTCCTCGTGTTGGTAGGCCAAACGGGCGGTATGCTGCCAATCGCCATCTTTTCGTCGGGAAGGTGGGGGGTTACGTTTGAATTCGATGTTCTCCTTGATCAGTTTGGAGACTTCGGCGGAGGTTCGATACTGTTAACATAGTCAATGGTGCTGTTCCCAAATGAGATTATGGGAACATACGCGACATCTAATCCGCCAGATGGTTATATCCTCGTCGGCCGCATCGTACACACGCGGATGGAGAGCAGAGTCCTCCTCCTCTTTCTCCTCCTCCTCAGCTTCTTCATCGGTGTGCCCATGGCCAATAGTTGAGCGTGAATTCTTATTGTTTTCGTCGTCGCGGGTAGTAGCAGCTGGGGCAAGAGACTCGAGCCAGGCATGAAAGTGCTTTTCTGACGTCCTTTCTATGGCGGCGAGTTCCTTTGGGGTGAGCCTGTGAGAGCTGGGAGAGTCGCTATGGATATCATGGTCTGAGCATCGAGTAGAATTAGATCTCGGGCACGGTGTCGGTCGAGATCTGCTACGCACCTTCGAGCGTCGGATCTTCTTCTTCGTCATCCAGAATTTCGTCGTCGTCGGCGTCCTGGGCCTCTAGGGACAGGAACTGCTCTACCGCCGCCGCGTCGGGCATGACCTGTCCTACTGATTTACTAATTAGCGCGTCTTGTCTTAATTATGATGACTTTGAATAAGATATCTTGACCGCACCAGGCGAGAGGGCGGGTATTTCGTGTATTGTATTCTAAGGTGTATTCTATGGCACTTACATCAGAAGGGCGGGGGACCAGCAGCGCCTGCGCCGGCACCTTCTTGAGGGCGGAAAGCAAGGTAGGAAAGCTTACATAAGTGCAAAGCTCGGCACGATACGGCGCGCTGCCTATCGTCCAAAGTGCATGGGTCATGCACTGGGACGGACCCATGCACTTTGGACGATAGGCAGCGCGCCGTATCATGCCGAGCTTTGCACTTATGTAAGCTTTTCCATCTTGCCAGCGCACATCGACGTAGGCCCCCATTATGGCTGGGGGGCGGAGCAGTGCGGCCACTCATGCGCACGGCGGCGGGGTCATTCATTATAGTGTAAAATTGAGCAAATTCTCGTAAGTTCCAGAGACAAAGAAAGCCCAAACGCCGCCACTAAAATCAAATTTGCAGGGAGAGTCCATGTCGGGACGATCACTTCCAGTCAAGGCATACGGGATGCAGATTGGTGGGTCTTTAATGCGATTGGCCGCCCATTGCTGACTTGATTTCATCGCAGCCCTTCATTTCAATCAGTCTGCTTGTTCACAGGGATACGCAGGGGGCGTGGTCGCTGTGGCGCATATCAGGTACGTTCCAAATTCTTGCTTTGTCTTCATGGGCTCATCTAATTCCGGTATCGTTACAGGAATCCCTCCCTGGCTCATGTGTCTGCGCGCAATGCGGCTTTCAGGCCCGTCTTTTGGTCATATACGCCGCTCGACCCAACATCTCTGCGCCACTCAAAATGCCCCAACTGGATCCTGACGCCACTTTCTCCCCCTCTCCTGACTCACGATTCGAAGAAGAAATTGATGAGTTGGAGGAGGATGATCCACATCGCGAACGTTATCTCGCTATTCACGGCGATGTGGAGATTATCGATATCACGGCTGTTGTATGGTATCAGGTTCGTGCTCCTGACTTGGCATGCCATCGTTTCCTACTAATTTGACGTTCTCCAGTGGGGAGAAGATCCTAGCGTTGTGATGCTACTCGCTCACCTCCGGCCGGACGGAACAGCTTGTCTCAGCCTGTTCAGCAACATTGACCGTCTCCGAGCTTTGCCCATGAGCATTGGCTGTGCGCTCATGCGCTACGAAGTGGGATCTCAATCATGGGTTCCTTGTCCCTTTATCGTTCCCTTCACAGTCCATCCAAGTCGCTACCTTGCTCTTCGTGGCGAGCATATCACGTCCATCTTTCAATCAGAGTGGACTCTTTATTCTCGCGCGATTCTTTACGATAGTCCTTGAATAATGTCAAACATACGTTCGATTATGGCGTACTTACTTCCCCTCGAGCATTTGCATTACATCTCTGTCTTGACAATACTTGATATGTTATTTATGCATACCCACGAACATTTTCAGCCTTAGCAATACTCGTTAAGTTATTTACGCATCCATACCTCATGCATACGTACCTTAAAACGGCTCTTCCCGCGTCCACGAAGCAAGGTCATCCCTGGAGTGGGGAGTAGCGGGCGGTCTAGAAACGTGGAACAATGGGCGGTAAGCTGTAAGTGCTCCTGTCGCAATTTTTCGCATCATTTCAACGGATTTTCCAGTGATTCCTAAGCGCGCAGCCGACCGCCTAGGTAACCCGCTCCTTCGCTTGGGTGGAACAATGGGCGGGCTTCAAAATTGCCCTGCTTGATGGTAAGTTTTCTATTATCCTGGTACTATCTATGTTTACGCTCAATACTTGCTATTAGTCTATAAAACCACGTTCAACGCTGACCTCAACATATCTCATTCCCACTATGGTTGTCAAGCGCTCTTCCAAGCGTCTCTCAAGTCGATCTTCCTCTCCACTTTCGTCTTCATCGTCGTCCCCGGTCCGGACACCTCGGAAGAAGTCGACGTCGGTGAGATCGCCAGCCAAAAGTCCGACACGAGCAGCCATGTTGAAAGGCTACGACGACGATGTTCGCCGGGGGGCCGATGTAATTGCGGACCCCGAGGTCTATCCCAGGGTGAGATGCCCCGAAGACCCCAAGTGCCGCCTCGAAAGTAGTGTCTATATTGGCGCAGGCCGAGGCTACATGCAGGGAGTGTCCTTCCACCATCAACCCGAGCGAGTCACCGACATCGGTCGGCAGCAGCTGCAGGTCAGGTTTTCGCGATGATTCTGTTCGAAAGTTCGTACTAAGAGTTACATCAGTGTAAGACGCACGGTTTCCATGTTTGGGCGACCCCCAAGCGTACGGAGACTGCGATTCGCGCCAATACGGACATCATGCGGGGTCTGGAAGGACGCGACTTCCTCCGTGCAACCAAGCGACGCTACACTGCCAGCCCCCCAAAGGCTTCCCGAACCCGTCGTTCCACTCGAAGGAATCCTCCTCCGTCGCCTCAACCTTCATCATCGTCATCGCCTCCTCGATCTTCTCCCACACCTGCGGGACCGTCTACGCCTACCGTCGCTCCGCCAATACAGCTCCGCCGCAAGTTTAGGATGGATGTCTTCGACTCTGTCGAATCCTATCTTTGGTATGATGTATGTGAACGGATCTCCTCATTTTCCATCGTGATTCTGACCTGCGCCCACAGGCCGCAAAAGAGCCAGCTCAAGTCATTTTGAAACTCACCGACAAGAACGAGGTTGTCCTCCAGAACAACCGCATCACCCTGGGCGAAGCTGGGTATGATTATGGTGTGGTTAGCCGCTTCCGTCCCGAGACTGGAGGCTGGGAGCCCACGGTGTTCGACAAGCCATTCGTCGTTGATCCCAATGTTACGTTGGCTTTGAAGGTCTCCGGTATTCGGACGCCCGTCAACTTCAAGGACCTTGTCAAGGAATTCTACTAGACTAGACTTGATCTCACTGCCTCCTAACATAGTTTCTGTCAGCTCCTTGCGATGCTCTTTACTTTTCTTACATTCAACCTTATGTTATTCTCTCTGTCTATCGTACTTTCATACCTACCCTACATTCCTATCTCTTACTGCCTAGTAGCGCTTACCGCCCAGCATTCTGTCTTTACACGTCTGCACTATCTATGATCGAGGGGTCTGAGACCGTAGTATCTCAAGTAACGAACAACGATTGTCTCCAGCCCTTACGCGGCCGATAGGTTTGCCCACAGACGAAAGGACGCTACACAGGGACATCTACGGAAGATAAACACACCTTGTGCGTATAACCTTCCGTCTTTGTGGGTTGAAGGACGTTAACAACATTTGTCACCAGGCTGTCTATAAAACTGGCCTCACGCATCCACTTTTTACCCATGTCTACCTCGACCTCCTCGCTCATCGAGGACGACGCTGTCTCCAAAGAAGACATCGATCTTCTCATTTGCGCGGGAGCCGCTGCTCTTGCTGGACCCAAACCCAAAGCGCAGCCATGTTGTGGAAACACCGAACCTTGCCTTGGTGTCGGCGTCAGAGTCTACTGGGGTATCAAGGGGGACAATGCGCCGGTGAGTCTGGATGACCCCGGTGCTGCGGACATAGCCCGGTTCTACCAGAATGTAGGCATTCCATCCTGCAGCCCCTCGAACCAAGTTAATGCTTCCACAGTGTATCCTTCACGAAGAGCATCAATGGCTCACGCCACGTCTTCCCAAGGAGAGGTTGTCGGCATCGAGTCTCATCTTAGACGGTCTCCGCCTACGCAAGCAAGCCAGGGACCGGGCTCAAGAAGAGCGCACCAAGTCCGTAACTCTACAGAAACGGAAACGATCGGACCCCACAACAATGGATGTGCTCCTGTGGCTGAAAGTACGTCCCGTCCCCTACACGAAAGCTGTACGCTTTCTCACATATTGCGTTTTCTCACAGGATAAGCAACCTCCAGCCCGTCTTTCGTTGAAAGTCTCGAACGAGACGGAGATTGACCTGTGTTCGCCATCCAATCTCATTGTGCTCCGCAAAGTGGGAGCAACGAACAAATGGCTTTACTACTTCGACACGCGCATGGCTACCTGGCTTTCGCCGCAGAAAGATACGGTCCCCATTCGCAATCTAGCCGTTGTTTTGGCTCTCAAGGCCTGTGAGGTCGACAGATTGAACGGCTGGGAAGATTGTCTCGAGCAGATTTATCCTTCTAGAAACTAGTATTTACCGCCGTTGCCTTCGGTCATACCAAATAATCATGTGTTTTACTGTAGGCCCGTGTGCCCAAGTCGGGAAAGCGACTTGCTTTGTGACGAATAGGGCTAAAAGGGCCGCCTGTTTCATCTGTGTGCGTTCGTCTTTCCCTTATCTATTGACCTTCTCCTCGTCTCGCCGGTGATGATTACTCCTCCCACTGCCTTTCATCCTCTAACCAAACCTCGCAGTGTCGATTTGGGCTAGGTGATGAACGCTCTCGCCCATCAAGATACATGTCTTTTCGAAGATGCGATGTATTTCAAACATCTCGAGGGGAACGACTGGATGCATGGGGAAGGGATCGAAAACTTCTGGCCAGAGAGACGTACGGTACGGTAGTCATTTTGTCTCTGTAGACCTTTGCAGCTAATCGCGCATTGTAGATGGAGAGCCGTACCAAAATGTCGGAGATCGTCTCTGTCAAGGACGACCACGACACCGACTCACTTTGCTCCTGTGGCAGTAACTTGGCTCGCCGCGTCCGGTGTGTCGACTGCTCACCTGCGGTCGGCCCCTGTTGCGCAGAGTGTTTCGTCGCTACACACAGGGATGGCCTTTGGCTGCATCGGGCGATGGTTAGAAACGAGGAAGGCTTCTTTGACAGACGCGATATCAGCCATTTTGAGTTCCAACCCCAACTTGGTCACGCTGGTGGTGATTGCCCAGCACCGCTCCCCCCATTGCACCTGGAAGTTATCAATGTGGACGGTGTACACGAAATAGATGTGAAACTATGTGGGTGTCAGGGTGAGACAGAGGACATACAGCTAGGGCGCGCTGGCTTAGTTTGCACAGACATAGAATCAGGTGTCGCTGTTACCAAGACCGTCGTTTTCTACTTGAACCAACCTAGATTACCTTTGTAAACCAGTATGAATATCTAGCGAAAGTAGGACCGCCCCATCGTGTCCCCGTATCATACCCAGAATGATCAAGTGTTTCTGCCGTAGGCCCGAGTGCCCCCGTAAGGAAATGGTCTTGCTTTGTGGTCGGAAGGATAAGTACGGATAACGAGGGTGAGTCGCCGTCTCCTTCCCCGTCATGCCAACCAAACCTGACACTCGAAATCGACAGCAAAAGCAAGACGACGAAGAGGCCGAGCTCACTCGGCTCAAGACTTCGGGGGCCATTCAAACACTACAGTCTGTTCAACCACAGCCCGTTACCAATTGACTTCGGCGCATCAACGCCCTCGGCATCTCCTCCATCGAAGAGCACGTCGTTCAACCGCAAGCGATACCAGCTTTTCTTCCTCGCCCTCGCGCCAAAGCACCCGGTGAGGCCCCGCCACCAGAGATCGATCCCGACGAGGAGGATGACGACGAAGAAGAGGTTGAGACGCAGGGCAAGACGCAGGTGCGAGTCATCCTTTGTTGGAAGGACACCTGCTCATACTTCTTCGACAGACGCGCAAAACACTGGAAGCTTTCGTGGACATCAAACTTGATTTGCACGACCTCATGATGGAAACAGAAGTGGAGGCGGATACCGCTGATATCTGCCCCTGCGGAAGGGGAAACCGTCGCACTGTACGGTGTGGGGACTGCATAGAGTACGGTGTGTGGTGCTCCGATTGTTTCGTCGAGAAGCATCGCAACATGTGGACACACTGGCCGGAGGTTTGGCAGAAAGAGGAATACTTTACTCCCCGCGATGTCAGTGTACTGGGTTTCTTCCCTCAACTTGGTCACGCCGGCCAAGACTGTCCCAACGCGCATCCACCGGTCCAGTTCATCGTGGTAGACGAAAACGGCATACACGACACCAAGCTACGTTTCTGTGGATGTCAACCTGGAAGGATAGACCGAGTCGCTCAGCTCATGCGTGCGCGGATGTTCCCGGCCACCGTTGCTCGTCCTGAAGTCGTGTTCAGTTTTCGTCTTCTTCGGCGGCTCGAACTCCTACATCTCGAGTGTACGGCGAACATCTACGACCTCACTGCTTACCTGCAGAGACTCACGGACAACAAATACCCATGGTCCGTTGCTGTAAGTTCAGATTGCTCTCAGCTGTGGTTCAGCCGCTCATGTCACCACTAGCAACTCAGCAAGCAGCTTCGGAGGGTCCTTCGTATCTGGAAACTCCTTCTCGCTGAACGTCGGAGCGGGTCCATCTTCAACAAGCACAAGGTTGGCTTCCCCAACCGTCAGTCGGATTCGCTCCTTGTATACTGTCCTTTGTGCCCGGAGGACGGCGTGAATATGGAGCCGGAATGGCGGTTGACCCCGGAGCAATTCTTGTGAGTTTGCTTCGTGGCGGTTTGACCTTCACTGAACTATCGATTGTTCAGTCATATCATCGCATTTTTCGGTACGCTCGACGGCAACTTCAAGATCTGTCAAGGAAGTATGAACTGGAAGAACCTGGGTCCCGACCTTTTACGGGGTCGTGGACTTCAGCCGCTCCTTGACGCATACGAGGAGTACCGAAGCACGGCCATCCATTCGCGAACAAATCGACGCGAGGTGAGCTCAACCTTCGCAGGCAAGTATCTGAACCACCAGCTTAAATCTCTTCTAGAAAATTCCTTGCAACAACCTCAAGTCAACCCAGCAGCACGTCCGTAACGCGGATTGTGTCTACAACGGCATAGGACAGGGACAGTGCTCTCATGTCTTTGTCAAATCCACGGCTGATTTCCCGAAGGGAGAAGAGTACGTCGCAGGTCTACGACTCCCCTGCCACTGAGAGCTGACAAGTTTCTCATAGCCAAATCACCATGGATTTGGTCACAAAGCTGCTCTATGAACGTTCTGGCTTCTCGAAGAATCCAGGCGAGAACGACCCGATGCAGCCCAGCTCGCTCTCCTACGACTCAAACTGTCAATACAGTGTTCATATCCAGGAGCGCTTTGCCCACGAGTATCTGAACTCTATGGCCCCTCACATTGATAACGCCACGCGACTAATCAATGCCGCTCATGTATACACACACGCTAACGGTTGTATATACATGTTCGGTTCCTTCTACGTCGAGTGCCAATGCCACTTCCATGGCGAGACTTGCGAGCATTTTTGGCCCAAGTCCAACGCCTACGCACCGATGATCTTCCACATGACCCGGCATTATGGACACGAAATCTACTTCGGAGTGGCCATGGATTGGAACTGGAAGAAGACGATGAACGCTGGTCAGTACATCATCGCCTGGACTGCCGAATACGCTAACTAAGGGATACTCACCAGTGAACGAGGTGTTCAAGAACACAATCTACGCACGACAGATGTATCTCCGCTACAAACACGAATTCGCCCTAGTTACGCTTCAGAACACGGAATGGATCCCCGATTGGGATCGCAGTTTTCCCAACCGACACAAACGTGGGCAGCACTACCATGTTTCAGGCCAGGGCAAAGACAGAGTAATCTTGAGCCCATACAAGGAACGCGAGATGAAAGGTACCTCTTGCGCTGCCTTCTTCTAGTCTGGGGGATGCTCATCTGCTCTTACAGTTCCGTGTATGGATTCGGTCCTTGAGACTCTGCTCGACAATCCACACAGCCTGACGTGTATCAGCAACGTTGGTTCTGAGGTCCTTGCCAAATGGATGCACGATGGGCTTACTATCGAAGCTAGACAGTAAGCAAACTTCAAGATGACGTGGAGCACTCACTGACTTGATGAGTGTAGACGCCATGTTCGGGCTGTCTGCCTTCGCCTCACCAAGTACGAGTCCAGCATGGACGTTGAGCGAGTCAAACATGACCGAGCAACTCTCCGTGAAGAGCTTGAGCCCTGGCTGGCCCTACGAAAGAAGTTTTTCGGAGAACTGGAGCCGTACGAGAAGCGGAGCCCGCGCGCCCGCATGAACCAGGAGAGACGGTACCAGAAGACCGGCAATGTGGAGGAGTGGTCACTATGTTTACCCTCGGAGTTGGCGCCCGCGGTACAGGAATCTTTACAAGCAGCGACGGATCAGGAGAAGGTCATGCGCATCGCCCTTGCTTTTCAAGCCATACGGCTGGTCATTCTCATAGCGCGTGAGCTACTGGCTTTGGGCTACGACAAACGGCAGTCGAAGCACTACGGTGTCATTACCAAGAGCCGGGCGCGCATCTCTCGTGCAAAGTTTCGCCGGGATGAAGCTATCGTGACCTTTAATGATCACTTTGTCGCATTGCGGAATCTCCGTGGGATAGAGGGTTCGCAGTTGGAAGGTGTGGCGAAGGAGATGACGATAGAAGATACCTACGTCGCCAAGTCGATGGATGGCTTGCGCCAGCCATTGGACTCTAGTCGACAAGATGGCCAGGCTCATCTGTTCCTTCACCAGCACCAAACAGCGGTGATGGGCGCGGGCTTTTCGGAGCGGGGGAACAAACGAGCACTTGAAGAGCAAGCTCCTGGTAAGCCTCGCTTGCATGTATGTAGTGTGCTACTGATGATAACCGCGCGAGCAGGTCCTTCTCAGCCCGTCAAGAGAGCGAAAGGTAGCGCCACAAAGTCTCAGAGTGAGTCCGCCGAGATGTGTACTCTCCACGATTGGCACTGATGGTTTCCCAAGAGAAGAAGCCTGCGAGAGGCGATGGTTGGCCATACAAGCTGATGGAACGTGGTTCATTGAACGATGTGGATGTCGATGCATGGGAAACGGATGGTACGTGGACTTGCCACGATGGAGCTGCCTCTAAAGTTCGCTGGCAGGCGAGCGTGTACGATACTTCCGGACAGAAGCCGAAATGCGAAGGTGGAGGGAGCAGCACGAACGCATGCAAGCAGAGTTCTTGAATGCCATTCGGATGTTCGAAAGGGAGAGAGACACTTGGTCAAAATGTGCGGATGCCTGTGCAAATGCCAAACCGTCGAGAGTGGGTTACGCTGCATATGCGCGTGAGCATGCAGTGATGTTCAATCGCATGGTTGAACGTGCTCGCCTACGAGTACAGGCCTGTGGTTATGGTCATATATTGGAACTACCAAAGGACGAGTTGTTTTACAAGCATTGCGAACGCGTCCGCGCGGGGGAAGCACCCATGTATCAGTCGGACGACGGAGAGTTCGTGTAAGTGCCTATCCTTTACTTGGTCAGAGCTGTATTCATTTTCACAGATTCGACTTGGATGATCCCCAGATGGCGCATGAGGATGCAGAAGACGGTGTATAAATGTATTATATACCATCGAATCGGAAGTATACTGTACCCATTCCCAGAATCGGTTACTCAGACGACGAGTATCCGCGCGCCCCCTTGTCGTGGGTTCTGGGCTTAGCCTTCGGGCGACCAAGCAGCGCGTCAAATGTTTGAGTTGAGCATAGCCGTCCTGGTGAGTCCTTCTCGAATCAGCAGAAAAGGGGAGCCGTGTGATATTGATAATGTCTCTACACAGATGCGGAGGGTATCATATTTGTACAGCGTTCAAAACCGTGTCAAAGGCGAACGTAAATCTACAGGCAACGAGCACCACCACCTCGAGTCCACGCCTCGCCAGAAGGTGCGTCCTATCCTCCCTCCTTCCTTCCAGAACTGACCCACTTCAAGGTCTACAACCCTCTACGAAACCAGAGCTCGCGCGCCGGCTCAATCGCACCCTCAATCATCATTTCAGCCCCCTCCTCCCCCCGACTCTTTTACAACCAATACATCATCCTCCAACACCTTCACCAACCATACGGTACTCTTCTCGCATCCCGCACGATTGTACCCACCGGGACATCCACTTCTCCTGCGCGCAGAATCGGACAGGGAAAGAGCTCCTATTCTACATCCCCTTCCCCTCCCCCCCTCCCTCCCGGGTACTCGGCAACGAAGGAGGGGGAAGAAGGGGGCTCCTCGTTATTGCTGTTGTAGATAGGCGGGCGGTTGCTGCACCTGGAAGCCGTCTCACGCTATGCGGGGGATCTGTGCTCAGCGACGAAGGAGGGGCGTGAAGGGAGGATGGGGAAATCGAGGGGAGGGGCCACGAGAGACAAGAGAGCAATCATGGCTTAGGTGATACACACATAGAGGGTAGAGGGATGGGGGATGTGAAGCATTACGGGAAAGGCAGAAGACGCACCGCACAGCAGTTCATCTCTGCGCTCTGTCAGCCTCCTCCTTGCTCCATCCTCCCAGCTTCTTTCTCGGGGATGGGGGTACAGCGTCCTTTGACGGACATACACTCTCCACAGCGCTGCTCGCGATTCTCTGGGCCCACGCCTCGCACTTTCTCGCGTTTTGCCAGTCCTCTAGCCGCCTACTGCGCGGCTCTGTCCGCGTCCCAGTCGGTTCCATGTGCGGCATTCCGCTGGCGCCGTCGTCCTGGAGTCTGACACGCGTCTTGTGTCTGCCGGCGGTTTCATTCCGTCAGTGTTGTCAATTCGGTCGCCGTTATCATGCGGGTGATCCACTGGGTGGTCGATTGAGAAGGAGGGAGGACGCCAGTGTGGTGATGGTGAGCGGACAAGGAACCAGAGATCAAGATGGAGATTACCCAAGTAGGAAGTTCCCGCCTCACAAACGCCGCCTCTCTTCACGTCGACCAAATCCGTCATGGCCGCCCTTATGTCCCAATATCTGCTGCAAGGCCAGCCGACGCCGGCGGAGCTACTGCGACCCTACGCGCGCACCCAATACAGCAACGCCGAAATGGCGCTTTGGGACGCGGTCGAGAAATTTGCCTCCGAGTTTGGCGACGATGCGGCGCATTTCGTACTTATGTGCGTTTTTTCTTCCATTTTGCGGCTGTTGCAATCGTCTGAGCGTATATCCAGGCCCTCCGGCTTCCATCTGTCGCCTCCCGCGAACACAGAAAGCTTGCAGAAGCCGCATCTTACCATCCGGGTATACGGGCAGGACAATTGGAGCTTGGGGACGGTGGAGTGGGCGGGAAAGGGACGCCAATCATCGAAGTGTTTTGTCTACGACAGGACGGAGGGATCGAGGCTCGACGAGGCGAAGAGGCAATTTGGGATTGAGCCGGAGGAGCGGCGTCCGAGGGAATGGTTCTTCCGGCTGGAAGGGCATACTAGGGTAATGTAACATTCTTTCTTGAAGGGTTTCCGCTGCTTATCTTACCCCAGATGAATCTGTGATCGTAATGGTGTGGCGCGGAGTGTGGCGCAGTTTCTTGTCTGGCGTGTTTTCTTGTCTATTCTTGTTGTATTTCCCCTTGCATATGTTGTCGTCATTTAGTTGTATTGTATCTTTCGTGCTATCCTTCCGTACCATATCCTATTCCCCTGCTGCCAAAACCATCTACCAAATACGAAGTACCTACTGACATGTCATCCCGATATCTCCATCCACAATCTTATCTATATGTGGCGGTGACGCCGGTTCCTGTCCTGGTGCCTATGCACTTTGGACAGCAGTGCGGCTTGGACACGTTGCCGTGTTTGACAGCTTACTAATTATTTGCCCTTTTCCATCAACCACCACCACGGCGACGACGACCTCCCGACGACGCCTCCTACGACGACGGGCCTCCTATCCAGCAGCGACGACCCCATCGACGGCGAGCTCGCTGTTCTCTCGCCGACATGGCGTGACAAACCCCCACGGCGACGATGACCACCACGGCGACGACGACCACCACGGCGACGACGGCCACCCCGAAGACGCACCCCACGACAACAGGCTTACAACCCCCGCAGCGGCGACGCTATCATTGACGTTTCGCCGGTACCGCGTCGCACGCCATTTGGGATTGAGGAACGGTGCGTCGAAGGACGGCTGGCGTGATATCGGGGATGATTTTAGCTGCGCTGGGTGCGTCGAATTTTTTTTTCTCTGTGTCGTCTTCGTGCTGATTTTCTTCTCTGTCGTGCTTCCAGTGTCGACAACGGCTCTGTACGCATCAATTTGCCGTTTTGGTCCTCCCCTCCAAGCCCGACCAATTCCGACGCTCGGCCCCAAATTTCCCGTTTGGTCGATTCAGTGTGTCCCGAGCGAGCCTGAGTGCCAAACTCGGTCCGGTCTCAACTCGAGCTCAGCTCGAGTGGAGAACTCGAGTTCAGCTCAAGCCGTACGATGAAGTTGAGTACGACACTTCATCTTGAGCTTGAGCTTGAGTTTCGGCTCAAGTCTTCGACTCAACTTACGCGACGATTCAGCAGTCACTCAACTTCTTGACCTTGAGCTTCGGCTCAAGTTTCCGACTCTGTTTATGCGACGAGTCGGCGGTCACTCAGCTCGAGTCTTGCCAGCCAACTTGAGTCACTCGGCTTGAGTTTTTGGCGCGAGTTCATATCTTAGCTTAAGTGTAGTGTGAATAGTATACGATGTGTGTATTAGTGTAGCAATGAATATTGTCCTACAATCAAATGACTAGCCTGATCAGCTCAAAATGAAAAGATAAGATGAGCTACGGCTTATGCTCACCCCGGTGATCACCGGAGTAGCTCAAGCCTAGAGTGTCATCTTTTTGCCAGCGCTCCTTGAGAAAAGCTCTCCTGACGAGTGGATATGCGATCCGTTTACAATCCGATCTGCTTTTCTCTGGTTCAACATCTCTTCGAATTCTTCCCGGCTTCACACACCGGCATGCGGATTCGGATGGCACTTTACAGTAGAAATTGACGATTACACACTCACTGCAACGTTCAACTTCGACCCACCTGTCGGAAATGCCTCTGGATCCATGGGCACGCAGGCGATTGTCAAAGCCTCGGCTCTAGTGAGGGCAGATGGATTGGTTATAGGGGAACTTGTCTCGCTCGGGGCCTGCTCCTCGGCATGGAAGAGTGGTCAGACGGTCAAGGATAAAATCGGGACGTGTGCGATTGGCAGTATCCTTTGGGACGTCAATTCCATCACCTTCACCTTTGATGTCGTGTTTTTGAATTCAAGCTCCCTCCGGCAATGCCTTTCGTCCGACTCAAATGTCTTGACGCTGCGGGCCAAGGAGGCTTTAACGCGCACAATCGAGTGTGGAGAGCTTGTCGACCTGAAGTTTTATCTCTTTTCTGCTGTTACCTCGGATGGGAGAGTTTGCATGCCGCAAGCGTTGTTTGGGTCTCGGATGGTCATGCACCAGGTTAGCGATTTCTTGGATACGCGTAAGTGTTGGATATCCTCTTGTTTGACATTTTGGGCTAATCTCCCGGTCGATAGTCGCTCTAGGAGAGGGATTTGTAGAGTCAGAGGAGGTAGATCTTGACGTGCCCCATGCGATCGAGGACCACATCGACGACTATGACTATTTGGAAGACAGCGATCTGGAAGAGGTCGAGGACTATACTGAGAAGGAGGATGATGCACTCCCGGGACACATCACTCACCAGGGAAGCAATGCGTGCGTTCAAGTTCTCTCCAGAGCAACGAGTGCTTTTCCTCACGATTACTTCTGAAGAGCTCCAGCAGCCGTCACCCCAGGTCGTCGGGTGGGTCGCGTATGTCAACCCAAGAACATAGCGTACAAAACGTGAGTGAGCTTTCTCCTCTTTCCGGGTCTAGCATCGCTATTATTTCCTGCATAGATTCAGAAGCCTTCTTCGGTTCCTCTATACGCAAGATGCAGCCTTCGCCGACATCAAGTCAAAATCACAATCTGTCCCATTGGTAGGGAAAGGGAAAGGAAAAGAGGCGAACAACGAACTTGCTTCACCAAAATCGATGTATCGTCTAGCCGAGATGGTACGTGTGCTAAGAGTTTGCCTACCAATGTCGCTTGACAGACTTCAGATCGATCTCCCTGCTCTCAAGAGTGCTGCTTTTGCTGCAGTCTGTTCAGGGCTTACTGTGGATAACATATACGTTGAGCTTTTTTCGAAGTTCACTTCGCTGTAAGTCAAGAGTCGCTTTATAGAAGTTGCATAGATGATAAATTCGGGTCGAAGATATCCAGAAATCATGGATGCAGAAGTCTCCTTCGCAATGGAGCACTGGGAAGAGTCCGACATCCAAAGGAACGAAGCGATTCACATGTGCTTCACCGGCCAATACCCTCATGGCTCACGGGCAGTGATGATGCTGTTCGCTCGAGTAAGACCATCATCCAATCCAAATCAATCTATGTCCCTGAGCCCGGATCCCGCCGCTTGGAAGGGTTTGGCTGTTCGCCGATTAAAAGGGTACGCGAGTTGGGTTCGTTAAAACTGGTATGCCCACTGGTATTTAATAAAAATATAATATTAAAGCAATATAAAAATAAATTTTTCAAGTATTATTTGAGGAGCTTTAGCAGCCTAGTGTGGCGGATATAATGTAACAAAAATGGTTTTTACTTACTTTTTCGCACAACTGTATCCAAAATGGAACGTTTTCGCGCAGAAAACACATACACCCACTGCAACACACGCACAATAAGCAAAATGATCACAAACACGCGCCGGACACGTTTTCGGTCACAAATTCACGCAGGTTGTTCAAAGTGGCACGAAATACGCGCGGACCTTGTGCCGTCACCTACCTACCTACCTACCGCGCAAGTTCGTCTTGTGTGCTGTCCGCCTCGCCTCGGCCAAATGATGCCGTGCCGGCAGTGCCTCAGCGGCACCTCTGATGCCGCCAGCCGGCGCCTGGCCCACAGTGCGCCACTGTCTTGTCTTGAGTTCCAAGTCTGGGTACTGAGTCCGATCTCATTGCCTCCAGACAAAAGGTCTACTATCTGCTGTTGAACATCATTTTCTATGGATGGCCACATTGTAATCCTCAGAGTGCCTTACTCATGACTTGTTGTACTTATCGTCTTGTGTGTACCAATTTCAGTGCTCTCTCCTGCTGGTGTTGACGTGACCTAGCTCTAAATACACAGGTCAGACTGTTTTATTGCAAGTATTGGTCATCTCTCGGGTCATGGTCGCTGCCACAAGGCTGTATGCCGACCTGAACGCCACACAAGCGCCAAGGCCGGCGCTTCGTCCTGATGTCGGCAGGTGAGCCGGACCGGCATTCTCTGTGGACTTCGAAGTCTTCGCATCGATGCGCTTGTTTGCTGTGTCAACTGAAGTGGAGGTGCGCAAGTTTTTGACAACTTTACAGGGGTGTGTGAATTTGGACTTGAGAGATCAAACTCGCGCGAGAATCGAGCGAAACATGGGTGCGTGCAAAAAAACTTTTGTTACATTATATGTGCCATACCCGCCTACGTCAATCTGAGCGACCCGTCTATCTTTGAAGAAAGCTCAACGACGCACGGTCAACTTACTCTGAGTTCTAGAGGAGGTCAGAGCAGTGGGACTTGGACGGATAGGCGCCGGGGCATTGGCCCAAGCCCAAGAGGGCGAGGAAGGGGACGGGGCCGCGGCGAATCTGTTGCTCTTGGAACTTCGACGAGTAGGGGCCAGGGCATTGGCCTAAGCCTGAGAGGGCAAGGAAGGGGACGGGGCCGCGGCGGATTCGTAGGATGGGAGATCCAGGATGAGAGTCAGGACCCATTCGCGGGCTTGTAGAAATTCCCGAGCAGACACCCGTGCACTCCGGCCGGCAACCTGCTTGGAAAGTCCTACATAAACTCAAGCGAGTCCTTGCTACCGCTTTGCTCGTGTTTTACTCTTAGCTAGTATGTCTATTCAAGGATTACACTGCCTATAACAGCTACTCAGGTCCACCCGTGCACCTGTGGCACGCACCCGTGCTGCACGGGAGGGCTGCACGGGAAAATCTACGGGCTCCCCATTCGCGTAACCAGCGACTATGTATGAATGAAACAGCGCAATAACATACCTTGGCGCGCGCATCCAAAGTTTGATGACTGTGTCACGGTGTACTTCTGTTCGCACGCATCAAAAGCCGCATCAAGGCCGACTCAACAGTAGTTCCTGTGACCACAACCGTCATGTCGAAGAAGGTAACCGACCAGCTGCACGCCCTTCTGTCCAACCCGCCGGATGTTGGCATGGTGGGTAAGTGAACATCCCGTCCTCAAGTCCTTAGGCACGCTGCTAACCTCGTCGACCATGTCGCGACTCACAGTTCAGGGCAAGTCCGAAGAGTTTGCAACGACAGGCAAGTACCCTTGCGTCTACTCGACTACCACACTAAACTTGACGACCCTAGTGGGACCAGTGATGGCGATGGTGAAGGATAAGGCCGAGGAGGCGTTCAAGCAAACTGCCGAAACTTGTGACAAGCTCGCGAACGACGGTGCACAATCTCGCTGCCATTGCCCCAGTAAGGCGCGAATTTAGGCTCATTGTGTTTTAGCGGTGCCCGCCGTGGCCGCTGCCCAAAAGCGTGCTGAAGCAATGTACATGGAATCGGGTACGCACATCGCGGACGAATCTGCTTACCATCATTCACTCACAAATCGCAGTGGCTCCCATCCTGGAAACCGTCATAAAGACAGCCGCCAAAGACAGTGCGCAATTGCCTCTTGAAGCGTGTATACCACCACACTGACTCTATCACCCATGGCAGTCCCCCTGATGTTAGATGCGGCCAAGCAATGGACCATCGACCACCCCAGGGAAAGTCATGTCATTGCCAACAGCGCAATAAGCGTCGGCATCGTGCTCATTGGCCCGCAAGGTCCTATCATACTTGCCCATTTGACAGGCGTCAACAAAGCAGGCCAGTGATGACTCAATTAGATACACCCACCACGAACTCAAACCTTGAACAGGAACACTCGCAGCAGGGTTGCAACGCATGATTTACGGAGGGGCGACTAATGGATTCTACTCTTTCGCGCAAAGTCTTGTTGCAACTCAGAGCGTCAATCCCGCACCCATCATTGCTGGAACGGCGTTGATAGCGGCGGGAAAAATATACGCGGCAAAGGCGGAAGAGTGGCGTCGTGAAGCGCAAGTCCAAGATGAACACGAGAAGTTGAAGGCTAAACTTTAGACCTGGAAATGTTCATCCAACGAGTGTCTCTGTGCGATTCGAGTCTGTCCGAGTCGTGTGTATCCGTCTGTCCACACCTGGTATCTCTGTGGTCAAAAGATATCGGCCTTGCCTTGTGGGGCGACAAACACGAATGAGTAAGTACAGAACTACATTTGTAACCTGGGATATGTAACTTGTGAAATGTAAATTACGAAGCAATCATCTACCCTCTAATGAACGGATGCGCCAACGCCTCCCTCGGCGTCAATCTCCTCGCTGGATCCAACGCCAAACACTTGTCCAAAAAGTCTACAAACGACAGCAGCAACCCCCTCTCCTCATCCTTCATCTTCACAGACGCAGACGGCATTAGCCTTGCCCTCAACTCCCTCGCCGGCTTCGAAATGTGCACCTTCTTCACCACATCCGTCCCCATGGACCGATCCACCTCCACGCTCGTAAAAGCACCCATGTCGTCAAAGTACAGTTCCCCAAACTTCGCACGCTTGATCATCTTCGAGTTGAATCGCCCCTTGAGCTCCATCATTAGGAGCAACATTTGGTTGTTGGAGCGTCCTGGAAGAAGGATTTTGCCGGTATACAACTCGTAGAGCGTGCATCCCGCCGACCATACATCGAGCGCGGGATCGTATGGAGCGCCGAGTACTATGAGGCACGTCAATGAATGCAGCGGAAATCATGCGAGATCACATACTGATTTCGGGGGCGCGGTAGAACCGACTGACGAGGTACGGCGTGATTTCGTTCTCCGAGGCATCTGAAGCAGAGCCCAGGTCACACAGTTTGAGAACGTTTTTGGCCTCGTTGACCTACACAAGTCAATTTGAGAGATAAGGTACATGGAGGTGACGAACCAGAATGTTATCAGGCTTGATGTCCGCATGCATAACCCCAACCTTCTTCAGGTGGCTAAGGGCAATGAAGAGCTGGTTCGCATACGCTCGCACGGCCTTGAGATTTAAGCCAACGTCTTTACCGAATCGCTTCACGACCTCTCGAAGATTCATGCTGACAGATGATGAGCCGGCAAAAAAATGTACCCAAGCGGAGGAATCTCACCTCATACTCTCAAAGACGAGACAGAGATGCCCGCGATGCTCAAACGTGCGCTCAAGCCGGATGAGATGTTTCTTGTCATCGGGGTCGGCCTGTTGCAGCTTTGTCAAAATCTGGGCCTCTTTCAAACCGGACTTGTACCTAGAAGGAGTATTGGTATGTGCCTACAGATGGGGGGTGATAACGTACATTGATTCCTGGCACCGCACGATCTTGATGGCAACCTCCCTGCCGGGAGCTTCGCCAGCCTCAAGTTGGAGAACCCGAGCGCGAACAACGTTCGCGAACATGCCTTTGCCGAGAGAGGAATATACTTGATAGCGGCCGCCGTCGAGGTGCTCACCAAGAACGACGGTGTAATAGCCCTCTGCATCAGCGGCTGAATCCAAGTTCGTTGTGGCTATTACCGACGGGACAAGTGGCTTCTTCTAATACGGTAACGATAAGTGAATGAGTCTGCGCGTCGAGATATAGATAGATACTTACCACAACTTTCTTGACCTTTTTGACTTTCGGTTTCGACGAAGCTGCCGCCGCAAACATGTCGTCCAAGTCCTCTTCTTCTTCTTCCACCTCTTCCATTTCAACTTCCTCTTCCTCTATCTTGATGTCTTCAACATGGAAGCGCCGCTGCTCATCCTCCCGACGATCGAGACTAGGGTCATAATCACCAGCAGAGATCTGGGCGCCTTCGCTGGGCTCGACCTGATTCCGACGCTGCTCCTCGTCGTCTTTAGCTATATCAAAGGCGGCAGGAGCCGGCGTCGAAGAAACATCTCCTACAGCGGAATCAGTATCGGCCGAGGCAGAAGTTAGGGACGTACGGGTAACGACGCCATTCGACGGAGCAGGTGTGTCATTGGCGCTATTCGACACGAGATCAGAAATATTGGAAGAAGGAGGAGGCGGTAGGACCGCACTGCTAGGTTCCGGAGCGGGGCTACCAGACACCGACGCAGACGCGCCTTGTCGCTCACGGATGGCGCGCCATCTCTCCATACGGGCGCGTCTGGCCGCTTCTGGATCCACAGGCTCTTGTGGTACGGTCAAATCGATTTCAGGCTCTGGCTCAGGCGTCTGCGGAGCGGGCGGAGGGGCAGTCTGTTTGTCGGCCTGCTGGTACGGTGGTGAACTGGGAATTCTGGGCAGGAATTGGTAAGGAGAGCGAGGGGGGAAAATTGAAACAAGGCTTACTCTCCTTCCTCCTGCTCCTCTGCCGGCACCGGCGACCGACGGGGCGGCGACGGATCTCTGCGAGAGCGCGCGCGCTCGCGACTACGGCTACGGGAGCGCGGCCTATCCCGGGGTCGATGATCGCCACGGCGGTTGCTGCGCCTGCTGTCCTTTCTACTGTCATGGCTGTTTCGGTGACTGCCGCGCGACGAGCCCGACGAGTGGGTCCTGCTGGGGCTCCCCTTCAAGTGCACATCCCGCCAATCCCGCCCGTCGTCTTTCTGCCGCTTCTGCCCGCTTGCTCCATCCCGCTCTTCCCATGGTCGCTTAGCTCCTGCTGATATATTAGTCATCTCTCGGGGCGCAATGTGGTTATACGGGGCACCGCACGAATAAAAAAGAGGAAAAGGGCAGGTCCGACGTCTTTGGCGTCGTGGTGGTCGCTGATCAAGACGCTTGCTGGTCCGTGCGCAGAGTAAGCTGTTATTGTTTGTTTGACCACTCACAAATGCGGCATTCACCGCTTTCCACCGCTTTGTTCCACTCATCATGACACATTCTGCTTGTGTGCATTCTTCCTCTGATAAGATCCTACCCCCGACGCACATATTCTCTCCATGGCGATATTTGACCCCAAGTAATTAACTTGGGCGCCAATCGCTCCTCGAGCGCTGAAAATTTGTTCAACTTTCCTTCCTCGTCTATCAATCTAACAACAGGGAGGGAGAGTTGCATGCATGCCGGTAACTCTGTGTTGATTGTTTCTTGATTCATGCAATGATGATCCTTCGTGTTTACTCCGATCTGACGCGTTACCCTCGCGCCTGCCGCCCTGGCACGACGAGGACGGTTTTTAGGGCACTGGCAGAAGCAGTGCTTTTGGTCAGATGCTCCTGACATGCATGGAAGACAAGGCACGTCTGCGAGGATGGCGAAGCTCTCATATTGCTCGTAGCACCCTATCGAATCGGATATCAGCTACTATGACCCGAGGAACTCGTCAACGTGCTGAGAGGAGTAGATCTCATGATCATGGGGGCTATAGACAGTGGCAAAGACACTCTGCTATCTCGAGATTTGGCCGACGCAGGTCTCAGGTCTACAGCCTCGACCCGGATATCAATATATAGGTTTTCCCCTCTCTCCATCATTGCTCCGACCTCCCGCTCCCTTCAATGTCCTGGGCGCGCTCGTCCTGATACTGATGCTATCGGATACTCCATACCGGTCATTACCCGCAAAAGCGACGCCAGATATCAGCTATTGATATTCGTGATTGGGAGTCTCACAGCACCCATGGGGTACGAGGACGGACTACGAGGAAATGTGAGATAATGGTATAACTTGACTGGTCTTTCTCCTTCGACGTGCCAATGCTTCCATTTCAAAGTAACGAGCTTCGTGCTCCTCGACTTCAAACTTGACGTCGCACTTTCTGTGACTCTTAGCCGAATGTGTTATCAACAACCTGACCAGATCTCTAGTCAGTGTCTCGAGTCATGGCCTGGAATCTAATCCATTAACCTGTGAATGTCACGGTGCAAGGGAGCCGCCGAAAAAAGTTGAATCGTGGCCGCGGAACGGACTGAACGTTTTCCCTCGCATTGTCGAAAGGCTCGATCTGAAATTTTTTTACCATACGATGTTCCTCGCCTCTGGCTGCACGGCTCCACGACATGCCCGCTCCCGTTGTCCCGGAATTCATCAAACCTGTGAGAAGCGAGCCAGGATCTCACCAACATCAACACATCACTGATGCTCAAAGTCACAGAGTCGGCTTCGAGCATTGTGTTTCTGACAATGCACCAGTAAAGCAGCATCAATGAATGGTGCCTCTCAACGAGTAAATCACTCCTGAGTACCTGTAGTGCGGTGCGATAACGACGGTAAGTCGGTACTGGCAGTACTTTCAAATTTGAACAGTACCCGTCGGATTCTCCGTGGGAGCACAGCAGTCAAATAGTCACTAAGAGTCACTAACACCTAAATCAATACTTAGGTTGAAGTGAGATAGATACTCAGTTCCAGACCGGAAGTTCCCGAGGTTGAGCGCCACAGCCAGTAAGAACGGCAAATCGGACACGGGGACACAGGTTGTCGTTTTAAGGGATCTGGGAGCATAGTAGTGGCATTGCTTTTTATCATAAGGACTCTGCAGACGCTGTAGCAGGATGAGCGGGATGATGTCCCCACTCAAGCAGCTCGTTGCCTTGTTCTTTCCGCGGCCCGCTGGGGAGAGAGAAAGCATTACATGGTGAAAGTGTGATAGCACACAGATAAGGTACCCTGTACAGCAGCAGACAGACATA
The DNA here is from genome assembly GCA_019915135.1 of Strobilurus pachycystidiatus. Taxonomy (NCBI): domain Eukaryota; kingdom Fungi; phylum Basidiomycota; class Agaricomycetes; order Agaricales; family Physalacriaceae; genus Strobilurus; species Strobilurus pachycystidiatus. The sequence goes on from JAHLMK010000001.1 coordinate 6,075,190, forward strand.
CTACCTGAGAAGGGCATAAATGACGGGAGGCCCGAAGGAAACCAAGTATTGCGGACAATTGCGGCCACTTTCAAATATCATACCTCATGTACGACCGTGCATTTCAGCTCGCAAGGTCTGCTCTGCGCCCAGAGCAAGAGTCCGTAGTTTCAGCAGCTCCAGAATTGCGTTGATATTACCGCGAGGGAGGCCTTTGTTTCTCTGTCGAAAGCAAGGAAGACGAGCCTCTCTCGAACATACAGGAGGAATCTCTGATACAACTACACTAGCAAAATCAAAGCTGTACGGCGGTGGAAGGTGAATCGCCGAAGACTGAGAGATGAGTTCGGAGGAGCTCGAGCGAAAAGCACGTCCATCTGGGTCAAGATTCAATGAGAAGGGAATTGAAGACGACGCGCGTCAAACCAAACCGGTCTGGCGGCACGATATCTTGGATTGACTCATAGACAATGCCCGTGACCGCGGAGAAGTGTATCCAGAGTCAAGGTGACTGCTAAGGAGTTATGCAGACTTGGATTCGAAACCTAATGGAGATCCAAGAAACGACTCGCCGGATCGACCGTCGATATTCACGGATCCAAGGATGGAGAATCTAGTACAACTTGTCGGCTACTGGAGCGAAAGGGTATCAAGTATGCGCAAGCAACCGTCACATGAGTCGGAAGACGCAGGATCTTGACGAAACAAAGATGAGCCATAGCTGTTACCGAGCGGAGCGCACGAATGAACCGTGGCATTCAAAAAGTGACGCACTGGACCGGGACTGCTATAACTATGCTACTAGTAGGGCTGGCCGAAGTCGCACCTCAGACACAGACAAATTATCCTACTTCGACGTTTAGTAATGAAACGAAAGTCGAGACAAGATTGACAAGATTTCAAATTGAAACGGTGGCCCGACTAACTTATGTAGCGAACTTCAAACGGCGGCCCGACTAACGTATGGAGCGAGGTAGGTACAAGTGAGAAGAACTTGGAACAGGCGCCATCATTTATCTTCCTATCAGAATGACTCCTCAGCTGTGCACAACCAGAGATAGACGTGCTCACAGAGACATATTCTAGTCGACGAACCACCGGCTCCAGCGCATCAACCCGCCACCAACCGTGTTATGACATCCACCGCCTTCCCAACACGCTGATAAGATGCAAAGCCAGTTGCGCCGACGGATATGCCGTCATTAATTAGGCCACTCAATCACGCTGATGATACAGTAGAGACCGGGTCTGCTTTGGTTGGCGTCGACACTGGCTCTGCGGATAGATTATGGCCATGGGAAGGTATAGTCTAAGCGAACCGAGGAACGGCCACGGTAGCATATCTATCCTTGCTCGCCGTGTCTCACCGCCGCCCGAACCGAGGGTATATGCCTTGTGAAATTCGTCGCGAGACCCAAAAAAATCAGCGATCGGTAATCGTCAAAGAGTTGTACGTCTTCAGGCGTGACACCATGTCCTACTAAATTCGCGGTGAGCCCGATACCGACCACAATACAATACGCTCACCGTCATCAGTTTCTGACTGAGTGACTACCCAAATGAAACGCGTTTCCGGCGCGGTGCAAGAGGAGCACGGTGGTCAACATCATGATCACCTACTGTCCGGGTCTCTTAGTCTGGTTGTTACACTCGTTGCGGCGTTTTCTAAGCTGTGCCTCCGCCGTCAGTTTTGGGAGCGCTGTGCAAGTACCAGAAGAGCTTCAAGTTCCTCATCTTCTGGGCAGGTATACAATAAGTCATAGTGACGATGCAGATAGATACGGGCCATTTAAGGCGTAATTTCAAGGCCGACAACCGTTTGAAAAATGGCGTGCATTCATCTATGAGGGGATCATGACGAGAATTGCGCTGTATAGGGACCAGGATACCACGTCAAAGCACGCCGACGTACCTGTGCATCGTGACGTGTTATATCAGATGTCTGCCTGGTTTGGCCTCTTGTTGGTCCACAATACTTGTTGCGAATCTGAGACTTCAAAGCACGACAACACAACGCCTAAGAACAGATGATAGACGAAGTCAGTTCCCACCTTGTTGTCGAGGAACTGCTTCACTCCCTTTCGGGAAGATGCCGCTGTTACTTTTTCCTCGGAGTCAAAGTCTGTTCTTGCCACAGCTGGTGATCTGATCATAGAACGTGCCCCATCGGAACCACAGGTTTGCGTGTTAGAAGTGACGAGTCGATGGTTTCTCGGAGAGAGAAGTTCGGCATTTCGGCATTTGTCAGACCGCCGGTATGTGTCAGGCTCGGTAATCAAGCTGACACTTGTCCTTTATCAAATACTTCTTCCACGTCGTCCTGGAACTAACAGTAAAGGCCTCGCATAAGGAATAACCATATTTTTGGATTTTCAAAATCTTATGCTCAGGTACCAGATACGCGGCTTGAACACCAGAAAGATCCCTTGATGGCGCAATGTAAAATCTGTTCGACATATGCAGTCATGGTGACTTTTGCGGTTCAACATCCGAGATACGATGGGCCTGCTCATCTCAGTTCATAGAATGGCCACATCTTGGACTTTGCTGAGCCGCTCCCGGCTCCCGGCTCCTAGCGGCTTGATGGGGTACTGTCTTGGAGGCACTACCGCCTCTGTTATCGGGTCAGAACTACCCCCGCAAGTTCCTGTAGTCGTCAGGACGGGATTGATTACCTGTTCCGTGGTGCTGTTTCTGGATGTGGGCGGCGTCCTGAACAGTATAAAGGGCTCGTGTTCATTGTCGAATCACCATTGTCCTCGTCTTTCCTATAGACTCATCCTAGGTCTCATCCACTCTCTAAACAACTCTTAGACAAATATGTGCTGCCTCCGCCAGTTTGTCTTCACCTAGAATAGCCGGCTTGTCCTTGAGACTGACCTGAACTTACAGAGTTCGCAATGTCTACACTCGATGTGGTCACGGAATCACCTTGGTAAGCGTGGCCCTCCTTCCGGCATGATAATCTTGTTAATGCTCATTTGCAGCCCGATGAATTTGTATGAAGCCTTTCTTCCTCGATAACGCTAACCTGAACCACCGCCAGGTCCCCTGCGAAAGGTCCAACTGCCGCTTCAGCTCCTTCCACCCGGCGTCGTGCAAGCAGCCCCAGTGCAGCCGAACATGCTGGCAGTCGTGAGCACCTTTTTCACAGCCTCACCCGACAGTCTCTGATGGCTCTTACAGAAAGCGCTTCCCTGAGCAGTACAGTGCGTTTTTCATGGTCATGTTTACTCATTCTCACACAACGGCCAGGCCCTCACATCAACGCGTACTGCCCGGGCTGTCTTGCCCAGCAGGCTCAGGCCGCCGCTCAGGCAGCTCGCCGTCGTTGAGCATCCACGCGTCGCTCACTCCGCCGAACTTCAGACGCGTTCCTAGTAGTTGTTCATCCGCTCTGTTAACCTAGATCAACCCGTAATCATCTTAATCTCCGTGCTTCAGAGTCTTTCCGTATAACACCTATAAATTAGCAAGTATTGTTGCGCGTCTTGTCCCAATAGATTTCCCTTTTCGAGCTATTGGGGACCATCGCCATCAGATCGCTGTTCAATTTCTTTGTGATTGTATGAGTCCTTTGCTCCATTGACCTGATCCGCGGTGGCAATTGATTGAGGCCCTGGTTTCGGAGTGGATTGGCGGTGTCGACTTGACAATGGAACCAGGCTGACATGGTGGGTATGAGCACCGCTTCAGAGTACACACCCATCGGGCTCACGCCGCGCGGGCGGGAAACTCACATACGGAGTCGGACATCACTTGCAGCACTCAGATCATCCTCCGCAGAGTATCTAGCAAAGTTCAGGCAAGCCGTCGCAGCAACAGCGGCCCCGCTACTACTAGGCGGCCCTGGCCCCACCTTAATCTTATCACATCATGTGATTGCATAAAGGAATCGGACCGGGACAAATTAGATCGTGAACTGCTTGTCGTCTTACTTTCACGACTCCTCACGAATTTTAGGATGTCTACAGAAAGAGACCCACTATTGCTCAAGACTATCGAAGAGCCGGCACATAGAAAGGTCATCGGGCCCCAGCAAATATCGAAATCGACGCGTTATGGTATTCTCGCTGGCCTCTGGTCAGCGACGTTTCTTGCGGTGAGTGATGTACTCTTTGCTGATTGGCTTGTTGCGATTCTTACTTGTCTCTACCATGGCCAGTCTCTCAACAGTGTGTTCTGCTACCCAATGACATTCGGCCGATTACTGACCTTACATATTACCGCCTCAGTGACCCTGGTACCGACGAGTAAGGCATTCATCCCCACTTTTCCGTCAATCTCTGACGACTCCCAGTGCTCCCCTCGATATCATCCGACTTCAAAAAATCGACCCAAGCTAGCTGGTTGGGCACATCGTCAGTCACACGACCATATCTCCACACTTTACGTCCTTAACTGGGTGGTGACAAGGTTCCTCCTCGCGACGTGCACCTTTACGCCGCTCTATGGCCGTCTGTCCAACGTCATGGGTCGACGCGGAGCCTTCTTGACTGCTTTGTTTTTCAACAGCATGGGTACTCTGGCATGCGGCCTGTCCACCAGCATGGAAGGGCTGATTGTAGCCAGATTTGTAGGTCGTTTCTGCGAGATGCTACGGAAATCTAACGCGTGCGTTCTCTTGGCAAGATCTCGGGAATAGGTGGAGGTGGTATCTTCACTACATCTGCGTATGTTCCTTCCTCCTTTCGAAGATGGTCGTTCTCATTGAGCGTCATTTCAGGATCATTGTTAGCGACATGTATTCCCTACGCGTACGTTGTTGCGTCGTCGTCACGCATCTCGTATGCTAATGTCGACGCAGTCTCGAGGTTTGACTCAGGGCGTAGCAAGCGTCTTTAATGGGGTGGGTTCTATTACTTCTTTTGCTTGGCATTGGCGATTGACGTACCTCTTCTCCCCTACACTAGCTCGGAATGGGCTTCGGTGGACCTATGGGAGGTCTCGTTACTGATTGGTATCTTCGAGCGCTACTCCGTGGGCCATGTCCCGACTGATCTTTGTAAGGCTTGGTTGGCGCTGGGCCTTTCTAATCCAGATGCCCCTCTTTGCGGTCTCGTTACTACTTACGATGGTCAATCTTCGTTATGTCACACCCGTCAGCTTGTCAGTCCATACTTTTGAATCCCTGTTTCTCATGGTCCATTGTAGGGCAAGGGCAAGAGTACACTGGAGGTGATTAAACGGATCGACTACGGCGGTATCGTCACACTCCTCTTTGCGGTAAGGATCAGCATGGGCTCGATTTCAAGAAAACCAACGTCCTGCTGTTAGGTCGGCGGCTGTCTGGTCTTCCTCAGCACACGTTTCAATGCCCTCCTCCCAGTACGTGTCACATCATACTCAGTATTGTCCCCTGACCTTTCGCCACATAGTGGTCTGATCCGCTTGTGTTTATCCCGTTTGCATCAACCATATTCTTCGCGATCAGCTTCTTGGTCGTCGAGATTTCACTCGCACGCGAGCCCGTCTTAGCACCCTTCCTCTTGAAGCAGAGAATTCCTGTACTCGTCGGCTGCTCCAACTTTCTGGTGGCGATGTGCAACTTTTCCGTGACGTTCTTCTTCCCCATGTACTTCCAGACTGTCATGATGACAAGTGCGTCGGAGGCAGGTGAGAATCAACACTGCTTCAATCGGTTTGATTCTGACTGATCGTAGGACTGCATCTCCTCCCCAACAGCGTTTCCATGTCGACGGGTTCATTGTTCGCCGGCTGGGTTATACATCGCACTGGAAAGTACAAGACGATCAATATGATTTTTGGTTGCTTTCCATTTATCGCTGCCGTGCTGATTACTATGCTTCGAGAGGATTCTGGCTTCATTCAATCCTGGCTCAGCATCGTAAGCTCGAGTTGCTGATCACTCATGAGATCTTTTGATACTGACGTTGTTCCTAAGATCCCCTTGGGCTTCGGAAATGCTGTAGTCCTCCAAACGACGTTGAGTATGTCGTCGTCACTGCTCACAGCCTTTGATGTATTAATCTGCTACAGTCGCCCTTCTCGCGCATCTCCCTGGCAAGTCGACCCGAACCGTAAATCCTTCCCAGAGACATATACTGACTGGTGACCGGCAGAATCTCACATGGCCGTCGGTACTGGTTTTGGCCAGGTATTCCGTGGAATAGGTATCGTCTAATTCGCCTGCCTATGCGCGTGAGCTCATCGACATCATCCAGGCCAGGTTGGTGGCGTCGCCGTTTCATCTGCGATTTTCCAATCCATGCTGGATAGCGAGCTACGAAAACGAATACATGGACCTGATGCTGAAGATGTAAGTAGTTCGATCACGAGCCGCTTCTCTCCTTCTTCCTAACATCACCCTGTAGTGGATCATATCCATCCGCCAGTCGGCCCGTCTAATCCACAGTCTCCCGCCTGATCTCCAGCGCATTGCTCGGGACTCGTACGCGGTCAGTCTGAAGGCTGTGTTCACGTTCGCGGCGTGCTCAACTTTGTTGGCGTACATCGTGCGGTTACCGGTACGCCCCATCATCTGGGTTCTCTTTCGATTTGTAGTTGACTAAACGTGGTCCCTCACAGGTCCCCGAGAAGGACCTTGACAGTCGACCGAAGGTCAATGGCCCGCTCCCCGCACAAGAGCCACCTGCAGAGGAGGAAGAAGAGGAGGGATCAGTCACTACACCCAGTTACATCCAGACGGAAGGAACTTTGGACTTGGAGAGTAACACTGTCGGTGCATCGGCGCGCTCCCCGCCAGCGATCTAGAGTGCTATGGTCGGACTTTCGCTGGACACGTACTTATCGAACGACATATACATAGATCTGTTCGATGATGTCTGCTAATCGTACAAGGGCGATCCGCTGCGCTGATTGATTGTCGGGAAAGGGGGGAGATCTGAGCAACTTTCGTCTTCAAACTCTCATTTTTTGTCACTCGATGCGCCAATGTTCAAGGAGTCGGTACAACTCAACTTCAAAGACCTTCAAAGACGACTCGGATTTCAATGGACCGGAGTTCAAGGTTATCACTGTGGGATAAAAGTAATGCACCACGTGGACCATGTGCCATACCTTCACATCGATTGTCTTCGACTGTCATGTCGTCTCATCCAGAATTTCTCGAAAAATCTCTCCCAGACCATTGGACGGTCGATCCCTTCGCGGTCCGGTCGACCTTCCTCTGGTCCAATGCTAAAAGCGATGCGCAATTTCAGACTGAGTCTTGCGGTTTTGGATGGGGCTTCGGCCTGAAGGTCCACGGGACGGAGATCGTGGCGTCCTTCAAGTTCAATCCACCCACTGGGAATGGAGCTGGGATACTGCGTACTAGCGCCGTCGTCAGAGGGCGCGTGGTCGCGAAGCGGGGTGAAGAGGATGAACACTTGCCCCTGGGCTTCTGCTCTTCGTCATGGAAGGCAGGAAACAACGTGGATGATCGTATTGGAACGTGTACCATTTCCGGCGGTGGTTTGGGCATCGCGGCCCTCACCTTTGTCTTCGACGTTGTCTTCAGCGAAGGTTCGCCCTTTGCTTCGACCATTTCCCCAGGTGTCATTTCGGCTAAGACGAAGGAGGCGCTTACGCGTACCGTTGATTCCGGCGAGCTGGTCGACATCAAGTTCTTCTTGTTCACGTCCATCAGGCCCAATGGAGATGCTTGCAAGCCCAAGCCACTCTATGGCAGTCGTACGGTCATGCACCAGGTCAGCCATTTCCTGGATACATGTACGTCTTCCATTCTCGTCTCCGCACAAGGAAGCGCACCAATGTGATTCAACTAGTGATCTTCGACGATGGTTATCTGGAATCGCAGACGGTTGACCTCGACGGAGTTTTTCAACTTGAGGAAACGCATAAGATGTACGATTACCACGAAGATAGCGATCTGGAGGAAGTCGACAACAGCAACGAAGACGAGGCGTTCCTTGATGATTCGCCCAAGTGAGTGCCCACGCTAGTCGTAGTGCTTTCACCTGGACTGACACCGCCTCAAGGCTACCAGATTATTCTCTTTCCAAGATGTCCTCTCCTGCTCGTCGCATGGGCCGCATCTGCCAACCCAAAAACATTGCATACAAGACGTAAGAGCTAGATGCTTGCCGAAGGTCGTTGCGTTGATGTTCGTGTATCTAGATTCAAGGCCTTAGTAAGATATCTATACACGGAAGAGATTCAGTTTGCTGCACTCAGGTCTACGCGAAGAGGCGGGAAAGGAAAGGAAGCGAGTACAGATCTTGCATCCCCGAAATCTATGTACCGCTTGGCTGATATGGTGGGCTATCTATCGCAATACCTGGGCTCCACCCAAAGTTCATGGCTACAGATCGATCTGCCTAGTCTCAAAAACACGGCACTTGTGGCAATTCGCTCCCGCTTAACTGGAGAGAACGTGTATGAAGAGTTGTTCTCTAAGTTCACTTCACTGTAGCTATATCTTTTTCAGGCGTGTCAATTGCACTCATAAACACTTTTAGATACCCTGAAGTTATTGAGATGCAAGCAGCCTTCGCGCATGACTCATGGATCCAGAATGAGCGTCAGCGCAGCGAGATGGTATCCCGCTTTCTCAAAGGCGACTATGCTCATGGCGGACTGGCAATGGAGAGACTTCTCTCTGGGTTGACTCCCTTGGTATCATTGTCCTCAGACAGGTCCGCGGAGCACCGGACTTTGGGCTATTCACCGTTGGCAAAGCCTGCTTTGGCTGGGGAATCCCCTTGGCCTCCGGAGGAGCTGCGTCTGGTCGAATCGCCCGTGCCTGATCCTATGGCATCTTCAAGCGGTTGGGGAGCACCGGCCATGCCGGCCATGTCTGAAGCCTCTGATGCGGAACCTGTACAATCTGTTTTTGGAGCACTGAGCAAAAAAGGTTTGAAACAGAAAAAACAGAGATTCTAATTCTCTCGGTGTCACTATCCTTTACATACTACTTCGAAGGCGCATACAGTGTTGATTGACTATTGTCTGACTGAGCAATTCACGCGCATGGAAAAGGTGATCAGACTGATCACTGGCAGTGCAGCTGCTATAACAGCAGTTTTGAAGTTACGCGACCACTGCAACTTGGAGACACTCCGCCCACCGGCGTTCTGCGAGATAGTAAGGTACACTACTGGAATCCGATTCCCATGCTGGAGGCTGTAGTCTCATTGTTCTCGACAACGGACTTCTTCATGAAAACGACAAAGAGCATTTAGGATTCAGACGACGAGGGAAACTTCGAGTAACTTTTGACCCCGATTTGGGAAATCTCTGGTCTTGAAAGGAATATGCAACGAACGAGCACCAATGTCGACATTACAAGACGGGTCATCCCCAAGATAGCCGCCACGGGGAGCGGAAAAACCAATAGTCATGCGTATACTTGATATATTACATCCAAAAAATGCATAGCGATATTCGAGTCGATGGGGATGTCATAAACAGTAACTTATAAAAATCAACTTCTAACCTGCACTCGCCCCGTCGCCTTGGGGGCGTGGTGCTATGCGGCGCTATGCCGTCGCTCGCCGGCAAGCCTCCTCCTACTGTCTGTCACCCAAGACGACGGCCCGGGATAATCATCATCGGCATCCGCCTCGTCCTCTGTCCCGTCTTCGTCGTCATCGGACAGTGGGTAACGCTGCTTGGGTTTCTGCCGTTTCAGCGTCACCTTGCGGTCGTCTACCTGTACCACCGACGCGGAAGAACGAGGTTTACGGGCCGGGGCTACTGACTCTGGGTTGCGCATTTTCCTGTACAGAGTAGATGTCAGTCGGAGCATAGGATTTTTCGAATGGCAAGTCGCACGTATTCAACTTTGGTTCGGCATAGTTGACGCTTTTGCGCGTGCGGCGGGTCCGCTCGCCGTCCATGGGCTCTGGGCTGGAAGATGGTTGTGGGGTGGGTAGCATGGAGGGACGCGGAGGAGATGGAGTGAGGAACTGTCGCGGTGGCGAGGGCGGTTCGATAGGAGGACTGCTTTTCCGACGCGGCTCGTTGGTCAAGTCCTTGAACTTTGGTTCCTCAACCTCCTTCTTCTTCCGCCTTTCCTTCTTTGGTGGCTCTGGCTCTTCGAGAACGACAATGTCCTCGTCCTCGTCATCGTCGGCGTCAAGTGGTACGGCGGTGGTCACGGCGAGCTCGTCGACCATGGGAATATTAATGGGGAAGAGGGCGCTCTGTCTTCTTGCGGATGTCGTCTTTTTCTTCTTCTCCTTCTCTGGAGGAGGTGATAAGCGTGCCGGAAGCGGCAATTTGCTAGCAGAGAGTCGTTTGGCCTTCGACTTGGGCTTATGCGGACTGTCTGGGGGCTCCTCCTCCTCGAAGATGCCCGGCACCGTCGGCTGGCGGGACAGTCGTGGAGAGGGCGGGCTGGTGGATCGTCGTCGGGTGGCTCGAGGAATGGCGGGCGGTGAGGGGGTAGAAGAGGGCGTGTCGCTAGTATGTCGGATATTGAATGTCTGTCGCAGGAACCCCAGATGTTTCGTCATCCCCAACGCCTGCTCGAGGTCATTGTCAGTAACGGCGGCTAGGATGGCGGGGGCGAGTTGGCTCACGGCAAGCTCTACGTCGTCCATGACTTTGCGCGTCTTGTCCCGCTCCCGCTTCAGCTCGGTGGCAAGCGCAATCTCCGACGCCCGCAGCCGGAGATTCTCGTTGTACAGCGTCGAGATCTGCGCATTGAGCTCCTCAATGCGCTGGCTCATCGTCGAATTCAATCTGTGGACCGGTCATGTCAGCATATCCCGACGTCGGGCAGGACGAGCATGCCAGCGAGCAACGCACTTCGTTATCTGCTTGTTTGCCTGGAGAAATTTCTTCTTGACTGCGCGGTTGTGGTCAGCTATGGCAGCCTCCGTTGCGGAGATGGGCGGAGCACGCACAGTTTTCAAACTCGGAGAGAGCGTCGCTCTGCCGTACTCCCATAGACACGCGTGATTCCCTCCTGCTCATCGTCCTCCACAGCGAGCTCGTGTGGTGGTCGTCGGTGCGGTCGCTGTCGCTGTCGCCGCCGCTCCGGTCGTCGTCGTGGGGGGAAACAGAGAACAATAAGCACGCGCTGATGCCCAAACATATCACGTGTGCCACTCCTAAATTTGGGTTTAGGCAGGTCGATCCTGTGGGTCCTTATCGGTCCTCCCAAGGGCCGCAGATGAAAAGCAAAGCACAGTCCTATTGTACATGTAAAACTACTCGAGTACAGGATTTCTTGTGGAATATGTAGAAATACTAGAAGAAAGCCTGCCCAACCGCTCATCAATGGACCTGAAACCGCAACGAGGTAGCCACTTACAGCAGCGTTTGGTGGGCTGGCACAGCCACCAATTCTGTACGCGTGGATCAGTCATCTATCGCATTAAGCCTGTCGGATATAGCTCACATGTGGAGTGGCCATGAAGAGAAGAAGAAGGTATATCGATTGTTCTGCGCGCATATCTCCGAAAGCTTCTCCACGTCGAACATCTCGCCTGATCATCTGAGCAAGCCAGCGGACAGTGGAAGGGACGGACGCACCAATGGGCATGCCCCACAGACTACAGACAAGATATTAGCGACGGTCGTGCGAGTAGCAGATACAAACAATTCACCCCAGCAACGTCTATGACACCCTTCTCAGCGTCAGCCCCCGATAACTGTGCGACAAACTTGCCTGATGCATATGCGGTGTTCCCTCGGGCGTAGGCCAGCTCTTGCGTACCAGATCCGAGATCAGAGAAGCGTATTTCAATCGGTAACAATGTAGGACAGACCTCAAGTGCAGGCTGATCCGATGCCACTGCCGCAAAGTGGTTATTCCTGACGACCTATCAGCGTCCGCAAATAATCACACGACGTAAAGATTGACCAGAGGAAGCGCTTCATATCATCTGACTGTTCAATGCCCGCGCTTGACACCGTGTTCATCAACCGTAACATATCATAGTGAGAGTTTGAACTCACAAGGTTTCTGATTTCCCACCGAGCGCATCCCTCGCCTCCTGCCTCTGGTCGTTGAACTTTTGGATGAAACCTACCCTCAAGATCAAGATATCCCCAACCCGAAACTCCACGCCTTCCTGGTGCGCACAGGCTTCCAAATCCTTAACCGGGATAGGATGGGTCGTCCACGGGTCGTATGGTAAAGGCTTCGCGCCATTATTCGTGTAGAACTTTACGAGATCGAGGAAGACACCACGTCCGCAGATGCCGTGTGTGGCCCAATCTACGTACGCTTTAGTCTAAGAATCAACTCGGACAAAACGAGGCCCATACTCTGGATCCCAATCTTCGTCAAGCTAGGATCAATATTATTCGGATCTACGATGGGTATGACGCCAGCGGGAATGCTGTCCATATGCGTACTGGTAAATCTGCATCAGTAGGGTTTTGACTGAGCAAATGAACATCGGACTAAACTTGTTGTAAAACACATTGGACCCGGCGATGCCAAAGTGTCGCATCCCATCCCATTGAGAACCGGATTGGGTATTCTTTGAATGAGAAGAGGTCGTATCAGTGAAAGCGACGGATGGACCATATTGGCGCACAATGTGTATCTCGTCATCCCGCACAGCGTGCTCCATATTCCTCAACATATTGATTTCAGGCGTCTTCCGGTTGAACATAGCCTGTCGTGATACGATGAGGTCCAGTCGCATCGAGCATTGTATGACCCGTGCACGTACCTTGTTAGGAAAGTTGATAGGCCTGAGAGAATGTGAGTCGAAACAAGCGTCATTGTGGGTACAGACTCGCCAGTTCAACGAAACGGTCTTTCCGGTCCTGTCAATAACGAGTCAGTCATGTCAATTCAACTAGCTACGCGCGTTAGAACACACCTGATCTCCTCTTGCGCTGCCCTCTTCACCAAATCTTCTGTGAGCAGGTTTACTGTTCCAAGCTGGTCGTCTTCACCCCACACGCTCCACGCACATCCCTTATACTCGTTGAAGGACGGAAGCTCATCAAAGGTTGGCAGCTTCTGGATTCTTGCGACGGACTGACTCTCCCTCTTGTCGTCCTTGCGAGCACGACCAAGGGACAAGTTCGCTAGTAGGTTTCGCAGCGTAGTCGTCATCCTAGACGAGGGGCTAGAAGGCTGGGGTGTCGTCTTTTAAACACACACAAGAATGACGTTACATACGCATCTGGCTGAGAACGAGCAGCAATCTTGTGACTAGACTCCGGGGAGAAAGTGCCCGGGACTGAATGCGGGGGCTCCGAGTCGTACGTATATTGAGCTCGGGTATGGGGTACACAGAGGGTCGGTCGTGTATGTGATAGCTAGTTGGCGGAATAGAAGTAATCCTCCGACACTTAGACACGAGAAGGTTAGATCAGCTGGGAATGGTGATAGAACGACGACACCTGTAGGATAACTAGCGGGCGTTGGAGTGCCGCTTGGAGGAATGATGCTAGACTGATCATGAGGCGGATGCACCATTTCCGCCGGCAACTTATCACGTAGAACCTCTATCAGAAGCATCACCAGCCTATACGCGTCCGCATCCCACCTCCCAGGTTGACTGATATCCTCATCGAAATCCTTCACCAGCCCGTGCACTTCCTTACACGCCCTATGCAAAATCCCATGCGCCCTCTTCTGCGCGTCCCCCTCTAACCTCGATATTGCCAAAAAGTGGTTCGCTACATCATCGTTGTTGTTCAGCCCCGCGATCGGAAACCACGGCCGTACCCGCATGTATATCGCCACGGCAACTTTGGCAAAATACCCTAAGGTCGCTTGGAAGTCCGCAAAGTTGGTCCTCGAATAGAGCGCTGAGTCGACGCGCTTTGCGTGTCGGAGAGAGCGCAGCCATGCCAGTAGGCAGCAGAAGTTGAGGGATTGGCTGAAAGCGCCGCTGTACACCATCATGGACATGCCTTTCGGGAATTGAATATCGAATTGTGGGGAGCGGGGAAGATTTATGTACCCAAGACAAAAAGGCCTTTCCTCATGGGCATCGGCCGGAGGTGCACTGTGCTCTGTGACGCATGGAATTTTTTGGAGATTGGATTTCGGGCGTGGATGGGCGGCGTTGGTATGGCGGCATGCAGGTCGTGATGAGAGGCGCGCATCCAGAGTCTGTCGAACAGCATAATGGCGTGCTGATGATGGCGCACACTCGACAAGTGATTGTATTGACATACATGATGTCGGCGTCACAGTGTCAAAGTACGTTATCATAGTACAGTAGAGCGGAGGGTCGTCGGGTCAGGCGACCGAGGTTGCCGAGTTGCCGTCGGGCCGAGGTAAGCGGCGCTTGTCCCCCTTTTTCTAGTTTTTGATGCGCCGTTCCAAACCAGTACCATGCAATGATTGCGACGCATACTAGCCACCTCGCCGCTCTTTGTGCTCCCATAAGTCTGACGTCCTGGTCCTTCTCGGAACCATTCATCATAAACGTGACGCGCTGATCTGATCGTGTCAGTCGTGGGCTTGCATTACTCAGATCAATCAATCTCATCCACACCGACTCGGGTTTTAGAAAGCAACTCGTTTCCTAAACAGGCTATATAAGCTGCTCTCCATTGCTTCGGACTCCCCAGCTTATAAACACATTCTGCACAAAGGTGTGCCCAACGTACGTGCTCATATCGGCTCCCATGCTTCGCCACAGTTCTTAGCCTATTCTAAAGGAGGCGAAACGTAAACAGACATCTCATCAGCAAGCTACACGCATTACGGTCGCTCACAAGGTAAGCTTCAAGTTACAGTTTCTGATGAATCTCACCTCCCTTCTAGGACGAGGAATGTCCGCGCTCACGAAAGATGACGGATTCGTCAACGTTACCACAGAGTCGACCCCCCAGACCATCGAGGCCAGTAGGCGCGCCAAATACGTTGCAGTGCAATCAGACAAGGCGGCCATCGATCCCATGCGTCTGTCGTCCTTGCCACGTAAAACAGATCTCATCGAAATCACCTTCGAAGACACTAAAAGCTACGGGATGTGCGTATCGGGCGGGAAAGGCCAGTGGTTCTGTTCGGGATAAAGACAGGGCGGATTTATATCGCGAAATGGACAATACCCTTGCATGAATACCCCACGACATACCACTCGTTGAGACCCAATATGCTTTTGGTGTACGGACTAGACCACCCGTTGCTGTTGCGATTAGAGAAATGTGACTCTTATACTGGTTGGCGAGAGGCGGTAGCAGGGCGGGCAAAGGGCGGGGATGAGGCGCATGGGATTACAGTTACCAGTATCAAACACGTTTCGAACCTGTGGCGGCGAGATTTTTTAGAACACATTCTATCTGACTCTTCACGAAAGAAGCTCTGCAGAAGCAGGCCTCGTCAACCATTTCCTGGTTCCACCATGCTTTCCACAGCAATATGCGGATTTACACTGGCAAAATGAATACGGGATTCGAGGTCCTCTGCAGAAGCCTGTATGAATGAGGTCGATGACGCTGAGAATTTTGGCGGGGCTCCATGACCAGTGACATCACGCACGAGGAGCAGGGTGGGGGCGGCGCACTAGGACAAATTGAGAAGGGAAGTCATGCGAGGGGGAACAGCATACGTACCGTGACGGACGGAAGAAGAGCGTCAACATAGAGGAAGGATTCAGCCTTCGTAGTCGTCAAAACCATGACCAGATCAACGATATACACCGCAGTGAATATGAACGCTGAGTCCACGAGTATCCCGATGACGCTGCGGGACGTCTTGAGACCGTGTCGCCACCCGTTCATGGGTAGCATGCGAGCAAGAAGGCAGAGCGTGCAGAGCGAGTTGGTCGAGACAATCATAGACAAATAGATCGTGTCCCATCTAATAGAGGAAAACGATTCAAGACGGAGTGTCTGTTCGATGGGAAGGAAGCGTAACGTTGTCATGACGCTAAAAGCGACTAGCAACACGGATGAATATCATATTATGGCAGCGTAACAATGGTGAATCTTACCCAGCTCCATGGTCAATGTCAGAACAGGCAAGATGATGACGAACCAATTGTGGTCATGTACGACCCAAGTACGCCACAGCTGTGTGGTGATTAGTAGGTATACGGGCAAGACCACAAACGCACTATGATGAAATCTGCTAGAAGAACATTGATGCACGGAACGATAAATGCAAGCGTCTCGATTCCATCTGGAGTATGGGGGATAACAACATGTTCCAAGACTTTTTCCTGGGTGACTCCAGAGTCGATGAAGTCCCGGTTGATGAAATGCCAGAGACAACCAGTGCGAATGGTCAAGAGCATCCATAGAACCGTGACAACTCCCGCTATCACCGTTTTTGGAAGGCCAATTTTGACTGGGCGAGGCGCCACTGGTCCTTATAATGAGATGATAGCTCACAGAAATTGAGAGAGGAGAACACACCGAGACGATACACAGAAACCACCCAGATCACAGTATGCGCTGCATGGCAGAAGATTTCGAGTATGTGCGAGTTGAGCAGAGCCGCGAGGAAGTCCCGGACTTGCGCCTCCGACCAGCCCAGCTGCGCGGAGATTGGTGCTGACATGGAGCAATGCGGGCGATGCTTGAGCTCCGCTGCGATGTCTGCCCGAAGAAACCCTCTTAAGGATCCTATGTGGAGGTCAGGAATCGTCTCACGGCAAGAATATAGTATTGGGAAGCATGCACATATAATTCTGAC
Source organism: Strobilurus pachycystidiatus (assembly GCA_019915135.1). Lineage (NCBI taxonomy): Eukaryota > Fungi > Basidiomycota > Agaricomycetes > Agaricales > Physalacriaceae > Strobilurus > Strobilurus pachycystidiatus. The sequence goes on from JAHLMK010000001.1 coordinate 6,091,721, forward strand.
AACCGCAATACACAGCGAAGAGATGTCAATCTTCTTTGAATTCAGTTGGACGTACTCGGTTATCACGAAGATCAAAGTCGTTAGTGGCGGCATGTTGCCAGCCAACGTATGGAGTGAGGAATGAGAGGAGAAGAGCAGGCATAGCTGCTCATACGGTAGTCATCTCTGACATGCAGGTTGCGCCATGCGTAGCTCGAGAGCGCATCAAACTTTTGCTGTCCAACGTGGACGTCCAAGTCCAACCTGGGAAGCATTACGTCACCGATCGCGTCTTCTTCACAAACACTCATCTTCCGAATTGGTTTGTGCGGCGAGCTCGGGTAGTCATCTCTCTGGCGATCTGGCTAGTAGGTCCTGATGGTCGTGACTTGTCGCCTCTGTCTGGATCTCACGTCGGAACCTACGGCCACGTTCAACGATCCGGTGTCATGTTTGGGTTGCAACCTCGACCAGACAATGTGCGCACGGCCCGGTGCCACCAGAAGCAGCTGCCCTTGCGTGCTTCAGCAGAATCAACCTAGATATCTCTAGAAAGCTCGTAAAACTCCAGGTCTGAGATCCGCCTCCCAATTTTTCAACCCTGGCGAGGAGCGGGCCGAGCACTGCCGTTTCTTTCTGCGTTTGTTTAGTCTCGTTCAATCTAGACTTTTCGCTTCGTTGCGCGCGATCACCTGCAGAACCTGTGCGCTACCCGGGCCGATGGCCAGACCCCGTCAGGATTTGGCCACATCATCAACCAATCCGCTGTTCTCATCACTGCCATCGAAGACTAAAGAATCGACTCTCGGTTCCAGGGCGCATGACAGGAAGAATATATAACGCGGTCTACGAGTCTCTGTACTGCATTGTACACATCTCCTCAAACACATCACCACCACTACCACTACCAATCTTACTACTACAATGTCGACAATTCAACTCGACATCGTCCCGGACAACCTGCGCAATTGCGTCGTCAAAGACCACTCGTCGGGATCCGAGCTCTACGTCCTCAACTCGCCCAAGGAGCATACCGGACATACGACTATCTCAAGGGCAGGGAAGGATGGCGAAGTCCTCGCGACTGTTCACTACCACGATATGCCGGTCATTCCCGATACCATCACTCTCAATGATGGCGAGCACCACGGAAAGATCAAGATACGCAGCTGGCTCAAACCGGTGACTGTCGTACGCTCTCTGTACGTTTTGGGCTGTCTGAATTCGTTGAGTACACTGCTGACGGTGTCCCATAGTCCGGTCCACTTCGAGTACCATGGAGCGGAATACACCGTCCAGATGGTAAATGAAAAGCTCGCTGTGCGTCCTCTTTGTGTTTCTCCGCTTCCGTCTCTCATCACGCAAATCTCTAGCTCTCTCCTTCTGGCACCACACTCGAACCTATCGCGGTTTTCGAAGGCTCTCATCACCCGTACGTCCCTGGGAGTCGTTCTTCCCACGTCAAGGACACACCGGCGGACTCAACCGCGCACTTGACGCTGCAGCCCGCCGCAAGGGACATGCAGGACGAGGCAGTCATCGCGCTGCTCGTACTAGTGGAGCGCCTTAGGGTTGCCGGGCGTAGCGACGGAGAGCCTTGGATGATCGTCGGACCTGGGGCCCAAATTGGGCTGTAGGCTCGTGGGATATATGAAGGCAAGGGGAAGCAATGTGGAGAGACGAGGACGAGAAAAGAAATTTCAGGATCGTGTATGTGTAACCGCAATACCATAATTTCGTTTTATTTGCCATCGAATTTTACTGAATGTTAGATTGTATACGCAGGACTGCAGGTAGGGATCATGGTACAAAGAATCGAATTTTTCTGCGCAATCAATCTCGCCTTTATCTTGTCTCGAAGCCGAACAGCAAATGAGAGCGGGGTGGTGGACGCGACGCGTCAGTAGGGTTGTCATGACCTCCCAGGCGGCACACTCCTCCACGCCACAGCCTGCCACCGCGTCGCCTTGTCCTTCTCGCTTGCTTTGACATTCTGCGACACAAGCAACCCCGAAATGACAATAGCGTCCAACAGCTCTCGTTGCAAATTGTTCTGGATGTGAAGGCTGATTATGATTTGTCCTGGTGCCATTCTGAAGTTCCTGTCGACGAGGATGCGCTGGGTGGGGTGAAACATTGCCAGTGCGTCAGATGATTGCGAGGAGGTGAGCTGTCACGGTGGGCAATGGTGAGTAAAGGACAGTTTTAACTTCGAACTTGTATGCCTACTTGCAGATTCCTCGTCTCGTCGTCCACAAGATCCCAAGTGTATTGATTACCGGCGTGGATGAACTGTGCTGGACTATCATTGTAAGCTATCGTCTTGACTTTCGAAGGAAAATAAGGTGAACTGACACTCACACTGCACGCGTTACGCTCATCTGCCTCAGCCACTTTCTTATGGAGTACTTATCCTTTTGCGCTCCATGGTAAAACGTGATCGTGTCGTGTTTCAGAGGAAGGTCATAACGGTCTATCACTGCTACCAGATCTCCTTGACCTTGACCATCTGCTTGTGGCTTCCGCTCAGGACTCCGAGAAATGACTGTAGTCATATGCGACCCAAACCTGAGCTTGTACGACGTTTTGATTGAATACATTGTACATTGTGCCTGCGCGTCTTTGATGATAGTATGCTGAGACGTAAGCTGGTGGATCTCGAGTGTGCGAGTGATGGTATTAATGGAGGAGGCAAACGAGATCCCGTATCCTGAATTGTATGAGGATACTTCGCTCCAAGTAAAACTTGAAGACATAGCGTAGCGCAAGATGTGTTGCCTCGTTGTCGTGGAACTGAGCAAGCCAAGTTGATTCTATTTCGAGGCTCAGGTCCACAGTCCTGGTCAGTTGATACCCCCCGCCCTGAGCACCCGCCCTCGTGATCGAAGACGCCGGTATATCATTTCTACCATAGCTTACACGCCACTCATTATGCCAGTGGTACTACAGCGCCATCACCGGCCCCGCGCCACCCGCTCCGCCTGTAATCATCCACGGTGCTCCAGCTTCCCCAACGACACCATCGCCCTTCTCGCTCACGCGGAGACGCTCGGCGACGACGAGAAGTGCAATCACTGCTGTGTCCTGGATGTCGAGCGCGCCGGCGTGGAGGGTCAAGTGCGATTTGGTCTCCGAGTCGTCACCGGCTTTGGCCTTGGCGTGGTTGTGATGGAGGCCCTCGAATGTGGCGATGGGAGTCTTGTCGTCAGTTTCACTGATGAGCTGATGAAAAAGCGACATGAGTAGAAAATCGGGATTAGAGAGGGACGATACGCACTGTGAGCTTGTCCTCGACGAGCGAAACGCTGTATTCTTTGCCATTTTCTTCGAAGTGGACGGGTCTACAAAACAGATCAGTCTCCTGATGGCCAACACGACACCATCGAAGATGAACTCACAGCGAGCGTACAAACGTCGCGGGCTTCAACCACTTCCTCACCGAAATCTTGCCTCCATGGTCCGCCAGCTTGATCGTATCCGGGATGATGGGTGTGTCATGATAATGAACCGTTGCGAGCACTTTTTCCTCCGCTGTCCGCGTGATCGTGGTTGTCCCAGTGCGCGGGTGCGCGCTATGCACGGTGTACAGCTCCGTGCCCGTCTCGCGATCCTTGATCGCGCAGTTGCGCAGGTCGTCGGGGAGAATGTCGAGGGAAATGGACATGGTGGATGGGGCTAAAGAGGATGATGGTATTCTTGGCGTGATAACAACGTGGGTGGTAGTCTGGCCTGGCCGTATATATAGACTTGGTCGAGAACCACGAGGGTGGATGGCCACTCACGGGAAGCGACGGCGAGGGGTACATTCCCTGGTCCAGCGCATGGTGCCTCCATTCAGTACATGTCAAGCGACGATGATAAAAACGCTTGTTGGTCTGCGGATCATATCTTTAGTTGCGGGGGCACCGATGTGACCGAGGCTTATCGCGACGCGTGCAAGTCATCTGAGACAAGTTATTGAATCCCGAGAAATGGCAACGTTACTTGTCGCATGGTGAGTCGGTGGCGTCTACTTACCTAGCACGTTGAGCAGAGTCTGGGCCGAATGAGTAGTATCGGCAGCAAAATCATGACAGTTGGTGAACAAGACGCGATCGGCGACGTCATGCAGCCAATGACGCGGCGACTAGTTGTGTCGCGCGCCGTTTGGGTCTGCATCGCCTATGTCACGCCAAAGCCCTGGGACTTCTTGGCGCACACTACTTAGTGTTTTGGTTAGACAACTTGAGCCGACCACATACTCACAGGTTCCTTCCAGTGACGAAGAAGAGACCGTTATGGACGGAAAGTCAATCGCTCAGACTCCTCCGTTCGTCTCTTTTCAGTTTAGAATAAGTCCGTATCATATTGTAGATCATTGGTATATCATAGCCATAACGACACAGAATAACCGCCTAACCATCGCCGATTCTTTCATAGTATTGACCGACAAACAACGACATGTCAGATGTTTGCTACTTATCATTGTCATGAGCCATATTTACAAGTTCAGTGTCAATGTCATCTGGTCCACAAGCACGCTCATCGTCGATATATTTGCCCTCGAAAAATTTCTCCAGCCGTTCATTCTCTTCCTCGTAGTCCAGCTCACTCGCTCTGAGACTAGCGCGATCAAAGTCAATGATGGAAATGCTTCCAGCCTCATTGACGAGCATGTTCCAGGACCGTAGATCGCCGTGCAAAACACCACATGCGTGAATATCCTTGACAATAGTCCGCATCTCGGATCTACAGACAGAGCATGAGGATAAGTAGATGCTGGGGTAAGGCATATGGCTCACATTTCAGAATCCAACACCACTACTTCACGACCTGCATTCGTGCGTCGTTTCCCAAGAGGAGTCCCCGCATCGCCCATTATCAGAGCACCAGCTTCGTGATCTGTGTCCTGATAGTACCCGTAGATGGGAGGAATGCCCTTGACGCCGGCCGATCGTAAGCGGCAATAAATGTTGTACTCGTGTCGAAGGCGGAACAGTTTTCGCAAAGTCGTAGCAAGTTTGACAATCAAGGGTATATCCATGTTTCCTGTAGGAAGGCCCACATTTGGCCCCAAACGACCCCGGTAGACATCTCCTGTTGCACCGTGTCCGATTTTAGAGTCGAGGATCATGGTTATGTATTGGTTGGGTACATAGACTGGGGATGGTGTCTTCCCTGGAGACAGAAGAATCAAGGGAGAAGGCGAGTTGTAGATACCCACCCGAAGGTATAGAGCGAGTACCGAACGTTTGGCAAGGGATTCGCTGACTCGTCTGATCTGAGGCAATTATGTGTGAGACGACGAGACACTGGGATGCGAAGGGTGCCTACTTGATCGATGCCAGAGACTGAGTGTGCACTGGGAGGTGCTCCACGGGAGCGATTAGCCATGCCACGCCGCCGCTTCACGTCCCGTGTTTCCTGCATATGACTTCCTGAACGCTTTGACTTCGAGTCGGGCAGTTTCTCGGGGTCCCCGTTGCGCTGAGCGTCACCAACTGGCCAATGTGCCTTTTCGGCCTCTATGACGATCTGTCGTCCGTTTTGAAGAGACTCAGATTCGTAGTCATGAGAGTCCCGGAGAGAACAGCGCTGAAGGACGTCCTCCACCAGAGCGAGATGCAGTCCCATCCAGATCTTGCCGAAGGGCGGGCCATCAAGTGCAGAAGGATCAATCAAAGGGGATAGGTACAACGTCTGGCGAGAACGATGTCGAATACCAATGCGAACGTTAATCCCGCAGTCAAATATAATGACCGTCGCATCAATCTTGACTGCGTCCACCCAGGCCTATACTGAGATCAGGTGTGAGCAGTATCTCGGGCAGAAGCACTTACCCGCTGAATGTATTGGCTCGCACTTGGTTCAGGGAAAACACGCTCGGTGGGAGTGATTTTACCCGCCTTGAAATGAGTGCGTGTAAGGGAGTCCGGAGTGTCCGTATCCTTAACTCGCGACGCCACCGTAGCATCGGCTTTCACCGTTTTCGATGGTGAGAGCTTCCATGGCGGACGATCTGCATCCACAGTAGGCGTACAAAGCCTTGTAGGGCTTACTCCAGTGGTTGACGAATTCACCTCCCACGAGAAGGGATGATCATCGGCGCACAAGGCGTCCATACCCTGGAGATAGTCTTGTGCTAGTGGCGAAAAGAAAACCCCGGAAGCAATACAGGGATAGCGTTTGCGTACCGCGGACAGACGAGATAAAGCGGCCTGAGAGAATTGCTCGGATGTGTTGGGGCCACCGAATGTCAGCGCACGGTCATGAACGACAAACCCGTTCTTGAGGTCCTTGTCCCAGTCTGGTTTCAATACAGGTATGCGACCCCAGCCGAGGGGCGTCCGCACATCCGGATTCTCAGGATGAAGAAGGCAGCTAGAGGCTACCTGGTAGCAGCCAGGTCCTATCCCTTCCTGTTGAAGTTCCAGCACAGAGTCCGCGGTCGTTCTAGTCATGGGGTCCGTGTACACCATTGGTATGGAAACAAGATTGTTGGGAATGAGGTTTATGACGGGCTTGAAGGATTCCACGTGATGGTCGACGAGCTCGCATAGTTGCTCAGTGAGATCTGGGAAAGGCTCGATGTGCCACAAAATGAGACTTTCGTCGAGGTGCGTGTCGAGAAAGCGTATCACGTTCGGAATGCCGTCAGGGCATCGACGGAAGATGTCGCCGTAAGAGGGCATCCGAAATTTGAGACATTCGTCGACCTCTGGTTGCAAGTCGCTCGACATGGTAGAACGCGATGGTTGGGTGAGAAGGCGGACCACGTGCCGCCATATTACTATGACATCAAAAAATACGCGGCATGGACGACCCTGCAGGATCGCCCTCACTTTCACACCTTTGCTTCGCAAGCCATAAAAAATGGTACTTGGCTCACCATCGGTGGGCATCCATACGTGCAATCTCTCCCACCTCTCTGGGCCCTTTAATTTCCAATCTGACAGTTGACTAAGCCTCTGTGCTTCGCACGGACTCATCCAGCCCTGTAACTCTCCATTTCCTCCCGAGAATCACACGCGCTCATCAACAAACTGTCTTAGCTCAGCGGTGGAATGCTCAGCAATCAGTCCCGATGCTCCAAACTCCATGCTTGTCGTCAATCAAAAATTCTCCGCCGCTGACAACCAGGACTACACGGTTGGTGCCGCATGCATTGCTCTGTTCTCTTTGGGTACACGTGGAGAGGTCAGAGAAATCTCGGACGCGGTGGCGGGTTTACGCATCCAGGTCATGATCTGCTCACTCTGGCACCTATTGCGCATCGTGGCGGAATCCCCTCTTGATTCCTCCAGCCATCTCTCTTCCGGGAATCACGCTGACTGATTTTTTGGGCAACGAGATATATTTACCAATGCAATTTGCGAGCCTTGGGATGTGAGTCAGAGCGTCACAACTCTTTTTATCAGGTTCAAGACAGCTGACTTCCCGTTTTGCAGGATTTTCAATTTACAGTCTTGGTCCTGTTCATACCAACGGTCGGTGGACTAATTACGAAATTGTGTACACCACTTCTTGAATTGGTGCTATCCCGAGATTCGTGGGCTGTTACTGATGGCATGAAAGTCGAGATGTCGATTCTTCTTAGCGGGGTGATAATTAGCACAACATTCTCACATCATTGAGAAACCAATGCACGCGGCAGTCAAGACGAAGATATTGGTATGTCGATGGGTCCAGCACGTCTTTGAAGCACCAACTGACCACATAACAGTAGTGGATGCCAGAGGTTTGGACATCTCCTTAAAGAGACGAGTGGGCTGGGGTGGTTCGATATAGCCCCAGGACCTGTTACGGTAGTCTCCTATGAACAGACGTCGAAACTGACAATGACACGCATGTACATCCCAATGAAGTGCGTGATTGTCATGATGGGATCGATGACACGTCCGGACGATACTACTTACCTCAGGATCGGCGAGTGTGCCTCCTGTAAATCTGAAATTGTAGATAGCGAAATCGTAATATTGAAGCATGTAGCAATAACCATAAAATCCCATATCAATATAGTCCGTAAACTTCTCCGCTAGCCATTCGCCTACCCGCCTAAGCTTATGGCATCCCACTGCGATTCGGCTCGTCCCTATACTCTCCCGCTCCTCCCCGCGCGCGGGTCATCAACTCCTCCGCTTCTTTAAGCGCGTCCGGCGGTAGCTCGTCTCGCCTTCTGTCCCTTTCCGAATCCGACTCTGGCTCGGGATTGGGCGACACCGACTCGGATCGCGAATGTGATGCTGATTGCTGTTGGTCGTCGTCCAAAAACTCTGCGGCGCTCGGGCCGTCGTCCATGCTTAGCCGGATGGGTGCGGGGTTGAGGGATTTTAGGCTGGGCAGAGGGGGCGGGATTAGTAATCTGACATGCACGCCACAAGATTTACTGACCCAACACCCACAACCCTCTTCACCTCACTCGCCCTCCTCCACAGCAAGAATACCACGCATAGTATGATCAACGAGAAGAGGAGGATGGACGGAAGATGTCCGATCGGGGCTGGCTTCGGGGAGGGGGTGGGTTCTACAGGGGGAGGTGAATTAGCAGGGAGTTTAGTGGGGGGGGGGGGGGGGAGGAGGAGGAGGAGGAGGAGGAGGGGAGGAGGAGGGGGGTGAGAACGCGGTGGGGTGGAGTGAGAAATATCTACGGACAGTGTACCGAAAGATGATCGTACAGGAAAAGAAGATGACCAAGGAGATGGATAGGCGGCGAAAGCACGACGGATATATGGCGCGTCGAGTCGTATATGTGCACAACACAAGTCGAAACCAGCAAGGCCGTGTGAGATGCAGAGAAGCAGGGATATCGCCCGAAACACGTGGGATGGTGCTAGCAAAGAAAACGGGGTACTCACCACCTGGCGCCCGCGTCATTCGTGTGGTTGGCATGGTCTCCTTCCTCCTGTGCTTTCCCTATTTCAAGTCTAGCAAGTTTTCTTTCTGGTTTGTTGTCGATTCGCCGGGAAGCAGTGGCAACGTCCTCCTATGCGCGCCTAGTCTTGTTGTCTCGTTTGTCAAGTAGTGCAGTGGTCGTAGTCAACCGCAAGGTGTGAACGCCGCCGGCATCAATTCCTGATGCATCGGGTCATCGGGCCGTCGGGCCAAGCGCCGGTCTCTCTTTCGGTGGATGCACGCATGGTCCGTCGCTCCTGTCGGCAGGGTAACTCTAACTACTATTCTGCCTCATTGCGGCTGGAATCTGCCCACATTCTCCCAGATGGGCGGGGCAATACATACCTGTCAAAGGGTTTACAAGTCCGAGCGTCACACCGATGGTGAAGCGGTTATCATGCTTGCCTTCCATACCACTGATTCAATGTCCCATGGTTCCAGCAAGCGGCAGGGGTTCGACTCCCCTTCGGTGTAATACTGCCTGCGTATTTTTTTTCTTTTTGCAGCGTGCTCAATGCTCTAGGGTGGCGCAGTAAACCTCGGCCGTCGGTTTAAAACCGTTACTTACCGATCTCCATTTTGGCCTAGGTTTTGATACCGTTACTAACGGTTTCGATACTAGCACGTGATGCGCTCACGTGAGGGGCGCGCCGCCCTCCCGCCCCATCCCCGCCCTCTTGTCGCTGGTCTCAGGCTTGCCCAGCAGCGCCGCAGGCGTCACGTGAAAGCATCACGTGCTGGTATCGAAACTATCTAACCTACTCGTCAACCTTTCAATACTGTATTGATACCGTTAATAACCGCAGTGCCCCCCATCAGGCGGACAGAGAAAAATTTCCTTTTTAAGCCTTGTGTACCTCAGATTTTTGTCTGTGACCTAGGACAAAGTGCTCAGATCTTCATTTCAAAGAGGTCCGTGACCTGTGACCAAAAGATACGGTCAAAATACTACAGTAAACCCTAGGTGTATCAAAACCTAGGGTTTACTGCGCCACCCTACAATGCTCACTTGATTTTTGCATTTTCAGAATTTTTTCATTGTTCAAAGAATCTTGGATAGGGTCGTGACTCGTGGGCCCAGGATTGATTGTGTCTGACCGTCAGACGTCCCTTCGGTCATTTTTGTCCTATCAAAATCCAAAAGTCTAGAAATATCTACGACGCGTTGATGGAGGCTCATCATGGTAGTGAGTACTAGCAGCTAGATTATCGAGTCGTGTCCTGATCTTTTTTCAGTGACAACAACGTAGCGGTAAACATCATGCTGCAACCGTTGGCAGCGCTTGGTGCTTCTGTTCGCACGCTTTTGTGATTTCCGCATCGAGTCCGCGACTGTACCTCAACGTTCGACCGTCATGCCGAAAAGTATCACCGATGACCTGCAGAATCTACTGTCCAATGCCATATCGGAAGGAAAGGTTCGTACATAATCCCTCCATCTCCAATGTCTCCATGCTGACGACCAGTGCGCTCAAGTCATTCATTCCTGTGCTCGAGAGCAAGTCGCAAGAGTTGACGACGGCGGGCGAGTGATTCTTTCGCGTCTGGTCCCACCTGATAACTCTGCCGTACCTTGTAGCGAGCCCCCTTATGTCGGGTCTCAAGGACAAGGCCGACGATGCCTTCAAACAGAGTACGAAAGCATACAATAAACTCGCAAGCGATGGTACGTCCTAGCGCAAAGGCATGTGATGCGCTGATACAAACCAAGAGCGTAGCCGCACCTGCCGTTCAAGAGTTCGTAGGTCCTGTGATATCCGCGCTCAGGAAACACGCCGCCGACGCAGGTGCGGTACATCCTCCAGAGCAAACAAGGCCCTGATACCATGACGAGTGTAGCCACACCCGCCGTTGCTCGTGCTCAGGAGCTCGTAGATCCTGTGGTGTCCGCGCTCAAGGACCACGCCGCAAACACATTCAAGCAAAGCATGGCAGCCATACATCACCCAGACGGTGGGTATAACACAGTGCAGCTCACCTCTTTCCAGAGTGCTTATGAGCTCACAGGTCCTGTGATGTCCGCGCTCAGGGAGCACGCTGCATATGCATTCAAGAAAAGCACATCGATCTATGACGGGTTTGCCAAGGACGGTGCGTACATCGTAACGCAGTTCACCGTTTCCTGAAGTGACATCCCACGAAGCTGTCTCTGGATTACACCGAATTCTCGAAAAAGCAGGTACGCTACCTTCCGAAGAGCTTATACACTGGCCCATATAAGTATCTTATTCGTCAACAACAGTACTTCCCCATTGGAAGACGGTGAAGACTCATGTTGGGTATGCCATGAAAGACGGTAAGTTGCTACTTGCATGTGCTATCGTTAGCTGGTGACCTAAAGTGCAACAGTACGCAAGTGGTCCATCGACCATCCCATCGAGAGTAAGATCATCGCAGGCGTCGGTATCGCCAGTGGCCTCGGAGTCGTCGTGCCCACTATCCCAGCCCTCGTCGCCCACGTCACAGGTGTCGGTATCTCGGGTAAGTAGTCCTACAAAATCCTCTTACCTATCCTCATCCTCGAATGGCAGGAACTCTCGCAGCGGGCTTTCAAAGCATGATTTACGGAGCGCACACCTCTGGCATTTTCTCCATCTTGCAGTCCATCGCAGCCACTCAGACCTTTTGGGCTGCGCCATTCTTTGCCGGAGCAGCGCTGGTCGCGGTGGGGGTCATATACGCTAGGAAGACGTTGGAGTGGCGCAGTTCTGCGATCAAGAGGGCAAATAGGGTGAGGGCGGTGAACCTCAAAAGATTTGCTACCTATGATTTTGTGTGAATCGTTCATACAGCGACATTCAATCCGATACATTCTTCGTCTGCGCGCAAGTCCTACCTTGAGGGCACTGATTCCTCCTCAGACATGGTCATCTTCCATTTGCTTTCTATGTTTCACACTGACAGAAAAACAATCAATTTCCAAAGCTAAATAATACAACTACTACACAACAATCAGGCCGGTAGGTAGGTATTAGTAATACAAGCAGAGCACTCTACTATGTACGGAGCACGAAGCCAAAGAATAGGAATGTCCCTAAAACTGAACACGAAACTACCCACATGTACATTACTTACTCGACGAAATATACGGTTCAACCGCCCACTCGCATTAGATATGCCCGCCGCGGCGGATAGATATTCAGAGGCCACCTTCTGGTGATCCTCCTCTCCTAGACGAACCCACCCATCTCCAGGCCGAGGCCTAACCCATCCATATCCACATCCATCGCGTCTTCTGCTTCTGCTTCTGCTTCTTCTTCCTCCTGGTGCTCTTGTTCAACGCCACGAAGATCGTGGTCGTCATTGTCTGCATCCTCATCGAGCAGACAAAGCCGTGACTTTGCCTTGACCCTCTCCCCGTCCCTCATACCAAAGCCCACACCAGCGCCGGCTTCCCTCCGCCTAAAGATCATTCTCGCCACGAGCTGCGGCATACTCCTCACCACCGTTTTCGTTTTTGCCTTGGGCTTGGGCTTGGGCGAGCGGCCGGAGGCGTACGAGAAAGGTTTCGCGTCGCACGAAGAGGGGGTGGCAGCGAGTGGTGTAGCGCTGGAGGTTGGTGGTGGGACGGAAGGTTCAGAGGATAGAGCCGCGGGTGGCGAGATCATCCCTGGATTGGTCCCATCGCCAAGTACCAGTCGAACCATGGCTTCGACCTCTCTTCCACGCTCCTTTGCGGCCTTCCGCACTCGTCTCTGTATGGGATCGACAGCGGCGGGGTCCTGCGATCGGAGGGTGCGTTCCTGTGAGCGAAGCAAGTTAGCAAAATGATTATGGGTAGAGATGCATCGCCGGAGCAGAAAAACCGAAGGAAAAGAAACTCACCAAACTCAACGCCCTCCGTCTCACTTGCAACAACCTTTGCAAATCCGCCTTCATCTCGAGACTGGCTTCGACACCCAGACCAATTCCAACACCCACTTCATCATCGTCGTCGTCGTCAATCGCCCGGCCTGTGTCGTCGTCGACATCGATCAACAAGAGTCCACCCTTTCTCGCTGGTGGCTCAGACATCGGAGGCGGAGTGAGCGAAGGTGGGAACGGCATCGGCTCATCGTCTTCCAGATGCTTCAACTCAAACGCAGGCAGCCCACGAGTGTACATGGTCGGGCTGCGAAGAAGACATTCCTCGTCGTCCAACAAAAAACCATCCTGCGGCTGCGTGTAGAGGTGAGCAGTGGATAAATCGGTCTCGGAGAACAAGTCAGAGAGCGAGTCCTTGTGGTCGTCGTTTTCGAATAGCCCAGTCTCGAACAGTCCGGGAGGACTGCCCGTCATCCATTCGGGCGACAGCGGCGAGAGCAGGTCAGGCTGGGTGGGGGAGACGCCGAGGAGAGTGGGGAGCGGGTGGTTCTCTTCATGTAAGGATGTAGTAGGTAAGAGTGATGTAGTAGATGCGGAGGTAGGGTAGGTAGGAGTCCGAAGAGAGATATCATCACCGCCCAGAAAATCAGCGTCGTCGTCGTCGTCGCCAAAGATAAAATGCTGTTGGCCCACGCCTGCGTATGACTCGGCAGTATCGCCATCTACACCATCCGGAGGAGTACTGGGTGGGGACAGTGGGAGGTGCAACCCAGATGCCGCGTGAGTCCCATCGATAGAGCGCGAATGGATATATACAAGCGGAGAGTCTAAGAGCCCTCCGTAGTCGTGGGGGTGGCCATCTATGCGATAAGAAGTATAGTCATCGATAGGGTGGAGCGGGCAGACGCCGTCGGGGTCGTCGTGTGGGGGTAGTCGGTCATCGCCGCCCTCGTGTAGCAGATCGCCGGCGACATCGCCAGGCAGGTGGCGACGTGCGTGTGGCCCAGTCCCGCCAACCTGCTGGTCGTCGTGTGGATTGTGCGGTCGATCATCGTCATAAGCGCCCATGTCGTGGATGTGTGGAAAATCATCATCGCGAGCATCAAAACCAGCGCCGTCGTTGTGGTGTATGGGCGCAGCGCCGGGAAGATCGTAATCGAGCGAGTCGTCCTCCCGCCCGCCAGCGCCAGCGAATGGCAGCGGCACGCTCCGCATCAGCCCCGAGCCCGTGTGCGGCGGCGTCGGCAGCATCCCCTTCCGTCCTGCCTCACACCCATCCCCGCCTTTCGGACACTGCTGACAGTCGCCCGTAAGCATCGTCGTCGTCGTCGTCCTGCGCGGTGGTCAGCCCCGCCGGCGTCAAAAAAATACCAAAAGACAAACAAACGGACCTCGTCTTCGAGTTGGGCAGAAAACTCAAAACGTCGCCATCCCTGTCGTCCGTCTTCCTTCGTAGCGTGTAAATCGTGTTGGTGGTGGTCGGGTGAAAAGCACCAGAGGACCAGGGGCAGGGCGTGTGGTGGGTGATCGCTTAGTCAGCCATCACCCACAACTCGAATCATCCGTGAAATTTTCGTGTTCATTCCTGAATGTTCGAGTCATCACCGCGTCTATTCAGTCGTGGCAGATGGCGACGGCGACGGGGCGCCGGACACGGACGCAGACTCGAAGGCGCAAAGTATCAAAGGCGCGATCGCATGTCGGACACCGGCAAGTGGGACCCGGAGCCACAGGGCCGTGCATCCTTTCGTTGACTTGACACGTACAAATCACACACGAGGCTGCCTCATTTTGGTCTCGCCAATCCCACACCAGTTATCAGATCTCACAGGTTACCGTTTACATATCTCATCAACTTCCACGTCTGCTTCTTTCATAATGGTCCTCTCCCTTATTCAAACTAGCCGTTTCCTTGTGAGAGCCAAGTCCGAAATCCGAAACCCACTCTCAATTTGTGTGAGCTTTGGGAAGGTATGCGTCACAGGCACCCACCTCACCTTTCCCGCGGGCGCAGATTATTAATCTGGACCGGTGGCGGACGACTCGGAACGAAAAGAGGTCACCTGTTATTCTTGAAACCGACTCGGAGTGTGCTTGAGTGATGGTGGCATTCAATCGATCTTGGCATTCAAAACGGGGCGAAGCACTGCGAAGCATAAGACGAATCCGCTCTTCTTTTTTGATTACTCATGGCACAGTACTCTAGAGGGCTTGGTATCCACTGTACTGACAGTCTATGACTCTACTGAGTAGAGTCATGGAGTACTCAGTAGAGTCTACTCCAGAGACACCAAAAAATAGCTGAATGAATCAAAAGTACACCGAAGGGGAGTCGAACCCCTGCCGCTTGCTCCGTCGTGTCATGGAAGGCAAGCATGATAACCGCTTCACCATCGGTGTTAATTCAAGGCAAAGCCTCCAATGGGCCCCCATTCCAGCATCGACTTTACTCACGTAGGTCGTCGGTCGAATTCCGACTCTCAGTGCATTGAGGGCATCCCAGGGACTTGCCAGCCACACTCACTGCTCTTTGCTTATGTCGAAATTTCAGTCAACCAGGGTCCAGCGTTGAGCAGAACACGTGTTCAGGTGGCGTGTTCATTTCTTTGCGAATTGATGTGAGGTTCATTACTATCAGGTTGTCCCTTTCGCTCTTGCTGAAAATAAACTTTACAGTTCTTCCGATATCCGAAGCGACAGTTTCGTACCATACAACTTCTTTTACGATCGACGTCTTTCTCAGCCTCGCCGTCAGATGTACGTGGCTATGCGTTAGAACGCTCATTGAAACATGTAGGTTGCATCCTTCGCATACTCCGTAAGTTGTAGTAGGTTGGAATCATCTGTGTCTGCTACATCTCCTGTAGGCTGTGCCACGCTGTGCGGTCAACAACACCAACTGACCGCTATAATACTCGAATCACGACGTCTGACGCACAGGTACAACCTCGCTGTAAAACCCCCGTTACTGGTAAGTAGCCCCTGGAAGGTTAAAACCTTTCTTTGCGTCGGATCGAATTGGCCGCAATTGTATAACATCTGCTGTATGTAAATACGCGAGTAGCTGTGAGTAAGTTGAGACAATCCGTGGATGGCACTCTTGCCGCTGCTGAGACTCCGTGTGTGTCGCATCTCATGATGCATACCGGTCGAATCGAGTCAGTACTGGACTTTGGCGACAATAGCGCGCATGTCCATATCAATTGAAACCTCGGCTCTCCGATGTTCGGTAGCCAGCTGTTTAGCGCCAACTGTTCCACGTGATCGCGTTGCACTTTGTCCTAAACCAACATCATGATTCATCAACGAACGGTCAACGAGCGTCATCCGAGCCCAGAAAACATTTCCCGACCTGGGGCCGCGGAAGCTGCTTGAATCTACAGCCTGAGGATCCGGGGTCTCAACCAAATAGTGCAGCCCCTCGTATTGCTGTGTGTTTTCAGCTTGATTTGACCCTTCTGACGATAGATTCATACAGATCAGAGATCAAACTTCGTGATTTTCGTTGATGGCCCACCAGAAAATCAGTTTGGCTGCGTGATACCCTTTCTGTGGGCACCTATGGGAACAGCCCTTGACTGACACCATCATCATCACAGCACACTCAGGAGGACCAATTGTAGAGCTGATTTCTCCTCATGCGGCCTCGCGAACCTCTGGGTGATCGGTGCACGGGGGCTTCGGGCTCGTTTAAACAGCTCACAAGAGCCCTCGGTGAAGAGACGGCGGGGACAAGTACGCGTTTACAAGCGCAGCGCAGCCCTCGTTTAGCTGAACGTAAGAGCCCCGCTATCCTTGGGGCGACTCCGAGATGGAAGGAACTCCCTTTGTGTCACAGTGATCGCGGCAAAGTCACTGTTTTGATCCAGCAGCCCAGGACATCCGTGAGCTCTCTACCACTCGAATCGTTTTGACCTGCGCTGCTCTCCAGATTGGGAATAAACTGAGTGTTGATTAGGTAGCTGTCGCTCTTTGTCATATTCCATACTTGTCTGACATGCTAGCCACCTCGGGGGGAAGACGGCCTTGGTTGCTACGCTGAGGTGTGTATCATGCCAAACTTTTGGAGGACTATTCACGTCGACCTCATGTGCGGTGACATGGCGCGGTAAAATTTTCAACAATTAACTACAGGCGTCAACTCGAATAACTTGCAATCTATCATGTTTGAGATTGTGGAATGCCATACGCCCCGCATGCAAGCTCTCTATGATCGACGGATGCTCCGGGGACTGCACTGTGGCAGCTGATTGCAGCTCCCGCTCAGAGCTCAGTGGTTCATTTCGCGCTTTTGACTGTGTTCCGACGAGCTGTGTTAAGCGCATGTTCTGGCATATAAGGACGCCGATGTGACCAATTTGGGAGACATCATAGCACCTCCAGTATATTCTACTTGTCCTCTCACAAACCTCAACTAGACAGTACATACTCCGCCCCATGAGCAGCAGAGAGCAACGTAGGTCCTTTGAACCTGAAGTTACCAACCTACTGAAACTGGCGATTTTAGCCATGGACTTCCGCGTCCTTCTCAACACCTGGAGACAACGAACAGGACGGAACGTCCACTTTGCGGACTCATTCACCGGCCCACAGAACAATGGAACTTGGACTTCAGACGTTTATAGTGAGTACAGGTCGTTCTCTTTGCGAATGCGACAAGGTTATTCAAAGTCTCTGTCCCGTGCCTCTTCAGTTGATGGCGTACAGTACGGCCAAGGCATGGGATCGACGGCCAGACGCGCCAGGGAGGCAGCCTCCTATTGGGCTCTCGTGCATCTGCGGCAGATCGCTCCTCCTCCGGGAGGCCAAAATTGAAATTCACCCAGACAGCCTATCCG
Organism: Strobilurus pachycystidiatus; assembly: GCA_019915135.1. Classification (NCBI taxonomy): domain Eukaryota; kingdom Fungi; phylum Basidiomycota; class Agaricomycetes; order Agaricales; family Physalacriaceae; genus Strobilurus; species Strobilurus pachycystidiatus. Next base: position 6,109,213 of record JAHLMK010000001.1, read on the forward strand.
CGCGTTTTGTCTTCTTGCATCTTACGCTTCCTTGTTATGCCTTCCCCTGAGTCGGAGACACTATAGTATGAATACGACTCTTATAATTACCTCTTGAGAATTTTACCAGACTTGGATGCGGAAAAAGTTGACACGTGGCCGCGTTACTCATTCACCCGAACTATCGATGCCATCATCGGCTGTCATCAGACGGTCTCCTTCCTGAGTCTCTTTCGTTTCTCGAGGAGTCACATCACCCTACAGCCTCACGCTCATGGCCAAGTTTGACAGCCGAACGGTCTAGACTCTTACAGCGACGCATTGCTTACATCGCCCAGAAGGCGCCGGGACGGGACCAGAAATCCACGGCGCTCAGCATTTGCTCGTATCCCACCAATGTATCACCAATCGCCGTGTTTTACTTACAGTTCACTTTCCAACCATATTCAGAGCTAACCTTCTATCCATGAAGGCGCTCTCAGCGATATGCTGTCTCGATCATCCCGCTCGTCCCAATCTCAGTGCCCCGGATGACCGAGGGCAGATATTAGTATCGAGTTTGCTCCTGCGGGTCCGGGCGAATTTGGGCGGAAGCGGTCCCTTGGGTTGTCTACTGCCTGCTGCCAAATGGTTATGAAGGTAGCTGTCATAATTTGTCATATTCCATGCTCGTCTGAGTCTGACATTGACGCCCGCTCGTCCTTGCCACATATCCTGAAAGGGATGCCTCTTTTTCAGATGATGATTAGGAATGCATCACATTCTGGAGTTGCATACGGCAGCATAACAGTGTCCTCAGGCTGGCCATACGAACAACGCTTCTTCATCGTGTGAGCAGTTACGCGTGATACTCAACATTGCTAGCTCACTGGACTACAGATCACCCGGCGTTGCCATGTACGAGCGCCAGAAGGCGTGCTCCGTTGAGTTCGCTATACACTAATACCAGCTTATATGTAGCTCTCGTACTTTCCTCAGAGCTGGTCCATTGCCGGTGCGCCACCTGCTCTCACTGCTGCACACAGTCAGAGCTGTTCGAATCCGTGTCCGTATATAAGCGTCAGTATGTTTTCTGTCACATTTCACCTGAGCTTATCAGCTTCTCGCGCATTGTTCTGCGCGTCGTTTCCTGCATCAAATATCCATCCTTCTTGTGACATCACATCGCTCAACATGAGTAACGATGAGCGTTCGTCTACCTCTATGGCGACATTGTATTCTAATGTGACTCTGATGACTTTCCCAGACTTTCGTGTCCGATTAAACACCTGGCAGCAGCAGACAGGGCGAAACGTCCACTTCGCGGACCAGTTCATTGGGCCGCAGCATGATGGGCAGTGGATTTCTACTGTTTACAGTGAGTCCATCTGTCCTACCTCATGCTTTCCCTCATCTTTCTTCAGTTGACTTTGTAGAGTATGGTCAAGGCATAGGGAGGAGTTACAAGCGCGCCAGGGAGGGAGCCTCTTACTGGGCCCTTGTTCGTCTGGGATTGATACGTCCTCCTTCTCCCGACGATTGATCGTGGTTCAAAGCTCGTTGCGGCGAGAGCATCACTCAGATTATCCCAGTCCACTAGTGACTTCCAAACATCTCTGCTTCTCTTCATGTTCCTTCGATATCTTATCCCGAGCTGTCTAGTGCTCCTGTAAGGACTCCCTTACGGTAATACATGGAGGTTTCGCTTCCATTGCTACCCTCGCCCTTTTTACTTGGCTTTGATACCGGCACAGTTATATATACCGTAGTTACTGAACTAATTCATGACCTTCTTCCGTATTTGTCTGTTATCAAAACCACTCATGCTATGAGCCTCTGTCAAGACGTGTTCAACGGTCACGGTTCTCTCAGCTCTGCTTCACAGCACACGCTGCGTCCCCGTATCCTCAGATTCGAGATGACCAAATATAGGCCTCACGAAACAAAAACACGAAGAAGATGGACCGTGGCGAAGACTTACATCGTCAACGCAAACACGTGGCTACGTCGATCTTGTCCCGGACGTCCAACCATTGCAGACTTTCCCTTGGACTTTGTTTGTATGCATGATCACTCGAACTACCGGATTCTGCGTCGTCAATAAGAGGCTTCTCGGCCGCCGATTCTCTCGTCTAGTGACAGAGAGCGACCAGGGGTCGAGTCGAGAAAGCAGCGATGTCTGGGAATGATGCTCCATCGTGCGCCGGGAAGACATTCAACCAAGGATGTCAAGACAATCGTTCTCAACTCACAGACGGCTTGCTACCTAGTCCCACAATGTCATTACAGTTGATTGATGTTGATACACGATGACTTCAGTACTGATTTATTTCTTTCCGGCCTTCTTCGCCGCAGTCCTAGCACGGGTAAGGATCTTCTTCCAGTTATAGCACTGGTTGCAATCTGAATACCGTACCGTCGTCAACACGCGTAGCATCCAGAGGGAGAGAGATGAACGTACTAGCAGATCCGTGCTTCTTGCACTGATAAGATCCATCCTTGGTGACGATAGCGGCAGGGGCCTCTATACCTTCGCGGTCAATGGGGTCGTACTGATTTTATATCAGTCTAACTATGTTATCGATAGCAAGGAATGGGAACACACCCCGAAGAACGCATCGTTCTCTTCCCGTCCGTCATAGTTGCACTCGGTGCACTGTAGAAATGGACGGATGAGCGAAGCAACATAGGGAGATGAAGGGGGACGTACGACTTCCTTGAAGTGCTGGCAGAAGATGGCGTCGTTGATCTCGATGGTGGTAGGTTCGGTCTGAACGTCGGCCATGGTCACTGGACAAGCGACAACATGAGCACACGATAAAGACCGGGTAGAGAGGCCGGTCAGACATACAGGTCAAGACTCAGGAAGGGAAGAACGAGGATGCGGGGGGTATGGTGCACAAGGCGACGAGCTACAGCGGTGGTGGTGGTGGTGGTAGGAGGGAAGCGAGTCTAGACGTGGGAAGCTTATGAGGCTGGATTGAATGCGGGAAAGCCCGACCAATTCAAGTGGGGCGTCAGATGATTGGGTCTCGTGCACAAGCGGGAGTCTTGGGCTCTTGAGATGTAGGCGTCAGAAAATGAACAGAGATAAGCAGTGCACTGTTATATGCCCTATGTGGTGCACCTAGAGCATGGTTGCTCCCCCCGAACATTGAACGAGAATAAGGACCGTGCGATGAGCTGTGAGGTCAAAGGCCGTGTACGTACGGGCGAGGCCTATGACGCATAGATCTCGACCCATGACCACACCGGTTACCACCGAGACACCTGCAGAGCCACGATCTGGGTCTTGCATATCCAGCCGGGTTACGTACAGAGAACGCAGTCAAGAAAAGGAGCTTGATGAAGATCGAAACTCGAAGCTTGTTACCACATGATACAATATAGGTCCATGCACAAATCGACAGACAGAACGAGAAAACAGAACCTTCATCTCTGTCTTTGAGCCAAGCCGCTCTCGCTGATGAAAAGTAGCTCACAAGTTCAGCGCACTCCCATGTTAGACATAATAGTTGCCGCTGCCTCCGCCTGTGCCATGCCTTGCGCCTTCACATACCCTTTATCCGAGCGTGAAAGCACCATCTCCTGAAGAATGAATGAAGCAAGGATGTGGTCGATGAACGGCATCGCCTCGCTCAAGATGACCAAGGACCGAACGGGGGCATCTGGCTGGACGTAAACGATAGGTGACTGGTACTCCGTGTCGCTTTCGTGGAAGAGCTGGGATAAGGCGTTGAGTTGAGACCAAGTAACAAGAAGGTCAAGAGATGAAACTCACAGCCAGTCGATACACCGGGTGAATACGCCAAAGGTACTTTCCATGTACCGTCTCCATCACTTTGACATTTCTACGTCCAGATTCAGCTCAGTCTTCGCAATGAAAAACACAGACGAGCTGCTTACATCAGACCCACTCTCATAGGCTTCAACCACTTCTTCACACTCATCTTGTCACCCCGAATCGTCACCGTATCGCCAAACAGCTCCTTCTCCAGTATGTGGATGATGACCTCCTTCGTGTTCGCGTCTGCGATTCGTACCGAGGTCTGAATCGTCCCCGGCGTGTGGCTTATCTCGTACAAGACCTTGCCAGAAGAGCCTGACGAGACGGTGGTGTTGATTACGCTCCGTTTGTCGAAGACCAACACAGTAGGAGGGGAAGGGTTGACGAGAGTAATCGCACTGGCCGTGTCGTCAAAATCCATGGTAGACAGGTAGGGTGTATAGTTGTAGTCGTAGCTGACTTCGAGCACAGCCTTTCAGCATCGTTTATGTATCGCCGGAACTTCGGACATTCTAGCGCAGCCTTTAGACAATACACGTGTTGCTGTTAAAGCCCTCAGTCAGACGCTGGTCAGACGTCCGCCTTTGAACGGGGACTGCGAGAAGAAATACCAAGGCTGTGGTGATTCGAGGTCAAAAACAATCCCCGACGAAAATAATCGCCACGCGAGCGGCATATGTACGGCACACTCGGCTTTGCCGCACCGCCATGCCGTGAGCCCGGTGACAGGGTCTTGAGCGGCACCGACGACACCACGGACGACACCGTTCAAGACTTCCAGTCAGCGATATACTTATTGGCGTATACATTTTCATTCAGTCAGAGTGCGCATATACACAACCGGGAGAGAGCACAGTGATGATAAGATTTACAAAAGCCTGGTCCGCATGACAGAAGCTCAAACACAGAGTGTCGAGATCACTTACCGGCTGTCATCTGAGAGACAAGAGGAACAACGCCACACAAGGACATCATTGATTTTGATTCTCATCCAGTTCTCATCACAGACATCTTAAGGCCACGGGCGGTCCCGGAACTCCGATACCTCCGGGAGCGCGTTATGTTCATCCAGCCATGTCTAGCCATAGAGCTGTATCGGGTTCTAGAGCACAATCTACGCGACGTCGAGGTCGAATCGGGGCGCCGCGAGCCAACCGGACCCAACAATCTTGGCATCAGAGACCTTCGAAGTTCGAGCTCCACGAGAACTCTTCCCCGTGCAGCTCAAGTCGAATCCGAAAGAGGTATGGTTCCGGGTTCAGGATCATGGCGCCAACACGGCGCGACACCAAGTCTGCTGAGAGTCGTGATTGGCTGCGGAAAGGCGGGCCGATTCATGATCGCCGTCAACGTGGTGGCTGTGTCCGCCCCCGCCTTAAACCCAACCTCGATGTTCCTCGTTTTCCGCGCACCAAAATGTCGTCGCACGCCTCCAGTGCCCTCATCCACCTCACGTTCGATAAACTCTCATACACCCCGATAGGATCGCGCATCACCATTCAAAGCTTCCTAACCGTGGTCCGCTCGAGCCCGGAAGGTCACCGCAGCCCGCCAGGTTTGCCTGTTACCAGAGTAAATACCGCCTTCCTTCCATTATGTTCTAGCATGAGCCTGGAATTCTGCACCACAATACAATCAGCTACCCGGGCTTCTCTCGATAGCTCTCTCAATCTATCACTGATGCTATCCACTTATCAGAGAATCTTCGTGTCCGCGCCGATTTACCCTCTGCTTTACCATGGTTCTGAAACAAGGAAACTTGCGCTTGGTCGCTTGCTTGGGCCCCGGTAAACAGCTACCGTCGAGGCCATAGGCTCCTAACCATGCCCCTCAATTCCTTACCTTATCGGAGAGTAAGGAAGTTATTCATCTTCTGCTGTCGACTTCATACATTTTCTTGATAGATCAATATTCCGCAGATGTACTTTTCCGGAGTGTGGTAGCATATCGCGAGCTAGGGATGCCTATCTATCAACCGGGGTTCGTATACGCTGCCGTAGTATCGCCTCAGCAAAGAGTGAATGAGCAGGGTGAGTGGGAAAACCTTATCATTACTGAAACGGTGCAGCTAAGACTGATGCCTTGTGAGCGCGCAGGTCGAAGACGAATGTCGTCAACCAGACGGGGCGGATCGTCGAAAGCTTGGATTTTAAGTATGCATTGTGGCGATCAGTATCTCCAGATTCACCGCAAAGATGGATATGAGCATCCCTGCAACGCACTTTAGCGAGAGGGCGCCATCATGTTGCGCGTTTGATCTAAGTGATTTGGTGCCTTTCACCCTTTTTTCGTGTATGTCTAGGCAGGCTTGAAAAAGTATTTATTGAGATCTAACCTCGCAACAGCTTCTCAGATTTTCCTCTCCCACCCTCCCTCCCCTCAGCATGCCTCCTACACGCAAGATTCTCATGCTTCATGGGTATGTAGCCTTCCTTTGCGCTCTTATCTGTCGACTGACAGACGCGCACTTAGCTATGGCCAGAACGCCTACTTCATGAGTCGATACGTGAGTATCTCGTCGGCCTTGACGCCTTTCTCTTGACGTTATGTCTCCCTAGACGGCCGACTTTGTCAAAGAGAACGAAGACATCGAATTCGGTGCGTTTTTTGGGTTTTGTCCATCTATAGCCTTCTTATCGTTATGTGCAGTATACCTTGATGCTCCGCACAGACTCGTCCCGGTCGACATTGTTTCTCCCAAGGACGCGCCCTCCCCTGATACTGCCTTTGTCTGCAACATCCCCACAGCGTGTCCCCCGGAGAGCGAGTCTCCGCGGGGGTGGTTCACGATCGTGAACTTCGGTGGCAACACGATGGAGGGTGTCTGGGAATCTTTGGCACTCTTGAAGAAGACTCTTTCGGAAAACACCTTTGAGGTTTGTCGCTGCGTTCGCTTACTGGTTGTCCATATTTTTGACACATTCATATCTAGGCGATTATGGGTTTCAGGTATGCTCTATCTATCAGAGCCTTCTTGCGCCCACATTGATCGTCTGATTTAGTCAAGGTGCTGCTATGGCCGAGCTCCTGGCTGCGATGGTACGTGATAATGATAACGTTTCGCCACCATGCTAACGTACGTTCTGTAGCTCGAGCATCCCGACTTGTACTCTGAGATGACAGATGATAACGGCATCGCTGTTCACCCTCCGCTGTACGTTGACAGCTTGAAGACGGCCATAGAGAAGTTCTAATGATTCCTTAGCAAATACATCGTGTCTGTATCGGGCTTCCTTCTCCGTGGTCGTGCCGCTGCATGGGATGGGGCTCCCGTCAGTCCTGAATTCCCGGACCCACAACTGGAGACGCCCATCCTCCACGTCTTGGGCGACACCGATCTGGTGGTGCCCCGGGAGCGAGCCTTGATCTTCGGTGGATTCCACAACAACAAGAGGGTCGAGAGGCACATTGGTGGTACGGTTCCCCGTCTCGTCCTGTCTTCCTCTCTGACTCTGCGTTCTTCATGATGATTAGGACACTTCGTGCCACGCCAGACCAAATGGCGCAGCTTTTTCACCGAGTTCTTCCAGGCGCCTTTCGGCGAGATCGCCTCGCCTACACCAGTGGCAATGCGAAAGGGGTACGGGTCGTTCAAGATTGGACAGACGCTCGTCGCCTCTGGTGTTGATAGGTCCAGCGCGTCAACGCCTGACTCCCTGGGACCGATGACGCCCATCGAGGAAAGGGACGAGGAGCTGATCATGTCGGGGAAATCCCCTGTGGTCGAGGAACTTGCGAGTATGTGGGAAGTCTATGATGGTCTTGTGTACCGCGGATAGATTTCGGCGGGTGGAAGATGGTGTTGTATGAGACTGTGTGATGCAACTCGGACAGATATTAGAAACAGGGCTGCCGAGCTGGTGCCTCTTGTAGAATAGTTACTATCGTGTATCGTGAATTCTGAGATTGTCCTAAATTATGAAGTCTTCGTCTGTTTCTAAGAGCCTTTAGCCCTGAATAACACCGTAATTGATGAGAGCATTTCGCGCCGCCAGCTCTCTCGCAGCTCGTAAAGCCGACGCCGATCCTTGTCCTGACTCAACCCCGTCGACTATGTGCTCACTTCAGACAGGGCCAGTAGATTTTACCGTGACCGTGAATTCACGGTCACGGTAAAGTGCCACGGTAGCACGGTAGAAAGTCACTGCCTTGAGAAGTGAGCAAGAGTTTATGAGGTTCAGTAGCAGTCGCTGACCGGAGCAGTACGATGTCGTTAACGAGAGCGCCGTGTGTCTTGAAATAGATACCCGGAGTGTGAGAAACAAGTACTTGATGACGATAAAGATGTATCTGTAACTTGAGGGGCTTTGTGTTTGAGGTGAGATGAATACATGAATGAGACATACATATTAGTCTGGGTAAGGAGGCAAAAGAATCTCGTATCCAGAATGTCGGAACGTGAAGTTATCGACGGTCCATACGTGGAGTCCATGTCGATCAGCCGTGACGCATGCATGGCCTTGACTCAAATTGATAAGATCAGACCAAGGGCGATGCCCCAGGCTGTTTCGATGCAGCACGTTGTGGCTGTAGAGTAAATGGACCATTCGCATGCTGAAGTGAGCGAGATCAAGCCGAGCGGTGCGTCATCAGGGTTCGATGGCCGGTGCCGTGATCACGGTAGCTCACGGCTGCGGCCACGGTACTCACGGTAGCAGTTTCACGGCCGTCACTGCCTCACTGCCCACTGCTCACTGCCGCACGGTAAATCACTCACTGCCACGGTCGCCTCACGGTAACACGGTAAGGGACACACGGTACCTTTGGCACCCACGGTAGTGGGACAACAGCGTTATGGATGCTCGAACTATGAACCTCAGGATCGGGAAAGTCGTAATGACTATTGTATTCGACTCAGATGGGGCATATATTTCAGTATGTATGATCAGAGCAGGAATGAAAATTCATTTTGGAGCACAGATGACCGAAACAGGTGTTGAACCTGCAATGGACAAGCACCCGTCTATAATTGTGTACTCTTCTTTCTAGTACTTCGACGCAGCGCCGGCTTCACAACGATGCCCTCTCCCTTCCTGGCGGCTTTTTTACGCTTCTTCACCTCTGTTTGCTCACCCTCATCATCTACCTTCGTCACCTTGCCTAACATCCGCGGCTTCGGTCGATCCTTCTGGGGCAGCAACTCGTCGTCTTCGGCTGCTCGCTTAACGGGGGGTTGCACGTATTGAGGTCCAGTCTAGAGAAGGTGAGTACTGTCGCTCATTTAGACACATTGAACGCACCGTCAACTCCGACTCTGAACCTTCGCGGCGATCCATGGCCTCAGTAACATTCGCATTGGTATACGGATACCATCCATCTTGGTGCGGACCAACATCCAATCCCCACTGCTCGTTACCCGCAACTCCAGCGTCACTCGATGCGTCAAACATCCGATGCTCGAGAAGCACAAGAGCCTCCAGATCAACATCCACGGGTTCTGGCAGCGGTCTGCCATCAACGGTCATCCCATCAAGTGCGACGAGCTGCTTCCAGGCCTCCGCAAACAGGCGCTTGTGAGTAGTCCTTGGCGGGAAGGAGTTCCTGAGACGAGAGGCAAGAAGAACCGTTCCCGCGTGTGCCATGGGAGCCAGTGACACCCAATTGACTGGCGTCAAGTCTGGTCCATATCTGTCCGAAAACCAATGGTTAATACGCGTCCAGTCATCGGTTGTGATCCCGCCTCTGAAGGGAACGACGGCTGTTAGTGGCTTCTTCTGTGATATCAGCCAGGCCAGTGCGGGAATATGAGTCATCGAGTCGAGTTTCTGTTGCACCATGAGATTGAGAAAGTCTTGAGCAAACGGTAGTAAGCTGTCTTCGATTTCCTTTGTGAAACCAACAATAGAGCTTGACAGCATCACTTCGTCGTCGAGTTTCTCCTTTGTAATGGAAGAGAGTTGCCAGCGACCGAGCTAACTAATATAAGCCTTGGATCTCTGATGATATAGAAGACGAGACTTACTCGCATCAAGCGACGAGTGTGGCGGTCGTTCCAGCACTCATCACGGACATCCTGTTCGGACACGGATATCACAGTTCCCGGACGATATCTCGACGAGTGTGGAAGTTCACAGTGACGCCAGAGCTTCACGGTCCATGTCTTGTCGTCGTGACTGAAGTGGATGAGACGGCTTGGGTACCAAAAGCCGTCGAGACATACAAGCGCACCCTTTCCGGGTCTTCAGAAGATGATGAGCCGCACGCAAGAAGACTCAGAGCATAATAACACATACAAAAGTCGATCAGCGAGAGCTGTCTCTTTTTCTCTGCGACGTCTAAGTCAGAATCTCGAATGAAGTCATCAAAGGAGAATTTACAGGCGTAGGTATTCCGATTCAATGAAGGTTGGTGACCGATTGGTTCCTCGTAAAGACTGGAGCGTTTCCCGTATAGATTCAAGTGAGCAGATATGGCAGATGAACTTCACCATGTCCAATCTGGGTTGACGCGCCTTCCCGCTGAGGCCCCGCTGGCACGCAAGATGAGAGTGCAGGGAACATTCCTCGCACTGTAAGAGGGCTTCGACAACCTCGTACCTGTGTCCATTCCCATCAGCACCACATCGGCACTGTAACTGCAGATCTTCGGAGGGGACAGGTGAACTGGAAGTGATGCGGGGCTGCCTGTCCTCGAGTACGACCTGGAACGTGTCCGGCTCTTCAGACTCTGGAGACTCGGCCCGAGATTGTTGTTTGGTTTTCGAGGATGGAGTTTGCTTTGGCAATGGATGAGGCTCCGACGATGAAGGGTGTTGCGGTAACGGAGTGATAAGCTCATACTCTTTCCGTTGCCTCGGAGTTGAGGTCCACGAGATCTCTTCCGGCGTGAGCAACTGGTAGTGTGTGCGAGCGAGCCGAATTTCCGGGATCTCTGTAATGGACCCAGATGAGAAGCGAAGGCTGTGTACCTTTTCAGCAGAGGATATCTGATGAGCCGTGAAACGTTCTTGTGTCTGCCGGCCTCCACGAAGACGGTATAGCACATTAGTCGTGATAGCAGAACCCGTTGTTGATGATGGGGGATAAGCCACCACTCCACCGGCCAAATGGGAGGCAACAGTAGCACCGTCTATACGAATCATGGCACCGCCATTGCTGTAGGAGTCGTGGAAGTAAATGGAGAGAGCAAAGTCCGGTGAAGGGAGAGCAGAACGCGATACAAAGTGATTGCCGTTGATAAACCATACCCGAGAGACAAGCTCGTAGACGAACCCGGGTGTATGGGACGCCTCGAAGAATTCGGGTAGATCCCAATTGTCTGCAAGGCGTGTCTCACTGAAGTCAATAACCAATGCAAGTGGTAAATGACTGAGGAAACAAATGGACACCGCCTCGCCGGTGCACAGTGGTTTCCCGTCCACGGCATGCCAACACGTTGGCAGTGGAGATCCCGATGAATCAATCGAGGTCCGTAATTGAATCCATTGTGATATGGAACCACTGGCGGTGTGTCTATGCTCATCCGATGGCCAGAAAGTTGCGATTCGAGGATTGCGAAGTTGAATGTGCTGAGGAGATCCCATTGACGTTTTCTGGTGTGCTGAGGAGCCACTACAAAGCTTCACCTCGATCTCAATGCCTTGAAAGAGCGATTGCACGAGAGAGCCGTTGTTGTTACGCATGTTCACAAGGGATTGGTGAAGCCAGCCCTAGAACAAGTGTCAACTCGCTACACAATTTGTGATGGGAGTTCAACTCACAAATGAGGTTTCATAGCTTGTGAAATCGGCCTTTGCACGTCCCGCCTTGACCAAAACTTGGCGGAACTTATCTCGCTTGTTTTCGAGATAAGTGCGTACGATGAGAGAGGGTGACATGGCTTGTTTGTCGTGAAGAGCATCCAAGAGGTGTAGGAGTGCCTCCCAAGTAGGAAACTCGTGATCAGTGGACAGAGCCGATGCATACGCGTCCCAGTCCCACGCAGCTGCTGTACTGAGAGTAGTGATTGAGGCATCGAGCCAACATGAGTTGTTGGACCACGGAATCCCTGCCAATAAGCTGGTATCCTCGAGCACTGCGTCGTCCTCAGAGCCGGACTCGCTGAGTGTGGTGTTGTCAGACATTGATTTCTTGGTGAGATTTGAGAGGTTTTTTTCGAATTGAGCCTTTGACTTCTGACTCGAGCGGCGCTCCAACTTTGCGGCCGTATCAGGTGGACGACCGTCGTTTGGCGCCGCTCTCGGAGCTTTTGCCTGAGCGCGTGCTTCTGCAGTTCGATGCGGATGTGTTGTGCCATACTTTGCAGCAAGCTTTTTCCAAGGCTCTGCAATGCCGTAGCGAATCAGCGCACCACCTGGAGACTGTCAGAGTGTAGACAGTGGACTAAAGATCAAATACACACGCATGAGACCCTTGTACATGTTTTCGAACGTCTCCGCAAGTGTGAACAGTCCTTCGAACCCATCCATAACATCGTGATCCTTCCCAACAGCACAGTACATGGTCCAATGAAGCGCCTCCTCTGCATTCTCATCCTCGGGAATCTTATCCCAAAGGACAGCAGCCATGGTGCGCTGAGATCGAAAGATCATCTTTGCATGGGACGGCCGCATCCACCAAGCCAGCCATGACGCCGTCTTTGGCCATTCAGCAACAATCTCCCGAGCAATTCTCTGGAACTCCTCTACGTCGGTAACACGGCGAAGCATAGAGCACTTGGCAATGAAGTGTTCCTTGTCCTTTGTTGGGATGATGAAAGCAATACGAGAGATGCGCGTACACGCTGCACGGAAGTGCTGCCGACATCCCTTCAGTAGAGACTCGGCCTCCCGTGTCAGCTCCTCGTCAGATCGTGTCTCCTCCTTATCTTCACGACGGAAACGAACATACGCAAGGATGTACCCAGCTCGTTCAGCTTCACTGAAGTCGATGACCTGGTTAGAACATGTAAGCCAAGGACAGTATGAGAGTATTGTACGAACATTGGCAAGATTGATCAGTTGAAGCTCCATCTTTGATTTGTTAGCTTGGCTGCGCATTGTTGTGAAGAGAGCGTAGAAGTGGTGCGCAAAATGCTCCGTTGACGCTCCATTGGCATACGAGAAGATTACGGGAACCCAGCGACACAGATCAGCGTCGTAGACAGATGTCACGATGAGGAGATTCTTCCGAACGCGCCACCAGCCATGAGCCGCGTCCGAGACCATGCCATTGACGGGCTGAGACTCGATGACCTCGCGAAGCAAAAGAGTCTTCATGTAAGCATGCTGGAGCGAGATCACAATCTCCTTCCCCAGTATCTCCTGTATCACGAGGCCTGGTCGTCGAACTTTGAAGGAAGCATACTGGTCTAGAAAGTTACTACCAGTGAGATTGCTGCTGCGCTTTACTTTATCCCGCTCAGTGCTAACGCGATCGGGGTTGAGAAGAGCGGGGGAGATCTCGGCAGCTGAAGGACCATAGCTTCCATCGAGACGACGCAGACCAGCTACCAGACTGATAGGGCCAGCAGTAGGATGCTCGTTGACAAGCTTCCTAAATTGATCTTCAGCTCGTTTCGTGAGGTGGATCTCGTGTGTGGGACGGGGATGGTTATGGTAGCCGCCATTGATGTAGTGAACTCCCCCGCTCCAGGAATAGAGCCAAGAGATGACACCATTTCCTTTGCTACCACCTCGACACGGGATGTGGTTGAGCTCAGCGCCGCACCGACACGGCTTCTGCAACTGTATGACTCGGGACTTAGCCTTTGTCTTTGGCCGCACGAGGATCTCGCAATCGTCATTGGTGCATTTCATGTACCCGAGACACTTGCGCCGTGCCTTTTTACCTTCCTGCCAACTCTTCGCAGTACTTTCATGTGCCATGTCACCACCACCAATCTCCTGTGGCCAGTGAACTCCCAAGTTCTTGGTAGCTTTGAAAGTCTCCCAGTCAACATCGAGTTCAAGGTCTCCGTCCGGATACCCATCCCACGTGAGGCTCAGATCCGTATCTTTGGCATAGAGATGACCAGAGTTGGTCGTCGGTGGCTGAACGGGTGCCTTCGCGGTGAAGGTCAGGCGCATGGTGTCGTCAGATTCAGAGTTGTCAAGGTTGTTAGGCTGAGACTGGAAGCGGACTCGAGGCGTAGAGGATTGCAGATTAGACTTCTTAGCAGGGCGACGACTGTCATCGTCCAAAGACCTGGAACTTGACACGGAACGGCGTCGCTTGAAAGTGGAGTCGGCCAAGTCCTCGACAGGAATGAAAGTTCCATCTCGAAGACGGCGAAAGCGCGGGGAAGAGGGTTGAGCACCGTCCCGGCCATCCTCCTGAGAAGCGGCAGCTGATGAGCTCTCTGTCTGGCATACAGATGGCGCCGGTGCATGTACTGCAGACTCCCTGAGAGCAGTGTATCCAAAGACGCGGCCTAAACATTCATGAATACTCGTTTCAATACCTCTTGGAGGTGAGTGAGTACAGCCACATACCGGACTCGTCAAAAATAGGAACAAGGTCCCGAATCACGGGCGGAGGACGAGCACGATTTTGCGCTGGTGCATCGGGTACGTCAAAGCCATCAAGCGTATCCGCGGCAAAGCGAAACAATCGGCCCTAGAGTAATCAGTAAATGCTGCTTTGAGTAATCAAAATTCATGAGACCTACCAGTTGCTTGAACATAGTAGGAAACAACGCGCAGTGGCAGCGTATCCTTGAGGGCGGAAAGTTGAACCAAGTTCCACCTGGAATGGTAAGTGGCCGACGTCATCGGGATAGCCGCCGAACCGGATTGGAAATTGGAGTCGGCTTAAGAAACACAAAACCAGAATCATGAAAGCTATGAGATTGGATGGTTGTGCTACAAATACAGCAGTCGATATGGAGGATCTGAATCAAGACGCGCGTCGAGTTAAAGCCGCCGTTGTACGTACTCGGCATTTACCTCGGCTCAGATCTTCACTTACGTGCTTCTTCGTCTTGCCCACACTTCCAACAGGCCCAAAAGGACCTTCTAATAGGGTGCTAAAGCACGTCTACGCCTACATCTACCCTACACAAAGCGCCGCCGGAGTCTGGGATCTCACACTCTGAGGTCACGGTAATCCACGGGACCGGGGTAGTCCCTCACGGTAATCTACGACCCTCACTGCCACGGCCACGGTAGCACGGTCACGGCATTCACGGTAGCAGTTTCACTGCCACGGTAAAATGTACTAGCCCCTTCAGACACGCTCTGAACGTAGGAATCGGACCGACCATAAACTATGACAGTCCAAACAGTGCTATGCTGTTGGCCTGAGCTGGATTCGCGCAACTCTATGGACCGACGCGTCCTAGCAGCCCATGTGTTGAGAGCGTTTCGATAGTCTGACAGAGGGGAGTCAGCGTGGACCTCAGCTTTTGGGGTAAAGAGGTGCGGCGTACGAGGTTGGTTATTGCTCGACATGATATCGCGAAATTAGATAGGATGAATATTTGAGTCAGAACGTTTCAATCGACATCGTATAAGTATGAAGTGCTCTGAACAGCAATCACTGAAGGGGACACTGGGCTTGAGTACGGCGTCGCCGTGCGATGCACATACTAGAAGACCGGTTATCTGCAAGCTGCAATCTTCATATTTAATTCATAACCCCGAAGACGAGGGAGATGACTCGGTCATCGAATAGAAACTTCACTCCCGGATCTCAATACCGGAGAGCACTCGCGGGTGATTGCTGACAGCGACGGCGCCTTACAATAACAATCAATTATCAGCGCCACGATTCTTTTTTCCTTGACACTCCAACCACGCAGGTAAAAAATCCGTATCTACCACCAGAGCAGAATGTCGGCGGTCCTCCACAAGTACCAAAGTCCAGATCATGAATCCCCGGGAAAGAGGGGGACGGCCTCTCCTGAAGACATCAAAGTGTGGTTATCAAAAAATTCGGTCGGTTCGCGGTCCATCATTCCGAGGTATACAATTAGTGGAGGGGGCCTTGGTTCGTTGGATAATCTGTAGCTGTTGAACCCTTGTTTATTTCTTCCTCAATAGTTACTACCGACCGCGCGGGAGGCATCTAGTAAAGACGCCAAAGCTGCATGGTAGCTGTCAATCCGCGTCTGGCGGAGGTACGTTCTTACATCGCGGAGCCCTACTAGGCGCTAAACCTGTGAGAGAGTTGCAGCGAGGAAAGGCATCGAGTCACGTACCTAAGCGCGTACATGCACTCTGACTCACTTCACACTAGCAGCTTCAGGACTGCTTCGGTGCTGGTGGTGAGCTCATGATTTACGGTACGCGCTTACTTTCATCATAATGACAAAGTTCAATTCTCTATCGAATATTCGGTGTACGATTACAGCGAGCACGGTTCAACTCTGATCGATTCTCCCACAACGCCATTGCTCTCCATTCCGTATCGCGACGACAATCAGCCTGTACGACGGCTCAATGCGTCAATCAGAAGGAGTGAACCAGAACAAGACGTACAAGCACCCAATCCAAGCTAAAACGGCACCGATCAGATTGGCGCTTAGTATTCCCCAGACATCGATCATGGGTAGTACACCAGTTGTTACGACCGATAGGACAAACGCTCGAACGGCACTAGTCATCGAAAGCGTGAGTTCCGTGGTCCCCAAGAGTATAGTGAAGACAGACATATTTGCTGCGCTACTTTCTGCGCTCCGTGAATGCATTACGTCGACGTTGTAAGCAGCTATAGGGCTGAGCACCATCTGGTCCTGTCAAGATATCAGTACATGATAAAGTCCATGGAAGACCGCATACGCCGAGACCATTCACGAAGAGACACATAAGACAACCTGTTCGAGACCGTCGCTTCCATATCTCATGGTCAGAGCAAATGCCAAAGTAGAACCGGGGACGAGCAGTGCCGCGGCTACAAGGGCACATCGTAAACGATCCTCGGATGTGGCGTTCTCCCGAATCCTTGTAAATCTTCGTATCGTAAGGTCGGAAAGGAAGCCGGATATGGGTGCACCGACTGGTCAGATGAGGGAGACGATGATATGAATTCCAAGAGGACCATACTCATGTTTCCTAATCCGCTGGGAAGGTACAACAAGCTACCATGGACTGGATCTACAAGACCAAAGCGAGGGGCCTGTAGTCTGTAGAAGCACGCATCAGATGAACGAGATGCCGCGTCGTCAAGGTGCATTACATATTACAGTGCATCAAAAGAAAATATCCTGTTAGCGTGGACAAGGTGGACGCCATGGTCTGTGAGTGTGACATTGAATTTTCGGATAGAAGGAATGCGGTGTTACATACAACGAGCAGAAGATGCGGCTGCTTCAGGAGGACGAGCGGCCGAAGAGGATCGATCGTTTGGAACGCGATACTTCCCGACTGATTCTCTGTCTTCGTCTCTGGCAAGCACGAGAAGACCGTGACGAAAGTGATCACATTGAAAAAGAGAATAGCGACCTCCAGAAATCGCCAAGTACAGAAGCGTACGGCAAAACCTAAAAACACCTCATTAGTAGCGTGTCAGCTAGCGGCGAGAAAATGGAAGACCACCTCCACATAGAGGTGCAATAATTGAAGCAGTGAGGAAGCCCTCCAGTACTCGGTTCAATGTTGTTCCCAGCCGTCATCGTGGTATGCGTCAATGAAGGCAGCCGTAAAGTAACGCACAATGGTATGCGGGCTTATATAATACAGTGTATGGACCGGGAGCGAGAGGTCACCAACCAGTGCACACAAAATCCGACACAGGTCGACCAGGCGGGACGGTCATGCATATGATGCAACGGGACAGATCGATGCAGGTCGTCGAGATGGCTGTTGTCATGGAAGAAACGTTCTCGGCATCTAAAGCCGAAGCCAGATGGAAATGCCGCAATTGCCATGTGGCGAATTTTGATCACAACCTCACCGTCGACCACCATGCCCTAGGTATGCACCGAGGCACTGCACTGGTACAACGAGTGAATCACCTTTCGGTCCTACGCTTCTGAGCCTCGTTCACTCGGCTGAATTGGCATTCCGCATCGACAGTACGTACAAATGTTCGAGTATCATTGCGGCGTTTACTAAAGAATTAGGGCCGTGTCCTGCTTTTTCTCAGTTGCACAGCGCCATCATGAGAAGTAGCAGAATCTACCGACTACTGCCGTATTGCATAGAGAAAACCGTCGAACCCTTTCTCCGACGCAGTCCCAATTGTCGTGCACTCGACCTCAGTGTCACCTTTCAAAACTTCCAACAGTTGCTTCACGCCCGCCACAGCCTCGCTCTCATTCCCTTGCTCCAAAAGCTGCCCGAAAAGCATCATGTTGTCCACAATCTAGTATGTCTAGTCAGTGACTCAGCACATGACGATGGACGAGTAAAAGCACGTACTATGATTCCGCCCTGTCGCACGAGGCGCTTCGCTTCGCGATAGTAGTGTACGTTTGACTTTTTGTCCGCGTCGATGAACACGAAATCGAAGGGTGGGTCGGGCGTCATTTCGGCTAAGGTTTTCGCTGCTGGTCCGACGACGACCTTGACAACTGATGATAACCCCGCAATGCCGATGTTCTGTTCGGCGACCTGCCCATCGAAGACTTAATGGTGAGAAGCTCCTCACATGAAGCGAACGAAACACTGCAGCTAACCTGGGCGTACTCTTCGTCGATTTCCAGCGTTATGAGACTACCACCTTTCGGTAGCCCTCTTGCCATCCAGATCGACGAATATCTTCCATGACACTCAGCCTATGACAGTTTACCTCGTGAGTGAAGCGCACTCACCCTCCAAGTGTCCCGATCTCCAGAACTCTGCGGGCGCCAGATGTCTTCACCAGTAGCTCTAGAAGTTTCCCTTGCTCTGGTGGTACTGCGATTTCGGCTGGTAAACCTCGACGGAGGGTGTTCTCCGTTACGGTGGCCATGATCGAATCGGTTGGGAGACAGTATGAGTTTATGAGCGTCGTAGTCCTCTCCCACTCAGAGACAGTGGTCGGATGGGCGTCGGGATCGATACCTGCTGCGAATTTGGGCATGTCGTGGGCAAAGGTAGGTGGGCAGTGGTTTGTGATCCGTGCTCGTATATATATATGTCTTCACGCCCTGCTACTGACATCAAGAGTCACAGGGCTACATAATGAGACATTCACGTATTTCCGCAGGACCTCATAATGATACCGCGGAGAGGTCAGATCAAAAATCTGGACAAGACGTCACCCCTCTCGTATGTAAAATTTGTCTGGACTTTCCGATCTGACCTCTTATGGATAACGCGGGTCGTAGTAATATCCTTTTGTCCACTCCAGTCTCGCTTGTTTGCCGAGTGGGTGATGATAGATCCCTTCTGTGTCGGCAGCAAGAGTCAATCGAGTTCCAAGTTCTCAAGGTCATGGATTGGAATCTAAGTATACATACAGATTCGAGTAACCCCCTTGCGGATCCTAGTATGCCAAATTCGAAAGTCGAGCAGTCATCTCGCGTGTGTACTGGTGAGCCTGGCATGACTGAGTCAAAGGAAACCCTGTGATGGAGTCTATGACGCCGCTCCCTTATACCCCGTAAAACCTTGCATCTTCCATTCCCTTCCTCATGCTTTCCATGCGCTCTAGGCGGTACTTTCTCAAGGCCTCTACATCCTCGCCTAAACATGCCTCCCACCATCGCCCTTCTGTTTCCATTGTCTCACGCCATCCGCCCGTTAGGAACCTCCGTGCCTCCCTTCGCGCCACCATGCCTTGTATGCGGTCGTAGACACCCGAGTCCTGACCAACTTGGAATCCATTCAAAGCCATGATCAGCGTAGGCGGCACAGTTACTCGTCCCACTTTGAAGCACAGCTGAGATATCGAGACGCAGTGAACCACCGCACCGTCTGCTTCTTCATCCAATGAAGGTAGACCCAGCCGTGCAGTGAGTGCTCGCAACTCTTCATTTGAATCTTTCTCAGTCGACTCTGAATCCGCAGGGGTGTGTATGGTGGCCTCCATGCCCGTCGCGGTAATCCCGGCCCGACTCTTGCTTTTCTGGGGCTTAGACACAAATTTAGCGGCTCGATTCGTATGCTGGTGTTTTGTTATCTCGATGTTGCAATCGTCGGAGTTTGAAATGTATATGGCTATTCTTTCCCAGGCATCGGCCACAGTTGCGAAAGGGGCAGACGGCCTCTTTTACCATCACACCTTATCACTCCTTCGGACTCAGTGCAGCGCGTAGACGCGCGCGTCCCATCGACTGCATATTCTATCTTAATACATCGTTTCAAACGATTAATTCCTCTCTTTGAATCCCACTCCCGCCGTCTCACCAGCCAGTCCAAGTCCTCCAATATGCAACCCGAGAAAGACACTGGCGCAGTCGGTTCTGAGTCTGACGCAGACGTTGAAATGTCAGGAGATGACTATGTTCCTCGGTGTGATGGTATGTGTGTGTCCTTCCTCTCTCCTGTATGTGCTCATCTATCAGCCGTATCAGTCTCAGTTTCTGCCAAGCGAGGACGAGGACGACCACCAAAAGTCAAGGATCCTCTGGCCCCGGATCCCCCCAAGCGCCCACGCGGACGTCCACGTAAGGATGTGCAAAACCCACCAGATGGACAGCCTCCAATGAAGCGGCAGCGAGGACGACCCCCCAAAGTTCCGCGGCAGTCTCGACATAGCGAGCGAGATAACGACGAAGACGAGGCAAGCGATGATGAGACGGATGATGGCGAGACGGATACTGGAACGCTGAAGAGGCAAAGGCGCCGTAAAATATTTAGATTTGGCGCGTTAGAATCTCAGGTAAGTCATCGTCTCTCTGACTATGACTGTCTCTTATTCGACCTTCTAGCTGTCAGAGAACACAAATCTATTTCCTGTCACTTCCACAAGACCGGCTGCCCCATTCTTCTCATCAAGAACAGGCACTGCGGACATCAACAACGCGGAGCGCGAGACCTCAGTCCCAGACAGAACGTCAACGCCGGATGCTACCAATATCCCAACGCCCGAAGAATTGCACATCATTCCCCCAGCCGACCCCCTTAGGATCGTTTCAGAGACTTTTGAGGCTGATGAAGACGATGACCGAGAACGCGACGAGGACAACGACGATGACGATGAGAACTTTCCGACAGGCGAAGCCATACCGGAAAACGCCTCCGATCCTCGTCCGCCGCCGTCATGGGTCATGCGTGTCTTTGAGCAACAGGTCACCCAAGTCAAGAAGATGAAGACGTGCGTCTACGATCGATTACAGTCCTTCTGGTGTCCTCGTACACCAACATTCTTTCTCCTGCAACGCCTGGATATCTCTCCATGGGATCTCTTCAATCCCCGCTTTTTCTACTGGGATCCACTTCTCCTCGTCGATGAAATCAAGTGCCCCGTGGACGGCTGTCTTGGTCGCATGACTCGACACGAGCATTCCACGCGCCCGCGGCGGGTCGTAGACTTTGAAGATACTTTCTGGCTCTTCGGTCCTCGCTACAGGTGCACGGCGTGCAAGAACCCAGTCCGGACCTATCGTAGCTGGAGCCCTTCGATCACAAGAATGCTTCCCCCAGAATTGGTCTCAGAGTTTCCGGCAGTTCTCAGTCACCGAAGTGGTGTTTCGAGCGCTGTCTTTGCATTTCTGCGATGCTGCTTCCAAAATGGCGTCGGAGCCAAACAATTCTCGGACATGCTGAATGTTCTTCACCGGCGACGTTATCAGATGCTCGAAGTACAGTATCTTGAGACGATTCTCCGACGGTATCATGGAGGCGGCGCAGAGGTAAACAAGACCTACCAAGCATTTCCGGCATTCGATGAGAAAGACGACACTGGAATTCACGCGGGGATACCGTCTGGTTTATGGTGCAAGGAAATCTACGACGCCTTCATCGAGTCTCACGCTCAGGAATTCCACCAGCATATGGCAATGATACCTACCGATATTCTCTCGTTTGATCACAGCTTCAAGGTGTGTTATATACTACACTTGTTGCGAAATCCACTGAGCTCTGATAGCTTCCGAAAATGGTTGCAAAAATCTGTGGAGAAGTCGTCTTCAACGGTCTTCTTTCGGGAACAAACCACTATAGCCAACTTCGTATATGTGACTTTGTACCGACCAAGGCACACTCTCAATTTGAGATCGCTCTGACCGAGATGTGTGAATCCATCAACAAGTACGGACTCACGCCGCCAAAATGTGTCTTCACCGATAACATGGCAGACAAGCCGTTTCTCGAAAAGTGCCTACCGAGTCTCAGAGAAGGTGTCAAGGCCATATCACCTCACGACGAACTTGAGGTACTCTTGATACCCTCCGAGGTCGCCGTCGTTTTATGCACATCCTTGACGGAGATCGAGACGATGGTCCTTACACTCATCGACTCGCTTTCGGACAACGAAGATGCACAACTAGTCATTGCTCTCGACACTGAATGGAATGTTGACTTGGATACTCGACGCCAAGGTCTTGATGACCGACGCCAAACGGCCATTGTTCAGATCGCTTCTGTTGATACGGTGTGGATTCTGCAGGTGAGTGCGAAATGTCGCACAGACCACCAACTTTTATCAATAAACATCTTACAGCTCTCAAAACACATAGTCTCGGGTCATTTTCCACCGCAGTTAGCAACGCTTCTAGCAAACCCACGCATACTCAAAGTTGGCAAAAACATCGCACAGGACTTGCGTCACCTCCAAGACGAAGCCAAGTCCTCGAAGCCATTTGTTGGCGGCGTCGATTTAGCTCATCTTGCAAAGCAGATGGGCGTGGTCTCCAGCGCACGCATCAGTCTTGCCGATCTGACTGCTCAGGTGCTCAAGCGACGACTCGACAAGGATCCCTCTACAAGGGTCAGCCCCGAGTGGAATGCAGACGTCTTGAGTGCTGAGCAGATCCGATACGCTGCTAATGATGTGTGGGCCTCTATTCTCCTCCACCAGGCTCTGACTTCGATGCGAGTCCCGTCACCACTTTCCTGGGATCCCCTACCCACTTCGGACACCGATGTTTTCATCTATCAGGATGATCGCACCAAGATTGTTGCCCGTGGCTCAATATCTCCCCAGTTTGGGCGGGTCATCGACCTCGACGGGATCAGTATCACCAAAACTCGGGCCATTGTTCGAGTGACCGAGATCTTTGTCCCAGCCGCTATCATGTCTATATATTCAAAGAAAGGACAGGATACACGGCCTCTTTCTTCATTCGGTGCTCTTCCATTTGATGTTGTGGTCAAACGAGATCGCCTGAAGACCCATGTCCCCGAATTCTCGCCGGTTGAAAAGGATGACACAGTCTTGCCCGTTTCTGCAGCACCAGATACACGGGTGACAAATGTCATCGAGGAGGCAATCCGTGCTCTTGACGTCAACACTGACTCGGACACTGCGCCAGCTCCCGAGCCTGGGTCCAATGGTGTCGACGTTGGCTTTGATGTCGATGCTCTGCTGGAGACTATCGATCACTCCGACGGCTTGACGCGCGACGCTACTGCTGAAGCGGCCTGGCAGAAGATTTCGGACTTCATCTCGGATCTCTCGTGGCCAGCTGAGACACGTAGCCGAGTCCTCAAGGACATCTTCCATGTCTTTCAGATGATCTGGATACCTAAGTCCCACGGACTACGTGTTACCTTCTCGAGAGCTCTTCGCGACGCCATCTTCCTACCCGACCGCGAAGATCAAAAACGGATAGTCTCGTACCTCTCCCGTCAATCTCCGCCACAGACTTGGGATGAATGTCTGCAGTCCAACCCTCGGTTCATCAAGAGGCACTGCCGATTTGTTGTTCCACCTGCCGAAAAGCTCTATCCTGTAGTCGCGGCCGTTTTCAGGAAGTATGGGCCACTAAAGGATGCCGAAACCAATCTTCCCCTCTTCAATGCATCGACTTGGAAGACAATCAAGAACATCTTGATCATCATCCGTGCTGGGTACATCTCCGATCCTCCTGGTATAGCACTCTATCATTTCATGGGGTACTCATCTGAGACTGGGCTTCCGATATATCGCTGCTTCCGAGGTACAAACGCAACAGAGGGTGGTGTCCATCGTCCTATTCGCCGTTGCATGCCAATCAATGGCGCATCACCACGACATACCGTGAATCGTTTGACTGACTACTCGTTTCGTCACAATATGCGTGTATGTTTCTAGATTTCTTATTGATGAGAACGAAATTGACATATATTTCAGAATGGTGTACGAAACATGACCGGTGTACCGTATCGTGGACACTTTGACCTCTGGCTGATAAACCAACATCAGATACTGTGCAATTCCGACACTATACGGAAGCTCGTACCGTCGTTGCGACCAGTCGCTGGTTGGGTCAATGGCGCTCTCTATGAGCCAACGACCGAAGTATTTGGTATACTACCCATTCCCGCGCAGGTGAAAGATTCTGGCAACATCTTGTCATTCGACTCCTTCGACAGGCCGAAGAAATATGCTTACCTGGCTGGACGCCAAGGTACCCGATTTGCAGTCCTCACTGTTCATACCGATGCCGAGCGCAAACTGTTCTCGGATTTCATGCGATCAGATCCTGCCTTCAACGGAGAAGCAGGTCCGATCTGGGCCAACGCCGTGAAGCGCTGGAATCGAGAGGCTGATGGAAAAGTCATCTTCTACAAGGTAAGCATCCGTTTGTTTACTGGACAGGCCGAATTCTCACCAATCATGATTCAGTTAATCGAACATCTCAAAAATCAGTACGGGGCCTGGAAGACTTTAGTCAATGTCAAACACACGAGACTTGCGACATACAATGCCCGAAAGGATGTCGACAAACTTGTTCGTGATATTGCGAGTCGGGTGAAGAACGCGCCGTCTACCGTCCCTGTTGCGCAGCGGTCCATACCGGCCGCACCTAGCACCGGCCTCAAGGATGTGATCCCCGCTACTGAAAGCAGCAGCTCGATGTCGAGCGTTGTGTTTCCGAGCTCCAGCAAAGAACCGAGGAAGCGAGCCGTCCATTCGATGCGCACGCTTGCCAGGCCTGATGATTTAGTCGCATCTGTTGAGCCGTCGTCGGAAGTGGCATCAGTTCGAACGGGCAATGTCGCGAGCCAGACGCCGGCCCAAATATCATCTAGACAGACTGAGACGGAAGTCAATGCTGCGACTGTTGAAGCGCCTCCGGCGTTGACTCCAGAAGCAACAAAAAATCGCGCACCGAGGACCTGCATCAAATGCGGGAATCTTGCAACACGATGCAAAGGAAATAGCAGCCGTACTGCCTGCCCGAATCCTTGCAGGGATTGCGGCGATCGTGGGTGTCCTGGCCGTCCTAAGCGTAATCCAAAGAAGCAGTGTCCGACGCTTTGCGAGAGAGAGGGGACGTCGGGGGACAGTCGGAGAGGCCACAAGAGGAGGATTGTTGAGTCTTCCAACGGTCGGAGTTGAACCCGACGCGTCGATCCAGCATTGATGCGCGGGGGTGGGCCATATGAAAAGAAACAAGAACATCAAGACTGTAGTGTATTTTCTGAATTAATATAGAGAGAATGAATAGAGAATATAGTACACGTACCTGGCTGATACCAATGAAGTCTGTCTAAACCGCCAGTTACCGCCTTGCTAGTAAGCCGGATCCGAGTCGCGTGAAATTGCTATGCGCCCAAAACGATACAAGGCTCGACGGAGGGCCAGAGCAGACCGGGATGCTGTGCCGCACTGCTCTGGGATCCTTCGTGTTCGACGGTGGTGGTTGAGGACAGAGTGATTGACGAGATGGATCAATGATGAGCATGCGATCTTCAGCACATTCAAACTCCGCAGATAACAACTTCTCCTTGCAAGACAATTTCTCTGCTGAGTAAACAAATTGTAGATAATCTGGTAAAATCACAGACCGTGTATTCAAGGTGATTCGTTGGACTGTAAAATTTACAGAGTCAGTGCAATGATAGTTTCTCAGTGCGAGCACAATTTGCCATCTCGCGAGCGCGACTGCCACATCTGGAAGTCGGGCGGCAATGATGGCAGTTCCCGTAATGGGCACATGTGTTTCCTCAACGTCGCTCAGGGTCCCCATCTGGCCCAGACACACTCTGATTGATTCCCCAAGGTGCGCCTACAAGTCTCTTTCTTTCCTTCCCCTTTTCCTCTTCTTTTTCTTTTTCTTTTCTTTTCTTTTTATTTAATTTGGTTACGTCAGGCACCAGCATCATTACCGAGCCTTTAGCGGCTCGATTCGTATGCTGGTGTTTTGTTATCTCGATGTTGCAATCGTCGGAGTTTGAAATGTATATGGCTATTCTTTCCCAGGCATCGGCCACAGTTGCGAAAGGGGCAGACGGCCTCTTTTACCATCACACCTTATCACTCCTTCGGACTCAGTGCAGCGCGTAGACGCGCGCGTCCCATCGACTGCATATTCTATCTTAATACATCGTTTCAAACGATTAATTCCTCTCTTTGAATCCCACTCCCGCCGTCTCACCAGCCAGTCCAAGTCCTCCAATATGCAACCCGAGAAAGACACTGGCGCAGTCGGTTCTGAGTCTGACGCAGACGTTGAAATGTCAGGAGATGACTATGTTCCTCGGTGTGATGGTATGTGTGTGTCCTTCCTCTCTCCTGTATGTGCTCATCTATCAGCCGTATCAGTCTCAGTTTCTGCCAAGCGAGGACGAGGACGACCACCAAAAGTCAAGGATCCTCTGGCCCCGGATCCCCCCAAGCGCCCACGCGGACGTCCACGTAAGGATGTGCAAAACCCACCAGATGGACAGCCTCCAATGAAGCGGCAGCGAGGACGACCCCCCAAAGTTCCGCGGCAGTCTCGACATAGCGAGCGAGATAACGACGAAGACGAGGCAAGCGATGATGAGACGGATGATGGCGAGACGGATACTGGAACGCTGAAGAGGCAAAGGCGCCGTAAAATATTTAGATTTGGCGCGTTAGAATCTCAGGTAAGTCATCGTCTCTCTGACTATGACTGTCTCTTATTCGACCTTCTAGCTGTCAGAGAACACAAATCTATTTCCTGTCACTTCCACAAGACCGGCTGCCCCATTCTTCTCATCAAGAACAGGCACTGCGGACATCAACAACGCGGAGCGCGAGACCTCAGTCCCAGACAGAACGTCAACGCCGGATGCTACCAATATCCCAACGCCCGAAGAATTGCACATCATTCCCCCAGCCGACCCCCTTAGGATCGTTTCAGAGACTTTTGAGGCTGATGAAGACGATGACCGAGAACGCGACGAGGACAACGACGATGACGATGAGAACTTTCCGACAGGCGAAGCCATACCGGAAAACGCCTCCGATCCTCGTCCGCCGCCGTCATGGGTCATGCGTGTCTTTGAGCAACAGGTCACCCAAGTCAAGAAGATGAAGACGTGCGTCTACGATCGATTACAGTCCTTCTGGTGTCCTCGTACACCAACATTCTTTCTCCTGCAACGCCTGGATATCTCTCCATGGGATCTCTTCAATCCCCGCTTTTTCTACTGGGATCCACTTCTCCTCGTCGATGAAATCAAGTGCCCCGTGGACGGCTGTCTTGGTCGCATGACTCGACACGAGCATTCCACGCGCCCGCGGCGGGTCGTAGACTTTGAAGATACTTTCTGGCTCTTCGGTCCTCGCTACAGGTGCACGGCGTGCAAGAACCCAGTCCGGACCTATCGTAGCTGGAGCCCTTCGATCACAAGAATGCTTCCCCCAGAATTGGTCTCAGAGTTTCCGGCAGTTCTCAGTCACCGAAGTGGTGTTTCGAGCGCTGTCTTTGCATTTCTGCGATGCTGCTTCCAAAATGGCGTCGGAGCCAAACAATTCTCGGACATGCTGAATGTTCTTCACCGGCGACGTTATCAGATGCTCGAAGTACAGTATCTTGAGACGATTCTCCGACGGTATCATGGAGGCGGCGCAGAGGTAAACAAGACCTACCAAGCATTTCCGGCATTCGATGAGAAAGACGACACTGGAATTCACGCGGGGATACCGTCTGGTTTATGGTGCAAGGAAATCTACGACGCCTTCATCGAGTCTCACGCTCAGGAATTCCACCAGCATATGGCAATGATACCTACCGATATTCTCTCGTTTGATCACAGCTTCAAGGTGTGTTATATACTACACTTGTTGCGAAATCCACTGAGCTCTGATAGCTTCCGAAAATGGTTGCAAAAATCTGTGGAGAAGTCGTCTTCAACGGTCTTCTTTCGGGAACAAACCACTATAGCCAACTTCGTATATGTGACTTTGTACCGACCAAGGCACACTCTCAATTTGAGATCGCTCTGACCGAGATGTGTGAATCCATCAACAAGTACGGACTCACGCCGCCAAAATGTGTCTTCACCGATAACATGGCAGACAAGCCGTTTCTCGAAAAGTGCCTACCGAGTCTCAGAGAAGGTGTCAAGGCCATATCACCTCACGACGAACTTGAGGTACTCTTGATACCCTCCGAGGTCGCCGTCGTTTTATGCACATCCTTGACGGAGATCGAGACGATGGTCCTTACACTCATCGACTCGCTTTCGGACAACGAAGATGCACAACTAGTCATTGCTCTCGACACTGAATGGAATGTTGACTTGGATACTCGACGCCAAGGTCTTGATGACCGACGCCAAACGGCCATTGTTCAGATCGCTTCTGTTGATACGGTGTGGATTCTGCAGGTGAGTGCGAAATGTCGCACAGACCACCAACTTTTATCAATAAACATCTTACAGCTCTCAAAACACATAGTCTCGGGTCATTTTCCACCGCAGTTAGCAACGCTTCTAGCAAACCCACGCATACTCAAAGTTGGCAAAAACATCGCACAGGACTTGCGTCACCTCCAAGACGAAGCCAAGTCCTCGAAGCCATTTGTTGGCGGCGTCGATTTAGCTCATCTTGCAAAGCAGATGGGCGTGGTCTCCAGCGCACGCATCAGTCTTGCCGATCTGACTGCTCAGGTGCTCAAGCGACGACTCGACAAGGATCCCTCTACAAGGGTCAGCCCCGAGTGGAATGCAGACGTCTTGAGTGCTGAGCAGATCCGATACGCTGCTAATGATGTGTGGGCCTCTATTCTCCTCCACCAGGCTCTGACTTCGATGCGAGTCCCGTCACCACTTTCCTGGGATCCCCTACCCACTTCGGACACCGATGTTTTCATCTATCAGGATGATCGCACCAAGATTGTTGCCCGTGGCTCAATATCTCCCCAGTTTGGGCGGGTCATCGACCTCGACGGGATCAGTATCACCAAAACTCGGGCCATTGTTCGAGTGACCGAGATCTTTGTCCCAGCCGCTATCATGTCTATATATTCAAAGAAAGGACAGGATACACGGCCTCTTTCTTCATTCGGTGCTCTTCCATTTGATGTTGTGGTCAAACGAGATCGCCTGAAGACCCATGTCCCCGAATTCTCGCCGGTTGAAAAGGATGACACAGTCTTGCCCGTTTCTGCAGCACCAGATACACGGGTGACAAATGTCATCGAGGAGGCAATCCGTGCTCTTGACGTCAACACTGACTCGGACACTGCGCCAGCTCCCGAGCCTGGGTCCAATGGTGTCGACGTTGGCTTTGATGTCGATGCTCTGCTGGAGACTATCGATCACTCCGACGGCTTGACGCGCGACGCTACTGCTGAAGCGGCCTGGCAGAAGATTTCGGACTTCATCTCGGATCTCTCGTGGCCAGCTGAGACACGTAGCCGAGTCCTCAAGGACATCTTCCATGTCTTTCAGATGATCTGGATACCTAAGTCCCACGGACTACGTGTTACCTTCTCGAGAGCTCTTCGCGACGCCATCTTCCTACCCGACCGCGAAGATCAAAAACGGATAGTCTCGTACCTCTCCCGTCAATCTCCGCCACAGACTTGGGATGAATGTCTGCAGTCCAACCCTCGGTTCATCAAGAGGCACTGCCGATTTGTTGTTCCACCTGCCGAAAAGCTCTATCCTGTAGTCGCGGCCGTTTTCAGGAAGTATGGGCCACTAAAGGATGCCGAAACCAATCTTCCCCTCTTCAATGCATCGACTTGGAAGACAATCAAGAACATCTTGATCATCATCCGTGCTGGGTACATCTCCGATCCTCCTGGTATAGCACTCTATCATTTCATGGGGTACTCATCTGAGACTGGGCTTCCGATATATCGCTGCTTCCGAGGTACAAACGCAACAGAGGGTGGTGTCCATCGTCCTATTCGCCGTTGCATGCCAATCAATGGCGCATCACCACGACATACCGTGAATCGTTTGACTGACTACTCGTTTCGTCACAATATGCGTGTATGTTTCTAGATTTCTTATTGATGAGAACGAAATTGACATATATTTCAGAATGGTGTACGAAACATGACCGGTGTACCGTATCGTGGACACTTTGACCTCTGGCTGATAAACCAACATCAGATACTGTGCAATTCCGACACTATACGGAAGCTCGTACCGTCGTTGCGACCAGTCGCTGGTTGGGTCAATGGCGCTCTCTATGAGCCAACGACCGAAGTATTTGGTATACTACCCATTCCCGCGCAGGTGAAAGATTCTGGCAACATCTTGTCATTCGACTCCTTCGACAGGCCGAAGAAATATGCTTACCTGGCTGGACGCCAAGGTACCCGATTTGCAGTCCTCACTGTTCATACCGATGCCGAGCGCAAACTGTTCTCGGATTTCATGCGATCAGATCCTGCCTTCAACGGAGAAGCAGGTCCGATCTGGGCCAACGCCGTGAAGCGCTGGAATCGAGAGGCTGATGGAAAAGTCATCTTCTACAAGGTAAGCATCCGTTTGTTTACTGGACAGGCCGAATTCTCACCAATCATGATTCAGTTAATCGAACATCTCAAAAATCAGTACGGGGCCTGGAAGACTTTAGTCAATGTCAAACACACGAGACTTGCGACATACAATGCCCGAAAGGATGTCGACAAACTTGTTCGTGATATTGCGAGTCGGGTGAAGAACGCGCCGTCTACCGTCCCTGTTGCGCAGCGGTCCATACCGGCCGCACCTAGCACCGGCCTCAAGGATGTGATCCCCGCTACTGAAAGCAGCAGCTCGATGTCGAGCGTTGTGTTTCCGAGCTCCAGCAAAGAACCGAGGAAGCGAGCCGTCCATTCGATGCGCACGCTTGCCAGGCCTGATGATTTAGTCGCATCTGTTGAGCCGTCGTCGGAAGTGGCATCAGTTCGAACGGGCAATGTCGCGAGCCAGACGCCGGCCCAAATATCATCTAGACAGACTGAGACGGAAGTCAATGCTGCGACTGTTGAAGCGCCTCCGGCGTTGACTCCAGAAGCAACAAAAAATCGCGCACCGAGGACCTGCATCAAATGCGGGAATCTTGCAACACGATGCAAAGGAAATAGCAGCCGTACTGCCTGCCCGAATCCTTGCAGGGATTGCGGCGATCGTGGGTGTCCTGGCCGTCCTAAGCGTAATCCAAAGAAGCAGTGTCCGACGCTTTGCGAGAGAGAGGGGACGTCGGGGGACAGTCGGAGAGGCCACAAGAGGAGGATTGTTGAGTCTTCCAACGGTCGGAGTTGAACCCGACGCGTCGATCCAGCATTGATGCGCGGGGGTGGGCCATATGAAAAGAAACAAGAACATCAAGACTGTAGTGTATTTTCTGAATTAATATAGAGAGAATGAATAGAGAATATAGTACACGTACCTGGCTGATACCAATGAAGTCTGTCTAAACCGCCAGTTACCGCCTTGCTAGTAAGCCGGATCCGAGTCGCGTGAAATTGCTATGCGCCCAAAACGATACAAGGCTCGACGGAGGGCCAGAGCAGACCGGGATGCTGTGCCGCACTGCTCTGGGATCCTTCGTGTTCGACGGTGGTGGTTGAGGACAGAGTGATTGACGAGATGGATCAATGATGAGCATGCGATCTTCAGCACATTCAAACTCCGCAGATAACAACTTCTCCTTGCAAGACAATTTCTCTGCTGAGTAAACAAATTGTAGATAATCTGGTAAAATCACAGACCGTGTATTCAAGGTGATTCGTTGGACTGTAAAATTTACAGAGTCAGTGCAATGATAGTTTCTCAGTGCGAGCACAATTTGCCATCTCGCGAGCGCGACTGCCACATCTGGAAGTCGGGCGGCAATGATGGCAGTTCCCGTAATGGGCACATGTGTTTCCTCAACGTCGCTCAGGGTCCCCATCTGGCCCAGACACACTCTGATTGATTCCCCAAGGTGCGCCTACAAGTCTCTTTCTTTCCTTCCCCTTTTCCTCTTCTTTTTCTTTTTCTTTTCTTTTCTTTTTATTTAATTTGGTTACGTCAGGCACCAGCATCATTACCGAGCCCGGCGGCCGTAAATCTGGGGATTGTCGAGATGTTCGCATCAGTGACACATGTGATAAAGACAGGATGCGGACGATGAACGCACCCATTTATCTCCCCACGTCGCCATTGAAATTCTGATTTCATACGACCGCAACATGGGGATCTCTTTCAAAAAAATGTAGTGCGTGCCTTGATATACAATGTCAGCGAGAGGGCACGGTGGTTGGCGCGAAAGTACGGACCGCCGAGTGCGATATGACCGCCGATACCCTCGCGGAAGAGCTGTGGACAATATTTCATGGCCCACTGGAACCGAATGTAGTCGAGCGCCTGCGGGTGGATCAACAAACCGTTACGACTGCAAATGGGTATCATGAGTCCAACCTTGGCGTAAGACGAGTTGCTGAGGTGCAGATTGAAGTCGCAATCATCAAGACCTGTTGAACAGATGAGTTCACATTGCGGAGGAGACAAGATCAAAGGCACCCGCAAAGGACCGCTCTACAAAGCCGACATGAAACGGGTTGCGTCCCACCGGCGACCTGTTATGCCACCATCTCTGAATTAGAACCTTCTTGACCTTCGATGATCTCAGCGATATGAGGATTCTGTGTACGCGTTTGACGAAAAGGAGTCTAAAGATGGGGGAGAGCGTTTTTACTGCAAAGATAGAGCATTAGGAACAACCCCGTACAGAATCGAAAGAATAACATACGATGCCAAAGGAGTGGGAACGACTGTATGTTCAGAACAATCAAGAGCACACCTATATACTTGGCAGAGGTAAACAGATGCATGGGTGTTACGCTCGTAAGTCTCTTGGAAAGAGTGTCCATGATGGATAGGACCGAAGGGATTGGGGAGAAGAAGAGTTGGATTCAGGTAGGACGAAGATCTTCATAGAGTGTGCTTCGACTGGGGATTTTACGCCATATGAGTGTCACGGTCCTGATGACAGATGATTGGGAGGACATGATGTTTCGCTGAATTGACCGCTCACCGCCGAAAATGGTTGCTGTAGCGGGCCAAGTCTTTGGTAACCGCCGCGTAGGAAGACTTCGCGCACAGGCGCTGAGCAGAAAGCTGGGACACGTCAAGAGCTGACTAGAGTTGACAGGGACATAGTCCCAGAGAAAACGAAACGCGGGGCTCGGGGTCGGAGGCTATGCGCGACTCTCAAGCATCACCAAACAGTCCGCTAATCCGCTGATCACCCGGACCGTGCGGTCCGCTTACTCTAAATAGAGGCCTTCCCAGATTGGGACGCGCGTCGCGAACTAAGCCGAATTTTGTCGGGACGCTGATTCGTCGCATGATGAGTGGAAAGTACACAGTTTTCTGAGAGACTTCGCATTGCAGGCCTGATCGAAGCGGACCGAGGTGTGTGATGTCGCACTTAGCGATCCAAGTAGTGAACGCCACCGGTGACGGAAAGGCGGAAGAGATGAATGCAGGTAATCAGTGGAGTGGCCCTGGGCACCTAACCCAGCAATTCTTGAAGAACACAATGGACTGCAAGTGTCAGCAAGCCATTGTCGTGCACTTCCATTGATGTCTGCTTTGGAAACTTGGGCCACACTTTTTGTTTGTTGTTGTCTAGACATGCCCATTGTTCATGACCCTTTCTAGTCCACGCTTCCACCTTAAAAGACTCTGACACGGACTGACATCGCAAACAATCTTGACCTCAACTTTCGAGATGACACTCACGCGATCCCAAGAGCTTCCACAGTTCGTGGACCTTCCCAAGGCACTGAGCGAGCGTCTCAAACAGCGCTTTGCGTACCAAATGATGGTTGAGCCTAAATGGATTAACGTAGACACGGGATTGCCAGTGAGTTGCCAGTTTTCTTTTTCCATAGTATACTCATTGACGATGCCAGGTTCTGAAGGCAAAGCTCTGGGAGCTAATCA
This sequence comes from Strobilurus pachycystidiatus, assembly GCA_019915135.1. Taxonomy (NCBI): domain Eukaryota; kingdom Fungi; phylum Basidiomycota; class Agaricomycetes; order Agaricales; family Physalacriaceae; genus Strobilurus; species Strobilurus pachycystidiatus. Next base: position 6,143,016 of record JAHLMK010000001.1, read on the forward strand.
AACCCGAGATGCAAAAGCTGTCCTTTGGGTTCTCGCAGAGCCTCACTGAGGATGTCTTGATAGAGCACACGACGTTGTCGATATGCTTTCATACTGCAGATGGGACCAGCGAGTTCCCAGTCACATCCGAGAAGCAGTGGAGGCGTGCCATGAACATGAGACAGACAAAGTACTCCCTGGGAGTGAAGGTGCCGATTGGGCTAGTAGTCGAAACATGATACAGGGGATTCAGAAATGCGAGTTGATCTATCGTCTAAAACTGGTGTCGTAACAAGCGCCAGACCCTATCATATTATAAGGAGAAGACATATTTGTGGGAGAGTCGAGTCAGAGTCGAGAGTCACGCGACGGCAATCTATGTGCGTGTGAGGGTCTCCCACGGAGTCCCACCAACTTTGAACGTTTGAAGTTTGAACTCGTTACGCGGGCCTCGGCCCTCACAGCCACTCAGTATGAGTCAGCGCATCGGGCCCTGATGGCCTACGTTTGGCCTTCAATGACATTGATACTCACGACGTTCCCATGGACATATGCAACACATGCCCTGCGTCCCCTCATCACCATCGCACGATCTGTGGAGCCAAGGAGACTGGCAGCTTGTTTCTTACCGAATGTTTGTCCGCGCAAATTCTGTAGTGATCCACGTAAGATCTGGTAATCGGGTGTCTTATGCTAGGCAGCGAAGTTTTGACATCCCACTCATTCAGGCGCCAATGCTGCGACTATCTTTGGCTGCATTGAATAGCATGAAGTACGTGATGATGTATATCAACTCATTGACGGCGTTCTGTAGTGTTATTTCAAACCTGGCTCCTAGGTGTCCAGTGCACGTTTCATGCTCTGATTTTGTGATTATCACCCACATAAGACGACGAGGAGTCTATCCAGTGCGACTCCCCCTTCCTCTTTTCTCATCAGAGGTTGATCCTTGTCGGGCAAAGCGACTGCTGCCTGTACTTTGTTGTTACCCTCAACATTGACGCCACTAGCAAGATGGTCCAGTTCCTTGCTTTCAGAGACTCGGAGGACGAGACCATCGAGCTGCTATCCTATTTTGACTGCTTTGTCAAGAGCGAGCGGAATCAAGACATGCAAGGCTTCTTGGTGCGCCTGTCAGGTATGTTTTGGTACTTTTCTGTGTCTGATACGACTACATCACTTCATCTCAGCGCTTGTGGTCAACATATGCCTTGGCATTCTCATCAAATGGTCTGATGAAGACCTCGAGGCCTCAGTAGGCGTCGTGCTTGTACAAGTGTACACTGTCCTCCTCGCAACTTTCATCTCTATGAAAACTCGATCCCTCTCCATCGCCGACGCGCACTTTGCACTGGTCCTGACCATATCTCCACTGGCGGTGTACTTGATCTGGGCGGCCTGTCGCTTTCTATTCAATCGTCGAAAACCTGGGTTGCTTTACGCCCGTCTTTCGCGGAGCTATCGCCTGATTGTCATCGCGAGCACTTTTATCATGCTTGCGCTCTGGATTGTCTTACAGCTTCTCGTCTACTTCGCGCGCGAGCGCGTTTTTGACGTCCATGATGTCACCTGTAGTCGGCCGACGATACGGGAGTGGCTGTTTTATCGCACGGTGGAGGCGGTCATGTACCTGAACTGGTCCTGGCAGCTGAGACGTTCTTCAGCCACGACCATGGTACCTGAATCCAGCGTAGCTGGCGCCACTTGACAGTCCGCTTTTGTCGACGTCTGAACTCTCTCCATATATCCACGACGTGCCGGAGGGAATATATCACATACAATGCCGGGACAATGATCACTAGTGTCGAACTGGTATGCTGCGTTATGCTTGCTTATCCATTGTAATCTGACTCTCTCGCCAGGATCGTCGTGACCAAGTCGCATCCGTGGTTTATATTTCTCATGGTGTCTACTATCTATATCTCATGGGCCGGTGCCATTGGGATGGGGTATCTCTCCATGACCATGTTCTACAGACAGATTTCCGACGTTCTCCATTATCTGTTTGATGAAGATGCGGAGAATTTTGGTCCACGACCCGACGATGCCTCTATCGACGACATTTTTAGCTTTGGTCAGCTTTTGGCCTTGGCGGCTATCATCGAGCCTGTCTATCAGGTTTTGCGTCTAGCTTGGATGCATCGACGCAATTTGTTGGGTGGGATCAAGGGCATCCCGGGCTTCCTTTGGGGTGGGCTGGTTTACTTCTTGATCGGGAGAAGGAACCCTTGGAAGCCAGTCCTTCAGCGAAAGCTGGAGCAGGAGAAGCACGGAAATCCGCAGGTGTATAATGTGGTACTTGGACGGAGAGATAGCCAGGAGAGTCTTGTCAGCTTGCGGGACCCCGAAAAGGGCAACTTGAACTTTGGTAACGGAGCCGTTTATGAGTTGCACAATGGAATTTAGATCACTGAAGCGCTGTATTTATCGGAGACTTGGCCTCGGACTGTAATTGAACTTCATTATTATATTCTCCCGTTCCTTCGATGACGCGATACTGGTCGATAAACGGAGTCCTTTCTGTCACGTCGTGCCTGCGGAATTCTGCTCTGAGATTCTGATGAGCGGAGCCTCTACTATCACTTCAGACTACTCATTTCTGACCGAGCCTTTTAGTTTCGTCTGACGCCAGTGCGGGTAAACTCGCAACCTGTATGGCGATCCTATCTTCCGGCGCAATACAAAAGTGACTGTGAAGTCTGGCTTCAAAAGTTCACCCATTGACACTAGTCATGACTAGTAGCTGTAAGGTTCCTCACGCGTCCAGATCGGGTCTCTCACGCATCGAGAATCGAGATTGGGCCTGTCCTGCCGCGAATGTTCCATTGTGGGGACCCGGGCTGTGCGCTACGAAAAGCGGTGTGTGGATCTGATGTATTATGTGAGGATTTCCTCGTGGCTATAAAAGCGCGACGAACTGACCGCATGCCCTATCAACTTTCATGAAACCCCTCTTCATGGCGCCACAGATGTCTGCCCCCGCTGGAGCCCTCTCGTGTCACATGGATCCTGTCTACGACATGTCCGACATCTCGTCCTTCTCCACGTCTGCTTCCCCTGAAGGACGACCGAAGCTCTCTATGGTTGCTGACGGATGGAAACAACTGTCCAACTCTCCTGAAACGCAGCACTCTATTAGAGTTTTCGACTCGGATCCGGACATCGAAACCTTGAGATGCTTTTGCTGGAGCCACCTTCCGGTACGCCACCGCTATCTTGATCTATAGTTCTGCCCGTGCTAAACAACGTCCCTCTACGTATAACTCAGGCTACAACATTGGGAGCTTCCTTCGCCGATATCCCAACTAGCATGGACTCGAGCTCGAAGGCCAATCGCAGAATGAGAATGCGCCACTTGTACGGCGAGATGCTCTCAGCATCGAATAATCAGAATTTGACCACTCCGCCTCCAACCCCCTGTGCTCCGCCGAAAGCTCTGTGATCTAGTCCTGAATGTGGTCCAGATTCTCCCGTCTGGGTTGGCTATTGCATTCCCCCACGTTATTAGCGCGCATCTGCCTACATACATTTACTTTCTATCTTTATAGGTATCAAATGTCAAGCATCACCTCTTTGCCACCAGTCGAACTCTGCGTGTTCACCTTGCTAAGTCGCTCCGAGTCTCTAAAGCGCAGTCCTTCCTTGTCTGCAGATCTGGCGTCATCCGAGTTCTATGACGATGTATCAAAGACAACATATTTCATTCTTCTCGTCCCCTTCTCATCGAGATATGTTGGAATCTGCTACAGGTGCGCTTTCGTGGACGCTGAGTCCTCATAGAATGGATAATCGATGTACCCCTTCGGTGACCCTCTGGCATAGAACGTCGACCTGTCGTACGGCGTGAAGGGTAGTTTGTGGCGTATTCGATAGACGATATCCGGCTGCAAGCTCCAGTCAGCGCAGAGTCGCGGGAAGATGACTTGAGCTCACATTGGCTATGAAGTGTCGTCCAAACGCAATGAGATCGAACTTGTCTTCTGCGGCAGGTATCGCATTTTCGGCGGTGTACCCGCCCGCGGATATGACAGGGATGGGCGCTACTATCTCGCGAAGGAAGTCATTTCCCTCCTCCGGACGTATGTCCTCGGCTGGTCGGTCTTCTCGAGCAAGAACACGCGGCTCGATAACAGAAAGGTAGGCGAGGTCGGGGTATCTAGTCTTGATCGCAGTCGCCAAGGCGGAGAATGTGGGTTTGGGGTCCGTTGGGTCCGCGCCTTTGATCAGAGCATCAGAGCACTACTCAGAGAGATGAGTCAAGGACAAACCAAAGTTATCGAAAAGCCAGGGGCTGACGCGATATCCCACCCTGTCCGCACCGACGACTTGCACCACGGCGTCAAGGACCTCCAAGGGGAACCGAAGCTGGTTCTCGATGCTTCCTCCGTACTCGTCGGTTCGTTTATTCGAAATAGCACGCGTGAACTGCTCAAGGAGATAGCCATTGGCGCCAAGTAGCTCGACTATAAAATTGAACTTGATCAGATCTCCTACCACGCGTATCAAACACGTCTCACCTCCATCAAAGCCTGCCTCCATCGCATTCTTTGCTCCCTGGGCAAACCAGCCAACGTATTCCTTGATTTCATCGATCGTCAAAGGACGTGGGGCGACGTCCCGTCCAGGAAAGGGCACATCCGACGCGGAGACATACGGAAGGGATTGTTCGGCGAGGACCTTCACTTCCGCCACGCGACCAAGAGCCCAGAGCTGGAGGAAAATAACGCATCCTTTTGCATGGACCGCTTTGGTGACCTGGAGATGGGGAAACTGATGTTAGCATTTTGGCATAATGATAGAGAGCACGGCGATGCATACTTCCTTCCACGCATCGATCTGCTCCTGGTTCCATATACCAGGCGCGTTACGATAGCCGCCCGCCTGCGGAGCGATGACCGTGGCCTCAGTCACTAGAAACGTACCCGGCGCGTGAGACCGCTGGGCATAGTATTCTGCGACGATGGAGAGAGGGACACTTTGCCGGTTCGCCCGGAATCGCGTTAAACCCGACAGCACGACGCGATTCTGGAGTGTATATCGCCCCAACTTGAAAGGCTGGAAGAGCTTCGGGGTCCCCGATGAGTTCGACATTGACGATGGAGGATGGGCATGGGAATCGCCATCAACCCCACAATTTATATACTCCGAACAAATTGGCATGTTGGGGTACGATTCACCTGCTTTGCAATTGAGTTCTTTATCTTGAATGCTGATTCCGACGTACAAGATGCCATGGCCGAAGGCCGATGTAAAGGGCGGCCAAATAAGACGGGCGGGAGAAACGAACGGCAGAAGTTGCAAGACTTGCATGACCAATCGTGGCCCCCGTCTTCACCCCAACAAACGGTTCCCATACACTTAATCTATAGGCTGCTACGCATGCCATTTCAATGGCCCATAAGGAGCAGCAGGGCGCCAGTATCATCTGAACGATGTGACGCTATGGTGAGGTGAGGACCGAGGTGGCGGCGCTCTTGATTTTATCCGGCGACACTGACGCTGCACGAATTTCTTCAGAATATTCAAGACATGAGAATTCGCAACTCGATGCACTCACTGCCGATAGATCTGACGTCCGACGTGAAGCATCTCGCCTCATTGACAGCATCAACGACTGCTTCGAAGACTAACTTCTATCAGCTTATCATGCCAGCCCTGCTAATGATAGAGAGGCTCACGCTAATAGTAACACAAAGCAGGGTGGGCACCGCAGGTGATAGACGAAATAAGGGACCTGGGGATCCGACGATCTCAGCCTAATCATGTACAGCAACAACTGGCTCGCACCTAGCAGAGTACGGTCTTTGATCAGTTAGATCGATGCACCAGAAAAAGAGAGAGCCCTTCTGACCTGGTAGGGAAGCTGAAGTTCTATACACTCTGGCCGGCCGTTGTACGAAGTTAAGAAAGAGACGAAAGCATATCCCCTTGGTTATGAGGAGGACAGGGCAGTCCGACCGCGCAAAAGGCGCTGCGGCGGTAAGCGGGAATCGGGAGAATCGAAATGTTGGTCCGAGCCGCGTGGTGGTAATATCCAAATACAGGCGCATCGTCAGGAGTGGCCCTAGGAAGTGGACTGGGTCGTAAGATGGCCGGGCGTATACGGTGCGCCTATAAGAAAGCCGGACAGGTGTGAAATCCACAGTGAAAGGTATAGGTTCGGGCGAAGTGCAGAAAGTAAGTTGGCCAAGAACGAAACGAAAACCGCCGTATGATACCTAGGCTATACAGCAGAATAAGGTCATAGCTATCGATACGGAGGTATCGTATACACGTAGCGAGAGCTGGTCGTCAAAGAGGGAGAGGACTAGTACGGTGACCATAGGATCGGTAAAGGTGACTGCATATGTGTAACGTCCGCAGTGAACGATGACAGACACCACGCAGGCGAGCTAAATTCCAGAAGCGAATGACCTGCGAGTATGTAACCTGAACGGGTGATGGGATTTGCTGGCCCGCATAGAAAGAATGTGATGTGTGTCATCAGACGCGACACTGGGGTGGACTGGGGATGATAGCAAGGGAGGAGCACCTCAGCGACACAAGCGAGACGCTGTCGGAAGCAAAAGGGTTCCGTCCTAAAGAACGAATACGGCGAATGAGGGCGACTGTTCCCCAGAAGGAGAGGAAGGACGAGGACGAGGAGGATTGGTGGTTGGCGAGTTGAGATAGATGGAACTCTGATCCGTATCTGCAATGGAAGCGACGCGACGAAAGGCTGACGTGGTGCATGGGAGCAGCGATAGCTATACTATGCTACGCGAACGATGGAGGCGGATGGATGGCGGAGGAAGCACGAGAGCGGGCAGATTGTGTTAGGGAAGAGACGGAGACGCCGTCAAGGAGCGGGGGTCGGCTTCGGACTCCCAGGAATCAGGATTGCCCAAACGGCGCATATGGGTAGTGCTCAGGCATGTACATGGGGGCGCTGGCACGTGGCGTTCTGGCGCTGGACATCAACGGGGCGATAAGAATGGGGGCCGTAAAAGCCTCATGAGTGCCGATGGAAGCGCCTGCGAAATGATAAATCCCTTTTCCGGGTCGGGCGACGGGGTTGGTGGAGTGCATCTGCGGCGAGCAGGAGTGTGTTCAGAGGTTGCGATTCGCATTATTTGGGACGTCCGGCTACTGCGGCCTATCGGTAAAGTCACAGGCGATTTCGATGCAAGCCTGCATAAGCGTCAGCGAGACCCAAAGAAATGCGAAGCGAACGCACCATGCGCCACCTCGCATTCAACCTTAGCGCATACGAGGACATTTTCAGTCCTGGTTGGGTCATATTCGACAGGCAAAAAGAATGATGGACGGGCGAGACGAAGCCGAACGCCCATGAAATCAAACATTCATCAACAACGCGATCACGCTTCTCTGTTCTCTATGATTGACTTTCGTGGACCGCTACTCGAACATCTGAGTAAAGCTCAAACCACACAAAATTTCACAGATCTGTGGGACTTGGTCGTGAACTTTGAGGAGGCCTGTGAGGCTGTGTTCCTCATGCAGTCCCCTAGACCTTGGCTTTCCCTGCATAGCCTGCATAAGAAATCCGTACTTACTCAAATGGCCCGACACAGCCTCAATTCCGAGCCCTGCCACTGCCCATGTCACTATCTTCGGGTTATAAAAGTAACTTTCCCCTGTGATGGAATTCTCAACCGCGGAACCCAACCTTTACAATCATCTCCTCTGCTCGATGCCACCCCACACCGCAATTCTCGATGATCCGTCAGAGTCAGGCTCTGAGTCATTAGAGGCCAGTGACACGCCAAGGCACTGGTCGGCAGTCCTCTCGGAATCCGGGACCCCTACATCGTCTCGAGTCCCTAACGATAAAACACCCTTGGCAAAAGCTCGGCCCAATATCTACGAGGACCCGATGTCCTACGCGCCGCAGCAAACTTTCCCATTTGACAAACAGTTGGAACCAATGGACGAGGTTTCGAGTTCTGAATTGCCACCTCTCCCTCGAGGACTGAACCTTGATAATTTTGATTCCGAGTCGTTGCAGTCGTCATCTTGTGGGATAGTCCGGTCATGTCCTTGCGAGAGCCAAAGAACATATCCTAGTGACAGTTCCGAGGAGAGATCCGGCAGACAGAGCTCGGATACATCCACTTGTACATGCCACTCCGACCAGGGCGCTGAGCTCGACGACCATCAAAATGCGAGTTCGTCACCGTCTGCGCTCTTCAGGAATTAGTGTAGACCTTGTACGCCACACAAGTGAATCCAATTCACCATCCTGCATTGATTCATGTTGTCCACATGAGACACCGCGGTGCAGCTGCCCAGATCCAACAATAGCGATTTATACATTGTTACTTTTCGAAGGTAAGATGTCCGATCGCGAGCTACATCACATTGTCGTCTGTGGCTCGGAAATACTGTAGAGTTGGTATGGCGAATCCATCCCTCAGATAAGTCGCGAAATGTCCAAGTTTGGAAGCTATCTAGGACATAGCAAACGCAGAGATTGGGCCGTAGAGTGTCCGGCTCTGAACGCGACAATTTTGGAGCGAGGCTCATCACAAAGCGCATAGATCCAAATACGGAACAACATCACTTTGCACCTGAACTTTTACGACTTGCCACTCAAAGGCCGTGCTCTCTACCGAGATGCAGGACGACAGGATATCCGAGCTGCAGCTCGAGGTTCAGCGCGTGAAAATCCAATTGGAGGCTGCCGCGGCCCAACGCGCTGTCGAGGAGGCCGAACGGCGAGAGCGGGAGCGGAGCGACGCACAGAGGCGTGATGAAGAGTTGAAGAGTGACGTCTCGGAGATATTGCAGTCACTGAGAGAGCAGGGAGGGATTTGTGCCAAACGTGAGGAGGACAAAGGCGAAAGACGCTCGGAAAAAGATAATGATGTTCGTCTTCATGGTGAACGAATTCAGAAATTGAGGGAGAGTGTGAAGGAGCTGACGGAGGAGTTGGCGAAGATGAGAGCTGAAGGTGCCTCAAAGGCTGGTGCGTGTGTCCCAGCAACTCCGTCCCCTCTGCATGCCAGCATCTATCAGACCTCGACAAGATCATCGAAGAGATCAAGCAGCGAAACGAAGAGAAGGAGAGGTTACTACAGGAGACATACGAAGGTGAGCAGCCTCTTTGACCCTTGAAATTTTGCGTATGCTCATCTACCGTAGCGTGGCGTGCAGACAAACCTCGTCGGCTTGCAGAGATAGCTTCTCTGCCGTGAGGGTGATGTGTCAAGGGGGCGCATTATTATTGTCTGGTGGCCGTTTCACTTTTCCTCCCTTTGACGCGCGAAAGAGTTGGAAATATGGGAGGATCCAGGACGCTGTAAACGTGTTTGCCCTACTGAGCGCAATAAATAATCCAGAACGAGCCGAGCCGGTGTTCGAAACTCACCGGACCCGCGTAAATTTCCCCTTAGTTTCGGACTGGCATCATCGTTCATGATTTTCCTCCCTGCGACAGGAATTCGAACAGCAATTCCTCGCCAAAAAGCCTGCAGCTTCTCGACTGCCACATGTCAATGACACAAGGACCTCATAACACGACCATGCCGCTGGCCACTGGCTGGGCACCGTGACGACCATGGCGTGGCACGGCATGTAATGGCTGCTCGACCGCGCAAGCATTCTAGAGTCCGCCGCCCTATCAATCGCCCAGTCGCTCATTACGCTCATTTGGCGCCATTATATTGAACGAAACTCTGGATACAGCCGCCCATCACTGCATACCTGTTTCCAAGGGCGCTGATGTCGTTTCAATGCATGTCGTTACACATGCTGGCCTTGTGGCACGCCGATGAGACCTGGATGAGACACATAATATTGCGATGACCTAGATGCTTATCCAGTTCGTTTTCTCTGCATCCCTTTGCTTACCTTCTAACGCCCGTTTTCTTCAGCGGCACTTTACAGGACGAGCGGCGGTTTTTTGGCGGCATCCTTTGCACTCATTTCTCTTATTCTACTTTGCAAGATGGGCTTCGGGGCAGGACTATCCGAGGATGAGATCCACGAAGTCATTGCGTATTTTGACTGTTTCGTTCTGAGCGAACGAAACCCCGACATGCAAGGCTTTCTAGTGCGCCTGTCATGTACGTCCCAGTCGCGCGCTCGTTGATCCCTGCTCTAACGAATCCTCTAGCGCTCATCGTTAACATATGTCTGGCCATCCTCATCAAATGGTCCGACGAAGACCTCGAGTCCACGGTCGGCGTCGTCTTTGTGCAGGTCTACACCATCCTCCTCGCAACATTCATATCCATGAACTCCAGAGCCCTCTCCATCGCCGACTCCCACTTCGCCCTGATCCTCACCATCTCCCCTCTCGCCGTCTACTTCGTGTATGCGACCTTCCGTTTCGTGTTCATGCGTCGGAAACCCGGTCTCCTCTACCTCCGTCTGGCGCGGAGCTACCGCCCCATAGTCGCCGTCAGCACTATTATCATGGCCGCGCTATGGCTCGCTCTCCAGATCCTGGTCTACTTCGGCCGGGGCCATGTCTTCAATGTCAATGACAAGAGCTTCCAGTGCAGTAATCCGACGTTCAAAGCGTGGTTGTTCTATCGCTCGGTAGAGGGGGGCATTTACCTGAGATGGTCCTACATCCTTGTTCTCCTCGTTCCGACGCTATACATTGTCTACTGTATCCGACACTCGCTTGACATATGGAAAGAGTTCAAGCGTCGACAAGCGCTTGTCACGAAATGGCGGCGATCTATGCGGTGGCTGCAGGTGCCGTGGAATTGGTTGACCAACATGGTCTTATCGATATGGTGCGCCCATTTCCTTGCCGATATCGTGTCCAAGCTAATGAGCATCAGGATTGTCGTATCGCACTCGCACCCGTGGTTCTTCTTCCTCGTCGTATCAGCCGTCTACCTCTCATGGGCCGGCGCAATCGGCCTCCCATATCTCTCCATCACCCTCTTCTACCGCTACGTCTCCGACTCTATCCATAACGCCTTCGGCATCGAACCCCTAACGTTCACCGGCAACCCAGACGACGATTCCATCGATAACATCTTCAGCTTCGGGCAGCTCTTAGCAGGCGCTGCCGCAATCGAGCCGGTTTACCAAATCATGCGTCTCGCCTGGATTCGACGACACGACCTGTGGACGGAGATTAAGGAGTTTCCGGGGTTTGTGCAGAGCGGCTTCGTGTATTTCTTCACTGGGAGGGAGAATCCCTGGGAGGTTGTGTTGCAGCGTAAATTGCGAGAGGAAGTGCAAACGACGAGGGATGTACAGAGGTACAGGCCGGTGCATAGTCGCGATGATAGTCGGGAGAAGTTGGGGTCGGGACTTGACTATGCGCCGGGGTATGGTCAGTCGGTGGATACTAGCTATGACGGAGGTGGGATTTATGATCTGGGTGAGGCGTTGAAACCCTCAGGCCAGGTATAAAGCATGGACTTTTCATAACGTTTATTAAACTTCTCGTATTTCAGGCCAGCCCATATGTATACATTGCAACACGAAGCATTCCCCGAAGGTGTATATCCGGTGTACCTACTCCGGGGCTTTGCACGGTCTTGGCGCAATGAGACATTCGGGTAATTTAGGGCATCCGGGAATGTACGGGCTGTCCGGCTATGTCGTCCATTCAGGATCCCTTGAATCTTGATCATCTACGCCCATGACGACCACTCGTGCACAACAGGATGTTGAGCTCGACTCTCTACCCCCAGCGTTTGACAGCACGGGAGCGGACACTCCGGCGGAACCGACGCGTCGCTATCAGGCATTGCTCGTCCTCTCTGGATTTCTGATGATCTTTCATACTATCGGGATCGGATTTGTCTTTGGTATATTCCAGGTGCGAGTCTACTTCGTTGGTTTACATTCTAGTGATAGCGCTAATATATGTGTCCAGGATTTCTACACGTCTGCGAAGAGCAACATCGAAGACGCCAAGTCACAGTACGCTCTCGTGTCTCTTGTCGGCACGATTGGGAGTGGCCTCACGTGGAGCGGTGGGATTTTCGTGAATCCTCTTCTAGTGAGGACGCAGCGCGTCAAAACCATCACAGTTGTCGGCGCGTTCTTGATGAGTCTAGGGCTGTTCCTCGCTAGTTATAGCTCGAAGGCATGGCCTTCCGACTTGGTTGTTGAGAGGTTTCGCTGACGCCATTGTACACAGTTATGGCATCTCTATCTGACTCAGTCATTGCTATATGGGATCGGATCCTCCATGTACTACTTCCCTATCATGACAATCATGCCCATGTACTTTACTCGAAACCGGGGCTTTGCTATGGGCATCGTCCTGTCCGGGGCTGGGGTAGGTGGATTGGTCCTCGCGCCGGTTACACACACTCTGTTAGAGAGTATTGGTATCAGGTGGACGCTCCGAATCTTTGGAATGTGGAATTTCGCTGTAGCTGTTCCGGTGTCTCTGGTCATCAAAGCGCGAGAAGGATCCGTGTTCAGCCCTGGGGCGCAGCGCACGCCGACAAGGTTGAACATGACGCTCATCAGGCGAGGGACGTTCCTCTATCAGGTATTGTTCCAAGAATTTTTTGTAGATGTGGCCCCGCTGAATTCGCAAGTCCATGGGTGCCTTTCTACAAGCTGCTGGAAACATAGTACCGACGTATTATCTGACGTTGTACGCCTCGTCGGTGTTGCTCTACCCGTCATCAACGGGGAGTACGCTCCTCGCTGTCAACTCTGCGGTCAATAGTGTCGCCCGAGTTCTCATGGGTCTTGTCGCAGACCGTGTTGGGAGGCAAAACACCTTGATCATTGGTGTGGGTCAACGCATCTGATTTTGGATCTGACCCGCATCTAAATGACCTTTACCAGGTATGGCTATCAGGCATAGCAGTCTTCTCACTGTGGTACTCCGCTGCCCGCGACCGATTCATCGCATTCGTGGTCGTCTACGGAGTATACGCCGGCGGGTATAACGCCCTATTGCCCACTACAATCACGGAGATATACGGAGTGGAGAATTACGCCAGTGTGAATGGATTCATCTACTTCATTCGCGGATTGGGATCGATCTTTGGCGCACCAGTTGCTGGTCTGATCCTCGGAACACATGATCGATCTGGCCACCTCGACGGAGGCAGTGCGCTCTCCAATCTGCGCGGGAAGTTCAACCATGTGGTTGTGTATGATGGGGTCCTGTTGTTGGCTGCAGGGATGTGTGTACTGTATGTTCGTCTGCTCGATGCGCGTGACAAAGACAGATGGACTTGGAGGGCGTGATACTAATTCAGCATAGCGAAAACGGCTCCATCCCCGATTCTTTGATAGGCTCAATTGGCAAGCATCAACCACTTTGTTGTTAGTAGTGATCGGTGAATACATAGTAAGATACATAGGTCCTTCGGGTAGTTCACTGTGCCATAAACCCAACTGGTTAGAAACCTGGCGGGGCGGCGGGGCAAGTAACATACAGGTATGATACCATCCCCGTCGCCCGACTCGCCGAGGTTTTCTCCACTGCCCCATCTTCGACACCGAAATGAAACCAAAAAGATCTTCGACGAGTGGTACTGCCCACTGGCTGGATTGAACAACCGACCTCATCATATCATATACAATACAAGTGATGCGCTCTACCACTGAGCTAAGCGGGCGAGGTCTTGGCCCATACAGAAACATATACCCCGCCACAGGTGCTGCCTTAGTAAGAGCAGGCTCTTCTCAAACGTCCTGCAATATTTGAATGGATGGACATAATTATCATTGCCGCACCATTCATGACTTGGAAGCCGGCGAAACCACTGTGTGCCGGCATTCATCTCGCTCTACTTATTCATGGAAGACCGCATTCATCTAGCTCTACTCATGGAACCGCATCCGAAAGATCATCACGAATCCTGTCCGCTGACTCAACTAGCCACGCAATCTCCCTGCGGCTTTGCTTCCTCTACTCGCTTCTCTCATGAAGACGGAGACCATCCCTTTGACTGGGCGCGCCGCCCTACTCACGACGTTCGGTCAGGACTACGAAATAAAGACGGACTTTCCTGTCAGGCAACCCTCAGCACTGAGACTCGGCGAATGCCTCGTAAAGGTAGAATACGCCGGGGTGTGTCACAGCGATCTCCACATCCGCAACGGAGCTTGGGCGGGGACCAAGATGATCTCTATGCCCAAGGTGGGCGGGCATGAAGGCGTCGGACGAGTGGTTGCCATCGCGGAGGGGACAGCAACAGACGTCAAAGTCGGGGATCGAGTTGGGGTAAAGTGGCTGGCAAACGTTTGTATGAAGTTCGTTGATACCTTCGGTACTAGATTAACGCTATACTGATGCGTGGGTAGCTGCGAGATGTGCAGGCAGGCTCATGAGTCTGGTGACGGTCTCTTTCATTCATCGTAGCATCTTCTGCTGACCCGAATAACAGCGTGCTCCAAGTCAAGCACTCACGGATACGCCATCGACGGAACCTTTGCGGACTATGTTGTATGTCCTCTGTGGAAGCAATCAATATACTGTCTGACCATAGGTGTTCCTTCTATCAGACCACATATGCGAATTATGTTACGCCGATCCCCCACGAACTGGGGAGTGCTGAAGCAGCTCCCATTCTTTGTGCGGTGCGTTACTTGGGATGGTCTTTGTCTAGTGACTGACACAGAAGCAGGGAGTTACTATATACAAGGCCCTCCAACAGACAAAGCCCAAGGCAGGTAAATGGGTCGTCATTGGGGGCGCAGGCGGCGGTCTCGGTCATCTTGGTGTTCAATACGCAGTCGCGATGGGCCTTCGAGTCATTGCCATTGGTGTGTACATGCGGCAGCTTCACGAACTACTGAGTTCGATCGAGATATGTAGACACCGGCTCTGCGAAGCGAGATCTTTGCACGTCCCTCGGTGCGGAGGTTTTCATCGACTTCAAGGATAGTGAGAACATCGTACAGGAAGTCATCAATGCGGCCGATGGCAGGGGACCCGATGCTGCTGTCATTGCCGCTGGTGCTGTGAGCAACAGTCCACGGGGCGAGACTCTGTGAAGCTGCTCACATTTCCCATCCAGTCAGCGCCTATGAATCAGGCTGCTTTGTATCTTCGGGCTACCGGAACATTGGTTGTTGTGGGGATGCCTGACGCGTCCGCAACACTGAGTATTCCCATTAACCTGATAGTCGGAAAGGTAATTGCAGCTTAGCCCGAGTATCAGTGTACTTGGCTAATCGAAGTGTCCTCGTAGTCGCTGACAATTCTCGGATCAGCTGTGGGGTAAGCTAGCAACACACGTCCTTGCTTCCAAAAATCCAACCTTTTTTTATGACTTGTAGGAATCGTCAAGATGCCTACGATGCTCTAGTACTCGCAGCCAGAGGGAAAGTACAGTGTCAATACGGGGTCCGACCGTTTGAGGAGGTCAACAGGTGGGTTCCACTCCTCAGCATTTGCGCATGAACTCACAGCTATCATGAGTGTAATGAGTGATCTGGAGAGCGGTAAGATTGCAGGAAGGGTCCTCTTGAAGATATCATAATTAAAATAGGTTCACGTTCAGAACAAGGCGTAACACCTGTAGCAAATCGAAGTAAAACATGTACTGAGTATGAAACACTGGCCAATCGACGTGAATATGATCAATTCACCTCACTACACCTTCGTGAACTTTATCAATGTTGGCTTTCCAAAGATCGCAAAAGCACAAAGCGGATGAAGACGTTCAGTTCATTCGCTCATATACCATACAGGAACTTACAATAAGCTATCAAACTCGATAGATCACACAAATACAGCAACATGTACCTGGTATGACTAAATACAAAGATCTCATAGGGACATAGCATGCCTCCAGTACGTGTTCAGTTTGATATCACAGAACCGGTATTTTTACTACTGTTCTTCGGGTGGCAGAGCATCATACGTAGGACACAACATCTTCCACTCCTGAGTCTGAATCTGAGCATGCGAGCCCTGTAGGTTGTCTGCCGGATCCTCCGCAAACACGATCGCAAGGCCGGCCTCGAGATGCCAGTCAATGTGACTAGAATGGGTGAATCAGTGCCGCCGACTTGGATGTCTAATGTACAGACCAGTGCAAGAACTATAAAATGATTGGATCAGCGCCGCCTTGTACGTTCAACAGTAGAGAGATACTGACCCACGCTCCGGGGTTGTCTGTGAAAAATCTGAACGTGGTGTTCCCGCCGTTGACTGGAATGTGAATTAGGTCAGGGACTGAGACGTGATAGGAATAAGTACCTGGAGTGACATCCCGACGAGGTGGATTGACAAAGTTAAAGTTGACAGCGTTCGGCTGCAGAATGACATCAAAGTTGTGCCCGTGAACTACCTTCATAAGCTGATGCAATGCACAAAAGCAAAAAGCTCACGATGGAATGGATGGGCACCCGCACCCGGGATGGAGATATCAACCGTCTTATTGGGCGGCAAAAGGAATATCTGTCAAAGAGCTATCAACTTTTACGTCTGCGGCTTACAAAATGTTAGCAAACTTGTTCCTAAGGACGTTTCAGAAAGTAGGTATCGCTAGGTCAGATGAACGTACGGATGGCAAGAAGTCCTGTGGTTGCCCGGCACCACTCAGAATCTGCAAAAGTACAGGAACCGTAGGGGAAACATATGAGATACCGTTGATATCAAAGAACGGAGGATTAGGCTGGGACACTTGAATTAGTGAATGCAAGTGATGAGATAATAAAACAGTTTACTTGAGCTATGTTCAGCGTGTAAGCAACGTCAGGGGGGGCAGATCCTAACTTGAACCCAAAGTCAGGACAACAAGAGATGGTGATCAATCGACTGTACCTTTCCGGGACCCTCCTGTTGGATTGGCTGTTTTTGGATGTTCAGTTGTCTGCAGGACATTACGGGATTTCACGTACGTGCATCAATGAGTCATCGACCTTGAGTCCCACCGTCCTCGTTGTCGTAGGCTCCACTGCGGGAGCACCTTCATATCTAAGAATGGCGAGAGCGAAAGCGGGGTTCTCTGCAGATGACTCCGCAACAATGCAACCAATTAGACGAACGTTTACTTACGGTTTGGGTTGCTTGCTGCATTTCCACCGGTGGGGCTAAGGAGAGTTGTAACGATAGTTGTTGTTAATGAAAAGCATGTATACTCACGGTGCCCGGATCCAGTAGTTATTGATAGGTTGATTGGCCTCCAGGATGACCGAAGTACGCTGAGCTGTACGACACTCAGTCGGCAATTTCGAGATCAAGGCCCTGGAACATCTGCCCACCAGCGTAGACATCAACGTTCTCGCCTGTGACGGGATCATGTTCTACCCCGTCCAATTCCATCACTGTGATGTTGTGGTTGTCGACAGAGAAGGTGAAGAACGGTCGACACGAAATTGCGATAAGTCGCAATCTAGCGAAAGGTCAGCATGACTTGTCTTACCAGAAGTGACGGACGATCACCTATAGCGCAACCCGGGTTTCACGTTGATGACAGAGAATGGAACGAGTGGCTACAGTATTTGAGCGGTCTTGTACTTGAAAAGGGGGGTGATTTACCCCGCCGTTGTAACGACCGGCACCATTGATCAAAGCTACGTGGATGTCAGGTATCAGGCTGGTTGCGCGGACTATGTTGGCCTTACTGGAGTCCGGTATACTGTGGAATAGTCAGTCGAACCTTCGCGAGGCAGCGAAACATAATCCTACGGAACAATGCCGGTGGTGAAGAAAGTATTCTGTCCAGCCGGGGCCACGACGTGGTACCAATCAGCAAGCGTGATGATCGTAGATTCTGGGGTTTGCGTCAGTGTAATCAACGATCTAGCGGGAGATCTCACCGTCATCGACATCGTAGAGGTCCCCGAGGGGGTCGTCCGGATCTTTGCAATGACCTAAGCACACGGATTGAGTGACAGGGGGCCTACATTACCATATATGATGAAGGTTCCTCTGAGGCCATCGCAGTACTGCGTCGACAGATGAGAATGATACCAATAGCTGCAGTCCCGGTCAGACGTCAAGAACAGGAAGCGCGCCGTGTACGTACGACCCTGTCTGGCCCGCTGTGCTGAAGGCGTAGGTAAAGTCGTCGCCTGGGGCAATTGGACATTGGTTGACGAAGCTGAGCACGATGAATGAGTTAAGATGATCGGGTGTCGGGAGGCTCACGCAGGTCCGTCCATTCCCGAGGTGCGCGCTTGAAACAGTCCGTGCCAGTGAATCGAGAAGCTACGCCTCATAGTCGGGTCCGTAAGCCTGTTGTGAGTGACGATCTGCACATCGTCGCCCTTGTTGAAAGTCAGCGTCGGGCCAGGGAAAGTACCACTGGGTGCGATCATGCTGGGAAGTTCAAGTCGGTGAAACAGCAAGGAACATGGCGCCATACGTACGAGCGAGAGAACCCATCGGGGGCGAGGACCTTGTTCTCGATGACTATATCATAGTTCTTTGTGACAGCGGAGACGATGGTAAGAACGGAGGAGATGACGAGCAAGCAGGACCGAAAGGAGGTGAGACCCATCGTAGACGGCTACCGGACTGACTAAGCTGAAAAGATGCGCTCTTTATAGTGTGGGCAACGAGACCGCTTACCTCTTCTTGTGTAACTCGTTCTTGCCGCCGTGAGGCACATGAAGACAGGCTAGTGAGAAAAAAGCCTATTCATTAGTTCGAGGTATCCCACCGAAGGCGACAGTGCCTGTGAAATCCGGAAGTCGCTTGCAATGTCATCAATCTAGCGCTGTGGCCAAACGACTGTTCCTGTAGTATCCTCGCTATGAAAATTGCGCCGGTGGAGCGAGGAAGTTGTCGAGCTGCACATCCACAACTAAGAGTGTTGATCACGCCAATGATGACGAGGGAGCTCACGACGGTCGCGTCCGTCCCACGGAGACGGGACAGATGTGTTCAGGCAAGTGAGAACAATATAGCGTTTCCCTGGGCATTGATCTTGACGTGGGGCTACGGTCACGGCAAGCTCGCACGAGAAGAGCATAGAACGTCTATATGACAATTGAGTTGGCATCATGACCTTGGCGGAAGTCCCAAGATTACCTTTCCACACATGGATGTGCCGGCAATTTTCGACTAGCTCCCTAGCCCTTGAGACTTTGTGCGTCCTTTCCTACATGCGGCTATAGTCGTGGGAGCCAAACTGGTCCTGGGGGAGATTTTCAGGCCAAACGCTCGGAGCCGGCTAGGGTTGGGAATCGCGTACCTGTGAAGCGAGGAACCCGAGTGTTAACTTACAGGAAAAAGACAAAAGCCACAAACCAGTCAATCGAGGAGAATAGCCAATTCTACCCTGACAGTTCGATTCCCGATCCTACAATCTCCACACGAACGAGGAATTTCAAGGTGTTCAAGCCGCCAAGACATGGATTTCCATTTGAAGGCGCGAAGTGGACGGCATCATCGGTTTCTTCTCACCTAAATCCATCGCACCAGACTTAATCAATTGTGGTAGCGAAAGGTAAGGGGCTCCGTACACGTGACGGAAAAAGATACTTACCCATATTTAAATTATTATTATCTGATCCGCGAGTATTGTTCACAATCTTTGCACGCTTTGCACCGAATGGCAAGGGCGCATCACATCTGCGCGAATGTCATGCACAATTAAGCTAGAGGACCAATACATGCTTTCGAGTATTTGGCGGTTGTCATAAACGCACGTGTGCTCAAGTGTACTGTAGGTACCGTAATATTGACAGTGAACGTAATCCAAACTTCAAAGCATCAACCAAAAAGACAACATAGGTGTATGTAATGTTAATTGTGTCTACACCGAAGGAAGGGAAGCAATCTCGTAACCATGGAGATACTGGTCAAGGGCGCTCCTGTCTACCTGAAATCGGAGCACAAAGCCGGAGGGGGAGGTCGGTTCAACGAATGCCGTCTGAAGCTCCCCGGACCCGTTTGTTCCTAACAACGTCATTGGGTATTGCTCGCCTATCCGTAGGGAGCCATCACTCAGCCGCTGTACCAACGAGCCGAGGGAGTCATTCTGCTCGCACTCAAGATCCAGTACATCGAAAAGCTTGTCATACTCCAGCAACAACTCGATGTGGAATAGTGCTTCATCGTCAGAGATATCGGATATGAGTAGCGCAACATGACTCCCGTCGTCGCATTGGCGTATGAAGAATACGCCGCCTGGTTCTGGGCGGTAAATAGCCGCGCGAGGATTTGCATCCAGAAGATGAAAGGGTTGAAGCATGAATTCGTGCTGCTGATGTGACCGCCGAGATGTACAGGGAGGAGGAACGTATGAGCTGGGATTCATTTGACTCGATGAAGCTGGGGTAGGGAGTTGTTGCGTGAATGGATGAGCAGGGGCTTGCGCGATAAAGCTAGGAGAGTCAATCGAGGGAGGAGTATTAGCTTCCAGTGGCGCGTATTCGGGTAACGGCGTCAGGATAAGGGAAGTCCTGGAAGAGTGTAAACACGACAACAGATCTTAAAGAAGCTCAAGGTTCATACCGGGGGGAGTCGTCGCCAAGAGCGCCGCGACGATAATTGTGACGTTCCTGAGTTGAACGCTCCGCTCCAATGGCTTCCACGGATGGTTCGGAACAATCGGACAAAGGTCTGAGGGAGCGAGAGTATAGTCAATAATTATTATACGTTGGATGGGTATGGAAGCTAAGGGACTTACTGGGGACGCGGTACATGCGGAGAATTGCTTAAAGAGAGTCTGTGTGGCTGGTTGGCAGATAATTGGCGGAAACATGGGCTTCACGTACTGAGCAGTATCGGAGCGATGAAGAAGCATACCAACACGTCGCTCGCTCATGACGTTGCGGACAGGGGGCGAAGGATCGCGCTGAGAAGAGGGATCGACTGGTAAAATTGTATCGACAGCACCATGCTGTGCAATCACAGCAGCTAGAGACCACGGGCTTCCGATGTTAAGTGTCGATCGAGAGGAGGCTGAAGCGGCGATCGGGAGCAACCTGGATGGTGGATAATGTGAAGAAGGGGCAGAAATGGCCTCCTCTGGTGCGCGTTGATCCGACAAGGTCGAGGCGGGCGTTGCTGAAGGCGATGTATTGTGTCCATTTGTGAGCCCTCCTGGGTGGGGATGATTGTCAGGAAGCAATACGTTAGACAGTGAGCCCAGATCCGACAAATTTGAGAGACTACTCTCTGATGAGATGCTCGTGCTGACGGACGCAGGAGAAGTAGCTAGGCTATTGCTGCCAATGCGAGGTTGTGCGGAGAGGGCAACATCATCCGCATCAGCAACGACAGTCTGCGGCGGAGAGCCACGTCGTGACGATGATAATCTCTGAGGCGAAGCGGCTGTAAACTCAGTCACAGCTCGCATAGCTTCCCGGGCGACAGCTAATGGTGACGAACTAGCTGGCGCGGTTCCTCCTTGATCTGGATCCGGATCCTGATGAACCTGGACATCGGCGCTAAGGCGACACGACAGCGGACGGACGACATCCGGGACCACAGGTTCTGCTGCTGTAGGGTTTGCAGTTGGTGAGAATCTGATAGGTCGCGTAGGATGTGATATCTGGATCGGTGAAAGTGGCTCGGAATGCACACGACGGGAGAAATGACTTTGGATGACCGTAGGTCTAGAGGGTGGTTGTCGCCGTGTGGAAGTTGGGCTAGATATAGTGGCTGCTGCCACAGTCGAAGGTGAGCCAGAGACGTTCGGGAAGGTGGACGACAATGATGCCTCACGATCTCCACGACGACGAGATGCCTGAGACTCTGAAACAGCCGAGGTTGGGGAAGATAAAGTCTCCGGAACAACAGGGTGGAAGAGCTCGTAAGGCGTTGACCGTGTTGAAGATGCTCCGCGGAGATTGGTTGGGCGAGAAATACGGGACGTTCTTGTCGCGCGCCAGGCAGAAGGTACGGCGTTTGCCTGACGCACCGCCGGAGGAGGTGAAGTAGGTGATGATGGTGTAGGTGATGATGGTGTAGAATGAAAACGTCTCGACGGTGTAGCCCCCGACGGGAGAGATGAGTGCGTAGTAGAAGAACGCTCCGGAGATAGATGTACTGGTGTCTGGGCATCTGGACTGTGTTGCCACTGAGTCCAAGAATTGGTCGGGAGTAGGGATGGTCGAACTCGCGTAGGCCGGACCTGAGACGGAATTTGTTTGTGCAGAATATACGTCTCCTTGTAATATCGGGTGACCAAGGGGAACGCTGATGTGGTCATATCAACGTTAGGTTCCCTGGAGGAGGTATTGAGAGCCTATACACGACATCCAACTGTTTGAGGACTCACCTAAACCGGGCAAGTAGATTGGAGATCTCCCGAGTTCTCGCATAGCCAGGACCCTTGCTGAGCTTCAACGCCGACATACGCACATAGACAACCGGTTTAGGGTGTTTACTGTAGAGATGTGAGTTAACTTCGACCACGAAACAGAATGCACTTGCAGATCTGGTTCAGCATTGCGCAGTATCATTGATAGACACTCCACATCGATATGCCGTAGCATCACCTCAGTGATGACGATGAGCGCATATCTTGCGCGCTGCTTCCGCTGTAAGATGCTGGTCAAAGACAGAATTAGCGTGATTCACGAATCTAGAAGGCGACGTACTCCATCAGTGAGTCGGGGTCTTTCTTAACCAAGTGCGCGACTTTGCCTATCACCTTGCGGCACTCCATGAGCTGTTGCTTTCCACGTAGGCGCCTCAGTCGCTCCACCCTCCCGTCGTAGTCATCTGTCCACGCTTTCCACTTCATATTCATGGAATTCCCGCCTTTGAACTCGTGCATGAAGAGGTCCAGAACGTCATATACCGGTGAGTGCAAGTTCGTGTTGACGCACCCCTTACCCTTCGCAAGGATGGCATCGATTTCGTGATAGATTGGTGTCATGAGATACACTGCGAAGGAGTGGATCAGCTGAGAGAAAACAGTATGGTCGTGCTGGCTCAGAACGACGGACATCGCTGCTGGCGGTGGTGGTTGCTGTTAAGGTGACGAAGATAGATTAATCGACGACGATAGCTGTTCCGATTCGGCAAGATTCCCATAGACCTGGTCGGAGTATTTGGCCGGGCGTCTATCGCACGGCCGCGTGACGAGGGAGAAGGAGCATGTCCTGCGAAGGAACGTGGCCAACGCAAGGCAGAGATCGATTTGTCTTATACTGGAGAGTTTTGCTCCCGTATGAGATCAGTGTTCCGAGTCGAGGGAAGGAGTCTAAGATGCGGCTGGCGCTGACACTAACCTGGATTCGAAGTATGTTGGACGTAGACGCCAAGGAACACGGAGGAACTCACCAGTGCGACCACGCGTAAGAAACGTGTTTACGCCACCGTCGAAAGAAGCTGTGCCGGTCCACTCCATATGACATCCTTCAGTACGATAAGGGATTTTAGAACAGACTCTGGACCGCTCTACATGAGACGGGCGTTAAGACTCACAACCAATGATAGACATACACGGGTTATCGTCTACATCAACACCTATGCGTCATCGTCCGACCCCAAGGGCCAAAACGAACGTGTTTGATATCGGTTTGATTCGTCTCCATATGGCGCGATTCTTGGCAATGGCGGTGGCCTACAAGAGCATATGACGCACATGCAGACTTCAAAGCCAAACGAGAGCGGCCGGCCGGACGTTGATGTTGAAGCACCCTAAAGAGTATATCGAAACACGTTGTTTCTGAACTCAACGACAAGTCACAGAATGGCCGAAGTTTTCCTGTGGGGGTGTTTGACTGTAATCGACATGCCGACGGTGATGGTTCGAATGCAAGCGGTGTGGGCGCGTGATCGTGACCGATCCTCGGCTCTATCTGATGTGCCTAATCCGGCTCAGGCTCAAATATTTAGGACGGCTCAGAGTGCGCAGAGGGCATGCGGGCTCTGCCGCGCACCCATGGCCCATGGGTGCGGCGGTTTGATGGCGATCGCGGGATCGGGATCGACGACGGGGGCAACGATCGACGATGCGGGAACGACGAATGGGGCGCGTGGCGGGACTTGGATACCTTGCACGGACTCGGCGACATGGTCGTGGGTTCAATCTTCCTCTTACGCCCGCAAATCGAGTCGAGATTCCGCGGGACTCAGGCGACCCGGAACCGATGCATTCCGAGTTCGATCCTCAGGCCTTGGATCTGCCTCCTGGTGCATATACAGTTGGTGTAGAAATATTGTGGTAAGGACTAATCAACATCTCGGCTAATACATATCCACTCTTTCAAAGCGTCCATACCAATCCTCCCGCAAAGCTTGAAACTAATCCTCTTATCCAGGAACGTAAACCCCTCGATGGTGAACCGCTCGAAAGAAGGTCTCCACTCGTCTGGCGTCTCCACAATTCTAAATTCATACGGCGGCTCATTCTGGCGCACGATGCTAAAGACGTCTTCCATGTATTCCGCCAATACCTTGTAAGTATCCTCGTTCTCGCATATGCTTCCCTGCAATAGCACTGCTGTCAGTTGCGGAGAACAGCTGGCGACAACCACGGCCCAGCTCCCCGAGCGCCTCATGACCGACATGTCGCTGATTGTCCATATGACGCCATTATCCCGTCGAAGGAAATCACGGTTGACAAGGGACATTGGTCGTAGGTCGAAGTCCATCAGCGGTGTCCCTCTCTCGCCCGTGCCCAAGATTGACTCAGGATTCGCCACATTCGACGCGGTCTCGATCTGAAGCTGCTGAGGGGCCAACTTCTCATTGTGAGACGAGAGAATTTGATTGGACTGGCTGCGGTTGGCAGGTTGAACAACCTGCAGAGATTTTGCATACGGAGAGTGGGGATCAGGTTCAGAATACGAAGGGGGGTGATGATCTCTGGATATGCCAAACATCCGCTTTGTGTCGAGCTCTAGTTGCGTTAAAGGTGGCTGGGAACGAGGTTCCAGGCCGCCTTCCGATTCCCTGCGATCAAGAGTCAATTCAGAGGAGCACTGCAAAGATATGAAATACTGACCAGACGCCTTCCAGTTTGAGTTCCCGGAGAAGATTGTTGACATTGATCAACGGTGAGAGCGAGACTGGCTCTCTGGCCTTTCCACGAGTACGTCTGGAGTATGATAAACAACAATGACCCCCTGCGATTCATACCATAAGGGTACGTACCGTCCAGTGACATGGACCGGTGCTCCACGTTGCAAGATGGGAGACCATGCATCAGGCGACCAATTTCTAACGAGTGTCACCAGGGCCCCGACTAACATAAGCACCGAAGAACTCACTCGAGGCTTAATATTTGCGCGGCCATATCCGTGGAATGCTCGCTTTCCGAGATAGGCGCCATCTCCAGGATATCGTCGATCGCTTCTTTCGCTGGAAGTCTATCAACGTGAAGGGATTCAGAGTCGTCAGAGGTCATTCTGCAAAATGTGAGTTCTCGAATCAAGAAGAAAGATCGACGCACAAAAGTGAGAAAATTTGGGCCGTCGTCTGATCGAAAAACTTCCTCGACATTACAAATAGCGGTAAAACGCGTCGAAGGAGGACATTGACGGTCATCTTTGTGTAGATGTGAAAGAGGAGACCCCTGGAAAGGCTGGATCAACCTCGACGATGCAAACAATGATCGCAGATCACCTACTCTCGCCTGATCTCTTTCTCCACACCTTCGCGAAACGTCTCTTGCTCCTTGGCAGCCCAGATAATCATCTCTCGTATCTCCCCGTACATCCGTAAGCCCCAGAACTTTGTGTCTAGGACCCCCCAGAGATGCTCTATCTCATCGTCAATTCTCGCTCGCTCATTACTTTCCATCATCGAGAGTATCTGCTTGCACCAGACATCTTCTTCGTACTTTTGCTTCACCTTCGAGACGATGACTCGTGCGAGAGCTTCGGAGACTACAGAAGCAGTCTGTAGTTGGGAGTTCTTATCGATCGCTGCTCCGGACGAGGGAGTCATGAGTGATGGTGGACGGAGTGAAAGGAGCGGGCATGGCAAATGGTATGGAGTATGGACACATGTTCGCCTCGTGGCGACACTCTGGGCTTCGGAAGTTTCATGGTTATTGAACTTTGTAATTCAAGAGATCTTCCAAGGGCATATTTACATGACAGCGATGCTCACAAATTAGTGACTCGGACAGATACTGCTTTTCCCCAAATAATCCTTCACAAACGCTCCCGAACATTCCTTTCTCGATATCGTCATCCCGAAGAGCTTTCCATTTCTAACTCCCGACGCGCTCACTAGTTCGTATTCGGCACCCCGCCCCGTCACCTGAAGCTCCTTGAATTGACACCTCCTTCCCCACGCCGGAAACAGGAAACCCGGTTGACAACGGAACAATTCCAAGACGTTGTCGATGGGGTCATGCAAGCATTCGGATCTTTGCAGGAGATGCCCGAGGCTGTGCATCGTATGTATCTCGACGATATCGTAGAAGTCCTGCTCAGTATCAATATCGTGAACGCGCCACATGACTTCGGACTCGACAAGCTTGAAAGACATCCCACCGCTTGCATATGAGACAAACAGGGGAAATTGATCGAAGATGTCCACTAGTCGGGTGGTAGGCACAGCAGTGGACGGGTCCAAGTCCGTAGGCGATTCGATGTTGTTAGGAACATCGCCTTCGGCATCAAAATCGTTCGACGGAGCGAATGGGGCGGTTGACGGACGTCGTGGAGACTGATCATTCAAGGGGGGCGGAGAAGGTATATCGTTGTATGAGTAGGGCGGTGGGCGCGGAGAAGGTGTCCTTGTTGGTCTTTCCATTTGCTGGTCCTCAACCCGAGCATCAAGCCCACGATGTGAGCGTTGTGGAGCAGTTGAATTGCGAAGAGGCGGATCTTCGTCATGGACGAGGGCGATCGAATTGTATGACATGGGCGGTCTGGATCGAGAAGCGTCGTGGGTGTGCGATGCTGGCGCTACGGGAGGCACTGGCGCTACGAGAGGCACTGGCGCTACGGGAGGCACTGGTAGCGATATGTCGGACGATGGAGGGAGTACGGAGGACGTTGATACACGAGATGTTTGTGGTATATATGAAATGGAAGGTGCAGTATGTGTTCGCTTCCTCAGTCTGTCGCGTGAAGATCGCGACGTCGTCGAAGGCGGATGTTTGTATGTCGTGTCATTCAGCTCGACGGGCGCCTCGAGGGACTCGATGTCCGGAATGGATCTGTGGAACAGTGAGATGTGAAGGGAAAACGTAAGGAAGTTCACGGACTCGTAACGCTTCAGCCACGCACTCAGCTTTGCTGGTATCTCATCTGGATCACCATATCCAGAGATCTGCTCGTTCCTCGACTCGTCTTGACAAAGTTCATCGTAGAGCGCCTCGCTCGCTGGAAGGCTCCAATCACACCGCGAAGATGTGGACGATCTACGTCATCATGAGAATCTCACAGCGCACAGAGAGAACGAGCACACAGAAATTTATCAGTCCATTCCAAAATAGCCCAAATCCAATAGTTGGGAAGAGGCCGAATGATATTGCGCGTCAAAACCTTGACAGCACATTCAGCGTACGCTCGTTTCTTGGCTAAGTTCATCCTGAGGGAGATCAGTAAGAAGGTCACCGTTCGTTACGGAGATAGAGCCTACTTCGCGGGAGCATTGTCGCGAACTGGCAGGATCAACTTGCCAAATAAGAAGACAAGGTCCTGGTATCCAAATGTTTCATAGCGCTCCTTTTCGAGGAGGAGGGCCTGGGCGGAGTAGTAGTCGTCCTCAGTGCGGTCATGGGCGACGTAGGACTCGTGTTCTCGCTTAGCGATCTGGGCCGCCCTCAGACATGTGGCGAAAGCGAGGCCAACTGATTCGCAGAAATTGCGGCACAGTGTATGTGCTGGCATGCTGATGGTGGGCGATAACAACCTCGTTCCCGCCGGGTAGAGCCGTCGTGTGACGAGAAGTCCTGTCCATCAGGACTCGACCCAGTCAAGGTCCTCTTCCGAGTAAGATTCCTGCCAGATTGATTGCCTGAGTGGGGACAGCTTCCCAGGGATTATGACGAGGATGACTGTGACGGACGATTATGGAGTGATTGAAAGGAGAGTAGAATTTGGCGCCCCAAAGCGGCCCGCATTATATTCTGGCCAGGCCAAAGATGTGAGTAGTTTTGGGAAAGGAACAGAGGGAAGGAGCTGCGCAATTGTATCGGTCGACTAGTGTGTCCATCCATATGATGTGCTAGAGCCAAAGAAGGCCGTTGGTGGTCAAGATAAAACAACCGCGTGTCGCAATGAACCTCCAAAACAAACAAACATCAACACCGCGCCCCTCTTCTTCCGCGCCCTGGAGGCGATCTCGACGCGTCAATCCACTCTGGAACCAGACTTCGTGTACGCTGACAAGTGAATGCTCCCGTTGAGATGAACCATCAACCGCAGGCACCTCCGTCACCGAGCGGCTGGTTACGGCTCATGTCGTCACACAGCGCTGGCGCTATCTACCGCCGTGTAGCTCTGACTTTCTAGATGCGCCAACACGTGTACATTTCAGCCAACAGTGTCATGCCTCGTGCAATTAACAACTTCGAGTAGTTGATAGCTCGGGGAGGATGCTACAACTGTATCTGTGGGATCTAAGTCCCGTAAGAGGGAATGCGAGGTGTTTGGAGAGGTGGTTTGCGCCTCTGACGACCGGCTCGCCCCCAAGGTTACAGGTATGCTATTGTGGCAATGGAGGCCCAAGCGGTACGTCAAGAATCTTCATTCATGTTCAAGCGGTTGAGAGCACAGCCATCTCATCAGGCGACGACCTAGTACATGCTAGTATGGTGCGGGACCCAATCATGCTGATGCAGGTCTCCGTGCCAAAGTTGCGAGGCCCACAAGCGTCCTGGAGACACAGACCCCCCGTGAAAGTGTCGATACCGTTCTCGGGATGTTGACACTAGATGGGCGGGAGACGCTCCGGGGCTTTTGGAAGGTGATGTCGCTAGCCACGTTTGGTTTAGGCAAGTCAATGTGATTTGTAAGGAAGTCAGCCTGAGCGCGAAGAACGAAGCAGTTCCGGATGTACACTTATTGATCTAGTTTTTATAAAGAGAATGGACAGCATTGCAAGCGAGCCGGACATAACGAGACATGGTAAGATGTTTGCTTGACTGATAGTGGAATGTTTCGTCTCAGAATCCCGGAGAGCATTTCTTCCCCTTGGAGGATTCCCAAGGTGACTCCGGCTCAAACGCATGATGAATAATACCCATCGGCTGTGCTCCGAGCAACGGAATAGAACAGCGCCCTCGGGAGCCGCGCATCGCAGCGGCCCAGCGGAAGAGTTAAATTTGCGATGCAGAAATGCAAAGGTGATACTTAGAGGATGTTCGGATGGTGACCTCCGACGCTTGGCCAGTCAGGGCCGGAGGGAAACATTCGGAAAGCTTGTGGTTTTCTGTTTGCGTTGTGCGTAGAAGGAGTCGCAAGGCCGTGATACGGCTAAAGGCATTGAAAGGGACAAACAAGCAGATGTCATCGACGGACGAGATCAGCCCTAAGTCGAGAAAAGTAAGTTATCTATAACCAGAGATTGTGTCGTGATCCTTCACCAGTCGAAGCCTCGAGAGAGTACACAGTGCACACGGACAAGCCTCCCAATGAGAAGGTCAATCAGCGTTGGGTATGCGATACAATGCAAGATCTGCGCCTATCGATACCGTCATCATGCTGGTTGAGCTCAAGGTTAACTGCCAGTTATGAGGGCATGCTGAAAGCTGCACATCTAAATGATCTTAGAATGGCCAAGTTACTCTTTTTACAATCAGTAAGGCGCCCAGAATCGTGGAACTCTTCTCCTATGTAGGAGTCCTTACCAGCGAAGCGCAATCCTAGAAAGCGGGGCAGATGCAAAACATCTCCGGGAAAAGATCGACCCAAGCAGGTAGGTAGCGTCCACTGTCGTCGGTAGGGACGGATGCGCCCACAGTTAAAGAACTTCTCCGAGTTCGGACAGCACGTATTGAATGGACGGTTGCTGGCAGTGGCAAGAGCCAAGAAGAATTAGAGGGTGATCGCCGGTGATTGATCGTAAATCAGGGTCATATTCCGTCCGCTCTACCCCGACGCATTAGGGCGCTCCAGGCTCTTTGCAGCCTCTTACAACAACTACGAATGCTCGCGGCTTGTTAGGCTGTCCGCTAGTAACACTCTTCACCACAGCGGCGTCGAATGTCATTGACAATACGAATTTGAGATTCTTTCACGTGATGACGGATTTGCATCAGAGCCACGTTGTCCTGTTCTTGCCTCCTGCCACGAACAATTGCAATAAATTTTGGGTGAGCTGGCGCTCTGAAGACTTCTCGTGCAGGCGAATGAGCTCATAGCCCCCTCTAGATAACTAAATCGTGCTCACAAAAGTCTTCGCCAGCCGCCGGATTTGGTACATACGTTTACATTTCGGATCGCTGGCCGATTAATCCCATGAACCCCTATGCTTCTTGGCTTGGAATGCAGATTGGTCGTGTATTCTGAGGTTCTCTGACGCCCTATTCCTACCGCAGGGTGTTCTATCGATTTCTACCCCGGAAGACATCTGTGCATCGATTCATTTATCCAGGAAAGGATGCAAGTACTGGGGGACGGCCTGGTGTGTTACACCTCAGTTTGTATCTCTCGTCTTCAATCAGACAGGCGTACACTCAATGAATTGATCAGCCCCCTGGAGCAATCCTCTAGCTTCGGTTATCGCCCGTAGTGGTGTCTCAGCTCGGTTGCTACAAATGCATTGCCGTAATCCGGGTTCAAAGGTCACCGACGATTTTTCTTACTATGAGACTGAGTGTTTGACTCGACTGCTAATGGTAGTATGACCCCTCCCTCCTCAACTAACAGTCGTCAGCATGAATCATAGTTACTGTGACGTGATCCTATCTTGTCGCAGGTATTGATATCAATTGCGTAGGCTCTCTGGAGATGTGGGTGATATCTGTCTCATGCAATCAGCACCGTGGAACAGCCTTCATTTATCATCTAGTGTCATCATCTCTCGTTCCGCTGGACTGATATGCTCCCAGGTAGAGTGCAATTCAAAATTTCGGCGATTTTCGTTGATACGTTATGCTGCATCCCGTAGGCCGTTGAGTTTCCGACTGTGCCATGTCCCACTATTACATGCAGTGCACCTACATAAAAGTCGGACTGTTCTCTCCTCCGAGCCAGAACAATGTTCTGGTGGTTGCCAAGATGATAACTCAACGCAATGGATCTAGTCTGGAGATTCCGACACGTGGGGCGTCTTGAACTGCCCTAGGGTATCTCGTGGTGTAGTCCCGAACATCGCCGTCATTTTCCATCTGATTATTCCAATGAGGCGTGCCGCCTCTACTCGGATACAGACGCTACGCACCATGGCGGCAAATAGACGCGTGTTCGCACGCGATGCGCGTGGACATGTATGTAAGTTAGTATACGGGACGGTCTCTACCGATCTCTCCATGGGTTTCTTGCAGCTCAATGCAAAGGCGCCCACATCAACCTGCGTATTGGGCAAGCAATCAATGTTGAGCCGTGTACTCCATCTCACCTTGTTCCACCGCTTGATTCCGACTCATGTGGTCTTGCTGTCGAATGTAGGTTGTACGAACCTCTCCGCATTTGAACTTTCTGATATCGCACCCGTGGAATACGGCCTGACATCCCGATGGCGCTTCTGTGCATGCTTCTTGGATGATGATGATGATTAGGTTAACCGCCTACCTATAAGAGACCTGTAGTCCTGCTGAGGAGTAAGCGAGACGCGTCCGCAATCCGTAAGCGTAAGTTCTCTGTCCTAGCCCCCAACCATCATCCTGATGTCTTCATAGAGAACGCTATGAGCCCGCCGTTCATGTGGCTCTCTGTCGAGCTTCAGTTGATCATCTTCCAACTGTGTGTCGACTTGACCCTTCCTCGCGGCTTTCCTGCAGGACGTCCTCCCTCCTCCAAAGTGCTTGCTCTGTACCGGAACAGTGCACCAGTACTTTTGACGCGTGTCTGCCGGTACTGGCGGAGACTGGCAGTCTCGGAAGCCTCTCTTTGGACGTTTATTTGCGTCTTTGTCGATGAGGCGAATTCACGCGTCTTCCCTCATCACAGAATGCTTTCTCTTTTCCTCAAGCGGTCGCATGACCGTGGACTTCACATCTCTTTTACTCAAGTCGGCTCTACGGGCCGCGTTTTCCGTGCTCTGCACCCAATAAATCAGCTCACACTCCACGCACGACGCTGGGAGTCAGCGGAATTCCACCTATCCTCGCTCCCTGATTTTCACCTCCTCTTCGGTGCAAGAATTGGCGAGATGTCGTCCCTAAGACAGATATACTGTGTTATGGAAGGCCTAGCCGAGGGAAGCAATAATCCTTTGCACTTGGCGCAACAGCCACATGCATTACTTCTGCAGCGCTCGGCTGCGAACTCATTACCAGCTCTGCGCCGCATTGAAATCCGGGGGGCCTCCACGCCCTTTTGGTTGTATTCGGTACACTCCCGAGCACTGCGGCATCTTCGCGTCCAACCGTCGTCGAGTCTGAATGATGCCCTCGCCATCCTCTCCCACTGCTCTTGTGTCTCCAGCTTGTACATGAACGTTCATGGTGATCATGAACGTAGGACGTCCTCCCTTCCCCTGCCGTATCTCCAGAGCATATCACTGTTATCAGAAAACTATGCCACCGAAGGACTTACAGGACTTCTCAGCGTTATCGTCACGCCAAGTCTCGAGGAGATTGACCTACGAATCGACAACTCGTACTCCGGTACATCAGATGAGCGCTCGCACTCACCGACCTCTGCACTCGTTGGTTTGCTTCAGCGATCCAGATGTCAGGACTCGGTTCGAAGCCTCACGCTTCATGGGTTCGCATACCCCTTTCATGAAGCCCAGTTCATTCATCTACTTCAGCATGTTCCCATGTTGTCCGAGCTCGCAATTTCCGTTCCTGCGCCATCGACGAGAAGGGTCGTGACAGCGACTGTCCTCCGCGCGCTGATCCTTACGCCAGTGACGCCACCTATATGTCCCCACATCTGCTCTTTTGGATTTCATGGTTGTGCTTTGACTGCTCCGGACGGCGCGTTGGGCGAAATGCTGAGGTCGCGCTATACATGCCCACACCCGTATCTTCGCACCGCCTACGTGTCGCTCTACAGCAAGCTAGGAAGGTTAGACACCATGGTCGGTACCGATATGCTAGCCCTGGGCCTTGAATTCGAGTTTCGCACACTTACTATACCCACATGACAAAAGTGAATGACATGATTTCTGTCAACCCGTACAACATCAATAGGGTATCTTATATACCACCCCGTTCGCAATATAACTGTACACACCCGCTACACTGGCCCACGCCATGGGTCATCCCAATCGCTAGTCCGTGACCTCGACGGACAGCTGATACTCAGGCTACTTGGCTCGAGTTCTATTGTCTCGTGTCCGCGACTCAGCGACTTGTTACTTTCACCCAGCCGGAGGACTGTAGGAGGCGTTTCGGAGGCGCGGAAATCTGCTTCGTACAACGATGTGTCATCGTACATGGATTGCTGAAGTTTCACGAGGATGATAATCGTTGTGGGATAGAGTCCCTAGAGACGAGGTCAGAGACATAAATCACGCGTACGCACGGTAACGCACTGATATCTGGTCACCCATGGTACTGACGAGCAAGTACAAATAGAAGCGAGCGTTTGTTGCTCGAGGAATATCGAAGAACTTCACAAGTTGAAGAAGCTAGCCCAAAATGAGTTCCGCCCATCGACGCGAAAGATGAAACGCACCCAGAAAAGACCGTACACAAAGCCAGATTCGACGAGTAGAAGCAGAAGTTTTTCTCCTCTTGATCGTCGAGCATTACGCCCCATGCCCTTCTTCAGGTACCGTCGGTGCTGCCTTCAGA
Organism: Strobilurus pachycystidiatus; assembly: GCA_019915135.1. Taxonomy (NCBI): domain Eukaryota; kingdom Fungi; phylum Basidiomycota; class Agaricomycetes; order Agaricales; family Physalacriaceae; genus Strobilurus; species Strobilurus pachycystidiatus. The sequence continues at coordinate 6,176,672 of JAHLMK010000001.1, forward strand.
GACCTCAAAATTATACATGTGATAGACATCAGGTTCACGCACCAGGCTTTGACAGCAATGAACGCGGTGGATATTACGTTGGTTAGAATAGAGATGGCCCACGCAATTGGCTCCGCCCAGCGGCATGTCAGCGAGCCATCCGGGATGGCGCTCTTCACAGCGAATTTGCTTACGGCCAAGCAGTGGACGTCGATGATGGCAAACACTGGGCCCGATGAGTGGGGGGGAGACGACGCAAACGCGAAGCGGCGTACCGAGCGAAATCACAAGGAGTACGACAGGAACAGCGAGCACCTTACGTATCTTGCTCCCGCCCCACAGAACCCAAGCGCGCCATATTACAATGGCGTCCCCGACAAGCATCTGAACGCGCGTGAGATGGAGGGAGTTGTGGGAGGCATTGGACACGCACGTTGAAAAGAAAGAGGGCCTCCATCGGTGTTCCAAATTTCGAGATTGTTTCGTTTGAAAGCCGGACGCGGGCATCGAGGGAAAGGTTCTTGTTCCAAAGCATGCGCTCTCTCTGGCGGATGTAGAAAACCGATAAGTACATCGCCCAAAGTGCTGTGGATGAGACGAAGAGCAGAACAGTGATGGTGAACATAAACACGGCGCCTCTTGTTCGAAGACCTTTGCTCCTACGAGAAAGCGAGTCAGAAATACAGGGCATAGACTGCTGGAGATACGCACAGTTGGATATATGTTGCGACATTGAACATCGTCAAGTACACTGCCCACCACATGGTCTCGGACACAACGCCAACGACGTCTTCTATCGTGTACTCGCCCATGAGGGCCAGTGTTGCCTCATCCGCTCCATCGAGCATAGCGGGGTGGTGGTCTCAACCAGGGAGCGGTAGGGAGGTGCAATGACAGTCATGGGTAAAAGCCACGAGGTGTCCCTGGCCAATTGCAATTATCTGTCGCGCCACGGTTTGATGCGCCAGGGGTGCGGGTGTTGCCGATCGCGATTAGGAGGGCTGGGTGGCGTTCGAGCTTACGTTGCTTTGTCTGTTCGCTGGCCTTTTGCCTCGAGCTTCGTACGCCTTCTCCACGCTCGTACCAGTGCCTTGAATTGCTGCACTCTGTGTGAACCGCGGCCACCACCCGGGCGGATCTCGTCCCGAAATCAATGTGCCCTTCATTTATCAGTGACATATCAATGATCGTACCTCGAGAGATAACGCGCCACCAAAATCACCGACCATAGGCGCAGCGTCAGTTCACCATCTGGCGACCGACCACGACCATCATCCAGACTCAAATAGACCGCAGTCCATGACATGACATGACATCAACCCTTCGTTATCAATAGCGTCCTTGACATGGCTTCCACGAAAAAGACGGTCATCCCAAACCGGACCGTACGACGCTACCGCGAATCCCGCGTCATAGGTCGCCGCGAGTTCGTTGAGGTTCACGCTTTCCGCAAAGCACATAAGACCAATAATAAAGATCCCACTTCAACTTGTGACTCCCGGAAGCCTCGGGACGTCGGCAAGTGATCTCACCCCAACCAAGGGAGTGTTCCGCCTGAAGCCGCGCCTGGGAGACCCACACGTTGTTTGGAAAGCAACACTAGGATACGAACCCAGGCAAAAGATATCGGAATGCAGACCGGACGCGCTACCACTCGGTCATCAGCAGATTTCGCCATGGAAATCTGTCAATGACCTTCAGACCTGGCTGCTGCGTAGTCAATCAAACACACCTCATTGGGCTGCAGTAATAACCATTTTGTCTCCCTTGTCTGACCGATCTGCCACACATATGAGTTCATGGAGCATAGAGCTACCAGGAAGCCGTATGTAGAGTGTGCACCTGGAGATAAAGTTGAGAGCTGAGTAGCATGAGCCGACAACGGAACGGGCAGTCAAGGTTCGTCTGATAGTGAGCATGTCAGTCAAGTACGAAGCTGAAATCGCGAGTACCCAGATCCCGGATAGTCTGAGCCTCTTTGTTTGCCAAAGATCATCGAAAGACAACGCAGTCGAAGATTGGTATGCCGGACCTTATCGCTGGCCCGTCGATGTTGATGTGCTGACAGATGTGTACTTGAGTACCACCCCGACGGAAGAGTCTGACTGTCGAGATGCTTCCAGTGGGACCTGTGGGTTCAAATCAAAACGCGTCTGCCTGTTGACACTTGTTTATATGAGACTTTACGATTTACCTCCTACCGCCAACCATTTCTGTATTTCACCTTGGCTCCTCCAAGTCTTTACTCCCCGGTAGAAACTGTCTTCCTGCTTCTTGACTCCTCTCAAACTACGTAGCATAATACGGCCGGCCGCACTTCTGGAGAAGCATGATGGCCATCGATCCGCTTCATCTGGCACATGCACGATTGTATCTGATTCTGGCACGAGGCGAACGTCTGGCTCGTGTCTATGAGCACGCCTCATGCCATCCTGCCTCCTGCCGTCTACAGCTCTCATGGAATACGACCTTCTGTCCGATACTTGGAAATGCCAGCTGAGAGACCGCATCTCTGCAGCTCTCCGACCTACCGTATCAATGTCATCTGACGGCGACGTCCTATTCTCCTTCCCAAACTGGTCTCGGGAGTTTGGTGGTGTCGGCGTGCATACCCTGAAACAATACGCCGCTGTCCTGGCCGCTGTGCATCGGTTGCAGAAGTTCACAGAGGCTATGGAAATCGAAAGAACTCTACAAAGCGGTCTTGAAATGGGGCAGGCACAGAGACGGGACATACATGGCAATGAACACGATGAAGATTCGGAGGAGGACGCTTGCAGGAACTTGGAAGAGGAAATGGCGCAATGGCGAGACGCGGCAGAAAAGTGGGAAACGGAAGCGCTGAAGTGGGAAATGGACGCCAAGGCTCACGTAGAGAGCCTGAAGACGCGGGAGGAGGTGTTGAATGCCAGAGAGGCTGATCTCGAACGACGGGAAAGGACCATGCCTGCGACTCCGACATGGATCCGACCAGCCGCCCGACGCAATCTTACCCATCCACTCGTGTCAGCGTCAGCCCAAGGGCGCCTCACGGATGTCCGCGACAAGGATCTTACACGCGCTCGCGACTACCCCCGAGTACTGTGCGCTCGCGATAGATCCTTGCACGCTGTGTTGCCATTGTCTACAGCAACTTCAGCGTCTCTACTGCCTCCCGGTCCACCATCCGTTCCCGATCGCGGCTTGGACGCCGCTCCTAAAGGGCATCTCAGGCGCCAGAGGCATATTCCCACTGCTTCGACGGCAGAGCTTCGTGGTGTGCTACTGCGTAGTGCTCCCTCTCACGATCCATAGGTACCGGTGCGTCGTTTCTCTGTATTCTTGGGTTTTTAATGACGATCAATCGTAGGTAATGTTTCAAAGACCGTGACATCTAGTAGTATATTGCCAACAGCATGGAGTATGATATGTGCAACAGTGTTTCGGTGACCGTCGGGAGATCCCTTCCGCGTATGCATTCCCCCTGGGCCCCTAGCGATCTCTTGCTCCAGCCTCAACGAATGGTTCCCGGCTCGAATGACAACATCATGCGCCTTTTGCTTCCCTGAGATTATCCTGTGGTGCGCCGCTACGAAAAGAGACGATTGAGAACAATATGTTCTTGAATTTCCTTCACAACAACATGGACAAGGACATCGGTGTACTCAGTGCCGATGATCCCGCTAGGTGTTGATCGCGCTATTGTCCAAGGCAACAACAAGATACTTTCGAGGGCAGTGCTCTTATTGTTCGAAACTTTCTTATAGTTCCAACTGCAGCCTCATTTCGTTAGCAATCATGTCACCCATTCCACCACCAGAGTACTGTCTGACACCCTTATCCCCAACCTCGCCATCTCTTCCGAGTTACTCAGCTTGCCTACGTCAGGAGCAGCGACCCCGCAAAGCAGATTTTTCAGAGCGGAAGCATCCTGACTGCCCTCCATCATATTCGCCCTTCCACATATCCTCCTACGCAAGCGAAATTGCCGTCATGGCTTTGATTCACGACTGTGTTCTCACTTATGCGCACAACCCATACAAGGTCTCTCGATATCATTGCATATCACTCGCAGTGACGCCGGAGTCTTATCCCAACGACACAGCTATCACTGCCCTTGTTCACATCCGGAACGACTACCTTGCGTTAGGCTTGATGGAAGCGTCTATTCTAGATCTCGTTCGCTCCTGCTTGGACAACCTCTCAGGTCTCCCCCCAGATTTTGATCTCTACACGTGGATATTTTTCAATGACCCACGATCCATTCCGCCCGAATGCACAATTTGGTATCTAAACCAGATACGGTCGCACTTATCGCTATCGCCAATGATATCGACTCGGCTGATACCCAGACTTGATCACCGACCTTATGCCTCGGAGGCTACATATCTCGCGGACATGTCGCTTGTCTTGATTGACTGCCTCGATGGATTGCAAGCCCTTCGAGACTCAAGCGATAGTGGATACGTCGGCGATTCGTTCAGATGCCACATGGTCTCCCTCGAAGTGCGCGAGACAGTCCACATGGGTCCCATTATGACTTGTCGCGACATCATATGCAGCGTGATTGACGGAATACGCGGGATCACAATTGCTGGCGCTGTTAGAATGCTGCAAGTTGCGTTGGAACAACTGAGAGACCAGTATGGTCCCGACTCGAAATTCGATCTCTGTCTGTCCTCATAGCCTTTACATTGCGACTTGTACTGACTGTAGATATGACAGATCTCCAGCCCGAGTTTGCGACGACTGGATTTGATCCATCTTACCTTCGTAGCAGGATGCATGCCCTCATTGACTGGGCAGACGAGTTTATCTCCTAATTCCATATGATAATCCCACCTACATGTAGCGCATTCGCATGTATATGTGTATACGTCCTTTCCTCCGGCCGTCCTTGTGTTAGGGGATAAAGCATTCTCGAGCACTTCCCTTTTTTCTACCCTTGCTTGAAGAGCTAAACAAGCCGGTGCAGGTAAGTGTGTCTTGAGACGATGGCAATCTGTGTTTCCAATCGTTGGTCTCAGTATATTGGTCAACATCATGTCATTCATACCTCGCTGACAGCTAGCATACAAATTCCTAGACCGTATTCAGGAACGTAAGAGCGGCCCAGGAGTACTAAGGGCTCGACTGTGACGGATATACGTTACTATCAGCCTTGACTGTAGAATGCATAGACTGACTGCTCTGTCTGATGGATCAAAACACTTTGTTTCACGTTCGAGGTGAAAACGCTTAGATTCTCCCGCCAGAGCTCCGCACAGCGGATGATGTCGACTAAGCTCCTCCAGCTCACGAGTGTACGGGTACAATTGGTTCAGAAGCTCAAGTGGAGTTGAGGGCGTCAGTTGCAGGTACAGGTTTCTGATACACGGCCGGGTGCTATTCGAGGCAGACAGCGGAGTCTCCGATCCGGAGGTCCGAAGCGTTTTGACATCCTCGAGACGTAAATATTGTAAATTCATCCATCGCGCAAGGTCCTGAAGTTGGCGCGCAAACCACGAACGGAGACGTGCGTGAGGGTGCCACATGTGGCAATGGACATCATGGTAGCTATTAGGGAGATGTTGGTGCAGTCTCCCGAAGAGGGATATCGCGTCTCCAGGCGAAGAGCGGTAAGCTTGGGAAGGGAGGAAAATACGGCGAGCAGCGGGGAAGATGTGCTTTCTTCCGTCAACCATGGCGATGTACGCGAACCAAAGAGCTCCCATGCGTCAACGACGATGAGGGATGTTATCAGTGAAAGCGTGTTGGGGGATTTGTCGAGGATGCGCTTTAGTGACGCGGAGTGGTTCAAGGCGACCGTCTTCCAGAGGTAGCGATTTGCAATCTGGGAGAAGACGCGATCGACCAACGCGCACGACGCGAGTGATCCGGTTTCGAGGATGTGGCTGATAATGCAGACGAGGAGCTCTGGGGGAAGACGGTCCATGATGGTGGTACAGGTGTCTGTAGCCGTTTGGAAATCTATTCAATGAGAACGCGGAAGTTACGCACCCCCGGTGGTATTGAGCCTCGTGAAACATTCTCTGAGGCGGTGATGAAGAATCGACGCTCATCTCTAGTAGAGTCTATATGCTCCGTGAGGGGGCCTCGCCGGTGTGCCCGGTCTCACCGAAGTAAGACACAAAGGCTATAGAGAATGACTTGAGTCCTGATTCTTCGGATGTTAAGTCATCGCCTCCAGATGCAGGACCTTGAATTTGTTTGCCCACACTGGCAGGCCCGAGACAATATCAATGCTATTTACAGACCAGATGTTCCGTTACAGTGCATGTAGCAGCCAAGAGAGATGAGCGTCGTCTCAAGTGAATTGAACGTCTGATACCTGGTCTCTGTGGCCTCTGTGAGAGAAAGCAGACGTGTTGGTTGATATTGCAGCACAAGAATAGCCGGCAGAACCCGAAGGCACGTCATGTTTGTCCTTGTGTGGCTCCATCGTTAGCGGATTTCACACACTCGCCTGTCCTCTGACCAGCCTCTGACCAAGAGCTTCCATCTCGCCTTCGAACGCAGCATCACAATTGAGCCGATAGTCTTTCTTGAAACTCAGTATTTCAGAATTTGCGCCTCCGCCACGCCACCCCACGCCTCCCAGCCTCGCCCCCACACGAACCAACATCCTTGCGTCAATTTGACTGTCTTCTATTCCAGCAAGGATACGCGCCAACATGTCCGGAGAGCAGAGAGAAAGCCCGACCGTGCGCGCAAAGGTGAGAGCCCGGTTTGACGCGTCATCTTGGCTTCCGTCGCGTCATGCTCACGACTTCCAGGCATTGTGTGCCGCCCTTCTGCAGGGTTCACCGACCGCGGGCGCGAACCTCGTTCATCTCTCGCGCTGTGAGCGCGTGCCTTTGAAGGTCATCTTGCCCACTATATGCGTCTTGCTGGACACGAAGAGGATACATCACGAAGGATCCATAGCGGACCAGTCCACCTCCATAACCACCGTGCTCGAATGCTTTGAGCTGATTGGACAGGGCATGTCGGACGCCATCCACCCTACAATACGTCCCCTCTCCTCGCCAGTCGTAGCCCATATGCTCGAGCTCCTCCCTAAGATCAAGGATTGGACCACCCACATCGTCGGCGTCCTCTTTAACAGCGACGATCAAGATCAAGATCCCGCCATCCTGCTCCCCTCGCTGGACGCGGTCCTTTCCGCGCTTGTAGCTTCCGAACCCTACTTCAGACAGCCATTCACCGACCCAGGGGAGCAGAACACCGCGTTCCTGCGCGCGTTATCGCGTGTCTGGCTATATGCCTCGTGCTCGGATCCATTGAGCGACTTTACGCGCTCTATCATCCACGTCCTCGGGAAATCCGCCGGGGCGAGCACGTCCGTGCGCAACCACCCATCGCATGTGGAGCTCGTGCTGCACCCGCGGGAGGACGTCTCGCGCGCGTTGGCTGCATCCCTTGGGCGGGTTGCGTGTGCCCCCACGCTTGATATTCTGGACCTGAATATGCTGATGCATCTTGTCGGGTACGCCACGAGCATCGGGAAATCGAGCGTGTTCTTCGCCACGGAGGCGTTCGTGTCCCACCTCGTCACCCTCATCCGACGCATCCTCCATCTCGGTGCTGCTCCCATTCCAGGGAACAAGAAAGTCGTGGCGCTCCTTGGGATACTCGATACCCTGTTCTCGCAGCTGCGCGGTGGGTATGTTCCCATGTTGCAAGCAGTGAAGACCGGCCTTCCGCGGCTCCTGATCGATGCGCATGCGTTCTATACGAGCGTGGTGGGGCCTAACTATTCGCATAACGACTATTACGAGGCGCCGCAGAACTTGTTTGCTATGATATTGGAGCGCGAGATGCCGCATCTCTTTTACCCTTCTATACTCAAGCAAGCGAAGAAGACGTGTGTGGGTAGGGACGATGTAGTTGCGACTCCTGGGAAGGATGTTGAGAGGGAGTGGGATAAGTTTCAGGAGGTTATCACGGTTTGGGGAAACCTCCAGAAGGAGTTCCGGAGGAACGTATATCGTCACTGCTCGAACAAAAAGGTACGATTTTTGAGTCATAGTTGATAGTTCTTTCAGCGCGGATCTCGAATGGGTGTGTTGATTTCGCTCAACGCTCTGCAGTGTCCTACACAGTCTCCCGCCATCAGGAAGCGGTGTGGCGGATGCTTGCACACGGCGTACTGTTCTGCTGCATGCCAAAGGGAGGATTGGGTATCATGGGGCCATCGGGAGTATTGTAGACAGGTGGTCGATGATCGCGGTATGGCCCTCCTCCTTTTTACCTTTTGGATATTGCTCACGGTGAATGAAAGATACCGGCCGTCTGTACACGTCCAAGATCCCGCGTATGGACGAAGAGTTCTGGCTGTGGCTTGCTACGCGGGACGTTCGCTCGCGCGCGCACCCCATCTCCCAAGAGATAGTGCACGCGGACTCGGACGCAGACTCCGAGGAGATTGTTCTCGTTTTGGACTATCAGTACGCCCCACTCGGCTCGCCGGACGACTATCGCTCCACGTACCTCCCCTCGCGCGACGACGGGGAGGTTCTGGCGGAGTGGCTGGATGGGTGTCAAAAGCACTGGAACGACTGGGTGGATGAGACGCCGTGGGCGGTGTTCTGCGCGAGGGTGAAGGGGATGATGGTGGATGGGGAACATCCGGTGCTGCTGGTTGCGCCGTTGGTAGATGATAGGACGCTCAAGTTCTTGACGAGCGTGGAGAGGCTGGAGCGGAGGCGATATGGTGGTGATTGCAGAGGCTACTTGATCTAGTGTTTTTCTTTGTGTATGTATATATGAGATAGCGTTATGTACTGTACAATTTTTGTGGCGCGATTGTGGTGGTGATACTCCTACAAATTGTAATTTGATACACCGACTTCCTTCTCTGGGATGGGACTCCCAGTTTGTCGGCACGTTGGAAGGGATGCATTTGCGATTATAAAACGCATTGATGATGAAAGGACACCATGTCCAAGTCCCATATCATGTTCATTTGGAAATGAGGACCGCCCCAGCGCGACTGGGTGTTTCGAACATCCGGGTGGCTCAATGGGTTCTGCAGATGCTAGGAGCCTCCATGTGCTGGCATGGCACGGGCGGTGCTGATCGATTGATTACCGGCATAGGACACACAGATATAACCACCAATTACTCGCGAATGCGATATTCTACGTATCGTATTGTCGAGCCCGACCAGTTCGTGGAGTTTTCTGGCTTCCCAGACCCATATCGGCCGTAAGGGCCCTCCAGAACTACCAACAGTGTCTCTACACTGTCACATGCTTTCCTTTCAACTAGACTAGACTGCGTATCTCCCTCTGTTTTTTTATGTTCCAATATAGATGTTGAAAATATGCGAGAAGAGATGACAAGGCCGTGAAAGCCAGCAGACACGATTGACTATGGACAACATGAACAACTTGAAGAACTACACGTCTACATAAATGTATCAACACGCTTCAAGTATTACGACGCCAGAGTTCACAGCAGACAATTGACAATTCAACACAGGGAGTCGGACTCGAAGGGCGGAGTGGTCATATTCTGATTACCCGACGACGTGCGACGCCAAAGGGACTTGTCCCCGATAAAACGCCTCACTGCATAGACGGCCTTGTTACTAGTCGTGTTCGCATCCATATAGACGTGTATATCCCTCGAAAGTACTGGGGTGAGTTCGAAACGGAATGTCTGGTTCGGACCCGAGAAATTCAAGTTCGAGGGGTGGCTGCGGCAACCAAAGCCGAGCCAGTCGAGTAGGATGACGCTCTTCTTCCTCCCTCCAACAGGACACCAAGGGAGTCCAAGCGGTCTACATTGCTCTTCTTGAGACTGTTTGCGTCTACACACACTGTTTGGCGCACGACCTCGAAAGATGCGATGGGGGATCTGTTCGCGGCGGCAGTAGGCTGCAGAGTCATTGTCTTGTTTGTCTTGGGGGCGGGTAAGCGGGCCGGGGGGAGTAGAGGAGGGGACGGAGGGAAGGAGAGGGGGGGAGGGGGGGAAGACACGCCGGGGATCTCGTTCAGGAACTCCTCAACGATAAGAGAAGAGAAGTACAGTCTGAAGCCCAAAGTGACGAACTGCTTGGCGACAAAGACCACCTCAGGACACGATGAGGACTACAGTGTTGGCAGCGGGGACCTCGAAGCCAGAAAGTGAAGCCCTCGCCGGTACTCCTCATTTCGAGAGTAAACTTGACCCTTGAATGAAGAAAGTGACATAAATGAATATACTCACCAACACCGAGGAAGGGATCTGCACTACCAAGACGAGTCCAAGAAAACCGGGCAACCTCGATACACACCTCTAGGACTAATGATAGCAAATATCACTCGTATGGTGCCTGAGCTGTACGTGCACCACGGCCGACGTATCTATCCTTATCCTGGCTGTCGAGAGGACGTGGAGTATGATGAGTGCGCAAGCCAAGCCCCGCTGTGGCTGTGCCTCGCATGCAGCTCCGGCATTCTCCGCCATGCCTTGGCTCCGACCACGACTTGCTCGCTCAGGCAAGTCGTGCGTCTAGCTCTCCTCTATCGGGCTCTGTCTCGTCGACGCGCAACCGCCTGCACCGGATTCGTTTCCTTGGATACGAAGCCGAACATGCCGCGTAAGCCCCACCATTGACCAAGTTGGGCAGCACGCGTGCAGGACGACGACGACGTCGGCGACCAGGACGGCGATGACACGAGAACGACGAGAACGACGACGCCTTTGGAGTCGTCGTGAATGTCCAGGAGGACGATGATCGACCCCCGTCCCGCTGATGGATGTTTGGACGGGGTTCGTTATTTGCTGGGCGCGCCGTCCGGAGACGGGCGCTCGTCAGGTGTGTTACTCTTCTCCTTTCCTGCTTCTTATCCTTTCACGTGGCTAATTGCTGCGTAGATGAAATGTACGCAGGGGGTAGGCCCTCCAACGAGGTACTCACCGAAATCTTCCATCCTGACTATCCGACGCCTGCCGGATGCACTTCGCCGTTCTGTTTCCACCCTTTACCTCTCCATCGTCAACCCGCCCATGAAAACGGCGCAGCCGATAAGGGTGTCTATTGACTGCGCTTTCCTCGAAGGTCGGCCGTGCAAGCACGCTAATGACAGAGCCGCCCACCTCACTGGACAATGACAACGAGCCCCGCCGTGACTGGGGTTCCTCCATCACCGTACGACACTGATCAACCATCCTCTGTCTCTGTCTTTTGCACACGGTATGTGTCTCGCTCTCTTGAGCGTTACGCGCCGTGCCAAAAAAGTATCTGGCCCTATACCAGCATATTGCTGCACCTGAGGTCGACGTCATGTTCGACGGCCCCGCATAATTTGTTTGCTATGATCTTGGAGCGCGAGATGCCGCACCTCCTCTATCTTTCTATACTAAAGCAAGCGAAGAGGACGTGTATGGTTAAGGACAATGGGCTTACGACTCCTGGGAAGGATGTTGAGAGAGTGTGGGGTAAGTTACAGGAGGTCACAACGGTCTGGGGAAACCTCTAGAAAGAGTTCCGGAGGAGCGTGGTCCATCACTGCTCGAACTAAAGGTACGACTTCTGAATGGGTGTGTTAATGTCGCTCAACGCTCTGCAGTGTCCTACACAGTCTCCCGCCATCAGGAAGCGGTGTGGCGGATGCTTGCACACGGCGTACTGTTCTGCCGCATGCCAAAGGGAAGATTGGGTACTGTGGGGCCATAGGGAGTATTGTACACAGGTGGTCGATGATCGCGGTATGGCCCTTCTCCTTGTCATCTTTTGGATATAGCTCATGGTGAATGAAAAGATACCGGCCGTCTGTACACGTCCAAGATCCCGCGTATGGACGAAGAGTTCTGGCTCTGGCTTGCTACGCGGGACGTTCGCTCGCGCGCGCACACCATCTCTCAGAAGATAATGCATGCGGACTCGGACGGAGACTCCGAGGAGATCGTTCTCGTCTTGGACTATCAGTACGCCCCAGTCGGCTCGACGGACGACTATCGCTCCACGTACCTCCCCTCGCGAGACGACGGGGAGGTTCTGGCGGAGTGGCTGGATGGGTGTCAAAAGCACTGGAACGATGGGCTGAATGAGACGCCGTGGGCGGTATTCTGCGCGAGGGTGATGGGGATGGTGATTGATGGGAAACATCCGGTGCTGCTGGTTGCGCCGTTAGTGGATGATAGGACGCTCAAGCTCTTGACGAGCGTGGAGAGGCTGGAGCGGAGGCGATATGGGATGCGCAAAGTCAAGCTCAACTACACCACCAACCAACCTGGATATTAGACATTCGTGAATTTATTCAGACATTCTGCGACTGAAGGCGGAGATGGCGCGAGATAGGTATCACTTTCGTTCGCGCTCGGGAGTTTGCTGTTCGGACAGGTACGTGAAGCAGAAGAACGCCCCATGCTGCACTTCTAAGGACAAGTATATACATGCTTTCACGATACTGTATGTTCATACACTGTGGTACCAGGGCTCAGCTTGTCTATATGAGTATCAGTCAAAGACCTCTGAACAGACACGATAAGTCCTACCTCTTTGGCTTTGGTTTGTAGGTCGCAGCTGTTGACGGATTCACATCATGTAGGTTGGGCGGGTAGTATCCCAGGAATGCTCCAGTCGTGTAATCGTACGCGCCACATAGCGTCGATGACTTTGTAGGGGGTTTGGGAGGACTCGGCGGCAACGGGACAAAAGCGGCTGCACAACATGAGATTAAGTGCGATTAGAGATAAAGTCCGGGGCGTACGGGGAGGATGGGGAAACGACGGCCGTGTCTTTGGTTCTGGGGGGCCAGAGTTCGACTTGTCGGGGTAGCGAAGGTGAAAATTAGACGGCCCGAGACCGGGAGCCCACCTTATTTGGTCCTTGCATTTGGATTTTGACATGATTTCCTGACGAGTGATGTCTGAGCTGAGCCCAAGAGTAAGTCAAAGAGGAGCTCACGACTGACCAGTGACAAGGGAATTCAGTGATTTAATTTCTCCCTCACTATGCCAAGGAATTTATAGCACAATTCGCGAGGTCGGACCGATTGTGGAAGCCCACAACAAAGCACCGTGACGGTGCGTTTTCCATTTTGATGATGGTCGCTTATCCTGAGACTGATAGCGGAGGGATGAAACCTCGCATGCAGGACTCGATTTGGCAGCATATCGTCGGAGAATGGATGGTTTCTGTCCAAGGTGGGTAATGGCTGATAATACGGATCCACCAGTACAGACGCCTACTGAAGGTGACATGGATCCACTGATCCACTAGAGAGGTGGAGAAATGTACTTGTGTACCTCTCGAGACAATTGCCAATCAGTCGAAGAGCCGTCTAGTTTCGAAGAATGATCCCGAGAGCTGGAACACTCGGGCGAAACTCCGTAGCCAAGAGTAACCTCCACGCTATCCCCAAATAGAAGGAAAACAATAGCGAGCGTAGGCTTATGCTGTAGCATGAGACGGTGACATCACTAGTTAACGGCCCAGACAGCTGGAATACGCTAGAAGGGTCGGCTATGGAGGTAAGTTTGTGAGCCTACTGAGGTCGCTAGCAGGCCCGACTCACAGACAAACCATCAGAGGACTCATACTCCACGGGTACTTTCGCATGGTAAGTAGGCATCGACAATGTTGCGTAGTAGGCGTGGAGTGATCCGTTCAGAAAGACAATTGAAAGGCCACGTTGGATGGCAGATCGCGCCACGCGGGATTCGTGAGAGAAGCCATACACGATCGTCGAAGTCGAGATTAAGGGCAAACACGCGTCAATGCTCCGATCACTGATTGCAGATGTGTGTGGGGAGGGGCACCAACATCACAGTGAGCGTGCATATATCGCGGCGGATGTGGAAATCAGGCCAAGAAGTAGGGGCACTAGTCTATCGACGTTGAAGCTGCGCAGCTGGTGTCAGCGTCTTGTCCTCGAAAACGCTCAGAGCCTCCGGCTGCTATTATATGGAAGAGGAAGGCGGAAAGCCAAAAATAAGATCTCGGCGTAATCCTTGGACAATGGTAATGTATTGCCCGCGATTCCACTGTTTCATAGCCGTATATAGGTATCAACCAATGGATGTCGAGAAAGCCGCAAAATGAAAAGGCGGTAGAGCCGCCAGTGACGAGAGCCGTTTCGATAACAAGTTCGGCGGTGATACATTGATATCTGCATGAGAGTGTACAGGCTGAACGTGGATGAACCTGGATGATGGGCCATGTGCATGGAAAATCAGGTGCGGAGTTGCAACATAGCTTCTGGCGAGATGTTCAACATGCGCTTCGTAACATACAAACTTTGGCTGAGGCCGACTTGTTCTAACCACAGTGGGGGGCACTTACTGTGAAAATGGCCGCGGTGATATGACGGCGTCATTGACGAGACTCATATGCTCCAAGGTCATTGACGAGACTCATATGCTCCATGCTCAGAGTTTTTGGCGGTGGCGGGTGGATCCATGGGATGTCGGTCACAGGCGGAAAATGCACAAGAGCCCATGTTGGCCGGGTGCAAGAAGGGTTGTGCTGCTGTTGCCGCGGGCCGCGGCATAGTCGAGATGCCGACGGTATGAATTTGAATAACAGTTGCCAAGCGGAACCTGCACACGTGAGATGTTGAGATCGCGTGGCTTCCCCTCTTGGATCAGCCATCCTGCGACCCGGTAGCCGCCCTCCGCCGGAGCTTGTTGATCATCACTCCGCTTCTCTATTCATTCTCAAAGTCCCACTCGTGCCATTCAGTTGTCGCTCTAGCTTTCTGTAACCCTGTCCACGAGCCGCTCTTCCATTCCCAGCGAGAATAGCAAGCGCCCGAGACTGAGGCCTCATCGCTCATCCGACCCGTTCCAGCATACCTAGCTCGTCTCTGACAGTGAGACTATATGGTGAGCCTTTCCAGGTCCTTACCCGCTTCTTTGTGACACAGCGCAAGGTCTCTCTGGCCGAATCTCGTCGCTCAACGGGTGACCCTTCTGCTCTGACTGACTGACTACTTCACTGGCACAGTTGGTGTTGAGAAATCTGACCCTGTAGGTGCGTGAGATTGCTCTCATCACATCCAGTTGGTGTGCCACCAAAATCATCGCCACCAAGTGGCAAGTATCACTCACCCTGAACAGAAACGATGCCACCGCATGCCCAAACAAAGGCATGAAAGCGAAGAATCTATCTACCCACAGGCCTAAATAGGACGGAAAGCGCACTAAGCTGATTGTCCCTTCAAGTTCCACAAGCTGTCCGACGAGTAAGTTTGCTGGACATATATATTGCTCCGCCTGATCACGAAGACGTGGGATGGCTCGACTTTCAGGCCTCATCAGTGGTGAGCTTCTGCGTCGCTTCACATTTCTCCACTAGGATAGTTACCTTTCGTCGTCAGACCCCATGTTGAGACCGCATTGCGTTTCGACCACTCTCCTCTGCACCAAGTCCACTCCGAATACCTTTGCTCCCCGTCCACCGCCGACGTTTCCTCCGGATCCGCGTAGGTCATTTGCTTGCCCTTGATTCAGAGCCAGTTTCATGTCGCGCAGAGGATCCCAGTTACGCTATCTGACGCGGTGCTGCATGACGTGAACCCGACCACGGTAAGGGAAACGTCACAGTATCTGGTCTAGCCTAACATTGAATCAATCCACAGGTACCAACTTCTCGTTACGACATGGACTAACCGGACATGGAGGGATATGTACACGTACCACGGAGAATATCATCATTCGGTGCTTTTGCTGGGCCGCCTGATTGAGCACGGTCATTCCATTCTTCCACCCCTGGTCTTCATGTTACAGTGGCCCATCAACCGCTTCACGGGGTGCTCTCGATAGATCCTTAGAATTTAGAGCGTTGCCAATCACTGCTGACGGCAGTCGTCGAGATCACGTTAGGTAGGTAGATGACGGCACAAAGTCGCATTATGATTGAGAAACGGCCGCTTGTGGAGGCCCTTTGATCAGGCGAGCTCGAGGCTCCTACTTCAACAGCTGACTAGATATCCCCACGGTTTCAGCAGGTCCGCTCCCATCTCTCGCCGTCAAGTCAAGGGCTCAAAGTACACAGGAGCATGATATCCTACGAATGGCCATTCCAACCCAATCCTGTGACAAACAACAGCCGCACTTCATGTCGAGCATTTCTTATGGCGGTGTACACGTCCAAGATCCCGCGTATGGATGAAGAGTTCCTGCGTCCGCTCGCGCGCGCACTGGCACCCCATCTCTCAGGAGATTATGCACGCGGGCTCGGACGCAGACTCCGAGGAGATCGTTCTCGTCTGGGACTATCAGTACGCCCCACTCGGCTCGCCGGACGACTATCGCTGCACGTACCTCCCCTCGCGCGACGACGGCGATGGTGTCAAAAGCACTCGAACAACTAGGTGGATGAGACGATTTCCCGCGCGAGGGTGAAGGGGATGGGGAACCGCTGGTGGATGATAGGACGCTCACCGTGTGGAGAGGCTGTAGCGAAGGCGGTTATGATGGACGCATGGTGATTGTAGAGGCTTACTTGATCTAATGCTTGTTCTTCTTGTGTGTAGATATATATATTCAAATATCATGACAGTGTTCTTATGTACTGTACGGATATTGGGAAGTGGTTAGCACGCCGTGTAGCGTCGTGAGTCCATGCACCGGCTTCCTTCCCCGGGTTTGGTCCTCCAGTTGATTCGCACATTGGGAGCGAGGGTGTCGGAATGGTACAAGGCGTCGATGGTGGCCCAATCTGTTCTTGGGGAGAGCCGGGGATGATCTTTGGAGATGCGGATCCTCGGTTGGCGTATCCCCATTGCAAGGGCGAGCGCCGCGGATTCCCTGAAGAGCTGGAGGATCATGAGCTCCCCCAACCCGGCAGGGAACTGAATCAGAGCGGCGTGCTCTGCGTCCGTCAACCAGACGCATGCGCAGACTAAGGAGGTAGTGTGGCGCAAGGTTAGAATCAGAGAGGGGGGTGGCTGTCATGCAAACGTACTAGAGCAGTCCGGCACGTCTATCAAGCGATGGCCAATCATGCAAGCCGTCCACACGACGAACCCGTCGTCGAAAGTGCATTTGTGAATCCAGAGTTGCAGATCGGAGCCCACAGAAATGGGATGATGAAAAGATTGCTGTCGGGCATCGGTGATCGAGAAGCCCAGATTTGCTGCATGCCGTCCAGCGTCGATTTCCCCGCCGATGAGTTGCGTCAGAACCGTCAGCGTGTGCGTCAGGTTTCTGAGCCCATTGACAGGGAGGCCTGGTGTTGGGGTTGACAATGACATGATATAAAGTGGCGGAGAACGGGATATGAAGAAGTGTGGCGGAGGGTACTTTAATGGAAGAGTTGAGATGGGCTGTTTAGGATGGCATCCGAGACTTTTATAGGGAAGATCGTCGGTGGATGCCGGGAAGTGGCGCCTTGATGACTCGGGTTTTCGTCGCGCTGATCACAAGTAACGTCGCGCTGATCACGATCCAGGACCACCTTACACAACCGGCGGGTCGGGTCGCAACAAGAACAAGTCACGTGGCAAGCTGAGCTTCTATTGTAGTCGCGCGGCTACCTCAGCAGCTCGCGCGCACCCCCGGTGGGACAAAGGTGACAAGCGCGACCCGGGTGCACCGGTCGCGCACCCACTCGCGCAACCGCGCAACCGCCCATCGATCTTGCGCAATCACTAGCGCAACCCTCTCCAGCATGTTGGGACACAATTACCGTTGCTGGGAATTTGGGGGCAATAATATTAATCTGAATCTAGAACTGATCAAGAGTAGCAGCGTAAGACTTGTACCTATTCAGAAAGCATGTAGATGTTCCCACGAAGGTAGACAGGAGCGTATAGTTTGAGTGAAAAGGACAGTCGTGGAGGGGAAAGGTGAGTTACAGTCATACGTGTCCGAATCAACGCGCTGCGTCGCTTTGCCAGATCGGACGGTCAAACTTGGGTGGTAATCGAGGTCTAATGCATCAGGACGATTCAACGAGCTTTGAGCCCACAAGAACAAACAAGGATGGGGGAAGGAACCTCCTTCCAAATGCGGAATTCTGCGGCTTTTCTCACTTCTTCCTGCACGACATTGCCTGAATACTACTACTACGTTGGCGCGACATCCATCGTATAGCTCACACAGAGATGAGGTATGTTATACTATGTTTGCCTGCTGCGCCACACAGGAAGAATAATGACCGATCCAGTCGCATCTGATAAATTGGGCTGGTTGGGCTGGGAACATTCGGACGTTGGGTGTGCTCAGGAAATGTGCGGAGCTTGCCCTCCAAGCGAGGATTCACATCCACCTCCGAAAGTCATGACAAGGTTTCGGACGACGAACACATCACCAAGTCCACTAAAATCACGGTGGGTCGTCGCAAGCGCGGCATGTCCGGGGCAAATTAATTCATTGAACATTTTCTTTTATCCTGCTGGCATGATAGAGATATAAACAAGCCTCCTTGATCTGCACTAGCTCAAACCTAGATAGCTTCGAGCTCTCTGGAAGGTCGAGGTTGAGCGTGTCAACGAGCTGACATGCGAGGAAGAGAGTCTCCTGGAGTAAGACAGGCTCAGTCATGCCTTGCCCCCTCCTGCGAACGTACAAGCTCAAGGAGCGTGCGAGAACCGGCGCGTCAATATCCACATTTGTCTCGAGAACGCTTTGCGGATCTGGACAGATTCCTCGTCGTGCGGGAGCTACGCGATCATCGTCGTCTGGATTGTGCATCCGCGCGCAAGGAGCGTGGCGGGGTTGCCGATGCCGATGTCGGTACTGATGACCGTACCCTTAGAGAACGGCGTGGTGACTGCCTCGTCAAAGCCGCCGGTGTCAATGAGGTCGCTGTTGAGTCCCGAGAGACGCAACAGGTTGCCGACATACATAATCTTGTTAGTCTCATGTATGTCGTTTAGCGAGGAGACAAGGCAAAACATAGCCTTGGTGACCGCAGTGTAGACGGGTTTGATGATCATGTTGAAGCACATGCACTTAATCGAGCCGTGATCGTCAAGCTGGTCTGCACCGGTCTTGGTAGTGGATCATGGATGATGACCCAAGGACCTGTCCCAGATACTCGCAGATAGACACAACAGCAAGAGATAACGAGGAAGAGCCGGGGTCGACAATCAGGTGTGTGGGGTCAGCTTTGAAGGTGGCGTTGCAATGCTCTCTAGAGGTAGTGGCAACACCAACGCCGACCTCTTTGTGAAACTAGCACACCCTGACGCCCACATCCGTCGCGGCCTGCTTGAGCGCATCGATATGTACATTGGGAAAGGTGGGAGGGACGAGTGCGGAACGGTGATGACGGCGCCCAGTATTTTTTCCGATTCAATCTTCCGCGGACTGGACGAGGGACACGAGGAGAATGGTCGTAGCCTTGGAGACGGACAGGATGCACTCGGTGTGTAAGGGCTCTGAGTGGGGCGTCACGGTGGCGGCGGCGGATGCGGCGGGGGGTGTGGGATGCGGTCTTTGATAATAGCGCTGGCGACGCCGCCAGTACTTCGACCTTGTACGCAGCACATCTGACAGGTCGGGGTCTCGTATCACAGGCGCTGAAGCAGACAATGACTGTAATATTTTGGGAATCCGTGCAGGTCGCGTCAACATCACTTGCTGTTGATAACTGCTTGTCGCCGTATCCTTTGCCGATGAGATTGCAGAAGTCGGTAATCGTGTTCCTTGTGTTCCTGACAAGCTGGTGCTTTGCTTGGTTGCCAATGTACTGAATGGATTGCACGGTGAGCGCGACCGACGCTGCCATCGTTGTTTGTTATCAATACAGCAAGGCTCTACTATCATTACACGTCAATCCTCCGTTGTGCACTGGCAAGGAACTGCCGACCCCGACCTGGGTAAACACAGCGATGGAGGCATACGAGTTGCCTTGCCATGATGCCGACGACCGGCGGGATATTCGATCCGACGTTGGCGGTGCCGTGTGGTGTCGAGCTGGCTATTTCGAGAATGAAAACAAATCAGACACGTCTGGCCAGCATCTATCATCCTCCATCCTTCGTCAACCATCATCCGCCCTGTGTTCCGTAATCGTTGGAGACTAGGACAGTCAAGATTCGTTAGTCAAAATGAGAGAAAGATTCAGAGGGTTGGTGGATTACCATGAACGCAGTGCTGAGCCGCGGATAATGTCTTGACGGTAGCTGGCAGTGTTAGTAGAGCAAGTGATGAGAATCTTCATCTTGCCCACTCATCCAAATATCGTGTGCCCTGGGGAAGCGTACGAGCCGTCAAGTCCCAATGCAGCGGGAGGTTCCGAAAACGCAAGGTGAGAAAGATGACGGCTCCTTGCGTGACCCAAGGCCTATGCGAGAAATGAGACCCTGCCGACAGAAGCGGGACGACACTCTTCTTCCTCCCTCTAAGAGGATTGCAAACGAGTCCAAGCGGTTCTACATTGTTCTTCTTTAGTCTACTCACGTCTACGCTCTTCTGATGCTACTCCTTCGCCCCCCTGACTTTCGGTCCGCTCGTATCCCTCACTTGTGCTCATCATTAACGCCAAACTTGGTCTCCGGGTTCTTCAACAAGCCCTCCACGATAGGGACGACCTGGCTAAAGTCCTGGAAGATGCGATGGGGGATCTGCTCGCGGCGGCAGTATGCTGCGAGGTCGTTGTCTTGTTTGTCTGGGGGTGGGTGTTAGCGGGGGGTGGGGTGAAGTGGGAAGGGGGGAGGGAAGGGAAGGGAAGAAGGGGGAATGCACGCACCCTTCTCCTTGACAAACAACCAATCGGCATGCTTCGCCGCGCTCATATCGCTCACGCCATCTCCGAAAAAGATCACGCGCGGCCGGTGTCCGAGCCCCGCTGCCGCGTTACGTTCCGCCAACCTGGGGGGATTCAGCCTTCCTTGACCTCAGGGAAGAAGAAGAGGGAGGCACCTCCTATACGGCAAGATGGCCTGTGACTTATCATGGCCGAAGCCACTCGTCGGGTGCCTGAACTGGATCTCCCACTGGTTCTCGTTGTGAACGATGACGTCGTTGCTGACGATGGGGATGCTCTGCGCGTCTTCCTCGTCGAGCAGCGTCGTCAGCACCGCCCGGATCGTCGGCTCCATGCCGGAGGAGACGATGATCACCGGGATCGAGTGTGCTTTGCAGAACGCGTGGAACGTCTTGAACCCGGGGTCTAGGTGGATGTCTGGATGCGCGGGCGTTAGCGAGGGGGAGGGGGAGGAGGAGGGGGGACGCACTCTTCCGCAATACATCCTTGCACTCCTCATAGCCATGCCCATTGTCCACGACGCTCTGCAGCATCTCGCGGAATGCATCGCGGAACGTGACCTTGCCGCTCAGGATGTCCAGGTTCCCTTGCCGCCGCTTGTCTTTGCCGTACCCGAGGTTGTCCGTCAGGTAGTCGTTTGAGTCGTACGTCGTGATCGTGCCGTCCCAGTCACTCAACACGACGATATCCTTGTCTTCGTACAAAGGCGGGTACGGCAGTGTGCTCTCCGGCGCTTCTTCGTGGTCGCTCATCTCTGCTGTGCGTTTGGCGCTGGATGATGATGGTAACAGTCTAGATCGACTTGATAGCGGTGCTCCACTCGCGACGAGAATCGGCCGACGCACGTTCCCGGGTATCGGCCCGGGTTGCCGGTCTCTTCTCTTCGCTTTACCGTTACGCGCCCTCTTCAAGCGGCGTCTGCTCCTTCTCTAAGTCTCCGCGCCACCATTCAATTATTTTCGCAGGTCACGATGCCGAGCTTTTCTCTGTCATATCCCATCCCTTTCCCACCGATCCAGCATTCGACGACACGAGCGGGAACAAGTTCTCTACTGCGTGCCATTTCTGCGTCGGTGCCCTCCCGCGAACCACAGACGAACGCAGAATGGCGTCTTCACCTCGCGCTCCGTTTTTTTTTCGTTACACTCATTCTGCGCTCGCGACTTGCATTTGATTCCTCGCAACCTCTCGCTCTTACACACGACGATTACCAGCAATCCGCTTGTTTTTCTGGCCCGCACACCCCTACATCTCTCCTGAAATCAGTGTGTGCACCGACTCCGAGGGGCCCACACACATAGCTGTTCTTCCTCTTTTTGCTTTGCTTCCATCTCTCTCTCTCAGATTCCTCGCCCTTTTCTCCCCCCTCCGCATGGTTCACATTGGCTGCCACAGGATGGCGTCTTCATCTCTTTGCTGCCCGCATCCTCGACTCGCCACTCGGACTAGGGTGGTGGATTCACGCTGCGCTCCTATTACAACCTCTCGCATCCAGATTTCGGCCGGCTCTTACACACGACGATAGTGATTATTCCTCCACTGGAACCGCGCGCATCCGACGCCATAACCCCGTCCTGTAACAAACGAAGGGGGTTGGACTCGGACTCGGAGACGAAGAACGGGCCCACAACGCGGTACGCGGTATTGTTCTGCTCTTCTGCTCTTCTTCCTTTTGCCTCGCCTCTCTCTCTCTCCCCTCAAATCCTGCTCGCAGGCGCTTTTCTCCCCCGCGTCCAGCTTTCCTCTTACCTCATACATACGGTGGGGATGGCACGCACGAAGGCTTTCAGTGCCACACGAAGACTGGGATGCGCTGCGCCTGTTCGTCCGTCTTTCCACGCCTCTTCTCTTCCCTCAATGCGGTTCAAAACCGTGTCATGTTACAAGGATTATTTACGGTCACCGGAAACCTCTGCCTCTCCTCTCCGGATCTCTTCTCTCCCTATGACGATTCCTCGTGTTTCTCTGATGCTTCATCATCCACATTGTCGTCGTTTTCCCCTGGCGCTTGAATTCTTAAACTTCAAGTCGTCTTCCTCTGGCGCTTCAATCGTAAACCTGTCGTCGTCTCCCTCTGGCCCTCCGATCTTGTCGTCGTCTTCCTCTGGCTCCATCAGCAAACCTTCCCGATCGCTGGTTGGCTGTTCGGACTTTTTCCACTGTTTGTTCAAATTTTTTAAAGTAGTCTACCACCACTGTTGACTATTTCTGGTACCTGAAAATCTAATACAATATTTTAGCACCTCTGAACCCAGCGGGAATTCCATGTGGGAGGGAGGGGGATGTGCAAGGTGACTCTGAGTGATTGAACTGTTCAGGGTTTCGGACCTAGCTGAGGTGCTCCTCACAGGCCTCTAGGGACATCCTGTCCTCTGTCTGGAGCTCTGTTCCGTCCAGCACTGGGCTAGGCGTGCCTCTGACGTCAGAGTATGGATCTGATGTGGGATGGGATATGGGTGCAACCGTGATATCAACAGTCCCTTTCGAAAAGATACAGTACTCGATGTGGTTGACTGTCTCACACGGCTCCGAGCCAGGCGCCAGGCGCACAGAGACTGGATATCCCTCTTCAAGGGATTTCTTTGCAGACAGATACGACAATTGCAAGATAAAGAGTTCCCGGTCTCTTCGATCCCACGAGGCAACCGTGGCGTCTTCAGCAGCTGTCAGAATGATTTCGGGAGGCACGACTGAGAACGGCTACGTAAGCACTGAGCAGGAAGGAATCAAATGGATGCCCGTACCTTTCGAGGCCAGGCGGAGGCCCGGAAGTACGTAGTCCAAGTTGTCCGTCGTCGGAGACGGGTTGGTGCGGGATGACGCGGTTGATCGTCTGACAGAAAGCACTTCCACGGGAACCCATGGACCTGGTTGCTCTTGCTCGTCAGAATCTAGCACTTCCATTGGTAGCCTTGGATCTGCTGGCTCTTGCTCGTCTGGTATCTTTGGATCTCCCGGCTCCTGCTTGTTGGAATTAAGGGTACGCGCGAGCTGTTAAGCTAAGAACTGGAACGAGAGGATATGCGTGTGAACTAGGCTTTGGGATGCTTGCCTTGCAAACGCATGCCCATCGCCGTCTACATTGACAGTACTTATACTACATACAAAGTATTCTAGAATGTTCTACTGTTTTCTACTTGAGTGTCCGTGAGTAAGCAAATGAGTCGTACTGATTGTTCTCCAGTGTTCTCGGGCTGACGAGTCGCTTACAGCAATTCCGCCAACACTCCCCCTCGACGAGGCAGTCGTGTGCAAACCTGCAAGCCGTAACTCCCCCTGAAACTCTGGGCTGATGACCCGTGGTGATCAGCAGCAAAGTGTTGCGTCCTCGCGTACTACGCGTACCGAACGAGCTAACGCCGTAACACCCTGCAGATCCGCTCCACGCGAAGTCACGGGCGATCCCAACTACGTTTGGGCCAGAACCAAATGATAAGTGTGTGGGTGGGTGATTTTAAGCGAAATATAATGAATAAGAAGTGGAATGAGGAATGGAAAGGAAATGGAGGGAACTGGGAAAGAAATAGTGAGGCATGAGGTGATCAGAAGGCAAAATCCTCATCATCGGAGTACTCGTCTGAGTAGATGTCTGCAACGTTGGCCTGTGTCTGTTCAGGGCCATCGGGACTCGGGCAGACTCTTGAGATGTGACCGGTGCCACCGCACTTGAAGCATTGTGCCTGCTTCCAAAAGGCATTAGGCGGGTCTTGCCGAGTTGGGGTATGCTGCGCGTGGTATGGTGGCTTACGCGGTGACGAGCGCGTCACGAGGGCAGTGCTAGCATTTGCTTTCTCATTGAGACGTTGTTGCTCGGCGAGAATGCGGGAGACAAGCTTATTAGAGTCCTTGAGGATGTTCTCATCAATGCTGGATGAGATGAAAGGATTCCATGTCTCGGGAAGGGATGTGAGGAGGGTTATGGAGAAGTCTTCCTCAGTGACTGGCTGGCCGAGTGATTTGAGCTCGGACTGGTATGAGCGCATCAGCCGAATGTGCGGCTCAATGTCAGAATCAGTGGCACTTGCTTCGGCCCGGAAGAATCTGCGGCGTGCAAGTACAATGCCGATGGGACCTTTGCTCTCGTACATGGTAGCAAGGGTGGACCATGCCTCCTTGGCAGTTGGTGCAGAGGAGATGTACACAAGTACACCGTCAGCGACGCGTAGACGGATTGTGGACAGAGCTTTGCGATCAGCTTTGTTCCATTTGGCAAGATCGGCAGGGGATGCCGCGGACGTGTTATCCGCAATGTGATCGTCGTAGCCCAAGTCGGTGAGGATGTCAATCATCTTCACTTTCCATGTGCTGTAGTTATCGACGCCCAGCAGGGGATCGATGCGATAGACGTGGGAGGCCTCGGCGGACATTATGATGGGAGACGGATATATGGGGAATTGATTACGAGAGGCGCGATTGCCCTATGCGTTTGTGTTGGAATTAAGGGTACGCGCGAGCTGTTAAGCTAAGAACTGGAACGAGAGGATATGCGTGTGAACTAGGCTTTGGGATGCTTGCCTTGCAAACGCATGCCCATCGCCGTCTACATTGACAGTACTTATACTACATACAAAGTATTCTAGAATGTTCTACTGTTTTCTACTTGAGTGTCCGTGAGTAAGCAAATGAGTCGTACTGATTGTTCTCCAGTGTTCTCGGGCTGACGAGTCGCTTACAGCAATTCCGCCAACACTGCTCGTCTGGTACACGTGGATATGCTGGCTCTGGCTCCTCTGGATTCTGCTTCTCCACGCGGGCCTTCCAGATCCATTCTTCGGTTGTATTGGGATCTTCGGGATCTGGGAACGGCGATTTGCCGTCCATGACAAGACTGATTTTGGCGACGAGTTCCTGCGTGGCCCAGCGCATGTGATCGGTGTCATACGCTGTGAGTGGCTGTACATCGAGTATTGGTGCAGTAGGCCTGGACGGGACCATCATCGGAAAGTCAGTGGTTGTCATGACGAGGAATGGGGAGTGGCTGGTAGGCAGATGGAGATGGGGATGTTCACAGAGCCAACTTGGGACGGCCCTTTATACATCCTGGATTGGAGGAGTGCAGCGCCTCATCTTTCGCGGCACAGCCTTCTCCTAATTTCCGAACCCAAAATAGACATCCGCGTCCGGGAGTGAAGTATGGCACAGCCCGAACTACCGAGCTCATGTACTCACTTAGTCGTGCAGCGAAACGGTGTAGCTCTAGGTTGCGCCACACGCCGCATCTTGAAGTGCGGGCAGTGCTTGGGTCTTCATCTCAACTTTCACACATTCCCGACATTGCTTCCATCGGCCTCGTACACCGGATTCACGACACTGACCCGGACGAAAATGAGGAGGATTCAGAAGCCGCTGAGATGAAGCAAAAAAGGGATGAATTTGAAGAGCAACAACCAGGCAGAAACACACTGTAGGCCCATGCATACACAACCGGTATCAGTACACCGTTCGCCTCACACCTCGCGTCAAACTTTCTCCCCGTGTGGGCGATAATTACGGCGCGTGTAAGGTGCCGCTGCGGGCCAAGAACAAGCAAGATTATATGCAGAGGATATACACCCTCAGGATCAAGGCCGTGGATCGTCGTGGATGAGACTGGGGAAGAAGGCGCGGAACGTCAGAGTAAGAGTGCCATCGTGCCATCTGGACGTGCTACTCGGGACGATGCGTGCGAGACATTCACTTGTCGGGAAAGTGGATGGCGAGACCTTGGCTGTGAGGTCAAGAAACGCGCGAAGGAGAATAGAGAGAAACGGCTCCAGAAAATCCGAGAAAGAGAAGAGGCGATACAAAGCATGTACGCCCGTTAGCAGAGACATTTCGCCTCACGAAGAACATACCCACGCATACAGTACACAACCAACAGTTATTAGATTCGCGACGTCCTCCCGACTGTTGACATGAGTAGCACCGACGTTCTCTTCCTTCCCGCCTTCTTGAGGAAAGGGCTTATAGTGACGTGTCAACGGCAAGGATAAACGTAAGCCGCAATCCTATTCGTTTCTGCCTCATGGAGGCACTTGAGTCCATAAGTCAGGAACTCGAGCGCGTGCTCTACAATCATGTTTGAGTCACTATGAAAACAGCGTAGGTGAGTCGTTAGCCAAGGGGGAGAAGGGCGACGTACCTTGAACAAATCCCGCATTCAATCCTTGCGCAGCCGTCGAATGGGGCGTCCACAAAATCTGGGTGAGTGGTTCTGAGTAGATAAATTCTGAAGAGCGTCGTGAGGGTAGGCGCGTCGAAGGCCAATTTGAGATGCGCCCCTTTTCGAATTGCGACTCGGTGGTTTGAGAGTGGGGGCGTGAGTGCGGTGGTGCTGAGTTTGACATTGGCTGAGTGTGGGTGGAGAAGGACGTCGTCTGAAGATAGGAGCGTGACGTCCGCGTCCAGGGCGTCGACTGAGTTGATGTGTTAGACGGTGAACATAGCACATGCAAGCCAGACATCATTATCCTTGTACTTGAGAAGATAAGTTCCATCAATTTTCAGATTCGGCAGGGAGGACGGGACTCAAAGTAGACGCAGGACAAGGGCACGAGGCAAGGACACGTTGACAAAAAAAGGGAGACATGACGGTCCGAGTGCCGGGTCTATGACTCATGTTTGTCTTCGACGTCCATTTAGATCGGACACGCGCATCTATAACGACTCACAACCGACCACTGGCGCCAGACAAGTACGTCTACTTTGTCAACCCACGAACTTCCGTTTGGACGGCGACCAGGGACTGACTGGGCTCGAACTCGTTATGCTCACCAATCTTCAGACTTCAACTCTGCACCGACCGCATGCGTGGTCTCCGTCTCTATCAGATTTCTACGGCAGGAAGTTAGGGGCGCACAGGCTGCTGCTTGTTGATTATCGGGGGCACGATCTGGTAGACAATGTTCGCGCTGTCTGACACGGTACGGCTCTGATGGGACGTTATTACGAGGGAAATTTGACGCTCTTGTCAGGATAGGAACGTTTCAGCGTTAGATTATAACGTACAGGGAGCAATGCTACAAAACACTACAGTTCACATTCTGCGCCACCTTTCTTTGTTTCACCTTCTTCCGCATTCTCTTCGCGGCTACACTTATGACACCGGTGCTTAGGTCCGGGATTCGACAAGTAATGCTTCACATGACCTTTGTGGCAAACCCCAACGAAGAAGCTCCCGGGCAAGTTCACCCATCCCCCGTCGTCCTTCCCTCCATCTGCCGTCTCATCTATGTCTCTGGTGGTGTATTTGATGAGCCACTCGCTCAAGGTCGTGCCATCGATACACGCAATGAGCTGGGGCGTCAACATAGCTGTCAGCGTTGTCGACTCGAATTCGGAGTCAATGCTGACCGCCTCGTCAAGGAGTTGTAAGACCTTAGCTGCGCCGGCCGCCTGGCGGACCTGCAGGAAGAGCTCCTGTACGCGGGAGCCGCCGAGGTGGACGGTCGCCATGGCTGCATCATGTGCGTTATGAGTTTTCTCTTCTCGGGAAGCAAATGAGAGGACTTACGCGTACTATCGTTGACACGCCAAGCCCAAATATAGCAGGGAACCACCGTGCCGCGTATGGCTTTCGACGATAAGTTGTAATCAATCGTGAACTGAAAAGCATCCAACGCTACTGATCACGATTTTGGCTTGTCTCGGGGTTTGGGAATCGGGAAGTTTGTGGCGAAGTCAATGACTTCCTTGCGGACGGATGGAAGAAGAGAAGCCGGATCAGGACTCATCTCGAGAGAACTGATGCATTGCTTGAGAAAATTGGAGATGGCTCGCTTGGCATCGTTGTGGTCGGACATGGTGAATGATGGAAATGAGGCGAGAAGCATTATTTCGAGCCCTTTATAGGGATTGTCCGAGGCTGTTGATCCTCAGGCCATCAGCCCGGCAGGGCAGTGCACCTGCGAATCTGCATTCGAAAAAAGACGTTCATGATCGTCGACGCGCTCATTCCGGTTTGGGGATAAGTGTAGTAGCATTGAACCTGCCACCTTCGTAAGACCCTCCACCGGCTCCGAAAGCTTCATGGATTCATTACAAGTGAACTGTGATGCTTACTTCTCTGAAGTAGGGGAATCCACTATCCCCTCGTTTCAAGCCGCTGTGTTTAGCAACAGTACTGCGAGACCAAATCCGGATGGTGTTGATATCGGTGTAAGTACTTATTCGTGCGGCTCAGGGGAGTGACTCTATAAGTGGATATGAGCGCTTGAATATGGCACGCTCATGGCATTTACTTGTCTGTGGTGATCACTGGCGCGATAATGTATGATGCAATTTCGACGTTCAGCACTGTACCTTGTTCTTGTCCTTCCGGCTCCCGCAATTACTCTAGACGCAAACAGCTCCGGTGAGTCATCTCACAGACCGAAAGGAGAACAATAGAGCATCACCGAGTGTCACCGGTAGTGATCAGCGCGCACTTGTCATGGTGATTCCTTACGGTGGCTTTTGCGTGGCTTTTACAGCTACTCTCTTGACGACCGAAAGACCACCTTAGGGTATATAAAGGGAGCATTTTCCCTCATGTCCAGCAACATTCCATCCACCCATCCCATTCTTACTCGGGGCATCTGCTCAGTGTTCCGACTCTCCCAACATACACCCCAATCATATCCCATCCTTCCATCCCTTCCGTTGTATTATGAACCACAACCCCCACAATGGCTGGCACCTTCCGCCGGAGGTCTGCAAGACCATCATAGGATATGTCCGTGACGAGGACGACTATGATGCCTCCATGGCTGACTTCACCAACATCGTCAAGGCCGGTCTGGGAAGGTCAGAGATGGAGCCCCAGGCCCGCTACGCCAGACTCGAGAATCTCTACGTCGGCCCCGACGATGACCCAGACGACTGGCTGGACCGTGTTCTCCGCGAACTCAAGGAGACCCCGCACGTCGGCCATGCCGTCAAGAGCATGGTCATCGACGAGCAGGACGATGATCCAACCTATCCCTTATCAACGAACGCCAAACTCCCCGAGCTGTTTTCCCGTGCCCAAGGTCTCAAACAGCTGGAGCTGAGGGGATTTAACTTTGGTGTAGTCCCCGTACGTCTTTGGGAGACAATTCAGGCAAAGAACAAGAATATCATGTTTTACTGAGTGCAAGTTCTGGCCGGAGCAACTCCACATCATATTGTGTGGTTTCCTCAAGCGTTATGAGGGGACTAATATGATACTCCACTGCATCCGAGTCATTAAGCCAATCTGGCTGATGAGCGATGCACAGACGTTCGACATGTGGAAGTCTGTTCTCAGGGGGATTCCCTCCCGCAGTGGCGCGAAGACTCCCGTGCGTGTACAGAGTCTCCATCTGGAGACAACGGGAAAAAGATTTACGGATGACATCAAACGTCTTGCCGGAGCCGTGATGCCCATACTGCGACCACAACTTCTCGCTGTCACAGGGCTGCTCGAGATCACACCATATACGGTCGAGGCGTTGCAATGGATCGTCAATAATTGCGCTGGTAGCCTTCCGGGTGTACCCACGTACCCCGATTTCCCATTTCAACGTCTGCAGCTCGAGATGGAGTGCGGAGTCTCTGTCGCTCCTGATTTGGCACCGTTGCGAATCCCATTGTCCCTTACAAGATTGAGGCTCCATATCTGTATCAGGGATGGCCATTCGAACGAAAACCTGTTGAAGTGGTACTATCGCACCCTGCGAAATGTACGATCCCCGCTCAAGTTCCTCGTCTTGGATGTGAACATTGTGCAGTTCCACGAGACGCGATGCCGTGAGGGCACATGTCATTGCTCCAGGCGCGTCAAAGTGCCGTCTACCCTACACCCTCGAGAATGCTGGAAGAGCCTCGATGAGGTGGTCTCAAACATTCCAGTCGAGAAGTTGGGTATCGTGCCCGCGTGGTTTTCAGATAACGCCGACCATCACAAGGGGGATTTCGACGACGAGAGGATTTCCCCAGATTCCCCTGTCATTGAGAACGGCGATTGCCCGCGAGTTCGCGACCCCGGGGAAGCCGCGTTCACAGAGATAAGTGAAACTATGTTGAAGAACTTACCGAAGATGAAAGAGAAATACTTTGGCAAGGGGAAGGGGAAGCGACACGGAAGCCAGCCCAAGGGGGGATTTCACAAGGAGTGGAAAGAGCCTCAATCCTCCGACTGATTACTGAGTCTGGAACAAAGTCATGCGACGACATTTCGTGGATCGCCTGTTTAGTACATAGTCGACCATGTAATATCATGAATTACTTGAAATCATGTTTCCTCTCTACGAGCGCAAGACCAGTGTTGAGCAAGCAGGCGTCAGTCAGATATAGCAGCAGTAGAAGTATAAATGAACGTTTCTTCTAGAAAGCACCAGCAATCGCGTCGGTGAAAAATGTCGACGCTGTCGTATAGGATGATAGTTTGAGGTAGGAAACATCCAGTAGTCAAGCCGTGAGACACGGAGCCAAAGCCATTATACTCCAGATCGAAGCAGCCGTCGTGAGCGGCGTCTTAGACGCAGATACACATCGTGGTCTTTGCAAAAGATTGTGGTTCGTGGGAAGCTCGGCCATGTTTTCACCGTGGGAACAGTTGGTCATAGACTCAGGGCCGGTCAGCCATTTGTTGCTTTTTTGAAGTTTTCCGTCCATGTCCAGGTTCCCTTGCCGCCGCTTGTCTTTGCCGTACCCGAGGTTGTCCGTCAGGTAGTCGTTCGAGTCGTACGTCGTGATCGTGCCGTCCCAGTCGCTCAACACGACAATATCCTTGTCCTCGTCCAAAGGCGGGTACGGCAGCGTGCTCTCCGGGGATTCTTCGTGGTCGCTCATCTCTACTGTCTATGGGTGTGCGTTGGCGCTCGATGATGATGGTAACAGTCTAGATCGATTTGATAGCGGTGCTCCACGAGCGAGTCGGCCGCCGCACGTTCCCGGGTATCGGGCCGGGCTACCGGTCTCTTCTCTTCGCCTCACGCGGCGCTGCGTCCTTCCCGCGGGTGTCGGGCTTGTCTTCTCTCATTCCCATATCATTTTCCACCAATCAAGAATTCTACGAAGCAAGCGGGAACAAGTTTTTTACTGCACGCCATCTCTGCGTCGGTACTCTCCCGCAGCCCACAGACGAACGCAGAATGGCGTCTTCACCTCGCGCTCCGTTTCTTCGTTACCCGCTCGCGACCCGTGTTTAATCCTTGGCTGCTCTCCCACTACATCATCCACAACCTCTCGCTCTTACACACGACGATTACCAGCAATCCGCTTGTTTTTTTTTTTTGCCCGCACACCCCTACATCTCTCCTGAAATCAGTGTGTGCACCGACTCGGAGCCTCCCACACACAGCTCGCAGGATCGCTGTTCTCCCTCCTTCTGCTCTGCTTTGCTTCCCTCTCTCCAATTCCTCGCCCTTTTCTCCCCCCGCATGGCTGCCACAGGATGACGTCTTCACCTCTTTTGCTGCCCGCATCCTGGACTTGCCGCTCGGACTGGGGTGGTGGATTCACGCTGCGCTCTTATGACAACCAAATTCCGACTCTTACTTACACACAACAAAAGGTATTCTTGCTCACCGGACCCGTACCCACGTACCCGTCACAAACGGGTTTGGAAAGTTACAGGCGGGTCCACACAAAGTATCGCTCGTTGGATCGTTGCTCTTCCTCCTTCTTGCTTGCCCTCTCTCTCTGTGTGTTTCCGAGTCCTTCGCCGTTGACCTAAAAACCAAAAAAGGGATCACGATACCCCTTTACCCCCAGACGGCGGGAGGGAAGGTTGGCGCTAATCATGTTTAAAAAAGCGGGAATCCGTATGCGTGGTGCGGTGTGGTGTGGTGTGTTGCTGCTCTGAGTCTTCGTCTCAGCGACTTCGCGAGTCCTCCTCTTCCACCAATGGCAAGGGTCTCCCCATTTCTTGGAGCGTGATGTGGAACCCTCGAGTGAAGATGCCGCCTCCGACTCCCCACTGCGTTCTTCCTCATGGCGCCTTTAACCTAGAGCTCTCTTTCGACTCTTACACACGACGAGAGTTATTCTTGCGCACATACTCCCGTACCCGTAACGAACCGATTTTGTAAAATTACAGGCGCAAGAATGAGGCCCACACCACAGTATCGTTGCCCGCGCGGGTCGCCCTTCTTGCTTGGCCTCCACCCTCGCAGGCTCCATTCCTTTCTCTCCCCGCATCCACATTTTCCCTACGCACGTCTCCTGTGGCGTCGTACATACTATGGGGTGACACGCACAAGGCTTCCCCTCGCCGTTGACCCGTCACAATAACCCCATTTCCTCGAAATCATTCTCGCGGGAAGGAAGGTTGGATGTCAACGTCGCGAAGTGTGTATGCGTGTACCTATAACACACAAATGTGACCAACGTTTCGCGTTTTTTTTTTTTTTTTTGCTTTCCTCAGCTTCCGCGCGTCTCACAACATCGAAGCGGAATCCGACGCATCTTCGGCGTTGTCACGAATTGCCTCTATTCTGCTTCCTCCATCACGTCTCCACTCCCGACATCGCCACATTCTCCCATCTCTACATTCACCTCGGCCTGGGCCTAGCCCACATTCACTTGGCATCCATCGTCTTGGCATTGCCTAGACCTGTCCATCAGTGGTCTGATGACCACCTGGGTCCACTCCGGACCGCCTATTGTCTCTACTCCGGCCCGCCTATTGTCTCGCCACATTAGGACTTCCTATTGTCTTATTGTTCTCCTCCTTACTACACAGCCACGGACTTTGTATATATATAGTAGCTCCCTTCCCTTGAGTTTCCTCAGTCTGTTCTCTTCGTCTACTCACTGCTCGGTCGCTCCTAGTACTGGTGTAGCTTGACACACTCCTCCTTCATATCTATCTCTATCTCTATCCCTTTCTCCTTGTCTCGTTCATGTGACTTGGGTGGTTGCCTTAGTATTCGGGCACCCACCTGTGGGCGCCCCATTAATGTATGAAAACAGCCCATTGGGCTGAGTTTTCCAATACATTATTGAGCCCAAATGGGCTCTACCCCAAAAAGGCTGTCACTCACCGTCACCCAGCTAGTGGGCGGGGGTGGATAGTGAGCGCCCCATCAGCTATACAGTATGCTCACCGTGAAATGGCGGGAGCAGATATGTCCCGCTCACTGCCTGGCAGGAGCGGGAGCGTGTGAATTCCATTTCGGGAAGGAGGCTCAATATTAGCCATCAATTAATTGAGCGGGCTCTAGCGCCCTCAATTTTGAGCGGGACGGGGGCGCGTATTGAGGCGCACATACCTAGGAGGGTCTAGTATTATTCTAGCAGTCGAGCGGGGCAATTCGAGTGTGGCGTTCGATGGATTGGGCGGGTGCGATTTGGATGACGTTCCTAATTAGGAAATGAATTCATTCCCGCCCCCGTTGCTCGGGCTGACGGGTACTGTACGCTCTGTAATTTGATACACGATATACTACAGCGACTAATATACTATTTACCAGAAGTGTATGCATTTGAAGCAGTGAAAACGTTGGATGCGGGGGGACGGGATCAGATGTACCCAATCCCCGAGATCCCCGAACCAGCAATGTGCACATAAAAGTGCGCCGCCAGGCGCCTGCACACTGATTGATCATGCAGGACGAGCACCCGCACACAACTGTGCGCGGGGCGTCAACCCGGCATGAAATGATCCTCCGTTGAGAATGGCGGAGGGAAGGGGGCGGCGGAGGAGAGGACGCGAGGGAGGTGAGGAGGTGGGGCAGGGTTTGCGTACGCCCGCATCACAATCGTGATCGTCGTTGTTGGCGGTGGCGGCACGGTCGTCGTCCCTCGCCATCGTCGCCGTCCCCCGTTGCCGTCGCTCCGTCGCCCCGCAACACTCCCGCCAGCCCCGCCACACACTGGCCCCGGCTCTTCCGCTGGTCCAGGGGCGGACCGTCGCGTACTAGGCTATACGAGCGTGCCTGCATAGGCTGGGAGAGGGTGAAGGGGTCGCGGGCAGGTAGTGGAGAGAGGGCTGGCGGCAAGGGCGAGCCGAGGGTCCGTCCAAAAATCTTTCGCGTCGCCAGACCTGTATGAAAATCAGATATGTCCGTTCAGGCAGCGAAATCGAAGCAAGCTACCCATTTGGCAGACGAGTTGCGCGGCTGTCGACAAACGACGCTGCCGCCGTTCGCGCAGAGCAGAGCCCACTCCAGGCTGATGCTGCTGTCGACGGTGCCTCGAATGATGGCAAATGGGGGGTAAAAAGAACACATGCGCTGCTCGCCAGCAGACCAGTAGTGCCATACTCCAGCAGAGACCCTTCTGGGGTTGCGGCGGGGCTCCCAACGCACGGCGAGGCAAATGAACGGAAAAGAAGACGCACCTGCCGGTGCTGCTCGCCAGCAGACGAGCAGCGCCGTATCCAGCCGCCACCGTCCTTGCAGAGCCCACGCCGGGGTTGCCACGGCGCTGGCGTGTCTTGACGTCGACTCCTGAGGTCGACGGCGCCTGTTTTCCGCGTACTGCTGCCCGTCGTCTGGGGCTTACGCGGTCGTCCGGGTGCTGGTTGAACGCAGGGCTCTGCGAGCTGGAGACGCCGAGAGACAGCGCTGATGAGCAGCGCGTCGAGTTTGACGAGGGGTGTCCGGACGGCGAGGTCGCCGTGACGTGGTGGTGGTGAGAATGAGAAGAGAACGACTCCGAACAGCGTTCGATCGCTGCTCGGATCGTTCGGTCCGCAACTCCGACCGACGTTCAACACGTCGTAGAGCTCGAACGGCGAAGGCGGGGAGTATAAAACATATTTAAGATTGATCGGAGTAGTACTTGGATTGTTTGCTCAAAAGTTATCAAAAACTGTACATGAGTAGTAGTACATCGTATACATGTTCGCGTATCTATACCTTTAATGAAAGTAAACTTGTAAGACCAAGTTATGCGTCTGCTACAGAGCTCGGATTGACCTGAAAGCTGGTATCACGGTGCAAGAGATAATTTTAAGACGTCTCATGTTGTTGGATTTATTTATTTCCGCTGACACCGCCGTCGAGCTCGACGTTGAGCGCGGTGAGTAGTCATTATGGTCAAACACACAAAAAAAAAATCAATTACGGTTCTTGAATAGCTTTGAGTTGTTCACACATGATAATTTACATGATATAAGAGTATCTTTCTCGAGACTCAGGCTGTCAGACTGTGACGGACGCGTGCAAGACGCGTCGGCATCGACGAGCTCGGCGATCGGACTCAACGGTCCGATCGTCCGAGCA
Organism: Strobilurus pachycystidiatus; assembly: GCA_019915135.1. NCBI lineage: Eukaryota > Fungi > Basidiomycota > Agaricomycetes > Agaricales > Physalacriaceae > Strobilurus > Strobilurus pachycystidiatus. Next base: position 6,212,432 of record JAHLMK010000001.1, read on the forward strand.
ACGATCGCACGTCGTTACTTGCCTCCTGCCACCACAGCAGGACGGCGAGAACGACGCATCCAGCCCCCATTCTCCTCTGGGGCCCTCCCACTACCCTCCTCTCTCGAATACCGGACGTTTCGGACGCCGACGCCGCATCCGCGCCTTGCAAATGGCGCGGATAACGTTCAACCTCAACCATTCGGGTAAGCCGTCGTTCGACGACGCAGCCAGTCGCGTATAAGCCCTCAGGACGAGGCATCCGAGCTCTTGGACGACGCCGGCAACGACGAGGGAGGTCTGGGCGATGATGGGAGCGCCGCGGATGCGACTGCCCGGGCGGGGAGGACGGTACGGGCCTGGCAGAATGCCTACGGGGTTCTGCCAGGCAGGTAAGTTTTATTCCATATCTAGAGCCTTCCCCAGCTGAACGACGGCGACATTGAGTTTCCCACCTGCACATTCCGAGATTCGCGACCAACCGTCCGTCCACCGACAACGATCACCGACAACGACCGTCCGTGACGCGGGAAGCATCAGTGGCGTACGGCGACGACGACGCCCGTGCACGCACATCTTCCGCCGCCACTTGGTAGGACGATCCGAGATCTCAAAGATTCGGATCGGGCTATGGTGGGTCGCATTTTTGCGCACACCACCCGCCACTACTGTACAGCCCCACTCACCTCACACACCCCCTGCAATTGGAACCTCGGGAGGTTCGAGTCCTCCGAGGGGGTATATTATATTCTACGTATCATGTGCTGAGCGCCGGCGCGCTCGTCTCATTTCTCCAATCTCAAGATGACGTCACCCGGACTCTCGATCCGGGTGCCGCCCGCCCAGCGACATCCAAGTCGCTGGGCGCGCATCCAGCTGTTCCCGCCCCGCATTACAAAAAAAATTATATAGAGCTGTTATAGATAGGAAATGACATTGTATGCTGCATCCTTGACAGCATTGAAGTATTCAAAAATATATTCATATTTATCCAAGTGCAGCGGGGCCCATCCAGCGCCCGCCACACTTCAATTGCCCCGCGGAGTGTGTCAAAAATTCCCATATATATCCATAAGTGCCCGTATGCCAATGCGCCACATTTTGAGTGCGCAGGAACCCATCCCGCCCGCAATTCATATCCCCCACCCGCCCAAATGTGGGTCCTACCCGTTTGGGATGGTGGGAAAGTCCCGGATACCACCTGCAAATGGATCCCATATTGGCGGACCCGACCCGCTCAAACAACAGCATGATTATATAAGAAATTAGAATAAATCCCGCCCCCAATGGCCAGGATGCGGGATTTGACAGTGAGCAAAGGGCGGGGCCCAGCAATGAGCCCAGCCCCTACCCGCTTGATGCAGCGGTCACACCTAGTAACATCCAGCCTGCCTGCCATTTTGGTAGTGAGCCCTTTTGGGCTGTATAATGTATTGAGAAACTCAGCCCATTGGGCTTGTTTTATACATTAATCTGACAGCCAAGGCTGGGGCACCAGTCTTGACACTAGAACAGACTCTTCTACACCCACCTCACACCCTCGCTCGGCGCATGCCCGCCGACCGCACAACCTCAGACCCCACACCTGCCTCTCAACCTCGTCCCACACGCCTTGTATTCAAGAAGACTGCAGCTGCCACTCCCCGTACGTTAACCCACCGCGAAGTCCTTTTTCACACTCTACCGGCTGCTATTAGGGCTCGTCATCGCGGAGATCACCGCAGTTTCTGGCGTGACACCAATACCGGTCCACGCACTCCTATCCTCCCATCATCGCCCGCTTCTCTGCAGAAGAAGCGCCTCCCACACCACCTCCCGGCGCCTACCTTCATCAGGGCAAGTACTTCCAACTTGACGAAGAGTATCACCCCCAGGAGATCTTCTACGAGCCAGAAGACGAAGACTACCCCGAATCTTGGCATTACCTTGAACCAAACGGAGACAAGTACTACCTTGAATCAGAAGAGCATCAGGAGGCTAAAAGGCGTTTAGAAGAGCGCACTCGAGCTGAGTTACAATCATCCACACAGACCCCAGGCTCACCTGCACCTCGTACCCCAGTCCCCTCTGCTCCACCGTCTCCTGTCCGATCGGAACCAACCTTTAACTCCGCTCCTACCTCCCCAGTTCCATCCCCAGTCCAGGACAATTCACCACCTGAATCCCAACCTCTTGCTTTAGACCCCGAACCCTCTGAACTATCGACTCCCCCGTCTTCATCGTCATCTTCTTCTTCCTCCTCCAATCCCTCTCGGTCATCGTCTCCATCTTTTCCAGTTCACCCAGTCCCTCCTATCATGACTACTATTCCCAGCGAGCGTGGAGCTAAGCTTGACGACTTCGTCGGCGACCGCGCCACATCCACTACATGGCTGGCCCAATACCGCAACCACATGCGGCTGAACACCGCCCGCTATTCTACTGAGATTGAGAAGGTCTCGGTCTTCCTTTCATATTTCAAGGGACCTCTCGCCGGTAAATGGGCAGAACGCCGCATGAAAGAGTACGATGCCGATCAGGACGATAATACCATCCCAGCTGCCAGCAAACGCTGGACCACACAGGCATCTATCATCGAGAAGTTCAAAGCCGACTATGCGGCCATCGACCCAATCACCGCTGCGCGTACCGCCATTGAGACCATCCGCCAGGAAAAGGACTTATCTTCAATTGATAAGTTCATCACTGCCTTTGATGGCTACGCTGATGACTCCCAGTTTGACGAAAGCTCGTTACTCTACTTCTTCAAACGCGGTCTGAACCCCAGTCTCTTGGACCGAATCTGCATGTCCTACCCCATTCCCGATACCCTTGACAAGTTCAAGACCCGCGCTGTTGAGATGCAGCATGCCTATGAAGCCCGCAAGGCTGAAAAGGCTAACTGGACACAGCGCTCCCATTCCTCTCCCGGCATTTACGCTCCTCGTGCCCCGCCTCAGCGCGCTCCGGCTCCCGCTCAAGATATGGGAGTACCTATGGATGTAGATGCATCCCGTAATACAGGTGCTACCTCGTCCTCTCCTTTGACTAGGCTGACCCCCGAGGAGCGCGAAATCCTTCGCAGGAAGGGCGCTTGCTTTAGATGCCGCGGCCCCAACCACATGTCCAAGGACTGTCCTACTCGCTTTGGTACCAGCGCCTCTGCTCCGGCCGCAAACCGCACCATTCGCGCCGCCGACACGTCCGCCGCTGTCACGGCTGTTCCCACTTCCTCCGACACTGTTCCCGCATCGTCTGCCGATGCAATTCAACAGATTAGCAACGCGGCCAACTTGCTCCGTGGCCTACAGGGAGATGAGAAGGCGCAGGCCTTGGCTTTCTTGAAGGATGTCGCTGGCCTGGATTTTTAGAGCGCTCCCCTACCCCGACGTTAGGAGGAGCTGTACGCAATTCTGTCACAAATTTTACCAATCGATTCTCTGTATTATCAACCCTTTGTGAGCGTACCCATCCCAAAGAACTTCGAATGTCAGCAGTCACCCAGAACCGACAGACACCCTCAATCACACTGGAACTTGAATTCATTGGCAAAATCACTGGCAGAAGAATCGTCGCACAAGCTCTAATTGATAGCGGCGCTGAAGGTATTATTATCAACGCCCGCTATGCAAACCAGCATCATTTCACCCTCATGCCCCTTTCCTCCCCTTTCCCTGTTCGCAACGTTGACGGCACCGAAAACGTTATGGGCTGGGTCCGACACTATACTACCCAGCGCATCCGGATCTATAGCCGAGACGGTCATTCCTATCACGAAGAGCTAATCGAGCTCTACGTCACTGACATTTGTTAAGACCGTGCCCCAGACCAAGTCAAGCGGATGTCCGAAACCGGATTTCTCGGTAAGCACAGCACAAGCGGTGCTCCGAGCCTGTGAAAGAATAAGCGTAGAAGTGTTTAAAAGAAAGAAAAGGTAAAAGGTTTACCTATTCTGTATTGGCACGTGTTTCCACACCTGCAACCCTATGGATCCCCGTCAAGCGGTAGTCCGGCTATCCCTCGGTTGTGGTGAGAGTTGCAGGGGGCCCGGTCTTGAGGATTGTCGGTGGTCCGGAACCAGGGCTGCCTGCGTTCAGCAGGTTGGTCCCTTGAGTCGAGCCTTGAATCCGGGGGTCCGCCAAAGAAGAGCAAACCCGGAGGAAAGAGACAAGAGATGAGCTCGGAGGTCCGTAAGGACAACGCGAGTTGGAGAATGTAAGTCTTGGCCAACGAGCGGAGATCCGCAAGTTGAGTTCAGACAAGAAGAAGAGATGAAGACTAGACTGGAGCGTCTAAGTTGATATTCGAACTGAGGAAACATAGGTAAAGTACAAGCGCTTAAATACTGGGCTGAGTAGGTAGATGCATAAGGAGATAAGTAAGATCACAAGCGGAGGTCCACATGTATTGGGCAAAGGGCAGCATGGGCTGGGTCAAGGGTATGGCAAGTTTGGCGGTAGAGATGCTGAGTAAAGGATCACGTGCGGAGGCCCGAGCGGCCCGGGTGGACTTGGCAAGACTTGGCGAGGATGGATGATTAATGGTGTCACGAGGAGACGCGTGACTGGCTGAGTAAGTCGGAGATCCGGTCCGATCCTGTGTCATGACGCATGGATATGACAACATTGGTGATCACGACGTTATCCTTGGCACTGACTGGCTCGACGAACACAACCCAGAAATAGACTGGGCTGGTGTCCAGATAGATTTCACTCGCTGTCCCAACTCTTGTACCCTCAACAACCCCCCGGTGACTGACGTACGTGCTCACGCCAAACGCATTCCCATCCCCACTAAACGCTCTCCTCACGGAGACTACCAAGTTCAATGGAAGGATTGCAAAGGCAACCTCCGGCCTGTCCCAGTCCAGCGTACAGCCGGACAACGTCGAAGCATCCGACCCCGCGTTTACAATCGGGTTCAAATTCCCGTCGTCTTGTTCACCGAGGACGATGAAGAAGAAGTGGAGGTCCCAAGAGAATGGGAAGAGCAGATGTACACTCAAGTGTTTCGGGATGATTATCCCCGCCCGGTGCGAGATCCACAAACTCCTGATGGTCCCTCTATTCAAATACGTGCTGGATTTAGCAAGGCGCAGGAACTTGCTGAAGCTAGTCAAATGCCCAAGGACACCCGTCCTCTCGCTGAGCGTATTCCTTCTCAATATCATGCCTATCTCACTGTCTTTGACAAGCACATATCGGACCGGCTTCCCCAGCACAGCCCCTGGGATCATGCCATTGATCTCAAACCCGGTTTCGAGCCAAAACCATGCAAAACCTATCCATTGTCTCCAACTGAACAAGCTGAACTTGACGTGTTTGTTACGACCTGATCCCGCCGTGACAAGGACTCGCTCACGATGGCGCGCCTCTACGCTCCAACCGTGGCTTTCCTGCGGGCACAACACGCATATCTCCGGGACGTTTCCGTCCAGTCGCTTGGGAGGGATCGCGGAGGACCTCGACGGATGCTCCTCCGTATCGCCCAGAGAGTGAACACCCAGGAGACCCCGTCTCCTGGTGTCGCGCGCTTCATCGGACCCGGTCCGAGATGTGGCGCATTGAGATCCTTCGTTCGAGGAGTGGGGGGCGATACCGGAGTCACCGAGGGAGGGCATGGGGGGAGCCCTTGCTCAGAGGGAGTCAGAGTATCCGGCAAGAGAATGCGGAAGGAAACTTGATAAGGACGAAGTCTGACTATCTACTACAAAGAGCGTCTGTATTTATACGTCGACCTCTTGATGAATAACTCTTCTTCTCGAAGGTTCCGTCGGGAGCGCTCCCGACGCGTCGGGAGCGATGTGCTGCGGTAGCGCATGGTACTTTTGATCGAGCAAGGAAGGCGCGCTAGATCGAGCACCGCTGATTGGACGATGGGCGGGATAAGGCGGGATGAAGCGGGATAGGGCGGGCCGCCGCCCATGCCATGCGGGACTGATCAGAAGATAGCGATCATTGAGTCATTCCTCGACCCAATGGGGCGTCGCTCATACGGAGTGGCGGGAATCGAGGGGAGGCGGCCGACGGATGTGACGTTGGTCCGGCTAGCGAGGCGCGGCGAGGCGCGTAGGGATCTGATCGCGTTCCATCGGCAACTCCCGTGATGGCGCGACCTGTTCTTCGGGATAAGTTCTCTCCTATGTGGCGCACCCAATCTATTAGTTCGTGCGCGATCTCGTGACAGGTCCACAACCGAGTCATGACAATATCCCCTCTTTAAGTTTCTCGTCCCGAGAAACGTAAGAGGAGCTTCCGTAGGCAGCGCCTTTTCGATTTTGGGAAAGGACCAAGTCCGAGTCGGACATTCAGTCGAGTCATCTCCAACGTGACGGGCGTCATACTCCTGGGGATTCTCTGGGGAATCCCTCGTCCAGTGCTGATTTTGGTAGAGACCGAAAGTTTAATGGACAAGGGCCCGCACGTTCGTTGGTTTCTTGATACGAGCCCAAGGCTGTGCGCTTCTTTTAGCTGTGACTTCTTTCGGGTACAATGCGGGTCCCTGGATTTGAGTGGGTTACAGGCGCGTTCGTCACATGGCCGTGCACGCCTCTTCACGCCGGGAGGCCTCTCCGCTTGGTATAGGACAGTCCGAATAGAGTGGTGGCGTAGGCATCCCGTCGTACTCCAGCGATTTCCTGACGCCTGATTTCGTCAAGGCGCCTTATCAATGATCGCCGTTCCCTAGAGATCTGTTTGGAACGCCGCGCGCTCAGACCCCGATGTCGTTAACTTCTGCCGATGGCATTTTCTCATACTGGATCGTCCTTTTCGAGGACGGTAATTTCCTAATCCAGCGGAAGTTCTTAGCGCGCCTCCGTCGAATATATGTCGAGAATCCGGTTCGTCCCAACTGTCCAAAGCTTAAAGTTTTCTGATTCGGGAATCGTCCTGATTCTGGGGGATGGGAAGGTAATTCCCGGCAGGGCCTCCAGGAAGGGATTGGAGTACAAAAACTCTTTCTGCGTCCAATTCCTTCCTCATTCCTTTCCTGCCATGTCGTCCGTGTCTTCGTTGTTGCGCTCGCCCACTCGCTCGCCCACTCCTCCGCGGGTGTCTACCCCTCGTCGTTTGAGCACTCTCTTCGTGTCGGCCCCGCTGGTGGTCAACGGAATTCGTTTGCTGTCCCGGGACGGTTTCCTGGTTTGGGTGCGAGGTGATATTGCTCGCCCTTCACCCGCGATCGTGGAGGCCTGGTCGCGCTGCGTCGGTTGCATAACCGAGGCCCTCCGAATGGCCTCGACATCGTCGAAAGAGATTACTGATCCCTTGGTATGGGCTTCACTAGTAAGCCTCTTTTCCTTTTGGCCCCGAGGTTGGTTTTAACGGAGTCGTTTTCCTAGTTGGTCCTGTTTCGCTCATCGATCGCTCATTTGGGGAGGGTGTTCTTTCGTCCGCCCTTGTCGTGGTGGGCTTTGACGCGCCCGTCTCCTTCGGCTACCCTGCCGGCGTTCTCGACCTGTGCTTGGCTTCTGTTCGCCCCTCACGGTGTGGTTTTCGTCTATCGCCTCGCGATACTTTACTAACCGGGATGTTTTCCTTGGACTTTTAGTCAATGCCTTTCCTGGGTCGGCGCCGGACACGATGATGTACTGTGTCGACGCCTTCAACCTCATCCTTCGCTATCTTTGGGATCACCTCTCCATCCGTCGCCTCATTGCCATCCTTTGGGCGTCGGAGCGGGATCCGGCCATTGCCGCCTGTTTTCATGAGTTCATGACTGCGGAGGAGACCCCAGGATCGGCGACCCGTTGGAACATGACTTTTGAGGAGTGGTCCCGGTCGATGGACTCGGCGCAGGGTTGGTGAGGGATGTGGTCGCTTCGAGGGGATGTCGTGGGGATTTTTTGAATGCATAGGTACGGGCATGGACCCAATACGTCTTCGATAGTAGTTCTCGATCCGCGCCTCTTGTACTTTTTATAAATCTATGCACCTGTCTTGATGTCGTCTGGTGTTGGTCGAGCGAGGAGACAATTCTCCTAGGTCGAGGACCTTTGGTGAGGCGTCGGAACTTGTCGCGTTCGCGCGTCGCGATCGACTGATTGCAACGCGGTTCGTGGGATTGGGCCCTCGGCCCTGATCGCCGAGTGGTTGGGTTACCGCTTCCGCTGAGTGGGAGCCCTCTATTTCTCTTCGCGTTTTCCAGTTCGACCTCCCCGAGGTTCTGAGGACCGTCTTCCGTTACGCGGGGCCCTGTCGAATTGCCTAATTATCTGAGTCCTGGGTTGTCCGTGCCGAATAAATGTTGTTTCCGAAAATGGGGGGGGGCGCGTTGCGCGAAACCCATCAGTCCTCTTTTTCGTCGAGGAAGAATACAACGTCGTCGACGTAGTGAATTTCGCGCCAGACGCTGTTGGAAGGGTTTCGAGCATTGCGTCTTTGTAAACGGGAACGACGTTGGAGTTCCTTTGAGAGAGGATTATAACGAACCACTCCATTACTAGTCAATGGTGATTCGATTAAGTATATCGGTTCGATGTGAAGTTCTCTGATGAACCCAGGGGACCGTATTCGTCGAAGGGGTTTCTCCAGGTAGTACTGGGAGAAATGGTGCAGGTGTCGTCGGGTTCGTCGTTGCGAGGCGGGGAGGTGTCCCCCGGATATCTGTGAGAATGTTGCCAGGGCGAGTGTATACCCTTTTACAAAGGAACGGAGGAGGGGCCAGTCCTCCACTGTTCGAGATATTTGGTGGACCACGTCCATTATCCGTAGTACCCTTCGTGTTACTTCTAGGTGGGGTGGTGTCCCCTCCTCTTCGTCGCGTAAGATCGTCACCTGAGAGGAGACATATCGGAGTTGGGAGAATAACCGTATGTCGGTTTGGTCGAGTGGATCGAGGGATGGAGCTTCGTGCGAGGTGGTGCTGAGTACCAGAGTAGTTGTTGTGAACGGGCCTTGAGTTATTGATATGGTGTTGTACGGGCAGTAGGGAGACTTCGTCCTATTGTTACGACCTGATCCCGCCGTGACAAGGACTCGCTCACGATGGCGCGCCTCTACGATCCAACCGTGGCTTTCCTGCGGGCACAACACGCATATCTCCGGGACGTTTCCGTCCAGTCGCTTGGGAGGGATTGCGGAGGACCTCGACGGATGCTCCTCCGTATCGCCCAGAGAGTGAACACCCAGGAGACCCCGTCTCCTGGTGTCGCGCGCTTCATCGGACCCGGTCCGAGATGTGGCGCATTGAGATCCTTCGTTCGAGGAGTGGGGGGCGATACCGGAGTCACCGAGGGAGGGCATGGGGGGAGCCCTTGCTCAGAGGGAGTCAGAGTATCCGGCAAGAGAATGCGGAAGGAAACTTGATAAGGACGAAGTCTGACTATCTACTACAAAGAGCGTCTGTATTTATACGTCGACCTCTTGATGAATAACTCCTCTTCTCGAAGGTTCCGTCGGGAGCGCTCCCGACGCGTCGGGAGCGATGTGCTGCGGTAGCGCATGGTACTTTTGATCGAGCAAGGAAGGCGCGCTAGATCGAGCACCGCTGATTGGACGATGGGCGGGATAAGGCGGGATGAAGCGGGATAGGGCGGGCCGCCGCCCATGCCATGCGGGACTGATCAGAAGATAGCGATCATTGAGTCATTCCTCGACCCAATGGGGCGTCGCTCATACGGAGTGGCGGGAATCGAGGGGAGGCGGCCGACGGATGTGACGTTGGTCCGGCTAGCGAGGCGCGGCGAGGCGCGTAGGGATCTGATCGCGTTCCATCGGCAACTCCCGTGATGGCGCGACCTGTTCTTCGGGATAAGTTCTCTCCTATGTGGCGCACCCAATCTATTAGTTCGTGCGCGATCTCGTGACAGGTCCACGACCGAGTCATGACAGTGTTTCTCGACGAAAACCTGGCAAAAGGATACATACGTCCTTCCAAGTCCCCCATGGCGAGTCCCTTCTTCTTTGTTAAAAAGAAAGACGGAAAACTACGCCCCGTCCAGGATTATCGCGAACTTAACAAAGGCACCATCAAGAACGAGTACCCACTCCCGCTCATTGGAGAATTGATCGATAAACTCAAGGGTGCTCATTACTTTTCAAAGGTAGACCTTCGTCAAGGCTACAACAACTGCCGAATCAAGGAAGGAGACGAGTGGAAAGGCGCATTCAAGACAAATCGCGGTCTGTTTGAACCCTTGGTGATGTTCTTTGGTCTTATGAATTCTCCTGCCACGTTTCAAGCAATGATGAATACCATTCTCAAGGACCTGATCGACTCCGGCAAAGTTGTCGTATACATGGACGACATCTTGATCTTCACCAAGACCTTAGAAGAACACCGCAAGGTCGTCTTGCAGGTTCTCCAGCGCCTGAAGGAGCACGATCTCTATGCTAAGCCCGAGAAGTGCACCTTTGAAGCTGAGTCCATTGAATTCCTCGGACTCATCATCTCTCACAATGAACTTCGCATGGACCCAGTCAAGGTAGACGGTGTCGCCAAGTGGCCGTTACCTCGGAATGTCAAGGACGTCCAATCATTCCTTGGCTTTGGGAATTTCTACCGTCGTTTCATTGAAGGTTTCTCTCGGATTGCGCGCCCCCTGTTTGATCTCACCAAGAAAGACGGACCATGGGTCTGGAAACCGGAGTGTCAAGAGGCCTTCGAGGCACTTAAAGATGCGTTCACATCGTCACCCGTCCTTATCATGCCTAACCCCGACAAGCCCTATTGTGTGGAAGTAGATGCTTCAGACTATGCCACAGGCGGAATTCTATCCCAGACAGGCGACGACGACCAATGGCATCCTGTCGCCTACATCTCTAAGTCCCTTTCTGAACCTCAACGCAATTATGACATTCATGACAAGGAACTTCTCGCTATTATCCGTGCTCTGGAAGCCTGGCGCCAGTACCTCGAAGGTTCAGCACACCGAGTTGATATTCTCACTGACCACAAGAACCTTGAATATTTTGCCAACTCGCAGAAACTCAGCCGGCGACAGGCTCGCTGGGCACTATTCCTCACTCGCTTTGATTTCACTCTCACTCATAAACCTGGTACTCAAAACCGTAGTGACCCACTCTCCCGCCGTGCGGATCACAAAGAGGGGGTCGATGACGACAACACCGACAGGATCCTCCTTGATCCAAAGTTTTTCCGAATTCGTGCTACCAGACCCGGAGAAGTTGTAGCCGTTGGAGACGCTGAGCTGCGGCTTCGTACGGCTTACCATCCTCAAACAGATGGCGAAACCGAGCGTTATAATCAAGAACTTGAACAATACCTCCGCGTTTTCTGTAACTACCGACAAGACGACTGGGTCAAATACCTTTCCTTTGCGGAATTCTCTCACAACAGTCGCATTCACTCCGCCACGGGCAAGTCCCCCTTTGAACTTCTTCACGGTTTCAAACCCCGCTTATACCCCTCTTTGAACCCCACGTCCAATATTCCCACTGTCGAAGAACGGTTGACCAACCTAGAACGGCTTCGCGAGGAAGTCAAGGCTAGCCTTACCACCGCCGCAGAGATCATGAAGCGGAACAACGGAGATGTCACCAAGAAGGGCATTACGTTCAAAGTTGGTGACAAGGTGTTGCTTGACGGAAAGAATCTCAAGACAACGCGACCCAAAGCTAAGCTCTCAGACAAGCATCATGGGCCTTTTGAAGTCACTGACGTACTTGGACCAGTCAACTATCGTCTCAAACTTCTTCCCACATGGCGTATACACCCTGTCTTCCACGCTGCCCTCCTCCTTCCTTTTGTGGAGACCGAGGCTCATGGGCCTAATTTCCCATCGAATCCGCCCGACCTCATCGACGACAAGGAAGAGTTTGATGTTGAAACCATACTCGACTCTCGCCCAACTCGTAACAAGCGCGGCATTCAGTACTTGGTGAAGTGGTTGGACTACCCGTCATCAGAGAACACCTGGGAACCCAGTTCCAACCTCACGAAGGCACTCCCTTTGATCAAGGAATTCCATCGTACACATCCCACGGCTTACTCCAAACCCCTTCCCCACCTTCGCACTCTCGGTGTCACCGTTAACGACATCTGGACGGGGACTACTGCGCTCCAGGGGCAAGCGCATCCTAAAGAGGGGGTATTGTCACGAATCGCCTCTATTCTGCTTCCTCCATCACGTCTCCACTCCCGACATCGCCACATTCTCCCATCTCTACATTCACCTCGGCCTGGGCCTAGCCCACATTCACTTGGCATCCATCGTCTTGGCATTGCCTAGACCTGTCCATCAGTGGTCTGATGACCACCTGGGTCCACTCCGGACCGCCTATTGTCTCTACTCCGGCCCGCCTATTGTCTCGCCACATTAGGACTTCCTATTGTCTTATTGTTCTCCTCCTTACTACACAGCCACGGACTTTGTATATATATAGTAGCTCCCTTCCCTTGAGTTTTCTCAGTCTGTTCTCTTCGTCTACTCACTGCTCGGTCGCTCCTAGTACTGGTGTAGCTTGACACACTCCTCCTTCATATCTATCTCTATCTCTATCCCTTTCTCCTTGTCTCGTTCGTGTGACTTGGGTGGTTGCCTTAGTATTTGGGCACCAGTCTTGACAGGCGTTCAGATCCGACAGCACTCTTACTCTGACGTCCCAGCCGGCTTCGGACGGATGCTGCTTTTTTCCCAGTCTCACAATTCTAGAGACCTTCACGAGTCTTGACTCGAGTCGACTCGGACTCGCAGTCACGAGTACTCATGGGCCAAATCAGTGCCCGCGACTCGTGTCAAGACTCGCACTGGTAAAGACTCGAGTCCCGCGAGTCGAGTACTCACGGGTCCGGCGAGTACTCATGTTGATTCGAGTTGTTATGAGTACTCACGGGTACTCAGGCGAGTACTCGTGCAGTACTCGCAGTGTTCATCTGTCATGCACGACGAATCCCCCCGAGCAATTGCGCGGGGGGCCTCAGCCGGGCATGAGTACATGATTAGCGAGGGCGGCGGCGGGGCGGCGAGGGAGTTGACATTATAGGAAGAACCACAACGAGGTGACGAGGAGGTGTGTGCCGTGCGGTAGTGATGTTGAGTGTGGTTGGGTGGCGGAGATGCGAGTGTGTGCGGCATGCGGCATGCTGCATGAATAAATAGATCAATGGCCAGAGACATCAAATGAATGAAATTTGAGACACGCACCTGGGTGTGCGCGTCATTCGCAAACGCACCGCGCACCGGTCATCCCGCCCAATCCAGTCCCCAGGCCTGCCGAGCAGCACTTCAGAGGTCCTTCCAAAGTGCCGAGGCCTCTGGATGGCCGCTATTGTCGCCGTTCAGCGTCTGCTGCCCATGTATGGGGGCTTACGCGTCCTGGTTGGCCCGTTGCCAAGGCCGCGGTGCCCTAGCAACGGACCTCAGAAGTCGTCCGCGCCCTATTGTGGGGCATGAGGGTGTCGTCCAAAGCCAGATGACAATTGTCAGACTGGCAGGGTTGACGAATCGTCAACCCCATGGTGGTGGAGGCAGGAGAAGAGCAAGAGATTGATCGCGATCAATCTCGCTCGCTCGCTTGGGATCCGGGATATTGATCCCGAGTGATCAGATCAAATTTCATTAAGAACGAGCGTACACAAAGCGTACAACACGCTTGCTGCACGCTCGGCTCACAGTTTGTCTGAGGTCTTTAACCGTCAGAGAACTGCGCGAGTCCGTGTGAGTACTCGCCATGAGTACTCACACGACCGAAGCCCTGCTCGCGACTCGTGTTCGGACTCGCCCCGGCAAGATCCGCGAGTCTCGGGGATCGAGTCCTGCGAGTGCCCGAGGCGAGTCGAGTCTCGAGTACTCACTGGATCCTCGAGACTCGTGAAGGTCTCTACACAATTCTTATCCTTTGCATGCATGCACCCCGAGACGCATTGCTTGTTGTTTTTGGCCCGCACTTTCCCGAAATCGGCTCCGCGGTGAGCCCTCACGCCAAAACGCGTCGGCCTACACAGGAGGACGGCACTGCACTGCACGGCGGGAGGTGTTTTGCCTATGCGTGGGTTGACAGTGTGTCTTCGCCGGATTTGCTGCTCTTCTCTTCTCTGAGTCTTTTTGATTACCTGGATGCCGCCTCTTATCCCTCTTCTCCTTCGATCCGGGCCACATATGGGTCTTGTCGTGATGGAAATGAGGCGACAAGTATTGTCGTAGGGTCTCCAAATAAGGATTATCGCTCTCGCCATCAGGCAGTGCCCCTGAGGATCTGCGTTGGGACAAAAGTGTTCATGATCGTCGACGATGTACCTCACACCATTGTCAGTCCACCGACTTCCATTGAACCATGGCGAGTCGCTCCGTGGTCTCCGTGCCGTCAGAGATTGAGTGGCGTCACGAGTTTGACTTGGACGCGGGATGGTCTCTTTCCGGGACTCTTCTCGCCACTGACTGCGCCACAGATTTGTAATCACGAGAAAGTTCTTGCGGAGTAACGTTGCCGATTTGAGCCTCGGTTCCACAGCGGTGTGGAACCGTCTACCAATATGGCGATGACTTCTTGCTTCTTGTGTCCATATAAAAGGCCGGCACGATAGGTGCTTGGTACCCCATCAATCTTCATCATGTCCTTGACCGCTCCCTCTGACGCGCAGAAAAAGGCAGTCTCAATATACATCAATGGCCAGCTGGAGGATGTTCTGGCCACATTGACCAACAGACCCGTCAGAGAGTCCGGGGACCCGACTCTCATAGTCCACCCATGGCCATGGTGTAGCAGACAGGACATAACAATTTATGCGGCAGAGGGCACGATCCCAACGCGCATCCAGATTCTGTACACCCACCCATATTTCAACAGATATCAATGGACACTGTCGTTCATGGACTTCAACTGCCCTAGTACGTCCTCACTTCAGTTGACTATAATCCGTGTGCTCATCGCTGTAGACATCGCATCGGGCACCATTACCTGCGATAATTTGAGAATAACTTGCGGGGACTTCTCTCAGCTCAATGACAACTTTGCTCGGCAGCTTGTGCTCAAGATGCTTCAGGAGTCACAGCGTCTGGGCGGGTACCCGCTGGAGGTGTACCTCAGGCCGCGGGTTTATGTGCTTTCCGACAATAGTACGTCTGAGAGAGTCGAATTCGGGTACACCAACCGTAACAGATTCAGAAGACTTGTTGCCTCACCCAATTTCTAAATTCTAATCACTTCATGTCCTTCGATAGGTAGTAGAGATTGTATATATACTTACATGTCCGTCACTCGCGTCCTGATAAATTTTCTTTCCCAATCCCATAACATTACTTGAACGCAGATGTGGCGTCATCCATCCTCGTGGTCATGAGTCCTCTTTTCATATTTGGGTACCCAACTTCCGAGAGATCGGTTCCGAGACTGTCGCAATTCGTTGATCCTCATACACAGTTGTGCGACAAGTCTTCGGCTCCGTTTCTCGAGCGTACACTGGGATGTGTATTTCATCCAGCACATGGATCTCGTCTCTGTTGAATGTTCTTCCGGTTCCCTAAATCAGGGACCGCCAGCTTGAACAGTTCCTAGTCATTACCCACTCGTCCCGCTGCGCTGCTCTAGAGATGCTCATCTAACAGACCGAAAGGAGAACAATAGAGCATCACCGGGCGTCACCGTTAGTGATCAGCGCGCACTTGTCATGGTGATTCCTTACGGAGGCTTTTACAGCTATTCACTTGACGACCGAAAGACCATCCTGGGGTATATAAGGGGAACATTCTTCCTCATGTCCAGCAGCATTCCACCCACCCATCCCTTTTTTACTCGGGGCATCTTCTCAGTGTTCCGACTCTCCCAACATACACCACCAATCATATCCAATCCTGCCATCCTTTCCGTTCTATTATGAACCACAACCACAACCCCCACAATGGCTGGCATCTTCCGCCGGAGGTCTGCAAGACCATCATAGGATATGTCCGCGACGAGGACGACTATGATGCCTCCATGGCTGACTTCACCAACATCGTCAAGGCCGGTCTGGGAAGGTCAGAGATGGAGCCCCAGGCCCGCTACGCCAGACTCGAGAACCTCTACGTCGGCCCCGACGATGACCCAGACGACTGGCTGGACCGTGTTCTCCGCGAACTCAAGCAGACTCCGCACGTCGGCCATGCCGTCAAGAGCATGATCATCGAAGAGCAAGACGATGATCCAGCCTATCCCTTATCAACGAACGCCAAGCTCCCCGAGCTGTTTGCCCGTGCTCAAGGTCTCAAACAGCTGGAGCTGAGGCGATTCAACTTTGGTGTAGTCCCCATGCGTCTTTGGGAAGCAATTGACGCAAAGAACAAGAATCTCATGTACTTGACTTTCGAGGAGTGCAAGTTCTGGCCCGAGCAACTCCACATCTTGTTGTTTCTTTTCCTCAAGCGTCTTGAGGGGACGAATGTGATACTCCACGGCATCCGAGTCATTAAACCAATCTGGCTGATGAACAATGCACAGATGCTTGACACGTTTAGATTTCTTCTCAGGGATATTGCCTCCCGCAGTGGCGCGAAGACTCCCGTGCGTGTACATAATCTCCATCTGGAGACATCGGGAAAGAGATTTACGGATGACATCAAATGTCTTGTCGGAGCCGTGATGCCCATACTGCGACCACAACTTGTCTCTGTCTCAGGGCTACTCGAGATCACACCATATTCGGTCGAGGCATTGCAATGGCTTGTCCATAATTGCGCTGGTAGCCTTCCAGGAGTACCCACATACCCCGATTTCCCATTTCAACGTCTGCAGCTCGAGATGGAGTTCGAAGTCTCTGTCGCTCCTGATTTGGCACCGTTGCGGATCCCATTGTCCCTGACAAGATTAAGGCTCCATATCCATATCAGTGATGGCCACTCGAACGAAAATCTGTTGAAGTGGTACTATCGCACCCTGCGAAATGTACGATCCCCTCTCAAGTTCCTCATCTTTGATGTGCACATTGTGCAGTTCCACGAGACGCGATGCCGCGAGGGCACATGTCATTGCTCCAGACGCGTCAAGGTGCCGTCTACCCTACACCCTCGAGAATGCTGGAAGAGCCTCGATGAGGTGCTCTCAAACATGCCAGTTGAGAAGTTGGATTTCGTGCCCGCGTGGTTTTCGGATAACGCCGACCATCACAAGGGGGATTTCGACGACGAGAGGATTTCCCCAGATTCCTCTGTCCTTGAGAACGGCGATTGCCCGCGAGTTCGCGACCCCGGGGAAGCCGCGTTCACAGATATCAGCGAAACTATGCTGAAGAACTTACCGAAGATGAAAGAGAAATACTTTGGCAAGGGGAAGGGGAAGCGACACGGAAGCCAGCCCAAGGGGGGATTTCACAAGGAGTGGAAAGAGCCTCAATCCTCTGACTGATTACTGAGTCTGGAACAAAGTCATGCGACGACATTTCGTGGATCGCCTGTTTAGTACATAGTCGACCATGTAGTATCATGAATTACTTGAAATCACGTCTCCTCTCTACGAGCGCAAGATCAGTGTTGAGAATACGTTCAACTTAAGACGAAGCGGATAAGCCAAGAAACGAGTCGCCCCCTGCAGCAGGTGCTCAGAAAGCGGAGAGGAAACGAGATGTAAGCCACACACCCAGATTGATTGACCCGGAGGTACGACTCTCAATGCGCAAGTACAATTGTCCCCACTCAACCTGCCTCCCAACCGAGTTGTTCACGGACCGTCATCTGCCGGCTCTGTCTTCAGACAGGGCCAGCCGTACTTGGACATCCCGAGAAGCCAGCCGTGACTGACGGCCTTGGCCTGGCTTGCCATTTCGACGAGCCAGAGTTTTCCGAAGCCAGGCCGGCGGCTTCAGACCAAAGCCGGCCAGCTGATCGTTACGAATCAGAATCACGGCAAGGAAATCTCCTAGTCCCGCCACACGTCCACCGAAGATTATAAGTAAACAGCAGTAGTATTCGTAGATCATTCCTTTATATATATATACAGCAGTGGAGACGAGAAGACGATAAGCAAGGAATAAGACCGGAGATAATAAAACAACAACCGAAGCGAGAAAAGGAAATCGTGTAGTACCGTACGTAGATGTGTATGAGTGGGGAGCGGTGCAGAAGTTGTTGTACAGTAGATGTGGCGTTACGGATGTAAGTGTCGTGATGCAGCGATGAAATGAGAGTCTTGGAGGGGAGGGGGATGGGTGGTGTGACGCGCTGTGCTCACAAAACGCGCTCGCCCTCCTCGATCCTGATCTCGACGACCTCGACGGTGTCGTAGTCAGAGCTAAAGGGAGAGTGGGACGTTGGTGGCGAGGTGGACGCGATGTCTGAAGGAAGTTGATTAGCATGTGGCGCAGGAGATGTATGGTGTGGGGATGACAAGCGCAGAGGAAACACACTCACATCGATCCTTACAGTACGCGGGCACGAACAGATCCTGGTTCCAAACGAACCCGCCGCTCCTCTGGATCGTCAATATCGGCCTCAGCATAATCGGCCTCTCCTTCCTTCGCCTCTCCCTCTCTTCCCGTCGCCTTCTCCGCCTCTCCTCTGGCGTCGGCTGCGTCTCCTTCCCTTTGCCTTTGACGTCAACGTCCTTTCCAGGCTCTTCGTCAGCTTGCATCTGGTCCTTGGGTTCTTCGTCAGACGATGATGATGAGGACGAAGGGAGATCATGATGTTCTTCGTCCATGTGATTGTAGTCCTCGTCGTCCTCAGAGCAGCTCTCGCTCGCGCTGTCGTCTGCGTGGAGGATCTG
Organism: Strobilurus pachycystidiatus; assembly: GCA_019915135.1. Classification (NCBI taxonomy): domain Eukaryota; kingdom Fungi; phylum Basidiomycota; class Agaricomycetes; order Agaricales; family Physalacriaceae; genus Strobilurus; species Strobilurus pachycystidiatus. The sequence goes on from JAHLMK010000001.1 coordinate 6,231,028, forward strand.
CTCGTAGCACGCCCAGGTCGGCGGGGAGGAAGCGCGCCCGAAAGGGCGGCGGCGGAAGTACGTGGAGGACATCGTGAGATAGGTGGCGTAAATTCAATGATGTGACAGATGGAAGCAGGTAGCGCTAAACAAGCCGGTGAGCGACCTTGTAAGGATGGGGAAACACAGCAACGCACCGGTCCTGGTCGATCAGAAACGGAGGTAAGCGGGCTGTAGAGGACGCTGGTCCGTGCACGGAGTGTTAAGTCGCGGGAAAGTTCCGAGTGGATGGACCAGGTGCTGTTGACGCTGAGCCAGACAGTGCAGCGATAAGCAAGCGGTGGTCCGTGCGCGGAGAGCTGCGCCAAGCGAGAGGGTGTCGTTGAAGAGATGAAGGTCACGGATGAGACGAGTCCTAGTAAGATCGTCGCAGGAGAGAGAGCTGACGGTGTGTGGTCGAAGCGAGGCAAGGGCCAGGCGTGTGACTCATCAGCTTGGGGTAGCAGCATGATGTCATGCCCTCTACCCGCACTCTCGGCACGTCGGGCCGGTCCGCCACGTACACTTCACGTTTTATTACTGCCATGATGATGAAGGACTTTTCTGTTGAAGCTGAATTGCCTGATCAACGTCCTATGCTCTCCTGAATATCACCGTCGCCCTCAGGCACTCAAATTGTCAATGCCTCTATCGCTCTATAAACATAATCGGATTCTGCACGATAATCACCGTCAAGAGCGTTCGGGTCAGTCGCTCGCCGCTTGCAGTAGCTTCCCTTGTCGGCCGGGTTGTGTACGTGCGCACAATCTGACAGATAAAGCTCCTCAACGGGCATATGAATGTCAGAGCAGATCTAACACCAAGACAGTCCGCGTGTAGGTCCCAGGCACTGACATTCCTGCGCCACATTTGGGTGGATACAACACTACGACAAAGGACACACTTTCATGGACTCGACATGGCTCTGTGCAGACGGTCAAGGATATACAAGTCAGGAACTTGAAGGCAGCCGCGACTGCCGATGCCGAACCTATGATCTATCGATCTGCACTGGCAGCCATCTGTCTGGAGTCCATTTCCACTACTTAGGCACAGCCTGATACACACTCATCGCCCCGATCAATAGACCAATTATCCCTGGATCTCTCTTTACAGGCGCGACTTGGCGCGTTGTTTGTCTTCGTCCCTTCTTCGACTGACCGGAAGCCAAAAGCGTCGTCCCGGCAGATTTCTCCCCACAGCCTTGAACCGGGTCCGCGGTTACCTTATGCGACCCAGGAAGCACCTATAAAGTCGCGTGCATAAGTAGCCCATAGGTCATCCAGCCCACATATCCTCCATCGTGTGCAACTTACCACCCATCCATCCCTCCATCAATGCCGCCTTCTATCACCCCTGAGGTTGAAAGAGACCTGAGAGAGAAACTCGACGAGATGATCATCAATATTCGCCGAATCTGGGACTACGGACCAGGCGGAAATTCGGGAACGAACGGCTTCCCCTTCAACATGAACCAGCCAACCATTATTTTTCGCGAGGCGGAGGGGATACTTACCGACATGTCGAGTGGGTGGGAGCAATCTGTGGTGAAGTTGAAGATGGACGCCTACCGTCGCACGGGTGATTTCAAAATAAAGTCCCTGGAAAAGAGTACGTCTTGAAATGAAGAATCTCTTCCAGGCATTCTCATCTTCGAAACAGTAAAAGTTCTAGCATCCGGCGAAATTAGGTCCACATCCGATGACTTTGATCTCTGGAATTTTTTATTTAACATTGCCTGGCCCACAGCTTCGGATTGGGCTATCAGACTTCTCCAGCACTCCCTTGGAAGAGGTGGTAAACACATTGTGGCGTCTTTCTCTGAGGGCCAAATGAGCACCGACGGTCTATGGCAGAGCTACACTTTTCAAAGTGATTTTTTCACACAGAGTCTTCTCAAGGTCCATTGCCCAAAGTGTCATCAATCCGATTCGTCAATCGTTTTCGATAACCGCAACACCAAAATGAAATTTCTTCCCCCGGGCCAGGATCCGCCAGAAATCAGCACACCCGCAGAATCGCTATATCCTTCCTGCGGCCTTCATGGAGAATACAAGTAGGGGAGCGCAAATGCTGCCGAGCCGCAAGCGAACGAATCTGCCCCGTCACCCCATGTACGCGGGCGCCACAAAACTTCCATGATTATTCCGTCTCTGTTTGTATATAACAATATAGAATGACTTTTACGCTGATCTGTCATCAAAATCAATAAGCTGTGTACTTAGTGTCCATTGACCACTGGCCGTCGAGTGCGAGACGAATCCTTGTGCAAAGCGGAGCCCCGGATCTCTGTTGACCGGGTTTTGGCCAATGAACATAAGGTTCATCTGCAGTACATCACCGTGTATGTGTTCATTACCTCGTCTACACGAGTTTTAGTGACGCTTCCTGCGTGGTCGCGATTGTGGCGTACCGCCATCACTTCCCGCCTGAGATGAGCTATATGATTGCTGAGTCGTAATACTTTGCTGTCATGTCCAAGAGCAAGATGGCAGTATGAGGAGAAAGTCCCTACGTGCTAGTACACACTGCAATCCTCACAGGCCGAGAATAGGGCAAAGTCGTCGGTGATGCAGCCAGGGTGAAAAACAAGTTTAACTAGCGAGTCAATGCGGTCGTTAGAAGCAATGGTATTTAGGTGCTCGCGCTTTCGAACGGGATCATGGTGATTTGCTGACGTTCATGTCCATGGCTTCGAGTCGGGACCCTGCATCATTGATCAGATCATTTTCACACGGATGACTTTTCGTGCTCCAACCATCACAGAAATAGTGACTACAGTAGCCCAGGACTAGCCGGCGCGCGGCTGTCTTTCGCATCCCCAAACACCTCTCATTCTTTTCGTGAGACTCTATTCGGGGATGAGGCCGCAGCATCACCGTGTTTTTCGAAGTCATCCACGAATACACGCTAGGGCTCCGTCTGTCTTGCTCGTCTTCCGTCCCGCCAGAGAGGTGTTCGGTAATTTCACAACTCGATGACCGAGCGAATGCTCGAGGCAGGACGTGTTTCTGATCTTGCAGCACGTGCATTCTCATACTTCGCGAAAAGTCGGCCCGAAGGGAAGAAGAAGCAGCAGCGATCGAATAAGTCGAGGTTTGGTTTAAAGACTGCGAAAAGCCGAACTCCATCCCATCATTCCCATTTCCTTTCCTCCCACCATCAAGAGCTTGCGTACACACCATCTCGCCTAGTAGCAAACACCATGAAGGTTTGTGATGTTGCTTTGTCGGTAGCGCACCTTTGAACGGCAGCAACAGGTCCTCGCCATTCTCTACAACGGGTTCAAGGCTGCTCAGCAGGAGCCCCGCCTTCTCGGCACTGTCGAGAACAAGGCGCGTTCCACCGCCTCATCCGTCATCCTCACATCACTCATCCGCCCGATAGCTCGGGATTGCCGACTGGCTCACGTCGCAAGGACATGAACTCATTGTACGCGTCATCCCGCTTGTCGAATGCAGCTCATCGCGTCATAGGTGTCGAGCAGCAAAGAAGGCGCCGACAGCGATTTCCAGAAGCACATTGCCGATGCGAGTAATGTTTTAAATAGAGTACTCCAATGACGACTAACAACGACCGCAGGCGGAAATTCTCATCACAACCCCATTCCACCCGGGATATCTCACACGCGATCTCATTGCAAAGGCGGGTCCCCGCGTCCTCAGTCTTGCCTTCGACTTACATGATTTCAGGCGAAGAATCTCAAACTCTGTGTGACGGCCGGCGTAGGATCTGATCACATCGACCTGGACGCCGCCGTTGAAAAGCACATCCAAGTCCTCGAGGTCTCTGGGTCCAATGTTGTATCTGTCGCGGAGCACGCCGTCATGAGCATTCTCAACCTCGTCCGCAACTTCGTTCCCGCACACCAAGTACGTTGCCAAGCCAGATATTTTTCAAGATACTCAGACTCCAGTGCAGATGTCAGAGCGTGGCGACTGGGATGTATCTGAAGTAGCACGGAACGCGTTCGACTTGGAAGGCAAGGTCGTCGGTACACTCGGTGCTGGACGCATCGGGTTCCGTATCCTTCAACGCTTGGTGCCGTTTGACTGCAAAGAGCACTTGTACTACGACTACAACCCACTTCCCGCTGCTGCTGAAAAGGAAGTGAAAGCTCGCCGCGTCGAAGATCTGAAGGAGTTTGTTTCTCAGGTGCGTCCATCCTCCCTTTTATTTGTTCATATGACCCATGTCTCTCAGTGCGATGTTGTCACTGTCAACACGCCGCTCCATTCGGGTACCATTGGTATGATCAACGACGACCTTCTATCCGCCTTCAAGCCTGGTGCCTGGTTGGTCAACACCGCGCGAGGCGCTATCTGTGACAAAGACGCTGTGGCGCGCGCCTTGAAGAGCGGTCACCTGAATGGTTATTCTGGTGAGCTGATACTGTCGGTGTGTTTTGTTGCACTATTGAAACTTATGGACTAGGCGATGTGTGGGACGTCCAACCGGCACCCAAAGACCATGTCTGGCGTACGATGAAGAACCCTCTCGGTGGTGGTAATGGCATGGTGCCGCACTATTCCGGTACAACGTTGGACGCACAGGCTCGCTATGCCGCTGGGACAAAGGAGATCATCGAGAACTATCTTACCGGCGCGTCGCAAGAGCCACAAAATATCATCGTTGGTGTGGGCAAGTACGAGTCGAAGGCTTGTAAGTCTACCGCCCGTTGCTCCGACCTTGACGGTGCTGACAATAGTTTCAGATGGACAGCGCTGAAATCAACGAGCGAGCAATGACTGATACAATTCGAGAATGTACAATACGTGTAAAGAAAGCGTCCAATAAGCACTGCGTCAGCGTCCGTTGTTGCTCTACTTCCTTCAGCACCCACCCATCGTCTTCCACTCCGAGATGAAGGTTTGCATGTTCTCCGGCGTCATATATACTCTCCCGTGACCTCTTCTATAGCGTTGGATGTCTGGAGAGAACAGCATGCGTGGCAGAAACTGGAAGTCGGAGGTTTACTCACCATCCTCTGCCTGACGCGTCAAACTTTGCTTGAAGGCACCTATGGTGGTCCGCTCTTTACTCCCGGCAAAGAATGCGTGGGTCAAAGTCCTGGCCGTTGACGGTCTCATCCGCGGCTTGCTGCTGAGGAGCTGCAATATACTTAGCGACGACCGAAAAGAGACGATGGTGACTCACCTCGCCGATGAGCTCGAAGACACGAGGTCCGTACTGACGGTGTACCCATATCGCGTGCCCGACATCAGGGTGCCAATATCGGTATCGATCGAGGGGCCAGTCGCATCGACGGAATATAGGGGATGTAGCTTTACAGACTGGGTCGCTGTACAGGTAATCCTAACAGTGTGGCGTTGGCGTTGGGCATGGGTATCAGGAGAATGATAACAGACCGTCAAATTCAAACCAGGTATACTCTTGACGACCAGCGACCAAAGGACGATGCCAAAGCCGTACATATCTACTTTTGCCCCATCCACGGTCTCTGTGTGTGGGACGTAGATGACCTCGGGAGCACCATAGCGATACGTTGCAGGGCCGCAACTAGGTATCTGGTAGCTGGAGGAGGTTCGGCGTGCGAGGTCGAAATCGATGATGCGAGCGTGCAGCTGGGGGGTGTCAAGCATGATGTTTTCAGGCTTTAGATCGGTGTGGACGATATCTAGTTGATGTAGACTATTCAATCCAAGAAGCTAAGGAGAGGTTGCTTAGTCAAAATAAAAGCAGTGGTTCATCAAAGTGCTTACTATCTCCGCCGCGAGTCGTCTAGCAGTCTCAACAGCGATAGGTGACGTCCTGTGAAGATAACTGTGCAGATCATATTTGTATATCGGCTATGAGGGAGGGTTAACATCCTAATATTGATTACGCGTAGGAGAAGGGTTACCATGAACAGGTAGAAACGATCGTGCGCGAGGTGTGTGAAGAGGAACTCGAGAAGGAAGGGAGATCGCGCCTGTGACCCGATCTTTTCCAGCAAACGTCCCTCGGCATCCTTTTGCTGGAGAGTCTTCTGTTTGTCTCTCGTGAGCGGGGTGACCTTGGCGTACGCCAACAGTCCGCGGCAGCGAACCTGTTTGATCTGTGAAGGGAGTCCTTCCACAGTTTCAATGAGGAAGCGGTATCGACCGAGGTGTAGGAGAGATCCGTTTCTGGACATAGTGAGTAGCGTGACTGGGACGAGGGTGAAGGAGGACGGTTTGAAGGCAGGTCTTTTATACTCGGCTATAAAGACCAACTTGGTGCCTGAGGACCTACGGATCACGGGCTCTACGCCTCGAAAACAGAGGTGTGCACGGAAATCAATTCGTGGATCGGCGCCAGTTCAATACAAATTTCGACCTTGCATGGTCCAGCGTTGATCTGATCAGTGGTCCAATGTCGTCTTGCCCATTTCAATGACAGATGCTATCGCGGTGTCAATAAAAGACCTGAAGATGGCCGTTGGACCTTTGCACCTGCGAAAATTGTGGGCTTCAAAGTGTAGTCTCGGAAGCAAGACAGAAGGTTGTCGCACACCGTGAAAGCATCAGAAAGGAAAATAATGCAAGAAAAGAGATAAATATTGGGTTACAACACAGATCATATAAACATTCGTCCGGCCTTTCATGGCTCCAGGAATATTTTCTCCGTGTAGGTGTCGTGGCACACGGAGACATCGGACACGAAGTCTTCGCGTCCATGCAGGCAGAAATTCAAAATGACAGGCTACGCGCCGATTTTGCGTTCGGCCGTCACTGTAATAGAAGATCATCAGCAAGAGCAGTTGTGCATGAGATTGAATGCGAGTGCGTCGGCCAATGCGACCACGGCATCGAGACATCTTGACGTACCCCATGCTCTGCGGTCCATTGGACATTGCTGCTTCGACGACGCCGTCGAAATCCACTTCAACAGACAGTGCATATGAAAGACGTGCGTGCACTCCCCCCAGACTGAAAAAAGATATAGCGTCAGCATTGTTGACATCACGAACAACAGTTGTGCGCCCGCCGACGCCGACGAAAGACAACAAACGCACTCAATGGACAATCATCGCCCGGAACCTTGCACGCAGGACAGCACCCTTCGTAGGCCACACGACATATCCCACAGACGTCTTCCTCCTCGGACGTATCCTGCCCGGACGTCCCCAGATCCCATTGCCACTGCGCCACAGCGTGGTATTTCTTGACGAGGACACGCATCGTGATGTGATGATTTCTGACGCAGAATTATGAGTCGTTGTCGCCAGCGGGGTGCAGGAAAGGCGACGGAAGCAAGTTGAAAGGATGAAAGAGATGCATCTCAGGGCTGTAAAGTATTTGTTCGTGTGTACGCGACGCGCGAACACCAACATCACGTGGAACCTTGCTCCGCTTATCTCCGAATGTGCCTTGCCTTCGTGCCTCCATCATGCCCGCATGCAACGGTTCCTCGGTCCCCTTCGCGTTCCTGCTCAGAAGCTCACGCCACTGTAGACTTTGAAATTTCGGAAAGCTTGGAGACTCGCCTCGACGCGCTGACGGCCATCGCTGAGCTTCTTGGGATCGACAGCTTGTCCTTTGCTAGGTTCGGCTGCATCTTCCTCACACTATGAGGCGATGTCCAACGCAACACAGTTACTCTCGCGCAATATCTCGGTTATCTACTGAGGAACTCGACCTGTCCACGTATCAGTTGCGTCTCAGCGACTTTCAGCGCGAACTCGAGCATCATCTAGAAGACGCAACACACCAGAACGACCTGTTAAGCCGGTTCGTCGACGTTCCGATTTGTTTCAAGATTCTGTTCAGCTTGGTCTCAGGTGGTCGGGGAGCTTACCTCAAGAAAATATGGATGTCGAATCTGTCCATCGTCGGCGAGAGGTGCTGAAAGGCAAGGCGCGAGAATACTACCGGGAGCTTTCGTCCATATCTACGCCACGGCCTGACGTGACGGTCTCTGATCTCATAGAGCGCTCCCGGGAGATATCAGAGCAGAAAGAGCGTATCAAAGAGAAGAGGAACGCAGTGAGAGCGTACAAGGGCTTACCACCGGTTTGTCCGCTTCGAATTTGCGAATATAAGGACTAATTACATCTGTGTAGAATTTGGCTCGTGCGAGGCAGGAATTGAGCGTGATGCGAGAGGAGCAGGTGAAACTCTTCCAGCTTCGGGATCGACTCATGAGCCAGATGACGGGCGGTGTATCGTGATAAATGAACAAGCCTTCGGTCGATGTTATCAAGGAAAGTCGGTGGGCGAGCAGGCGAAAGAAAACATCAGGTACGCTGAGTTGGGAGCTCCCTAGAAATCAGGTCGTTATATTCTACACGAACTACAGTGTCGCCACCGCCATGTGAAAGCTTGGGTGTGATGGTGGATTCTTCTTGACTCTTGATCTTTCGACCATCCCTTTTGGCAAATTGTACAGGAAAGGTTGTTATTCATCGTGGCGTCTAACTCGCAAGGGACAGACATCCATCGGCTGGGAAACTACACAGGTACACAGTCACTGTAACTACCCATAGTACGAAGATTTCGGTGATGCGTGTACAGGCTGAGGCTGGTGGATTGGTCCGAAGTGGTTAGGGAAAGCGGTGGCGTAATGTGTTGGGACATGGGTGGGATTGACATGTCCGTGAGGCTGACCGCTTGTCTGCCGGGCGTAGACGGGGAGCCGATTGGCATTCCTCGGAATTCTTGTGCGACCACGCCTCTTTTTACAAAAATGTATAATGGCAGTGGCAAGGCTGCATGCTGTAGGGATGAGATGAGACTCGGTGAAGCGACAAAGCACTTAGCCGCTTACAGAAGCACAAAAGGGAGCCTAAGACTCGTGGAATGTCGCTAAGAACATAAGCAACGCTTGAAGATAGCGCGAGGAAAGACTCCTTACCTGATAATGGGCTGTGGCTCGAGAGGGTGAAAAGAAATGCTGCATGATTGTGAGTCACGTCGTTGCTTGAATTGACGGTTGTGGGTTCTGTTCTGATTAATAGATGTACAAAGATCTGCAGACGGAGAGCCAGGTGGATCAGAACAGGTCTTTGACGCAAATCGATGTCGTTCCTCTTCCCTTGTCGCACATATGATGGTGCAGAATCCAAGATTCACTAAGGGATGTTCCTCACCCGAGTCACCAAGTGGTCTTTGATAGCAGGTCGTGCTTTGTTCCTCGCTGAACCGCAGTTTGCCTGGCAAACTCAGGACGTGAGTCACCCGCACCAACATGAAGCCAACGGAGCATGAGGAAAACTCGTGGGAAGGGACGAACTAATAATCAGACGGGAATCTTGGCGAGCAATGGACGACTATGCTATACGATGGCCTTGAAGACGCCTCAGCGCAGGACTCCAAATTCGCCAGTTAGGATCCTCGTCCAGACTAACCTCAATATAATGAGCGTCGCCTGGCGAACTCCTCTCCAGCCTTTGTATATTCACAGCACAGAGAACACGTATTCAGGCTAGGAGAAGTCGGCGCTGCATTGTGAAGATTTTCATTTCTCCGCCACAGGACACAGTGGCAATGATGAGCTCGTTATGATAATCATAATAAAAGTACAACATTCATGAGAATCCGAGGTCAGAAATGATAGCCTTAAATGTGGGCCTCGTCGAAGACGTCTGTCTGAACATAAGGTCCCAGTGACGGACTCATGTGGCATTCGCCCTGAGGGTCGTCCATCATTCCCTCGGTGCTCGCAAGGAGCGTGTCTGCGTGTGTGGCGCGATGTGCATGAGTGTCTGTCGGTGTGAAATTGTCATCGCTAAGCAGAGACGGGAAGAATGAAAACAAACCTAGAGTGGCATCTTCGTAGATCGCAGCGTACGACGTTTTCCCCTCTTCGTAGAAGAACGGGTGATAAGCCAAGGTGTTCAAGTCGGCTCTCGCCCATGGATCTTCGACCAGCATCTACGCCACAAAGAGTCGACATCAGCTCCAACTGAGATTTCAAGATGAGCCCGTACCTTTTCATACAGAACCTCCCCACCGGCGACCAGCACCTCCTTTTTTGCACCCTCGTCCTCGAAGTCCCACATCCCCTCCGCACCCTTAGCCCTCGGCCGTACACCGCCCAACCTTACAATCATCTCCCAAACGACGACTCCAAATGACCAGACGTCCGCCTTGACGCCGTCACACATCTCACCTCGGCGCACCTCCGGGGCAGCGTACAGACATGAAAAGGCTTCGCATCGAACGAGTGCGGGTCGGTTGTTAGGCCAGAGGTGCGAGAGCCGGACGCGGAGCGAGCGATGTTTGATCGGACGTGCCGCAGGTGCAGGGGGGAGATAAGAGTACTCCTCGTCATGGCGCCCACTAAAAATCTTGCTATTCCCAAAATCGATAAGCCGAACGTGTAATGCTGGAGTATCGAGTGCAATGTTTTGCGGCTTGAGATCAAGGTGGGCAATATGATGTGAGTGAAGATGGTGCAGAGCGCCAATCTGGTGTAATGATTCAGCACATAGGCAGAGGATCCGATTCGGAAGAAAAGAACACACCAGCTCTAAGCATATCCTGTGGAACGGAAAGGGCTCGGAGTGAACATCGTCGTGTTTTCGTGTCGCAGTGTGTAAGACCTCTGCTAGCGTGGTCGTGTATTTGGGCTATGGCAAAAACTCGTTGGATGACGGAAGTAAGCGGATCCGAGATGAGAACGCACCATGAAGATGTACGCCATCCACTGATCGCGCCCCACGCCCAGCAGCTCTCCGAGAAACGGACTATTTTTCCCCGCTTTTCTCATAGTCAGAACCTCATTGCACGCCGCCTCCTCTTTGGTCGGTAATAGGAACAGGATCTTGCATGCGCAAACCCGACCACGTTCGAGCGATGGGTAGAAAGACGAGGACAGTGACACGGCACTGGATCTGCCGTTCCGAGGTGAGGTCGAGTAGGTGGATGGGATCGACGCGGAAGAAGATGAGGACGCTGCTTCGGGCTCGGAGTCAAGCCAAGCATCCACGACCGCGCCCTCTACACCCTCTGCAATCTTGGTCCGTAAACGAAAGTGTAGTCCGGATGGAAAGGTAACGCTCCGCGGTATACGCACGACGATGGAGGGTGCGTCGTCGTGAACAGGCGCAGATACCGAGTCTTCCTTCACGGCGGGTGCATCAGCGTTGTGCCCACCCATATGCGTAGATGCCCCCACGTCCTTCTCGTCCCGTTCCAAGCCCCTCTCCTTACCGCTATGCTCTTCAACACGGCGCCTCCAGAGTCTTGGGGGAAGCGACAGTACGGCGATGAACGCGCGCCGGATTGCGTGGAGAGCCATGGATGATGAGGGAGAGGAGGGCTGGTGAGGGTCCCCCACCGGTGAATGATGGTGGAACAAAGACCTTGCAGACGAGAAAGACCATCAGGAACCAAAGTCAGACACGACGCTAACCGATTTTATTGTTTTGGTGACCCTGTCAAAAACAAAGGAATCTGGTCCCGATTTAGAAAGAGATGCTGAGGGGATGCATCTATATGCGCCGACATGTCAGGCCGAGTGGGTCCGTAAACTTGAGCGGCGTCTTCGTCGTGGTCGTCGACTTGTTGTGGTCGTGAAGCGAAAAGAGAATATGCCGTCATCAAGGCCGTCCGGCATAACATACGTATTTGATCCGTAGTATGCCGTGCATCGTGACGCCGTCCTACCAGATACGCCCGTGTCTCACGCGACCTACATGAAGTACTGATTCCATCTTAGAGTCAGCTCCTAGACATAACTTAACCGTTACCGATGTGCCACGACCGTCGAGTAAATGAATCGATGTAAGCATCATATTCAGTTTGCAAAATTGTATGTGGAACTACAATTGTGATTTGTGGCGTTGGCTATCTGCGTACTTATTCGTGCGGCCGAAGAAGAGTGTATTCCAGGGATAATGGGCTTCAACGCTGGGCTATAGCACGCTCGTGGCCTCAACTTGTCTGGATTCTACTTTAATGCCCCGTTTTCGTTCCTCCGGTTTCTGTCCCGGGAGTTGCCCTCAGTAGTAGCGGCCAACAGTTCCTGAAAGCCACCCTGGATACTCGCTCCGTTGAGATGATCTGGGGATACACATCTCACCGGGTGTCACCGTCAATGATCAGCGCGCCCTTGTCGTGGTGATCATGGTGATACAGCTCTCTCTTGACGACCGGAAGACCAGTCTATAGTACCTTGGGGTATATAAGGAGAGCACTTTTCTCATGTCCGGCAGCATTCCATCCATTGATCCCTTTTCCACTCAGAGCATCTGCTCAGTGTTCGCTCCCAGCCAAACAACAGCATTCCATCCATTCATCGCTTTCCCACTCAGGGCATCTGCTCAGTGTTCCGACTCTCCCAGTCGAACACCCCTAATCCTATCTCATTCTTCCATCCTCTCATCCTCCCATGCCCCGGGCCCGCCATTCCAAATACGAGAACCTCGTTCTCGGCCCCAGCGATGATCCAGACGCCTGGTTGGACAATATTCTCCGCAAACTCAAGAAGACTCCGTCCGTGGGCCATGCCATCAGAAGCATATCCATTGAGGAGAAAAGCGACGATCCATCTTACCCCGTCTCACGGAGCGCCAAGCTTTCCGAGCTCTTTGCACGCGCCCAAGGTCTCGAAGACCTGGAGCTGAGTGGGCTAGATTTCGTTCTCATCCCTCCCCATCTTTGGGAGACACTGGAGACAAAGAACACGAATCTTACGGCCTTGGCTCTTAGGGATTGCAAGTTATATCCGGAGCAACTCTTTCTCATCTTGTCCAATTTGTTCCGTCACACTCAAGGGGCAATCGTCGCCATCGATATCTCTAGGCCAATCTGGCTGGCCGATGCACGGGTACAGGACACGTGGACAAGAGCAATCCAAGCCTTCAGCTCCCACAGTGGCCCGACTTCCTGCGTGAGGGTAGAGAGTCTCCTGCTCGGTACAACGGGGAAACGCGAGGATGGCATGCAAAGGCTTACCTGGGCCATGACGTCCGCACTGCGTCCAAAGATCCTCGCTGTAGACAACTTAATCGAGATCTCACCTTATACGGTCCAGGCACTGCAAGGAATGATCGATAATTACGCCGGTCGCATTCCTGGAGCATTGACTTATCCCGATTTTCCCTTCCAAGGTCTGCAGCTCGAAATGGATTGCGGAGTGTCTGTCGCTCCTGATTTGGCACCATTGCGAATCCCATCATGCCTGACAATGTTAAGGCTCAGCATCGTTCTCAGAGACGGCTGCTCGAATGAGAACCTGTTGAAGTGGTATTATCGCACCTTGAGCACTGTACGATCACCCATTGGGTTGCTTGTCTTGGATGTGCAGATTGTGGAGGAGCACAGGACGCGATGTCAGGAGCGTAAGTGTCGTTGCTCCAGGAAAGTCAAAGCGCCGTCCACTCTGTACCCCCTCAAACTCTGGAAGAGATTGGATGAGACCGTCTCGAGTATCCCACTTCAGAAGCCAATCCTCACTCTTGTGTGGCTTTCAGACAACGCCAACCATCACAATGGTGAATACGACCACGAGAGAATTGGTCCAGGTTCCAACATCCTCGGGTGCGGCTGCAAGCCTGTTCGCGACCCCGGCGCCGCCTTCACAGATATGAGCGAGAATTTGTTGAAGAACCTACCAAATATTAACGAGAAGTACTTTGTGAGGCGAAAGGAGAAGCGAAGCCATTACGGCGAAATTCATAAGAGTGACTGAACTCTGTCTTGAAATCAGTCAGGCGACCACGTATCGTGGATCGCCTCTGAGTCTTTCGTAGGGTGTACCATAGTCGACCATGTATCATAGATTGTACTTGAAATCGCGAGTCAGAGATCGGTGTCATCTAAGTCAAAAAAGCTAGCGGCGCAAGAATAGTAGGTTTTGGCGTTAGTTGGATATGGCGACGGTTGAGGTTGAAGCAGAAGCGTTTCCTGGCGTGAGAGAGCAACCGCATTGGGTAAAAGTCCACTCTGTGCATGAGATGATAGTTTGAGAGAGGATAGATTCATAAGTCAAGTTGCGAGACACGTAGCAAAAGTCAGTATACTCGTCCCGAGCCGCGCCTTGGGCGCGGATAGCCATCGTTGTCTCGGATGTTGTGGCGGGAGTCATGCGACCGTGGGAACAGTTAGTCATACACTTAGGGCCGGGCAGCCACTTACTACTCCTGTCTCGACACGGCAAATGTTCTGGGAACGCGAACAGTGTTAGACCGATTAAGTGTCAATGGCTAGTACCGGGGAGAAATCTAAATCTGATACGACATAGCCTGTCTCGGTCCCGGGAATTACCCTCAGCACTAGCGGCCAAGTTCCAACAGTTCTTGATCATGAGACTACCCTGAGTACGTTCCGTTGAGCTGATCCATCTCACATAACTTACTTAGGTTGCAAGGAGAATAATGGAGCATCACCGGGTGTCATTGTTAGTGATCAGCGCGCTTGTCATGGTGATACAGCTCTCTCTTGACGACCGGGAAACTAGTCTATAGTAACTTCCAGGGAGGGAATGAGCTCTTGTACAGGATGGCGCCGGCGGCGTAAACCAAAGAGAGCAGCCAACACGGCTATCATAAGTACAACTCCTCCTGCCGTAGCAGCCGCAATGACTGGCGTGTTAGGACCTGAGTCGTCTGATATATGATGGCTAGTCGATGCAGCAGGTAATCGAGTGCTAGAGCTAGCTGAAGAAGATGCGGAAACTGTGGGACTGGAAGACGCAGATGATGTTTCGAACCTAGAGACAACCGTGAGCCGGGGTACTTAAGGCGCACAAAGGCAAAAAAATAAGTAGGCCATACGTGTATATGGCGTAATCAAAGTTGACGTAAACGTTATAGCTGAGGCCATCTATGCTGATCACCATGCTGTGTTCCATCTGCTCAAGCCCAGTTCTCGAATACGCGAGGGCGTTGTATTGCAAGAGCGTGCTCGATGTGGGGATGTGGTCGAATGAACCGTCTGGTTGACCGTCCAATGTAAAGTTGCATTGTGTTCGAGTGGTGATTCCGGCACCCTGGTCGTTTGCGAGAATGAAGAAAATGTAGAGAGCCACACCTTTACGACATAGATTAGCGGTTCTAGCCTACTACTTGAGGCCTAGACAAACCCTCGAACAAAAAGGAGACGCTTGAAAGGCTACGGTTGGGGTTGCCATAAGTCACTGCCATATATGTCCCATCAAAGGCCACATCTACGTCAGGCTGAATGGAGCATCCAGTACAACTGGTCCCATGCCATGCAATAAGCGGGACATAGACTGGAACCTGACCCGTTACCGAGTCTCCGAAGGTGTCGTCAATTGTACGGTTTTGCGGCTGGGCCATAGCTCGGAAAGGAAAGATGACCAGAAGAACTACGAGTGAAAGCATTGGACAGTCGCGTATGGGATGTCTGCGTGAGGGTTTGAGAGTAAGATGCGAGAGCATCAGGTTTTAACAACACCGTACCTACCTACAGTGAGCCCCGAGAGCCGGTGCCTACTTCGCAGCACTTGGGAACCATTGATATCAGTCGAGGTCGATGGTGCCAGATACATCGAGAATCTGGTTCAACATCTCGGACTGAATGAAGGACTCATCATCAGTGCCGGAGGGTGTGAATGCATCTCTGATCGAGAAGGAACAGCAGATGGGCCCGGCGATCAGTTACAGATTCGGAGATCCTCATCTGGATTGGCATGTGGGTCGAAAGAAGAACAACAACGCATCGTCCGTGATCTGCGCGACGTGTCATGCTGACTCGTTGCGAAAGTCTTCACAGCCTTTCCCCCTGCTTTCCCCTAGTGACCGAACCACCAGTCCAGGTACAGTACCTTGGTCCGTGATCCTTTCAGTACTTATATCAGAGCGGCCATGGTTCTTGTATCTGTCCTTTACTTTCCCACTCGGGACGTCTCCTCGCAGTCTCTTCCTCACAATATCCCTTTCACAACTCGCCATCCACGCCAACCACAGGTCATCGCCACAGGAGTACCCCAGCTCTCATCCGCAATGCCTGCACTTTCCAACCGGGAAAAAGATGAACTGAGAGACGTCACTCTCACCCACACCAATCAACTTACCTATGTTGTCAATTAACTCAGGAAAGACGGCTCGGAAAACGTCATGCGAATTCTGAGGCTGGAGGACGGGGGTAACCGGTCTCACTCTTTGCACGACCAAAACGACACACTCAACGAGCTTCTCTTTGCTGGCAACCGTACTCTGGGTCTCACCAGCCTGAGCATGAAAGGCCTGGACACCAGACTCCTCCAAGCCTTCCAAAACCCGCCCATTGGCCATCCGAGACTGGTGGACCTGACCATGAAGCAATGCAAAGCATCTCCGGAAGGGCTTTTTTTCTTCCTTTGGCACCTATTTGGCCCGCACATGACTGGGACACTCCAATCCGTGAAGGTGGCCAATCCCGACTAGTGAGAAGCACGGGTGCGGGTTACCCGCGTCGGGTTGAGGTCCGGGTGGCTTCCGGGTGCGGGTCGGATGGTCGATCAAGCACCCGTTACCCACCCGCTTGCCCGTATAACCTGATTGAGTAGTGGCGCGCTGGTCCTTGCGCTTCAGAGTACTTATATTTAACCGTAGTACTCAATCTCGTTCTGTTTGCCAGTCTATTTTTTATGAAACGGCCTACTTCTTGTAAAAGAAACCTGAGTGCCTCGTCCATGCCGTGCCGTGTTGAGGGCCCGTCTTTCACTGATCAAGATATCTCCCTCAGATGTGGGTTCCAGCCAACTGTTGTCATTCATTCAAGGTGGTTCTTAGTGTACTAAACGTTATTCATGACGCCTCGGGACCTCCAGAGCACACATATCTGGCGGGTAACGGGTGACCCGTTACCCACTTGGGACCCGCGGGGAATAGGCCGGGTTCCCGTCACCCGACCCGACTTAGCGGGTCTTGTAGCGGGATTGGGTAGGGTGGCAGTGAAGCCACCCGGACCCGACCCGGGCTACTCACTAATCCCGACTGGGTAGAAGCTGATCGAAGGACGGTGGAGTTGCATACCACCGCTCTAGGACACTTCAGAGATGTTCCAAACTCCTACCTCCGCGCATATGCCATCCACCTCCAGACTACTGGAAAGTATGGCATGCACAGATTAGTCAGGAGCGTATTGGAACTCATGCGGCCCCGTCTTCTTGTGCTGTCGGGGATCAAGAAGGTTTATCCCTATACAGTTCAGACAATTCAGTCTATGGTCAGGACTTGTGAAGACCATATGTATGAAGATTTCCCCTTTCAGCAGCTGAAGATCGAGTTTGATCTTAAGATACGCAGTGCTCCTTCCTTGCTAGCACTGGAGCTCCCATCATCCCTGACCGTGTTGCACATTGACATTATTCTCAATGCCAAAGATGGCCGCACGGACAATCACCTGCTGAAGTGGATCTATCGCACGTTGAGGAGTTCCCCGGTCAAGTCACTCACACTTCATGTGAACCTTGTTCAACTTCACGTAAGGCAATGTTTTGAGGACATCGAATGCCGCTGCCCCAGTAGACTCAATGCACTGTCCGCCCTGCACCCAAGGATGTCTTGGAGATCCTTGGACGAGGTCTTGTCACGGATGCAGCTTGATTTTCTGCGAATTCCTCTTGTGTGGTTCTCCGACAACCCTCATCATCACACGCTGGAGGTTAATGGCGAGAGAAGATCCCCCCTTCTCTCAGGAACAGCTCAAGTTTCCGACCCCCAGGACGTTTTTGGAGACATGGCGATAAACATGCTAGAGAACCTACCAAGGACTTCGGCGAAGTACTTTGACGGTCCGGAGGCAAGCGGAACATTCATCAAGGTAAGACCCGGAGACACGTAGATTGATTGTTATATGAGCCAAGCTACTGGTCCCCTCCGTAGCCTGTACAGTAGTCAATATATAGTCAACCATGCGTCATGGATTCCATCCAAAATTTTACATGTTTTTCCACCATTTGGAGATGTAAGGCTCCAACCATATACTATATGTATACGCTTGCCAGCGAAGATATACATATAGGGTATAATATATAGTACTACTGTATATTATAGAGTATATATATTGTATATACAGATGCCATTTCTTTTGGCTTGCATGGTCATTTGAGTAGCGCTTTTTCTGGTGTAGACTCACAGAAATGTTTCCTGGCACGCATTGGACCTCTGTATGCTCCTAGATCGTGATGTAGCGTCGCTTTCATCATGTCAAGTAGGGTAGTGGGAGTAATTTTCTGTGGTGTTAGTAACATCATGTTAATATATCGGGGCTCTAGAGCCCTTTTTAACACTGTTATTAACGATATATTTACATTTTTTCTCCATAGCTGATTTGGGCCTAATTTTGGCCCTAAATCAGGAATTAATTTCCTTCCCAGCTCTTCTGAGCCTCTGTGATGCTCGGACAGTAGCAATTTTGACCACAAAGTTGTGTGGCGTACATTGGCAAACCAGTGAGTCACAAGATTGTTTGAGAGCTCTCGGCGTTTGCCGAGACTGTGATGCATGGTTCGATTCTCTGCGGATACAGCTTATACCGTGTTCACATTTGTGTTCATGCACTTCTGGCTCATTTCAGCCTCTCTCGATCCCCAAGAAAGCCTGTCAGGGTAGTCTTACAGGTATGAATTATTCACAGTTTTCTACCATGGGCTTTTTGGCCCTTGGTTAATAACACTGTTAATAACGTGTTAATAACAGCATTTTTTAACAATGTTATTAACAAAGCCATTTCGCCCACTACCCTAGTGTCAAGCTGTCTGCCGGGATGATGCCGGGTCCGGCAGGTCGGTCACGTGCATTTTCCGCGGCCTGGACCCCGGCTCTGAGGCTCGCGAAAGAACGGCACGCACTTCCAACGCACTTTCAATCAAGGTTAGACGAGTGCCGAGTGGGCCAGTCACCTGCACCTTCACATTTGCTTGCCCATATCCTTGTATTTGCACTACCACAGGAGCTAACTCTATACTATATATTATATGTATATCTACTCTATACACCACCTCCGTGACATGGGCGTATACATATACATATACTTATATGGTACAACTGTATATATACAGTTATATATAATATTTAGTTGGAGCCTTATGGAGATGTGATGCTGGCCACATGAGAAAGGAGATTAACCATAGCAAAAATACGGCAAACTGATGAGGCAAACGTTCTAAGAGACGAGTCGCCCAGCGGACATGGTGCCAAGAAGACCATGGATGTGTTCATTGGACTGTCCTAAGTTTCGATCAGGGAAACGAAGCGAAAAGACCGTGCGAAATGCTTAGTCTTTGCCGATCGTGCCACGAAGGGTTGACTTTCTCTTGAACGCCCATGGATCCAACGCAAATCACGGCCAATCAAACAGCTTTCGATATCAATGAGGGGGAATTTGCGTGATGTGGCTCACATCTGCAATGTTCACTGTCTGCCTTGTGGATCAACGGATCATCAAACGAGGAACAATAGAGCATCACTCCGTCGTCAGTGATCAGCCCTCCGTGCTTCATGATGCATGATGGCTAGTCTTCCATCCCTTCGACTTGCGACAACAGCGACACGGATCATCTGGAGTACGTGGGGGTATATTAGTACAAACCCATCGATCCATCGAGCCATCCTCATCCCATCCGTCCTTGTGCCACTTGACCTTTTGTCCCAAACACTCGGACAGTCTATCTGAACCTTCAGCACAAATTCAGTTTATTCACCCACCAACGCCACCGCACTGAACGAGTGGTCCCTCTCTGTTGATCGTCACTCCAGATATCTTTTACCCATCCGTCCATTCGCGCCACTTTGACTCTCTACCCGCGCCTAGAGCTCAATCCACCTGTTCTCTCAACCGTTGATCATGACAAGCATGATATCAACCAGGAAACAAGCCGAAATAGAGCTGGAAGCGCAACGTGCCAGGATGTCGAACCTCTTCCTCAGCTCCTCCACCCGCAAGCCAGACGCGTGGCTCGCTGCCATTATCAAAGAGCTCGGAATGACCAAGGGTCTTAGCTTGGCCATTCTGACGCTCCGCGTCGAGGAACAGGCGGGATATTCGGTGTCAAAGAGCGAATATCTTCTCGAACTCCTCGACAAGGCCAACAATCTTACCAGTCTCTCTTTGGCGGGGTTCGACTTTGGTCTTCTACCCAGTACGTTTTGGACGGAAACGATTGAGACGTGCGGGAGGAACCTCAGGACTCTGACGCTCGATCAGTGCCTGATGTCCCCTTATGAACTCTTCGTCCTCTTGTACGGTCTTTTCCGTCATAGCGGGAGGAGGTTCCATTCGATCGATGTGCTGGAAGTTATAGAGCTCGATACCTCTCGACGCACCCATCTCGTCCATAACGCCGTGATGGATAAATATCAAGTGGCCCTGCCGAAGAAGAAAATGGTCCGAGTGAAGAACCTCGTCCTGAGGATGTCCGGTAAAGGGGACAGATACGGTGCCATTCGCGGACTAGCTCCCCTGGTTAGAGCCAAGAGCATTACATTCCAAGGTCTCGAATGTGTCACAGACGAGACGGTCTTCAGCATGCAGGAAATCCTCAGAAGTTGTTCGGGAAGCGCTGAGCATGTCATGGATCCTACCTTCCCGTTGCGAGTAGTCGATATTTCCTTCACGGCACAACCAAAGATCAATGCAGATGCCATCGATCTGTGTTTCCCTCCATCCGTTACCGACATAAACCTCCAAATACAGCTGACGGCCTCAGATGGTAACTTGCTGCAGTGGTACAGTCGTAGCTTGAGCTCCAGTCTGTGGAGCGGTCGTCTACGACTGAAGTCCTTGACGCTGTACCTGGAAATCTATCACAACTTCAGAAGTGCTGGATGTCGGCACGCGGATCAGTGGGACTGTCGCTGCTCGAAGCGTCTCACGGCACCATCCATCCGGCCCCTCGATGCGTGGAAGACTCTTGACGGGGTCATCTCAGAATTACGGCCCAAGAAGCTGCAAATCGTCATCACATGGTACTCAAACAACGCCCATCACCATCCAGGAGCGATTGCCGACTCTGATAGAATAGCCACGGGCGCGCAGTGCCTCAGGTCGATGCTCCCAGTCGGCGATCCCGGAGAAGTATACGCGGAGATGTGCCAGAACATCTCACGCGACCTCCCGTATATAGGAGCGAGGGGAGAGTTTAGCAGCAGAGTCTGAGCGCAGCACTATCCCGACCGCGTAGCGCGGATCGCCGGAATTGTGCTCTGTAGTTAGTAATTCATTCACTTGTCGCGGATTTTACTTGTATCCCAGTATTTATGTTTCCATACACAGTATCGCCGTTGACATTGAGGGACTAAATTGGATCAAGATATACCGTCAGGCATCGATTGATACTTTGCGGACCACGGAACTTGAAGTGACAGAAAAAGACACTACATATCGAACCGCAACACCATGGAGCGTGAAAGACTGTTGTAAGTTGATCCATGTAATGAAAAGGCCCATAGAGACGGCAATCCAGAACCGAAAACCGGAGATTGGTTCTCATTCATGGGCAGGGGCCGAGTGGACGAGCACGACGAATAAGTCGACAGAAATTGTGCCCAGGATGAACATTGATGAGGCGGGCGCACACAAGAATCGGCACGCCCCGAGTGACAAATGTCAGGAGGGTATCGTCGATTCAGCACCCAATAAGGCCGCAGATTTTGAGAAAGCATTTCGAGAGACAGGAAGCTCACGAATGTTGCAAGGAGGCGCGAGTAGGCGTGGGAACGGCTGAGTCAGCGCCGATCGTGCCGGCGGATGCGCGCTTGGCTTCCATTTTCATCTTTGCTTGCATCCACAATCATCACAGCTTCGCCGGGTCTGGTCATTCTGTATCGAGACCTCCGTGCAGTCCATTCGGAAAGGAACAACACCACCAAGCGCATACACAAAGACACGCGCCACGATGTCGGACAACGAAGCCCCGCCGAGTCAGCAGGAAGGAGGAGACGAAGGAGCGCCAGAGGTGAAGCCGGAACAGAGCCAGGCGCAGGATCCGAATGCGCCGATTAGCGTCAAGGTGCGTTCAATCGCGCTCAAGTAGTCGGGCATTTGGGTTTGGTCTTTGATGCATGATGATCGGGCATAGCGTTGGATGCAGCTCCCACTTGTGGCCACATTATTCGCCACACAGCACGCTGACCCCGTCTCGCACAGGTATTAGCGTCGTCTGGCGAAGAGGTGTTCTTCAAGATCAAACGGAGCACCAAGCTGTCGAAGCTGCAGGGCGCATACGCAAACAAGATCGGCAAGGATGTCGGCAGTATACGGTGCGTACTTCCCTCCACCACCCGCCTACTCTCCACCCATCATACCACCTCACCCCGTACCGCTCCTCCCCTTTGCGCCCCTCCCCCTCGCCGCCCCTCCCCCTCACAGACTTCCATTGACACCGCCTCTTCTCCAGGTTTCTCTACGACGGTGAGCGAATAAGCGACGAAGACACACCGGCATCATTGGAGATGGAGGATAGCGATACGATCGATGTCATGGTCGAGCGTGAGTACACCCCTTTGCATATCTTCCTCCCCCCACCGCGTCCGCGCCCCTCCCCCTCCCCCAACTCCTATTCTTCACCCCCGCCCCTTCTTCTCGTCATGCTCCCCCCTCTATTCTTCGTGTCCCACCAAGTTCCCCCTGCAATAGGTGCTAACGCCCTTCTTTATAGAGGTCGGTGGTCGATGATGCGAGACGGCCAAGCAAGACGGAGATCATGCGTGGCCGATGCGTTGGGCGAGGAGTGTCTGTATGTCTGCGGAGAGAAGTCGTATCCCATTTCTATCTTGTCTGTTTCTTTTCCACCTCGAATCCAAGTCTTGTATCCATATGCAATCCCCGTCATCGAGGACCCGTCCTGACGCTTTGTGGGGTATCTTATTCCTCATGGATCCCGAATGTCAGTCGTCACAGGGGCGGTTTCTCAATCCGCTACTCTGCAAGGCCTGACATCAGGCGGTTCAGATGAACAGCCTGCTATCCTCGGCGACAGTCTCACCTGCTTCATCGACAAGGACCTTCCCTCCCTTGCTGATACGCTCTCTACTTGGTCGACATCCCTCTTAGCTCAGTGGTAGAGCGCACCACTCGTATCTGTTCGCTCATACGAGACTTCGCGATGGTGAGGTCAGTCGTTCAATCCGGCTAGCGGGAATCTACACTCTGCTGTGTTTTTTAAAGGTCGTTTGTGGCGCAGTGTGTGGCGCAATCATGATTCATCAAGAGGAAGTCTGAAGGATCAGGGAAAATTGAAATCACCCTTGATATTTGAAAACGCAAGACCAGAAGCAGACAGACAAACGACAGTCTGACACAAAGCACCTGGTGGCGTACACTGGTTGCCTTGGTCAGTAGACACCCCACGAACTGTATCTATGTCCATCATAACCTCTTGCCGCAAGCCTGGAGATGATCTGTGCATCAGGGGCTACTGCCCATCACACGACTTACTAGTACAGTCTGTCGAAGCAGACCTTAATCCGAACGTCGACAAATCATTCGGGAGTCGAGTACAAGGGGTGAGAGAGGTCGGTAGGCGTTGGCCTGAAGCGATAGTATGAATCGATTGTGATACTGTAGCCTCAGAGAAACACGAAGTAAGTGGAGTAAGTATTTGTGGATTACCTCGGCTGGAAACGGGCTACGAATCGAACGAGCATATCACGACGAATGAGAGGGGAATAGAAATCGATGGCGGGCATATGAGTGAATCGGAGTAAGCGTGAATCGATCGCGTGAGCATGCGGCGACGAGCAGTCCGAGTCGCACATCCACGACGGTCAGTCCTGCAGACTAGTTGCTATCCTGACACATATCCGTTTCAGAAGCATTTCAGAATGGCATCCATGTACGCCTCGGGATTGTCCCAGTGCACCTAAAAACAAATCAGCGCCACTACGGGCCTAGAGCATGTTTGACGTACGAAGTGATTCGCCCCAGGAATCTCGACGAACTTGATCTGGCGAACCCTCTTTCCAGCCGCAGTATGCTGCTTGAAAAGTCTCTCCGTGTCAAAGAATCCCCACACGCACATCCAGAGAGTCGCCGGACAGTACTGGAGCACGATCTCTAGATCGGGGAACGTCCGCTGTATGACGCTTTCGTCCCACAGCGCGAGATCCGCTTGAGCTTTGATCGTTGGTTGCATAGGGGGAATCCACCTAGACGGAGCGGTCAGATGCCACGGTGAACACCACGGCCTAGGGAGAACACAAACATCGGGAGTTCTGAGCGTATACCGGCGCTCTGATCGTAGTTGACCGACATGTCTTGTGGAGTCATATTCTCTAGGGAGCTTTTATAGCCAGTCTGGCTTTGGTCCAGCCCATATGGCGAGCGAGAGGCGAAGTCGGGGTGTTTGTAGTACCCCGATACCCAAAGACTGAAGTGCGCAAAGGCGTCCTCGGGAGATTTGAGCTTCTCGCCATCGATGGGGCTCTGGAGGTCTGGGATGGTTTCAGACCCAAAGGCGAGGGCAGGAGGGTCTAGTGATGGAGAGTGTAAGATGTGAGTAACGCGAAGCTACCAGGCTGACGTGCCGTAAAAGATCATCTGCTTGAAATATGGCTCGACCGTTTGATACACATCCTTGGGCATTTCGTCCGGATAGGCGAGCATCGAGAGAATTCTGCACGGTCATAAAGATAGAGTAACACATGCAGAGATCGCCAACTTACGTGCACGTCCCCATGCTCCATCCGACGGTCACTAATCCGCCGGTTCCCCGATCCGCGCTCGGAAGTGGGATCTCGTGGGTCTTCACAAACCACGCAATGAAGCTCAAGGTCTCCACAGCTAACTGCTCCAAGAATTCGCGCTTGCCCTCTCGCATTGACTGTAGCTCTTCTTCCGTATACTTGGTGGACCCCGCGTAGTCGCGACGATTGGGAATCACAAGGCGAAGGTCGTTAGAGGCTGCGAGGGGCAAGAGTCGATGGAACGTATCTGTGTGATATACATGAATACGGTCAAACACAGGCATGCACGGACTCACTTCCAGTGAACGCACTCCCATGGAAGATGAAGACCGTCTTATAGGTTGTCGAGTTCGCTACAGCGCCGCTGTCTGTATAGAAGAGACATCCCCCCTTTTCGTCGATAGGGCCATAGCCGGTCTGGAAGTCGGTCATGATAAGGATTTGGGGAGAGAGTCGTGCGCCCGTTACGGTCTCATTAGGTAGCCTTTATAGGCGCTGCGTAAATGTGGGAATGGACGGCCACAAATACACAGGTTCCTGGGAACTATAAGTCATGAGACATGGAATCGGTGAACTAGTGGCGTTGATAAATTGTCACTCACAGTAGCTGCTACTGTTGCCTTTGGTGTTTGGTACGCGCCAACATGTTCAATCGATCCGGAACTTCCTAGAAGACTGACCCGAGCTGTCAAAGTGTCATCTTCCTGAAGTACTCGTCGCTCCTCGGGGTGAAATAGTTCAAATCGCCTTGTTTGAACAGTAGAAAGGACAAAGCCGGAGTGTTCATTCCTTTGGGGTTGTTGAAATGATCAAAATGCGAGTGAAACAAACACTGGATACATCCATTACGAGGTATCGCCCCCCGCCTTCTTGTACTCCGACCATTGCGCCTTTGCCCGAAGCGCCTCTTGCAGAAGTGTCCCACCCATCCTGTTATCGGAGTATGAGTCAAACAAATCAGGATCGTCAGCCTCGAGTTTCTTCCTCTGTCGACAGAACCACGCCGAGATTTGGCTCTTCTTCAATCCCGTCGCCTCGATGAGGCGAATGATCTCCGGGACATCGGGAAAGATCTCTTCGACAAAGGATGATTCGAGGAGGGCCAGCTGCTCGGGTGTTTTGTGTTGAAGACGAGGCCTCCCTTCGAGGGCTTTGGCGCGGGCTGAGAACCACCTGATAGCATTTCGTCAAACATCATGCCACAGGCGACAAAGAGCACTGTCACGCACCTCCCGACATCCTGTGAGGTTACCTCATATCCTAGGTCCGACGCTTCGAGGGAAATCCGGATGCAATGGTTCTTTGGTGGCCTTGCGCTGCATGACGACGCGTCAGTGCCAATGCACATGGGGAAACAGCGCGACGCACCTCCCCAAGCAACGCCATCTTTCCATTTGAGACTCTAGATAATGTATTTGCTCAGCGTTGAAGAGCTTGGAACGCGTCGCGTCGGTCTGTAAAATCAACTGGACTCTATCTAAGCGTGTAAACTTCGCGTAGAGGTATACCTACATGGTCCAGGTCGTCCATAATCAGCAAGGGCCAATGAGTGAAGGCTCTGTCGGCAGCTCAAACAGCTTCAACGCGTCTGGGCGCAAACGGGTTCGAAGTCGACTTGACGGGAGTAAAAGGAAAGGCACCGGCGGAGTTTAAAACTTCTCACACTCAGTAGCGGCCAGTGATCGAGATCAGAGATTTCGCTCCCATTCCTCGGTTGCCGGTTGGCAAAGCGTTTTTTATCTTTGTCTCAAGAAAAGTATTTTCGATCAACAAGCACGCCGCGAAAGTCGTGGTATTAGTAGAATACAAGCCAGCAATGCTCCACGTGCTCGCTCGGCCACTGCCGAATTGCAGGCTTTACCGGGGCGTCAAGTTCGTGTTTCCTACTTTCATCCTTCATCTAAATTGGCTTGGGAGTGTAATAATCTCTAAAGAAGGTATGTAGGGCCATAGTTTATCCAATTCCGTTGACTTCTGGTCCCGCAACTTCCAGGAATCGCGTCATTGTCTGTCTAGTCTGCACCCAGCGTCCATTTCCATCGCCTCATCTAAGCTTAGATGCTTTGAAGTCTCTCTGAGGGTCCCATGCTCCCTTACTCACCTCCTCCCGCTGTCGCTGCACTCCTCTCTTTGATTCGAGTGCACTCAAACCACCCACTTTGGCTGATTCGGCATAAATAAGCTTCGAAAGAGTCGGAAAGACTCGACAGCGTCTTTGCGTTCAAACCTCCAATCGCAAATCCCAACGCTTTGATACGACCTCTGTGGCGTCGCTGACTCTGGCTGGCAAGCGGAAAACGATGCAGATGACTCGCAATCTAAATGCGGCGCAGGTGGTGAACCTGTAATAACCATCTGTGAGCCTTCAGAGTGGGGATGATCATTTCTCGGTGACGGCCTGAGTGTGAGCGTGGTTTCCGCCAGCGGGATTGATCAGCGTAATCGGCGCACTATCACGCTGACAGCACACCTTGATCGTCGACTGCTGTAAACAATCTTGTCACTTGTGACACTGATCACCCATCCTCTTCCTTCCCACATTGGACGCTCTATTGCACAGCTAGCTTGAATGGGTGCGCTGTCTCCGAAGATCTCAGATCGTTTACTGAGTCCCGTCAGATGTTCTTGCCCATTTCCTTTCGCTCTTCTGCGTCTTTCGAAGAGGCCGCCACATCGAACCCGATGTCCGAAGGCCAACAATCTCCCGTCCACAGCCGCTGAGAAAAAGGAATTGAGATTCAGGGAGATTAGAAGATTGCCAACCAATGGAACCACATGTAAACGCGTAGTCAACGCCACGAATAGAATTTCTTGATCTGTGCATGCGTGCATTACGTGCATTAGAGAGAGACTAGGAGAGTGCTCCCCATTGAATTTTCCCTGCACAACACTCTCCACCATACTGCTGCACTTTTGAAGAGTTTAGCCAACCCGCGGAAGTTCCATGTGTCTGAGCTGGTGTTTGGTTCGGCATGATGCGAGAGCAGAGACCACAATGGGCCTTTTGACCAAGGGTCATTCAGTGGTAGAGTATCGAGGAGACTCAGACGTGAATACATCTTCTGGGCGCACGCCACAGTGGGTGCGATGTAGGCTGGCTGTTGATAGATCATAGTTCAAGCCGGTGTTGTGGGGAGAGTCGCCGTCGCACAATCTCGCAAGCCGGTCGATTAGCATCATCAATAGAGTGCTAGGGCCTCAGAGACTCTTCATGGCGGGCACAACGTCCAGCAGAGTCAGTTGTGGTTGGTACCAACCGTAGGCACGTGTCGGTAGAGTGCGGGTTTGTCTATATTTGGCAATGAACCCCACGCCGCGTCATCCTACCGACGTACCTCTTTCTCACACTGCTGTTTTCCTCTGGGTTACTCTTTCTCGAGTAGAGCGCATTATTGGTGAGGTTCCGCTGGGTCAAGGGTAAGTTTCTCTCGTGGCCGCGTGTGTCATAACCCCTGTTTCCCTCATCTCATTAGCTGTGCCGCTCCCTTCCGTCATCCTTGATGGTCCCGTCACCACCCCTCTTCTCGCTCACCTACTCCCCAGCTCAGCTCTGTTCCACTCAGCGCTCCACCACACCACTGAGAACACTGGAGGTTGAAACGTTGACCGCCCGCCCCACTCTTCCCACACGCAGCTCCACGCCCTATGGCCCCCCCTCCGCATACCTCACTCCCTCGCTAAGAGTTGGGCCCACCCCCCCTCTTCAACGCCCTTCCCCATCGACTGTCACTCGCTTGTCTCTTCTATCCTTATTTGCGCGCTCTCGCTGACGGGACTACGTCAAAAACTCTCACTCCGCTGTGTAGAGGCTGGCATGCGGGCAAAATCGGCTGACCTTTTATTCGTCGAAAAGCAAACCGAGCAGTGCAAGCATCACCATACACCCTGTAGATTGACAATGTCAAGGCGTACACGTATACGATGTTTTGCGAGAAGATCATGAGCCCTATCACCGAATTCCACGCAATGGACCAGAGCGGATGTGCTGCCGGAGCATGGGCCGCAAAGCACAGCAAAAACTTGGTTCCGCCTCCTACAACGGTAATTTTTGAAAGCGTGGAGAAAATCAAGCACTGCGTTAGGCGGTTATTGACGGACAGCATCGGATGACGCACCGCCGTAAATACGTCTGTTAATTTTGTCTTTCGTTTCGGGAGTGGATCACATGCAACTGTTGTTTCGAAACTGCAACAAGAAAGTAGCCGTTCTCAGCTTGAAGAGATTCTGCACATCAAGCTGCAAGACGCGCATACAGGAAACCTGCTTGTCAGCCGCCAGTTTACAGTGTTGACATGCTGTTCATATTGAGATGTCGTCGAACATACGAAGACGAAGCGGCGGTCCTGTATCTTGCAAGCTGTCGGTGGCTCGGTTGCGAAACGAGGAAGACGAGTTGTTACTTGTGCAGTAGCAAAGAGCATAAGAGATTTCCCAAGCACAACGAAAATTGTTGATGTCAAGGTAAGATATGCTGCTCCCAATAAATTCGAGTCAAGGGAAGAGGCGTCGTCCCCGCGTCATCGAAAGGACGGTCGTGGGACAATTTGAAGTTCCGGTGTATGCCGGGCGCAGCAGCTCTTTTATCAACCATCATCACGTGGCATCGCCTATGCTCTGCGCCCGCTCAAAACTTCACTCCAAAGGTCGCTACAGGTTAAACTTCTATCTAATCACACAAAGATCCAGACACTCTGCTGCAGCGTTGACCGCCTTGAGCTCCTCTTATCAGAAGAATCGGTATCCCACCCGAGACATAATGTCCACCCTGGCGCAAGAGCATGACCTGGAATACGAGCAAGTGAAATTCTGGTTCATGAGAAGGTATGCATCTACATCATCGCAGTGCGGAGCTGATATCACAGCCCAAATCTCAGACGTGGTGTAGAAAGAAAAGCGGATGGGTCTCCAGTCTCCGAGATTGTCCCGGCATGGAGATTTTCGAAGAAGACCACGAGCTCTCTTCAAGCCGCCTATGCGGTTGCTAAATATCCCAACGCCGCCTCAATGGAGATCATCGCGCAAGTCAACGACCTTGCGTTAGACCAAGCCAAGCGTTGGTGCGAGAACAGGTACGTCCTGGAGCAGCACAATCATAAGACGCATGCCTCTCACGGCTCTAGGCGACACGCAAATAGAGTTTGTCTCCGACCTGAAAATGTCCGAAGCGCATTGAGGACCGCCTATGCACAGAACAGATACCTCGACAAGGCAACGACTTCGGCACTTGTTGAAAGCACCAATCTCACGCCCACCCAAATATCAGCCTGGTTTCATGATAGGTAAGCTCGTTTGATATTCATCCCAATTTGCGTGTCTTAATTTTCGGTTTAAGACGCAAGGCGGAAAAGGCCTCCCTCACTGCGCAAGGCGTAGACACGTCGGACTCTACCATCTTCAAACCTGCGACGAAGGCCCGCTTCTCTGAACAGATCGTCACCTCGTTTCGGACTGTCTACGCACGGCACGAACACCCTAGTCGGGACGTCATAGCGTCTCTTGCCGAGGAGCACAAGGTCGAACGGAAACAAGCATACATGTGGTTCAGAAACAGGCATGTTCTCGTGTGCCATCCATCTTCGGCGTCGTTCACATTGTTTCTCAGGCGATATCGAGATTCAATTAAACAGTCTACGTGCAACGACAAGTCCACGCACAACGACAAGTCCACGCGCAAGAACAAATCCACGCGCAACGACAAGTCCAGATCTTCCACCCTTCTCTCTGAGCTGAGAGCGGTATACGAGTTGACAAAGTATCCTGATCAAGCGATGAAAGCAGATCTAGCGGAGAAGCACAAGCTCGACGTTGCGTCAATATCCCGACGGTTTCAAAGAATGTATGTTCCATCTCCTGACTTCCTCATGTGACTTGGAGCAGCATCACATTGGTATGGCTCATGCTTCTCGCGATTTTAGGCGCAGTGCAGAAAAAGTTTTTCTCCGACCGCGACACCCTGAAGACGCTGGGAGCTTATTACGAACGGCGTACGCACAGAACAAATACCTTAACACGGCAACGACTTCGGCACTTGTCAAAAGCACCAATCTCACGGCCACGCAAATATCAGTCTGGTTTGTGAATAGGTATGCTCTCGTTTGATATTCATCTCAAGTTTGGTGTTCTGTTCCTCTATTCTAGACGCAAGGAGGAAAGGGAGACCCTCACTTCCCAAGGCAGTCAAGCGTCGAACACTACCGTCTCAAGACCTGCGACGACCACCGTCTCTAAACCTGCGACGACAAAGGCCCGCCTATCTAAAGAGATTCTCACCACGTTTCGGACTGTCTATGCACAGCACAAACACCCTAGTCCGGACATCATAGCGTCTCTTGCTGTGGAGCACAAGATCGAACAGAAACAAGCATCCCTGTGGTTCAAAAACAGGCATGTTCTCGTGTGCCAGCCATCTTCGGCGTCGCTCATTGTTTTATAGGCGGTATCGAGATGGAATTACCCAGCCTCGTTCGAATCGTTCGACGCGACCTTCTACTATTCCTGCTTTCCTGCGGCCGCCTTCTCTCAAAGTGCAGTGCAAGAAGGCATCAGATGGGGTGTGATTGAGCAAAGCAGTCGTAGATAGAATAGGTGTAATGCACATATCTCGATATATCAAATCGGAGGCTTTTCCAAATCACATGTGGGCCCACTCGTTGCGCCTATAAGTTCGTTAATCATCTGGTGGTGATGTCTGGTTCCTCTATGAGTGAATTGTGGTTCGACTGGGTAAGCACCTCGCATCTGTGCACTGTTGACCTCACCTCAACGCATCGAACGTCAGAGCCGGTCAGACCTCTACTTCGCACTGGCCCCAAACTTGCCGGTTGTGGAAAGTGGGCACAATCAATCAATCAATAAATACACGGCACGGACCCTGCAGGATCGCCGGACGCAGCGTAGAGTACAGATATGTGCGTAAGTATCCTTAACCTACCTGCTACCCCCACTACCGATACGCTATAGAACGAACCGACGCTCGATGCCCCCGTCTTGCATAGCGACTCACATTCTACAACACGGCATGAGGCAGAGAGGGGATATCATTTCCCAACTGACTCCCTCCATCACATACTTATAAAGTCAAATATAAGCAGTGCGTCGGAGAAGATACCTGGCAGCATGAAGCAATCTGCAGCGGGTGGAAATTCTCACGCATGGCTCTACATGGCCCCATAGTGGATAGAGTGTTGATGGGAAGGATTCCAATCTCCGTGTTGAGAGCACTACTATCAATATACAAGAGTTGAACGTTGGAACGTTGATACTTAGATCGATATTGTGACATGCACTGCCCGGAACGCCGCCGTAGCTATGCTCGGCATCTGGCGTCGGCTAAGCACACACGGCGGAACAAATGGCACGGCGGAAAAATGGCACGAGGTAGTTCAGTCGGAGCTTGAACCTTAAAAAAGGCGATGGACGCAGGGTCGCTCACAGAGTCTGAGGGCGCAGGACGGCGCAAAACGTTGTCGAGAGGTCAAGGGCAGCCGTTCAAATGAGCTGTGTGTACAAGACATCATCGGAAAACAGTGCAAGGTATTTTTTACACCCAAAAGGTGTCGTATTATGACCTCGACAGGCTGGTAGATACGTATTGTAACCTCGGCAGGCTGGTTTGGCCCGTGAGGGTTGGTTGTTGAGATATAAAGAATAATTACCCGCACGCTGTTCAAAGAGCACCGAGCATGGCCAGCAGCGAGGGAACAGGCCCTAGGCAGCAGCGTCGAGATTCCATGTTCACAGAAACGTCATCGTCGAGATTTATGTACGACGTCGGCCATCGCTTGTACGTCTTGGTGATCGGACGTTGCCGAGCTTGTACTGTCTGTTGCCGAGCTCGTATACTGCTTGTTATGTAATCAATTCTGCATCGCTCTTTCCCACCGTCATGATCAGCGCCTTTGTGGGTCCCATAGAACACATAGAGCTCCCTTGATCAGCGCCTATGTGGGCACTCGGCCCCAGGAAGCGTTTTTTCCGCCGGCCTATATAAACCTAGGGGGTCCATCATGTATTCCTTACCCACCTTCCCAGATTCTGCCCGCCCAATCCAAATTCTGTCATGCCTGAAAGCTTCGGCGACACGTTTGGTTGCTTGCTCATTGCGCTCGTGGTAGATCTCATGTGAGCTAACTTCTATTTGTATCCCTGCGATTGCCAACTAGATTCCTCTTCCAGCTGCTTCGGTGCCGGTCTCGTCAGTCATGAGCCGTTGCTCAGGGTTCCTTGCACTGATCTTTGCTTCAGGTCGTCGTCCTGCAATACTTCCGTAGTCCCTTGCTCAATTCGGACTCCACGGGTGTCCGCTTCATGGTCGGACTGCTGTGGTATGTCTTCTTGATGTTCGCACAATAGCTCATGTGTTTCAGCTTCCTTGCATGCGTACACGTCGCAACTTTCGTAGCCGCCACCTACCAGGTGCTTATCATTGAGTTTGGTCGGTTTGAGAAACTGGATGTCATCCCGAGGTAAGCGCCTGTTCTGATGTCCTGAGCAGTCCTAACGTCTTTGATAGAACTGCATTAGTACGTGTTCCTGTTGCTGATGCCAAAATGCTGGACCGAACTGGCGTATTAGGCCCAACTCTTGGCGGTTGTGAGCTCCTCTCCATGTCTATACTCGTCAAATGTGAACTGATGCTGGGAAACGTGAAGTATCTCGTTTCGTTTGTCTCACAGTGGTCAGTGCCTCAGGTTGGGTGCGTTTGCTTATTCTGACTCGGCTCGCCCTAGCTTCTTTGTGTCGCAGGTCTGGTACCGTCAGTCTTTGCTACTTCGTCGCATGTCTTTCAACCAACGACATTCTTCAGTGACAGACAATATATATATCTCTATGCCCATTGTACGAGCCTATAACTTTATTCGTCTCCCTTCTTGACCTAGATCTTAGGCGCTACTCGCCATGCTTAACATCTTTGAGTCACCAAACTCATCCCCGGCAACTTCTTGCTAACCACAAAATCAGCTGCTGGCATCGGTACGTCAAATCAAAGTGAGCCTGAAGATTGACAGCGTGATTGAAATTGCTCCCGCTTCCTCCAGCGCAGACCACCCTCGCGTAAGTGACACAAAAGCACACATCACCGTATTTCATTGTCTGATCTGTCAGTGGAACTGGGGCCACGTTTACCCAATTGATACACACCGAGGTTTGTTGGCTGTGCACGAAGCAGCCAGTCTCTGAATCTTCTCAGATTGTCACAAGCATTCAAGCAGGTGCGACAGCGGCGTGTGATCTCGCCATCACCGCTGTTCTCTGCTGGACTCTCAATCGCAAGCGAACGGGAATCAAATTGTATGTCACAAGTCAATTGACATACTCGCGTTCATTGTCTCAACAGAACTGATACGCTGCTCGATAAACTGATTGTGCTCGCCATCAACCGAGGTGCGATTACCAGTCTTGCGGCGCTGTTGAACCTCATCCTAGTAAGTGCACCGTCTCTGTCGGTTATACATCGAGAAGCTCACTTGGCCATAGTTCGTCTGGAGGCCAGCTGCCATGATATTGTAAGTTCAGTTCATACTGCCGGTCGCGCTGATTAGTAACGTATGATTCCTCTGCTTCCTAGCTGTCAATGTAGGTAGCGCTCAACGTTGTAAGACACGCATTGCTCATTCATCGACTCGGAGTCTATGTTGTCTCCGTTGTTGGAAGGTGGGCTCTCGTCGACTCCTCCCAACGCATTTCACTGAACGCTCTCAGTCTCAATTCGCGCGCTCGCATGAGAAAGGAAGCATCCACGGACGTCATTTCACTTTCCATGGGACCACTTAGCGAATCTCAGACTTGCGAAGATGCTGGTATACGGGCCGTCAGTTTCCTTCCTAGTTTTTGTTTTGCGCGCATCTGATAAGTTGCAACTTGATAGACGACTAGCATGGTCACCTGGGGTGATGACAACACCGGCGATGGCAACGTTAGTACTCTGTGACGCACGTTCGGACAGGGGCTCATGACCGTTGCAGAAGGAACTCAAGTTCAATGTGTGACCATCGAACGTTGAATCATATGTCACCGAATCTTGTCTTGTCTAATAGTACCAATAGTACCAATACTGCTTGTTTCGTGTGTGTATGCCCCTGTCTGCCCCTGGTTCGCGAGAGAGATTGCCTCTGTCATCAACCTCTTAGAACCCTCGGATAATTGCATTAATATACGTCTCGGGATCGTCCCAGTGAACCTAGGCATGAATCAGCGCTAACAAATGTTGCACACTCTGAATGGCGTACGAAAT
This sequence comes from Strobilurus pachycystidiatus, assembly GCA_019915135.1. NCBI lineage: Eukaryota > Fungi > Basidiomycota > Agaricomycetes > Agaricales > Physalacriaceae > Strobilurus > Strobilurus pachycystidiatus. The sequence goes on from JAHLMK010000001.1 coordinate 6,265,839, forward strand.
GGTTTCCACCTGGGATCTCGATGAACCTTATCTGGCGGACCTTCCTTCCCGCCTCAGTGTACTCATCCAAAAGCCTCTCTGTGTCAAAGAATCCCCATGCGCACATCCAAGATGTCGCAGTACAGAATTGGAATATAATTTCAAGGTCAGGGAATGCCCGATGTATGACGGTCTCATTCCAAAGCGCGAGCTCGGTCTGCGTGTGAATCGTCGCCTGCATTGGAGGTGCGAACCTGAAGGCATGCGGATGGTCAGTAGAATAGATTTATTCCTTGGCTGACAGCATAGACGAACAAAGGAATTTCGCAGCGTAGAGCGGCGCTTTGGTCCATGTTGACAGCCATGTCCTGCGGTGTCATGTTCTCTAGCGAATTACGATTGCCAAGCCTTCTGTTGTCCAGTCCCTCAGAAGATCGAGATGCGAAGTCGGGGTGTTCGAAGTAGCACGATAACCAGATGCAGAAGTGAGTGAAAGTCTCTTCCGGAGACTTACACTCTTGGTCGAAGAATACGTTGTAAAGGTCGGGAATGGTTTGGGACCCAAAGGCAACGGCGCCGGGGTCTACAACACTTTAGCCTACTAGTAGCTGACCGGAATCCCAGGAGGGCACCTTTGTCTAACTCACCGTATAGAATCATCTGCTTGAACTGTGGCTCAAGGGACTCGTACAGATATCTGGGTATTGCTTCCGGGTACGCGAGCATTGCTAGTGCTCTTCATCGTTTTAGTATACCGCAGAGATGGCTCAGAGGGTACTACGCACGTGGTTGTCCCCATACTCCATCCTATAACGACGATCCCGCCAGTGCTGCGATCCTCACTCAACCGAGGGATGTCGTTAGTCTTGACGAACCAATCGATGAAATGGAGGGCATCCAGCCCTAATCCCTGTAGGAAGTCACGCTTGCCTTCCCTCAGAGACTCCAACTCGGCATCGGTGTACTTCGTCGATCCTGGATAGTCTCGACGGTTGGGGATGACGAGACGAAGGTCATTGGCCGCGGCCAGTGGTAGCAGGCGTTGAAAGGTATCTGCACAAAGATCTGCGCTAAATTGCCACGGATAAGATGCTACCCAAGCTCACTTCCGGTGAATATGCTTCCGTGAAAGACGAAGACTGTCTTGTATGTCGTAGAGTTCGGGACCACGCCGCTATCTGTATAGAATAGGCGGGCGTCGGTGTCGCCAATGGGCGCATAGCCAGTCTCAATGGGTGCCATGCTGGTGGATGGAAAGGCGTACGTCAATTCTTCATCGCAAGCTGACATTATTCTTCGTACATGCCGTTAGTGGGAACAGACGTCACTTAGGCGGCTTCCTGAAATCCTTCCGGTCTCACGAGCGTCACAGCCTAGTAAGAAAACTTGATGTACAAAGCTCAAGCCTGCTAAGGCGCCTTCACAAGAAGTGATTCAGGCTACATGTGTAGGACTTGTGGTTCTAGCGGAATCATATCAGTGGAAAGAGGGTCGCACGAAGGCTACGTTGATGCGATTCTTCAATCAGAATATCAGAATATCAGATGTATCAAATGATGAGTTGATATGATAGCCCGCCACCCACACTTTGACAGGACATTGGTCTGATCGTCACGGTATCTCATCGCCGACAGCCGCCACGTTAACATAAGGTCCACTACATCAAACCCGCCAGAGACTAGCAGAAGAGAGTTTACGTTGCAGACCCAAGTAGCCGGAGCACTTCACCTCACCTTCTTCCCACGAAGTTCGACGGGAAGTGAGCGTTACGTGTCGAACAAGAGAAACGTTTGCATTGTCCTGTCATCATGACTTGGCGCACCGCCAGCTCACATTTGTGGAGATCTTCGAACGTCTCCTGCTCAATTATCCTCTCCAAAATTACATGTGCGCCACATGACTAGTAAAGGGTTGTCACAAAAGATAGGACGCGAACCGCTTTGGATCCTTAGCCTCTAACTTCTTCCTCTGCCAGCAAAACCACGAGGAGACTTGACTCCGATTCAATCCCGTGACCCGTACGAGACGATAAGTCTCCTCATCTTTGGGGTATACGTGTTCGTCGAAAGACGCCTCGAGGATGGCTAGCTGCTCGGGAGTCTTGTGCTGTAAGCGAGGTCGTCCTGCCAAGTCGTGCGCACGATTCGAAAACCATCTTACGGGGGGACAATTAGCAGCAAGTTAGTAGAGAAGGAGAATTTTTGGCGTACCGTCCGACGTCTTGAACTGTGAACTGGGGACCCATCTTCGAGGTAATGAGAGCAGTAGTGAGACATAGCCTCTTTGGAGGCCTTTCCACCCTGGAGGGAGACGGAGTCAGCACAAGAGAGAGATTGCAAGGGCAGCATACCCCTTGGCGCGCCATCTCTCCATCTGTCGCTCCAAGTATGCCAGTTGCTTCTCGTTTAGAAGATCGGCGCGAGTCATAGTAGTGGATATGGAGCCTCGATGAGCACGCGCCGCGAGCTTTTAAAGTAGGCACTCGGGCGACTCAGTGCTTTGATCGGGTAGTCGAGGACCATCGGCAATGAGAGTGTTGGACAAAGCACAGGATCAATGTGGGCAAAGCGCAAAGCGACATGAGACCGCATGACTGGGGGAATGGTCGCAGACAAAGTGTAGTATCGTTTCGAGGATCCTAAGAGGATACGTTTGCAGCTATCGCGGTCAAAAGCCAAGAAGAAATGAAACACGTGGCAGAGAATTGATGATGACGTCATGTGCGTTCCTCTCTTTCGAACGGTCTTCACCGAGCATGCAGTGGTGACTTTGTAGCCTATGCTCACTCAAACCAGACATCTAGCTAATACTATAGCCACGGATTGCTCATTGTCCCATCGTGGCACGCACTTCGTACGACATGACCGTGCTTTGGTCTCAGGCTGTGCTGCTAAGTAAGTACTTGGCTCACAATGCTCGTCACCTCCCGTAATGCCAATCCCAGAGGCTGTCTGACTTTGTGTTGGCCGTCTGTTTCCCTGTATCTTGAACTCATCTTTTTGCGGTGTTCCCTCAACCAGTCACCCAGAACTAAACACGATTACTTTTTATTTGTTTTGTTGTAGTAAATGTCACTGAGTATCTTATTGGAACAGATGCCGACTGCGTTCATTGGTTTGGTATGCCGCAGCGGTGCTCCCTCACCTGAAGCTGGAGAGAACGACGCGACGTTGACATATTCTCGCGTAGACGTCCGGAGTCACGGCACCATGTGAAGCAAGAGGCGACCGAGTACTACTTGAGACTATGACACGAGCGAGAAGCGAGCCGAGTCTGATGGCAGTGCGGACAGGTAACCGAGACGGACGCGTTCTCATCGTGACAATCCGGTCGCAGCCTGCAGGTCGCTTTTACGTGAATGTGACACTTGTAACTACATCGTCGCATCATAAAAGCTGGCTGATGATTGAAAGGCGGATTGGGTTGGTTTTGAGGCCCTCGAAATCGAGATACAGTGAAGTGGTCGCTGGGCAATTTGGACACAACCGGTTACTGAAGCTTGGAAAATTATGGCGCCACACAACAGCATGTTTCTCCGATGGAAAAAAGGACACTTCACGTGCACCGTTCCCGCTAGCCGGATTGAACGACTGACCTCACCATGACACCGCCAAGAAACAAGGGTATACGAGTGGTGCGCTCTACCACTGAGCTAAGAGGGATGCTTGCACGCGCCATGGCGCATATGTGGCGCTGGACGTAGCTTGACAAACTTGTAAAGAATTTGTCTCCACACGAAAAGAGACGAGACTTCTGAGTTCGCGAACACTGCACATTGGTATCATCGTATATACATACGCAACAAGTAGACAAGAGTAAGGAATAAACGAATGGAGAGTACAACGAAAGAAGAGCGAGGATTAAAGGTACACAGAAGCCTAAAATAAACACCAAACGCGAAGAGAGATGAAGATACCCATATATATGATATAAGAAACAAAGTCAACAAACCCTAGGAACGACCGTTCTCCGAATAATAAGCCCCGCTGCCATAGCCTGAGGGATACCATTGGTTTTGAAAGTCATACGGCGCATACTGCTGGTTGGGCGAGGGGATCGCATAGTCGTAGGTGGTCGGTTCCTGTTTCGGCTGGTGTGGCGGAGGCCCGCCGCTGTTACCGTTCCCACTACTGCCATACGCCCCAAACTCGCCTGCACCCGCCCCATGCCCGTACGTCGGCACAAAATCATAGTCTCCCATCTCAATGTAACGCATAGGGTGCTGCTGCTGCTGAGGCGGCGGCGGAGGCTGTGGACGAAAACCATTACTGCTGTTGTGAGAGTGCGGAGGCGGCGGCGGCCCCTGCCAGTATTGAGCTTGCGGCGGATGGTAGATCTGGGCGGGTGTCATTGCAGAGCTCCAGGACTGAGAGACGTCGCGAGGCGGGCCTGCTCTCTGGGCCGGGATCTCCTGGCCCGGCGGCGGACTCTCCGTCTTGACCGTTGGAGGGGACGTGGAAGGAAAACGGGCTCTCGTCGCCGAGGAAGGCGGCGGATGGAACCATTGCGGCGCTGTTTGGTCCTGCGCCGGCGGTGGACGGTCGTGGGAAGAGCGAGAGGGTAGGTGGCGCGCCGGCGGTGTGTGGCCGTCGAAATAGAAGGCCGGGCTGCGGGAGGGGGAGGAGGGACGCGAGCGACGGGAGACGCTCTCCATTGCCGGTCCCGGGCCGGGACCCGGTTGGGGCGGGGAGGTTGAGCGCGCCGTTGCTGTGGTTGGGGTGGCCGTGTGCGGCGTTGCTGCCGGGTCCGGTGCCGGGCAGGGCGGACTGGGAATATGTGGCGTGTGCGCCTGCGTAAGCGGCGGAGTCACGAAAGGACTGGCCGGCTGCGGCTGGGACTGGAAAGGACTGACTGGGGTGCGCTGGAAAGGACTGGGAGGATGCCTGGGTGTCACGAAAGGACCGAAAGGAATGCGGGCCCGCCCCACCCGTGTCCGGGCCGGCGGAGGTGGCGCTCGTCGGGGTCTGGATCTGCCATTCCCCGCCCTCGTAGCCCGTCGACGTGCCTGGCCGCACGTCCACGGCCTTGGGCTGCGCGGGCCGGCGCGACGAGCGCGACTTGGACGCCGCCGCCATCGAAGCGTGCAGCGTCGACAGATCCCGCATCATCTTCTCGTTGTCCTCCTGTTTGTCGGCGTGCACCGTCTGCGCGTGTTGCCGGAGGTTGTCGAGGCGCGAGAACTGCTTGCCACAGTGGCAGGTGAACGGACGCTCGCCGGTATGTTTTCTGCATCGCGGTCAGCGGGCGTCGGCCGAGCGTGACAAAAGTACGCACCGGATATGCCGCGCCAGATGCTCGCTGCGGCTGAACACCATCCTGCACTCGCCGTAGCCGCGACACTGGAAGGTCTTGGATGGCGCGGGACGATAGCGCTTGGTGACGGCTGCGGTCGGCGGGGGGACAACCATGGTGGCCATGTCTTGCTGCTGCTGGTGCTGCTTCACGTCGTCGTCGTGCAGGCGTCCTATGAGCATGCGAGCACGTCGTCAGCGGCGATGAGCAAGGCGGAGTGGCGACGCGCACCGTTCAGACTTTTTTCAGGGGGACCAGTGCCAGGGGAGAGGGACATGAATGAAGGGGAAAGGAACGCACCACAGCCCATCATTTTATCGCCACCGTGCCTGATTAGCACCCTGGCGGAGTTTGAACCGTTTGTTCCCACCCCTGTCACCTTCGCACTTTGTGGCCTTCGATTCTCACACCTCTGCGTCGATGTGAGCTGTCTGCCTGTCCAGTCCTCCTGCTGTCTTTGCCATCTTCTCTGCTACATTTCTCCTCTTCGCGCGCTTTGCCTGCAGCTCCCATTTATGGCCTCATCGTCCACGTTTGTCGTCCCAGAGCGATAGGCGTCCCGCGTGCTCCGGTATCATCGCTGCCACGTGCCTCTGATCTTCCCATCAGAAATCTCACCCAACCTGACGTGCCTGCCGTACCGCCACCGCGCGTTCGTTCCTCTCCCGGTGTCCCAACCACGCATGCGCAGACTCTGTTGCCCACCGTGGATCAGGCCCCAATCCACCCCGCAGCTAGCTCCCTCCGCCCGCGTCCCCGAAATGGATTCTCATCATCGTCTCCTCTCCGTCTCGTTATCGTAATGTGGCGGAGAAACATCGCATGGCCATGTGCACACGTGGACTCGTCCCGGCCGAGACGATGCGAATCCATTTCCGAAATCGTATGCCTTGCCCCGGATCAATCTCGTTTCTTCCAGGACCACTGTCCACCTCTCTCACAGGTCTCGGTGGGGAGAGAGACGAGAGCGCGTTCTGATCCCCACAGTCGCATTCCATTCCGGTCTCGCCACGCTCCGAGCATCATGCACTCATTCATTTAGGCTTCGACTGATCCCTTCAAGCCCCGTCGTATCCCTTCCTCGGTTCCCTCCTTCCTTCTCCTTCTTCCTCTGCCTTTGTCTTTCCACATGGTCCCTACCCACGTCAAGATTAACGTCTTGAACGTTCTGATTCATCCATGGAACACAACGTCAGTGATTAATGGCGTCTGACCATCGAGGGTAGGTTTGATTAATGCCTTTTGTTCTTTTGGCAGATCTGATTCGTCCATGTATTGTGGGAGGGTGATGCGGCGCCCATACTCTGTTCCCGAGCCAGGGTATGTTTCGCGTTTGTATTGCTTTGATCCCTACCTCGACGGTCCTCAGATTTTCGTCATTGTCATTCCACATCATTCTGACAGCCGACATGGCAGATGGATTCCTCCAGTAGAAAAGATCTCGCTCGCCCGTGCTGTCCGCGATTCCTATTAGTGTACGTACTGCACTTACTTCCACGCCAATCAGGTCCTCAGCTCGCTCCCCTACCCTATACCCTACTTGCGTCTTTATCGCGTCTTTCCCTCATCAGTTCTCACTGATCTAATCGCCCGACAGACACGTGTCACTCCCGCCGGGCAATTATGCCAGGGCGCGATCCGGGGAAAGAGGCGCGAAGACGTCGCCTGAACTTGCATCTCCGGTGCCTCGTCAAGGTCCGAGTCTATTGACTTGTGAGGAAAGAACGACTTGCGCGTATCGGCGAGGGTCAGACTAGCGTTCTCGTAGTCGCCATCTGTCACAGTAAGTGGTACCCTCGAGTTTCGTTGTGATGCGGCCACTGATCGTAATCGCCAGCACTTTGAGAGTCTCTATAACTCCCTCACGTTTCATAGCCGCCCATCGTCCGAGTGTATGAGCGGACTGTGTACGCCTCGAACGAAATCAGACGCCTCCGCACCACCCGGTGATTGACATTTCGTTTTATGCATTCAGACGTTCTCATACTTGCCGCCTTGTGGAAATTTGCTTGCAGTGGAAAGTCTCTCGAACATCGCAAACGGAAAGGTCCGTTTGTCCATCTTTCTCCCTGTTAGTATCACAGCAATGGAGATGAAGCGGGCACGCGAGTCTTTCCTCCCTCCGGGAAGATAACGGTGTACGCGTCTCGCTCCCACCTCACCTATTGCAAATTACTGACGGCCGTCAAAGACTTGGTACCCCACAAACGCCCACAGGCGACCATTCAGGCCCAGGAACTCCCGTTAGGTGTATGGACTACTGACTCGACTCGAGGTACGCGAAGAGTCTATCAGTCCGGGATCGACTCGGCTACTCAAGAGGAGCTGACATGGACAGGCCTCGTGAGCTACTGCGGGAATGAGTAGACATAGGAAGACTTCGCCAAAGCGCTCCTTGTAAAGTCTTTGACAGACGGATACAATGTTGAACGCGTTTATTCTTGGTTTTGTCTACTGATGAGTCGTCAGACTCCAGACTTCCGCCTCGATACACTGCACTCTTCCGACCGATATCACGTTCATGACTCAGGGTAGGCGCTTTCATGTACACATTCACTCGTTTGGTGACCGCCGCTTGACAGACGTGCGTACACCCGACGCCGTTAGTCTTTTAAGCATCCCACCCAGGCCCAGGAACTCCCACTCCAGCAGGTACGCGCCATCACCCCACAATCCGACTCCGCATCGGCTATTCAAGAGCTACTCAGGCACTTCGGTGTTCATTCATGAAAGTGGCTGTACATCGCATACGTTTTCCTCTTCAAATTCAACGGGCGCGTCATGTCAGATGCGATATGGAATCCCGCCGTTGTTGGTCGGTACCGGGTTCAGGATCAGTACTCATCTGCTTTTGGCAACGTCGGTGACGTCTCAATTCTCGAATGAACTGGATTCCAGGCGCCCCGGCCTGATACTAATCAGTACGCTTGATCCCGTCGATATAGTATATGCGGCAGTGTCTCCTACGCGAGATTTACGCTGGACGTGCCAATCAGGCCCAGGTATCTTCATGTCATAACTAGAGTCATACAGTAGTGGCTGCGCAAACATACTGAATGACTTCAATGAGATGTTCTTAGACTTGATCAGACGGTCAGTCACATGAACATCAGAATGATACTTGGATATTCCTATTGACGCGAGCATGTGGACGAAATGCTTCTGCGATGGAAGATGTCTGTCTGTGTTGAACCCGCCTGATGGGGCAGTTTGATTGTGTGCTCGGAGTTTAGGACGTGACATGATGAGATTGCCGCGGATGTTGCGGGAACTGCTTGGTTCCGGTTCACGGAACCAAAGGAATGGAATACAGACCAATCATCGCGACCCTCCGCTCTGGTCTTTGCACCAGCGCCACGTAGGCGCGTGAACAAATGATCTCACCTTCACACTTCCATAGATGGTATGACTACAATTGGAGCCAGATGGCCCGCTGCAGGTCTGTGTCTACCAACTCTTTGTTCTAGTGGTAACTCGACCAATGAAAAGACCATGGTCGCCATCTATGGCTGGACCATCCATGACATTATAAAAGAGTGCCTGCTTTCCCCCCAATCCATTCTGTCGCGGCAGCCGCTGACTTTCATAGGGATGACCAACCGTCATCCCGTAGATCCGCCACCGCCGTATGAGCGATACTCTACTTCCCAGCAAGGACCTGTGACGCAGTCGAGTGCACGACCTCCCTCTCGCGTCTTACGACGTACCGCACCGTTCTACCACCGAATTCCCAGGCTTCCGTCATACACAACCAGCAACCTCCGGGACGCAGAACCACCACGCCCGAGGACCGTACTGTCCGCCGGTCCATGGCAGGGAACTACTACTGTGCCACCGGATCCTTGTGCTTCAGGAGTGTGTGCTGAATGTCACGCGCATCTTCCAATGGATAACTACGAGATAGAGCTCGAACAATGGGAGGCGGTGAATACGCCGCTTCCGCTTGTTTTTCGTACCTGCGATTATGTCGCAAAGCGAGACTGGCGCTTAGGACCAGAGCGGCCGATACTAGATGCTCAAGGCCAAGAGCTCCCTCCAGCTGAAGCATTCGAGAGGTACCTGTCCGACATTGGCCATCCTGGGGCACCACCAAACTTGTCTGGAGAATCCCGATCGCGGTGGTATGCGGACAGACAAGGAATAGAGATGCAGCGTGCCCTAGAGCTCAGGGCCAGCGAGGTGGAGAGCGAGAGGCCCAGGCCCCTAGTCCCTCGGATGGAGGAAGGTCCTCGTCGAAATAACACACTCAAAGGCAGCAGGAAAGCGAAAGGCAGAGGGTAGGTAGGTAAGTCGAGAAGTCAGGTGGTTCTAAGCGGACATCCAGATCGGGTAGGCCGCCAATCATGTAATCTATGCTATGCGCCATACGCTGCCAAGTACTGAGCAAGTTAGTGCCTAATGACATCGTAACGAAGCGGTAGAAGACTGTGAAGTCCTTAAACTTGCCTTTCGGTGAAAAACTCACGTTCATCCCGCATTACCGCGACTTTCTCCGCTTGGAGCTGGACTAGAAGCCAAATCAGACCATGCTCAATCCATTGTACTTAGGCGTCTGAAAGAATTGAAGTATGCGGCCGTACATTAACATAATGCGTAACGGGTAGATGAGATGGGAGTGATGATACGTAGGGACCTAATCTGTAACGACGATGAGTGCGTGACTAGTGTATTTGGACAAATCCTAGCAATTGCTTTGATTTCAAAGCTTAGGCGTTTGCCCAGTTGGTGACTGCGCCTCGATAGCGCCAGTACGCAGTCCAATCCGAGCCAACTCCTGGCTATATGACACGTTGAGAGAATTGCTTCCTGTGAGACAGAGATGATACACTCACTTCTCGACGCGCAACACTGGTGTCTAGAAACATGAAGAATCAGTTCCAGCTTGCACTGGCGTGGTGAAACCACTCACGACCAAGGATACATTCGTACTCATAGAGACGCCACTGCCTGGCTCCGTTCTCTGTCCTATATCTAACTGCAACGCATCTGGAAAGATGCTCCTGTCCCGCCTTCCATTCTTGCCCGGGGGCCCAAGCCTTGGCAGACGTGGAATCGGAAATCATCGAGAGTCAGTACCGAATGTATGAGGTGCGATGGGGTGTGTGGGGAGATGGGGCCTGATAGACAAGAGCAATGGGCCATTTATACATTTTTACAGCACCGCGGAACTGCCTTCACATCGCTCTAAAGGGCAGCGAAATGATTCGAATGTATGACCCTGTTGTTTGTCGAGCACAATACGATCAGCGTGATCAGCGAGCATCCCAATCAGGCTTCCCTATCTCTACAGCTTTCAACCACGTCCAGACCACGTTTTTCTCATAGTCCAGAGCGATCGTCAAAAACATTCCCCCTTCAAATCTCAACATGTCTGGCACGGATGAACTACTTCTGCGGCGAAGATTGTCACAGAAACTGAACGATCAATGCATTCGGTGGACGCCGCATCGTCAAGGGAAGCCATATTCACCACGGCGCCGTTGATTCATGCTGATGGATTTCTGTACAGGATCAAACAACGAGGTATGTGGCGTCTCATCGTTGTATATCTATCCCATAATGATAGGGTCAAGACATACATTGCGGATATGACAGTGCACGGACGCGTCCTTGTACGTGTCAGCTCGTGGTCTTCTGCTAGATACCGCAATGAGAGATACGTGAACACGCCCAACAAGATGATCTCCGAGGTGAGAATCCTTTCAGAGCCCTGTCACCATGTTTATTTGTGGGCCAGATTGCGACTATGCGCTACGTGAAGGCATACACTTCTATTCCGGTCCCTCACATCCTTACATTCGACGAGGACTTGGATGAGATGATTGGAGGTCCGTGGATGGTTTTAGAGTTTGTGCGTCGTGTCTCCCGTCCACACTGATGTCTGACCCAGTCGAAGGTGGATGGTATCAATCTGTGGAGCGCCTGGCCGCGGCTCGAGCGGCAGCAGCGAAAGCGGGTCGCCATCGATGTTGCTAACATATATGTTCAACTTTTGGGATTGCGGTTTGACAAGATCGGCAGCATATATAAGCGCGCGGGCGGTGAATTCTACGTGGGACCAATGACGACGACATACTTCGGCGTCGAAGGTCAGGCTCCACCGGATCCTTCAAAATGTGGCCCATTTGCATCCGTAGAGGAATGGCTCGTTGCCATATGTCGGGACGACATGAACTTCAACTGGGGAAAGCCGCCCAGTGAGGATGAACGGATGGCGTCAGAACGAACTGCGGAGAGGATTCGCGAAGCACGACCCGACAGTGGCCATACACCCGCATCAATGATTGTTCTTGATCATATTGACTTCGCACTCCAGAACGTCCTTGTTTCTACCCAGGATCCCACGAAGATTCTCGCCGTCATCGATTGGGAAGGAGCGCGGACGGTGCCGATGTGGGCCTCCGATCCCTTCTTGCGCTTTCCCTTCTTTTGCAATCCTCGACAATCCGCGCGCACCCAGCTGCAGATGAAGCAACATATCCTCGATCGGGTTCCTATTTGGGGAAAGGCTATTGGTGACGGTAGCCGGATCATGCGTTCATTAATGCGTCTAGCAGAATCAAAAGGGAGGGATGCAGAGTATCTGACCTCTCCTCCGATACATGGCTGGATGCAGATCGACACCTCCGTTCGTATTCATGTTCAGTCGACGCCAGATTGGGAAGCGTTGAAGAAGGAATGGGAGGCAGAGGATCAATCGGATTAGATGCATACTCATGCAACTACATGACCGTTGTGTACATAGCAATTGGCACTCCAAACGGCAAGTCGCTTACCGATCATTGGAGTCTCAAAGACGAGCGAGCTCCTGCGAGATGGATAGGAAAAAAATAAGTAGGGCACGGAGTACCCGAAGATCGTAACAGACGCCCCGAGAACAGGTCGACACCTCTGACGGTGTTACGGCTTTGGCCAAGCGACTGAGGTGAAGAGGCAAGAAGATTTGTACGCACTGCATACATAACGACGAGTCGCATATCGCGTTGACCTACAGAAGCGCGTGGGATATGGGAGGGAAGGACAGCTTCGTACAAAGCTCCATGTTCTGTGGGCGGTCTCATCCACGTATAACAGCCACGCAACGCCATGAGAAACGACCAATGGGAGAGACATCACTCAGTCGCAGGTCGCAGAAAGACGCAATTCTGGCCGGAAGAGATGAATAGCAGACGAAGTCATTTATTCACGACGTGACCACGTTACCTGAGCCAGGAGACATAGACCAGAAAAAGTAAGACAATGAAAGCACGAATCCAAGAGGATGAGCGCATTAGACAAGGAGGCAGCTCACGAGGATTGGACTGTCGTGACAAGTAATGGACGAAATCCGCGGCGTAGACGATGTCGGGTCAAAACGTGTAGCCAATATCGTGTCGCGAAGGGCACACAACGGTATCCTGCCGCCAGTAAGAATGCATACAGATTGATTAAAACAGCCGTTCGATTGAGGTCGGGGAGTAATGCTGCGTAATACTAGGTCCGAGCTACGAAGGTCGTCAAGTGTTCTGCATACGATGGGCGAACCACGACTCGTCGTGACGGTCTGCGTCTGCGCCCTTCTCCCCCTGAAGGGTAGCTACTCCCGGAATTGAGAAGTGGCAATCAATCCAGCATCTGATGCAAGGAGGGAATGACGCAAGAAAGGGCGGGTCGTAGAGGGGAGTGCGACGGGAGCCGGTTTCTCTGCGAGTGGAGGTGGGAAAGGAGGAGCTGAATGGTACACAATTAGCAGAGGTGGATGGAGCGAGACTTTAGGGAACGGGAGGCGAAGAGATAAAAGGGCTGAGATAAAATGAGACAGGGGGTGGAAGAACGGCATGAGGAGTAGTTAGATTCCAGCCGTGTGTGAGAGTGTTATGTTACGACCATGGCGCGTCCTTTGGCGTGCGCGTGTGCATGTTGAGCGGGAAAGAAAGCGCTGAAGCCGACGACACACCTTGTACACATTTCTCTCTCTCATGCTCTCACAGGGTGACGTTTGCCGTGTCAGCTGCGGCAGACCAAGTCTGGGTATTGCGGCAAACTACCAACCGAATATGTCTTGGCGAGTCGTATTCGGAAGGGAGCGAAGATGGGCATGATCTAAATTTTCCGTGCTGGTCCCCTTCGGCTGGCCTCGTCAGGGAGACGGGTGGTGCACGATCAGGAAGTGGAGCCGGCCGTGTAAATGTACGTTTCCAGTGGATGGCGGCGGTGTGTGAAGGGGTGCGTCGGATTGTTGCTGGTGGTCGAGCAGAAGAGGGAGCGAGTACGGTGACATCATCACCGTCCAACCCAGATTAGGTTGCCCGGGCCGGTCTGCTGCTCTTGCTCGCTGACCACCACGACGACAGACGACCCGCTAGATTTCGTCGGTGCGACTCTCTCTGTGTTTTGCCCGCCCCCACGTACCCGCGTCGTCGCGAACTCCATGCTGCTGACGCGTCCTGTTGCACTTTCGCCTCCTCCTCCTCCTCGCTTACTGGCGAGCCAACCTAGATTCCATGATAGGCCTCTCCCAACATAAAGATTTCCCTTAACAGTGGACTCGGGCGTGCCTCCCAGCTTACACATTCCGTTGGCCGTCGTGTGCGGCATCTATTAGTCCTAGTGCATAAATCTTTCTTTTACTTCTTTACTTTGACAATGCCGACGCGCTTCATACTATAGCTTCCGCGGTGACCCGCATTTTTCCTCGATGGATATCACAACATGTCCCCTTCGGTTACCAGAGCCAGACACTCGCTTGGCACTGCCGTGCTTTCGCGTTGCTTCAACTTGCGAGTACCCGTTCTCCCGCCTCTTTTCTGCTTCACGTAGGGCTACTCTTGTAGCCGTTGCATCGTTTTACTTACCATCCGGCTGCCGCCGCATCACTCTTCATCCCGTCGATGTCGGTGGATCCACTATTCTCGCAAGCCGACCCTCCCTAGGTGAATGTTTCATCTTTTTTGGCTCGTTCTCCTTCACTTCGTCCGCTACACTCAACCTTTCACTGGCTCTCTCAATTGGTGTTCCACCGCACTGTTTCCTTCAGTCGTCTGACCTCCCATCTCTTAGGCGTCGTGTCGACGTTCTTTCGGGACTCTTTCAATTGGGCTGCTCGTGGAGGACACAAGTTACATGCTGAAACGTGATACAAGAGCAGTACAAAAACAATGCGACTTTCGCAAGATGAGCTTTACGTTTGATATGTCTCCTACTACATCGGCCCGCCGAGTCAATTTTTACCTCCCAGTATCTATTTTCGAATTCGTCCACGTAGTAGATCAACCTCTGAAGATTTTCCCAGTTTCAGTCGGTGTAATGGCAAAGTCTAAGCAACTTACCAGTCGGGCTGTATTCAGAACCAAACTTGGATGTATATCGTTCACTGGGAGGCTCGCGTTGATTAAATCCATACCCTACCTCTGCCAAATCCATGTTGAGGTCTACGTGAACGGCGCATTTGTTGGCTGTCGGCCAATATGAGCTTATATGCACTGACACAGGCAATACAAAAAGGCATATCTCACCTTGAGGCCGCCTTTTTACTACGACACTGATCACGGTCATTGTGAGTCCCCAAGCCGCCAGAAACATGGACAGAGTCGCCGAAATGACACTTATGAACAAGCTTCCACCTGATTTGCGCCGTAGAGTGTTACATGTATACTGCATGCGAATAACGGCCTCGGGAGTCGGCGTATCAGGTGCGGGAACAGGAACGTTGGCGTAGAGCATGCCCTTGGTGTTGGCAATCTCTCTGAATGCGGGAACCATCGTGCTGCTCTCGCGGGGCTGAGTCGAGACGTAGTCTGATATTGACTGGTTAAACGCGGTAGTGTTTGTGAAGATCTATATGTGCCAGGTCGGATAAGCTTGAGAACAAGTGTCAGTAGGAGAAACGTACATTGTCGTCTGTCCAGTGTCCCAAGTCAATCAAGACGGCGTTGTAGAACAGTTCCAAGAGATTATAGAGCGTGTCAATGTTTATGTCCGTGGATGTTTCGACCGTGCTGGACGAGTCGGCCAGAATCTGTAGGTTGGTTTGCCCAATTCCATTGACGAAGGTCACATTGACGTGGGGGCGATAACAGTTGCCTACGAGGCCAGTACAGCTCGTATCAGCTTGGATGACGAGGTTGCGAATGTACTGTAAGTAACCCGAAGTGGTGATATATCCGCCTTGAAAGATCCCTTCGTATGCTTCTGCTATCTCAAGACTTTAGGCTGAGCGTAGTGATCATTTACTCTGTTTAACGCACATCCAAACAATGTTATAGCATTCAAAAGAGCACGGGGGACACTGTCACTTGGGAACGAGTCCAACGTGATGGCTCCGATGGGCTCATGATTCGAAAGCGACCACGTAGTGCTGGCCTCAAAACTGAGTGGCGCAGGACATGACACCAGAGCCTACCAATCAAGAGTCATTTCAAGTCCACGAATAAATCAAAATCACATGATCGCGCACCACGATGCTAAAGGATCGGTCCCCGGGCGAGACCTGGATGGATTGGCTAGTGATCTCGCACGCGTCTAGATAGCTATTCGAATAATCGAAACCACTCATCATGCCAGAGTCGCTGACGATGTTCGAGACCGTGTAAGGAAACGTCGAGACATTGGTCCTGAAGAGGTCCCCGAGGTGGAAAGTATGCGGCTGGCATTGCGTGTTGGATCTCCACTTCATAAGCCACGGAAGGTCGTCTGTGCTATTGAAGTCCGCCTTGTTGATGGCAACGACATCGTAGCCTAGCGGTGGTTAGTCCAAAATTAGCGCCTGACGAGTCACGAAGCATTCGATTTTGCCACTGACCTACGAGATATGTGTTCAGCGTCGTGAATATCGCAAAACAGCCGATTCCAAAGAGCAGTAATATGTTGTCCGCATGACGCCAGTGATCGCTTAGCGGTCGATCGATGGGATATGTCTGAAGAGGATAGCGTATGAACAACAAGCACGAGGACAGCTGCAGTGAACGTACAAATCGCAGAATCTTGAAGTTTCTTCCTCTCATCGTGGGTGGGGGCAGGAGGGAAGGAAAATCCCAATTGGTAGTGGACAATTGTTTTCAAGAGCACTTCTGAGAAGAGAATCCAGGAAGACGGGAGACACGGTACAAGTGCCATGGGAGTCACGATATATAAGCGATCCGCCAGATCACAAGTAAGATGATCTGAACTGTCAGAGTAGAATAGATTGTAGTGGTGTACATGTGTACCGATTCCAATTGTGAATTTGATGTGTACCAATGTACGTTCGATCCATATCAATGTACCTTCTTCATTGAAACTGCCATGAGATTCGCGCACTTTGAGAATAGAACAGATTTGAGTGCTGTACATGTGTACAATTCCACATTGTCCATTCAATGTGTACCAGTGCAGATTCTTCATTGCATGTCGTGCCTCTGGGAATTACGTGCTGCAATCTCTCCCTCTCTACGGTCACCCTGATGGGCCAGCATCATTCGCGCCTCGCATGCAACCGTATCAATCCTACGGCAACTCGTCTCAAGCAACCATCCAGCCGAAGCACAAGGACTAGCGCCACGAACGATGCTCTCCATCACCGCCATCTTTGTGTCGTACACCGGATTCAAGCTTTGATCAATCTTCGTCACGCCCTCGGTGGCTCGAAGAAAGCCTGGACGACGAACGCCCTTGCCTATGACCTGCAGCCTGCAGGGTTGAGGTCTGAGCGCTAATCAGTGCTGATGCGATCTGCTCAAAAATCCTGCCACGCCCTCGGCGGTTCGGAGGAGGCACGGATGACGAATGCCCTGCTCAAATCCCCGGCTGATATCACGTCACGGTGCCTGTGCTTGTAGAATCCCGGGCTCACCAGCGCGAACTTTGACTTCATGAACCACGTTGCGGAATATGGCGAGGGAGCTGTGGTCGTGCTGTAGGTGTTGGTCTGCGCTAATAGTCTAGCGGATCTGGCAAGGCGGCGCCAGGGGACGGAATCAGTCTTGATGTGAAACGACTTGGAAGCACTGATTTACGCACCTTGGAGATGCGGTGTCTCGGGACACGCATATGCGTGGGCTACTGCCTTCAAAAGCTCGCATGTTACGCCTATGCTGCGCCAGATGCCAACCCACCTGTCAGTTTCGCCTCCGAGCCCGTTTCACGAGTGCATTAGGGCCTGGCGGGCAAAAAAGAGGCGTACTTGCAAGTCAGAATGCAAGAAGCCATTTAGCAGCCCAACTAGAAGTGTGTGAAAGATTGATGAGGCTTTCGAGGCCAGCGGCAACGGCGGATGGGTGTGCGGTGTTGGGGGGAAGCAAAGATAATTGCGTGACGTCATCGCCGTCGCCCGGCTGAACCCAAATCACCTAACTTACCCTCAGCGACCATGTTATGCGTTGTCAGTGTGCGGGATCAGACACCATACATGACCTTGTGCACCGTTCATCAAATTCCGGTGCAAAAGCCTGCAGTCGTCCGGACTTGCTGTACTACATATAGCGGTTTGGCGTATTCTCGGCATTCGCCGATCGACCGATTCCTTGATGGGTGCGTTGTCAGCACTTGCCATTTGACCATGATTTGCTTGAGGCGAGGCGCGCGTCCCTACGCCGCCGCGGTGCGTTACCGACAATGGAGCGTCAATTGGCCGAACGACAACCAATTCTAGCAGGACGCGTAAGCCCCACCAACGTAGGCAGCGCGTAGCCCAAGCCGGTCTTAGTGCTGCAGGACGACCACGACGGCCACAGCACTAGGTGTCAACCAGGACTGCGCAGCGCTTTACGGCCTCACGGTTGGGTGACATGTGAGCTGGGTTTCCTGACATGTGTCGGGCGCGCCGTCTGGGGCGGGCGCTTGATAAAGGTGCGTGCTTCGTTCTATTTTCTGTTCGGATCCCCCAGCTCTGTCTTGGCGTACCCGTTTGCATGGCTTATTTGCTTGTAGATCTGTATCTACGCGCGGGGCAAGCCCTCCCATGAGGCACCCATCCACCATCGGTCTCCTACGCGCCGCAGTCGCGTCCTCTGGCCCTCCCTCCTTCGCGCCCCACCCTAGGACCGCCGCCGGAATCGCGCCCGCTACCCCTTCCCCGTCATCATTCCGACTCCCCGCCTCTAAAATCCACGCAATTGATAAGGGCACTTATCTATTGTGCGGTTTTCAAAGGCGAGCCGTCCAGTCACGACGAGGAGGAGGATACGCGGCTGTCAATGCGGCGCCATTGCACTCCTGCCGGTCCTTGAGAGTGGGCTGGGTGTGTGTTGTGACGCGTCAGACTTTGCTCGGCGGAACCCATCGCTAGGATCTGGACATATAATCCTCGTCGTCGTCGCGTCTCTCCCTTCCACCCGCCCCGCCCGCACCTCAACTCTGTCCCGCGCCGCCGTCATGGACGCTGCTTGCGTCGCGCTCCTCTGCTTTGCCTTGCTTCCACTCCCACTGGCCCAGCAGCCAACCCGCACTGGATGCCACAACTTTGACAACGCGTAAGCCCCATCAACTTGCGCAGCGAGAAGTGTCAGCAAGTCCTGAAGCTGCAAGACGAGCGCACCATCCAACGACAGATGGATTTCCGCTCGCTGAAGGATGGGATGCAGGCTCGTCAATATTCTACGAGCGCGCCGACCGGGGGCGGGCGCTCGTTTAAGGTGTGTGACCCCCTATCTCTTGTGTCATACGCTGCCTCTGAGCTGGCATACTCTTTTTAGTAGTAGTACTGATGCGAGTGTAGGTCCAAATCTACGCGCGGGGTAAGCCCTCCAATGAGGCACCCACCCATATTTCGTCTCGTGTTGACCGCACCCCTCGACCGCTGCTGCATTTGCACTTTCATCGGCGCTGTCCGTACTTTCTACCCACTCCCTGTCGTCGCTCCGACCCCGCCGCCCAAAAACATCATTCATCAGATCAGGTTCCTTACTTGTTGTACGGTTTTTGAAGGCGAACAGTCCTAAGTCTTCTGCTCGCTGACCACGACGACGACCACCTGTTCATCATCGTTCTCGGCGCGTTTTTCCCTTTCTCCCTTTGGGTCTCATACGCGCTATCTTCAGCCGTCTTGGACGCTGCCTACGCGTCGCGAACCTCGCGTCTCCTTCTCTACCAATGGCGCAGGAGCCACCCCACCATCGAAGGCAGAACTTGGCGACGCTTTGTCCTCAACAACATTGGATATGGGCAGACTGAGCAGCCTATGCCGGCTTTGGATCTGCAGCATGAGGACGATGACCTGACATGGGACGACGATAACAGACCAAGGTCGGCTCCGTTGGTATCAGCCCCGCGCAACGGCTGGCGACGGGCGCCCATCTATGGTGCGTCTCTCGTTGTTTTCGTCAGGTAAGCCAGTGTACCCCGCGCATCCTTTTACTTTGCTACTAGCGTCCGTAGATTCAGATCTGCCCGAGACGTAAGCCGTCACCGCCGCCGCCCCCCTTCTCGTCTGCTCAATGCGCCATCGGCGGCGCAGGAGCAGGACATGTATGACACCACGACGCATAGGCTTCACGAACGGGCAGCACGCATCCCGAGCCGCCCTTGGGGCTACAGCAGGACGACGAAGGTCTGGACAACGACCTGGACGACACTCGCGACACTCGCGACACTCGCGACAACACCTCGACGCATCGCCCCGCCATTGGATCGGAAACGGGCGGGGTCCATCGGCATGAGCACGACACCGTTTGGAGGCGCGCACTCATTTCAGGTGTGCTTCTATACCTATAAGCGGGCGTAATCTGCAGCACATTACGCTTTGCGTCACCGATTTCCTCCATGCCACTTAGGCGGGAGGGTCTTAGGGTCAGGATTCATGTCCCGAAAAAGCTAAGCCGCCCGAGGCCCGTGCGGCCCGCCCGAGCGCCATCTTTACCGCGCCCGGATCGGGCCGCCAGATCCAGCTCCTCAGCCAGGTGGCCCCGGGGCCTGAAACTTTTTAGGCGCATTCCCCTAGGGTGGGCAAGACTGTAGGGGAAGGTTTCGTGGTCATCGGGTCACCGGTCGCCGTACACGAGCGCCATCTGTGATTACGCTCAGACCGCGGTCGCTCGGGCGGGAGCAGTGCACGTCCTCGGGACTCGACCTGTATGGGAAAGATGTTTCTAATGGCCATATGAAGGTCCTCAGGTGGCACGAGCCCGGCCCCAACACCGTACGGCTTGCGGCCGCTGTGCGACGAGGAGCACATGGGCCAACTCGGCACCTAGACACACTCGGGACCTGATTTTGGTTAGGCGCATCCTAGTATGATAGGGAAGAGTAGGGAGAAAGATTTCGTGGTCATTGGGTCCCCGGTCGCCGTACACGAGCGCCATCTGTGATTACGCTCAGACCGCGGTCGCTCGGGCGGGAGCAGTGCACGTCCTAACTATCTAATAGCTTTGTTGTTGCGTCAACAAAATTTCCTTTTATGGACAAGAAACCATCAACAAAATGTCACAAAACTGTCAACAAAGTGTGACAGAACTGTCAACAAAATGTGACCAGACAGCTAACAAACAGTACAAAGTCAACTTACAATGACTTTGAACTCAGTTTCTTCATGTGTCTTTCAGTCTATAATGCGTATGCGGAACTAATGTATTGGGCCGTAACGAGGAAACGAGATTAGGTAGACAGTTGATACTTCTGAATCAGTGAAGAGCATGAGGATACGCATCCAATGATGCATAATATTCATTCGAAAACAGCTGTCTTGCGCTTGCGGACGGTTAGAGGTTGGTAACGCAGATCGAGGGATTCAGCCTAACGTAAAAAGCCCACCCGGCCTCGGATGTGTCTTTGGAAGGCCTATCCTTTCACTTTTAGTAGGTTAGGAGGTGAGGGCACATAGGCGACGTGCCACAAGAAGTTCAAACTCAGTTCAAGAAAGGGCGCGCGTACGAGGCCTCTGTCTCGGTGCGTATCGCAGTTCAAAGTAAGATGTGTATCACTAGACGAGTTCAAAGATGTCCTGAGTTGCTTTTGAACCGTTTACATTTTTTCTAACTTGTCAGATATGGCCTGTTAATGCGTCGTTTATTCGGAAGACTAGTCGGTCAAAGGAAGCAATCTATTCGCTCGTGCTCGGTTGTTCAAACTGTTATAGATCTGAGCACATGTGACATATGAAGGGCAGAGTCAAGTCAGGTCTGACGGCGAGTGCCGCAGGAGCCGTAAACAACACACGTTCATGCTAAATACCGGGAATGGTCGCAGTCAAGTTCAGAAATGTCGTAGTCAGTCAAAGATGGGCAATTCAGAATCGTATTGACATTTCGAGCGTGATGATGGCCCACACGGGCTGTGCGACTTGCATTTTGACTATGGCCTCTTGTTTGCCTGTGGAAATAATGTCTACAGGCGTATGAGCGCCCGCCCAAAGGGGCTTTGGGCAATGGAAAAAAAAAGGGGGGGGGATATGAAAATTTTATAAAGGTTAGATGGTTTAAGCATTGGGAAAGTGAAAAAAAAACCTCAAGGCAGGACCGCGGGGGTTCCAGCTACGCTCCGCACCATGGGGCATGATGTTACATGGCGTACAAGCATTTATTTTGCTATTTTCGGCAAAAGTTCCGCCCAACTTTCTACGCTGAGGCATTTTCGGCACTTTGTCCTGCCCAAATTTCTACGCTGAGTCATTTTCGGCAATCTCTGTCGCCCGATTTTCTACGCTGAGGCATTTTCGGCAATCTGTGTCGCCCGATTTTCTACGCTGAAGGATTTTCGGCAATCTGTGTCGCCCGATTTTATACGCTGAAGGATTTTTGGCACTCTGTGTCGCCCGATTTTATAGGCTGAGAGATTTGTCGCAATTGAATCACACAGTATTCAATCATCCACATTTTAACATTCAAACACTTCACCAACTGTAATACACCTCTAGCTTACTTCCTCCATATCGTCATCTTCCTCGTCATCATCATCTTCCTCCGCTTCATCATCAATCAACTCGCGACCTGCCTTCTTGTCGCCTTCCTCATCTTCCTCTTCCTCGTCGTCACTTCCATCCTCGTCATCATCTTCCTCGTCGTCATCTGTGGCCTCCATGCCTCCACCTTCCTTGTCCTCGTCAACCTCATACTCTGATGTATCCTGCTCGCCTTCACCTACTTGACCGCGTTCCAAATCGGCGCTCTGAAGTACAATTAGAAATAGTATCAAGTCTCAAAAAAGGAATACTCACAACTTCACGACTCAAAGTGCTCCGTTCAACGTTTGCAACCATCTGAAAGATATTAAGCATGTATATCAATGTTTAAAGCCAAAATGTACTGTTTCCGATGAGGACTGACTCGCTTCAATACTTGGTACGGCGCGTGCCCTCTCCGTACGAACTCTTTCTGCAAAACTGTTAAAGTACGCCGTTGCGTCAGAGGGCAGGGCGGAGGTGCGTTGAAGTACAGCAACGTCAAGATGTTGTTCCGCCCACGCCAGGTCGTAGTTCATGACATCTGTATCCGGATTGCGTAAAAGTCCGCACCGCCGTGCAAAGGTCAGATAAATTGCCTGAGTACAATGTGTCAGATAGCGGAGCAGACGTTGACAACCAGCATGTACCTTTACCAACTGCGCACGAGCGCCAGTAATTTCCTCGGGCAAGACGTTGTTCGGAGGAATTTGCAGAGTTGGCGCATTAAGAAGACGGTCTATACCGCTGATGAAACCTGAGAACTCGGTACGTTCCCTACGCTCTTCCCCTTGCTGACGAGCCTCGGCTTCGGTAATGGAGAGGAACTCGGCGGCCGGCTGGTACGTGAAGCCATCCCACGCCGCAGCATAGGTGGTATCGTACTCCGTCTCGTCAGGTGAGCACGCAAGGAGGATGCGCTGACAGAGCTCTGATATGAGCGGCTGAGTACGGACACGACGGAGGAATGGAAGCCAAGCCATAACGGAAAGGATCTCCTCGACACAAGTGTCCTCCTGGCGTGAGCGAGGTGTGGAAGAGTGGGATGCAAAGAGATACCACTGTGTAGGGTTTCAAGGTTCAGTCTGGGTAGACCGGTAAAACCGGTGGACTGAACCGGACTGAACCGATCACATGACCAGTCTCATGTGGACCGGTCTGACCGGTTCAACCGGTCCCGGTCCTAGGTCCCGGCCATTTCCAAAATTTGTAAGGACTGCCCGAGACCGGTCAGGACCGGTCAGGACCGAGCCGGTCTAAACCGGTTCTAGACCGGTTCGAACTGCCCTGGAAGTAGCTCAGATAAAATGACCCCCGAGGGAATTGATCCCGAGGGTCCTGACCGGCCTCATGTATCACAAGGCAGGCTTTTCCACTAGGCCAGACGGTCTTGCAGACCACAGATTTTCAGGTGTCTTGAGGTTAGGCTTTGCGCAACGATGCAAGACATATCAACATTGTCAAATTTGGTAAGTTTACCATAATATTTACACAAAGTCTCAGACAAGGGTGTATTTAATTTTTTGAAGCTCATCACTTATTTCTATGTAGGCTATTCTGTAGCTATCTGTGGAGCTCATTCATTACTCGAGGACATAAATCAAGTTCAGGTTGGCAGAAGGGAATGGTAAACTTATCCATGCTCTAGCCAAACAAATTGGTCAGTACTCGTTTCAAAAGAGGGCAAAGTCGTCCCATCAACCCGACACTCACCTTCCTAATGGCTCAATCCGTCGGCATTGCTGCAAAAGCATCAAAGACCTCTCAGAATAAAAGTTCCGGCAAAGGGAAAAAGCGGCAGCGCTCTCCTGTCCTGGAGTCTGACAGCAGTGGAGAAGGAGAATCCGACGAAGGGGAGTCCTCGGAGTCAGAATCCGAACCCGAACCCGCACCCGAACCCGAACCGCCAAAACGGAAAAGACGCAAGACACAGAAGGCGGCGCAGGCGGAGGCGACGGCGGCATCAGCAAAAGGGAAGACTAAGGCAGTTAAACGGGCGACAAAAAAGAAGGCCACTGCCCCTTTGCAGGTATCGATCACAGCTGAAGGTGATGTGGTGAGTTGTAATACTCCATGGTAAACTTACCACTGACGGAGAGGCAGGATGTTGGCCATACGGCCGCCATTAGCAACATGGTGGTCGTCAAGGAGGTTGCTGATGACCTTGACCTATTCTTTGGGCCCAAGGGATCACATGCATTTGGTGCAGGAGCTCCGGAACGCGGTCGATTTTGCCTGACCTGCCAGTAAGCGGAATAGTTGAACCCCACAAGCCGCGTACTCACCAAGTCTAGTAATGACGCTGCCTATATAGCTCGCAATGGCGAGCGGAGTTGCTTTCACGTAGGGTCCAACACCTCGCTTCGCCACCACATGCGTCAACACTGGGACCACTACAAGAAAACGTGCGAGCAAAAGGGTGTGGTGCCACGGGATGCGGCCATGCCCACGAAGCTTTTGGCGGAGAAGACGGCCGCCGCCGCCGCCGTTGTAGCAGGAATTGATCCAAATGCGGGGAAGTTGACATCAATGGGCTTTGAACCTGCGGCTCATCCAAGAGAGTTTTCCGTCGAAGGAGCTCTTGAGCATATATCAAAGTATATTGTTTGCACTGATCAGGTATGTTCTGAGTTGAATGGTAGAGTGACGCACCTCACGCCCAACCCAGTCTTTTGCAACGGCAGAAAACATCCACTTCCGCAACCAGTTCGTCATCTTCCGGCCCAAGACCCGCTTAAACGAGCTTCCCACCGCACACAAGATCAAGAACTTTGTCCACAATTTCTATGTTGAGACCTTGGAGGAGCTGGTGGCGGAGTACGAGGTAAGTTTGCCATATTCACGCCGAACCACAAAATAAGGACTCACCGATTGTCAGCGCGCCATTGGGTCGATCTCTACCGTTGGCGATGGATGGTCTGCGAAGCACAATAAACAGGGCTTCTTGGGAGTGAATGGATTTCATGTGCGTGTCGTGAAGAAGAAAGGGAGGCCCGCCCGGTGGTCTCTTGAGCATGCCGTGATCGGGTTTCGTCGAATCCATGGGGCCCACGATGGCGAAAATCTTGGGCGGCTTTTCATGAGTACAGTCATGCGATGCGGGATTGTCAACATTGACCGCAAGATTTCCAAGGTGAGGGGAGGAGGGTAACCTGTTGATGTTTGGCTTCGTTGACTAAATATGCCGTAGCTTGGTCCCATCACCATGGACAATGCTGCTCCCAACAACACGCTGTGCGAGACTATAGAGGAGCTGCATAACTTGCTGAATCTCAATAAGTGGGATGCCGCCGAAAATCAGTTAATGTATGTTGTTCAGGCTGGATGGTAAACTTACTTACATCTCTGATAGGTGCCTTGCACATGTTTTGAACCTCGCAGTGGGTGACTTTATGTCTGCCATCACCAAAACAGCGGCGATGGAAACGACCACCGCTATCTGGGAATATGATCCTGAGGATGCCAATAATCGTGTGCTTGGAGGATCTGTGGATGTCATTGCGGCCTTGCGCACGCTTGGAGTTAAGGTAAGTTTACCATTCCATCTTGTAGCCTGCCCATTAAAGGATTTCTAGATTCAGGCATCCGACCAGAGGATTCAGTACTTCCATTCACTGCAGCGAGAGATTGGCTTTGTCAAACCCCTTTCCATCATTCTCCACGGCAATACACGATGGGGAACAGCGCATGGGATGGCCAACCGTGGGCACCAGCTTCGCCAGCCTATCAACCGGTTTGTTGCCAGCGCCGACGAGCGGTTTGGTCCCATTACTGTCATTCGCGTCAACGGTAAGATCAGCAAGAAAATTCGATGGAGCGCCTTCCAACTGAATGAGGAGGAGTGGGCACGGGTCCTCGACTGCAAGACGATACTTGAGGACATCAAGAAGATACAACAGCTTTTTTCCTCGCAGAAGGAAGCAACGATGTACCACGTCATTCCTGCCATCGAGGAATTGCTCACCCTCTGGGAGGCAAAGCTCGAGGATCCTGCCTTTGCCCTTTATCACGACGCCATTCGCGACGGCATTACCAAGCTCAGAAAATACTATGTCAAGTTTGACAAGAAGCCTGCCTACATTGTTGGTCTCTGTAAGTGTTTCTTTGTACATGATTGAAGTAAGTTTACCATCTTTTTCAGTTATACATCCATACTTCAAGCTTGATTGGATTGAAGAGCACTGGGGTGGCGAGGAGGAGCAGCAGGAAGAGATTCGGAAGGGTAATCTTCGTGCCAAAAATTGGCTCAGAGAGGCAGAAAGAATTGTTGAAACAGCGGTAAGTTTGCCATTTTGATATCATTTATGGGCAGCTGAAAGATTGTTACATAGATGGAGAAATATTGGGAGGATCGACTGGTCTTTCCTCCCTCTAAGCACCCCAAACCCGCCCCCGACGTGCATGACGACGATCTCGAGGATGATCGCCAGTACACTGTTCGGACCCTCCCTCCTTCGGTGGATTCAACACGGTCAACACCAGCAGCGGATACCTCACCGGCAGACGGCACTACTCCAACAACCTCCAGCCTCCGCTCCGACTTCCAACGCAAACGTGAGGAGCGTCTTCGTGCACAGCAGGCTGCTCAGGCTGCAACAACCGGTCATAGTGGCTGGCGTGCGGAGCTAGGAGCTTACCGACAAACCGTGGAGAAGGATGTCACCAATCATACCGACCTATGTGAGTGGTGGCAGGATAATGCCCATCTCTATCCAACGGTCGCGCGCATTGCCATCGACTATATCCCGGCCCAGGCTTCCTCCGTTTCCGCTGAGTTCCTCTTCTCGGGTAGTTCTCAGACAGCCGACGACCAGCGCGCCCGCCTCAGTGCCCAGATTTTTGAGGAGCTGCAGATTTCTAAGGACCAGTGGAAGCGTGACGTTGTGGATTATGCAAAGCAGAATGAGAGCCAGGTCGAAGAGCATCCGGAGATGACTGCATTTCAGGATCTTGTAGCGGAGGATGAGCGGGAGGCCGAATTAGACAAATGCCTTGGACTATTATAATTCTATAGTGTATATCTGCAATGATATACCCCTTATGCTCCCACTGGCCCGTTTGAACCTGCAAAGAATTTTGGAAAGTTTACCATGTTTCTTCAGAGACAGAAGGAATCCCTTCTACAGCTATGTGAGACTCGAATGAGCCTTGGTCCCATGAATGATGAGGATCTCAATGAGGTTCCTTGCATAAATACATCGGTAGAACGAGATGAAATCACCGTAAGTTCATGTGTCTGTATATGTGCATTGATCAATGTTCATAAACCACTCCCAGTCTTTCACCTTCTTGATGCAGATAGGCATCCTCAATTTATGTGTCAATCAGGCAGTTACATTGCTCATTATGATTATACGCTATCCTCCGACAGCTAGACAAAATTGTGGTATAGATGGAAATAGACTGATTTAAGATGGCAAACTTACCAGACTGAACAAAATGATGCCTGTCTTTTGCTCCGAATGGTTCGGTCATGCTGCCCCTGCTTGCTATCCCAGTAGTAGGCCTAATTGATCCCCTTCACACTCCAGCAAGTGCCCACCCTTTGACTCTTACGGATGTTGGAGTAGAAGGATGTTCGAACAACATGGTAAACTTACTCGGCTCGCGGACCGATCTTATGTAACGTTTGATGTAAGCAATTTATCCAGTCCATGCATGTTTCCTTTGCACTCTCACTGACAC
The DNA here is from genome assembly GCA_019915135.1 of Strobilurus pachycystidiatus. NCBI lineage: Eukaryota > Fungi > Basidiomycota > Agaricomycetes > Agaricales > Physalacriaceae > Strobilurus > Strobilurus pachycystidiatus. The sequence continues at coordinate 6,293,623 of JAHLMK010000001.1, forward strand.
TATGAGCTTGCACTGCCGCGGATTCATACCCCCCGCCCCGCCTCCACGCGCCCGTCGCGGTACATTGCCTGCCCGCGCAACCGACGTGCCGCCGGAGACTCATTCATCCCCTGCCGCCCCGGAACTCAGGCGTTCACCGGAACACATTCACGCGCACGCGCCCGCCGCATCGGCGTTACCTGCATCGACGCCCTCGCCGTCTACGTCGTGCCCGCGTCTTCCATCCATGGCGCCGCCTTCTCCACGCCCTGCCGCACGTCAACCATTTGACGACCTTCCACCCCATCTGCAATTCTCCCCACCGCCTGCGCCCGGGTTGCGTAGCTACCGCTCTTCGTCCTCGCTGTCCGACATGTCGCTATCCCCGGAGCCAGAACCTGCCCCCTGCGCCCCGGAACCCACGCGCAAAAGACCGCGACCCGTCTCTGAATCGCCCTTTCCATCACCATACCGCCCCACTCGTCCCGTTATGGTCGATTCGCCATCGTCGCCCAGTCACAACAGTCCTTCTCCTGCGCAATCCCTCCCGGCCGGTCCACCCCCACCTTTGGCACGCGCGCCGTCTCCTCATATCCCTGCTCGTGGGCGGCCCACTGTTCGTGCACGCGCTATTGTTCGCGGACGCGGACGTGGATTACCGGGGCGCGCATCCCAGGCTAGGGCACGGTCGCCATCTCCTCCGCCGCCACCTCCTGTTACACGTGGGCGTGGAGGCGGAGGACGCAGTCGTGGACGTGGGCACGCGCAGGGCAGGAGCAGTGGTCCAGGAGGTAGGCGTGGTCGGTTGTCCACACCGGCACTACCCCGCGCTTGGTCTTCCCGCCGCATGGTGGAGGAGTCCGCTGAAGAAGAAGAATCCGCGGAGTCCTCTGATGGCGAGGATGAATTGGAGGAGTCGTCCGATGCCGCTGATGATGAGGAGGGGGTCCGCATCGAAGCACCGCTCCCTAGTCTTGACGAGTTGCTGGCCAAGACTGTGCCCTCCACCACAGCGTCCGGTCGCCCTCTTACCGCCAAGGAAACTCGCCTGTGGACGCGATCACATCTGCAGGAGATCCGGGCAGCAAAGGCGGAATTTGTGAAGCGGACGGGAAAGCGGGAGAAAGCGCGTGAGGCGGAGAAAAGATATGCGGGAAGTCACCATGACGAGCGCAACGCAAAGCAGCGGGAGTACGCTACCAGGTAAGTTTTACTTTTCTCACCCTCTAGATGCTAATTGTTTCCAGACGACGTGCCGCAATAAAATCATTACCTGCAGCACAACAAGCGGCCATTCGTGCTTCCAACTCTGCGGCCGTTCAACGTTCCAAGGCGCGCAAGAAAGCCAAGGGGCGGGGCGAGAATCTGGATGATGAGGAGAGTTCTTAATTTACTTTCCTTTGATGATTGTGATATCTTGCTATGTTTTTGGGTGCTTTGTACACACTTACATTTATCTTTCTCTCTGGGTGCTTTGTAGTTTCTTCGTGTAATCTTGAACATGGCAAATTTATTAGCATGCATGGCTATGATGGCAAACTTACCGCACGTGAGGCGTCCAAATATTTGGACATAGTTGGTTGACCGTTGAAGGCATAAATTGCTTTGTCCCATTTTGACACCAACCCTCATCACCTGGCTCTCCATCCGACAACAGTTGGAGCCACTCTCGCCTCCAAGTAAGCCCTCATCTTTTTATTTGCTACTCTTGTTTGTCTTTCTTCTTCCCGGCTATCACTCTCCTGTGTGCAAGCACGACGACTCGGCACTTGGGACGCGACTGCTTAGTGCACGGGAGAGTCAGGCCGTTTCTTTTTTTCTTCTCATTTCATTGCGTGGTTGGCACGTAGAGGCCCGCCGACCCGGCTTTGGGACGCGACCGCCTCCCCTCTGCCGGCTATGATTATTTTTGGCCATTCTCTTGCCGGTAAGCTCATGCTAACTTTTGCTGCTAGAGATGGCCCGCACGACACGCTCCGGCCGCGTCTACACGCCCTTTGAACTTGGGGAGCCCGTTGTTATCGACGTTGATGTGTCGGAGCTCCTCAAGCTTCGTTTTGCGGAGTTGGACGCGACGGGCGCCGATGGAAGTGACGAAGAGGATGAATTGGAGTGCCCCAATGGTGAGGGTGTCGCGGACGACGCGTTGTCGCACGTAGTGCGTGTCCAATTCTTCTCCACCCTGGTAAACTTACCTAGTACAGGTTCCCCCGCTTCATCACTCCGCCCTCCAACCCATGTGCGCCCCACCATCCCCCGCCGTGCACCCTTCCTCCTCAGAACCTTCTTCCTCCCGCCCCATCCCTCCCGCCGTCGTCAACCATTCACGCCGCAGTTCCAAGAAACGTCGTGCTGCCTCCCGCTTAGCCCGTCAAGATGCCACCGGCGACTACGCCAAGGGTATCTCACGCAAGCATCGCCGGCTGGCTGCGGACAATGCTGTTGAGCTTGACTTTGACGCCGCTGATTTGCCGGTCAACTCTTCGGGCTTTGGGGGCTGTCGCCGTCAACCTCATTTCGCCAATGCCGATCCCGAAATTCTTCAGCGGGAGCATGGGTTCCGTTATCTTGCTCATTCGGGGAAGTACAGTGTACCCGTTGTGGATCGTCACCGCCGGATGATGATTTTGGTGGGCACCAAGCCCGCTAATGGCCAGGAATGGGAGGAAGTAGTCGAAGCTGAGATTGTGGAGGCCATTGAAGAGGGTGCGTCGCAAGTTTGCTTCTCCGCCAAGGAGACCATCCATAAGCGCGGGCCTTTTGGAGCCTTGGCTATTGGAGTCTCTTATGGGGGAGGAGAAATGGTAAGTTTACCATTCTAATGCGTGGATCATCCTGATATGATTCAACAGCGGCCGGGAAATCGCAGGCTCTCTCCTTCGGGACGCCAATTCATGGAGCACCTCATTCAGACGCGTGCAATGCGGCGCCTATCGGGCTATATGAACTGTAAGTTTACCATTTCATTGTAGTTTCATTCTCTTATATTCTGTTCATGCTCAGCCCTCTTTGCCACCCACAATCCGATCATGTATGAAGAGTATAAGGAGCATCAGGTTACACTCCATGCCTCCGATGCACGCCTTCGCCGAAACTTTGACAATAGTGTATTTTCTTGCACTACGGTCAATACCGGCCCTCAGACCGTCTCTCTTCCCCATGCCGATAGTGCCAATAAGCCCGATGGCTGGTGTGGGATTGTCTGCTTTGGGCCTTTTGACCATCGACGCGGCGGCCAACTCATCTGTTGGGATCTTAAACTCATCATTGAGTTTCCTCCCGGCTGCCCCGTATACATCCCTTCGGCGCTCGTCGTGCATTCTAATTGCCCCATCCAGCCGGGAGAGAAGCGTTACTCAATCACCCAGTACACAGCGGGCGGGCTTTTTCGGTGGGTGGCCAACAAGTTCAAGACGGAAGAGCACTTCCTGAGGAACGCGAGTGAGGAGGAATTGGAGCAGTGGTGGAAGGATCGGGAAACGCGTTGGCAGCGGGGCCTCCGCCTTTTTCCTTTGGTACCATAATCTTATGTATTTTTTCAATCAATGGTAAACTTACCTTATCTACGATGTTTTTTTTTGTTGTGTTGGTGGTCTGTATGTACCCCATGTCGAGTCCCACAACAACATTTCAGAAATGCTCAATGACGCAGTGGGTAAGTGTCCACTTGAGTAGTCTTGCAGGCTGAGTTCAAGTCCTGCTACTGGCACTAATTTTACTGGCTGATACCGGTCCTAACCGGTCTCGAGACCGGTTCAAACCGGTTTTGACGGGACCGGTCCTAACCGGTCTCGAGACTGGTTCAAAGACCGTACCCTGCACGGTTCACAATCAGGACCGGTCCAGGTCCTCAGTTCCGCCAAATGTGGGATTTTGGCAGACCGGTCCAGTTCCAGTTCAGGACTCCGAGGGGTCAAAAACCGGACTGGACCGGACTTTCAAACCCTACCACTGTGAGCCAGAAGACTCCAGCATGGCGCGGATGTCGATGTAAAGGTCATAGGCAGCCTCGCAGTCCAGAGTCCGGCGGATAGCGTCAAAGTCATCCACAAGGAGTTCAAAGTCGTGAGTGGCGTTATAATGCGCCTCAACGAACGGCACCATGTGCAAGTGCACGAGTCTTTTGACGGCGTCCAGAAGTTTCTGAAAGACGTCATGGGAAAAGTTGTAGAGCGCAGGAATGTGCTGAGGCATAGGATAGTCGGTATCCTTGGCCAATAGTTCGGTCAACTCGGCCCATCCGCGCTGCTGGGACTCAATATAGATTGTGGCCAACTGGGCGCGCAGCTGCGCCCTATTGGTACCAGGATTTTGCAGACACACAGTATTCATGGCGAGCGTCCATTCTGGTCCTGAACGTTTCGTCAGGGCCTTGAACTCAACCAGACTCGGAAGCTGAACAAATAAGTAAGACGGTGAAGTTGACAAGAAAATAAGAGAAAACTTACAATCTTATTGGCCAGTCTCCAGACGGCAGCACCCTTCTTACAACCTGCCGGCCCAAACAGACCAACGAGCGTTCCCATGAAACCCTCTGTCATAGGAAAAACGGGTGTCCCAAGTTGGAGAATGTTGGAAGTCTTGGAACGAGTGACGAGGGGAGTTTTGTAGGCATAGAATATCGTCTTGGGAAGGTCGGCAATGAATGATGAGATGGGGACAACGTCAGGCTTCTTCTTCTGTAGTTGGGTCTCCAACGCCTGCATCATATCATCAAACGCAGTGATGAGGCGGGCTGACCAATCGGCTGCCGTGGACGAGCCATGCTTGGCGCCAAACTCCAGGGAGAAGTGGGGCAGGAGGTTCGTGGTGAAGACTTTATCAAGCGCAGCAAGAACGGGAGTGGGAGGAATGGGACTCGATGATTGGAACAAGAATTCAGACCAAAGGTCGTCAACAAGATGGTGGCGCTCCTGATTTGTCATAGCGTGATAGTCCTTGATGGATGGTGCGCCTCGCAGAACCTCAGAGGCTAGAAGCTGCGCATAGGTCAATGATGTGATGATGACCGGCGCCAACAGCTATAAAAAAGTGTATGAGTCTCGACGTATGTGATGAAGAGGAAGACCATCCATACCTCGCCCGTATGGAGTGCCGTTTGTTCCATTGCCTTCTCCGCAGACCATTTGGATCGGCCTTGTTTCCCACTGAAGAGGGGATAGCGCGCCAAGGGAGCGAGTGCGTAGATTAGGGGAGGATTGTTGTAGATATTGCGAGCCATAGATCCCGCTGTATTGCCAATCATTTGGGAGAACGCAACATTGAGCTGACTGCACAAGGCGGGGGTGGGGCCATCACCAATCGCAACGGCCTGTACGGCGGAAAGAACGTGGCGCATTTTATCGCTATGGGTCTCGTTGATGGTGAGCAAACGACGGTTTGAGGCGGCAGTGGCAAAAATCTCGGGTCCCATCCCAGAGGCTCGTACAGCGCCTAAGGCCAACAAGTGATTAGGGGGGGAATAATTCACAAGTGGGTTTACAACGCACCATAGTCAATAAATCGGACCACCCAAGTCGACTTGTCATCCAACTCCTGCCGATAGAAATCGCGCTGCTCTATGAGCTTCGTATGCGACGGTAGGGTTTCAAGGTTCAGTCTGGGTAGACCGGTAAAACCGGTGGACTGAACCGGACTGAACCGATCACATGACCAGTCTCATGTGGACCGGTCTGACCGGTTCAACCGGTCCCGGTCCTAGGTCCCGGCCATTTCCAAAATTTGTAAGGACTGCCCGAGACCGGTCAGGACCGGTCAGGACCGAGCCGGTCTAAACCGGTTCTAGACCGGTTCGAACTGCCCTGGAAGTAGCTCAGATAAAATGACCCCCGAGGGAATTGATCCCGAGGGTCCTGACCGGCCTCATGTATCACAAGGCAGGCTTTTCCACTAGGCCAGACGGTCTTGCAGACCACAGATTTTCAGGTGTCTTGAGGTTAGGCTTTGCGCAACGATGCAAGACATATCAACATTGTCAAATTTGGTAAGTTTACCATAATATTTACACAAAGTCTCAGACAAGGGTGTATTTAATTTTTTGAAGCTCATCACTTATTTCTATGTAGGCTATTCTGTAGCTATCTGTGGAGCTCATTCATTACTCGAGGACATAAATCAAGTTCAGGTTGGCAGAAGGGAATGGTAAACTTATCCATGCTCTAGCCAAACAAATTGGTCAGTACTCGTTTCAAAAGAGGGCAAAGTCGTCCCATCAACCCGACACTCACCTTCCTAATGGCTCAATCCGTCGGCATTGCTGCAAAAGCATCAAAGACCTCTCAGAATAAAAGTTCCGGCAAAGGGAAAAAGCGGCAGCGCTCTCCTGTCCTGGAGTCTGACAGCAGTGGAGAAGGAGAATCCGACGAAGGGGAGTCCTCGGAGTCAGAATCCGAACCCGAACCCGCACCCGAACCCGAACCGCCAAAACGGAAAAGACGCAAGACACAGAAGGCGGCGCAGGCGGAGGCGACGGCGGCATCAGCAAAAGGGAAGACTAAGGCAGTTAAACGGGCGACAAAAAAGAAGGCCACTGCCCCTTTGCAGGTATCGATCACAGCTGAAGGTGATGTGGTGAGTTGTAATACTCCATGGTAAACTTACCACTGACGGAGAGGCAGGATGTTGGCCATACGGCCGCCATTAGCAACATGGTGGTCGTCAAGGAGGTTGCTGATGACCTTGACCTATTCTTTGGGCCCAAGGGATCACATGCATTTGGTGCAGGAGCTCCGGAACGCGGTCGATTTTGCCTGACCTGCCAGTAAGCGGAATAGTTGAACCCCACAAGCCGCGTACTCACCAAGTCTAGTAATGACGCTGCCTATATAGCTCGCAATGGCGAGCGGAGTTGCTTTCACGTAGGGTCCAACACCTCGCTTCGCCACCACATGCGTCAACACTGGGACCACTACAAGAAAACGTGCGAGCAAAAGGGTGTGGTGCCACGGGATGCGGCCATGCCCACGAAGCTTTTGGCGGAGAAGACGGCCGCCGCCGCCGCCGTTGTAGCAGGAATTGATCCAAATGCGGGGAAGTTGACATCAATGGGCTTTGAACCTGCGGCTCATCCAAGAGAGTTTTCCGTCGAAGGAGCTCTTGAGCATATATCAAAGTATATTGTTTGCACTGATCAGGTATGTTCTGAGTTGAATGGTAGAGTGACGCACCTCACGCCCAACCCAGTCTTTTGCAACGGCAGAAAACATCCACTTCCGCAACCAGTTCGTCATCTTCCGGCCCAAGACCCGCTTAAACGAGCTTCCCACCGCACACAAGATCAAGAACTTTGTCCACAATTTCTATGTTGAGACCTTGGAGGAGCTGGTGGCGGAGTACGAGGTAAGTTTGCCATATTCACGCCGAACCACAAAATAAGGACTCACCGATTGTCAGCGCGCCATTGGGTCGATCTCTACCGTTGGCGATGGATGGTCTGCGAAGCACAATAAACAGGGCTTCTTGGGAGTGAATGGATTTCATGTGCGTGTCGTGAAGAAGAAAGGGAGGCCCGCCCGGTGGTCTCTTGAGCATGCCGTGATCGGGTTTCGTCGAATCCATGGGGCCCACGATGGCGAAAATCTTGGGCGGCTTTTCATGAGTACAGTCATGCGATGCGGGATTGTCAACATTGACCGCAAGATTTCCAAGGTGAGGGGAGGAGGGTAACCTGTTGATGTTTGGCTTCGTTGACTAAATATGCCGTAGCTTGGTCCCATCACCATGGACAATGCTGCTCCCAACAACACGCTGTGCGAGACTATAGAGGAGCTGCATAACTTGCTGAATCTCAATAAGTGGGATGCCGCCGAAAATCAGTTAATGTATGTTGTTCAGGCTGGATGGTAAACTTACTTACATCTCTGATAGGTGCCTTGCACATGTTTTGAACCTCGCAGTGGGTGACTTTATGTCTGCCATCACCAAAACAGCGGCGATGGAAACGACCACCGCTATCTGGGAATATGATCCTGAGGATGCCAATAATCGTGTGCTTGGAGGATCTGTGGATGTCATTGCGGCCTTGCGCACGCTTGGAGTTAAGGTAAGTTTACCATTCCATCTTGTAGCCTGCCCATTAAAGGATTTCTAGATTCAGGCATCCGACCAGAGGATTCAGTACTTCCATTCACTGCAGCGAGAGATTGGCTTTGTCAAACCCCTTTCCATCATTCTCCACGGCAATACACGATGGGGAACAGCGCATGGGATGGCCAACCGTGGGCACCAGCTTCGCCAGCCTATCAACCGGTTTGTTGCCAGCGCCGACGAGCGGTTTGGTCCCATTACTGTCATTCGCGTCAACGGTAAGATCAGCAAGAAAATTCGATGGAGCGCCTTCCAACTGAATGAGGAGGAGTGGGCACGGGTCCTCGACTGCAAGACGATACTTGAGGACATCAAGAAGATACAACAGCTTTTTTCCTCGCAGAAGGAAGCAACGATGTACCACGTCATTCCTGCCATCGAGGAATTGCTCACCCTCTGGGAGGCAAAGCTCGAGGATCCTGCCTTTGCCCTTTATCACGACGCCATTCGCGACGGCATTACCAAGCTCAGAAAATACTATGTCAAGTTTGACAAGAAGCCTGCCTACATTGTTGGTCTCTGTAAGTGTTTCTTTGTACATGATTGAAGTAAGTTTACCATCTTTTTCAGTTATACATCCATACTTCAAGCTTGATTGGATTGAAGAGCACTGGGGTGGCGAGGAGGAGCAGCAGGAAGAGATTCGGAAGGGTAATCTTCGTGCCAAAAATTGGCTCAGAGAGGCAGAAAGAATTGTTGAAACAGCGGTAAGTTTGCCATTTTGATATCATTTATGGGCAGCTGAAAGATTGTTACATAGATGGAGAAATATTGGGAGGATCGACTGGTCTTTCCTCCCTCTAAGCACCCCAAACCCGCCCCCGACGTGCATGACGACGATCTCGAGGATGATCGCCAGTACACTGTTCGGACCCTCCCTCCTTCGGTGGATTCAACACGGTCAACACCAGCAGCGGATACCTCACCGGCAGACGGCACTACTCCAACAACCTCCAGCCTCCGCTCCGACTTCCAACGCAAACGTGAGGAGCGTCTTCGTGCACAGCAGGCTGCTCAGGCTGCAACAACCGGTCATAGTGGCTGGCGTGCGGAGCTAGGAGCTTACCGACAAACCGTGGAGAAGGATGTCACCAATCATACCGACCTATGTGAGTGGTGGCAGGATAATGCCCATCTCTATCCAACGGTCGCGCGCATTGCCATCGACTATATCCCGGCCCAGGCTTCCTCCGTTTCCGCTGAGTTCCTCTTCTCGGGTAGTTCTCAGACAGCCGACGACCAGCGCGCCCGCCTCAGTGCCCAGATTTTTGAGGAGCTGCAGATTTCTAAGGACCAGTGGAAGCGTGACGTTGTGGATTATGCAAAGCAGAATGAGAGCCAGGTCGAAGAGCATCCGGAGATGACTGCATTTCAGGATCTTGTAGCGGAGGATGAGCGGGAGGCCGAATTAGACAAATGCCTTGGACTATTATAATTCTATAGTGTATATCTGCAATGATATACCCCTTATGCTCCCACTGGCCCGTTTGAACCTGCAAAGAATTTTGGAAAGTTTACCATGTTTCTTCAGAGACAGAAGGAATCCCTTCTACAGCTATGTGAGACTCGAATGAGCCTTGGTCCCATGAATGATGAGGATCTCAATGAGGTTCCTTGCATAAATACATCGGTAGAACGAGATGAAATCACCGTAAGTTCATGTGTCTGTATATGTGCATTGATCAATGTTCATAAACCACTCCCAGTCTTTCACCTTCTTGATGCAGATAGGCATCCTCAATTTATGTGTCAATCAGGCAGTTACATTGCTCATTATGATTATACGCTATCCTCCGACAGCTAGACAAAGTTGTGGTATAGATGGAAATAGACTGATTTAAGATGGCAAACTTACCAGACTGAACAAAATGATGCCTGTCTTTTGCTCCGAATGGTTCGGTCATGCTGCCCCTGCTTGCTATCCCAGTAGTAGGCCTAATTGATCCCCTTCACACTCCAGCAAGTGCCCACCCTTTGACTCTTACGGATGTTGGAGTAGAAGGATGTTCGAACAACATGGTAAACTTACTCGGCTCGCGGACCGATCTTATGTAACGTTTGATGTAAGCAATTTATCCAGTCCATGCATGTTTCCTTTGCACTCTCACTGACACTATGAGCTTGCACTGCCGCGGATTCATACCCCCCGCCCCGCCTCCACGCGCCCGTCGCGGTACATTGCCTGCCCGCGCAACCGACGTGCCGCCGGAGACTCATTCATCCCCTGCCGCCCCGGAACTCAGGCGTTCACCGGAACACATTCACGCGCACGCGCCCGCCGCATCGGCGTTACCTGCATCGACGCCCTCGCCGTCTACGTCGTGCCCGCGTCTTCCATCCATGGCGCCGCCTTCTCCACGCCCTGCCGCACGTCAACCATTTGACGACCTTCCACCCCATCTGCAATTCTCCCCACCGCCTGCGCCCGGGTTGCGTAGCTACCGCTCTTCGTCCTCGCTGTCCGACATGTCGCTATCCCCGGAGCCAGAACCTGCCCCCTGCGCCCCGGAACCCACGCGCAAAAGACCGCGACCCGTCTCTGAATCGCCCTTTCCATCACCATACCGCCCCACTCGTCCCGTTATGGTCGATTCGCCATCGTCGCCCAGTCACAACAGTCCTTCTCCTGCGCAATCCCTCCCGGCCGGTCCACCCCCACCTTTGGCACGCGCGCCGTCTCCTCATATCCCTGCTCGTGGGCGGCCCACTGTTCGTGCACGCGCTATTGTTCGCGGACGCGGACGTGGATTACCGGGGCGCGCATCCCAGGCTAGGGCACGGTCGCCATCTCCTCCGCCGCCACCTCCTGTTACACGTGGGCGTGGAGGCGGAGGACGCAGTCGTGGACGTGGGCACGCGCAGGGCAGGAGCAGTGGTCCAGGAGGTAGGCGTGGTCGGTTGTCCACACCGGCACTACCCCGCGCTTGGTCTTCCCGCCGCATGGTGGAGGAGTCCGCTGAAGAAGAAGAATCCGCGGAGTCCTCTGATGGCGAGGATGAATTGGAGGAGTCGTCCGATGCCGCTGATGATGAGGAGGGGGTCCGCATCGAAGCACCGCTCCCTAGTCTTGACGAGTTGCTGGCCAAGACTGTGCCCTCCACCACAGCGTCCGGTCGCCCTCTTACCGCCAAGGAAACTCGCCTGTGGACGCGATCACATCTGCAGGAGATCCGGGCAGCAAAGGCGGAATTTGTGAAGCGGACGGGAAAGCGGGAGAAAGCGCGTGAGGCGGAGAAAAGATATGCGGGAAGTCACCATGACGAGCGCAACGCAAAGCAGCGGGAGTACGCTACCAGGTAAGTTTTACTTTTCTCACCCTCTAGATGCTAATTGTTTCCAGACGACGTGCCGCAATAAAATCATTACCTGCAGCACAACAAGCGGCCATTCGTGCTTCCAACTCTGCGGCCGTTCAACGTTCCAAGGCGCGCAAGAAAGCCAAGGGGCGGGGCGAGAATCTGGATGATGAGGAGAGTTCTTAATTTACTTTCCTTTGATGATTGTGATATCTTGCTATGTTTTTGGGTGCTTTGTACACACTTACATTTATCTTTCTCTCTGGGTGCTTTGTAGTTTCTTCGTGTAATCTTGAACATGGCAAATTTATTAGCATGCATGGCTATGATGGCAAACTTACCGCACGTGAGGCGTCCAAATATTTGGACATAGTTGGTTGACCGTTGAAGGCATAAATTGCTTTGTCCCATTTTGACACCAACCCTCATCACCTGGCTCTCCATCCGACAACAGTTGGAGCCACTCTCGCCTCCAAGTAAGCCCTCATCTTTTTATTTGCTACTCTTGTTTGTCTTTCTTCTTCCCGGCTATCACTCTCCTGTGTGCAAGCACGACGACTCGGCACTTGGGACGCGACTGCTTAGTGCACGGGAGAGTCAGGCCGTTTCTTTTTTTCTTCTCATTTCATTGCGTGGTTGGCACGTAGAGGCCCGCCGACCCGGCTTTGGGACGCGACCGCCTCCCCTCTGCCGGCTATGATTATTTTTGGCCATTCTCTTGCCGGTAAGCTCATGCTAACTTTTGCTGCTAGAGATGGCCCGCACGACACGCTCCGGCCGCGTCTACACGCCCTTTGAACTTGGGGAGCCCGTTGTTATCGACGTTGATGTGTCGGAGCTCCTCAAGCTTCGTTTTGCGGAGTTGGACGCGACGGGCGCCGATGGAAGTGACGAAGAGGATGAATTGGAGTGCCCCAATGGTGAGGGTGTCGCGGACGACGCGTTGTCGCACGTAGTGCGTGTCCAATTCTTCTCCACCCTGGTAAACTTACCTAGTACAGGTTCCCCCGCTTCATCACTCCGCCCTCCAACCCATGTGCGCCCCACCATCCCCCGCCGTGCACCCTTCCTCCTCAGAACCTTCTTCCTCCCGCCCCATCCCTCCCGCCGTCGTCAACCATTCACGCCGCAGTTCCAAGAAACGTCGTGCTGCCTCCCGCTTAGCCCGTCAAGATGCCACCGGCGACTACGCCAAGGGTATCTCACGCAAGCATCGCCGGCTGGCTGCGGACAATGCTGTTGAGCTTGACTTTGACGCCGCTGATTTGCCGGTCAACTCTTCGGGCTTTGGGGGCTGTCGCCGTCAACCTCATTTCGCCAATGCCGATCCCGAAATTCTTCAGCGGGAGCATGGGTTCCGTTATCTTGCTCATTCGGGGAAGTACAGTGTACCCGTTGTGGATCGTCACCGCCGGATGATGATTTTGGTGGGCACCAAGCCCGCTAATGGCCAGGAATGGGAGGAAGTAGTCGAAGCTGAGATTGTGGAGGCCATTGAAGAGGGTGCGTCGCAAGTTTGCTTCTCCGCCAAGGAGACCATCCATAAGCGCGGGCCTTTTGGAGCCTTGGCTATTGGAGTCTCTTATGGGGGAGGAGAAATGGTAAGTTTACCATTCTAATGCGTGGATCATCCTGATATGATTCAACAGCGGCCGGGAAATCGCAGGCTCTCTCCTTCGGGACGCCAATTCATGGAGCACCTCATTCAGACGCGTGCAATGCGGCGCCTATCGGGCTATATGAACTGTAAGTTTACCATTTCATTGTAGTTTCATTCTCTTATATTCTGTTCATGCTCAGCCCTCTTTGCCACCCACAATCCGATCATGTATGAAGAGTATAAGGAGCATCAGGTTACACTCCATGCCTCCGATGCACGCCTTCGCCGAAACTTTGACAATAGTGTATTTTCTTGCACTACGGTCAATACCGGCCCTCAGACCGTCTCTCTTCCCCATGCCGATAGTGCCAATAAGCCCGATGGCTGGTGTGGGATTGTCTGCTTTGGGCCTTTTGACCATCGACGCGGCGGCCAACTCATCTGTTGGGATCTTAAACTCATCATTGAGTTTCCTCCCGGCTGCCCCGTATACATCCCTTCGGCGCTCGTCGTGCATTCTAATTGCCCCATCCAGCCGGGAGAGAAGCGTTACTCAATCACCCAGTACACAGCGGGCGGGCTTTTTCGGTGGGTGGCCAACAAGTTCAAGACGGAAGAGCACTTCCTGAGGAACGCGAGTGAGGAGGAATTGGAGCAGTGGTGGAAGGATCGGGAAACGCGTTGGCAGCGGGGCCTCCGCCTTTTTCCTTTGGTACCATAATCTTATGTATTTTTTCAATCAATGGTAAACTTACCTTATCTACGATGTTTTTTTTTGTTGTGTTGGTGGTCTGTATGTACCCCATGTCGAGTCCCACAACAACATTTCAGAAATGCTCAATGACGCAGTGGGTAAGTGTCCACTTGAGTAGTCTTGCAGGCTGAGTTCAAGTCCTGCTACTGGCACTAATTTTACTGGCTGATACCGGTCCTAACCGGTCTCGAGACCGGTTCAAACCGGTTTTGACGGGACCGGTCCTAACCGGTCTCGAGACTGGTTCAAAGACCGTACCCTGCACGGTTCACAATCAGGACCGGTCCAGGTCCTCAGTTCCGCCAAATGTGGGATTTTGGCAGACCGGTCCAGTTCCAGTTCAGGACTCCGAGGGGTCAAAAACCGGACTGGACCGGACTTTCAAACCCTATGCGACGGCGTGTTCCAGTCACTCGTCTTGAGCAGCTCTTGGATGTCGGCGAGCTTTTTCTTGAGATCCGGAATGACTCGCTCACGTGTGAGGGCATAGCGATGAAGACCGTTGAGAAGGATCATCTTGATGCGCTCGAATAAGTCGGTGGGAGTACGGAATCCGGCTTTCTGGAGCTTCCCATTCATCACGGTCGTAAGGGTAGAAAGATCGATGTCGCCGCGCTGGATGGCCGCCGTCACGGCGTTCTCGAGATAATGATTGAAAATATTTGCCCCGTGGTTCGTGTTGTCCCACATAAGGTCTCGGTTCGTGTTCTGTACACCGCGACTGTTGTACTTCTTGATGACCCAGTATACCTGAGTGTTCTCGATGGGCTCGGAGGGATCGTTCCCCATGTGAACCAGAGCGTAGCCAAGCGTATACTTGTTGAGCTCGTCGGAGTAAAGTTTCCACTTGGATTCAGGCTGGTTCGCCAGGAGCTCTTGCTTGGCGCTGAGCATCTCCATCTACGAAGGGTCAGATTGTGCTCTATAGAATCGATTCGACAAGCTTACAGCGTCCTCAAACTCCATATCTGCAATCTTGATAGTCTTCTCAACTTTCGCTTCCAACGTCTAGATTTCAAACACCAAGTTGTCAATATCAGCAAGCGTGTCGTGCAAAGCGCTCGTACCCTTTTCTTGCCACTTGGCCTTTGGGTGTCCTCAGTCTTGGCATTAGCGCTAACAGAGCCGCGAGGGTTCACGGCCTATGACGGCCATAGTCGTATATAAGTGCCATATTAAAAACATATACTCGTGTGGCGTACCGGTTGCTTTGCTTTTTTGAGAAGAGACGGGTTGGCGGGGGTCTCGTCCTTGTGAGAGTCAGAGGAGAGAAGAGAATCAGACACAGACGACGACGTACCTCATCCGTAGAAGGCTCCGCGGCAACAGACGTCTTGCCAGTGCGCTCAGTCTCCTTGTCGGCTTGTTTTTTCTTCTTTGGGGGCGGCGCCTTGGTCGTAGCATCATCGTCATCGGTTTCCTTTGATCACATAGCTCAGCGTGAGACAGTCGTCATTGATAGATCACATACGTCTTCGGAAGATGGGTTGGGCGCTGCACGTTTCTTTCCATCGGCTTTCTTGTTACCCGTCTGTGGATTGACAATAACGAATAGAGCACTTTGACAAGGCGTCGATACTCACCTTTTCAGAGACGTCCTGACGCTGTTTGGCCTTTGTACTCTGCCAATATGTCAGTGTGAATACATCCATGCCATACTCACACACCTTTTTCCTGGGCTCTGGTGCACGCGTGGGCGTCGAAGTCGTCTCAGCAGGATTCTTGGCCGCCTTTTTCACCGGCGCAGCAGGCAGTCCCGAGGCCGCAATTGTGGCGGGGGTCTTGGGCTGCACGTTTGTTTTATGCGTCGCCTGAATGGCGATACATAAGGGTCTTGTGACAATATGCAAAGTCAAAGCTCACTCCTCGGTTCTCTCTGGTTGCAATGGGTCGCAATCCACTACCGTTCACAGCCTCGTCGTTGGATGAGATTTCCATCTCGAGCCGATCGGTAGGTTTCTGCTTACAGTCAGTCAAAGTCGCAAGAACTGTGTGACTACACACCTTTGGGGGCGCTGAACGTGTATCCTCTCCCGACTCATCCTCGTTGCTCTGAAAGGTAGCTATCAGATCAAGCGTCCAGGAATATTATCTTGAAGACACACCTTTCGCTTGTGGATACGACGCTTGTTAGCTGTCGGCTCAACTTCTTCGTCCGAGTTTTGGGCGACCTAGAAAATTGTCAGATTTCGGCCGCCTAGTGGGCAAAGTCAGACTGTGACCTTGCTCTTCCTCCGCTTTGGCACCGGCTCATTGTCATCGCTATCGTTGACAGTAGACTTGGACTTGATCGACTTTTTGGACGTAGCCCGGGATGGATTCCCAGCCTACGCTCTTGTTAGACATCGACCACTCGGTGGGTGGAATCGGACCCACCTGAGGCTGAACTGTCGGCTCAACATCCGAGTCCTCATTTCCCTTGCACGGCGTCAGTAGGAAGATGATTTTCCATTGATACACGGACGTACTCGTACGCGTCTTCTTCCACGCATGCTTGTGGTGTTGTGTTCGTTCGACGGTTTCTAGATGAAAATCAGATTTGGTGAACCTAGAGGTCAAAATCCAAATGTACCTCGTTGTCGCCCGGTTTCTTCGAACGAGAACTCATAGCAGAACGACGAGGGAGGAATGGGTACTTGCCATGGCCAGAGGGTTCCTTATATACCTTTTTTTGCGACGCTATCTCGGTTAAACAAAACGATTGTAATTCGAAATACATCTCTTATCTACATGTCCGCGGCCGACACTACCTATCATCACATTGTCATTATACAATCGCCAAGTCAGCGCACTTAATATTATCCTATCGCATCCTCCTTGGCGCTTCAGGATCTGTGTGGCGTATCAGCATGAAACAGGGGAAAGACAAGTAATGACCTACAAATCGGTCTCCTCAAACGCTCGCCATGTAGTGACCGAGTCCTCCACCGCCTCAAACCACACATCCGATAATAACTTCCAGGGATTTTCTTCTCGATACTCGAACCACCGCTTAATCTTGCATAGTGCGTTCTCCGTAGTATAGGATCGATACTTTAGACGAGCCCAAATCGCATCTGACACCGTCTGACGCAGTGCCGATTCAAAGAATCTGTGGACGATCAGAAAGGCATGTTTGACGTCGGCCGGTGTCTTGACGAAGAATCCCAAGAGTCGTAATCCGGTTATAGCGCCCTTTCCGAGTTCGGTAATATGAGCGCCCATTTCGTCTGGTGTCAGGGGATCAAACAGTCCTTCGATGATGAACGTGTTCATCGTCTGTAGCCGCGTCAGAGTGGCTCCACTGTAGAGGTAGCAGATATTCCGTGCAGTGGCGCCCTTCCCCATCATAACCTCGTTCTTGAAAAAGTCATCAAAGTTTTTGACGGATGGGCGCACACCCGTATAGGTCGAAAGATCGACGTCGAGGAGGTGATACTTGTTCAAGAATGCCTCCCATCCATCCAGAAGCTTTGGCTGCCAAAACTCGGCCAACTTCTCCTCCAAACTCTTCGTTCCGACTGCTTCCTCGTGATCCAGCTGTTTACACGGCTGACCCCAGCACTGCTTATCAGAGATTGTCTTATTCTTGTGCTTCTTGAACTCAGCTACGACCGTATCCTCATGAAAAGGACGGGTCATAGCCTTGAACGCATCCTGCGTCTTGAAGCCGTTTCCAAATCCATGAAATGTCATGGCATTGGCAAGGCCACGCCGAGAAGTGAGCAGGGTTGACGTCGTGAAGGATTCATTGAAGAGTTTTGTCGTGACATTGAAGATGCGGAAAGGGTTACGATGATCAGGATTGCCATCGCTGTCGAAGAGTCCATCTCTCATCCTCTTGCCCTCGAAGAAGCGTTGGTGTTCGGTGACCACACAGCTCTTCTGCTCCTCCAGTCGAATAGCCTCCAACATTAGGATCCCCACGCGAGAAAGCCTCTTCTTGACTTCTGCGAGTGGGACAGCCAAGGCGGGATGCAACGAATCACGAGTCTGCGCCATCTTCGCCGCCTTTTCAGCCTTCTTTTCCTCTGATGAAAGCTTAGGCCTGGCGTTCACCCGAGCGCGCTTGGCTGGTGGTCGTGGCTCATATTCGGCATCATCGTCTCCCTCCTCCTCATCACTATTTTCTGCAGCCTCTCCATGACGTGACCCACCAGCGAGCGAAGCTAGAGGTTCTACGCGTCTGCGCTTGGAAGGATTGGAGGAAACAGATGGTACGCCTGCGATTTGGTCCAAAGCTACCGCAAGTCGCTGACGGACCTCTTCGGCTCGAGTAACTTGTGAAGACGCTGGGGGACGGAATAGCGAAGGGAGCTTTTCGGCAAGAATGACCGCCTTCAAGGAGTCAAGCCTTGAACCACGGATGAACGATGTTGAATGATCAAGGCAGAAGGTCTGAATGTGAGGAAGGTAGCGTGCGCTCTGGCCGCCAAAGAGCTCGGTGAGTTGTGCAATAAGAGCACCTTGAACGATGACGCGAGTCTTCACATCATCATGCGTCTGCGCTCCAAATAGCGATTTGAGTCGTGGAAAGAAGATGACTTTGTCCAGGATGTCAATGAGAATGTCGACGACTGTTCTAGGCACGGCTGAGGCAACGATGGAGGCAGTGGGATAAAAGGGACATTTCCGAAGATCGTAAGCGCTCGACTTTGGAGAGAGACCATAGAGCGTCTTTGGAAGGATGTGGAAATCTGTCACCAGCTTGCGATCACGGATGAACCTCTTCCACAAACGTAAATTTGTTGGCTGAAGTTCTCCGTTCCCCCTTCTTGTCCAGGCGTGAACAGCAAGCCAAATATGCCAAGTGAGACAGGTACCCGGTGCGGCGTTGGGCGGTGGAATGTCAGACTCAAACGTCTCGAGCTGTTGGACCACATAGGGCTCCAGGTCGTGCTTTCGACCCGTTGTCCACCACGTCGCCAGAAGATGCAAGCCTTCGAGACGATGTGCCCGGAAAATGATGGAGAGGATCTGGGTATGATTTTCGGAGCGTAGATCGGCTTCCAACACGGCTGCCGTCGATGTAACGAGCTCCAACGTCCATTGGCCAAATCCTGCAAACTTCCGGTTACGCTGCTTCTCCCAGTACTCTCGCATCAACTTGTCCTCCTTGCCCAACTGCTCCGCACTAGCTCCCATCGCAGCCGTAGAGCTCTGTCTACGCCTCTCCTCAAACTGCGAGACCAAAGTGCTCAAGTGGCGAAGACTTTCCTCAACGCTAGCCACTGCCGTAACCTCAGCCAAAATCTCGTCGTTGCACCCAAGCCGTTGTGGAAGAATGAACGACGCCGGAATGTGACTGTTCATCTTACGGGCATATTCTGTTGCGGCACTGACAAGATGGCTCAATCTACAGTACCCATCAGCCGCCGTGCGTAAAGATATCACATTGAAAACTTACCTTATGTCGTCTGGGGACATCCATTGAACGTCCTTTGACAACATTCCCGCCGGTAGGAAGCCAAACTGTTGCTTCGTATTCTGTACAATGACATGAGCACGGAAATAGAGATCAAGATGCGTAAGTTAGCCTACCTCCCAGCGTATGGCAGTGAACGCTCCAACTTGCCTTGCCGTCTCCTCCTGTCCCTCCAAATTGGGTACAACCGTGGCTACATGCTGAGACGAACCAATGAGAGGAAGCGCCTGTGGTGCTTTGACATTATTAGCTGTCAAAGCGTTCTGCTGAGCGAACAGCGTATCCTTCATCTTCCACATGCCATCCGTCGTGACTGCATATATCCGCTGTTCAGCCAACTGCGTCATCCACGCAAAGACTGCACGGTGACGCGTCAAGTTCTCGAATGACAGGTCGGCAACAGATGGGTAGTAGCTTCGTCGTCCGCCATATCTAACATGAACGGCAGCAACCTGGTCCTTGACGTATGTCTCGGACTGAGGAAGGCCATAACGCACGTTGAGATTATACGAGTGGCAGGCAGCCTCTGTCACAACACGTAGATCTCGGTCGTACCGATCACCCAGTATATGTTCGCCGGGAGCTGTAGGTGCACCATTCTTGTCAGTCCCGATGAAGGGCCGAATGTAGTCGAGACGAGGCTGCTGTGTTCCGGCCGTGCCAAAGAAGGTGTTCTCCGAGATCTTCACAGGTGCCGAGCGGTTGAACGCCTTGGTTCCAGAATACATCACAAACGCACACCGGTTGGCCTCCCCGGCCTTGCCAGCCTCATTCCACAATCTCGAGATCAACTGCGTACTCTCGTCTGCCTCGAGCATGGCAGTGATGTTTTCGATAGAGGCAGGTGATTCGCCCGAGTGTGGGGATGCGCGACCGTTGAGAACAGCCCATGAAAAGACAACATTGAGCTGAGGTACGTAGAGACCTTCGTACGGAGTGAGAAAGCCTCCCGGGACGACAGACTTGAACTGTTCCTTTGTCAGACGCATGGCAAACTCGATGAGGGACACCCAAGTCCTCGCATCCCCCTTGTCAAGATGCAGCATGCCCTGGATGCCTATTGCTTGACGAAGTGCAGACTGCATGATTGCTCCCATATCACGAAGAGCCTGCCATTTGGCCGACGTGTTTGAGCGATTCTCTTGCACTGACGTGGCCCCAACACCTCCAAATCCTCCCATCGCAAAACAGTTTACGTCCTGCTCAGTCATCGCCGCGTTGGTCCATTCGAAGCGTGAAACGCACAGAGGCATGATGATGTTGTAAACATAATTGCTGAGGATTTGGAACTCCCAGTTCAAGGCGCGGAAGTAAGGAGAAGGATTCTGCACGCCGACATGTACCCAGCCAGGACCTTCGCCATTGACATCGGTAGGGCCCAAGGTCGCAGAGACATTCCCTCGAGACATCTTGCCCTTCCCTTTCAAGAGATCCGCCTCCTTCAACTGAACACCCGCCGTCTCATCATCCTCATCATCCCAATCAAACTCGTCATCGTCATCGTCCTCTTCATCTTCAACTTCTATGAGTGGCGGCATCGTCTCCTCGTCGGCTGGCAAAGGCTGATCAACAGTTGGCTCCTCGCCCTCAGGCTGCCTTGCCAGCCGAACTTGTCGCTGAGCCTGTTTTTTGCTCTGGCGCTCATCGCGCTTGCCACGATAGTTGGGCATCAGGGGAATCTGCGCCAAACCCTCCTCGAAAACCTCTTTGGTCTCGCCATTCTCATCGGTCTCGAGAACTCGCTTCCCCCAGATCAGCTCGCTCTTCCGATGAACGTAGTTGACCAAGTCGGTATATGTGTCCTTGGGCAGTGCGTACATCAAGGATTGCAACGTGTGGACCGCAAAGATGGTCATCGGGTATCCACGATATTCGTCGGTGTCTATTTCGCGAGCATAAACCACACCCAGACGTATAGGAATGAGACCGTCAGACGCCTCCCGAACCAAAGTGCCATCGACGACGCGGAAGCCTTTGTGAACAGGCATGATCATGTTCCGTATATTTTCGGCGTCTTGTTTTGGGTCGGGTACGTATGAGTTGATATAAACGTTGCCCAGTAGGTAGCGTGGGTCATGATCTTTGAAATGAAAGACGCCTGCATGAGGGACATAGAAAGGGGGCTGTGCTGGGGGCGCCTTGACTTCCAACCGAGGTGGAAAATCGGAGGTGTCGTAGCAATCGTGGCGCAAAAGCTCCTGCGGCCAGTTCAGCTGTACGCCCGCCTCGGCGGGATGCACGGCGTCAACAGGCTCAATTCGACCATAGAGCGTATGTGTCTGTGGTGCTATATACACATATCAGATGTATACTCCGGCTAGATGCCTTTGCACGTACGAGTCCACTGATACGGGCGTTGGTTTTCGTCTAGTTTGATATTTCCATTACGGTCTCGAGCTTCGCCAAACTCTAAACGGGACATCTGAGTCCAGCCTCAATCCGAGCCAATGACACTTACCGAACGGAATCATGTAGCTTAGATCTCGTGGGCGAACTCCCACATACTCCTCTATATACTCATCAGGTGAAGTAATTAGATCGGCGACCAAAGTACTCACTGACGTCGGCCCATTTGAGGTTTACGCGAAGGTTTGTGCTCTTGGCGTAGAGAGCCTCCAATTCTGTTGACGTCCACTCTGTCCACGGGCTTAGACTCCGTACAAGATAGAGATACAACGGCACTTACCAGCGGCACGCAAACCGCGCTTTGGTTCGATATTAACAGTCCGTGTCACCGCTGTCAGATATGAGTAACTCGTCAAAAAGAGGTTACGGCGTCGCTTACGGTCATGCACTGTGGCATAGGTATCCTCGTCAGGAATCTGTTCCTCATCTATATCCATCGGCGTTCCTCTATTTGACGGCTCTGAGCCTACTCAGATGGATCAACACGGAAGAGCCATGATCAGCAGAGCCGGGTCTTACCTGTACTTGCGTCGCGCGCACCATCACCGGTACCTTGCCCGCCTTGGTCATCGTCTATTTGCTAGTGTCAGTACGGATGAGAACCCACTACATGTGTCCATACCTTGGGAAATAGTCTGGTACAAGTCCATATACCCAAACGGCTGGACGAGAGTGTCTAATCAAAACGCTGAGTCAGCATGACACGCTGTCGAGGATAAGCCTTACCTTCGAACTGCTCTCTTGTCCACTCTCCTTCATCGCGGCCGTCCATCAGCGGCGGTAGCAGCTGTCCGGGTCCTCGTGGATGCCCCAGTGAAACGGGGTGCATGATATCGGCCACTCGGTGCCCCAAGTCATCGTCCGCGTTGTCGTCGTCCGAATCGTCGCTCGCCTGAGCTTGACTCAAGAATATATCTGGATTCAAAACAGTCAGTGCACACACCCCCACAGAGCCTATTTCCAACGGACTGGTGTTGTGGGGCATTGAATTTGCGTCCGCGGGTGGTGATGGTCCTGGGCAGAGGGCAAGACACAGCCACGGTCTGAAAACCCCGTAAATTGCTGGCACTCGTGCCAGCCATTTGCGGGCAAAGGAGACACGGTCCGAACTCCGAGTGCGCACAGTCCTGCGCGGTGTTGCGAGCTCACCCCACCTCGCCAGCCGACCCAACTTTCTAGCTCAACTATGCACAGCAAGCAGCCCACGTCAATGGACGTGAGCCGCATACGCGTTGCATAAGGATTCGTTCGAAAGTTACGGGTCGGCGCGTAGTGGGGGAGCGGTTACGATGGTGAGAGGGGCGGGTATTTCGTTGAGGGCGATGGATGTCCGAGAGGGTCGTCCAGGCAGTCCGCGAGAGCCTGTAATTCAACTTAGTGTGTGCTAAATTGACGAGGATATCAGCAACGAGGCGCACCAAACATCGGGCCCATTCCCGCCGCTGTGCGCACGCCAGCGCCCCATGCGCGCCTGTGCGCCCTCGGAACATCCCACACTCTCCACCCCATCAAATTCCGGCGTCCGAATCCGTCGTGGTCCCGCACTCGTCGTCGTCGTTGGCGGCATTTGGCGAGCAGCGCGGCGCGGCGGGGTCCTGCGCCATCAACAACGGCAGCGCCGTCCTGCTGCATGGATTCCGCGAGTACTCCGTCGGGTGGGGCTGCTGGTTAGTACTCGGCGGCTCGCACTGTCAATGGAGGGGGAGCTTGGTATGCCAAGTACGCACCTGCGGCCCATTCCCGCTCTGCAGTGCGCACCCACACCCCACCCATCCTCCTGCACCCTCTCCCAGCCTCCCACTCCCCATCCCGAGCCATTCCGGCGTCCAGAAATCGTCGTCGTCCGCGGCCGTGGTTGTTGGTTGGCGGGATCCCGGGAGCAGCGGCGGATGCGGCGGCGTAGCTGCAACGGCGCGGTGCGTGGCGGCGTGCAGAGGCGCCGTCCTCGTCGTCGTCGTCCGGCGTCGTCCTGTGTTGTCCGGCGTCGCGGGTGGCGGTGGGTGATGGTACGCGAGCAAGGCAGGTGCGTGCCTTGATGACGCACCAACCAACTTGTGACATCCCAGATTATCTGGGATGTTCGGCGTCTGCCGAAGGAGATGTCTTCAGACATCTCCTCACGTGTACCGTGGCGCACACCGCCTCTGGCGCTGGCGTTCACCAGCTACGCCAGGACGCGTAGTGTGTGCCGGGTTTGGTTGCCGACTGCCGGACTTGGCAACCAACTGCCAAATCCGGCAGTTGGTGGCTCTTGCTCTCGACCACGACCTGCTCTATGCAGGTCGTGTGTCTCTCGTCTCTTGCACGCCGGCGTCGCGTGCCGGGCGCAGCGCTAACGCCAGCGCTGCGCTGTTGGGTGTTGGTTGCCTTAGCAACCAACCCCAACACGACGCGTAAGCCCCTCGGCAGCAGGGCAGCATGCAGCCCAAGCCGGTCTTGGGTCTGCCGGACGACGTCCACGCCCACGACGGGCTCGGGATTATGGTGCCGACCGCGGAATCGATGCCCCGCCGCGTGAAGGAAGGGAGCGTGCGGGGTCCGCGCGGATCAGCTGGGCGCGCCGTCTGGGAGCCATAGTGGTAGTTATTTGAAAAATAGTCCTTGATAGTTATCATACAATACTACTTTCATCTGCTTGATAGTTGTCGAGACCTCTGAGCCCGAGTAACACCCGGGGTAGCTCCCTCGGCACCGTCGCTCCGCTTATATAAACCGCGCCCGTCCTCGCTGCTGACAGGGTCGGAATGCTGGCGGCGCTGTCCCGGCCCCTCCCGCCTCCCGCCCTCCATTATTTTTGGGGATAATAATAAATATAATCGGACCTTGAATTGCGGGTGCCATCCCGGCAGCATCGTCCTGCTTGCACGGCTCCGCTCCCCCATTGGGGGGGCTCCATGCAGGGTCTCCCCAATCCGGGGAGCAGCAGGTAGCATGCGGGGTGCGCCACACTACGGGCCCACGCCAGGTCAATCCCCCCGCTCCCACATATCGGTTCCCGCCTTAATTGTCAATTTTTATCTATTTTATTAGTGTAATACCTACAGCACGGTCAAAGCAATTTTTTGCACGGAAATGTGTGGCGCCACCCACTCTTATGACCCTAATTCCATCCCCCAAGCATGGAATTACACGTTCTGGGGCCCGTCATCTGCGATGCGCCTCTGTTTTCGTCCTGCTCACAGCAGCCCGCGTCGGCCGCGTAACCTTCCACGTGGAATACGAACCAAGTACACGTGATCGGGGAGTTGTCATTTTTGAACCCCCATCCACCTGCGGCGGGCGCCACATATTCTCTGCGGTCATCATCCGATCGCCATCACACACTCTTTCTTTCACCCACGATCGTTTAGCGTTCTAATGTAACGTCTTACGCCGCTCCATCATCTTACGCCGCTCCATCAGCTCCCAACAATTCAGATCGCCGCAAATCCGCCAAGAGTCCTGTCATCGCCCACTCAACATCCAACATCGCCTCTCTCAACTCCTCTTCAACTTTGTCATCCCCCCATTTGACCACATACGATTTCCACCACGACAGCAACGCGACGACACTCAGCAAACCGTTTTGTCCAGGCACTCTCAGTTTATCAAAACTTCCACCATACGCCGATCTTTCCCAGCGTCCCTCATCGTTTCGACGGCGCCACGTTCCCTGCAAGACCGCCCACCATACCGCCCATGCCTTTACAAACCCCGGCACATCGCTATCCGCCAATACCACCCGTTTATTCGTACCCCGCGCCCGGCCGTTCTTGATCCAATTTGCGAGCGCTGCAGGACGCAAACGCGCTCCACCGAGGTTTGACGTCTTCCCCTCCTCCACAGACACCCATCCATACTGACACTCGATCTCTAACAGCAGACCAATCACCGTCGTCATCGCCTCTCCGCCCTCAGCGTCTAGGAATTCCATCAATGGCTCCGCCAACCAAGGTGGTGCCTCCGACAGCAATTTCATGACCCGCTCTCGTCTCTCTACAATTGTTCCAGGGACTTGGTCCGTCGACACTCGATCTGCTTGGGGTGAAGCGCCTGGTGCAGCCACGTTTGGAATTGGTGCGGGAGGGCGGGCTGATGACTCCGCCGGCGGCGCAGACGTACCAGTGTGCTGATCGCCCGTTGGAGGAGTTCCAGAAGAAATCACGGTTTGAGCTCCTTCGACTGACGCCGGAACAGGCGGAGCAGATGCCCGTCCACCCGCCGCTCGCCTCGCTGGACCGGTACGCCTGATTTTAGTCGGGCGTAATGCCTCTCTGTCCTCCGCGTTTGACATCCTCCTCACACTTCCCGCCCTCCCGCGTCCTTTCCTCCTTTCATTCGCAGTACTGGCGCCTCCCGACTCGACAGCCCCATCTTCCCTAGACATCTTTCCGTCCACGGCATTCTCCATCTCCACGTCATCATCCGAGTCGACTGTCATCCTTGCCCGAGGACGTTTATTATTAGGTTTCCTAACGGGTTGAGCATCTTTGCCATCCGTCTCTGATTCTTCGGAGTCGTCTGAGGAGTCGTCGGACGCATCCGATTCTGACGAAGACTCCTCGGATAAGTTTGCGAGTACGTCTGATTTAGGTCCATGCTTGTACAGGGTTCTATGACGAGCATCCTGCAATGCGTCTAATTTGTCGGTCTCCGCGTCTAATTTGTCGGTCTCCGACATCAACCAATTATCGAGCGATTGAACCGGCTTGGAACGAGATTGACCAGCTTCGTCCGAAGGCGCAGCTTGAGCAAGGGGCTCGGGAGGCGTGGACGAATCGCGAACAATCGCCGGTAGATCGGGAGGCGTGGAACAATCGGGTACATTCGCAGGTGGATCGGGCGGCGTGGAAGAATTGGGTACATTCGCAGGTGGACCGGACGGCGCAAGTTGAGAAGAGGCATGGGAAGGTGAGGACGACATAGGTACGAGAGGGGATTCATTCGCCTGAGAAGCAGGTTCGGCCGGTTTTTTCGCAGCGATGGGGGCGGCAGGCGACGACAAGTCTGGCGTATAGTCGGGCGGCAGGCTGATCAGCGGCCCTCCCGCCCCTTCCATGGAGCCAAATAGCGGAATCTCTTGCTGCGAAGCACCGCCGCCTCCCTTGCATACTACCGAAGCCCTTTCAGTCTTGGAGTACGAAAGGTCGAGCCATTCCTGATACGCATCCGTGAGTTCCTTCATTCGTTTCGGGCCCATCCACTCAGGGAAACTCAAAGGAACCACAGCAGAATTCTTCGAAGTCGTCACACTGGAACGGAACTCGCGGTCAACTCCTGCTCTGTCGCAGCATAGATTATCTCACTTTACAGTCCCAATTGCGCCCCCATGAACGTTCATCGGCCCACCCATCAGCGTGAAGATCCGGCAGAATGTCCGCTCCTCGATCCCTCGGTTTATCTCGCCAATGAAGCTTTCCGCCATCGAGACCGCTCTGTCGTTCGAAGTCAGCTAGAGTTAATGTCATTGAGAGAGACGATACTAACAATGCTCGCGCCTCAGGTTCTTTGGACGGAGGACTCTTCAACAATTCCAGATATTCCGCCTTCGCCTTGTCGCCCTGCTCCTTCGCCTGCGCCGTCCACTTTGCCTTCTCCTCAGCCGGAAGTGCATCGTATGCTTTGCGCACCACCGCCGTCGAGAAGTTCACGGGGCGCTTGGAGAGTGACCTGTTCTCTCGGTCGTCCCACGACTTCACGACCTTCGACTTCAAGTTATCCCCCTCTTCCCAATTTGCTTGCGCCCAAACGTGGACAGCTTGTGGCTGTCGGGGCGGCTTACTGATGCCAGCCAACCTCGCCATCAAGACCTGGAACGTATCATCGGGGTCCCGCTTTGTCAGGCGCATAACGCGCTTCCTCAGCTTCCGCGCGCGATAGTGGAACCAGCGGCGCAAACGCTAATCAGAGTTCCCCGTGAGTTCACTCTCTGACCGAATATTACGCCTGACAACTCACATTGTTGTACAGCGCCACATGTGCGCGCTTGGCAGCCAGTTCCTCGTCGGTGAGGTCCGACTCGTTTGCTCGTGGCGGGCGGGTTGCGTCGTACGCTTCGAGCTCGTCGGGCTCCTCTGCATCCCCCATAGGATACGGAAAATGGAAATGATACATATTCTGCAGCGTCTTTAGGTGGTCCTCCAAAGCCTGCCAGCCTTTGTCGGCAGCCTCCGCAAACGACGGAACCAATGGCAGAAACACGTCCTGTCGCTTTCCTTCCATCCAACCCTTCGCATTGCGGCGGTCGCTTTTATTCTTCTTCTTGTATTTTCGGCTTCGAGCTTGTTTTGTCGTTGGCGCACCCACCATGGTGGTTTGTGGGCCTTGGGCGAGTTGCGAGACGGTGGAATGCAATGGAGTTTTCCAGGGATGGTATTTCCAATCGCGGTGGGTTTCCCGACACCTTGGTATTCTAGGGAAAACGCCGCTGATCGATCTAGGGAAATTATATCTCCATATCGCCTCATGCATGGTCCTACAGTTCGATGCAAATGCGCCCTGCCTGTCATGGTCATTAGAGCAGTCGTAAGCGTGTCCTGCCCTGTTAGTAACCCGTTCCTCATGCAAGTCTAGGCAATTTGTCAAACGCGACGCTTGACGCTTTAGGCTAGGCCAGGTGATCTAGGGAATATTTGGGGTTCACATCCCGAGTAGACACGATCACGAGTATTCTCGGATGTTTCACCTTTTGTTGAATAGCCGCTGAAATTCTGGTCAGAATGATACCAAACATGAAGCAATTTGGTGGAGAATTGGGTGAGTTATGTGAAAAACAAGATTTCAACACTCTCTGATCATTCTACCTGGTTCCAGGGGCATAACAAGCGAGATATCCGAATATATCCGTCCTAAATCAGTATTTTAGCTCTGGGCCCCGGTAGAATGATCAGATCGCAATGAAAACTTGATTTCCACATAACTCACTCAATTCTCCACCAAATTGCTTCATGTTTGGTATCATTCTGATCAGAATTGCAGTGGCTATGCGCCGATTTATACAGATAGGGGCTGATACTCGTGCTCATGTCTAATCCCGAGACCTCAAAGGTGCGCCTAGTTTGGATTCTTCATTACTCCCCTCATGTCCACGCCTACTCAGAAGTCCTCCTCTGTTGACCAGGATGCCGCTGGTGTGTTACCGGCGACGTCCGCGGCCAACGAGCCGACCACGGGTTAGTAAACCCTCCACATATCTTCGCTGACGCTGACCTCACAATTTTCAGAGTTTGCAAACGCGCAGGAAGGGACGAGTCCTCCCCCCTATCGCGCGCCAAATGTCATCTCGCCCCCAGAGTGGTTCCCGACCAACTGCGTCTACGACCCCAACTTAGACGTCTCCGACTACGCGACCGATGAATCTTGCCCTCGTACCGGGGTCATGTATGAGACCGTCCCGACGACTCCCCTCCGTGCAGCCTACGTCCCCAAGAACCCGGATGATTCAAAGACGTTCTTTTATTGCGTCACCGTTGGGCAAAAAGTCGGAATCGTCACGGACTCGTAAGTTTTTTGAGAACTAAACCTCTGTTGCTGGATGCTGACTATCGTCCCTACCAAGTGCCCTCGCCGCGTCGTACACCAATGGTGTCTCCGGAGGGATTGCCCCCAAGCGTGGCAGTCAGAGTGTCGCCTTGAAGCACTTCAATGACGACCTTGCCGGAGGCAAAGTCGTCGTTCGTGGGCTCCGTGAGCCTGGTCGCAATCAGTAAGTCACCCTCGCGGTTGTCTCCTTTGTATCTATCCCCTGAGACACTCCCAGACTCTGCGGCGTCTTCTGCGGCGCTTGTGTCGTCATGTGAATCTAGGGAAATTGTGAGATATCAGATGGTGATCTCTTTTTGTACCGAAATTAGGTCGTTATCATATAAATGCCCTGTACATCTCTCAATCCCATCCTTGTCCGTTCTCCTTCCGTCGACTGCAAAATGGTACCCGCCCGCGATATTCCCCGTTCTCGTACCCTCATAGTTCTCCATTCTGATTCTGAGGACGATGAGGAGTCCACCCTCCCCCCATCGCCGGCATTGTCAACAGGCTCCACGCATCCCTCCGCCGCCCCACCGACGCCTTCATCGCCGACTGCGCATTCCGTCATCAGGCGCTCCTCGAACGGCGATCTCGACGCTCTGTCCTCCGCCTTTGAAGACATCAACCTGACGCCCGGGCGCAACCGCGCCATTTACGCCATCAGAAACGACCACAACACGCGGTACACAGATCGCTGGTAACTTCTGATTTTGATAGACCCTGATTTCTACTTATTGCGAGCTTGTATCACTAGGTCGGAGGCGGGAACAGCGCAGCATGCTGAAGGTGCCCAGGTGCAGCGTCTCACTCCACAGCGTCCCCGCCTCAGGACGAAGTGCAGGGCTTACGTTGTATTCGTCGGTCGATCGCCGGCCGTCTACTATTCGTGGTAAGTTCAAAATGCCAAGTGATCTGATTGACTGACTGACATTCCTCACGTTGTCAGGGAGGAATCTCAGGCCCAGACCGACGGGTATAGTTGTGCCATTCACCAAGGCTACTCCTTCGAAGCCAACGCCCGCGCCGCTTTCGAATACGCCCTCCGCAATGGCTTTGTGCGCACCCCAGGAGAAGTCTCCCGCGAGCAGTACCGCCGCATCACCCTCACCCAGAGACGCTTGATGGTTTGGGCTCCCAACACGCCCCTGAGCATCGGTTTGCGCCGCAAGGCCTGGTTCGTGGTCTTTGTGGGTACGCAGCCCGGCTTGTATCAGAGCCAGTAAGATTTCCTCCCTCACATATCATCTCGTGTTTGCTCATATTGGCATAGTATCGAGGCCGCGGTTCACTACGTCGGTTTGCCGGGGTCCCTCCACAAAGCCTACCCGACATACGCTCAGGCCAGTGAGGAGTATCTTGAAGCCATTGCTGCGGGGGAAGTCGTAAAGTTAAAGCGTATATGATAACGTCGTCGCAATGTACATGCATGGGTATCAATCAGATTTAAAGCTGTACGCACTATCTTTCGCATGAGTAACGCAATACAAAGTCCCGCTAGCGTGACTGGCGTGAAGTGTTCCTAGGCAAGACTCCAAACTTATGTCGCATATCGATCGTACGGCGTAATCAAGGATGCGAGCATGTTCATCGGCCAGTTGCGTGTAGTTGTGATCCTCGCCCAACACCTCGCAAGCCCTCGTTTGCAGTGCTCTCGCCTCGTCCAGGAGCTTTGTCGGCATTGCGCACTGCTCAACCAACTTGTCGGCCACCATCTCTTTAGTATTGGACTTTTCTAATGCAAACCAACGCCATTGCTGCACCCAAGTATACACGTCGCCAGCACTCCAATCCTCGATGCGGCCGGCCAATTTCGCGAGCTTTCGCGAGATTTTGCGCCGCTCGTTTAGAGGAGGGACGGCGGGGCTAGGGAAAGAATTAGATAGATGTAATTTAGAGGCTTAGGCTGTGCACGGCACGCACGGAGATTCCCCCATTTCCAAGAATTTCAGTGCTCGTCCCGCCCTCGTCCGCCGGTCAATGAATGTGGTATCCTTCGTTGCGTGATATTTTTGACGTGCGAGCGCATTCTGCGATCCTTTATTGCTGCTGAAGCGCGTCAAACATGGTTTACCTAGTCCGAATTGTCGTCAACGTACCGATGCCACCAATCGCTCTTGGCTTTGTTGCGAGCGGCTTGACGGTCCGCCTCGCTCAAATACAGTGGTCGGCCAGTCATTCAGAGTGAAGTGCAAGAGGCAATGGGTCGATGTGTTGAATCTGATGATGATGGTGCACCAGAAGGGAACGATATGTTGTGATCGAACACTCAAAACTCAATATGGCACGCGTTTCCCTAGACAGAAACGATGTGCGCGTCTCCACACACACACACTCCTCTCTATTTTTACAATGGATGTCTTTAGTTCAGATTCATCATGAATGTCCCATAAAATTTAGGTATTCAGGATCACTCCATTATATAGATATTGAAAATATGGCATCCAGATTTTCCCTAGACGAGATCATACTGGCGGGGCGCCGCGTCCGCCCTAACGTTAGTACGCATCAAAAATTGGTAAATGCGAATAAATATCGACCGCGGTGGTGTAGTGGCTAAGCATACCCGACTTTCGAGGAGACCTGGGTTCGAATCCCAGCTTGTGGTCATTTTTTTATTCTTGCTTTTTTGAGCAGTGCCTGGATCACGGTCCGTGGCCCGTGATTACTGGTCAAGATTTTAGTATGTTCTTGTCTCCCGGCCATCACTGAGATCACTCAATCCCTGCAAGTCATGCTGGTAGGTCGCTCCCACTCTTTTGTCACGCATACGCGACCTTTTCCCTCTGAACATGCCTGTAGAGCGAACCGTTTCTTCCCGCAACGAAGACGCATCCTTCGTCTTCTCGCCACTGCGCCTCTCCCTTGCAACGCCGGCTCGCCTAACCAGGTCCGTCATCACGCCCGTCTATCTCTGTGCTGGCGCTCAATGACATGACGTGTCTTAGGGCAGCTGAGACAGCCATACAAGCCGCCCTCGTTCCGCGTTCTCTGCGAATTTTGACCACACCGACGCCGTTAGTGATCTCTCCCACACATATTTCTCTTTGCTTAGAAAACGTTTTGCAGTGCGCGCCTGGCCGTCCACTTGCGCACCGCGCACATGGAGATTCAGACCCGATATACCGCGATGCACTTTCATACGCAGAGCTGCGACCCGGTTGAATACGCCACCGTAATGGTGAGGAAGGCCTTGTCCAAGCATACCTGGGCGAGAGCCATTCTCCACGCCGCTTTTGATCTGCTCGGGTTCTATGCGCGCCAGTGTGCTTCGCCTATTAGAGAGCTCAGGAAGTGGGCTCCGGGCTCGTCTGAATTTGAGGGGCTCTTGCAGGAAGCCGAGCGCCTCTATGGCAGTATCCTCAGGGCCTTCCACCTGGTCGGCGATGTCGTCGGTCAGGTGGACGATCTTGTTCAGACCACGCACATCGTCGGTCAGGGCACCACTCGCGCAGGCACCTTCCACCGGCAATTGCTCGTTTTGTATATCCGTCAGACCTTCCTATACCAGGCATCAACGTAGATAAGGTCCTTAAAATGAAATGCGCGCGCTTCCCTGATTGGATCCTTCCTCTGCTCTGCACCATGCCATCCTCACCCGGCAAGAAGAAGACGACCGCTCGAGCTCGCCTGACGCTGCTGCCCAAGAAGACAGCCGTTCAACAGCAGATCGTCTTCCCTCTGACTCCTTGCGCTTGCCGTCGGTCAGTTGTGCTCTTACCTCCGTCGTTCAATGTGTGTCTGACTATTGGCACTGTCAGGAAAATTGAAGAACATCTCCGCGCGGCGCGACCCATTCGTAGGGACTTTGAATATGGTACCGGTGTTCAGCTGTCTAGTGAGATTTTGGTTTCACTGTCTAAGCTGGCGAGCTGATCACGATACACGTAGGGAACCGTGCGGCCGACGTCTTCGTTGTTAACGAGGATCCTACCTTCTCGGCTGCACCCGACACCCGGTTCATGCATGCGGAGGTCGGACTGTTCCTCAAGGCCCATAATCTTGAGACTTGTGAAGCTCGGATGACCGCCATGGGCATTTACACTCACGACGATCTTGTGAACATTGCGGTTGACATGCGCGTCCAGCAGCCGCTCCGCCAGAAATTCAAGACCGGTCTCGAAATCTCGGAAGAATTGTGGCGCACCCTGAAGCGTGCGCTCTATCGCTATGCGCGACCCGTGAAAGTGCGCGCGCCTGCAGCCCCTATGGTGGAAAGCCATATGGAAACTGTTTGAGGGGTATTACGCTATGAGGCGAGGCGCAGCGCTGTGTGCAGATTGGACATTATCCCTAGATAGACATGTTGAATCTGATATTATCCCTAGATCTCGATGTTAATTCAGGCGACGCACTTCATCCGCATGATTGGGGTGCGTTTGAGGTGACATGCATATCACCGTACCTATCTCTGTGTCGTTCCAGACATGGATTGGGATATTATCCCTAGATCCACATATAAATTCAGGCGACGGAGCTCCCCTTTCGGCGACGGCGTTTCCATTTCTGCGACGACCTGACGTTTCAGGCAGTCGCCCTCTCTCGGTATATTTCTCTGCGCTTCCAAATGTGTATTCTGATATTATCCCTAGATACACATGTTCTTCCAGGGCTTGGCTTTCCAATTCAGGCGATGGTGCCCCCTTTCAGCCGACGTCTCTAAACCAGCTATAACATTCTACGTTAGCTTCTCTCTTCCACTCAGACGCCCCCCATGGATTCCGACGACGAAATACCTGCTCTTATGGACGTGGCGGACTCTGACGGCGAGGATGATTCCACCCCCGTTTTACCGGCTGCACCTCTCGTCGCACCCACGTCCTTTGACGTGAATGATCTTGAGGCCGTCGACGAGGACAGCCAATGGTACGTTGTCAATCTTCCTTTGTCTTGTCATTGCGATGTCTGAGTATGTGTGGTATCCAGCATTATTCTTCGGCATATGGCGTCAATGGGCAGTCGAGCAAACCCCGCTGCCCTCCTTGCGCTCCAGGAACTCTTGGCTCCCGTGGGTGGTACCGGCCTACTCCCTCGTCTCACTGAGTGCGGGGTGACGTCGCTCGATCATTTGTCGAAGGCTCTCGATTGGTGCCAGTATACAGTCTATCAGGCTGTGTTGAGGAAGGCTGTTGGGATGCGACCACGCAGTGGTAATTGGATGCTCTTTTCCTCTCTTGCCGGGACTCTAAACACCCAGGACATTTTCGACGACTGGGATGGTATGTAGTTGTGTGTTTCACTCGCAGTATTGATAGCTAATGGATTGATAGGTGTGCGCAAGTGGCGGGATCGCAAAATGAAGGCATACAAGGATGCTGAGGCTTTTATCGAGACGTGTGCGGACATCATGTACCAGCGTCTTGCTCAGCTTCCGGAGCCTACGGTTCGGTGGATCCCACGCCGTGTCAGTGCGTGGAATGATCATTATGAAGTTGCCTGCCAGTTTGCTCAGAATGCTCGTAGGGCGGGGGTTCATGGTCAAGGAGTCGGACGCGCTCAAGGAGTGGAGCCGAAGGATGGCGCATCGTGTGACAGAGTCTGGGGATGACTTGTGAGGGAGGACGTTTCCTGATTCATTCAAGCCGCCCGGCGGGTTCTTCTTCTTTGAGATTCAACTCAATACAAAGTCTAGACCTGTTTGTGCCCTGTTGTTGTGTAGTGTTTGATAATTACCTCGCGTCTGCCGTACCTAAGAAAGACACGAGCCGTCAACCGTAAGGGTTGCACATTCAATCATTACCACTTCTCTCATGGAGCACGTCTGCGATCAATGTCGTACCCATTCGGAGTCACTCTACCGTTGCCGTGATTGCAAATTCAGCGGCTCGACATGCGCCTCGTGTTGTGTCTCAAAGCATCGCAGCTCACCTTTGCATGTTATACAGGTCGGTCGGCATCAACGCGCTTGCTGTCGAGAGTAAAAGCTGATCCATGTTTTAGGTGAAGACGCGGGAAGGAGTGGGATATTGGTTCAATATCTCACTTCGGGATCTGGGTGCCGTCTTTCAACTTGGTCATGGCGGGGCATCCTGCCCGCTCGAGGACAAAAAAGTCGACGCCATGTCCGTCATCGACATATCTGGCACTCAGACCGTGAACGTCAGATACTGCGGCTGCTCAGGCGGGGAACGCAAGAAACAACTCATGCAGGTTGGCTGGGTACCGGTGTGCAATGGGTCGGGGGAAGTGGAGCAGTGTATTACGGAGAAGTGTCTTCGCTGGCTTGAGGACGACGACGACGACAACGATGTACATTTAGTTGCCGGGCCGCGCGCGCGCCGTACCTACCTATTTCGGTTTAGTAGTACCCCTGTCTGCTAGAAAATCGACTTTGTCCACCTGGCACCATGTAGTGCTTGTGCAGGGGTGCCCGCTTGCGGCTTTCTAGATGTCCGCCTCCACCAGACATCCAGGTGGACGACCCCGTACCAATGCGCCCTTCGTTCAGCGGACAGGACCGGCAACGGCTCACGCCCACGATTACAATGTCCACATTCTACCGACGGGCGAGGTCTTGTCCCAGCCCTTGCCACCGACCCAGAAACGTACCACCAAGCCCGACGATTTGACTGCAGAGTACGGCAGTTTTGCTTTCGGACTCGAGGCGCCCGGCGCTGATTGGACCGCTGGGGAAGAACCTCTGCACGACTTGGGACCAGCAGAGGCGTTGGTGGATGGGGATGGGGAGGAGTACGCAGACGCTGAAGACGGTTACGAGGAGTCGGGGGAAGGGGATACTTTGAAGCGCAAGCGGTATACAAGCTCAGTACGTGTGTCAGCTAGTTATGTGGATGGTCACTCATGAAGAACGTTTGTCAGGACGATCCCATGACAGACTGGCTGCCTTGGGGCACGACTGTTCTCGAGGAGACCATGCGCGACCATGCCCTTGGAAACGACACTTTTGACCCCAAGTGCTCATCATGTTCCGTTCACCTACAACACGATAAGGTGTGGTTGCCAGCTGACGCCGGAATCTTCGAGACGTCTACGAGTGAGGCTGTTTGCCTGGAACTGTTTCGGTGTAAGAACTGCGGGGATTTCTTGGAGTGTGCTTCGTGTTGTGTAGCGCGACACCAACGCGCCCCACTGCATGTCATAGAAGTGTGTTTCATTTTCACTAAGCGTATATCATACTCATGGGTGTACACAGGTCTGGCGGGATGGACAATTCCAGCGTACGACCCTTCGCGCCATGGGTTTGGTCTTTCAGCTCGGCCACAAGGGCGCTCTCTGTCGCCATCCGGACCCTACCCCCCGCTTCATGACTCTGATCCACGTCAACGGCATCCATACTGTTGCCTACCGGTATTGTGCTTGCGGTACTTCAGATCGCGAACACCACTGGCAGCAGGCAATGCGATGTGGGTGGTATCCGGCTACTACCCACATTCCTCAGACCTGTGCCAGCATGGAGTGCTTGGACTTCTATCGCCGTCTGAAGGTGATCGCAACGGTCAATGTGCGCGACTACATAACGACACTCGAAGACATGACGGACCCATATGGCACTGAGTGGACACCCGATCGATACAGAGCTTTCTTGCGTATGTCGCGCCAGTGGGCTTTTCTGAAACGTGTCCGTCGTTCTGGGGTCGCGCATGAGGTGGGCGGAATGGCCGAGGCTGCCGACGGCGCGGTAGCAGTGGAGTGCTGGGCCTGCCCCCGGGTTGGTGTTAATCTCCCCGAGGGTTGGGATAGCGTAGACGAAAAGTATAGGTATGTCCTCATTTGTGGGTTTGATTTTTGCCTCTAATTGTGTTAGATATCTATATAGGCGTATCCTGTCAATGGATGCCAACTTTCGTATGCGGTGTAAGATGCGACAATCACCGCGCATTGATTCGCCTTTGTATTCCGGTTTGGGTGTTCAGGTTCCGGTGGAAGTTTACCATGAGTGGTTGCGAAGCTACGTCACGGAAGAGGATGTAAGTCGTCGATGAAAGTGTGAAAGTGGTGTTAAACAAAAATGTTCTGACGCGTTCTTTCAAGGTAACGACATGCATAGCCTTCGCCGCTTTGATGCAGAAGGATACGCGATTCTCAGTAGGCTTGCGATGGGCGGGGGTAATCGGAGTAATATGTGCTCGCCATGAAATCATGCTCGGTTTAGGGGATCTAGAGAAGGGTGAACGGTACGGGGAAAATTTTGCACCGTGTCTAATCAATCAACTAACAATATTCCTAGATACAAAAACTCAGATTTCGTTCTGTACTGGTTGCTATCCCGTATGGGCCTCAAGGAGGTCACGGTGACTTATGATATTGCCTGCCAGTATAAAAAGCACTTTTTCGAACGGATCGAAGCTCTGCCCGATGTTCTGAAGAAATTGGATCTTCCCGTCATAACGTGGGGATTGCCGGTGTGGCACGGGAACGTGCACGATATCAAATGCGAGGCCAAGGAGTCATTGAAGTACAAGCACGGCGTAGGGAAGACGGACGGGGAAGGGATTGAGCGCGTTTGGGCCGTGTTCAACGCGATTTCCTACATGACGAGGGAGGAGCAGCCGGGAGCCCGACATGATGACATCGAGGACAAGGCCGACAAGCATAATTTCAGCAAAAACATCGCTTTGGGTGTGTAGTTTTCTTGCTCGCGACAGAGGTGAATAGCTGATTGATCTTTCGACAGGAAAAACATTGCTTCGACGACTGCGGATAGCTCTTGAAGAGCGCCTTGTTCAAATTGAGTCTTTCGAGGAGGTGAACAATGCATTGGAAGATGACGTACGAGAAGAGTGGACGACAATGGTCAATGACTGGTTGGAGGATGAAGAAAAGCCCAGTCCTTATGCGCCTTCGGGCACAGGTCAGTCTGATCCCATAGATGTGATAACGCGTACTGACAGCGCGCCATAGTAAGTCTAACAGAAAACATGGTGCGCCTTTCGTTGCGCGAGGAGGAATTGGCAGAGGCAGCGGCGGGTGAGGAAGAAAATGAATTGGCAAGGGAGAGAGCGGCGGCAGAGGCGGCAGACGACGCCGATGAAAGTGATGAAGCCGAGGGCGAGGGGCGGAGAAAGAAGAAGAAGAGACGAAAAAGGAGAAAAGCCCAGAAGAGGATGTCTGGTGTGGCCCGCGTCAGTATGGCCGGTTTCGTGATCATGGGGCTTCAAGTTGAGGATGGACAGTGAGTCCCCAAACATGTAGTTTGCACTAAAGCTGATTTCTATAACCGGAAAAGACGTCGCTTGCTGGCGGAGAAATCTATCAAGACGCTATCGCCAGACCGCCAAACAAAGTTGTTAGAGCGGCGCCGCTCCCTCGAGGCTCGCATCAAGGAATTCCGACGATGGCAGAATATCTACATGCCTCGAGTAGCCATAATCCTGGAGCGGGAGGAGACCACCCGACGTGTGGCGGCGTCAGTTCCACCGGCGCCCGAGGATGTCCGACTATTCTTGCCCTCAGAGTGCAAGGCTTCTCGAGCTTTGCAGGCCGAGATTGGATGTCCACCGAGGCTAATCAAGCAAGAAACAGCTTTGCGCAAGGGCCAATGCGCCGACTCTCTCACTAGGTTGAGATCACGTCTTTGTGCGAAACGCTATTTGGTCAACTATCGCAATGCGCACGTACGAGGACAACGCGCGACTGGACGCTCGGCAACGCTCATCGAGAGCATAGGGATCAAGATCAAGGATGCGGTCGACAAGTACCGGCGTTCTCGCGCCAGCTTGTCGCGCCTGGTTGGGGTTGATGGCTGTGGGGCGTTTCGGGAGTTGAAGGATGACGACGTGAAGGTGTACGTCACCGCGGAGTCAGACGCAGAGGCCGTGAAGAGGCTGGGACGCTTGGAAGAGCGCGATAGTAGGGTAACGGGCACGGGACGGGTTGGGAAGAACAAGACGGCTCAACGGCGTGATTTGCCCGGGGAGGGAAGAGCCACAATGTCGTGGATCTGGACGGCGAACGGCAGCCCGGATATAGAGGAGGAAGGCTATCTGCATGAGTGTAGGTGGAGGGAAGCATTCATGTCTAGGGAAATTGCTAATATCTTCTATAGGCGTGCGCATAGAATGGGCCAAGGCGTTGGCGCGCAAAACACGCTGGTGTGAGGAGGTGGAGAAGTTAAAAGAGGAGATGAGGTGTGTTCTTCGCAGTCTCCGCTGGGAGGAGCGTGAATGGGAGCGGCGCCGGGACCTAGGAGGAACGGGATTGGGGGTTGAGGAACTTTGTGGCCGACGGGCGTATGCGACGAAACAGGCGGCGGATCGTCGACACGTGCGCGAGAGCTTCGAGGAGCTATGGAAACGTTCTAGCCCTCCGCGGGGCAGGAAGGCTGGCGCTATGGATGGCGCCGCACATTCGGCGTTGGTTTCTATCATTGCCGAGGAGGGAATTCTTGATGCCGAGCGGCAAGAGAGTGCCGACGACGCATAATGTACTGGTATCCGCTTTGGGAATCCCCCGCCTTTCTTGTAGAGACACGTTGTCTGTATATCATTTGAATTATCACTGTTGTCTTAATTTGGAATGCGGTTCGGGAGCTCGAGCGCCAGTGCCTTCCAGATTGGGAAGGCTGCATCCGAAATAGGAAGGTGTGAGTCTGTGTCGACCCCTTGATAGTTATCGTGATCGATAACTATCAACCGTTTGACATCAGGTTTCATTGATAACTATCAAGTAGATGCCTTTTACTTACATCCACAGGTGCGTCTGGAGACGGGCGCCCAACAAAGTACGTGTTTTTTTTTTTCTTTTCTCGCGGATACGCCAGTGCAGCACTGGCGTATCCACTTTGAATCGCTAATTGATCTGTAGATCTGGATCTACAGCCGGGTAAGCCCTCGGATGAGGCACCTACCCATCCCGTCCCACATCAGCCACCACCCACGACGATTCCCATCACCTAGTGCTCGGAATCGTCGTGCTCGACGCCTCCGCACGCGCCAACACGCCCGCCGTGCCATTCCCCGCCTCCACCAGCGTCCCCCGCCCTCGCCCTCGCCCTCGCACCTCGCACCTCGCACCTGCACCCCGCCACGACGATTTCGAACACCAGGTGTTCGAAATCGTTGTTCTCAACGCCCCCACCACGGTAGACCGCCCTCGCACCCGCACCCGCCCTCGCCCTCGCACCCGCACCCGCACTCGCACCCGCACTCGCACCCGCACTCGCACCCGCACTCGCACCCGCACCCGCCCTCGCACCCACACCCGCCTCGCACTCGCACCCACACTCTCGCCCTCGCACCCGCACTCGCACCCACACTCGCACTCGCACTCGCACCCACACCTGCCTCGTCCTCGCCCTCGCACCCACACCCGCCTCGCACTCGCACCCACACTCTCGCCCTCGCACCCGCACTCGCACCCACACTCGCACTCGCACTCGCACCCACACCTGCCTCGTCCTCGCCCTCGCACCCGCCCTCGCACTCGCACTCGCACCCGCACCCGCACCCGCCTTATCCTCCTACCCGCGACGATTTCAACCACCTAGGGGTTGGAATCGTGCAGCCCTCCACTCCCCCACTCCCCTCGTCGCCTCCTCCCTCCTCCCCACCTCCACCACCGTCCCTCCCCCCCTCACCAGCGCTCCCCGCCGTCCCACCCATCGCCACCATACCCCTCGCTCATGCAGACCATACAGTGGCTGAGGTCGCATCCCCCTACCCACCCCACGCTCCCTCCCGCCCTCCCCTGTGCTTCCCGCCCTCACCCCCGCCACCCCCTTCGCCACCCCGCCCCCGACCCCCCCACGAGGTGATTCTGACCACTTGGTGGCCGGGATCCTCTACTTCTTCACCTTCCTTGCACCCCCATCGCCCCACTCAGCCCTCACTCCCCATCCTGAGACTCCCTTCACGAGGTCGTACCCCCCGCCGCGGAGATTGGGGGCGGTCCCCCCCAATCAAGTGTTCGCAATGCAGGCGTTCGCTCGTGTTGGCTTGTGCCACCGCACCCATATGAACTCGACTATGTTGGTGGTTGGATGGCGCCCATTGCCTGTCCTCTGTGCGACGCGCCGCCACTGAAAACCACACAGTGAATAAGTGCTATTATTCACTCTGCGGTTTTTGATGGCGGGGCGTCCTACGCCTTTGGTCAGGATCATCATTGGTGCATGTATATACTTCGCTTACACTTTTGGTGAATATCGGAGGACCTGGACCGTCCAACTCATCACATGACCACATTTATTACATGCGAGATCAATACACATCTTTGACGCTTACCATCATGACGCCTGATCTCAAGCATCATCTGCCTCCTTCTCATGTTCGCCACGCCGAGCGTGCTATAGCCAAAGGACTCACTTGGCAAAGATCATCGTTTTTGGCCTACTCAGAGACTGTCTTCTCTCGTGCGCAACTACACGCACTTGCGGTTTCAGAGCCATACTGGAAAACTGCCGTCGATTGGACGATGCTGGAAAAATTCTGGGTTGTCTTGACGCAACTTTGGGAGAGACAATTCAGCCTAATTTCACCCAAGACGCAAAAGGTGTGTAATGGTGCACTCCTACTCGTTTATTCTCAACACTCTTAGGCCATTGAGTATCGTCTTCAAAAAGGGTATTTCCTGAGTATCAGGGCGCACAACGAACTTCTTCCACCGGGCTATATTATCCCGGAGCTCGCCAGCTTTTCCTCTAGACCCGCAACAGATGCCGAGTGGAAATGTGGCGCCAACTGGATGACGGATGCTAGCTTGCGTCGTGCTCTGGCTGAGGTCTTTGGTGACGAGTGCCCGTGTGTAATCACATATTGCCTTTTTATTGGCACTGACTTTCATTCAGCCCGGGATACACCCCGACACCAGAACGTCAAGCTGAACTATTCGATGGGAAGCCCTGTGTTGCTAGCTGGGGTGCCGCGGCACGAGCACATGTTGCGTTGCTTGCTCCCATCACTGCCTGTTTCCGTGATGGCCTCCACTACTTCCATCCGGTCATTTGTGTTCCAAAGTTGTCGCTGGACCTGAAAGCCGTAATCAAAGAACGTAACCATCGAGATGTGGTCCGAAGGCAGAAGGATGAGCTGGAGCGGAGGCAGGAGAGATTCAGAGATCTTGCCGAGTTGGAGCTTGATGACAGTTGGGAGGACGCGTTCAACGATTGGGTCCGAGGCGAGTTTGACATAGAGGAGCATCTGCGAAGTAAGCATGAGGAGGAGGAGAGATGCCAGAACGAATGAGGTCTCGTTGTTATGAAGTATATTGTATGCGCAGTGTTATCGACATATCTCTCTCCTTTTCTTGTATCAATCCCATCACTATCGCAGCTCACACCATCTAGTTAATCCGATACGCCACATTCGGCTCATCGGTGTCCGACGCCCACATGCGGTCATCGGCATCAGCCGACTTTTATATTTGCAATTCGCCCATGTATAAAAGCCTGGTGGGGGGACAAATTCCGCATTTCTTTCTTCCCCTCGACATGCATCAGCTCGACAACAGCAACGATAACAGCGAGCAGGACGTTGGTAACCTGTCCACTTTCACCGTGCGTTCTTCCTCCTCTTGCTGGTGATCCTTCTCTCATCCTTTGTAGTCGGTCAATGGCAACAGGACAAACGCTGAACTCTTCACCGACGCTGACAGTGATGGAGGTGTAAAAGATG
Organism: Strobilurus pachycystidiatus; assembly: GCA_019915135.1. Classification (NCBI taxonomy): domain Eukaryota; kingdom Fungi; phylum Basidiomycota; class Agaricomycetes; order Agaricales; family Physalacriaceae; genus Strobilurus; species Strobilurus pachycystidiatus. The sequence goes on from JAHLMK010000001.1 coordinate 6,336,221, forward strand.
TCGAACATCCCTCCTCACCTGTTGTACGTTTTTTCTGTTTTTTCTTTTCGTAATTTGCGCTCACAAGTTGTAGTCCCAACAGCCCGAGGACGACAATTCTATCCACGACGGTGACAGTTTTACCAGGGTATGTTCTCTGTGCTGTATCTGTTCTTTTTTCTCACCTGTTCTCAGATGATGTCGACGGACGACCCCAGCCAGAAGACGCTTGTTGATCCGTACAAGGTACTTTTTTTTGCTGCTGTCGAGTCAGCTGTTACTAAGCTCAAATACAGTTTGACGGTGGGCCATCGTCTGAGAGTGAGGACGACGCACCACACCGCGCTAGTCAAGGATCTCCGCTTCGCAAAACCCTTGCAGGACGGTTGCGCACTACCTTTCGTCCTCATTTCCCAGATAACCTGGTAAGTGATTCGGTCCTCCTGGTGGTCATCGTTAATCGGACTTTCCTTGTAGGATGTCTCCGAGCGTGACTCGGGCTACTTAGCGGACAAAGTCAATGTGCTCGGCAACGATCCTTCCACAGCCAACTTTGACCACTTGGTGGGGAAAGTCCCGTCGGATGACGGAGATTTGGACCACCAAGAGGCGGAAGTCATTTCGGACAAGGCTTCCTCTGACTCTGATTTGGGCAACTCAGTTGTCAAAGTTCCCATGGCAGACATCACCTCTGTGTCTCCCATTCAAGGTGCTTCCGACGATGATTTGGTCCACTTGGGGGTCCAAATCTCTGACGCCGAGCCGCTCCCGGCTGACGACAGCAAGGTATACAGATCAGTCTTTCACACTGCCCTGGTTTAATCAAAGAATTTAGATTGACAGTGATGCACGGTCCCTTCCCGACATTGATTTCACGGATCAGTCCAACGTTCAGGAAATGGTATGTCATGAACTCCTGTTACACAGTACGATTCTAACCCAATGACATTTCAGACGCAGGAGAAAGCGTTACAGATCCTTGCTTTCCTCGGTCTGAGCTATCGCCCTGAGCTTCATGGCGTTGTTTGCGACTGTGGTATATGGATTGAGTGGCAGAACATTCCGATCCATGCAGTCAAGAATCATCATCGTGATCGCAAGGACTGCGTGGAAGTGGACGCGGCAATGAACGCCTTGGGTGCGATCAGAGGTCGTCCAAAGTTCAAGGAAGCTATTCCAAGCGTCATGGGTCTCCCTATCCATACGAAAACCAAGCAATGTCCTCGCTGCCCAAAGATTCTCATGTCCAAGCGTTCAATGGACAACCACGACCGTGAGAAGCACGGTGTATCTGTCGGCCAGGTCTGGAAGCTATGTCCGTCTCAGCGTCTTGATCGGCAGACTGCGAAATCGTTCTTCAAAGTCATTCCGCAGAAAGTACCTGCGTCTAGCTCGGTCGACGTTGTAGTTGCTGCCATTAAAAAAGAGTGCAAGCATGACCTGGACGCCGCCAACCGCCTATTTGAATCCAGTCTTCGGACCGTCCATCCCTTCCTTATGACCACCAAGTGGCCCGACATCGTTGCCGCAATTGGAGGTGTTGACAAGGCTAGAGAACTTGTTCGCACTGAGAAGAGCGACTTGGACTACATCCGCGATGATCTCAAGGAGCTACTTGAGAGCGCCACTGCGCTTATCCGCCGTACAAGTGAGCTTGTCTTGATGATACTGAATTCAGTTCATCGGGAAAAAGGGTGTGTAATCATTGTCTTATATTTTTACTTTCTGCTAACATCGAGAAACAGCAACATGAGTAATACTCCTTTCCACACACACGACCGCGAGGAAACTCTGGATAGTTACCTTGCCCCCATTTACCGTCTTCTTACCATGCTTGTACGCGATCCCTACCAAGAAGAGGAAGAGGTCCGATCTTTGGTTGACGCATATGTTGCGGCCCACTTTGGAGAAGAGGCATCGACTGTGCACGGTCGCAAAGATACTCTCGATAAGCTCTTTGCCATTCTGCGCTACATTTGGACGCGTACCTGGACGCCATCTGACGATGACATCTTTCCTGATCCTACCATGCGATCGCTCGCGTATTCCAAGGTCCACCAAGACGGAGACTTTGCGGAGGCGAAACATACTACTGGGGATCTGGCCAAAATTACCTACGTCATGCGTCTTGTCTTTCTCTACGGCATGCATCAGGATGTTCGTACAGAGCGCGAGAGCAGCATGGAAGCTGCGTGCGAGCACTTGTCCCCCTACTTTACAGAGAAGGTGGACACGCCTTTCAACTCTATCCGCACTCTGCAGCATTACGCGTCTTCTGTTGCTTTGGCTACTCCCCAGATCCCTACCATAACCTATCCTGATCGCAGTAATCCTCGGTGGCTCAAGTATAAAGGAGATGACATCCACTTTGGCGCCTTGGGAGAGATGTGTGGCGAGTTGGAAATGAACCTTCTCACGCAATATCACGACTTGTGCCTTGGCTTTGCTGAGAACTTCGTACTTCCGCATACCATGCCCATCTTTGCCGACGACCTGACCAACAACGCATCCGGCTACTCCTTTGTTGCTGATTCTCGTAATGCGCTCGGCCAATATCAGTCCAGCCTACTTGAACTTATCCTTTCCGAGCCCACTCTCCGTGCCAAATATGTTCGCGGTACAGACCCAGACACCGGACTCCCTCTTTGGAATCGTCAAGCTCTTCGGCAATTTTTGCTCATGGCACAGGAGTTTTTACGATTGCTTCTTCTGCGCTGTGAAGTGTCATCAGGAGGACCTATCCGCGGCACAGAACTGACGTCGATGAGGCACTCAAACACAGCCACTCGACGTCGTAACCTGTTCGTATTGGGAGAGCATCTTGCACTTGCGGGACAGTACTCCAAGACGACGTCTATCACGCGCCGAGACAAACTTGTCATCCATGCGCTCGATGCCGTTACAACGGGCTTACTCGTTCGATACTTGACCTTCATCCTTCCTTTCGTCCAATTCGCCGCCACTCAAGTCTTTCCCATCGAGACTTATCCCAAGGTTCTGCATCTATACAAACATTATCTGTTTGTCGATCTTGACAAGCTCTTTACGACGGAGAAGCTGTCCGCCTCACTGCGCAAGTTGACCACACGCCATATTGGTGTTCCTCTTCCACTTTCTGCCCTTCGTCACATCATCATCGCCTTTCAACAAAACCTTTGCCGTCATGTACTGCGCAAGCAGCATGAAATTGACCTGTTCCATACTTTGGCTGCCGAGCAAGCAGGTCATACGGCTGAAGTTGAGCGTCGCCATTACGCTCAAAGTGCAGATGGTCTGGGAGGTTCTACGGCTAGCGAGCTGGATGGATTTTGCCAACTTAGTGTCTACTATCAGACTCTTATGGGCATTGTACCTAGTGGCACGCGTCTACCACCCGACGAATGTGTCTTTGCCAACTTTTCAGAACTTGTATCTCGCGGCATCGTGCAAGCCGTCAAGCAGCCCACCAGTGTCTTTGATACCGATGCTGCAGAGGACGATACAAAAGCAGAAGATATTGCCGATCGTGTCTTTAATCGCCTCTGGTCAAAGCTCAGTGAAAGGCTTTCCACTCTCACATCACGTACGTTTTTCCTACATCTTGAGTATAAAAGTCTCAAATTCGTCATAGAGGGATACAATAACGCGTCGGACAATGAATCAGAGCATTGGCCTCCGCCGATGCATTACGAGCAGGAATCTGGTATGGCAATACACTTTGTTCAAACATACGTGCTGACCTAATTCTATATTCAGATGTTGCTAGTGTTCGCAGTTCTATCAGTGATCACGACAATGCTAGTGGCCACAACTACGACAGCAACGTCAGTGGCTGCGAGTATGATGGCGACGCGAGTGATGATGACCAGCCATCTGCCGACGGTGATGAGAATTCACCTCCACACCGCGTGCCTGCTTCCAATGTTTTCCATGATACGGACCTCTCTACTACCACCAATCTCGCACCACTCACTGCCACGCCGGAGATGCTAAATGCCCTGCGCACTCTGACCGGAGACGTCAACGCCAACTGGAAGTCTACTGGTCAGAATTGGCTGGTGGCGCGTATTGCCGAGGCAAAGTACGATGTCATGGGTATACTACCAACTGGGGGTGGCAAAAGTCTTCCCATTGTCATCCCTAGTCTCCTTGAAGAGGGGATTACTGTGTTGATCCTTCCCCTCGTCGTACTTCTTCATGATTGGGAACGTCGCCTCAAGGCGATGAATGTCCAGTATCTGGTCCTACACACGCTCAAGTGTACGAAGAAGAGCGTTCCGCCAAACACGCAGATCATTCTGACGACGATCAACCAAAGCCGCTCAGATGAATTCCAGACATATCTTCGCGAATATCATGGATCCAAAGGCATCATCAAGCGCTATGTTGTTGATGAAGCGCATTATGCTCTTTCCAACGCGGGCTTCCGTGCTGAACTTGAAGATCCGTATCACATCCGCGACTTGCCTATTCCCGTTGTGCTCCTCTCTGCAACCATCCCTCCTACTCTGCAGTCTGTCCTTGCGTATATGTGGGGCTTATCTGAGCCGCATGCCGTCATTCGTCAGTCCACCGAGCGCCCAAACTTGCAGTACATCATCGAGAATATCCGCAAAGGAGATTTTGTCCACCGGGCGGTCCAAATCATTGAACACGAATCCAAATCTCATGCGCCCGAGGATCGTATACTCGTATTTGTGTCATCAAAGGCGGTGGGAGCCAAGGCGGCTGAGGCACTCGAGTGTGAAATCTATCATGGCGATCTAACAAATGTGGAGCGCAAGGAGGTCCATGCTAATTGGATTGGCGGAAAGTTTCGGGTCATTGTGTCGACGACTGCCTTTATTGCAGGCCATGACTATCCTTATGTTCGCCTTGTACTTCATGACGACACTCCGGGAAGTCTGCTCGATTATCTCCAAGGAGTTGGGCGTGCGGGACGTGACGATAAACCGGCCAAGGCATACCTCCTTCGATCGGGAAGCAATGCCTGGATGGTCAAAGAAGGCGAGGATCACGACTATGGAGGTCGTAGAGCTGCAGACATCTATTGTTCCGCCACTACAGGATGTCGTCGTCAGATGCTGAATGAGTTCAATGACGGTGTACTCCGAGCTTGCAAGGTATCGTTGTTTGACTAAAATGCTGAATTTGTGCCTAAAGATTTTTATAGGATCTTCCCGACTGGTTGCCCTGTGATCTATGTGATCCTGGATCCTTATCCAACGTTTCTCATCGTGCACCGTTAGGAACGTTGGCAAGGGTTCAAACGCCGCCTGTGGCTACCATGTCGGCGAGAGACCCAGTCCTTCAAAACTTGCGCAACGCTCAGCCTCCCCCTGCTAAGATGTCCGAGAAGGCTCAGGGCAAACAGCCAATGCCTGCAAACAGCGCGGGATTCCCATCTCAGATCCCTCTTGGCAAGCGCCCTATAGGACCGGCAGCCGTTGACACGACTGTAACCAAGAAGGCTCGAATGACATCTGAAGCCTTCATCACGGCCGCACGCGAATCACAACGTTGTTCCGGAGTCTCACGCGGGCCCACCTCATTCCCTGGACTTGCGTCCACCTCTATGACATTGAGCACAGATAACCCCATTGACGCCGCTCATCGAGAAGTCCGAAAGCGTGCAAATGAGGCAAAGCGGGCTACAAGTTGGATAGATGAGTTGGAAACGGCACTCCGCGTTGTATCGGGGGCTTGCATCATGTGCACGGACACGAGCGACCGTGTTCTGGCTCATTCTGGTGGCATCGTTCATTGTCCCATCATGAACGAACCCTCTCCATCCCATATGTTCTCCACCCATCGCAGTCTCTATTTGGATGGATATCGCAAATTGTTGGTCTATCCGTCAGGACTGCCAGTTCGCATTTGTTACAAGTGCCATATTCCAAATGGCCCCAACGACTCGCTTCACCCGACATTTGGTAGTGGTCTGTGCCCTGAACCCGATATCATTGCTGGCGTCGCATATACTGTCTATTGGTCCGATGCCGTATTCACGGCGGCTCGGCAGGCATTTGCTGTACCCCAGTGGAACTCGTGGAGCGGCTATGTGCAGTGGCTGACCCAGAATACGACAACTGGTTACCCGACTAATATGATCGCGCTCTTTTGTTGGTATGTTTCGAACTATTTACAGTAAATTGGTCAGTCTAGATCTGTAGTCGAATTTGCAATCTCACCCCCACGTGATTGATTGATCTCTGTGATGGGACCTTGATGCAGGGTCTACTGAGTATAAAGACAGAGGTCGCAGACGATTCATTGTTTCTTTCTTCCCCTCATTTATGCCCCCAAAGCATTGCAGAGTCCTTCGACCACCGCCTCTAAAGTTTGTCAAAGTTGTAAGTTCTGTACCGCTCTATCAAATGGAGAATCCTACACGTAACTTTAGCCACGGCGCAAGCAGACCAACCAGTGTATTCCGTCCGATTCTGTCCTCCAAGAGGACGAAATCATCCTTGCTCCCGAGTCTCCATCCTTCTTGAAGTGTGTAAACGTTGTACGTTACACGCTGTCGCGTTATTCCAATATTTATGCTTACAAGTTTATTGCGGTGCAATCAGGCAGTTCCGTTGACTTCAGAACGATCTGATATTGGCCACCAAGAGGCTGAAATCCCTCCCGAGTCTTATTCAACACGGTATTCTATGCCCGCTCTGCGTAACCAGCAACAACAAATGGAGATCATCCCGGACAGTGAGCCCGACCGTGTAGGTGATTTCTGCGCTGTATCACACACTATCCTGATTTTGAGCACCAGGAGGCCAAAATCGTCTTGGAACCGGATACTCCTGTTCGTACAAAGAAACAAAAATCAGCGCGTCTTGAAGCGTTTCTGTCGCGTGTATGTTTTTTCTGCAGATTTGCTATACTATCATCCTCATGACCATCGTTAGATCATGAAAGATCACTCGTGGAATGACGACATTCGTGCATTAAGCAAAAATGCTGCTGAAGATGTGGAAAATAGCTTGAACAAGAACTATCTTGGTCGTGGCTATCTTGATCTCGATGATTTCATTGGCGAGAATCCATGGAACGCACGGCGTCCACAGCAGATGGCGATCAACAGTCTCTTTCAGTCCACCAATTACGGCCTTAACATTCGCAACTACAGTGGCGAGGAGGCAGTGAAGCTTGTATGCCCGCGCACAAGTGTAGATACTTCCCGTCTAGTTCAATCTCTTGCTGGTCCCTTCAAAATAGTCTTATGGACAGACAAAGCCAAGGCCTCGCCGCCGTGTCTAGCCGATGGGGGCCACCGCTTGGCCATGCAACAGCAGAAGGTCATGTATCCTCTACAGGACCAGATTGAGGAAATCGACAAGTATATGAAGCACACAAAGGATGCGGACAGCCTTGCTCAATTGACTAGCGCACGAGAGTCCCTTGATGCGGATCTTGAACGCAGCCGCTACTGGATTGCGGACATTTACGATCGAGGTATGATCTGATGAGATGTCTTGAAATAACGCTCAACACATATTAGATGCTATTGAATCTGATGAAAACGGTCCAGAGCAAATTCTCCGGCTCTGTGGCAACAAACGGATGCATACCCAGGCTGATACAGAGGAAAACAAGATGTTGACCTTGGTAAACCAGCTAAAGGGTATACCGGAAGCTCTCTTTGATGTGCAAGTTCCACTACTAGTACAACAGCTCCGCGATGGCCAAGGAAATTATCGTTTTGATGCAATTACTTCAAATATTCGCCTGGTTCGAACACTCTCACGGTTATCGGGCATGGAGTGGCTTTTTGGCAATCCGTCGTCGTGGATGATTCTCACTCGATTGAGATTTGTGGCAAGCCATTCCGAGGCTGTACGTGCCTTCCATCTATTTTCTTCTATCATGACCCATTGTCTCATAGATCTGGTCATGCATTGTGGAGACTTGTCGACGTGAACTGCGTTGGATTTTCAGTGCTCACGCGCTTACCCTTCCCCTGTTTACGGATTTTGCCGTGCTGGACAAAGATATCCGCAAAGCCATTCTTTCAGATGCTCGCGATGCATATAACAGCGGAGCAGTTATTGAAGCCATCCCAGTATGGTTCATGGAGTTGGCTGATCAAGTCTATCTCTCTGTCATTGGATCCCGAAACATATGCTATCTCTTTGGCTCCAACGCTGGTCAGCAGCCTACGCGAGTCGCAGAATGGAAGGCTCTTATTGAGGAGTATATCCGCACCCTTGTTTCTGAAGTCGACAAGGCTGTAGATGCATGTGACTACACCCGAACATCCGCGTTGCAGAATCTCCAAAACACCTTGCAATATCTTTACCTTACAACAATGACTCGGCGTGGCGCACATGTCTTTGGGTGCAAACTGGATACAATTCCGCCACTGTTGACAACCTCCTTCATCAAGGATCTTGTCAATCTTCTGTCCCCATATAACGAGAAGGATCTAGCTGGTGTCATGGCATGGAAGGCTAGCTGGACCGCTGTATGTAAATTTCTTTATTTGCTTGTCCTATGCTGACTCAGTCAACAGTTAACTGCTAGTCAGGAATGGCAGACAGTTTTCACTACAAGTGATAACAATCTCACTCATGGTGTTGTTGCCATGGCCAACCGCTATACACGTCTTGCACTTGGGGATCCACCTGGCGCATCATCCATTCCTTTCCTTTGTACCGAAGTCTTTCTTCGTAGCCGTCTTGGTGGATTTCAACGTCTCATGCTGTCTGCGAGAACCCATCTCTCGACATACCACCTTGGGAAACCATTGATATATACCCGTCTATCGGAGTATTCTGCGCTCTTGCAGGATGTCAATGTTCCAAAGCTAATTGGCTCCCTTGATGCTATCCTTTCCAAGTGGCTTTCCACCAAAAAAGTCAATTTGGACAATCGCCATTATATGTCGCTTCGCGATGCACTGGAGATTGTAGGAAAGACCTCTTATCATCTGGACACACTGGAGCGCAAATACTTCAAGCTTGCTTGGGCTATGCTGTACAACTCGGAAGCAGACTGGCAGACGTATCCCGGTGGTCGCTCCTACGAATATCGCAACCATCTTGTCCGCCACCTGCTTTATAGTCTGGCTCACTATGAATGGACTCGAATTGCCTTTCAGGATCCTTCCGCATATCGCATGCGTATGGAGTGGCTTGATGTGACGCCCTCTGGATGTGAGCCCGAGACCACGACTTGGGATGGAGAACTCTCTGCACCAAATGGGTGGGATGCAACAATTACAGAGAATACAGACAGAATGGCGCTACAGGACAACCATTACGCAGCCGATGAGCTGCAGATTGTAAAGGTGTTACAGACACTCCAGGATACACTTATGAAGTCCAACCTCACGGGATACAAGTACAATCGAAGCAATGAACTCGGTGAAGTCGAGCACATCACAGCATTGGACGGAACTGTACTCAATGGCATCAATCTCATCAGTGCAGTACGTTGCAAGAATTAATAGCAATACAAAGTGGCTAATATTTTCCTAGGGCCTGTTCAAGCTCCAGTATATCCGTCAGAACAAAATACGTGATCCAACTTTCCAGGAGGAGAATTGTACGGAGGCGTGGGCCGTAAACATGATGAAAGAGGGTGGAGATTGGCTCACTGATGATATAAGACCATCTGATCGCGCTGCTCATTGGAAGGAATTCTCACAGTCTCATTTTGATGAGATATTGACTCTGGAGCCTCTATTTCTGGCAAAGTCCACCTCGGCAAAGCGGGACAAAAAAGAAAAACTCAATGACCAGGCAGAGAAAGAGCCTCCCAAGAAGAAAATAAAGACTATCAAGTGTGAGTGCAACTACGTCTTGATGTCATAATCTGATGAAATAAATAGAGGGGAAAATGGAGAATACATAGATATTTAGTGTGATAAAAGAGTTACTTCTGATTTGAATAAGAAAATATTTATAAAGAAAAAAACTGGCGATATGATTTGAGTTACTTGGTAGTTAGAATCAAAGTTTGGGCTCCGTGCGCGCTGAGGGTGAGTGCGAGCGAGATGAGTGCGCCAGTGTCGGCATCGTGTTTGAATGTGTGTGATGGTGTGCGAACGTAGGGTGAGAATGCTGTTTTTGTCCGCAGAGAGGCTTACGGATGAGGTGTGGTGTTTGTGTGGACGTATTCGGATTCAGAATGTGAAAACGCGCCCGATGATGTCTGGTGCGAGCGGCGGCGGGCGAGTGGTGTGTGCGCGCGCAGTGCCGTAAAGATGGGCTCCGTGCGCGCTGAGGGTGAGTGCGAGCGAGATGAGTGCGCCAGTGTCGGCATCGCGGAGAGGAGCCCGTCGCAGGCATACTATATGCGGGAATGTCTGGCGGCGTTTCAAAGTTGTCATTGTGCGCGTGCTTAGCAAAAGTGTTGAGTGCGGGTGCAGAATGGGTGATGACAGCCGACGAGTGCTGTGATGGTGGGCGCCGGGTGGTCGAAATCACAAAGAGAGAGGATAGTGGCCACCGGGTGGTCGAAATCGCAAAAGAAAAAAAGAGAGAGAGAAAGGAAAGAGAGATTTCGATTGAAGAACAGAAGGCGAGGGCTTGGGTTGCTACTTGTTGCAACCCAAGTGTGGGATGAGGCCGTGCGTCTCAAAGCCGGCGGATGGTTAGAGAGGTCAGGGAACGCAGGTCGACCTCTGCCTCGGTGGTCTCGGTAACGTCAAAAAAAGAAAGGGCCCGCGCGCGGGGCCTCTGTCTCGGTGTGTATTGTTTGAATGTGTGTGATGGTGTGCGAACGTAGGGTGAGAATGCTGTTTTTGTCCGCAGAGAGGCTTACGGATGAGGTGTGGTGTTTGTGTGGACGTATTCGGATTCAGAATGTGAAAACGCGCCCGATGATGTCTGGTGCGAGCGGCGGCGGGCGAGTGGTGTGTGCGCGCGCAGTGCCGTAAAGATGGGCTCCGTGCGCGCTGAGGGTGAGTGCGAGCGAGATGAGTGCGCCAGTGTCGGCATCGCGGAGAGGAGCCCGTCGCAGGCATACTATATGCGGGAATGTCTGGCGGCGTTTCAAAGTTGTCATTGTGCGCGTGCTTAGCAAAAGTGTTGAGTGCGGGTGCAGAATGGGTGATGACAGCCGACGAGTGCTGTGATGGTGGGCGCCGGGTGGTCGAAATCACAAAGAGAGAGGATAGTGGCCACCGGGTGGTCGAAATCGCAAAAGAAAAAAAGAGAGAGAGAAAGGAAAGAGAGATTTCGATTGAAGAACAGAAGGCGAGGGCTTGGGTTGCTACTTGTTGCAACCCAAGTGTGGGATGAGGCCGTGCGTCTCAAAGCCGGCGGATGGTTAGAGAGGTCAGGGAACGCAGGTCGACCTCTGCCTCGGTGGTCTCGGTAACGTCAAAAAAAGAAAGGGCCCGCGCGCGGGGCCTCTGTCTCGGTGTGTATTGTTTGAATGTGTGTGATGGTGTGCGAACGTAGGGTGAGAATGCTGTTTTTGTCCGCAGAGAGGCTTACGGATGAGGTGTGGTGTTTGTGTGGACGTATTCGGATTCAGAATGTGAAAACGCGCCCGATGATGTCTGGTGCGAGCGGCGGCGGGCGAGTGGTGTGTGCGCGCGCAGTGCCGTAAAGATGGGCTCCGTGCGCGCTGAGGGTGAGTGCGAGCGAGATGAGTGCGCCAGTGTCGGCATCGCGGAGAGGAGCCCGTCGCAGGCATACTATATGCGGGAATGTCTGGCGGCGTTTCAAAGTTGTCATTGTGCGCGTGCTTAGCAAAAGTGTTGAGTGCGGGTGCAGAATGGGTGATGACAGCCGACGAGTGCTGTGATGGTGGGCGCCGGGTGGTCGAAATCACAAAGAGAGAGGATAGTGGCCACCGGGTGGTCGAAATCGCAAAAGAAAAAAAGAGAGAGAGAAAGGAAAGAGAGATTTCGATTGAAGAACAGAAGGCGAGGGCTTGGGTTGCTACTTGTTGCAACCCAAGTGTGGGATGAGGCCGTGCGTCTCAAAGCCGGCGGATGGTTAGTGTCAGCGTCGGGCCTATTCGTCTATAGCGAGGGCGCACGAGGCAACGACTGGAGAGCGGTGTGAAGGGTGGTGTATTGAATCCCGGGGGAAAGACAACGGTTCTCTGAAGAACTACTCTACTGACTACTGACTCTTTTATACAGTTCCCGACGCCCGACGCCCGATGGGCGCGGGTGCGCCCCTCTGACTCATTCCCGAGTCATCGCACGAGTCATCGCGCCATCCCGCCCGTGATTGGTCGGGAGCGCGCCCTATCCCGCCCGATCCCGCTTTCCCGTCGGCCGAGCTCCGCCACCATGTGCTACCGTCGGACGGCCGTCGGATAGATCCCGACGATGGGCGTGATACCGTTGCTCCCGCCCGCGCAGGCGTCGCCTTCGATCGGCTAGGCGTCGGTGGCGCAGTCAAGTCATGACAATATCCCCTCTTCAAGGCGCATGTCCCCATGGCGCGAATCTTAGCGCGACGCTGCGATCGGGACTGACTCCCTGCTGGTAGAACGTCGGCTACGATCCCTTCGCTCTTCTTATAAGCCCGGAGAAGGGCCGGTGCTTGAATATCCGCTTCGTACGTCCAAGTGTTCTCCTCTAGGGGGTATCCTTTCCATTTGAGGAGGTATTGGGTCCGTCCACGGAACTTCTTGTGCCCCACGATTTTCTCGACTTCCCATTGTTCCTCGTCATCCACGATGACGGGATCGGGTCGCGTATAGGTCTGGTGAGGGAATCCTTCGATGTAGGGTCGGAGGTAAACCGTGTTGAAGACATTGTGTATCTTGAACGAGGCAGGGAGTTGAATGCGATACGATGCCTTACCGATCTTCTTCAGGACTTTGAAAGGCCCGTATCGTTTATCGGCGAGCTTCATAGAGGGACGATCGATCTTGAGATTGGTGGTCTCGAGAAGTACTTTGTCCCCGACTTTGTAGTCCGGATCCGGTCGTCGTTTCTCGTCGTAAAACCTCTTCATAGTGGCGGCGGCGGCCGTCAGGGCGGCGCGAGCTTCCTCCCGAGCCCTGTCCAGGCGAGTGACGAACTCGTCCGCACTCTCGTTCCGGGTGGCGGTGCGGGGTTCCGTGCCTCGAAGCGGGTTGATGCCATACATCAGTTGGAAGGGGGATTTCTTCGTAGACGAGCTGGCTTTGTCGTTATAAGGGAATTCCGCTTGGGACAGCCAGGATGCCCAGTCGTTTTGTTGGTGATTGGTGAAGACGCGGAGGTACTGTTCCAGTTCCTGATTGATACGTTCCGTCTGTCCGTCTGTCTGTGGATGGTACGCGGTGGATGCTCGCTGTTTGACGCCAAGTCCTTGGTATAGTGCCGTGGTGAACTGGCCCACGAATTGGCCTCCTCGATCACTGATGACACTTATCGGGAATCCGAAGTCCTTCCAGACGTGATCCTGGAACAGCCTCGCTGCTCCTTCTCCCGTAATGTGAGTGGTGGTGGGCATGAACCTTGCCATCTTCGTAAATCGGTCGACCACTACCATGATGGAGTCGTATCCGAGGGACTCGGGGAGTTCGACGATTAGGTCGACGCTGATATGCTGCCAGGGCGCCGAGGGGATCTCGTTAGGTTGCAGTTGTCCGACTTTGAGTTGTCGGGACGATTTGGTCCTCTGACAGTCGAGGCATCCGTTACAATAACGCGCCACGTCTGCGTATAGTCCGGGCCACCAATAGTTCCGTAGCACTAACTCCGTGGTTCGGAATCGTCCAGGGTGGCCCGCTATTGCGGTGTCGTGATGTTGCCGCATGATTCGTTGGCGTAGTGTGCGGTTGGCCGGGACATAGAGTAGTCCTTCTTTGGTAAGGTATCCTCCCTTATCTTCTACGGTCTTCCCGACCATCTTCTTCACTTTCTCCTCCCACTCGTCCTTCGCGGCGATTATTCGGTCCATAAAGTCGTTCCCTTCGGTGGCGATCGTGACTTCATCCATTGCCCGAATATGGTTATAATCGTCGATCGAGATCGGCGTGGCGAAGATGCGGCTGAGATATTCCTTTTTGAGTAAAACGGTGTCGCGGTTGTCGTCCGCCCCCCTCTCATGTCCTTGTCGTCTCGACAAGAGATCGGCCTTTTTGTTCTGCGCCCCCGGGCGGTGAACCAGTGTGAAGTTGTATTCCGCCAGATCGAGTGACCACCGTGCCTGGCGGCGATTAAGCTTCTTGGCCTGCATGAAAACTTCGAGGTTCTTGTGATCCGTCAGGATGAGGGTTGGTTCCGGAGCTCCGAGAACGTAATGCCTCCAGTCGGCCAGGGCTCTCATGATGGCCAACATCTCCTTGTCGTGTATGTCGTAGTTCCGCTCCGCGGGACTCAGTGATTTGGACATGAATGCGATGGGGACCGTCTTGCCGTCTTGCTCCTGGCTTAAGACGCCCCCCGTTGCGAATTCCGATGCGTCCACCTCGATGCGGTAGCGACCCGTTTGTGTTGGAAAGTGCAGGATGGGTTCCGAAGTGATTCGTTCCTTCAGATCCGCGAAGGCTTCCTCCTCCGCGTCTCCCCATCTCCAGGGGATATCCTTCTTCGAGAGGGAGTGGAGGGGTTTTGCTACCAGTGCAAACCCCTCGATGAACCGCCGGTAGAAGTTGGCGAATCCGAGGAAGGATTGGACCTCTTTGACGGTTCTGGGTGTGGGCCACGCCCTAACACCCTCGACTTTGACAGGATCCATGCGGAACTGTCCGTTCCCCACAATCAATCCCAAGTACTCCACTTCTGATTTCTCGAAATCGCATTTGGATCCTTGTACGCTGAGATTGTTGTCTTGAAGGATGCGTAGGACCTCCTTCATAACCTGTCGATGTTCATCGATGCCCTCGGTGAACACCAGGATGTCGTCCATGTATACGATCACCTTGCCGCGCAAGATCAAATCGTGGAACAGGTCGTTCATCATGGTCTGGAATGTCGCCGGACTATTCGTTAGTCCAAAGAACATGACTAGAGGCTCAAAGAGTCCTCGGTTGGTGATGAAGGCGGCTTTATGTTCGTCGCCTTCGACGATGCGGACATTGTTGTATCCCCACCGAACGTCCAGTTTAGAAAACAGCTTCGCGTTTCGTAGTTTGTGAAGGACGTCGGAGAGGAGGGGAAGGGGGTACGAGTTCTTCACCGTCATGGTGTTGAGCTGGCGATAGTCTTGGATGGGGCGAAGGCGCCCGTCTTTCTTCTTGACGAAGAAGAATGGAGAGGCGTAGGGGGATTTGGAGACGCGGATTCTCCCTGACTGGAGGTGTTCTTCGATGAACTTGTCGAGTTCCACCTGTTCGGAGGGGGCGAGGGGGTATATCTTCCCCTTGAACTCCGTTGCGTCGGGTTTAAGTTCGATAGCGTGGTCCCACTTCCTACGCTCCGGCAACCGATCGAACTCGGTTTTCTCGAACACCCGTCGGAATTCCTCTAAATATTGCGGGGGAACGAGTTCTTCTAAGGGCGCCTCGCCCTTAGCTTTTGCTTGGTCCCCCGCTAACTGGGTCGATTTAGTGGCGAAAGCGCGGATTCGTTCCGCGTCGAGCTTTCTTTGCCCGTACCGATTCTGCGGGACGTCCCACATCTTCACGACTAGAATTCGATCTCCCTCCTCGAGATCTTCTTCATCTTCTTCTCGCCATACGCGGCGAGCCTGGCGTCGTTGACACTCTGGCGGACACCTCGTGAACGCCAGGGTTCCCTTGACCCAGTCGACCTCGGGATTATGCTTTTTCAGCCATTCGTATCCCAGGATAATGTCGACGTCGCCGGTGTTAGTCACTGCGAACGTGAAAACATCTTCGTGTTCGTTGTCGGTTACGACCCGCAGATCCACGATCTGCTCTATTGACCCGTTATTGTTGGGGGTTCCGTCGACGTTGGACACCGCGATGGGGCGTGGCAGTCGTTGGGTGTCCATTCCTTCGTTTTCGGCGAAGTCTCGATTGACATAGGCTCCGGTAGCTCCGGAGTCGATGAGGGCGACCACAGTGAGGGCCTTGCCACTATTCAGGAATTTGAGGGTGATGGGGATTTTCATACAGCGCCCCGGGCGTGTAGATCGAATCCAACGACGAGGTTGTCGGAATTCCTGGATAGCTGCTTGGGTGTGGCGGGAGTCCAGGCCCAAGATGTCCTGGACCGCCTCCTGGGTGACCTCGGACTCCCTATCAGTCCGAGCGTATTTCCGGAGTACTTTGAGAGCTTGGCGGGGGTTAACCTGCATTTCGTGCCAGATGAAAGGGAGGGTCCCGCGGACGTGCTTGATGGGTTTGATCCGCGAACTTCCCTTTTTGGCTATTTTGTTCTTTCTTTCACGCGAGGGTTTTGGTTCGTCGAAGTCCATGGGATCGGATTGTTCGTTACTACTGTCACTGGTTTCAACAAGTAGACTACTGAATCGATTGGTCCATGGACCCGAGGAAGGGGGACTGGAAGACTCGCTCTTCACTCCAGTCCCGCGCCAAAACCCTGCTCCTGCAGCGTCTGAGCGAGATCCTCTCGTTCTTCGTTGCTAAGACCTTCTACGAGTCCCTTGACGGATTCGCGTCTCTCCGTGCAATTCCTCGCGAAGTGCCCGGATTTCCCGCAGTTGTAGCATTTTAACGAGGCCGCGCCTCGCGTTCTGTCAATGCTCATGGGTTCGCCTTTTCCTCCGTAGGTGATTCCGGTGACTGGGGGATTGTTGATTACTGTCGTAGTACTAGGACGCGGGAAGTTTTTGGAAACGAAGGGGGCAGGGTTCTTGTATCCCTGGGTGGGGGCCGTGCCTCGATTAGCGTCGAATCGAGTGGCGAACTTCTTGTACGCATCGTAGGTCTCGGGGATATTCTCCATTTCGGTGATGCGTTCAACCAGAGAGGAGTCCAGCTGGTGGCGTAGGAGGGAGATGAGGGCATCGTCGTTGAAACCTGTGTCGGCTTTGTACTCTTCGAAGTCGATGAAGAAGGACTGGGCGTCCTGTCCTTTCTTCTGTTTCAATTTCTTGATCTCCTCCTGGGCGATCGTCTTCGAGTTGGTCCCTCCGAAGGCTCTTTTCAAGGCGTCCTTGAAGTCCGTATAAGTCAGGTATGGCTCCTCTCCTTTCTCGTAGAGGGCGGTCTGCGTGCTGGCCCATTTGATAACAGCGGGCCCCTCGGTCATGTACGATAGCGCGGCGAACACTCTGTTGCGCGCGGTTTCGTAGGCTCGAGGTTCGGAGGCGAAGAGGATGTGGAGTTGGGAGAAGAACGGCTCGATGCCGTCCGACTTCCCGCTAAACTTGGCCGGGGTCCCGAAGCGCGCCTTGGATGCGCGATGTTGCGCGGCTTGCGCCTGTGCTTGGGACGCGGCCAGCTGGACGCCGCTGAGCTCGCTGATACGCTGAAGAAGTTGAGCGTGGAGGTTCGCCACCTCGTGGCTCCTGTTGATTTCGTCCTGCGCGATGGTAGTGATGCGCTGGTTCAGATTGTCGAGGGCCGTCCCTATGCCACTGAACATGCTATGCAGCTCTCTCTGCTCGTTGGTGGGCTCGGTGGCCGGGGCCATGGGGGCGTCTTCGGTGCTCATAGTCGTTGGGTCGTCGAAAGGGGAGAGAACCGTATTGTCAGCGTCGGGCCTATTCGTCTATAGCGAGGGCGCACGAGGCAACGACTGGAGAGCGGTGTGAAGGGTGGTGTATTGAATCCCGGGGGAAAGACAACGGTTCTCTGAAGAACTACTCTACTGACTACTGACTCTTTTATACAGTTCCCGACGCCCGACGCCCGATGGGCGCGGGTGCGCCCCTCTGACTCATTCCCGAGTCATCGCGCCATCCCGCCCGTGATTGGTCGGGAGCGCGCCCTATCCCGCCCGATCCCGCTTTCCCGTCGGCCGAGCTCCGCCACCATGTGCTACCGTCGGACGGCCGTCGGATAGATCCCGACGATGGGCGTGATACCGTTGCTCCCGCCCGCGCAGGCGTCGCCTTCGATCGGCTAGGCGTCGGTGGCGCAGTCAAGTCATGACAGTTAGAGAGGTCAGGGAACGCAGGTCGACCTCTGCCTCGGTGGTCTCGGTAACGTCAAAAAAAGAAAGGGCCCGCGCGCGGGGCCTCTGTCTCGGTGTGTATTGTTTGAATGTGTGTGATGGTGTGCGAACGTAGGGTGAGAATGCTGTTTTTGTCCGCAGAGAGGCTTACGGATGAGGTGTGGTGTTTGTGTGGACGTATTCGGATTCAGAATGTGAAAACGCGCCCGATGATGTCTGGTGCGAGCGGCGGCGGGCGAGTGGTGTGTGCGCGCGCAGTGCCGTAAAGATGGGCTCCGTGCGCGCTGAGGGTGAGTGCGAGCGAGATGAGTGCGCCAGTGTCGGCATCGCGGAGAGGAGCCCGTCGCAGGCATACTATATGCGGGAATGTCTGGCGGCGTTTCAAAGTTGTCATTGTGCGCGTGCTTAGCAAAAGTGTTGAGTGCGGGTGCAGAATGGGTGATGACAGCCGACGAGTGCTGTGATGGTGGGCGCCGGGTGGTCGAAATCACAAAGAGAGAGGATAGTGGCCACCGGGTGGTCGAAATCGCAAAAGAAAAAAAGAGAGAGAGAAAGGAAAGAGAGATTTCGATTGAAGAACAGAAGGCGAGGGCTTGGGTTGCTACTTGTTGCAACCCAAGTGTGGGATGAGGCCGTGCGTCTCAAAGCCGGCGGATGGTTAGAGAGGTCAGGGAACGCAGGTCGACCTCTGCCTCGGTGGTCTCGGTAACGTCAAAAAAAGAAAGGGCCCGCGCGCGGGGCCTCTGTCTCGGTGTGTATTGTTTGAATGTGTGTGATGGTGTGCGAACGTAGGGTGAGAATGCTGTTTTTGTCCGCAGAGAGGCTTACGGATGAGGTGTGGTGTTTGTGTGGACGTATTCGGATTCAGAATGTGAAAACGCGCCCGATGATGTCTGGTGCGAGCGGCGGCGGGCGAGTGGTGTGTGCGCGCGCATGTCATGATGTGGCCTCACCGTAGATCAAGACCCTCCACTTTGGTCACACTTTGGCGTCCTGACACTACGGCTACACGAGCCAGCGCCACACCGGAAGATGCCGAGAGATATGTCAAGGGGTTGAGAGTTCGATCCCTTATGGCGACAGAACCGGGATCCTGAAGTTCCGCCCTTGTCGGGCTTCCCGCCCTCCTTGACACACTTTGGAGCGGGCACACATGGTGTAAGACACCCCGGGAATATACTTAGGCCGCGTGAGTCAGGCGGGAGTCGGTACCCGACCAAACCCGCCTTCCCGACCAATGGGCGGTCATCGATCTGTCGGGCGGTCATCGGGATGTCGGGATCTCCGTCATCCGCAGCGTCGGACCACTCCCGACGCATCGGGAGTATGTGGTAGAAGCTTCGAGAAGAGGAACGATGAGCAAGCATGGGATTAGTATAAATACAGAGACAGCGTTGTACTAGCTACTCAGACTTCGTCCTTAACCAGTTTTCCCCCATACAACTCCGTTGGGCACTCTGCACTCTCCGTGGTAGGACTCACCCACATGTCTCCCTTCGATACCTCCGCCAACGTCGTTGACTCCGACGAGAGAAGGCTCCCCGACGCCACACCTGGGACTAGGTCCGGCGGTGAGCCTCGTACCTTGGGATTAGGTTCCTACGGTATCACAGTCTCTGGCGAGATGGATGTGCGACCATCGAGGGCCCCTATGACTGGTACAGTACGACCAGTCAAGCACAATACGAGGATGTACGTGGTACGCTCGCAGGAAAGCTATGAGTTGACTACAGGGATAGTCTCTCATGAGCGAGTCCTTGTCACGGCGGGGTCAGGTCGTAACAATAGGACGAAGTCTCCATACTGCCCACGTACCACTGCATCGAAACCTCCCCCCTCCCCCGGCGTTGGGGTAACGCCTCCAATCACCACAACCTCCGACACTATCCCCCCCCTTGTACGAGCTCGCAGAACCGAACATCGAGTACTCTCCCTCCTTAGGGAGTTGGCCATCCACATCGCGGAATTCAAACCAACAGTACGATCAGGTCCTACTCAATACCGGAGCCTTCTGGGCAGAGCTGCATGGGTCATAGACGTGGTCTATAGGTTGCTGGGACTAGAGGAAGACTGGGTTCTTCTTCGGTCTCTGGTGAACGGACATATCCCCTATCCCTCTTGAAACGGAAGTGGAGGGCTCCAATTCAAACCAAAATTTTGTTTTGGAAGGATTTTGGAAACCGCCATTTCATCTACAACACAGAGAATGGTGCTTTTCCTCTCAGCCTCACACAACCGCCATTCCACTCGCAACACAGCGGATGGCGGTTTTCCTCTCAGCCTCACAGAACCGCCATTTCCCCCGCAACACAGAGGATGGCGCTTTTGCCCTCAGCCTCACAGAACCGCCATTCCACGCGCAATCCCCTGGATGGCGCTTTTGCCGTCAGCCTCACACAACCGCCATTTCACTCGCAACACAGAGGATGGCGCTTTTGCCCTCAGCCTCACAGAACCGCCATTCCACGCGCAATCCCCTGGATGGCGCTTTTGCCGTCAGCCTCACACAACCGCCATTTCACTCGGAACACAGGGGATGGCGCTCTTGCTCTCAGCCTCACACAACCGTCATTTCACTCGCAACACAGCGGATGGCGGTTTTCCTCTCAGCCTCACAGAACCGCCAATTCCCTCGCAACACAGAGGATGGCGCTTTCACATATGGCCTGGACTCACACACGGAAAGCACCATTACATCTGCAACACACAGAATGGTGCCTTCCCACTCAGCCCACAAAACCGCCATTTCACACGCAACACAGAGGATGGCGGTTTTCCTCTCAGCCACACAGAACCGCCATTTCCCCCGCAACACAGAGGATGGCGCTTTTGCTTCCAGCCTCACACAACCGCCGTTTCACTCGCAACACAGCGGATGGCGGTTTTCCTCTCAGCCTCACAGAACCGCCAATTCCCTCGCAACACAGAGGATGGCGCTTCCACATATGGCCTGGATCCACACACGGAAAGCACCATTACATCCGCAACACACAGAATGGTGCTTTCCCACTCAGCCCACAAAACCGCCCTTTCACTCGCAACACAGAGGATGGCGCTTTTGCTTCCAGCCTCACACAACCGCCATTTCCCCCGCAACACAGAGGATGGCGCTTTTGCTTCCAGCCTCACACAACCGCCATTTCCCCCGCAACACAGAGGATGGCGCTTTTGCCCTCAGCCTCACAGAACCGCCATTCCACGCGCAATCCCCTGGATGGCGCTTTTGCCGTCAGCCTCACACAACCGCCATTTCACTCGGAACACAGGGGATGGCGCTCTTGCTCTCAGCCTCACACAACCGTCATTTCACTCGCAACACAGCGGATGGCGGTTTTCCTCTCAGCCTCACAGAACCGCCAATTCCCTCGCAACACAGAGGATGGCGCTTTCACATATGGCCTGGACTCACACACGGAAAGCACCATTACATCTGCAACACACAGAATGGTGCCTTCCCACTCAGCCCACAAAACCGCCATTTCACACGCAACACAGAGGATGGCGGTTTTCCTCTCAGCCACACAGAACCGCCATTTCCCCCGCAACACAGAGGATGGCGCTTTTGCTTCCAGCCTCACACAACCGCCATTTCACTCGCAACACAGCGGATGGCGGTTTTCCTCTCAGCCTCACAGAACCGCCAATTCCCTCGCAACACAGAGGATGGCGCTTCCACATATGGCCTGGATCCACACACGGAAAGCACCATTACATCCGCAACACACAGAATGGTGCTTTCCCACTCAGCCCACAAAACCGCCCTTTCACTCGCAACACAGAGGATGGCGCTTTTGCTTCCAGCCTCACACAACCGCCATTTCACTCGCAACACAGCGGATGGCGGTTTTCCTCTCAGCCTCACAGAACCGCCAATTCCCTCGCAACACAGAGGATGGCGCTTCCACATATGGCCTGGATCCACACACGGAAAGCACCGTAATCATCCGCAACACACAGAATGGTGCTTTCCCACTCAGCCCACAAAACCGCCATTTCACTCGCAACACAGAGGATGGCGGTTTTTCTCTCAGCCTCACAGAACCGCCATTTCCCTCGCAACACAGAGGATGGTGGTTTTGGTCCCAGCTTCACAGAACCGCCATTTCACTCGCAACACACAGAATGGCAGTTTTCCTCTCACCCTCACAGAACCGCCATTTCACTCGCAACACAGACGATGGTGGTCTTGCTCCCAGCTTCACAGAACCGCCATTTCCCTCGCAACACAGGGGATGGCGCTTTTGCCCTCAGCCTCACACAACCGCCATTTCATTCGCAACACAGAGGATGGCGCTTTTTCCCTCAGCCTCACAGAACCGCCATTTCCCTCGCAACACAGAGGATGGTGGGTTTGCTTGCTCCCAGCTTCACAGAACCGCCATTTCACTCGCAATACAGGGGATGGCGCTTTTGCCCTCAGCCTCACAGAACCGCCATTCCACGCGCAATCCCCTGGATGGCGCTTTTGCCGTCAGCCTCACACAACCGCCATTTCACTCGGAACACAGGGGATGGCGCTCTTGCTCTCAGCCTCACACAACCGTCATTTCACTCGCAACACAGCGGATGGCGGTTTTCCTCTCAGCCTCACAGAACCGCCAATTCCCTCGCAACACAGAGGATGGCGCTTCCACATATGGCCTGGATCCACACACGGAAAGCACCGTAATCATCCGCAACACACAGAATGGTGCTTTCCCACTCAGCCCACAAAACCGCCCTTTCACTCGCAACACAGAGGATGGCGCTTTTGCTTCCAGCCTCACACAACCGCCATTTCCCCCGCAACACAGAGGATGGCGCTTTTGCTTCCAGCCTCACACAACCGCCATTTCCCCCGCAACACAGAGGATGGCGCTTTTGCCCTCAGCCTCACAGAACCGCCATTCCACGCGCAATCCCCTGGATGGCGCTTTTGCCGTCAGCCTCACACAACCGCCATTTCACTCGGAACACAGGGGATGGCGCTCTTGCTCTCAGCCTCACACAACCGTCATTTCACTCGCAACACAGCGGATGGCGGTTTTCCTCTCAGCCTCACAGAACCGCCAATTCCCTCGCAACACAGAGGATGGCGCTTTCACATATGGCCTGGACTCACACACGGAAAGCACCATTACATCTGCAACACACAGAATGGTGCCTTCCCACTCAGCCCACAAAACCGCCATTTCACACGCAACACAGAGGATGGCGGTTTTCCTCTCAGCCACACAGAACCGCCATTTCCCCCGCAACACAGAGGATGGCGCTTTTGCTTCCAGCCTCACACAACCGCCATTTCACTCGCAACACAGCGGATGGCGGTTTTCCTCTCAGCCTCACAGAACCGCCAATTCCCTCGCAACACAGAGGATGGCGCTTCCACATATGGCCTGGATCCACACACGGAAAGCACCATTACATCCGCAACACACAGAATGGTGCTTTCCCACTCAGCCCACAAAACCGCCCTTTCACTCGCAACACAGAGGATGGCGCTTTTGCTTCCAGCCTCACACAACCGCCATTTCACTCGCAACACAGCGGATGGCGGTTTTCCTCTCAGCCTCACAGAACCGCCAATTCCCTCGCAACACAGAGGATGGCGCTTCCACATATGGCCTGGATCCACACACGGAAAGCACCGTAATCATCCGCAACACACAGAATGGTGCTTTCCCACTCAGCCCACAAAACCGCCATTTCACTCGCAACACAGAGGATGGCGGTTTTTCTCTCAGCCTCACAGAACCGCCATTTCCCTCGCAACACAGAGGATGGTGGTTTTGGTCCCAGCTTCACAGAACCGCCATTTCACTCGCAACACACAGAATGGCAGTTTTCCTCTCACCCTCACAGAACCGCCATTTCACTCGCAACACAGACGATGGTGGTCTTGCTCCCAGCTTCACAGAACCGCCATTTCCCTCGCAACACAGGGGATGGCGCTTTTGCCCTCAGCCTCACACAACCGCCATTTCATTCGCAACACAGAGGATGGCGCTTTTTCCCTCAGCCTCACAGAACCGCCATTTCCCTCGCAACACAGAGGATGGTGGGTTTGCTTGCTCCCAGCTTCACAGAACCGCCATTTCACTCGCAATACAGGGGATGGCGCTTTTGCCCTCAGCCTCACACAACCGCCATTTCATTCGCAACACAGAGAATGGCACTTTTGCTCTCAGCCTCACACAACCGCCATTTCACTCGCAACACAGAGGATGGCCCCTTCACATATGGCCTGGACTCACACTCGGAAAGCACCATACCCTCCGCAACACCAAGAATGGTGGTTTTGCTCCCAGCTTCACAGAACCGCCATTTCACTCGCAACACAGAGGATGGCGGTTTTCCTCTCAGCGTCACACACCCGCCATTTCATTCGCAACACAGAGAATGGCGCTTTGCTCTCAGCCCCACACAACCCCCATTTTACTTGCAACACAGGGGATGGCGCTTTCACATATGGCCTGGACTCACACTCGGAAAGCACCATTCCTTCCGCAACATAAGAGTGGTGGCTCACTCAGTTCCACCAACGGCCATTTCCCTCGCGACAGAGAGGATGGTGCTCTCACTAATGGCATGGACCCACCTCCTGCCTCCCAAAACCGCCATACTGCTCGCAACACAGCGGATGGCGCCAATCCATCCCTAACACAACCATTGGTGCTTTTCCACTCAGCTTCACAAAACCTCCACCTCACTCGCAAGGTAGGGAATTGCGTTTATGAAGACCGCCCCACAAAACCGCCATCTCACACGCAACACACACATAGTGGCTTTTGCCCTCTGCTTCACAAGAGGGCCATTTCACGCGCAACACAGGGAATGGCGTTACCGCCCTCAGCCTCACAAAGCGCCAAGTCATCGGCAACACAGGGATTGGCGCATATGCAGTACGGCCCCAAGAACTGCTAAGTCACTCGCAACACACAGCTTGGCGCTCTTGCACCCAGCATCACACAACCGCCGGGTCACTCGCAACACATTGGATGGCGGCTTCCCTCATGGCATGGACTTCCAATAGGAAAGCGCCATTCCATTAGCAACACAGACTTTGGCGCTCTTGTTATTAGGCTCACAACACTGCACTTCACAAGCCACACCGCGGACTGCGCTCTCACTCAATGCAAGGACTCACAATCAGACAGCGCCATTCCATCCGCAACATGGCGATCGCAGCTTCCCTAACCAGCCCCACAAACCACCATTCCACTCGCCACACGGCACAGAGCTTACACTAATGGCATAGACTTCCTAGCTATTCCATCCGCGACACACAGCTTGGTGCTTGTGCTCTCAGCTTCACAAACTTTTTATCCGTAACACACAGACTGGTCTTTTGCCTTAGCCTCACATGACACTGGCCAATCCACTCGCAACACAAAGATCGGTGCTCTTTCTCTCAGCCCCACACAACCGCCAAATCACACGCAATGCATAGATAGATTGGCGCTCTCGCACTCGGCCTCATAACACCGCCATTTTCTCCGCAACATGTACAGAAAATGGCGCTTTCACTTATGGCCGACATGACACCTGCAAAGTGCCCTTCCTTCCGCAACATAGAGCTTGGCGCTTCCTTACCCACGCAATACACAACACACAAGTTGGCGCTTTTCCACTCAGCCCCACAAACGGCTATAACATTCGCAACACACATTCTGCCGCTCCCACTCACGGCCAGGATTCACACACGGAACTAAGCGCTCATTCACCTGCAACGCACCGACTGGTGCTTTCATAATCAGCGTCCCAAACTGCCCTCTCACTCGCAACACAGCGGATGGCGCCTTCACTCATTGCATGGACTCACACTCGGCAAGCGCCATTCTTCCCGCAACCGCAAGCTTGATGTCTATGTTTTCCGCCTCAGAAAACCGCCAATTCACTTCCAACTCACATATTGGCGCTCTTGCACACAGTGTCACTCAATCGCCAGGTTTGCCAAGCAGCGACACCCAAACCATAATTACCACGTTCGCTCTCGTGATGCCATTGATAGGAAGGCATGTTCTCAGACCACATGCTGGCGACGAGAAACCAAGGTAAAGACTCCCAATTGCGACGACCATGAAATCCACGCAACACCCAGAAGCCCTTCACGCCTAAGGACCGGCGTCTGCGCCTCTTGATGGGGCAAGTGCTGTGGGTTCAACCCAGCGGTGCGCCCCGTGAACACGGCCTCGAATCTTGGCTAACCTCGGAAACATGGAATTTCGGCGCCCCAACGGCCCACCTGATAACGGCTACCTGCATACAGGGAGCCTGTACGCGCCAATACCTGGGCGAGATGCCCACACACCAATTTGGCACTACAAAGTATGAGCCCTTCGTTTTCTTCCCGTTATTTCATCTCAATACGTCTCAACAGTTTGCTCCTCCGCGCCGCCCGGCACACGAGCGATGTGGACTTTGTGTGCAAAGTCCATGCCGTTGCAAAGATTGCAAGACAGGCCTCCAAGCCTCACAACAAGCTCTATTCGGGCTGTCCTTCTCCAAGAGGAGAGCCATGTTCTCCCCATTGGAAAGGAAATTCGCATCGACAATACCATAATGGGTGACGTTCCAATGCGGAGTACATTTTCCATGAGGGGTGCTCTATGGCCCCAACATAGGATCCGTCGTCCTGGTCCCTAGGTGATCAACTGGATTTGATACCGCAGAGGCTAGTCTGGTAATTTCGACCACTTCATATTGATGTTGTCCCAGGCACCTGTCTCT
Organism: Strobilurus pachycystidiatus; assembly: GCA_019915135.1. Taxonomy (NCBI): domain Eukaryota; kingdom Fungi; phylum Basidiomycota; class Agaricomycetes; order Agaricales; family Physalacriaceae; genus Strobilurus; species Strobilurus pachycystidiatus. The sequence continues at coordinate 6,362,835 of JAHLMK010000001.1, forward strand.
TTGCCCACTAAGAGTGCCAGTCATCGTGTCCCCTGGCCCAGTGACCACGCTCAATATACCCACCATCTCCTTAGGACGCGTCCTCGTACAACTTCGTATGCCGAGAGATTTTGCTAGGCGCTACCTCTTTTGGCCGCACATCCACGAGTATGGCTAATCGACTTTGAAGCAGCCACTGCCTTTTTTCCCGCATTGGCCCGCACAGAAGGCTGTGCCCAGGGTTGTACTTACACAATATTCTCCGCGAGTCTTACGCCCGACCGGGCCCTCATCAAGTTGCCGAGGACTAGAGTATAACGCTCCCCAGCTTCATGCTCGGTAAATTACGCTTAGGCTACGGGAACTCGACGTGTGGCAACTTCCCCGGCTAGTCCTTGCCCAGCTTATATCGAAGAGAGGGAGGAGCTCACAGCAGAAGGTTCAGGACCCTATGGTGCCCCTGGTCCAAGAGGTTGATGCTGCCAATGCGCTCTTGGCTGTGCAGACAGCCTCGGGGGACATACCGCCCAACGAGTTGACAATCACCTACCCCTTACTCTAACATAATATTTCCAAGACCTCTATGTTGACCTCAATCAGTTCGTGTCACTGGAGGAACAGTTATCATGTACGGCATGCGTTACATTACCCACCCCGTAGGGAAAATCCATAATATCCAAGGCGTTTCACACTGTGCTGCCATGTACGCAGCCGCACCGTTGGGGTGCCGCAACACTCCTACATTTATGTATAACGACCAGCTGCCGTCGATCTAAAAGCCTGGAACAGACGGCACGGCAACTTTGAGCAACAACTCATTGAACCTACCTGGTCGGTCACTCTTCAACAAATTTCCGACTTCCTCAAAGTATCTGTCTGCCCAAATCTCCTCTTTCCCACCTGGCCAATCAGGCCACAGCCCTCGTTCCTTCATCCATCTCTCAACATCCGCCAGTGTTACATCCATAACTTCCTGGGACGAATCACTTAACAAAACCGACTTTTTCATCGCCGGCAAGCACAAGTTCTAATATCAATCAGTATTCACTCGACGGCAGGCCTCATTACACACACCAGGAGCAATGTCTTTGTAGCCAAGATGGAATCCTTGGTCAAAAAGCCCTCGCGTGTCACTTTTCTTCCTTCTTCCTCCGTCATTTCCGTGTACATTTCCCTCCTGCACGCCTCCAACAGCCTCGACACACAGTCCACGCGCTGTGCGACCACCCTGTCCAACCTCAACTGAGCAATCCTGGCCGCGAGGGTCACCGAATTGCCGGTGGTGCCTCCATCCACCCACCGGTTGCCCTCGGGCGGGCCCACCATCACATCCAAAGTACGCCTCATATCTTGCAGCAAACCTGCCGCCTCAGGGCACATTCGCATCATCGGTACCCAAACCTCATCGTGAAGATTGGCTAACACCAGTAGTGTGTGGACGTCTTGCACACAGATGCTCTCCCCGTTGCGTTCCGGCCGTTCTCTATACGCAGCCAAAGCCAACCCAAGGACGTGACTCACGTTTGGATCGTAAGAGTCAGCCGTTGCCCACTCACCCCCTAAGATGAACTCAGCACAACACACCCAAAAGTCCGCACAAATGTAGCGCACCGTGTCCCTTAATTGCCGTCAAGGCCGTGTTTGTCACCTCCTCCAACACCTCCTCGCTCATTCCCAAAAGGTCTGCGACATCCCGTCGGTTCCAATGGCTGCCGACGTTATTCCATTTTAGAACCCCGCGGGCCGCCAGGTATCTCAGGCCGACCTCATAGGCGCCGGTGAGGTTCTTGATCAAGCAAGCCCCAAAGCATACCCGCAACGCAACGGCCGCGTCCTCGTCCCCTCCAGACAGCCCGTTGACCACATCAATCCCACCGCCTATGGGTCGCAGTGCCCTCCAATCGACTAGACCAAATACCTAGTAGCAGACATCAGCTTCACTCCTCTGCGAGGGTTATGCCACTCACTAATCGCACCCACACAGTCGCACACGCTGTGCTTACCGCTGGCGCACTCAAAGTCCACGCCACTAATGTGTACGGTATGGGTAACATGGATAGCTGGCCCATTGCAAGAGGGAACTTTGCTGGCAGCCACTGCCCGTCCTTGTCGTCTTTGAGGAGAGACAACCAGCTTTGCAGGTCAAAGTCCTTTTGGACGTCCTCGTCGTTCACCACGGCGGAATAAATCTCACCGAGCTTCCTGTCCCACTCGGCGTCGCCGGCGACCCTCAAGCACCGCCGTTCATCCTGCGTTCCAGATAACCGGTCGTGAAAAATCGCTCCGCAGGCTGCCCATGCTGCCGTCTGCACCGTGTCGTCCCTCTCGCTTTCTACCAAACCGCCCGCTCCACTGGCCGGACCCCCGCGCCACATCGTCGTCATGAACCACTCCAAAACGCTGAACATCGCGATCAACACATCCACACCCAGATGGCATCCTTCCAACAGCCGGACCAAAGAGGACATGCTGTATCGCAATGTCTCCCGCCAAGGTCTGCAGGCCAAGAGGTTTTTCAGAGACCTCAATAAAGAGTAACTCCTCATTGGGGAAGACTTCCTCAGGGAACTGGCCCAAATGGGGTCGTCTGACAACCTCTCATTCAGAGAAACTTGATCACCCGACGACTCCAAAAGCAAGAAAAGGGCATCAAAATCTGTCTTTGTGCGAAAAAGTCAGTCTCGACGCTTGCCTGCCTGGTCTTCTAGCACGTTCACCTTTTTATCACAAGGGAGCGCGTCCTATGCATGAAATTAACAACTTGACAACGGGCCGCACCGTTTCACCCACCGCGCACTGCTCACCGCGCCTTTTCTTATACGCCCCTTGGGATACCGTGGTTTCTTCACCCCGCGTCCTCTTTTCGCGATTTCCCTGACCCTTCGTCAGTACGTCCCGGAGTAAGTCCAACGCACTCGCCTCATAAGACTCGCTGGCCTCTGGGCTCTCATTCCGCCCATCACCAGGCGAGACGGTAACGCTTTCCTCTCTTGACCCCTCGTTCTCCCCCTGTACCCTCCCCGCAGGGCTTCCCGTGGCCCCGGGCGCACTAGTGCAATCGTCCATTTTTGGTTTGGGGCCTGCAAGTGGTACTGGGGACAAGCAGTGCCGTATAACGTGGGAACACACAGTTGCCAGGCAAATCACTAGACACGTGATGGTACCAATTACACTCCATCCAACTCCTGCCCACTACTTGCCCTCGCTTTGACGCCGTCCAAGTACTGTAACCACGCTTCCTCTGTTCCAACACGAGGCCATCTGACACTTAACCTTCGAGACTCCAGCCACCCCTCCACCTCTTTCACACCATACGCGGCGACATCACCCGTGATTCCCTCCTTCATCGCCGCATGCCTTACACACGTAACCAGTTGCAACTAGAAGAACAGTTAGCCCTTTGTTGCGGGCAGTCAACCGCTTACCAGACAGAGCTCCTTCGTCCTTTCCAACGTCCAATCATCTATGATGAACCCGCTTCCATTCCAATCGTGCAACACGCCGTTACCCAGACGTCGCTGCAACCAAACGATATAGTCAACATGATGTTTCACAATCGAAACAGCCGCTATATCCCTCTCTATGTCCTGCCACTGCCTCCACCAGCTTAGTGGGGACGTGGGCTTGTCCGTTTGCCACTTTATCTCGTACCAGGCGTTACATTCGACCCCTTCCCCCAACGTGGCGACTCTGTGGATGTCTCGCACCATATGGCCTACCATTGGAAACATTTGACACATGGGCACGACCAATGTGGTGTGCAAGTGCGCCAAGAATAACAGCTTCAAAACCATCCCAGTTTCCGCGCGCTGCTTGCCATACCGCGGGCACTCCCTGTACGCCGCCAAAGCCAGTTGCACCACCTGCCAAGCAGCGGGTCCGATGTCATCCGGGCGCTCGCTTGGCTCGTCCCCATCTGTGTTCATGTCAGTGGCCACCACATGACGGGCAACCCCACACTCACCGCGGTGCTCCATTGACGGCAACATTGCTTCACACATGGCCTCTAATGTCTCCGTGTCCACGTCGAGCAAAGCCGCAAGGCGCTGTCTACTCCTCCAGGCGCCTAGGAGCTCCGCTGTATCGTGTACGCGACTTTGAACGTACTGTTGGCCCAGCTCGTAGGCACCATGCAGATGCTTCACCAACACCAGTCCCAAGCCCCCTCCAACTTCGCTTGCACGCCTCTTGGAGCTACGCGCGCGGAACCAACTAGCGGGCAAGTCAACTTCGCCCATACCCTGCCAGTGCATGTGGCCGGCGATCTTTTTTTTTTTTTTTTTTTTTTTTCGTTTCGAATCGTTAGTTTTACGCTCTGTCTGTTGGCAGCGTCACGTACCAATGTTGTCCAGACATTGGCACCATCCGTCTTCGCCAAAGGTGACCATCCGAGTAGAACCCGGAAGAGATGAGGCACGGGCACAAAACACGAGGCGTCAAGCGGCACCCCGCTTATCACAGGCACCCAGTCCTCTTCAGCGTACCTTTTCAACCACTGAGTCAAACGCTTGTCAGCCTGTATGTCAGGTAACATACAGGCCCTTTCGTAGACTGGTTTCATCCTCAGCCTCCATTCATTGCCAAAGACGCTGTTCGGTCGGCCCACTCTCGTTCCCGCCTCCAACCGTATTTCTCCTTCCATAAAGCTCTGCAAGGCGCGCCATGCCCGCACCTTTGAGCAATCATGATAGTTCCCGTTGTCGACCTTCCCCCATACGTCCGCCAGCATTTGGCGCATCAACGACAAGATGTCCACGAGCAACCCATGAACAGATTCTGCGCCGTCCAGTCTTACCAGCCAAGCTTCCTCTTCTCGGGCGAGGGTTTCCGCCCAGACTTCGTAGTCCCCCAATTCAGCTAATGCCTTCATCACAGCGAAGTTTTGGAGCGTGCAGCTTTTCGATATCATGTCGTTCCAGTCTGGGTGATCTCTGAGGGCGGCCTTCCAGTCATGCAAGTTTTTCGACGTCCTTGCCATAAGTCCCAGATTGTGCCATACACTCTGCCAAGAAAGCGTCAAACATTATGGTTCGTTATCCGCGTCGACACCCACTTTACTTTTGCCCTCCGATGCAATTTTGCGGTCATTCCTCAACCCCATGTCTTCGTCGGGTGGGACCTTGTTGGATCCATCACAGCGGTTCCTGTCCTCAATGAGATAGACTGACCTCTGGCGCAATAACCTTAGCCTCATTGCCCTCTTCCGACGGAGCATACGTTTCCTTGCCTTCCCCACCCGGATACACCACTATTTGCTCTGATCGCCTCGCCGGGGGGAGGATATGTTTTGTCTGCAACACGCCCTGTACCACGCTCAGTCAGTTTTTTTACATGGTTCAGGCCAACCGCATACCTGACTGACCACTGGAACTGTCCCTTCCCATATTGCTCCACTGTCTGCGTAGTCTTTTTCAATTGGCATGGCCTGATGACGGTGCGGAAAACCAAATACAAAAGTGCAATGTCACTGATCAAGACAATGCTACTGGCGAAGGCGTCACAATCGCGCGAGAATTTCTGACCCCGCGATGCATGAGTCACATCTAGGCAGCGAAGAATTTATATACCCCCTGCATTGACAACGGCCACTTATTTACCTCCGCTTCAAACACTATCGCCACCATCCGCAAAAAGGTTGGTCCGTCATAAGTTCAATCATGTCGCACATGCTTACACAAGGTCCATGAGGCCTTAGATGCGCACACACAAGGATGGGAATACCCTGTAATGCACCCCATAAGGGCACACGAGTCGGCTGAGCAGCCAATACACGCTACATCCGCATATCCGATCGACCTCTCACACGGCATCATAAGCTCTCAGGTCCTGAGAGCTTTTTTGCAATGACAAGGCACTTTACTACGCCACGGGGTCACACCCATGAGTACTTGCGAAGAAACCTAATCTTTCTTCTTCTAGCAAGAGGAGGGGCGAGGTGACCCCATCACGTGACATCCTTTGATTCCTACAAAGTCACATGACCGCTTCGCATTCGAACCAACGACGACCACGTCCAATCTATTACGGCCACTCCCAGTGCGAAATACACTCTACGTCGTTGTTACACTGGTGTGTGGTCAGATCGTAGACTCCACTGGCATCCCAAACAGATCTCCACCATATCTCCCTCGACTCATAGCACTTTACCTCCAGCTCTCTGCCCCTCGCATCCAGAGGCATCGGCCAAGCATACAAATGCGCCCGGATATATGCCAAACATCCATTGCGTAACGCACTCCCCACCCCCGTAACAATGTCCCTTTCACCAAACGTGTTAGACTGCCGGCCACTCGTGCAGGAGAAGCTCGGGCCAAACACATCCAAATGCAGTTCCGCTAAGGGCGAGTATTCTGCTGCCGAAAGAAGACATGCGCCCACAGTATCCCCACTCTCATCCATCCTGAACCGGATGAACAAAGCGCTCAAAGATCTATGCAAGCCGCCGAAGTCCAAAAATCCTCGTTGAACAGACGCATAAGGGGCTGTACGGAGTAAGATTCAACATGACGAGTAACGGGTTTAGTCCTACCTGATAGATCCAGCTTGAGGCAAGTAACCCCGCTCACACACCCTATCGCATTGTGAACGTCTTCCAGGTCCCAATCTCCACATTTCACCTCTAGTCTCTCTGCAGTGAAGCCGCCGTCAGCACCAACCAAGCCCGAACAACTCGAAAATTCCAAGGCAGGCACCCGTAGAGGTTCGGCGCCCCGCCCGTACTCAAAGGTAGACCCGCCGACCATGCGAAGCACCCTGCATGCTGGGGCCAAGCGCAGCAGCTCCTCCAACACAAGACATGGAAACCCCCGTCCAAACCACGTCACTTGCTCGACCCCTCCTACCGGATCGTGCACCCTCTCCAATTGGGCAACTGTCACCTTCCAGAACGTGAGTTGGACAAGCTTCGGACATTTGTCCATGTTCGCCCAAACCCAGTCCATATGCTCACTGTCCATCACTGCGGGACTCCCAACCACCAAGTGCCTCAGTGCACCCCGGACTGACAAGTCACTCTCCCACAACGCCCTCAGCTTTTTGACCGGAATCGCTTTCTCTCCGCAACTCACGGCCTCCCTTTTTTTGTCCGCCAGAGCAAGACAAGTTGTCTCGAACAACCCCTCCCTCGCTTTTGGAACAAAGGCCCAACAAACTTGCGAGCATGCATAGCTGGTTGCCAAATTATCCCTTCTGGCACCCCCTTTGCACGCGAGCTCCAAGATTTCATCCAGGGTCTCTTTTGGCATACTGCGACCATTATTTCGGCTTTGAGGCGGGGAGCCAGGGATTTCGACTCACCACACAGCGGAATTCATCTCCTCCCCCATCAATGGCGGTCAGACAGGGAAAAGCAAGTCACACCGTCACACTTCCACACTCTATCGGCCGGGCAAGCAACACCCCACACTCCCCCACGACGAGGCAAGTCACAATGTCACACCCACTCACTTTTCAGGCCGTCTGAGGTACGGCGGCTACATCGTCTCCGTCACAACGTCACGGCGAAGCCGCATGAAAGACGTGCCACAGTCGCCGCGCCACCCACCCTGTTTTTATATCACGCAGACATGTTGTTTTACTCGTGCATAATGTGAGCTTTTCAAACAGTACCCCTCTTCATCACGTGTCCTGTGGCGGCAATGCGCCAAACATAAGTAAGCACCACCTATCAGCTTCTGGAACCTCCTCCATCCATCCACAACCCAATGGCCTCCGCCCAATTGCAAGACTTGTACACGCTCCCATTTTTCCAAGGCCTCGCGCACACCCTTGCGTTGCAGCAAGCCGCGCCGGCACAACATCTGCTACTATTGGAAGCGCACAAGGTACTGTGTGCCCCACGCTGGATAAGTGTACCCTCATCCGTCACAGAATCACGAAGCGCGATTTGCGTCCTTTGTTCGCCACCTCCGCCAGAATCCAATGCTCAAGCTGGAAACCGAAAGCCTCCACCAACGACAAAACTACAAGGGGCCCTTGCGGGACGCTCTCGCGGAACTGGTCGTGCGCGGATCCCTCATCATGTACCTTTACCAGCAGGAGATGGCCCCGGATACTTGTTCCCAACCCTGTACGGAAGAACTCGCAGTGAGCGGACCCACTAGCACGCAGATCGCATTACTGTGGCAGAAACTCAAGGACTTACCTGCCTTCGCGACCAAGTTTACGGTCATGTTCACCGCTGCCAAAACGACCCTTCACTCCTCGCCTTCTACCAATTCGGGAACAATTTTGGACGGGTATCTGCAAGGCCGGCGCAGCACCGAACAAGGATATTTCATTTTTAAAGCCACGCTACTGGCGGACCACCTTCGCCACATCACCGTATGTCGACAAAGGCCCCTATTTCATTCCTCCCATTGACTTCCCCCCCCCCCCCAGACCGACGAAGTCATGTCTCTGAATCAGCTTGAGTAGGCAATCTCCACTGCATTGACAACATCGCTGATCTCCCGTTTGGTCCGTAGTGAGGCGGCCAAGGAATACCACGAACACACCTTCGGCAAAAACAACATCGACTGGCTATTGTTCACGACGATGTCCCCCATCTTCTTCCTTCATCGAACGCCTCAAAAGTTGCGCGACTGCGGTCAAACTGCTGTTCTGCAGGTGCGTTTCATCCGGGTGCATAACACGTAGTCTCTCAACCAAGCACCGCCAGGCTGGCAACAGATATCGCCGGAAAAAGTCGTCTCCTTCCTGCGCAACTTTCCAGTCATTGGAGTTGGCATGTTGGTCGTGCATCAACAGCATTGCCGTGGAACACGCGCCCGTCATGGATGCCATCACCCAGCTCACCCTGGAAATTGAAAACGCGCTCAAGCGTGAGGATACATCAGCGTGGAAAAAGTGGTTTGCGACCGTCATTTCCGATATCTTCCCCCCACCACCGCCCAGCGAGACGGGAAATGACCGTGGGGTGGCGCTCCCTCCCCAGAACTCGCCCACCCACGCACAGATGGCCCCACAGCCTCACACACCACCACCGACGCCCCTCTCCGAACAGGCCCCTACACCACCAAGTGGTGGGCGTGGGCCTGCGCAGCTAGCGTCCGGGCTACCCGCACGCACACCGGCACATTCGTCCAGTCCTACACTCACCAGACCCGACATCCGTCTTGTAAGCGCCACTGCTACCGCCCCTCCACAGCCCATTACCCCACCCCAGACTCCGAACAAGACACTATCGGTCAGGGAAGTGCCAGGTGCGACTCAAAATTCCGATCGCCTTCCGGGTCGTTTGAGTCCCCGTGAACACTCCCCTCCTCCTCCGCCAATTTCCTCGACCTCGCCCACGACACTTAGCAGCACGCGATCGATCCCGGCAGCTACAACACCAATCGATCCTCCTACTTGCAGAGCAACCCGCAGTCACGATAATCGGGCATCTGCAGGTGTCCTGCCTCGAGCCAAAGCACAAGGGCGCATCCCGCGCCAGCTTCCCCCTACCCCCAATCCGTCCAACAGCAACATCCCCGCGGCCGTCGACCAGCAAGAAGGCGGGAATCGCACGGTCCAGCCCACGGACCGCCCCTCATCCAACACGGCAACAAAAAAGAGACCAAGACCCGCAGAAAACTCGCCATCGCAATCTGACCCGCGCGTCGCAAAGGCTGCACGGGTTGATTCAGCCCCTTTTTTCCCGATGCGCATCATCCAACCTGCCGCTCCTCTCGACCGCGTCAGGACAACTTTGGTGATGAAAGTTGGATCTGATACCCCTCAGTTTCTTTTAACAGGCAATGTACGCACGCCTCTTCTCTCTCTTGACATACTCCGCACTGACCCATTCAATAATTGCGCAGCCGCCGAACTGCGTGATCCACATTCCACTACCCCCCACAACCCCGTCCCCAGAGAAACCCAAGCGTCCTGAAACCGTGAAGCTCACAGTCCATCACTCCACGGTGAGAGTCACGGCCTCCCCCCCTCCTTGAATCCCTATTTCTCACGTTGCACGCAGTCAAGGAACCTCCTCTCCGTGTGCAAATCCTATGGCGCGGTAAAACAGCCCACTGACACCCTCACTATATCAACGCGGGCGTGGGCAAAGTGGAAATCACCCGCGCAATTTGATTTGTTATACACCAAACCTGTAGTTCACTTGAAAGCCCGCGAGCAACCGTCGTTCAGCCCATTGACATTCCTCAATCATGTACGACCCGACGAACCGACTCCCACCAAATGTGTGACCATTTACTGTTTGCATTTGGTTCACGACTCACACGTCCTTCCCAGACACCCCTCGAAACCCACACCCCGACCTCACACCCCAGCAAGCATGCGCTGCCATTCGGCAGCCCAAACCGCTCACCGTGTTCTTCCACTTGGATTCCATACCTGTTATCCACCATCAGCAAGTTGAAGCCACGCCGCTCACAAGGTAACCACACCCACCCCCCGCCGCCGCCAGATCTGATCATTGAATAGCTTGCTTTGCGCCGGCGACGACTACATCAATCGTACCACCGACCAGCTTCCGCCGGAATGTCAATCCACCCTCGTTGATTGGCACCGAGGCTACTCGTATGCCATGTTGTCGCGCGGCATGGTCTATGACAAGTTCCATGTCGATTATGCTTCGCCTCTCATACTTCAAATTCTCCAAGGGGAAATCATCATCCGTGTCTCTTGGACAAACAACACAACCCTCGACTACTGCTGTTTGTTTGACGATGGCCGAGAAGTCAACGAGACAGTATTATTTCGCATGACTGCTGGTGACGAACTGTACGTGCTTCCAACCTCCCTCCCTCCAATCCCTCACCATACCCTCACAGTGTCATCCATCCCTTCAGCAGCACTCACATCGTGGCCCTCAAACACACCATCATCCGCAAGACCCATGCCCATCACGAGATGATCTATCCCATTACCGTTCCCGCCCTCATCCATTTGGCATGCATATGGAGACAGGAAGAAAAATTCGCATGGGCATTGCATGCCCGTGGAATCTTGCACAGTTGTTGGCAATACATGACTGGTTCGTCCTCGATCAACCCAATCATCGTTCACCAACCGAAGCCATCTGCCAGAACAACCGCCCTGCACGCCTGATTTCGTGACACTCCAGAATGCCAGCATAGGCGCTCTAGGCCTCCTCTCCACTCCCTTCCTGCTGGATAAGGAATCGTGCGATTCCTTCAAGGTTGAGCGTGACGTCGCTCTCGCTCATTTCCGACTGTACGTCGCAAAACTTCATCGATTTTACCACGTAGTGTCGCAAACGTACGATGAAACAACCTGCATGCTATCCCCTACCCCCCTCCAGGATCAGCTCCAGCCGCCGAAACATGTCAGGTCATTTTTGGACACATTTGCGAGACACTACTGGGAGGCCTTTGCATGTTATCTCTCGCACAAAGCGTCCCGGGAACAACGACCCGCATTACGCCAGCTCCTGTCCCAGTACTGGGCAGGAACCATCGCTCCCGCCCTGGACCTGCAGCCCAACCCCCCGCCCACCCTCAATCAATGCGATCGCAAGTCGCGCAACGCAGGTTCACATCGTTTCTTCGTGGTGCCCGGAGAAGGAAAGGACAAGCAGGGGAGGCTGATTCAATTGGAGCTGGAGCACCGGTAGACGTAGGCTGGTTAGTTTTACAAATCAATATTACGTCACCAATGCACATTCCATCCTGCAGCCATGACTGACCAACTCATTGTCCGCGCCCGTCTCGATAACACCCCCTTCTTCGTTGCGCTGAATCTCCATCGCATTCACAGTGAAATCACCGATGCTGCCACCAAAGAGGAAGCGTTTCGCGAGGTGCGTCGCCCCGTAAGCAACATCTTCGTCCGATACCTCAACAGCCACAGGCCGCGGTGTCAGCGTTTTCCCATAGCGCGCGCTACCTCGCCACCTTCCCACAGCTCACCTCAGATACGGGCGAACATCGCGAGTTGACCCTCCACGCCATAAGCTCCCGCGCAAAGCATCCTGTCGCCAAAGCTATGCAGTCGACCTTGTACCGTGCCCACGTTGTTCGTCTCGCAGAGCAGTGTGTCTTAACCCGCCCACCTTTCCTTTCAGCGGAACGGAAAAAACCGGCCTTCCAAATCCCCACACTGAAACACGCGCGCGACATGTTTGGTGCGCTCGGAGACATTCCTAAAACCCTCAAAGCATTCCGACAGCACTCTGCCTCCCTCAAGCACTTTGTTGCAAGCGAACCCGCCCCGTTCGCGGAAGCACCTGATTCCTGTTCAGATCTCGGTCTCGCTGCTATTACTAACGCCTATCAGATCTCCCTCTCTGCTTTGCATTCCTCCACATTCCTCCTTCGAGTAACCATTTTTGCTGATCTACTGAGAGCACAACTCGTAAATTGATTCTCATGTTGCGCTTCTACCACCCACTCATGGCAATCTCTCAGACACCCGATTTGATTCCTGTTGAGAGTTTGGCGTCGTACGTCCCATCAATAATTCATGACCGTCCCACCGTTGAATCAACCATCGTAGGTTGGGTGAAAAGGGCGCGCACCCAGTTCTAGGGGACCTCGAAAGTGAACACGCCAGCTCTTATGGCCACTTTCCCGACTTTTACCATTTCCTCGCCATTTCCCCCATCTTCCTCTTCACACCTGTCGTCAAGAAGCTGAGGCAAATGTCGTCACTGGCCATGCTGCAGGTATGTTCCACTGCCATCCATATACCAGGACATAATGACCCCCTCAGTTGGCCGACTTGTTCCATCACTACAAAAACCCAGGCTCAGACCTCCTTCATGCGCTCGAGCGCGCTGCCTTTACATGCGTCTACACCATTGCCTACAACGGCACTGACCTCAGAACAGCCGTCGCTCAGCTCTTGATTGCTGTTGAAGAACACCTACCCTCCCTGCCGGACGCACAACACGAACTCTGGTATGCCGGGCTCCTCTCCGCCATTACCGATGAAGCCGCCTCCGCCCCTCCCCTCAAATCCCCGCGGGGTCCAATGCCCGAAGACGGCACGGCGCATCCTGCAGCCTCTGAACCTCACGGAGCCAAAGCTCCTCTGGCTATCCTTCCATCTTCGTCCCAAACCCACCTCCCCTCGACTTCGTCAATTGAGGCTCACCGCGTCTCCCGAACACCTTCCCCACGCCCTCAACCCGATGCCTCGGAGGACCGCCACCCATCGCCCAACAGTGACAGAGCTCGCACAGCCAGAGCCAGCACCGTTCTCACGGTTACCGCCGTTCCGCCACCCCGAGCTGCAGAACGCAGGGTTGCCAAACCTCAATCTGCCGCCCATGTCATGCCACCCTCCACTAAGGTGAAGACGAAAAGCAAGAGAAAGGCACCTGACACCCTCACTTTTTTGCTACCTCCTCGCGTCGCATTTGAACATGCGTCGCTCGTTGAGCGCAAAACCATTCGCCTCCGGGCCGAACGCATCTCCGAGTCGCTCATGCACTGCGCCATCATCGTGCCAGCCCTCCCTCCTCCAGCCTCCGAAGAGGTGGTCGGCGTTCGAACAACAAAGCGCACGCAGGTAGGGTTCAGTTTGCCACTTGTAATCCCTCCTATTCCTCCCTCTCACACCCTGACACACAGCGATCAGCGCCGTTTGGACTGCCCTTGTTCGACGCCGAACGCCAACAGTGGGTCATCGAACAAGTCCGCGTACTGCAACACTATGTCGGTCATGCCTCCTCCCATATCGCCTCGCCGCTCACCCAGCTCCAGGCTCCGCTTTTCTCCTTACGTATCCGCGGATTGCTTTCCGCTCACCATATGCGCCCCCTCGCAACGTTGCCTCAGTCCGCGCCGTCAGCAGATGGCCCTGTCGTCTCTCGTCGGTCAAGCGATGACTGGTTAAACCTCACCCGCCTCCAGAAATTAGACCTTGCATCCCAGACCGTCCTCCACATCCACTGTTCCACTAAAAGGCCGCATTCAGCCTCTGGACCCATCTCTCCCGCACTCTTCACTCACTGGGTCGATGTCAATGCTCCACACTCCGCTACTTGTTTGTCCCTTTTCCGATTGCCCTCTGCTCCACTTCTTAACCTTTTCTCGCCAGACCCGCTCCTCAGAGACTTTGTCGACCTACAGGACGCAGACCTACCTGGGTACCACCGTGATCTGACGATCATGCAGGTACTGGCGGAGATGGCCCTCGGCGACAAGGGCGATGTTGTCAATCTCATTGACATCCCACAGGACGAGACGGCCCCGAGCACCATGCCCCCCCTCACCAAGTAGGATGTCACTACCTCTCCTCTCTCACATATTTAACTCTTCTCTTTCATAGGTCCCTGTGTCAGATAAAGTTTGTCTTGAGAGATACCGCCACTATCTTCCCGGCCGCATCTTGTCGCATTGATGTGACGCAGGGATTATACTGGCAGTTACTCGGTGGTGAGGGATCTGACACTGACCTGCACCATGATGCCAGCGGCCTTCCAACCGCCGTCTTACTCGTCAAAGGGAAGAAGCTCTGGCTCCCCGTCAAAAGAGCCTTTGACCCGAATCAACCAGTCCCTTTCTGTCAACTGTGGTCTGGAGAACAGGCTCGCACGAAATACAGCGACATGGTCACGACGGCCATCTACATGAAGCCAGGGGATGTAGTGTAAGCTCAAACCACACACGGAACCCTATTTTTTTTTTTTTGTCTTTTCGCTAAACTTTGTGTCAGTGTCATGCCCCCCGGTACCGAGCATTACGTTCTCAACCTCACAGACTGTGCCATGCGGGGGGCGCAGTTCCTCAACCGATTCGTCATGCGGCGGGCACTGCCCTCACTCATTCACACAACGGTCATCGATTACTCGGTGACCAACATGACCCACACTGAGACATGGGCTATATATGCCCGCTTCCTCGTTTGTTGGTGCAAGCGTTGTTTGATCGGTACTATCGCCCCACCTATTAATCCGGCTACCACTAAAAAACTTTCAGGTGAAGTCGACGAAGAATATGTGCCGCCACCCGACCAGTTCTCTGGCCTTGTCGACATCCTATATCTCGGGCTGACCGTTCTTACCGCTGTCCTCTTCCTTGGTCCAGATAAACACAGTAGTGTTTTTGTCGAGTGTCACATTGCGACGACAGTTTTCAAAGACTTCGTCCAATGGCACCGTGCGCGCTACACCGTGACATGCATCCACAACGTCTTCTCCGATGTTCCCCGCATGTTTTATCAAAACATTTGGGGATACTTCGCCATCGTCCGCCGTAACTTTAACAATTTCAGCGACATTGAAGATACTCCGCAGCGCATTGAACCAGTGGCACTTCGCAAGGCAATGAACGATCTTTGGGCTACAGTTTTCCAGGTCACATTCTCCTTCGACGAACCCATCGACCTTCCGTCCGACCCCGTTCCACCCGAACTCCTCTTTCCATACCTCGAAGGCGAAGTTACTGCGGTCGCGCAGCCTCCGGCAGCCCGCTCGCCCTCCCCACCCCCTCGCCCTCTGCCACCCTCGAAGACGTGGTCACCCTGCTCCCCATTGATCCTATGGAAGCGCATACGGCTGAAAAGGCCATCCTCGCACAGGCAGGACCCAAAGCGACCGTCCACAATGTAGGCCACACAGGAGAAACAGATGTGGGACGGGATCTCGATCAGGATGGGTCCGCCGCTCTCAGCCGCCTCGCCTTGTCTTCCCAGCAAACGGAAAAGGCACCCGCGGAAGGCTCCCGTCGCTCGACGAGAAAGCGTCGGAACCCCGACGCAGCATCCGATCAGACCCAGAAACGGGGGCGACATTAATTAGGCAGCCAACTATCTGTAACCTATCCTCACACGTGCTATGAAATCATGATTAGTGTACCGATTATTTCTTCCCATGCACAACCAACATCGACCAACAGCCTTTGGCCGGCGCATGGCTATGCGCCTTACCTCAAGCAAACCCAAAGAACCGGCACCAACGCCCGGACCCATAGTCACCACTAAAGAAAACCAGTTAACAGCCCCCCTTGCGGTGCGTTCCACCCGAACTCGACCCATCCGCCATCTGACCGCGAACCATTGCAGAACGATGCTGATTCGGGCAAGGAAACTCCTGCCAATCTTCACCCTCTTCCTATCTCGCGCCGACAACCTCAACCGTTTCCCGTCGCGCGTTCACCCAAGAAATCACCGTCCAAGTCAAAGGCTCGTTTGGCCAAACAGTCGTCTACCGTTGTTCGCGGTAATATCGGGTTACGCGTCGTGTCCTCGGACGAGTCCTCCTCTGAAGAGGGCTTTGAACCCTTGAACACAAACCCCCCTACGACGTACGGTGCGAGGTGAAACTATCCAAACTCAGCCTTTTTACTATCTGACAGCTCCACCGTCGCAGTCCCAAACCAGACTCTGATGGGGATCTAGATGCCTGTTCGTCTCATCCACACTTTCCCCTAACTTGTCTGAACTGCGGCAGGCTTCCTTGACCCCGACGTTGATCCAAAGGACTTGTGTCCTTATTGCGACGAGCTCCTCCCCACCCTCTGTTCACCTCGATTAGGTCAAATGTTCGACCATGTCCGCCGTCAGTCCTCCCCTCACCCCCGCCCGACAAACCCATTGGGCAGGAAAGCGCCCATGCAGTTGTTTATCTCAGTATGTACCCGCCATCGCTTCGAAACAAAGCTCCTGCCGGAAGCGAAGAGGCACGGTTGGCCCGAGCATATTGATTTTGCCAGCCTCCATCGGCGTGTGCAGGAGAAACTCCCGCAACTGGCCCTACTTATCGCCGACCCAGGCCAAAGGGATGGAAACTTCTTCTGGCAAGAAGCCACCCGCGAAGTCCGTGAGAAGGGCAAAGCGGGCATGGCGTCCATACACAATCAGCTTGCCAACCTTGAGAAGATGCAGGCGGGATAGTGAGTGCCTACACACAGGTTCTGATCCGCTGACCAGTCATCGATGTAGTTACGGGGAACAAGGATTTGTCGTCATGTGGAAAGCCCTCTCGGCACTTCTACCCTCCAGTCGCCCTCCGCCTGAGCCCATGGCCCGCCAACAATTTCTCGAGCGAGTACTTTTGCCGGAGCTTGCCATGCGGCTCATCAAGGAGGATCAAGACATTGTCAGTGACCTCGACGCTATCCAAATCCTTCGTGACAGCAGCGCATACGGCGTCGCCATGTTCCCTTATGAATCAGATGACGGTGCGGATAATCCCACAGACGAGGTCATCGTTAAGAGGACCGAGGCGTCCAACCCTCATAAACGGGTAAGGCCCAGGGCGAAACCGGTTGGGAAAGGGGCCTGGCCCTCCATTTAATTATTTCCCCAGTACCTCTCTCGCATCCCAAAGTGCTCCAAACCCTCTGAATAAGTACACTTACAGAGCATACATCGTCGGCGTCTGCCACTGTGATGGGCCACTGGGGCGGTGGGCCCTCGGGACACAATGCTGATGCCCACCAAGCAGCATACTCGTCCTTCAAGATTCTGTTCACCAAACGACTCTCGGTTCGGGTCATGTGAGAAACACGCGTTTGCTTTCCAAAAGCTGTGCATCATTATGCTGTGCTCTTTCATTGAAAGCGCTCCAGCTTCCCATCTCGAAGCATGCGCGTCTTGTAAGCAGAAATGCGAGATTCTTCATTCTCGGGCTATGCCCACGGTGATTGTGCGCTTCCCTCCCTTGCAACCGACACCAGGCCCCCTGAGAAGGCGTGAGAAGCCTCTTTCACAACGGGTTTCGACCACACGCGCAAGGTCCACGTCAATGTTGTTCCGTCTTCCTGAATCTGTCAAGTGTATCAGCGAGCGCCAAAGAGTCCATTAAAGGCATGACACATCTGCCTTCATCACGGAAGTTACAGGCATACTCGTCGCGGACAACAAGAAAAAAAGAAAAACCTTCACAAAGCACAGCCCAAAATGTGCGCCGAAATTGCAACTCCCCAAGTGAGGAAACCCTAACTACGAGCGACATACCAAATACACACAGCAACTTGAAAACCCTCATTGTGTACGGACGGTCGCAGGCCCAGGGCTTGTACCAAATGGAGCGGGGAAACCAACGGGCCAAAGGCTGGCATCTTGCAGCGCAACGGAGATGGTCACTACGGTAAAGGAGCTCCGCCAGGGGCTGCTGAGGACATTGGCAAACGGTCGGAAAATGCCATGCGAGGCCCTCGCGCACACGCCTCCCTCTGGAACTGTAGAAAAGATCCGCTGTTGCGCAGCAAAGCGCATGTGCAGCATGCGGCCTGTGTCTCGCTGCCCAATATGCTCTATTCTGAACGTTCGCCAATCAGACGCTCCGTCCCAGAAGCCAGCAACCCTGATTACCCTATAAGAACAACCCCACCCCGGCCCATCCTTATCCGAGCAGAACGGCACAGTTAAAAGACCTCTTTGGGCAGCCTCCCTGGCAGTATGGCAATTCGTCAAACGGGACTAGAACAAGGCTCCATGCAGTACAGAAGCCCAGGCGACGGACTCGCCTCACCCACAATCTCTTCCCATCTTTTGAGACAGGCAGCGAGTTCTTCCTTGAATTGAGAGAGCGCTTCTTCCCCCATCACCTCCCCCAACCCCTCCTTCTCCATCACCCTTCGCGCGACTTCCATGATGTTTGAATCTACTATCATTGATTTTGTGTGCTCTTCCAAGCCGCTGCGCATCCATCGCAGGTCTCCCGCCACCCTCTGCATAATCTGTTGCAGTGTCATTGCTTCTGAATGACTGGCCGCGAACCCCCCCAACTCACCGACTTTGCCGGCACAGTCTTTAAGACCGTTTGTTCCCATCTAACCGCGTTTGCCTTCATTTTCGCAATAGCCCCTGCAACTAACTCGCGTCGGCCCTCAATGCGCATGTCCGGTCACTCACGTTGTAAAGATTTCCCCTCCAATGGTGCCTGGAAGAATCGTCTCAAGTCTTGGGACTGCAAAGCTTGCACCTGACCTCCGGCGTCCTTGCGGTCCTCCTGCTCAAATATACTGACCGCTCCTACAACCTCATTAGTTGTGTTCCTCACGGAGAGAATCCCAACCTTTATCTTCTTCATCTACGTCCGACTCTGAGTCAGAGTCATCCTCTGGGGCGTTTGGCAGCTCCCGTTGGATTTCCTGGTTGTCGAACAGTTCTGCAGGGGGTGGTAATCGGCCAAATACATCGGTATTCCGCGGAAATACCGCCCAATGCTCGCCCCATGCCTTTAGGAAACATCGCACCTCATTGCTGCTGGCAGCCTCAGGCCATTCAATGCGGATACACCTGCCTGATACCCAAGTTTCCACGTCAGTCAGAGATATGCTCCTGACGTTCGCGTCGGCCCCCGCGCTGACTGCGGCCGTTATCATATAAGGTATACTGGTCCGCTGAAAGCATAAGTTAGCGGGACACGGCCAACAAACCTCACATGCGCACCAGAAACATGTCCTTTGCTACACGCAAGATGTCCTCGGGCACCAAGCTCCTCCTGTCCGTGTATTCGCCCCCCTTGAAATCATGCTCTACCATTCCCCGATCCCAGTGTCGAAGGCCGTCCGCCAGTCGCCGGCCAAGGCCCGCGACATCGGCATCACATTGCATGTTTAGGGCTTCCCTCAGCCAAGCCTTACGTGAACCAATCGAGGGCATCCCGAACTTGTACCATCCCGTGGTTGGCCGGCCGGGCCCTGTCCCCGGACCTCGACAAAGAAGCGTTTCAAGGATGGCAATTCCTCGCACATCGGCACAACCAATTTTTGATGCAGGTGGGCAAGGAGAAGAAGCTTGCGAACCATCACCATCGACAATGTTTCGCCTGTGCCCATGGGTGCATCCCTGTATATAGCCAATGCCAACCGCACCAGATGGACATCCTTGGCGGACGGTGCATCCTCTTGGATGCTTCCTGACTCCAAAGTCATAACAATAGACCAAACGCCTGCACATCACTCACCATGTTCCCTGACTATTACTTGCACCATCTCCTCCACCACTGCAACGTCGAGCCCTAGCACTCCGGCCAAAGCGGTATTGCTACATGTCCCGCCTAACACCACTCTGCCACTCGACACACGAGTATAGACGTACTTTTGGCCCCAGTCATACGCGCCTCTGAGGTTATTGAAGACAAGGCATCCCAACTCCTCCAGCACGGCGCCGACGCTTGACTCCGCACCCCCACATCGATGCAACACCCCTGCCAGGCGGTTAGATGGCACGAAGTCCAACGCACGCCAGTCCACATGAGCGAATACCTTCTCATCGATCAGTGCCGGATGTTCCCACTTTACGTGTCACGCACCAATGCTGGCCACAATCCATGCGTACCGTCACTCTTGAGAGGTGTATGCGACAGTAAAAGGTGAAGCAGGTGTGGGACGGGCGGCAGGCAAGTGGCGCTCAGCTTCGGCCAACACGTCCACATAGCCTCTTTCACCAGACTCGCCAACGTATCGTCTGCCATAACATCGCCCTGCAATGCGGCCTTTTCGTACATTGGGCCGACCATCTGTCTCCAATCCTCATCAAAGTGGACGTTGGGACGACCCATTGCCCCCCCCACATCCCCTCCTGCCTCGGCCTCTAGTACGCGGTCCATCGCCATCCACGCCTTGGTTGAGGATTCATCGTGCGCCGCCCGGAACGTACGTGTCATACCCAAGATCATTGAAAGAACGCACGCCAGCACATCATGGTACCCGTGGGCCCACTGCAGCTTTCGGACCAACCACTCAAGCTTGCCCTCCCTCAGCGCGGCACGCCAATAAGGAACCTTGTACAACACCCGGAGCACGTCCTTCAAGACTTCACACTCCAAGGTCGCCAAATGAGCTATGGCACCAACATCCTGCGGTCAAACATCAATCTACGTGGATGGGAGCTTTTGTCGCAGCTCACTGGTGCCACCTGTGCGTCCAAGTCCAATCCATTTTTAAGAAGCTCCTCCGACCCGCCAGTATAATCCTGATACGGAAATGTCACGTATCAGAACAGAGTCAGAAACTAACGCACCTTTATGTCCACGTCTGCCGCAAGAGTGTGAGCCTCAGCACCGGCATCCTCTGCTTCCTGGCCACCAGTATAATCCTGATACACAAATGTCACGTATCAGAACAGAAACAGAAAAGCAACTAACGCACCTTTATGTCCACGTCGGACGCACGAGTGTGACCCTCAGCACCGGCATCCTCTGCTTCCTGGCCACCTACGCTCACCGTGTCTGCCACACCATTTTCCACTCGCGGTCTTTTCATGAACCCTTCGTCCACGTCTTTGCTCTTTTCCCGTGTTCTTTTGAGTTGTCGCTACATGACGGTCATCAGCCAGTGGTCTCTTCATACGCCACGCCATACACACGTCAACACCACTAGCCAATGGCGGCTTAACGCTATCGCCTGGCTGCAACATGTATACCTGCGTCCTATACCATATATTCGCGCTCCCCTCGACAGGTTCCATTGCAGGGACACCAGCCGTAACAGCGACAAAGTCCTACCCTACATGTCAGCCCGCAAACTCCCTTTCCCTTCCAAACATTTTCGCCACTTACCGGGCATACCACACCCAGCGGGACGGTCTGAGACACCCATTCAGTGAGGGGTCATCGACAATCCTTGTATATGGAGACTTACCCCAACCCATGTCCCGACTGGCTCATGATGGTCACTTTCAATGGGATCGTCTTCCATGACGGCGAGAAGCAGGAAAACGAAACTTGTATTTACTTGGGAAACACAGGGGAATACATCCACGTGACTTACTTGTCTTTAGCAACAAGTCACGTGGCACTCTACAACGCTTCAAGCTTCCCGTTCCATTCTACCACCTTTGGATACACCATGACCTTTTTAACCGTCAGTTGCACACTTTGCCCCTCACACGTGTCACTGACCTTTGACCGCGTAAAACCAACCACTTGGAGGCCTTCCGTGGAGGACGCGCGAGACAGTGCGACATATGTTTGGCCTGTAGTGTATACGCGTTCAGCCAACGCCAGCCTGAGGGTCAGAGTACCGCTGACCTTTCTCAAATATTCTGGAAAGATTGACCTTTACGCGGTGGATCGTTTGACCTTGACTTTTGTGAATCGACATCGCCCAAGCGAGTATCAACGGACTGTGCAGCAATACTGGTCAGTCCACCGTCGCTGGCGGTGAACACAACCACTACCCACATTTGAGTCCTTTTCGCGCTTGACTTGCCGTCCGAATTGTCTGCATGAAAGACCTCTGTCTTCATCAGCACAGCCTCCGTCACAACCTCACCCACTGCGCCCGGTTTGGCGTATTGAAAGAGCACAAGCGGCAGGCGCGTTGCGCGCTCCCTTCTCCTCTTTGCCCGGCTTTCACCCATAATAGCCCTTCCGTCCTCTCCCAACACCACGTTCCTCATGAAAGGAGACCAATAAAACTCAAGTTTTCCCGGTCGTGACCGGAATGAGTCGAGTTTTAACTCGAACTCGAAAATAACCTACTATCTGACTGCTCGATTCAGACCGTCAGCCTACTCATACCAACTTGAGCTCAACTCAACTCGAACTCAACTCGAGCTCAACTCAACTCGAACTCAACTCGGACTCAAACTCGGACTCGACTCGGACTCGAACTCGAACTCGAACTCAACTTGACCTTGAAGATCTCCGACACAACTCAAACTCAAACTCGGACTCGGACTCGAAACAAACTCGAGTTACAACTCAGACTCTTGACCGAAACTCGAGTGTCTGACATGAACTTGAACCAGACTCGAGCTGCACCGCCGAATATACCTAGACACGACTCGAACCATATGCCAACGACTAAGATGCGATGACTCAATGCTCTGTGAACGTTCCTGATCTACGCGATATATCTAAGACTGAGGTTTGCGACGGCCACCTCGTCCGAGATTGGTGTCAATCGGCTGGTCGAGAAGACCCGGTTTGATCTTGCTTGGATGCACCATCTCATAGTGTCCGTGTTTCGGCCTTTGATGCAGTACATCAGTGTATGCAGAGAATACATAAATGGCTCGAGTACCTTTTCGGTTTGGGCGGACCGTTCATGTCTGCATTCGGGTCGGCAACGGAAGAGCTCCCCCCCGCAATAGGCTGCAAAGTCTGGCTTGGTGTCTCCTCAGTCGTTCTCTTCCTCCTGAGAACGTTCAGTACGTCAATCCAGGAATGGATGACAAACTCACTTCGATCCTCCTTTCTTCCTTTTCACTTTCAACGGTATGTCGACACTGGACCCGAGAGCCGCCTCGGCGCCGTCTGCATTCGGGACCACAACGCCAGCGCCGCTTGGTATGGCGTGCAGATTCGATCCTCCTTTCTTCCTCTTCACTTTCGGCGGCGTGTTCGGCGGTATGTCGTCACTGGAACCGAGAGCCTCGGCGCCGTCTGCATCCGGGACCACAACGCCAGCGCCGCTTGGTATGGCGTGCACAGCGAGGTTGACATGTGGGTCGCTCTTTTTCCCGGTCTCTGGGTTTAGATGCGGCGCATCTTGTTGGGGCATGCAATCAGCAGAAGCTGACGCAAATCTTCCCTCCGACGCTTTCATTTTGCTCCTAGCGGAACTACTGAAATCAGCATGTTGAGCATCTATCGAAGTGGAGAGAAACATACATATCCAGCGCCTGTGGCGGTATACTGACCGGCACGTCGGAAGAGCTAGGTGCCGTATCGAGCATCTGCTCATTTCCCGCAAACTCCTGGGGTGTGCTTTGCGCCACATGGTCTGAATTGCTGCCGCAGAGTTAGCCGGATCAGCATCATGCCAACGGGGGTTCCACTTACGGATCTTCTAACATATTGGTATCGTCAGCAGCGTGCATGGCCATCTGGTTTCGACCTCTTCCGCCGCGTTCTGATCGTCGTGGTGGTGAATTGGGACCCACATTTCGAGACAGAGGCTGCGAAGAGGATCGCTTCGCTGATAGATCCGCAGGTTCTTCATCTGACATTGGTGAATGTGGCGCGGCCTGCGGACCAGAGTGTGGCTGTGGCCGAGTGTCGTTTGGACCAAGAAAACGAAAAGGCGCCGACGAGCCGTCGCCGGATCGTTCCATCCAAGCAGAGATTAGTGATATCCGGGCTTGGGCGCGCTTGGCAACAGGGGTTGCGCTGCTAGTAGTGAGATACGCCTCCAGCTCAGGCCAGTCCACTATATTGAAATACTGGCCGGGGTTTCTCGCTAGATCGTTCCGATTGAGACTTGTTCCCGACTTTGTAGAGCCTACACAGAAAGATATCAGCAACTGCAGCCAGTAGAAGCAGTAGACGTACGCCAGACTTCATTGATGTAGTTTTCAATGCTTTTGTCCTGTTCGGCGCCTGTCTTATTCTCGATGTCGATCTCGGCAAAGCGTGGCACGTCAAAATTCGATGAAAGAGCCTGAGTGTTGAGGTCTGCAACAAGGAGATATGTTGGTGAGGTTTGGTGATGAATGGAGGAGAAGATTTGTAGGACTCACCTGAACATCGTGAGGTGAACCAGTTTGCCGCGCTGTGAACTATGTTCGGTGGGAGAATCTGTGACAGCGTGGACTTAGTTTGTCCAAAAACAGGGGAATCCGCGCTGCAGGCCACCGTTCAGTCATTGATTACGCTCCAGGCCTGAGCTGGGGACGTACCTGCCCCCTCCCACCTCGCCAGTTTCCTGGTCACGATAACAGAACAGGATAGTAACTGCCGCAGGTCCAGCAATGCCCTCTAGTTCTTCCGCGACCCTCCTAGACAAGTTTCGAATGGCGAAGGGTAAACGAAATATCGTACTAGTGGGACTGTCATTCAATCGAAGAGACCCACACCAATAGCGAAGCCACATACTTTCGCGTGTTCCCAATCCCTTCGCTCGACGCTCATACTCTTCTCGGCGCGACTCCTCCAACTCGCCCCAAAGTTGGCTGCCGGCTCTACGACTCGCACCGCCATTGTTGCTGCCTTTGATTTCCGTCTTCAACTCCTGCGCACGTAACCGAACTGCATCCATGTTCTCCTCGACGAAGAGACGCTGTCCGCTCAGTGATGTTGAGAACCGAAGAAGACCTCGTCTACCCGCGTTGACCGTCTGATCATTCTGTTCCTCCTCCTCCTCCTCCTCGCTGTTGGGGTCGTCCTCGTCCTGCTCGAACGTGGGCATGGCCTTGGCTTCTTTGCCTTTGTCGATGTTGTGGTTCTTCTTATTGCGGAACCAATCGTAGATTTTCTGCAAGAGTCGTTCGGTTAACCTGTCACGAGTCAATAACCACGAACAACACACCTTTTCTGTTTTCGAGTCGTTCCTGGAAGCAAAGACGGGGTGTTTGAGAACGACCTTTGCCGCTTTCTTCTTCCAGGTCGTCAACGCCTGGCCAGTCCCTTTTCTGCACAATGACGACCACTCGGGCAAGAATTGATATAGCACGGTCATCTGGGGAGTGTTGAAACCAGCACCGTCAGAAGATTTCCGCGCCTTGTGAAGCTCATCTGTCGGTAGCGTGGAGGGGTCAAACCCACTCGAAGCCCAAGGATCGTCCGCGTCCATATCGTAGGGTTTCTTCATGGTTGGGAGTGCGCAAATGAATGTCTGCGTGAAGTCCGAACTGCGACGAGATACTTGACTATACCTCTGCCGGTTTTGCGTTTCACCAAAGTCTATTGTTTATGTCAATAGTTTCCTAGTTACCATTGTCTGCCGGACGTACCAATGAGCTGGTCTAGCCTGACACCTCGCGCGAGCCACGATGCGCATCGATCCTGCATCCGCAGGTGCCCCGAAGCACGTCGATCCTGACGCCACGATACTTTCAGGCTGATCACGCAATATATTCATATCAAATTACAGTCCCACTGACGCCCTGAGTGATAGCACGCCTCCTTTGTCCAGCAACGTCAGTAACATGTAGCTTACGCGCCACGAGATTAGCTTACGATTACAAGGCCGGCAGGAAATCACCGACATCGAGAGCCCAGTCCGCTGGGAGGGGTTCCTCTGTCGCTTTGAAGAAGTTTGGCGTCATTGGGTCTTCGATGTCGAAGAACGTCCTCCACCCTATTGTGACCCATTCGTACGAGCTGCCATCCACCACCAGACGCTTGAAGTATGGTTGTTCGACGACGCCTATCGCCTCCAAGGCGTTAGCATGATCTGCAAGTCGAGTGCGAGTGCTGAAAAGCTCCACGATAGTTCCCACTTTCCGGCCCCCCTGACAATCCCGGTGAGAACACACGACGAAGAGCTGTACCGTTGACATACAGGACGATAGAAGATGAATATCGCGGTGCGCCTTCCCCTTTTCCGGCGCTTGATCAATCGTTTGCGATGCAGATAGAAGTACTGAGGTATCTTGCTCTGGAAGCGCTCGGTCTATGGGGTGTCAGCCAGTGCGAAGAATTCCGGGAGGTTCACTTACCCGAAACATCGTGAACGAAGGGAGAAAGAACACGGGAAATCAAGGCGAAACCATCGGTCAGGCTTCCTTGTTATTAGGCACCAGCTGCCAGAACAACGGAAATCTGCTTGCTTTGTCTTCCCATTGTCCTCCTTTCGCGGCAAGACTGGGAGCACAAGGCTCGCATCTTTGGTTAAGTTCCCTGGAATGATGAGTCCGACTCCAATTTGCACGACGGGGAACTCACCTGGGAATTTCCGATGCTCCAGGCGTTCAGTTGCCGGCACAAAGTGGGGCGAATTGTGGAAAACGGTGTATACGTGATAATAGTACTACATGTGAAGAAATAGTGATATGCTACAGTAGGCGGGCGGTATGTTTACGAAGTATTAACGCTCTTCTTGGCGCTGCCCTGTCGACTCTTTTCCCGTAATGCAATGACGGCCTGGTCAGTCTCCTGCCAATCCTGAGCGCGTTCTAGGATGAGGAGATACTCGTCGGGTACAGTGATCTGTTCGTCGGTGATTGTGTCAGGCTTTCCACGTCCTTCACGTCGAACCACAACAACCATCCAAGCTGGCGTCTTCACCCCAGACACAATCATATCAACCCAGCGAATGGGGCGGACATAATTCCCGATATGAATACCTCGAAAGACGAGCCAACAATGGCCGTCGGCAGGCTTTCGTCCGGGATGTTTCGGTTGGACTTGACTGGGAACGAGAGCTTGGGCTTGCCGTTTGCCCCCCACTATTCGATATACGCCGACTGCCCCGCTGTCAAGACGTATTTGCTGGATCGTTGTCAGATGCTCTGCCGACCGCGGATTCTTGGAAGAAGCAAGTTTCTTCTTCACTTCAACTCCTGTCGTGTAGACGACGATCTTCAGATCCTGCAGGAAGGGCTGCATGCACCACGCAACTTTGTCGTTGTAGAGAATAACGGGAGGCGGTCCGATGCCTAGCTCGTAGCGGTCTTGATTGTCGATAGTCCAGGGACCTCCCTCGTTCGGCTCTAGACGTGCCTTGTAGGAAGCTGAATCGTGCACGAAGTCATTGTCCCGATCTCTTGGCTGGCTGGGTGCGCCGAGCACCACAGAATAAGGCAGCTGAAGCTCTGCATCGTAATAGGCTTGCTTGCCGCGGAATCCACTTTTGTGGTTTAAAGCGGTGAGAGGTTGAACAAGTCGAAGAGGCCAGAGTGTCCTGTGTACGACTGTCAGTTCGTGTTGGTCTGGTTGATAGAGAAGTCCTCACTCAGGATCTCGGACAAAACTATAACAATACCACTTCTCCAGAAGTCCTTCCTGAGCTCGCAAGATCTCGAAGCGAACGAGTATCTTCAAACCGCTATCGGTGTGGTCGTCTCGGATGACATCTTCCACTGTCCCTTGTCGTCCTTTGTACTCGCCCTTGATTATGATGACGGGGCGGCGGAACCAGGGGATGGTGCCACTGTACATCATTTCTGGACGAAAGGTGACTTTGCTGGTGAATAGGCCCTTCGCCGGATCGTACTCTAGCTCGTCATGGAGACGATTGTAGGGACGACTAGGCTCTGGGAGAGGAGGCGGCGGTGCAAGAGTGTATACAGGGCGCCCAGTCAGACGCTCTGGCGGTTGGGTGTTGCTGGTAATATGGACGCAGTTGTTCTTGTGAACTCTGACCACCTATCGGAATATTAGAATACGTTGAAAACGGTCGAGCATTGCGCACGTACTTGCGGTGAGATTTCCTTAGGATTCTCGCCAGACCAATAGATGAGGACCGTGATATGTCGTTCCTGGCGACGTCGCCTAGCCGAATGTTCTGCTTGAGGCGTCAAATTCCCTTATATCACCCACCCATGTGACATCTTCGTACTGCCGTTCCAAATGCCAACCTCCTGCCCAACCTCGAACACACGGACCAGATGCCCTCTCTCGATCTCAACGGCGTTCATCCCCTCTTCAATGGGCTGCACCGTGACGGTGTGCGATAGGGCAGTCTTCCCCTCTACTTCGTGCAACGCGTGTTGAGAGGACAAAACTTCTCCCTTGAAGCCGTTTCGGACATCCTCTACTATTTCGCCAGCTTCAAAGTTTCCGTTCTCGGCCGGAGGTAGCAAGGAAAGGGCAGATCTGACTTGAGGATCTTCGCAGCGTATGAGTTGGTCATGAATGTGAGGAGGTGAGGAGATGGCGATCGAGAGGTGCGTACGCCGGACCTGAATCGAGGCGAGATCGTTGACGAAGACTGTGCTTCCCATCTCCTCGTAACGAACAAAACCGTGTTTCCCCTCGCTGAGAGTCAGCTTGGAGCGAATGTCTGAGTGGAGAAGGCGAGGAGGATGTCGAGTACCGGGTGCAGGTGGTATTGGACGAGGCAAAGACGTCCAGTTTAGGTCGGTGGGGCGTTTACCGGACTGAGCTTGCTGTACCTCTTCCTCAGAAGGGTCGCCCTCCCCCACGTATTCTCGCTGCCAGCGGAAAGTGATTCGCGGTACGACCTTGACCGCGCACCAAACGTTCTTCGAGTCCTTCTGGACCCAACCGATATCTCCATTGTACTTTCCTCCTCGGATAGTGACCCAGCATCTGGTGAACTTCTCTCGTACACCTCGGCCACTGCGCCATGCGCGTAAACGCTCAGCGGGAGAGCCGTATTTAGCATGACCAAGATCGTCGACGAGTAGTTGGATCAACGAGTTCATCGTACCCCTGGTGGCAATGTAGATGGATGGCTGGGAGGGGGTTTTCGGGCTGGGCCATATATCAATTATGTCGTCTTCGGGACGTGAATCGTGATGAAGGCGAGCGGCGATGGTCTGAGGAAGAAGGTCGCGATTCTCTTGCCCATCTGTCGAATCTTCTATTGGTCCACTAGAATCCTCTTCGTGTTGGTAGGCCAAACGAGCCGCATGCTGCCAATCAAGATCTCGTCGTCGAAAACGTGGAGGATGGCGTTCGAATTCCATGTTGTCCTTGATCAATTTGGAGACCTCAGCGGAGGTTCGATACTGTCAATGTAGTCAATGCTGCTGTTCCTGTATGGGGAGGTAATTGTCATTCAGACGTACCCGACATTTAATCCGCCAGATCGTTATGTCCTCGTCGGCCGCATCCTGAACACGAGAATGGAGAGCAAATTCGTCTTCGTCGTCATCGCCATGCACCTGGCCTGCGGTAGGGCGTGCAGATTCGTTATGTCTATTGTCGTCGTCGCGTATATCAGAAGCCGGGACTAGAGAATCCAGCCAGGCATTGAAAGCAGTTCCCGATGTCCGTTCCAAGGCGGAGATTTCCTTCGGCGTAAGCCTGTGAGAACTGGGGGAGTTGGTGTATATTTCATGATCTGAGCAGCAGATAGGGTTAGATCATGAGCGGTATCGGTCGGTGATTGCTACGCACCTTCAAGCGTTGGATCTTCCTCATCCTCGTCCAGGATTTCGTCGTCGTCGGCGTCGTCGGCTTCCAGTGACAGGAACTGCTCTACCGCTGCCGCGTCGGGCATGACCTATCCTACTAATTTACTATTTAGCGCGTCGTGTCTTATATTCTCGAGAGATTATAAAGTTCTTTTCATGCCAACAGAGGCGGGACACGAGCTATCGCGTACTGTACTTTATTATATTAAGTATTCTATGAGACTTACATGAGAAGGACGGGTGCCAGCAGCGCCTGCGCCGGGAGCTTCTTGTTGATCGAAAGAGAAAGTGGAAAGCTTACCTAACTGCAAAGCTCGGCAGGATACAGGCCGCCGTTTGATGTGCAAAGTGCATGGGCTGTGCTCTGCCTCTCGCAAATGCCCGGTGCACTTTGCACATCAATCGGCGGCCTGTATCCTGCCGAGCTTTGCGCTTAGGTAACTTTTCCCATCTTGCCAGCGCACGACAACGTAGTTATGGCGAGGGGCGGAGCAGTGCGCCAGTCATGCCAGTCATGCCGACTGGAGCGCACCCAGTATTAACAAATGTCATTCAAGTCGTTGTCCGTCAGTTCCAGCGAGAAACCAGGCAAACGACTGCCCTGAAAAAAAAATTGCAGGGAGAGTCCATGTCGGGATGACGGACTTGCCGAAAGGTACGTGCTTTGCCTTGGCGGGTATTTCATGGAATAAAGGAACAGCTTCTTACTTTCTCCGTTACAGCCCCTTGATTCCAACGTGCTACGAGCAGGGAAGGGGAGGGGCGTGGTCATCGCGTCGCTGTGGCGCATGCCAGGTACGTCTAATCATTCCTTTGTCTCACTGCATCTAAATCCGGTATCGTTGCAGGCTTCCTTCCCGGGCTCCTGTCACTGGATTCCAATGACGCTTTGAGCCCGTCTTATGCTCATATACGCCGCTGAACCCACCGTCCCCTCGCGATCCATGATGCCCCAATCGGATCCAGACGTCACTTTCATTCACTCCTCTCCCTCTTCTGACCCGCGCTCCGATGAAGAAATCGATGAGCTGGAGGAGGATGAACCTCCTTACGAACGCTATCTCTCTATCCACGGCAGTGTGGACATAATCAAGATTACGACTGTTATCTGGTACCAGGTTTGTGTTCTTACTTGGCATGCGATCGTTCTCAACTAAATCTGCTCTTCTCCAGTGGGGTGAAGATCCCAGCGTTCTGGTCTTGCTCGCCCACCTTTTGCCGAACGGAACAGGTCGTCTTAGCCTCTTCAACAACATCGACCGTCTCCGAGCACTACCTATGAGCATTGGTTGTGGGCTCGTGCGATATGAGGTGGCTTCTCAAACCTGGGTGCCCTGCCCATTCGTCGTTCCCTTTCCAGTCAACCCCAACCGTCATCTTGCTCTTCGTGGCGAGCATATCAGTTCGATCTTACAATCTGATTGGAGTCTCCATTCTCGCGAAATCATCTACGGTAGACTCTAGTCCATTACGGCTTGTCGTAACACTTACCTTACAATGATCTCGCCGAACATACACCTGATAATACTACATACACCGCTTACGCACCGTTTGGTATCGTACAGTATATCGTTTTAGTGAATGCGTACTCTCGGTGATAGTGATTTGCAGGGAGTCCACGTCGGGACTCCCAAATTGCGTCGAGAAACACAGACGGCCGGCCTACTCGCTCAGCGTATTACAGCCCTTGCCAGAGTCCCTGATTGCGTTCAGGGAGCTGAGGGACGTGGTAGTGGTTGTCACATCGTTGTGGCGCATATTAGGTACGCTCGAAATCCTTGCTTTGTCTTTCGGCGTTCATCCAGAAACAGTATGGCACCAGAACGGCCGCCCTGGTTGCTACCTACCGGTGCAATAATGCCCCCAGGCCTGTGTAGTGATCCTCCATGATCGAATATTTTCACAATTGCATTTGACGCCACTCTCATGCAGAAGACGGAGATTTCCGCGTTCACGATGCAGTCCATCCCTGCAGCGCTCTGCAACGGCTCAGACGCCGTCGCATGGACTCACATAGGACAATGGGCGCGAAATTTGCGCATCTGTACGTTCCCCTTTCGTGAAATTCTCGAATATTTTACTGACTTCCGCACATCGGTAGTGGTCCCTCTTCTTGCAGCGAGCGGCATTGGCGACCAGAATTACTGCTTCGGTCGAACAATGGCGCGCTGAAATTCCCATTGTCACCCTCCGACTTATAATCCCTCGAATCCTTCTACATGTTTCTCAAATCGCCATGAGGCAGTATACTCGCAAGGTTGCTTCTACGTCTCGCTCGTCGTTGCCTTCACCCCCTTCTACGCCCAGGAAGAAGCGAACATCCACCAAACCACCCCCCCCTAGGAAAACTCGTGCTACGATGAAGAACGAATGCGAAAGCTTAGTCAAACTTGGCGCTGGCCAGATCGCTGACAGGGGGTATGTCAAGCGCCAGCCATGCCCACACGGCCAACACTGTCGCGTCACATTGACGCTATATTATGGTGTGGTCGGCTACATGGACGACGTGACTTTCAACAACCACGTCGAGCGGGTCACCGACATCGGCCGCCATCAAATGCAGGCAAGTGGCATACTTTCCTGTTCAAGACCCTGCTAATACTGTGAGCAGTGTGTTACTCACCATTGGCACGCTTTTGCGACGAAGGAGCGGACCCACGAAGTCTTGCGAGGCAACCAAGCTCTCATGGAAGGGTTCAAAACCAGGGACTTCCTGCGCGTCACAACAAAGCGGCGTGGAGGCACACCTAGGACGCCTACCCGTCAATCGACGCGCAAGGGGTCATATCGTTTACCTCCTTCCTCCCGTACTCCTTCTCCCCGGTCATCGCCTACACCGTCTCAGCCTATTCCACACGTTGTTCCAGCGCCCGTCGCGCCTACTCAAGTCAGGCGGAAGTTGAACAAGGACCAGTTTAAATCTGTCGAAGTGCTGTTGTGGTTGAACGTACGTGCTCTCAATCCTTCGTCGTTTGATGCTATTGCTGAACAAAGTTCTTAGTCAGTAGATGAACCGGCTCTGCTCGTATTCGACATAAATGCTCGTTATGAGCTCGTTCTCCAGGAAAACCGAATCTCTTTGGGCAAGGCTGGCTACGACGGGGGGAGACTGTCTCGCTTCTACCCGGCTGGGATGACATGGGAGCCGACGACGTTTGACGCGCCTTTTACGGTCAATCCAAAGGTCACTTTGGGCCTGAAGTTAGAGGGCCTCAGGAGTTTGAACAGCATCCAGGCGCACTTAGGCGAACTCTGTGATGATTAAAAGCTCTGTAGTTATCGTCCCTAAAAGCTGTCGAATCTACTGTTACCGATGTGATCTTACCTATCAACCCTTCTTTCACTATTTACAATCGTTTCTCTTTCGCTGCTCCGATTCAGATACTACTTTTTACACCTCCTCGCTGTCTTGCATATACTGTCTCTTTGCTCACTCCTCACTGCAGGAGCAGTTCCTTGATACGCTGTCCATCCTATCTCTTTGTTTACCGCCCATCGGTCGCATCGCCAGGGTGGCTGATAAGAAACAATACTCCTTGTGCGTATTCCCTTCCGTCTTTGTGGAAAGATGTTCACGACAATCTCGTGTCATTAGGTTCGCTCCTCTGTATAAAACTCGTGCCATACATTCGGTCTCTTCCCATGTCCACAGCCAATTCTGCGCTCCTCGGAGACTGCAATGTCTCCCAGGAGGACATTGACCTTCTCGTTCGCGCGGGAGCCACAGCCATCGCTGGACCAAAACCCAAGCCTCGGCCCTGTAGCGGAAAGGTCGAGCCTTGCACAGGTGTCACAGTCAAAGTCTGCTTTGGAGGCGAGGGATATCATGCACCAACGAGTCTGGATGATATAGGCGCTTCAGACATAGGACGGTACTCTCAAACGGTGGGTGTTATATTATGTAGCTTCTCGACGCAAGCTGAACCTGTCTACAGTGTCTCCGTCACAATGAATGTCACTGGCTTACGCCACGTCTTTCCGAGGAGATACTGCCCAACTCAAGCATGCTCGTAGATGGATTGCGGCTTCGTCGGCAGGCCAGAGATTATGCTCAACAGGAGCGAACCAAGTCTGCTGCACTCTCCAAGCGGAAACGAGCGGCTGATGCGACAGTCGAGGTGCTTCTCTGGCTGAAAGTGAGTTTCGAGGAGGCGCTGTACCATGTTCTTACACACCCTCGCAGGATAATCGACTGCCGATATCCATTTCGTTGAACGTCTCCAACGAAACAGACGTTGAACTGAAGTCTCATTCCAACCTCGCTCTGCTCCGAGAGGTGGGATTTACGAAGGAGACACTCTCTTACTTCGACGCGCGCAGGGCTATCTGGCGTTCTCCGTGGGAAGACAAGGTCGTCATAGGCCGTCCCGGCGGCACATTGGCTCTGAAGGCCGTTGGAGTTGAGCGCTTGAAGGGTTGGGATGAACATCTTGAGCGGATCTATCCTCGTCGGGCATAGGGCGCTTTCCTCTTGTATATCTCTATCGAATGATCATGTGTTTCGATCTAGGCCCGAGTGCCCAAGTCCGGAAAAGCGTTGCTTTGTGACGAAACGTTCAAGAGCCATCTGGTTCGTCGGAGTGCATTCCCGCTGTTGACCAATTTTATCACCGGTGAGTATCATTCCTCTCACCTTCGTCCACCTTCTTAGCAAGCCGCAGATGCAGTCTGGTTACCGCTCTCTGACAGCCTATGAGGTTCAGGCGGGTCGTACCGATGGAGGGTCCGTGATTTCGTCGCTTTCCGAAACACGACTAATTGTTCGCAGTATCAATTCGTGCCAGATGACGAACACCTTCCACGGTCTAGTTCACCAACACCAATGCACATGTCCAAGCCGACTCGCCATTGGTCTCAAATTGCTCAAGGAGAACGGTCGGAGCCAAATACATGGTGAAAGTGTTGAAAGCTTCTGGCCAAAGAGACTTGTGTCGACTAGTCCGAATACGTAGCTATGTAGCCCTGAACGCGCATGTTAAGACCAAGATAGAATCACCTGGTCATGTCGCCGTACCGTATTCGGGAATGATTAGGTGCTTGTGCGGTAGGCCCGTGTGCCCCAATAAGGAAATTGTCTTTGCTTTGTGGTGCGGCACAGGTTGAAACAATGAGAAGTAATTCTCTGTTTCTCTCCGCCATGCCAAGAGCTGACTACCGAACGAAAGCGCAAAAAGATGCTGACGAGCTGGCTGAGATACGAGATCTGGAACGTAACGGATCCATTCGAACGTTGGAGACCGAACGACCCAAGCCCATCGCCGCCAGGCTCACACGATTCGACAGCGATGGAAAGATGCTCGTCGAGAAGCACACGATCGAGCCCCAGCCGCTCAAGCTCTACGTTCCTCCCACCCAACCTCAAGGGCGAGGCGAAGCACCAGACAATAATTCCAATGACGGTGACGAGGAGGACGATGAAGTGGAAGAGGTCGAGAACGGCAGCCATACGCAGGTAACTGTACGTTCATCTCAACAGATAGCTGGAATCTGATTGGCGGTCCGCAGACACGGAAATGCCTGCAGGCTCTCCTCGACGCGTCGCCTCGACTTCATGATTTGCTGATGGAGACGGAGGTAGAAGCAAACACTTCCGACATCTGTCCATGCGGTCGTAACCTCCCCCGTACTGTGAGGTGTACGAAATGCATTGAGTACGGTGTGTGGTGCTCCGAGTGCTTTGTGGACCGACACAGAAACATCTGGACCCATTGGGCACAAGTGTGGCAACCGCTGGATGGGTGCTTTGCTCGTTGTGATATCAGCGCCTTGAAGTTCTTTCCTCAGCTCGGTCACGCCGGTGGAGAGTGCCACTCTCCTTACACTCCTGTTCAGTTCATTGTGGTGGATGTCGAAGGCGTTCACGATACGACATTGCGATTCTGTAACTGCAAAGTCGGCGGTGTTGATCGGCTTTCGCAACTCATGCGGGCGCGCTTGTTCCCAGCTACTGTCGCCCGCCCGGAGATCGCCTTCAGCTTCGAGTTGCTTCGAACACTACAACTCCAGCATCTAGAGTGCACGGCCAATATTCATGACCTCACCGCCTACCTACAGAGGCTTACGAATAATGAGTATCCCTGGTTGGTTGCTGTGAGTTTTCATACATCCCTCAACGTAGTTCATTCACTGATCACGATACCAGCAACTCAGCAAGCAGCTGCGGAGGGTTCTACGCATATGGAGCCTGCTCCTGGCCGAACGTCGAAGCGGCTCTATCTTCGACAAGCATCAGATCGGCTTCCCAAACCGTCAAGCCGACTCGCTGCTCGTTTACTGCCCCATGTGCCCGGAAAACGGGGCTAACATGGAGAAGGAGTGGCAATTGACTCCTGAAGAGTACTCGTAAGCTGCGCCCTATGACTGTTGCACGACGAAATGACTGATACATAGGATAGACATCTCATCGCGGCTTTCAACACTCTTGACGGCAATTTCAAGATATGCATGGGAAGCATGAACGAGAACAACGAGGATATCGACTTTTTGCGCGGCCGTGGTCTCCAGCCACTGCTCGATGAATTCGCTGACTACCGAAAGACCGCCTTTCCTTCGCCAACGAATAAGCGCGAAGTGAGTCAAGCTTTCGCGTTCAGTGGCGTACACTCTGACTGACGTTCCCAGAAAATACCGTGTAACAACCTCAAGTCAACGCAACAGCACGTCCGCAATGCCGACTGCGTGTACAATGGTATCGGGCAAGGACAATGCTCACATGTCTTCGTCAAATCCACCGCCGACTTTCCCAAAGGAGAAGAGTATGTGGCAGTTCGCCTGTCTCCGCGCATTCCTGACGTGCAGTTCTCTCAGTCAAATCACCATGGACCTGGTCACGAAATTGCTCTATCTACGATCCGGATTTCCCGAGAACCCAGCGGCTCAGGACCGGCTGCAACCAAGTTCGCTGTCTTACGATTCGCACTGTCAATATGGCGTGTACATTCTTCATCGCTTCGAACATCCTTATCTGCGTTCGACGAAACTCCACATCAAGAATGCGACGCAACTCATCAATGCCGCTCACGTCTACACCCACGCATGTGGATGTATATACAGATTTGGGTCCTTCTATGTCGAAAATCAGTGCCACTTTCATGGCGAGACGTGCGAGCATTTCTGGCCCAAGTCGAACGCCTACGCGCCAATGATCTTCCATATGAATCGACATTACGGACATCAAATCTACTTTGGAGTGGCTATGGATTGGAATTGGAAGAAAACCGTGAATGCTGGTGAGTATCTCGATCATGATAGGCCATCGTGTATAACATGCTAAGCCGCCGCCGCTAGTCAACGAACTTCACAAGAACACCACTTACGCACGAAAGATGTACATGCGCTACAAGCACGAGTTCAAACTGGTCACCCTACAGAATGTGGATTACATTGACGGATGGAGATCGGCTTATCCAGATCGACACAAGCGCGGTCAGCACTTCAAGATATCGGGGAGCGGCAAGAGCAAGGTCATCCTGAGTCCGTACAAGGAGCGGGAGATGAAAGGTACTCACGACTCACTACCTCCGAATCGGACAAAGCTGACTTTTCGTGTTCAGTTCCGTGCATGGACTCTGTGCTTGAGACGTTATTGCAGAATCCACACAGTCTGGCATGTATTGGCAATGTCACTTCCGATATCCTCGCCAAATGGATGAACGATGGTCTCACCATTGAAGCTAGACAGTAAGACCTACTTTTGTACCAAACAACTGCGAGTAACATGATGAACACAGGCGTCATGTCCGTGCTCTTCGTACTCGTCTGGCAAAATACAGCTCTGCCACAGACGATGAACGCGTCAAGCGCGCGCGGACGACTCTGCACGAAGAGCTTGAGCCCTGGTTGATACTACGGAAGAAGTTCTTCGGAGAGCTGGTGCCATACGAAAAGCGGGAGACGCGTACACCGATGAGTCAAGAGCGCCGGTACACAAAGTCGGGGAATGTGGAGGACTGGATGCTGTGTCTGCCTTCGCAATTGGCGCCTGATGTACAGCTATCTTTGCAAGCGGCGACGGATCAGGAACAAGCTATGCGACTTGCACTGGCCTTCCAAGCCATCCGACTGGTGATACTGGTGGCGCGCGAGCTTCTGGCTCTTGGCTACGATAAACGACAAGCCAAGTTTCAAGGTCCCATTACGAAGAGCCGGGCACGCATCTCTCGCGCAAAATTTCGACGAGACGAAGCCATCATGACCTTCAATGATCACTTCATTGCTCTACGGAATCTCAATGGGGTGGAAGGTTCGCCTTTGGCTTGCGTGGAGGCGGAGATGACAATCAAAGATACCTATGTCGCCAAGTCGATGGATGGCCTGCGTCAACCGTTAGACTCTAGTCGTCAAGATGGCCAGGCCCATCTATATTATCATCAGCACCAGACGACCATGATGGGCGAGGGTTTTACAGAGCGCGCAAACAAACGAACTCTCGAACAGGCGGCTCCCGGTACGCCTCGAACGCGTATGAATGTACTTGCACTGACCTGACTTGAAACTAGGCCCTTCACAACCTGCCAAGAGATCGAAAGGAACCGCCGCAAACCCTCGAAGTGGGTGCTAAACATAGCGGACTCCTTCAGCACACTAACGTTCTTCTTACAGAAAAGAACCCTCCCAAAGGGGACGGGTGGCCGTATGAGATCTTGATTCGTGGAAAGCTTGACGATGCGGAAGTTGAGGCATGGGAGACAGACGGTATGGCTGTCTCTATATGTCGGTCCCCTCTCTGACACTGTATCTCTAGGTGAACGTGTACGCTATTTCCGGACAGAGGCTGAGATGCGCAGGTGGCGAGAGCAGCACGAACGGATGCAGGCGGAATTCCTGAACGTCATTCGCATGTTCGAAAGAGAGCAAGAGACGTGGATCAAGTGTGCGGAAGCCTGTTCCAAAACGGCTTCGCCAAAACTCGGTTACATCGCATACGCCCGTGAGCATGCCGCAATGTTCGGTCGCATGATTGAACGAGCTCGTTTGCGGGTCAGAGCTTGCGGGTACGGCCATATACTGCAGCTGCCCAAGGATGAACTATTCTACAAGCATTGCGAAAGAGTCCGTGCAGGAAAAGCGCCGATGTTCATGTCGGCCACTGGACAAGCTGTGTAATTTTTGTGTCATTCTTCCTGACACCGAATGCTCACACCTGCCGTAGTTTCGATTTGGATCTCCCACAGATGGCCATAGAAGATCCAGAAGATGGAATATAGTATCAAATTTTGTACCAATCAATGAACACCCGTCGTACTGCCGTGCCAGTCTCCATTGCATCTGCCCAAGTCTCGGACTGCGCCAAATCTTTTCGCGAGATAAGATAGCAGGATTGGTCAGACCGATCGCGACAGTAACAAACAGGAAAGGATCCCGCCTCCCAAACTACGCACCCATCCCGCCTCTCATCAACACACCCACCAGCTCGTCATGGCTACCCATACGCCCCAATATTTGCTACTCGCGAACCCAACGCCGCCGGAATTGTTCGCCCCCTACGCAAAAAGCGATTTCAGCCTCGCGGAAATGGCGCTCTACGATTCGGTGCAGAAATACGCCGGAGAGTTTGGCGCGTTCGGAGCGTGTTTCGTCCTGATGTGAGTCTTTCTTGTGTTCTTATTCTTGGAAATTGGGTCTCTGACGGATCGAACCGTGTATTCTAGGCCCACTGGCTACCATCTCTCCCCTCCAGACAACAAGGAGAGCCTCAAGCAAAAGCATTTGACGCTGCGAGTCTACGGTCACGATGGTTGGGCGCTGGGCGCTATTGAGTGGGCAGGAAAGCGGCAGGGCGGATCGAAGTGCTTCAATCACTGGAGAGACGAGCGGTGGAGGGTATACGACGCTGAGGCGCAGTACGGCGAATTACCCGTCGATGAGCGTCCGCGAGAGTGGTTCTTTAGGCGTGAAGGGCATCTGAGGGTATGTGGCTGTCAATTCCGGGACATACTCAATGCTAACCTTGGCGCAGATGGATTAGGCAAGCGTTCGCGAGTGTGGCGCAGTTTTTTGGGACTCGATTCTTTAGTATCCTTTTCAATCGCTTTTGTTTGTATCTTTGCTCGCTGTCTTGTTGTCTATTCTGTACTTTGCCATTGTCTGTATTCG
Source organism: Strobilurus pachycystidiatus (assembly GCA_019915135.1). Taxonomy (NCBI): domain Eukaryota; kingdom Fungi; phylum Basidiomycota; class Agaricomycetes; order Agaricales; family Physalacriaceae; genus Strobilurus; species Strobilurus pachycystidiatus. The sequence goes on from JAHLMK010000001.1 coordinate 6,402,543, forward strand.
CTAAATAACCCCCTTACCTACCTACCTACATCGACCTATATAACAACTTGTCACTCTGCTGACGCGGGCACTCGTCCTGTGCTCTGTGCGCTGTGCCTGGTGCCTATGCACTTTGCACATCAACTGAGCCTGGACACGTTGCCAGGTCCGACGGCTGACTCAGCATTTGCCCTTTCGTTGCAACCACCACCATCAACAGCGACGACGACGTGGTCCACGACGTGGCCGCAGGCAGTCGTTGCCTAACGGACGGACGCGTTCGGCGGCGGTAGCCATGATGGCGACACGGACCACGGACCACGACAACGCGGCCTGTTGCGTTCGAAGACGCGACAATGACGAGCACGACGACGATGGGGCCGGTCACAGCGACGAGGACGACGGTGGCGAGGACGACGACGGTGGCGGGAGAGTAACGGTGACGACGGTGGGCGAGAGTCACGGCGAGGACGACGACGGTGGCGAGGACGACGACGACGGTGGCGAGGACGACGACGACGGTGGCGGGAGAGTCACGGCGACGAGGACGACCACGGTGGCGAGGACGACGGCGGCAGCGGAGAGTCATGGCGAGGACGACGACGGTGGCGAGGACGGCGGCTGCAGCGAGGACGGCGGTGGTGAGGACGGCAGCCACGGCTGATGCTGATGACAATGCGCACACGCGTCAGCAGCAGCCACGACGACGACAAAGGCAGCGGCGACCACGGACGACGACTAGACGCCAGACGGCGATCTCATTCGGCAGGCGCGTTGAGTTTTGATGCACTCAAAACCTCGCGCAGATTCATGTCCCCATCATCATCATTTTCAGCCAACCCAACCCCGGATTCTGGTGGGCGCAGTCAGGACTCGTGACTCGATTGTTGGATGGACTCGAGTCGAGTTCGAGTTTGGGTGGAATTTGAGTCGAGTCGAGTTCGAGTTTAGGTGAATTTTGAGTCGATTGAGTCGAGTCGAGTTCGACTCGGGTGGACTCTTGAGTCGGTTGGAGTTCGAGTCGGAACTCGAGTCACGCAAACTCGAGTTGTAACTCGAGTTCGGACTCAACCCACACGCTGTATGCATTCACATCGTATTTTTTAGTCCTCTGTCAAGGGTAGGTGTAGTACAATTCAATATTTATTCGTGGACAAAAAGCGGAAGGATTTTCGAGTTCGAGTTAAAACTCGACTCATTCCGGTCACGACCGGGAAAACTTGAGTTTAGTCTGTCATCTTTTTGGTTCCTCAATGGGCCGCCTTTCTTTTTCCCTTGCGCTCCTCCCTCCAGTTGCCCCGACTCGTAGAATCCTATCACCTTCCCGACGAGACCGTTGACCAAGACGTCGTCTATGTTCTTGACCAGCATTACCTGTGCTCCAACTTTCAAAACCAGTTCCTCCTCCACCATCAAGGTCGAATCAAGAAAGTTTTTCGACCCTGTGTCCGTCGCCTCGTACAGGAACGTTTCAGCGTGGAGGCCGTTGAGATGTCTGTCGTTAGCTTCCTTCACCGCCTTCCGCGTCGAGAACAGCTCTGTTGGCAGCAACTCGTTCATCTTCGACACCGGAACACCTGAGCCCTGTTTACCCGTCATGATATGCTCGACGGGCAACTCTCTGGATAGCGACTTGAACAGCGTGACCGCGTCCTCCGTCGGCGTCCCCATACGTACAGAGTTTAAAGCGTTTACCAAACCTTTCCTGCCTAGTCAGACCTGAACAGAGATGAAGACACGCAGGGCCTACTGTTGTCTGTTTGTCGAAACACTTTCACCAGCTGCACCTCGCGGTCCAGCGTGTCCCTCCATGCCGCTGACTCGAAAGCGAAGAGAGGCTCCCGAGAACCGGTAGTCACCGGTGGGAGCTGCAGGAAATCTCCCGTAACCACCACTTGCAGGCCCCCGAACGGCTTATCGAAGTTTTTCCTGATCGTCTGTGCAATCTTACCCATCATGTTGAACGTCGGTGAGTCTATCATTGAAACTGCCCTCCGTCAGCTTGCGAAACGCACATGTTTTGCAGCTCACTTTCGTCTATGATGAGCACCTTGGCCTCCAGCCATCTTTTCTTCGCCCCCTTGCACTTCCTAATCCACGCTACAACGTCCTCCAGCTTTTCACCGTTGGTCTTCAGGCAGCCCCAGGAATTCACTGTTTGTCCTGTGGCTGATTAGCTGTGGGCTGCCAAACTGAAAACCGCTTCCCCCCACCTCCAATGTTTGCTGCTGCCTTGCCTGTGCTGGCGGTGACCGCCACTGCCGGACCATTGAACTTCTTCTTGAGGGCAATGATGATGGCCCTCAGGAGCAGTGATTTCCCCGTACCTATCTCAAGTCAGACCATTCCAGGAGCTCCCCACGTCCGGTGAAACATACCAGCCGCGCCTGTGAAGAAGATACTCTTCCCCTCCTCCACCACCATCTTCATAACACGTGCTTGCTCGCCACTCAAACACACCTCGCTGACTTCCAAAGCGCCCGAGTCTTTCGACACCGCCACCACCGGAACAGGCGCCGAAAAAAAGTCGCGGATAGTACGCTTGGGCGGCTCGCTCCGTTTCGTTGATCTGGGCATGATGCAAGCGCGATCATCCCCTGCGAGAAACATACTAGAACGGCCGCGGACATCACGTGGCTCTCGTCTCTCTCTTTCCTCCCTCGTCATGTCGCAGCAACCTTTCTCGCAAGACAGCCTCTGTGATTACCTCGAAACCACATTCGACTTTGTTGCCACCCCTTTCATTCGGAGCATATTTTGGCACCACCTCCCCGAACAAGGGGAAACCTACCCTTGGGATCGTGAAAGGGCCCCAGCTTCCAAGCAGGCCTTCCGCAACGTCAGTTCCCCTCTTCCGTGACTTTATTCGGCTCGATAATCCGGTCCGCCTTTAGGCTGCCAAGAAAACCGTACTCGACGGCGTACAACTGCTCTCCCGTCACCGGCAACTCGTCCAAGTGGACGGCTACTTTTATAACCAAAGGCTCGACCAACTTTCGACCCTTGCCAAGCACGAGCTTTCCATGGACATGAAGGGATTCCTCTATCGGCTCCACGCGTTGCGCCTCGTTGACTTGTACCTCTTCGACCTCCCTCCCAATGTGCGCGTGGATGCCATTGACCCTGCCCTCCACCAAAGCACCATGAATGTGGCTAACCTTCTTCTATCTACCCTCGAGAACCTTTCCAAGGGCGCGAAGTCTTTCCTTTCCTCTGAAGCATCCCTCCTGGCCGCGGCCCGCTCCGCTGCTCCACATGTTTCGCAAGGTGATGATCCTGGCTCCCAAGCCATATCTGAAGTAGAGTCCCCAACGAGTATATACCCGGGTATTGGGATACCCACCCCGCCGGGTAATGACTTCCTGAAGGCCTGGCCCAATCCACACCCATTACCCAGGTATAGCGTGAGCAAGTATGGGTGTGGGTATCTAACAAGTATCATGTATTAACATCTGAGTATTGAAATACTCGGGTATCGAAGCAGATATGTAGCAATTTATATACTTATATCTTGTATTTTTGGGGCCCTGTTGACTTGCCATAGGTTGTATTGCTAGCACAGGTAAGGTGTTCATCGACATTTGGCCAAACAGTATCTCATGTGCCCAGTGAGGATGGCCTGATTGCTGCGGGTTCAATTCTCATGGGGGTCATTTTGTTCCAACCCTCAAAGGTGTGAGTACAGCAAGTATACCCCTGAGCTTGAGGTCTGGCCCGTTACTTACCCGTTACCCGGGTATGCAATCCTATCTATCTAATAGACTTTTTTGCTAGCAAGAAAAATTTCCTTTTATGGATGCAAAACAGCTAGAAACGTGACGGGAAACAGCTAGAAATGTGACAGAAAACAGTCAGAAACGTGACCATATTAGCTAGAAATGTGACACAATCACCCACCAACTATCCATCTATCTATCTAATCCTCTTTTTCGCTAGCAAGAAAAATTTCCTTTTATGGACGCAAAACGGCTAGAAGCGTGACTATATCAGCTGGAAACGTGACCACATCAGCTAGAAACGTCACACTAAACAGCTAGAAACGTGACCATATTAGCTAGAAACGTGACCATATTAGCTAGAAATGTGACACAATCAGTCACCAACTATTGACCAGACAATACGACGAGTTATGTTTGTCTTTCCTTGTATGGACGAGTTGCAGTTCAAAGTCAAGGTCAGATGACTTTGAACACATTATCCATCTATCTTTCATGTATGAGTCTTGGACTCAATTCAAGTATGATGATAGCCCACGCAGATGTAGGTTAGGCAACAAAGAAAGTCCAAACAGCAGCTGAGTCTGCTGCTCTGTGGGAGTACATTCAAACTATGCGACAATGCTTTTGTACTAAAGCCTTGTGCTGCCGTATACATGTCTGGCACGTATCTCAAAACTTCACCATGAAGCTTGCGTGCGGGAGCCCTGTGATGCCGTATTTGAGGTCTAGGATGCCCAGAGAGGTTCTGGATGGTAGGACTAGGCGCGGGGTCAAAGGACGCGCAAACGGCGCCTGGATCCGTGTCCAGCATGCTCTGCATAAGTACATTCAGACTACAGACCAATGGTCATGTACAAGGAACTGAGGACGCCGTGTACCGGGTCTAGAACCCTCGGAGAGGTCCCGGTTGATAGGAATAGGCACAGCGTCGAAAGACCTGCAAACAGCGACTGGGTATGTGCTCCAGCTGGTATATGGCGCAAAGTCCAAAACTTTACCATGAAGCTCTTGTGCAGAAGCTTTGTGCCGCCGTATTTAAGGTCTAGGACCATTAGGCACATTCCCATTATCAGGAATAGCCGCGGCGTCGAAGGACGCACAAACGGCGGCGGGTTCCGTGTCCAGCCTGCTCTGCAGGTCAACCATCAAAACTACATGGTGATCCCTTTGTGCGCGGACTTCGAGCCGCCGTATTCTAGCTCTGAGACCCTCAGAGAGGTCCCGAATGGCAGTAATAGCCGCGCCGTCAAAGGACGCGCAAACGGCAGCTGGGTCTGTGCCCAAGCTGATATGTGGCGCAAAATCCGAAACTACAACATGAAGCTCTTGTGCGCGGGCTTCGAGCCGCCGTATTCGAGCTCTGAGACCCTCAGAGAGGTCCCGAATGGCAGGAATAGCCGCGCCGTCAAAAGACGCGCAAACGGCGGCTGGATCCGTGTCCAGCCTGCTCTGCAGGTCAACTATCAAAACTACATGATGATCCTCTCGTGCGCGGGCCTCGAGCCGCCGTATTCGAGGTTCTGGACACCTAGGGAGGTTCCGGATAGCAGGAATAGCCGCGGCGTCAAAAGACGCGCAAACGGCAGCTGGGTCTGTGCCCAAGCTGATATGTGGCGCAAAATCCGAAACTACACCATGAAGCTCTTGTGCGCGGGCTTCGAGCCGCCGTATTCGAGCTCTGAGACCCTCAGAGAGGTCCCGAATGGCAGGAATAGCCGCCCCGTCAAAATACGCGCAAACGGCGGCGGGTTCCGTGTCCAGCCTGCTCTGCAGGTGAACAATCAAAACTACATGGTTATAGCGTTGTGCGCGGACCCCGAGCCGCCGTATTTGAGGTCTGGGACCATTAGAGAGGTCCCGGATGGCAGGAATAGGCACGCCGTCAAAATACGCGCAAACGGCGGCGGGTTCCGTGTCCAGCCTGCTCTGCATGTGAACAATCAAAACTACATGGTGATGCGTTTGTGCGCGAGCTTCGAGCCGCCGGATTCGAGGTCCTGGACACCTAGGGAGGTCCCGAATAGCAGGAATAGCCGCGCAGTCAAAAGACGCGCAAACGGCAGCTGGGTCTGTGCCCAAGCTGATATGTGGCGCAAAATCCGAAACTACACCATGAAGCTCTTGTGCGCGGGCTTCGAGCCGCCGTATTCGAAGTCTGAGTCCATCATAGAGGTCCCGAATGGCAGGAATAGCCGCGGCGTCAAAAGACGCGCAAACGGCGGCTGGATCCGTGTCCAGCCTGCTCTGCAGGTCAACTATCAAAACTACATGATGATCCTCTCGTGCGCGGGCCTCGAGCCGCCGTATTCGAGGTCCTGGACACCTAGGGAGGTCCCGAATAGCAGGAATAGCCGCGCAGTCAAAAGACGCGCAAACGGCAGCTGGGTCTGTGCCCAAGCTGATATGTGGCGCAAAATCCGAAACTACACCATGAAGCTCTTGTGCGCGGGCTTCGAGCCGCCGGACTCGAGGTCCTGGACACCTAGGGAGGTCCCGAATAGCAGGAATAGCCGCAGCGTCAAAAGACGCGCAAATGGCGGCATGTGTTCCCCATCCCTCTGGTACTCTCACTACCCCGGGGTCCTGACCTCTGAGGGACTCCGGCATCTGTCCCAGGGTGCGCATGCATGTACACAACAACGTATAAGCGGGGATTTACATCTGCAGTCTTACCTCAAGTGCCAGACCCTTTTGATGGCTCCGGACCCTTAAATCGCGCCACCTTTTTGCTTCTACACTCATGTAGACTCAACGTCGGATCCTAGAACTTTGTACACATCATTGAGAAGGCCCAATACGCCTCTGGAGGACGTGTACGCCCGCTCCGCCCACTGTAGCAGCTTGAGAACGGGGAAATGAGCGATTTTCTTACATGTTTCTCAAAGATAATACATTATTTAATCGTCTGACGGTCGGATCGCATCGTAAACATCGTAGAAATGTTCGCCTCTATCGCCTGAGCAATAGAGCAAAAGGGATGAAGTCAATCGGACCTGATTTGGGTGTGCCAGAGCAGCTGCAATGTACGGGCGCGTTTTGGTGTACAGGGGCTCTCACGCCTCTTGAATTACCGTGTTTTGGCCGGGCTACCGGGCCGAATTTCCTACTACATGGGGGAACGATGAAAAGGGTGCGGGTGTACATTGACTATTGTTCATTCAATAACTAATGTTCATTGCAGCATAATGAGTAGTCGGATAACTCTTGTTTTTGAGTTGAAAGACAGCAATAGCTGGATTAGTATGCTCACCAAGGGCTTGGAGGCCAAGTTGACTATAAACAATTGATGTGCATGCTACGTATGTGGGATTACTTGCCGGTAAATTACTTGATTGAACCAAATCAACAATGGGCTAATGACGCATTCAATTCTGAACACGTCTGAGTTCTGGTTGATAGATAATAGTTCAAATCAAGTCAAGAATAAGCTTTTAATCCACTTGCAATGCAGTATGTTATTATTGGCAGTCAATCTTTGAGGGCAAGCGGTATCATCATGAGCCGTTTTTGGGTGCGTTTAAGATTGTGTTGACGCGGTGTGCAATATCACTGCCGATATGCAATCCGAGGGCAAGCGGTATCATCATGAGCCGTTTTTGGGTGCGTTTAAGATTGTGTTGACGCGGTGTGCAATATCACTGCCGACATGCAATCCGAGGGCAGGCGGTATCATCATGAGCCGTTTTTGGGTGCGGTTAAGATTGTGTTGACGTGGTGTGCAATATCACTATCGACATGCAATCCGAGGGCAAGCGGTATCATCATGAGCCGTTTTTGGGTGCGTTTAAGATTGTGTTGACGCGGTGTGCAATATCACTATCGACATGCAATCCGAGGGCAAGCGGTATCATCATGAGCCGTTTTTGGGTGCGGTTAAGATTGTGTTGACGCGGTGTGCAATATCACTACCCACATGCAATCCGAGGGCAAGCCGTAGTGAAATAGATGAGTTCGGTTGTATCGTTGCGGTCCAAAAGACTATGCGTTTCTTTTGGAATACATTTCTAACATAATTTCAGACTTCACCACATTGCTATCACAACATCAGCCTATACGCAACTACTTGACTTTACTCAACTCTTGGTACGTTATATACAATTTGGTTCAAAGTGCTGTCATACTAACTTTGAACTTTTATTCAGCTTGCAACTACTTCAACCCGTAAGTGATATAAACTTGGTTCAAAGTTGCTTATCAATAACTTTGAACTTACAAGTTTATAATGGAATCTCAACAGCCTTTAATTACAAAGGTTTCACACAACAACCGGGCAAATTTGGCTAAGGTATGGATGGTACTTCATTCTAGTCAATGATCAATCTGATATAGATCCACAGAAAAGCAAAATGTCAAGAAAATCAGTATGTTGTTCTGGACTGTATAAGATAGTTACTTATTGCATATTAGCTGAACACCGTGCATCTGGATGATGCTGTCCCACTAGAGTTGGGCCAATACTTTTTGGGTTACACTATTGTGCAGGTGGCACACACACTTGATGGAGAGCATCCTCCCTTGATTCGTTGGAAGAATCTGCGTGATGCAGATGGCAAAATCACTCGCGTATTGGTGGATCGGTTTACGAATGGGGAGGGAAAATTCTCCCTTGTTCCCAACAATGCCATTACTATTGGTGTTGAGGGTAAGGATAGCATTGAGCCTGATTCCCTCAACACTGATGCGCGGGGACCCTTTCTTCCTGCTAAATGGAAAGTGTTGCCAAACAAGAAATTCCCCTCTAGTTTCTTGATTAATGGCTTGCATCGGAAATTGGCAACACGAGTACTATGCAAGGGTGCAATTGATGCATGGGAAGCAGCACATGCTGCACCAAATGATCCACAATCGGCCAAGGTCAAAGCAGAGGCTGCTGCTACGATTCAAAGTCAGGGCACATTTTTGGCAGCGGTGTACGATATTGAGGCAATGAAAGCCAATGCCCAACAATACGCCATGTGCATGGCTTACTTGACCAGTAACAATTTTGCATCCCGGCCGGATAGCATGCATTTTCAATTGGTGGATGCGGTCAAACGCTATGGATTGGCAAAGCTAGAGGGAACAGATGTTGATGCTGTCGTTAGCATGCTGCGGGGATCAAATGGCCAAGATTTGAACAAACTCTTTGCTCCTCAGCATCTTGAAGCGATACAAGATTTATATCTTATCTTCTGCTATCCTCATTTTGCAAATGGACTATCGTGGGATGTGAATACTATCATGGAAATGCGCAAAACCTTTTGGATGGTATGTTAACAATTGATTCTTCAATCAATATTTCAACTGATTCCTTCTATTAGTTTCTTGTCCAGATTCTGCAATCCTGTTCTGAACAGATGCAGTTTCTATTTGGCACAGATGATCAATTCTTGGGCGATCCAGAGCAGCATGACACAACAGACGCGCAAAAACGTTGTGACTACAATCTGCTAGCAGGAAAAGGTGGCGAAGAGCCATATCCAAAACATTTGATTGTTCTTCGTGATCGATGGATGAATCTTGTCTTGGCGGAGCTTGACACAGTCTATGACATGACCCTGTCAAAAGAGTTCTCATTCTTTGGAGCTCCAATAGTTGAAACGAACAATCCTTGGGAGGACGGTCTAGTGTCCTATGCGAAAGGTTTTGAAAATGCACTACCTCGCATCACCAAAAGCTTTTGGGACCAGCTTCCGGATGGTCTTTCAAAGGATGACCAAATTTCCCTCCATAATCTCACACGTCGTACGGGTCCTCGAGTTGCATATTGGCTTGACACTATCCAACCTTTTGCTATCCCCGGTCTACCCATCATCACTTGCTCTTTTCTGGATGCATATGTTCGGGATATGAGCAAAATTGGTCCCGCTATTGATCTTGTTGCCGGATGGATCCTACCCGGACAAGACTTCTTTATCAAACGTCTTCCTCACAACGACAGCAAAAAAGACAAGGTCTTTCCATGGGCGGGATCCTCTAATGCAATTGCCCAAACCTTGGAATATTTCTGTGGTTATGACGATGTTGAAGATTGGCGCATAGGATCCCCTGATGTGAACAATATGCCGGGGGCACCACAGGATATATTCAATCAAGTGGGTTAATATGTTGATTATATTGTGAATGATTTACTGATGCAACTTTAGTTTCATCGTTTCTTCCTGGAATACCGCACGACACTGCTTATGCCTCTATTGCCATTGATTCAGCAATATCTTGGTGTTCATCTGTACCCCAAGTCAGCCCGTGTCACTGCTTTTGGTGATCCTAGCACTGGGAAACAGCACCAAGAGGCATTTGTGAAGAGTGTAGCTGAAACTCTACGTGATTGGCGGTCAGGAGCAATCAAATACGCAAACAAAACTCTTAGGGTGGATCCAAAGGCCACCGTAGAGACAGTGATACCTCGCGTTACTCCAACACTTGCATTAGCAGGGGTAGATGTAAAAGGATTTCCACCATATGGAGGACAGGTCGGCAAGCAGGAAGCAATAGAGATGCGCTCCACTGTCTTTCGTGCAATCTCACTCCTTCCCTACAATTGGATGTCTGGCTTCTCCAAATCGTCTAAAGCTCCTGCCGACCTCATCACTCAAATACTTTGTCAATTGGAGCATATCAACTCTTCCGGTGCCGAGTTGTATGAAAATTGCGGCATTCTTGCATTACGCAAAGAGGTTCTGGACTTGATGAACTCGTGTATTGGTATGGGCTTCTGGGCATATTGGGATAACCAATTGTTAAACTGTAAGTGTCATTATTTGCGTCAGTGTCACTGTCATTAAACATATGTATAGTGCGGGAGGTTGACTTGGAACATATTCTCGAAAACAAAACTCATCTGGGAATATTTGGTGATATGGGCTTCCATCTCAAAATTGTCTTGGATGATGCTATTGGGATCATTCACAAGTCGTTTGTGACACTCTCACGTGTGTTCATGGATAAACACAAGCTCGGGATTCCATTAGACGCCAATGACCCCAAAACCGGTTATTATGCTCCTAGCTCAATTGAACAACCACTTTCGCAACTTTGGAGAGTAAGTGTTATTAATTGAGTTCAATGATGAGCTATGTTGACTTTGAACCATATCTAGGAGGCCATTACCACGCAACTGCATGTTGCTTTGACCAAAGAAGGTGTATCATCAAACAATCTGATCAACGATGAAATCATTGATTATTATGTTGATCATTATGATTTGCGTGTCGAGTACCATGACATCGAAACATCTCGCTCGTACTTCAAACATCCGGACGACGGTGTAGAAGATCAGGACGAGGCAACTCCTACTCTTCCCAAAGGCAATGAGGAGAAAGAGGACAATGATGATGATGATGATGATGAATATGAGCAAGGGGATTTGAGAGGGTTGACACAAGCAGTCAATCAAGAAATCAATTCAGGTGAGTGCAATACATCTATAGGGCTGCTTAATTTCTGATAGTTTTCAGATTTGCCTCCTTCGGACATTGATTCAGATTCGGACTCTGACTCTGACTCTGATGCAGACTCAAACATGATATGTTCAAAAGACAATGATCCGTTGTTTGACTTGGAGGCTCAATACTCAGATTTGGGAGGAGAAAATGATGACAGTGATTTAGACTTGGAGAGTCGTAAATCGACAAGCCCTCGTAAGTCTTGATTCCGTAATTATGCATCTATTGATTAAATCCTCATAGTGATTATGATTCCAACAGAACCGGTAACACCACCTTCTGATGCACAAGAAAAGGAAGGAGCTTCTTCGGTACACCCAACTACACCTGTAGTTGAATCGGAGCATGAGCAAGTGATTCCTCCTTTACCAAAGCGTAGATTGATACGTAAACTCGGTAAGATTTTCAACCTTCTAACTTGACATCTATACTGATAATCTTGAAGTTAAATCCAGTGCTATGGTTATATCAGATAGTGATGACGACGTGGATCAAAAGGGTGGTGTCAGTGCTTGGATTGGCAATTACGGTGGTAATCGGAAAAGGCGGCGAGTGACAGATGGTGCTGTTTCACCATTGGCAATGAAAAGAGGAAAACGACCGCGTCCCAACATGGTAGAATCTGACTGATATTTTGTGTAACGTATATTTGTATATCATTGTTTTATCCAGTTTGCCTCCGGGCCACAAAGTTGAGTAATACGCTTTCAATAGGCGATAAATTTCTATTGTATGTGTCTCCTCAAATACTAACATTATAGCTTAGATTTCTAGTATCAATTGCTTCAACATGTCATCCAAACGCACTCATTCGAGTAAACAAGATACACAAAAGAAAAAACGCAAGTTATCTATAACTCCATTGCCAGTATGTCGTAGTTTCATCAATCGAAGTAAAATCACTAATGACGCATGTAGCTTTCCATCAATCTGGTTCGAAGCCACCATGTACTGACTTTGAACACTTATTAATAACATTTTTAATAGGATATTAGCCAGACACATGCATCATCAAAACCATCATCTCTAAAATCACAAGACAATGATTTTCCATTACCCGTAAGTAATGATAATTCAAGCCATTGTATTATAATGACAATTATTCTAGGCTTCCTTCAATATTGAAGAGACCTCCAAAGTACGAAGATCATCCCTTGCGTCTTTGTACTTTATACTAATTATATTTGGAACAGATCCAAGCAATGAAATTCCCGACTGTTTGTATATATTGAGAATTTATATGCTTTGAAACTAATATACTTTGACAGGTTCTAGACACTGATATTGACTATCAGTGTGTCCCTTGGCAGAATAACTCTGATCTTCTGACCTGTGTTGCTTTGGAACATGTTGGGATTATCATCAATCAACAACTCAATATATTCATATGTATTGAATGCGAGTGTGCAGTTACATGTGGGAATCTGGGGGTACATTTATCCAGAAAGCATGGTCAAAGGAATTTGCAGAAGTGGATCGACGAGTTTATACTCAATCGCTTTGAAGTTGAAAAGACACTGCCAGTGATTGACCCTTCCATTGAACCACATGCTTTTATTCATGGATTGGTCAATCAACTTGGATTTGTCTGTAGCCATTGCGGATTTGCAACTTCTAAGGAAACGACAATGAAGCAACATGGAAGCAAGCTACATAAAGACATTCCAGCTGCGGAAAGAACAATTATCCCCAATGTTCATATCCAACGCCTATCAAATTGGCCAGAACATTCATTTTTTTATGTGACAACACCGTTCATAAAAGAACCAATTAAATTGGGTGATTCCAATGAATTAATTGGCGAGGTTGCTGCATTTGATTGGACCATATCAAAATTAGGCTCGGAAACTACGGATCCACGTTTGGTGAATCCTCTGCTTAATCGCACAAAATGGCATAATCTTGTTAAAGACTTCAAACCTGAAGAGTTGAAACTCCAGCTGGCTTTTGCAGCAGAGCCGTTGCCACTATCTTCTTTGAAAGATGTCCTCTGGATGTATTTCAATCAAGCGACAGATCAACTTGATCAAACGGATTTACTTACGTGTCAACGTTTGAATACACATGATCCTGATAAGACGTAAGTTGTTTATTATAATGGTATACACATTATCTAATTCACTTATATAGTGGCATCAACAATACCCCACTTCATCGTCACCATCAACATTCCACTACATTGCGCTCATATGTGATGCCTATTACACATTTTCTCATGGGATTATTGGCTCAAGGCAGCAATGCTTATTTTGCTTTTCCTACTTCCCCAGCTCTCAGTGAAGCATTGTCTGAATTACGCATAATTCACTTGACCAACTCTACATTGGCATGTGTAGTTATCCATAAAGTGTTCAAAGCACTATGGCATGCAGAGTGGGCTGGATCCGATTTCAAGGATCCCACATTGTGCTTTTTAGCAATGTTCAATCTCAAAGCAGACGGAAGCTTTAATTCTGCCAAGGATGTAACACCGGGAATTGCCCGAATTATCCGATGTATTCAACTATTCAACATAGTTGAACTGCATAATCTGATGTCACACCATGAAGCAAATGTTGATATTGATATTGCTTGGACACAGATTGCACCGTGGGTGCGGGATAAGGAAAGAAGCACATTTGCTGCTTTGTGCAGCATTCAACAATATGCGTCCTCTTTGGCTTATTCATCGCTATCAATGCCCAGAGTCTTTTGGGTTGACACTCAAACATTTCGGAAAATGCTGTATCAAGGTCAATCCTTTGATCTTGATCAGTATCAACAAATATGTCGCAATCTTCAGGATCACATTACAATCTTGTGGAAACAGGACATTTGCTTTGATCTGGACATTCATGTTCCATGGACCCAACTTTGCGATAATCTGGTCAATTCCCAACCAGGATACTCTCTTTTTGACGATAACAACAATCCCTTTGCTGCGCATAAAAACGATCTTCCAAAAACATTCCTAACCCATCCTGAAATACAAAAATCCTTTGCCAAACTGCAGACTGATGGTTGGGTGTGGGATACGTTGAAATGTCGCAAGTGGTTGAACAGTCTGGCCAATTTGGAGAAAAGCATCATGATTGAGGTCCAGTTGACAAGTGGGGGACCACCGCGTGGCACAGAGCTGGTGAATATGTTAGTTCGCAATGTCCAAACTCGTACACGGAATCTATACGGACTTAACAATCATTTGGGCGTCATTCGACAATACGATAAAACATCTAATAACCACCAACAAGACAAACTCATTCCAAATGGTCTTGATGCTTTCATATCCGACATCATAATTCAACTCCACACTCTGGCACGCCCTTTCGCTGCATTTCTTGCAACAAAGGTTTTTCCCAACGATACTTCGGTTGCTTGTCAATATGCAGAGATGTTATTTATGGACTTTGGGAAGCCATTTGACTCACAGACTCTGAGTCGTGGTATGGCCACTTGGTCACAATCAATCTTGGGATGGGAATTGACTTTGAATTCACACCGTCATTGTTATGTTGCTTGGCATCGTCGACTGAGTCAAAGTCTTAATGCTTTGATTCAGGAAACCGAAGCAACTTCAACAGTTGCTACATTACAAACAGGTCATGCAAAATCAACGGAAGATCGGATTTATGGGTTGACCAGAGAAGCAATGTTGGGTTCATCAAGCGAAATGATTCAGCTTTACCTTGACAATTCAGCCGAGTGGCAGCGCCAGCTTCGACTTGTTCCTACTGGTTACATCAATTCTTTCCCCAATTCACATTGGACAAAGTTTGATGACTTGGTGGTGTCCAATAGTCTCAAGCTTGATGTTTCCAAAACATACACCTGTGATTCACGTGGATTACTCCAAGAGATTCAGTTGTTTCAAAGTAATGCACACACATTACTTTTGAATAATCAAACTCAAGGATTTGATGGCATCTTGGGAAAGTTGGAAACATTGGAACATAAAATGGATACATTGATGAAGACAATAGAGCCTAACGGTTTTACTGTTGTGTCTATGAATAATGTTTCCCATAATGGTGCATGTCCAGAGACCGACAATTCAACATTTGTGGATGATGACATTACTCTTCGTCTATGTGATCCATCACCTCTTGATGTTGATTCCACCGCATCCACTTTTCTATCACCAAATGCTACGCTGGAACTATCCATCAGTTCAAAGTTAGCACAACCTCTTTCTGAACTAGCTGGTAAGATAATCTTTGATTTTTATAATACACTGTAGAGTGACTAATATTATCTTTTATAGATCAAAACAGTTCAAAGTCAAAACACTCTATCATTGAACGACCAATTCGTTTGGATCTCAGTATGTTATTTCTCTCTCATTTCTTAAAATATGCTGATATATTTCTATAGAAGCAATTGCCAAAGGGCGTACTCAATCTTCAAGACAGAAAAATCAATCTAAACAAACTCCGAGTATGAGATTTACAAATTTTATCAAACTTTAAGTCTCATAATTCTCCTCAGAACCAACTATATCATCATCACCACCACTATCAATCTCAGTTCCTATGGCCATCACATCCACGCTCTACACCGATCCAAATCAGATTTCAGTTGAAGATCCTCTCACTTATGTGCGATCTCTTTTGGGAAAGCCCAACATTGTATGGTCTTGCAAAGAACAACGAGAGGCTATTCCCGTAGTCACTCGTTTGGATCAAGATGTCATTTTGGCTATGCGAACAGCATCTGGAAAAAGCATGGTCATTATTGCTGCAACACGTTATGAAGATGGCATAACGGTTATTGTTGCTCCACTTGTTGCTCTGAAAGACGATTGGGGGAGACGGCTGAAGACACTTGGTATTCCCTTTGAGACTTTTGAAACCCAAGTCAATGCACCTAATCAAAAGACACTCGTTGGGAATACCAAGTTTATTCTAGTATCGTCTGATGTTGCTGCCAATAATCGGTGGAAGCATGCTGTTGGGGATCTTGCACATCGAAAGACCATTATTCGATATGTATTTGATGAGTTTCACACATACTTTGTGGACTCCACATATCGACAGGCTCTTGATCGTCCATATGCACTTCGCGCTCAACTTGCCTGTCAATATGTCTTACTGTCGGGTTCATTCCCACCATCAGTTCTTCCTTGGGCTCAGGATGCTTTTTTGTTGCACAATCCCATTGAGTTTCGCACACATACCAATAGGTTCAATATCAAATATGATATCCAACCAGCCTATCCAAATCTGAGGAACTCTGTGATAGCATTCAAGCAATATCTGCATAATGTCCAGAAGGATCCCAAATATCAGTTTGGTCCAAAAGGCAGATATTTGATATTTGTTCCTTTTGTTAATGATGGCAAATTGGTCGCAAAGCAGCTAGGCATTGAAATTTATCATGCAAATAGCAGGAAAAACCCTGTTAGTCAGGAAGAACTTGATGCACGCTATATGCGGTGGATGAAAGGAACATATATTGGACTTGTTGCAAGTGGAGCATTATCTGCGGGAGTTGACTGTCCTAATGTTCGTTTGGTTGGTCATTTGGGAGACCCATATAATGCCATATCCTACATCCAAGAAAGTGGACGTGGTGGACGCGATGATGAACCAGCTATTGCAGCAATATTTCCATATGGAGCTCGGAAGTCATTCCAAACCAAAGAGCTTCAGAATGGAGATGCAGACATTCGAGGCATTAATGTCATTACAAATATGCTCTATCCCATGCAACCACGTATATGGCCTCAAAGCTGTATCCGTTACCAATTCACGGAATTTGCGGATGGCAAAGCGCATCATTGCTACGAGTTTGAATTGACAGAGCCTTGCAAGTTTTGTTGGGATTGTGAGTACTGGATTATTTTTTGTTATTATTACTAACAAAAAATACAGATCATCACTTGCCACCAAGTGTCGATACATGGCATGGCATTCCATGTCTTTCAAATGGGAACCTTGATGATATTCTCAACGGATTGCCCCAAACCATAGTTGAACAACATGGAATTGCCAAAGCCAAGGAGATTCTACATACTGCATATAATCCGATACAGCAACAATCAGCAGCTCGCTTGGGAAGCACAATGTCTGTGGAAGATCCGCAAATAGCAGGTTATGTTCAAATGTTGGAACTTGGGGGTGCAGGCTGTGGATGGTGCTTGGGTATGGGAGGGCAAATCTTATTGCATGATGCTGGAATTGAGGGAGCGTGTAGTGAAATCAAGCATGATTATCACACATATGTGGAGTTTAGACAAAGCATTCGCTTTGAAGGCGCGTGTTGTTGGAAATGCGGAGTCATTACAAAAGGGACAAACAAACTCCATGCAGAATATGTAAAGGGAAAGGAAACTAAATGCAAAGCACATAATTTTCTTTTTGCATTAGTTTACTACATTTTTAGACATAAAAAGAAGGAACTTACGTACAAGTTTTCCTGTGATTTCAATGGCCTGGATGACTATATTGTTTGGGTGGGAGAGCCACATAGTATACATGGTACCAATTTTTTTGCAGTTGTATATTGGTATTGGACTACATACATTATTATATCCAAGTAGAGTACTTATAATTATATTGATCTTTTCTATTTACTCAATCATTAAATCCGTTCTAATTCAAGCTAAAGTAAGTTTGAACTTCACAAATTATGTGTCTGAAGTTCACGTCAGGGTGCATTATGCTAAACGTGCGTTCCGGCCGCGTTGTGATTTGATTCGGATAGTAAGTATCAGACGTGCGTTCAAGTGATGGGTTCAAAGATGTCTTGGATTATCTTTGAACTAACGCAGATGTTCAATTTATTTCGTTAGGTGTCAACAATGACTTCACGTTACGCTTCTTAATCGGAAACCTACTCGGTTGAAGAAAGCGAGCAATACGCTTGTTTTCGGATGTTCGGCATGACATGAACTTGAGTATATGTAAAATATGAAGAGAAAACTCCAAGTGACGCGTGGCGGCATGTGCCGTGAGAGTCACAAATAACAGTTTGTTGGAACGGTGTATTGCGGGTGTTGCATTCAGTCAAGTTTGGTGTATCTGGGTTCGTAATCAAATTCCGAGTATGATGATGGCCCACGCGGACTGGGGTACTTGTATTTTGGGTACAGTCTATTTTTCGTATGCGGAAGTAATGTATTGGGCCGTAACGAGGAAACGAGATTAGGTAGACAGTTGATACTTCTGAATCAGTGAAGAGCATGAGGATACGCATCCAATGATGCATAATATTCATTCGAAAACAGCTGTCTTGCGCTTGCGGACGGTTAGAGGTTGGTAACGCAGATCGAGGGATTCAGCCTAACGTAAAAAGCCCACCCGGCCTCGGATGTGTCTTTGGAAGGCCTATCCTTTCACTTTTAGTAGGTTAGGAGGTGAGGGCACATAGGCGACGTGCCACAAGAAGTTCAAACTCAGTTCAAGAAAGGGCGCGCGTACGAGGCCTCTGTCTCGGTGCGTATCGCAGTTCAAAGTAAGATGTGTATCACTAGACGAGTTCAAAGATGTCCTGAGTTGCTTTTGAACCGTTTACATTTTTTCTAACTTGTCAGATATGGCCTGTTAATGCGTCGTTTATTCGGAAGACTAGTCGGTCAAAGGAAGCAATCTATTCGCTCGTGCTCGGTTGTTCAAACTGTTATAGATCTGAGCACATGTGACATATGAAGGGCAGAGTCAAGTCAGGTCTGACGGCGAGTGCCGCAGGAGCCGTAAACAACACACGTTCATGCTAAATACCGGGAATGGTCGCAGTCAAGTTCAGAAATGTCGTAGTCAGTCAAAGATGGGCAATTCAGAATCGTATTGACATTTCGAGCGTGATGATGGCCCACACGGGCTGTGCGACTTGCATTTTGACTATGGCCTCTTGTTTGCCTGTGGAAATAATGTCTTTGGCCGTAGTGCGGCAATGAGATTAGATGGGGAGTTGATACTGCCGTATTCGAGAAGAGCACAAAGATACGGACAACACGTATAGTGTGAACAGATTGTGCACCTTATACGGGCTCACTCGGTTAGAAGGTTAGGTTCGGGTTAGAAGGTTTGGGGTTCTCGGTGTTCTCGCCCGCGCAGCGGAAGAGAACGTTTAAGAAAGGGCCCGCGTGCGGGGCCTCTGTCTCGGTGTGTATTGGAGACGCACCAAGATATGTGATATTATGCTAAACGTGCGTTCCGGCCGCGTTGTGATTTGATTCGGATAGTAAGTATCAGACGTGCGTTCAAGTGATGGGTTCAAAGATGTCTTGGATTATCTTTGAACTAACGCAGATGTTCAATTTATTTCGTTAGGTGTCAACAATGACTTCACGTTACGCTTCTTAATCGGAAACCTACTCGGTTGAAGAAAGCGAGCAATACGCTTGTTTTCGGATGTTCGGCATGACATGAACTTGAGTATATGTAAAATATGAAGAGAAAACTCCAAGTGACGCGTGGCGGCATGTGCCGTGAGAGTCACAAATAACAGTTTGTTGGAACGGTGTATTGCGGGTGTTGCATTCAGTCAAGTTTGGTGTATCTGGGTTCGTAATCAAATTCCGAGTATGATGATGGCCCACGCGGACTGGGGTACTTGTATTTTGGGTACAGTCTATTTTTCGTATGCGGAAGTAATGTATTGGGCCGTAACGAGGAAACGAGATTAGGTAGACAGTTGATACTTCTGAATCAGTGAAGAGCATGAGGATACGCATCCAATGATGCATAATATTCATTCGAAAACAGCTGTCTTGCGCTTGCGGACGGTTAGAGGTTGGTAACGCAGATCGAGGGATTCAGCCTAACGTAAAAAGCCCACCCGGCCTCGGATGTGTCTTTGGAAGGCCTATCCTTTCACTTTTAGTAGGTTAGGAGGTGAGGGCACATAGGCGACGTGCCACAAGAAGTTCAAACTCAGTTCAAGAAAGGGCGCGCGTACGAGGCCTCTGTCTCGGTGCGTATCGCAGTTCAAAGTAAGATGTGTATCACTAGACGAGTTCAAAGATGTCCTGAGTTGCTTTTGAACCGTTTACATTTTTTCTAACTTGTCAGATATGGCCTGTTAATGCGTCGTTTATTCGGAAGACTAGTCGGTCAAAGGAAGCAATCTATTCGCTCGTGCTCGGTTGTTCAAACTGTTATAGATCTGAGCACATGTGACATATGAAGGGCAGAGTCAAGTCAGGTCTGACGGCGAGTGCCGCAGGAGCCGTAAACAACACACGTTCATGCTAAATACCGGGAATGGTCGCAGTCAAGTTCAGAAATGTCGTAGTCAGTCAAAGATGGGCAATTCAGAATCGTATTGACATTTCGAGCGTGATGATGGCCCACACGGGCTGTGCGACTTGCATTTTGACTATGGCCTCTTGTTTGCCTGTGGAAATAATGTCTTTGGCCGTAGTGCGGCAATGAGATTAGATGGGGAGTTGATACTGCCGTATTCGAGAAGAGCACAAAGATACGGACAACACGTATAGTGTGAACAGATTGTGCACCTTATACGGGCTCACTCGGTTAGAAGGTTAGGTTCGGGTTAGAAGGTTTGGGGTTCTCGGTGTTCTCGCCCGCGCAGCGGAAGAGAACGTTTAAGAAAGGGCCCGCGTGCGGGGCCTCTGTCTCGGTGTGTATTGGAGACGCACCAAGATATGTGATATTATGCTAAACGTGCGTTCCGGCCGCGTTGTGATTTGATTCGGATAGTAAGTATCAGACGTGCGTTCAAGTGATGGGTTCAAAGATGTCTTGGATTATCTTTGAACTAACGCAGATGTTCAATTTATTTCGTTAGGTGTCAACAATGACTTCACGTTACGCTTCTTAATCGGAAACCTACTCGGTTGAAGAAAGCGAGCAATACGCTTGTTTTCGGATGTTCGGCATGACATGAACTTGAGTATATGTAAAATATGAAGAGAAAACTCCAAGTGACGCGTGGCGGCATGTGCCGTGAGAGTCACAAATAACAGTTTGTTGGAACGGTGTATTGCGGGTGTTGCATTCAGTCAAGTTTGGTGTATCTGGGTTCGTAATCAAATTCCGAGTATGATGATGGCCCACGCGGACTGGGGTACTTGTATTTTGGGTACAGTCTATTTTTCGTATGCGGAAGTAATGTATTGGGCCGTAACGAGGAAACGAGATTAGGTAGACAGTTGATACTTCTGAATCAGTGAAGAGCATGAGGATACGCATCCAATGATGCATAATATTCATTCGAAAACAGCTGTCTTGCGCTTGCGGACGGTTAGAGGTTGGTAACGCAGATCGAGGGATTCAGCCTAACGTAAAAAGCCCACCCGGCCTCGGATGTGTCTTTGGAAGGCCTATCCTTTCACTTTTAGTAGGTTAGGAGGTGAGGGCACATAGGCGACGTGCCACAAGAAGTTCAAACTCAGTTCAAGAAAGGGCGCGCGTACGAGGCCTCTGTCTCGGTGCGTATCGCAGTTCAAAGTAAGATGTGTATCACTAGACGAGTTCAAAGATGTCCTGAGTTGCTTTTGAACCGTTTACATTTTTTCTAACTTGTCAGATATGGCCTGTTAATGCGTCGTTTATTCGGAAGACTAGTCGGTCAAAGGAAGCAATCTATTCGCTCGTGCTCGGTTGTTCAAACTGTTATAGATCTGAGCACATGTGACATATGAAGGGCAGAGTCAAGTCAGGTCTGACGGCGAGTGCCGCAGGAGCCGTAAACAACACACGTTCATGCTAAATACCGGGAATGGTCGCAGTCAAGTTCAGAAATGTCGTAGTCAGTCAAAGATGGGCAATTCAGAATCGTATTGACATTTCGAGCGTGATGATGGCCCACACGGGCTGTGCGACTTGCATTTTGACTATGGCCTCTTGTTTGCCTGTGGAAATAATGTCTTTGGCCGTAGTGCGGCAATGAGATTAGATGGGGAGTTGATACTGCCGTATTCGAGAAGAGCACAAAGATACGGACAACACGTATAGTGTGAACAGATTGTGCACCTTATACGGGCTCACTCGGTTAGAAGGTTAGGTTCGGGTTAGAAGGTTTGGGGTTCTCGGTGTTCTCGCCCGCGCAGCGGAAGAGAACGTTTAAGAAAGGGCCCGCGTGCGGGGCCTCTGTCTCGGTGTGTATTGGAGACGCACCAAGATATGTGATATTATGCTAAACGTGCGTTCCGGCCGCGTTGTGATTTGATTCGGATAGTAAGTATCAGACGTGCGTTCAAGTGATGGGTTCAAAGATGTCTTGGATTATCTTTGAACTAACGCAGATGTTCAATTTATTTCGTTAGGTGTCAACAATGACTTCACGTTACGCTTCTTAATCGGAAACCTACTCGGTTGAAGAAAGCGAGCAATACGCTTGTTTTCGGATGTTCGGCATGACATGAACTTGAGTATATGTAAAATATGAAGAGAAAACTCCAAGTGACGCGTGGCGGCATGTGCCGTGAGAGTCACAAATAACAGTTTGTTGGAACGGTGTATTGCGGGTGTTGCATTCAGTCAAGTTTGGTGTATCTGGGTTCGTAATCAAATTCCGAGTATGATGATGGCCCACGCGGACTGGGGTACTTGTATTTTGGGTACAGTCTATTTTTCGTATGCGGAAGTAATGTATTGGGCCGTAACGAGGAAACGAGATTAGGTAGACAGTTGATACTTCTGAATCAGTGAAGAGCATGAGGATACGCATCCAATGATGCATAATATTCATTCGAAAACAGCTGTCTTGCGCTTGCGGACGGTTAGAGGTTGGTAACGCAGATCGAGGGATTCAGCCTAACGTAAAAAGCCCACCCGGCCTCGGATGTGTCTTTGGAAGGCCTATCCTTTCACTTTTAGTAGGTTAGGAGGTGAGGGCACATAGGCGACGTGCCACAAGAAGTTCAAACTCAGTTCAAGAAAGGGCGCGCGTACGAGGCCTCTGTCTCGGTGCGTATCGCAGTTCAAAGTAAGATGTGTATCACTAGACGAGTTCAAAGATGTCCTGAGTTGCTTTTGAACCGTTTACATTTTTTCTAACTTGTCAGATATGGCCTGTTAATGCGTCGTTTATTCGGAAGACTAGTCGGTCAAAGGAAGCAATCTATTCGCTCGTGCTCGGTTGTTCAAACTGTTATAGATCTGAGCACATGTGACATATGAAGGGCAGAGTCAAGTCAGGTCTGACGGCGAGTGCCGCAGGAGCCGTAAACAACACACGTTCATGCTAAATACCGGGAATGGTCGCAGTCAAGTTCAGAAATGTCGTAGTCAGTCAAAGATGGGCAATTCAGAATCGTATTGACATTTCGAGCGTGATGATGGCCCACACGGGCTGTGCGACTTGCATTTTGACTATGGCCTCTTGTTTGCCTGTGGAAATAATGTCTTTGGCCGTAGTGCGGCAATGAGATTAGATGGGGAGTTGATACTGCCGTATTCGAGAAGAGCACAAAGATACGGACAACACGTATAGTGTGAACAGATTGTGCACCTTATACGGGCTCACTCGGTTAGAAGGTTAGGTTCGGGTTAGAAGGTTTGGGGTTCTCGGTGTTCTCGCCCGCGCAGCGGAAGAGAACGTTTAAGAAAGGGCCCGCGTGCGGGGCCTCTGTCTCGGTGTGTATTGGAGACGCACCAAGATATGTGATATTATGCTAAACGTGCGTTCCGGCCGCGTTGTGATTTGATTCGGATAGTAAGTATCAGACGTGCGTTCAAGTGATGGGTTCAAAGATGTCTTGGATTATCTTTGAACTAACGCAGATGTTCAATTTATTTCGTTAGGTGTCAACAATGACTTCACGTTACGCTTCTTAATCGGAAACCTACTCGGTTGAAGAAAGCGAGCAATACGCTTGTTTTCGGATGTTCGGCATGACATGAACTTGAGTATATGTAAAATATGAAGAGAAAACTCCAAGTGACGCGTGGCGGCATGTGCCGTGAGAGTCACAAATAACAGTTTGTTGGAACGGTGTATTGCGGGTGTTGCATTCAGTCAAGTTTGGTGTATCTGGGTTCGTAATCAAATTCCGAGTATGATGATGGCCCACGCGGACTGGGGTACTTGTATTTTGGGTACAGTCTATTTTTCGTATGCGGAAGTAATGTATTGGGCCGTAACGAGGAAACGAGATTAGGTAGACAGTTGATACTTCTGAATCAGTGAAGAGCATGAGGATACGCATCCAATGATGCATAATATTCATTCGAAAACAGCTGTCTTGCGCTTGCGGACGGTTAGAGGTTGGTAACGCAGATCGAGGGATTCAGCCTAACGTAAAAAGCCCACCCGGCCTCGGATGTGTCTTTGGAAGGCCTATCCTTTCACTTTTAGTAGGTTAGGAGGTGAGGGCACATAGGCGACGTGCCACAAGAAGTTCAAACTCAGTTCAAGAAAGGGCGCGCGTACGAGGCCTCTGTCTCGGTGCGTATCGCAGTTCAAAGTAAGATGTGTATCACTAGACGAGTTCAAAGATGTCCTGAGTTGCTTTTGAACCGTTTACATTTTTTCTAACTTGTCAGATATGGCCTGTTAATGCGTCGTTTATTCGGAAGACTAGTCGGTCAAAGGAAGCAATCTATTCGCTCGTGCTCGGTTGTTCAAACTGTTATAGATCTGAGCACATGTGACATATGAAGGGCAGAGTCAAGTCAGGTCTGACGGCGAGTGCCGCAGGAGCCGTAAACAACACACGTTCATGCTAAATACCGGGAATGGTCGCAGTCAAGTTCAGAAATGTCGTAGTCAGTCAAAGATGGGCAATTCAGAATCGTATTGACATTTCGAGCGTGATGATGGCCCACACGGGCTGTGCGACTTGCATTTTGACTATGGCCTCTTGTTTGCCTGTGGAAATAATGTCTTTGGCCGTAGTGCGGCAATGAGATTAGATGGGGAGTTGATACTGCCGTATTCGAGAAGAGCACAAAGATACGGACAACACGTATAGTGTGAACAGATTGTGCACCTTATACGGGCTCACTCGGTTAGAAGGTTAGGTTCGGGTTAGAAGGTTTGGGGTTCTCGGTGTTCTCGCCCGCGCAGCGGAAGAGAACGTTTAAGAAAGGGCCCGCGTGCGGGGCCTCTGTCTCGGTGTGTATTGGAGACGCACCAAGATATGTGATATTATGCTAAACGTGCGTTCCGGCCGCGTTGTGATTTGATTCGGATAGTAAGTATCAGACGTGCGTTCAAGTGATGGGTTCAAAGATGTCTTGGATTATCTTTGAACTAACGCAGATGTTCAATTTATTTCGTTAGGTGTCAACAATGACTTCACGTTACGCTTCTTAATCGGAAACCTACTCGGTTGAAGAAAGCGAGCAATACGCTTGTTTTCGGATGTTCGGCATGACATGAACTTGAGTATATGTAAAATATGAAGAGAAAACTCCAAGTGACGCGTGGCGGCATGTGCCGTGAGAGTCACAAATAACAGTTTGTTGGAACGGTGTATTGCGGGTGTTGCATTCAGTCAAGTTTGGTGTATCTGGGTTCGTAATCAAATTCCGAGTATGATGATGGCCCACGCGGACTGGGGTACTTGTATTTTGGGTACAGTCTATTTTTCGTATGCGGAAGTAATGTATTGGGCCGTAACGAGGAAACGAGATTAGGTAGACAGTTGATACTTCTGAATCAGTGAAGAGCATGAGGATACGCATCCAATGATGCATAATATTCATTCGAAAACAGCTGTCTTGCGCTTGCGGACGGTTAGAGGTTGGTAACGCAGATCGAGGGATTCAGCCTAACGTAAAAAGCCCACCCGGCCTCGGATGTGTCTTTGGAAGGCCTATCCTTTCACTTTTAGTAGGTTAGGAGGTGAGGGCACATAGGCGACGTGCCACAAGAAGTTCAAACTCAGTTCAAGAAAGGGCGCGCGTACGAGGCCTCTGTCTCGGTGCGTATCGCAGTTCAAAGTAAGATGTGTATCACTAGACGAGTTCAAAGATGTCCTGAGTTGCTTTTGAACCGTTTACATTTTTTCTAACTTGTCAGATATGGCCTGTTAATGCGTCGTTTATTCGGAAGACTAGTCGGTCAAAGGAAGCAATCTATTCGCTCGTGCTCGGTTGTTCAAACTGTTATAGATCTGAGCACATGTGACATATGAAGGGCAGAGTCAAGTCAGGTCTGACGGCGAGTGCCGCAGGAGCCGTAAACAACACACGTTCATGCTAAATACCGGGAATGGTCGCAGTCAAGTTCAGAAATGTCGTAGTCAGTCAAAGATGGGCAATTCAGAATCGTATTGACATTTCGAGCGTGATGATGGCCCACACGGGCTGTGCGACTTGCATTTTGACTATGGCCTCTTGTTTGCCTGTGGAAATAATGTCTTTGGCCGTAGTGCGGCAATGAGATTAGATGGGGAGTTGATACTGCCGTATTCGAGAAGAGCACAAAGATACGGACAACACGTATAGTGTGAACAGATTGTGCACCTTATACGGGCTCACTCGGTTAGAAGGTTAGGTTCGGGTTAGAAGGTTTGGGGTTCTCGGTGTTCTCGCCCGCGCAGCGGAAGAGAACGTTTAAGAAAGGGCCCGCGTGCGGGGCCTCTGTCTCGGTGTGTATTGGAGACGCACCAAGATATGTGATATTATGCTAAACGTGCGTTCCGGCCGCGTTGTGATTTGATTCGGATAGTAAGTATCAGACGTGCGTTCAAGTGATGGGTTCAAAGATGTCTTGGATTATCTTTGAACTAACGCAGATGTTCAATTTATTTCGTTAGGTGTCAACAATGACTTCACGTTACGCTTCTTAATCGGAAACCTACTCGGTTGAAGAAAGCGAGCAATACGCTTGTTTTCGGATGTTCGGCATGACATGAACTTGAGTATATGTAAAATATGAAGAGAAAACTCCAAGTGACGCGTGGCGGCATGTGCCGTGAGAGTCACAAATAACAGTTTGTTGGAACGGTGTATTGCGGGTGTTGCATTCAGTCAAGTTTGGTGTATCTGGGTTCGTAATCAAATTCCGAGTATGATGATGGCCCACGCGGACTGGGGTACTTGTATTTTGGGTACAGTCTATTTTTCGTATGCGGAAGTAATGTATTGGGCCGTAACGAGGAAACGAGATTAGGTAGACAGTTGATACTTCTGAATCAGTGAAGAGCATGAGGATACGCATCCAATGATGCATAATATTCATTCGAAAACAGCTGTCTTGCGCTTGCGGACGGTTAGAGGTTGGTAACGCAGATCGAGGGATTCAGCCTAACGTAAAAAGCCCACCCGGCCTCGGATGTGTCTTTGGAAGGCCTATCCTTTCACTTTTAGTAGGTTAGGAGGTGAGGGCACATAGGCGACGTGCCACAAGAAGTTCAAACTCAGTTCAAGAAAGGGCGCGCGTACGAGGCCTCTGTCTCGGTGCGTATCGCAGTTCAAAGTAAGATGTGTATCACTAGACGAGTTCAAAGATGTCCTGAGTTGCTTTTGAACCGTTTACATTTTTTCTAACTTGTCAGATATGGCCTGTTAATGCGTCGTTTATTCGGAAGACTAGTCGGTCAAAGGAAGCAATCTATTCGCTCGTGCTCGGTTGTTCAAACTGTTATAGATCTGAGCACATGTGACATATGAAGGGCAGAGTCAAGTCAGGTCTGACGGCGAGTGCCGCAGGAGCCGTAAACAACACACGTTCATGCTAAATACCGGGAATGGTCGCAGTCAAGTTCAGAAATGTCGTAGTCAGTCAAAGATGGGCAATTCAGAATCGTATTGACATTTCGAGCGTGATGATGGCCCACACGGGCTGTGCGACTTGCATTTTGACTATGGCCTCTTGTTTGCCTGTGGAAATAATGTCTTTGGCCGTAGTGCGGCAATGAGATTAGATGGGGAGTTGATACTGCCGTATTCGAGAAGAGCACAAAGATACGGACAACACGTATAGTGTGAACAGATTGTGCACCTTATACGGGCTCACTCGGTTAGAAGGTTAGGTTCGGGTTAGAAGGTTTGGGGTTCTCGGTGTTCTCGCCCGCGCAGCGGAAGAGAACGTTTAAGAAAGGGCCCGCGTGCGGGGCCTCTGTCTCGGTGTGTATTGGAGACGCACCAAGATATGTGATATTATGCTAAACGTGCGTTCCGGCCGCGTTGTGATTTGATTCGGATAGTAAGTATCAGACGTGCGTTCAAGTGATGGGTTCAAAGATGTCTTGGATTATCTTTGAACTAACGCAGATGTTCAATTTATTTCGTTAGGTGTCAACAATGACTTCACGTTACGCTTCTTAATCGGAAACCTACTCGGTTGAAGAAAGCGAGCAATACGCTTGTTTTCGGATGTTCGGCATGACATGAACTTGAGTATATGTAAAATATGAAGAGAAAACTCCAAGTGACGCGTGGCGGCATGTGCCGTGAGAGTCACAAATAACAGTTTGTTGGAACGGTGTATTGCGGGTGTTGCATTCAGTCAAGTTTGGTGTATCTGGGTTCGTAATCAAATTCCGAGTATGATGATGGCCCACGCGGACTGGGGTACTTGTATTTTGGGTACAGTCTATTTTTCGTATGCGGAAGTAATGTATTGGGCCGTAACGAGGAAACGAGATTAGGTAGACAGTTGATACTTCTGAATCAGTGAAGAGCATGAGGATACGCATCCAATGATGCATAATATTCATTCGAAAACAGCTGTCTTGCGCTTGCGGACGGTTAGAGGTTGGTAACGCAGATCGAGGGATTCAGCCTAACGTAAAAAGCCCACCCGGCCTCGGATGTGTCTTTGGAAGGCCTATCCTTTCACTTTTAGTAGGTTAGGAGGTGAGGGCACATAGGCGACGTGCCACAAGAAGTTCAAACTCAGTTCAAGAAAGGGCGCGCGTACGAGGCCTCTGTCTCGGTGCGTATCGCAGTTCAAAGTAAGATGTGTATCACTAGACGAGTTCAAAGATGTCCTGAGTTGCTTTTGAACCGTTTACATTTTTTCTAACTTGTCAGATATGGCCTGTTAATGCGTCGTTTATTCGGAAGACTAGTCGGTCAAAGGAAGCAATCTATTCGCTCGTGCTCGGTTGTTCAAACTGTTATAGATCTGAGCACATGTGACATATGAAGGGCAGAGTCAAGTCAGGTCTGACGGCGAGTGCCGCAGGAGCCGTAAACAACACACGTTCATGCTAAATACCGGGAATGGTCGCAGTCAAGTTCAGAAATGTCGTAGTCAGTCAAAGATGGGCAATTCAGAATCGTATTGACATTTCGAGCGTGATGATGGCCCACACGGGCTGTGCGACTTGCATTTTGACTATGGCCTCTTGTTTGCCTGTGGAAATAATGTCTTTGGCCGTAGTGCGGCAATGAGATTAGATGGGGAGTTGATACTGCCGTATTCGAGAAGAGCACAAAGATACGGACAACACGTATAGTGTGAACAGATTGTGCACCTTATACGGGCTCACTCGGTTAGAAGGTTAGGTTCGGGTTAGAAGGTTTGGGGTTCTCGGTGTTCTCGCCCGCGCAGCGGAAGAGAACGTTTAAGAAAGGGCCCGCGTGCGGGGCCTCTGTCTCGGTGTGTATTGGAGACGCACCAAGATATGTGATATTATGCTAAACGTGCGTTCCGGCCGCGTTGTGATTTGATTCGGATAGTAAGTATCAGACGTGCGTTCAAGTGATGGGTTCAAAGATGTCTTGGATTATCTTTGAACTAACGCAGATGTTCAATTTATTTCGTTAGGTGTCAACAATGACTTCACGTTACGCTTCTTAATCGGAAACCTACTCGGTTGAAGAAAGCGAGCAATACGCTTGTTTTCGGATGTTCGGCATGACATGAACTTGAGTATATGTAAAATATGAAGAGAAAACTCCAAGTGACGCGTGGCGGCATGTGCCGTGAGAGTCACAAATAACAGTTTGTTGGAACGGTGTATTGCGGGTGTTGCATTCAGTCAAGTTTGGTGTATCTGGGTTCGTAATCAAATTCCGAGTATGATGATGGCCCACGCGGACTGGGGTACTTGTATTTTGGGTACAGTCTATTTTTCGTATGCGGAAGTAATGTATTGGGCCGTAACGAGGAAACGAGATTAGGTAGACAGTTGATACTTCTGAATCAGTGAAGAGCATGAGGATACGCATCCAATGATGCATAATATTCATTCGAAAACAGCTGTCTTGCGCTTGCGGACGGTTAGAGGTTGGTAACGCAGATCGAGGGATTCAGCCTAACGTAAAAAGCCCACCCGGCCTCGGATGTGTCTTTGGAAGGCCTATCCTTTCACTTTTAGTAGGTTAGGAGGTGAGGGCACATAGGCGACGTGCCACAAGAAGTTCAAACTCAGTTCAAGAAAGGGCGCGCGTACGAGGCCTCTGTCTCGGTGCGTATCGCAGTTCAAAGTAAGATGTGTATCACTAGACGAGTTCAAAGATGTCCTGAGTTGCTTTTGAACCGTTTACATTTTTTCTAACTTGTCAGATATGGCCTGTTAATGCGTCGTTTATTCGGAAGACTAGTCGGTCAAAGGAAGCAATCTATTCGCTCGTGCTCGGTTGTTCAAACTGTTATAGATCTGAGCACATGTGACATATGAAGGGCAGAGTCAAGTCAGGTCTGACGGCGAGTGCCGCAGGAGCCGTAAACAACACACGTTCATGCTAAATACCGGGAATGGTCGCAGTCAAGTTCAGAAATGTCGTAGTCAGTCAAAGATGGGCAATTCAGAATCGTATTGACATTTCGAGCGTGATGATGGCCCACACGGGCTGTGCGACTTGCATTTTGACTATGGCCTCTTGTTTGCCTGTGGAAATAATGTCTTTGGCCGTAGTGCGGCAATGAGATTAGATGGGGAGTTGATACTGCCGTATTCGAGAAGAGCACAAAGATACGGACAACACGTATAGTGTGAACAGATTGTGCACCTTATACGGGCTCACTCGGTTAGAAGGTTAGGTTCGGGTTAGAAGGTTTGGGGTTCTCGGTGTTCTCGCCCGCGCAGCGGAAGAGAACGTTTAAGAAAGGGCCCGCGTGCGGGGCCTCTGTCTCGGTGTGTATTGGAGACGCACCAAGATATGTGATATTATGCTAAACGTGCGTTCCGGCCGCGTTGTGATTTGATTCGGATAGTAAGTATCAGACGTGCGTTCAAGTGATGGGTTCAAAGATGTCTTGGATTATCTTTGAACTAACGCAGATGTTCAATTTATTTCGTTAGGTGTCAACAATGACTTCACGTTACGCTTCTTAATCGGAAACCTACTCGGTTGAAGAAAGCGAGCAATACGCTTGTTTTCGGATGTTCGGCATGACATGAACTTGAGTATATGTAAAATATGAAGAGAAAACTCCAAGTGACGCGTGGCGGCATGTGCCGTGAGAGTCACAAATAACAGTTTGTTGGAACGGTGTATTGCGGGTGTTGCATTCAGTCAAGTTTGGTGTATCTGGGTTCGTAATCAAATTCCGAGTATGATGATGGCCCACGCGGACTGGGGTACTTGTATTTTGGGTACAGTCTATTTTTCGTATGCGGAAGTAATGTATTGGGCCGTAACGAGGAAACGAGATTAGGTAGACAGTTGATACTTCTGAATCAGTGAAGAGCATGAGGATACGCATCCAATGATGCATAATATTCATTCGAAAACAGCTGTCTTGCGCTTGCGGACGGTTAGAGGTTGGTAACGCAGATCGAGGGATTCAGCCTAACGTAAAAAGCCCACCCGGCCTCGGATGTGTCTTTGGAAGGCCTATCCTTTCACTTTTAGTAGGTTAGGAGGTGAGGGCACATAGGCGACGTGCCACAAGAAGTTCAAACTCAGTTCAAGAAAGGGCGCGCGTACGAGGCCTCTGTCTCGGTGCGTATCGCAGTTCAAAGTAAGATGTGTATCACTAGACGAGTTCAAAGATGTCCTGAGTTGCTTTTGAACCGTTTACATTTTTTCTAACTTGTCAGATATGGCCTGTTAATGCGTCGTTTATTCGGAAGACTAGTCGGTCAAAGGAAGCAATCTATTCGCTCGTGCTCGGTTGTTCAAACTGTTATAGATCTGAGCACATGTGACATATGAAGGGCAGAGTCAAGTCAGGTCTGACGGCGAGTGCCGCAGGAGCCGTAAACAACACACGTTCATGCTAAATACCGGGAATGGTCGCAGTCAAGTTCAGAAATGTCGTAGTCAGTCAAAGATGGGCAATTCAGAATCGTATTGACATTTCGAGCGTGATGATGGCCCACACGGGCTGTGCGACTTGCATTTTGACTATGGCCTCTTGTTTGCCTGTGGAAATAATGTCTTTGGCCGTAGTGCGGCAATGAGATTAGATGGGGAGTTGATACTGCCGTATTCGAGAAGAGCACAAAGATACGGACAACACGTATAGTGTGAACAGATTGTGCACCTTATACGGGCTCACTCGGTTAGAAGGTTAGGTTCGGGTTAGAAGGTTTGGGGTTCTCGGTGTTCTCGCCCGCGCAGCGGAAGAGAACGTTTAAGAAAGGGCCCGCGTGCGGGGCCTCTGTCTCGGTGTGTATTGGAGACGCACCAAGATATGTGATATTATGCTAAACGTGCGTTCCGGCCGCGTTGTGATTTGATTCGGATAGTAAGTATCAGACGTGCGTTCAAGTGATGGGTTCAAAGATGTCTTGGATTATCTTTGAACTAACGCAGATGTTCAATTTATTTCGTTAGGTGTCAACAATGACTTCACGTTACGCTTCTTAATCGGAAACCTACTCGGTTGAAGAAAGCGAGCAATACGCTTGTTTTCGGATGTTCGGCATGACATGAACTTGAGTATATGTAAAATATGAAGAGAAAACTCCAAGTGACGCGTGGCGGCATGTGCCGTGAGAGTCACAAATAACAGTTTGTTGGAACGGTGTATTGCGGGTGTTGCATTCAGTCAAGTTTGGTGTATCTGGGTTCGTAATCAAATTCCGAGTATGATGATGGCCCACGCGGACTGGGGTACTTGTATTTTGGGTACAGTCTATTTTTCGTATGCGGAAGTAATGTATTGGGCCGTAACGAGGAAACGAGATTAGGTAGACAGTTGATACTTCTGAATCAGTGAAGAGCATGAGGATACGCATCCAATGATGCATAATATTCATTCGAAAACAGCTGTCTTGCGCTTGCGGACGGTTAGAGGTTGGTAACGCAGATCGAGGGATTCAGCCTAACGTAAAAAGCCCACCCGGCCTCGGATGTGTCTTTGGAAGGCCTATCCTTTCACTTTTAGTAGGTTAGGAGGTGAGGGCACATAGGCGACGTGCCACAAGAAGTTCAAACTCAGTTCAAGAAAGGGCGCGCGTACGAGGCCTCTGTCTCGGTGCGTATCGCAGTTCAAAGTAAGATGTGTATCACTAGACGAGTTCAAAGATGTCCTGAGTTGCTTTTGAACCGTTTACATTTTTTCTAACTTGTCAGATATGGCCTGTTAATGCGTCGTTTATTCGGAAGACTAGTCGGTCAAAGGAAGCAATCTATTCGCTCGTGCTCGGTTGTTCAAACTGTTATAGATCTGAGCACATGTGACATATGAAGGGCAGAGTCAAGTCAGGTCTGACGGCGAGTGCCGCAGGAGCCGTAAACAACACACGTTCATGCTAAATACCGGGAATGGTCGCAGTCAAGTTCAGAAATGTCGTAGTCAGTCAAAGATGGGCAATTCAGAATCGTATTGACATTTCGAGCGTGATGATGGCCCACACGGGCTGTGCGACTTGCATTTTGACTATGGCCTCTTGTTTGCCTGTGGAAATAATGTCTTTGGCCGTAGTGCGGCAATGAGATTAGATGGGGAGTTGATACTGCCGTATTCGAGAAGAGCACAAAGATACGGACAACACGTATAGTGTGAACAGATTGTGCACCTTATACGGGCTCACTCGGTTAGAAGGTTAGGTTCGGGTTAGAAGGTTTGGGGTTCTCGGTGTTCTCGCCCGCGCAGCGGAAGAGAACGTTTAAGAAAGGGCCCGCGTGCGGGGCCTCTGTCTCGGTGTGTATTGGAGACGCACCAAGATATGTGATATTATGCTAAACGTGCGTTCCGGCCGCGTTGTGATTTGATTCGGATAGTAAGTATCAGACGTGCGTTCAAGTGATGGGTTCAAAGATGTCTTGGATTATCTTTGAACTAACGCAGATGTTCAATTTATTTCGTTAGGTGTCAACAATGACTTCACGTTACGCTTCTTAATCGGAAACCTACTCGGTTGAAGAAAGCGAGCAATACGCTTGTTTTCGGATGTTCGGCATGACATGAACTTGAGTATATGTAAAATATGAAGAGAAAACTCCAAGTGACGCGTGGCGGCATGTGCCGTGAGAGTCACAAATAACAGTTTGTTGGAACGGTGTATTGCGGGTGTTGCATTCAGTCAAGTTTGGTGTATCTGGGTTCGTAATCAAATTCCGAGTATGATGATGGCCCACGCGGACTGGGGTACTTGTATTTTGGGTACAGTCTATTTTTCGTATGCGGAAGTAATGTATTGGGCCGTAACGAGGAAACGAGATTAGGTAGACAGTTGATACTTCTGAATCAGTGAAGAGCATGAGGATACGCATCCAATGATGCATAATATTCATTCGAAAACAGCTGTCTTGCGCTTGCGGACGGTTAGAGGTTGGTAACGCAGATCGAGGGATTCAGCCTAACGTAAAAAGCCCACCCGGCCTCGGATGTGTCTTTGGAAGGCCTATCCTTTCACTTTTAGTAGGTTAGGAGGTGAGGGCACATAGGCGACGTGCCACAAGAAGTTCAAACTCAGTTCAAGAAAGGGCGCGCGTACGAGGCCTCTGTCTCGGTGCGTATCGCAGTTCAAAGTAAGATGTGTATCACTAGACGAGTTCAAAGATGTCCTGAGTTGCTTTTGAACCGTTTACATTTTTTCTAACTTGTCAGATATGGCCTGTTAATGCGTCGTTTATTCGGAAGACTAGTCGGTCAAAGGAAGCAATCTATTCGCTCGTGCTCGGTTGTTCAAACTGTTATAGATCTGAGCACATGTGACATATGAAGGGCAGAGTCAAGTCAGGTCTGACGGCGAGTGCCGCAGGAGCCGTAAACAACACACGTTCATGCTAAATACCGGGAATGGTCGCAGTCAAGTTCAGAAATGTCGTAGTCAGTCAAAGATGGGCAATTCAGAATCGTATTGACATTTCGAGCGTGATGATGGCCCACACGGGCTGTGCGACTTGCATTTTGACTATGGCCTCTTGTTTGCCTGTGGAAATAATGTCTTTGGCCGTAGTGCGGCAATGAGATTAGATGGGGAGTTGATACTGCCGTATTCGAGAAGAGCACAAAGATACGGACAACACGTATAGTGTGAACAGATTGTGCACCTTATACGGGCTCACTCGGTTAGAAGGTTAGGTTCGGGTTAGAAGGTTTGGGGTTCTCGGTGTTCTCGCCCGCGCAGCGGAAGAGAACGTTTAAGAAAGGGCCCGCGTGCGGGGCCTCTGTCTCGGTGTGTATTGGAGACGCACCAAGATATGTGATATTATGCTAAACGTGCGTTCCGGCCGCGTTGTGATTTGATTCGGATAGTAAGTATCAGACGTGCGTTCAAGTGATGGGTTCAAAGATGTCTTGGATTATCTTTGAACTAACGCAGATGTTCAATTTATTTCGTTAGGTGTCAACAATGACTTCACGTTACGCTTCTTAATCGGAAACCTACTCGGTTGAAGAAAGCGAGCAATACGCTTGTTTTCGGATGTTCGGCATGACATGAACTTGAGTATATGTAAAATATGAAGAGAAAACTCCAAGTGACGCGTGGCGGCATGTGCCGTGAGAGTCACAAATAACAGTTTGTTGGAACGGTGTATTGCGGGTGTTGCATTCAGTCAAGTTTGGTGTATCTGGGTTCGTAATCAAATTCCGAGTATGATGATGGCCCACGCGGACTGGGGTACTTGTATTTTGGGTACAGTCTATTTTTCGTATGCGGAAGTAATGTATTGGGCCGTAACGAGGAAACGAGATTAGGTAGACAGTTGATACTTCTGAATCAGTGAAGAGCATGAGGATACGCATCCAATGATGCATAATATTCATTCGAAAACAGCTGTCTTGCGCTTGCGGACGGTTAGAGGTTGGTAACGCAGATCGAGGGATTCAGCCTAACGTAAAAAGCCCACCCGGCCTCGGATGTGTCTTTGGAAGGCCTATCCTTTCACTTTTAGTAGGTTAGGAGGTGAGGGCACATAGGCGACGTGCCACAAGAAGTTCAAACTCAGTTCAAGAAAGGGCGCGCGTACGAGGCCTCTGTCTCGGTGCGTATCGCAGTTCAAAGTAAGATGTGTATCACTAGACGAGTTCAAAGATGTCCTGAGTTGCTTTTGAACCGTTTACATTTTTTCTAACTTGTCAGATATGGCCTGTTAATGCGTCGTTTATTCGGAAGACTAGTCGGTCAAAGGAAGCAATCTATTCGCTCGTGCTCGGTTGTTCAAACTGTTATAGATCTGAGCACATGTGACATATGAAGGGCAGAGTCAAGTCAGGTCTGACGGCGAGTGCCGCAGGAGCCGTAAACAACACACGTTCATGCTAAATACCGGGAATGGTCGCAGTCAAGTTCAGAAATGTCGTAGTCAGTCAAAGATGGGCAATTCAGAATCGTATTGACATTTCGAGCGTGATGATGGCCCACACGGGCTGTGCGACTTGCATTTTGACTATGGCCTCTTGTTTGCCTGTGGAAATAATGTCTTTGGCCGTAGTGCGGCAATGAGATTAGATGGGGAGTTGATACTGCCGTATTCGAGAAGAGCACAAAGATACGGACAACACGTATAGTGTGAACAGATTGTGCACCTTATACGGGCTCACTCGGTTAGAAGGTTAGGTTCGGGTTAGAAGGTTTGGGGTTCTCGGTGTTCTCGCCCGCGCAGCGGAAGAGAACGTTTAAGAAAGGGCCCGCGTGCGGGGCCTCTGTCTCGGTGTGTATTGGAGACGCACCAAGATATGTGATATTATGCTAAACGTGCGTTCCGGCCGCGTTGTGATTTGATTCGGATAGTAAGTATCAGACGTGCGTTCAAGTGATGGGTTCAAAGATGTCTTGGATTATCTTTGAACTAACGCAGATGTTCAATTTATTTCGTTAGGTGTCAACAATGACTTCACGTTACGCTTCTTAATCGGAAACCTACTCGGTTGAAGAAAGCGAGCAATACGCTTGTTTTCGGATGTTCGGCATGACATGAACTTGAGTATATGTAAAATATGAAGAGAAAACTCCAAGTGACGCGTGGCGGCATGTGCCGTGAGAGTCACAAATAACAGTTTGTTGGAACGGTGTATTGCGGGTGTTGCATTCAGTCAAGTTTGGTGTATCTGGGTTCGTAATCAAATTCCGAGTATGATGATGGCCCACGCGGACTGGGGTACTTGTATTTTGGGTACAGTCTATTTTTCGTATGCGGAAGTAATGTATTGGGCCGTAACGAGGAAACGAGATTAGGTAGACAGTTGATACTTCTGAATCAGTGAAGAGCATGAGGATACGCATCCAATGATGCATAATATTCATTCGAAAACAGCTGTCTTGCGCTTGCGGACGGTTAGAGGTTGGTAACGCAGATCGAGGGATTCAGCCTAACGTAAAAAGCCCACCCGGCCTCGGATGTGTCTTTGGAAGGCCTATCCTTTCACTTTTAGTAGGTTAGGAGGTGAGGGCACATAGGCGACGTGCCACAAGAAGTTCAAACTCAGTTCAAGAAAGGGCGCGCGTACGAGGCCTCTGTCTCGGTGCGTATCGCAGTTCAAAGTAAGATGTGTATCACTAGACGAGTTCAAAGATGTCCTGAGTTGCTTTTGAACCGTTTACATTTTTTCTAACTTGTCAGATATGGCCTGTTAATGCGTCGTTTATTCGGAAGACTAGTCGGTCAAAGGAAGCAATCTATTCGCTCGTGCTCGGTTGTTCAAACTGTTATAGATCTGAGCACATGTGACATATGAAGGGCAGAGTCAAGTCAGGTCTGACGGCGAGTGCCGCAGGAGCCGTAAACAACACACGTTCATGCTAAATACCGGGAATGGTCGCAGTCAAGTTCAGAAATGTCGTAGTCAGTCAAAGATGGGCAATTCAGAATCGTATTGACATTTCGAGCGTGATGATGGCCCACACGGGCTGTGCGACTTGCATTTTGACTATGGCCTCTTGTTTGCCTGTGGAAATAATGTCTTTGGCCGTAGTGCGGCAATGAGATTAGATGGGGAGTTGATACTGCCGTATTCGAGAAGAGCACAAAGATACGGACAACACGTATAGTGTGAACAGATTGTGCACCTTATACGGGCTCACTCGGTTAGAAGGTTAGGTTCGGGTTAGAAGGTTTGGGGTTCTCGGTGTTCTCGCCCGCGCAGCGGAAGAGAACGTTTAAGAAAGGGCCCGCGTGCGGGGCCTCTGTCTCGGTGTGTATTGGAGACGCACCAAGATATGTGATATTATGCTAAACGTGCGTTCCGGCCGCGTTGTGATTTGATTCGGATAGTAAGTATCAGACGTGCGTTCAAGTGATGGGTTCAAAGATGTCTTGGATTATCTTTGAACTAACGCAGATGTTCAATTTATTTCGTTAGGTGTCAACAATGACTTCACGTTACGCTTCTTAATCGGAAACCTACTCGGTTGAAGAAAGCGAGCAATACGCTTGTTTTCGGATGTTCGGCATGACATGAACTTGAGTATATGTAAAATATGAAGAGAAAACTCCAAGTGACGCGTGGCGGCATGTGCCGTGAGAGTCACAAATAACAGTTTGTTGGAACGGTGTATTGCGGGTGTTGCATTCAGTCAAGTTTGGTGTATCTGGGTTCGTAATCAAATTCCGAGTATGATGATGGCCCACGCGGACTGGGGTACTTGTATTTTGGGTACAGTCTATTTTTCGTATGCGGAAGTAATGTATTGGGCCGTAACGAGGAAACGAGATTAGGTAGACAGTTGATACTTCTGAATCAGTGAAGAGCATGAGGATACGCATCCAATGATGCATAATATTCATTCGAAAACAGCTGTCTTGCGCTTGCGGACGGTTAGAGGTTGGTAACGCAGATCGAGGGATTCAGCCTAACGTAAAAAGCCCACCCGGCCTCGGATGTGTCTTTGGAAGGCCTATCCTTTCACTTTTAGTAGGTTAGGAGGTGAGGGCACATAGGCGACGTGCCACAAGAAGTTCAAACTCAGTTCAAGAAAGGGCGCGCGTACGAGGCCTCTGTCTCGGTGCGTATCGCAGTTCAAAGTAAGATGTGTATCACTAGACGAGTTCAAAGATGTCCTGAGTTGCTTTTGAACCGTTTACATTTTTTCTAACTTGTCAGATATGGCCTGTTAATGCGTCGTTTATTCGGAAGACTAGTCGGTCAAAGGAAGCAATCTATTCGCTCGTGCTCGGTTGTTCAAACTGTTATAGATCTGAGCACATGTGACATATGAAGGGCAGAGTCAAGTCAGGTCTGACGGCGAGTGCCGCAGGAGCCGTAAACAACACACGTTCATGCTAAATACCGGGAATGGTCGCAGTCAAGTTCAGAAATGTCGTAGTCAGTCAAAGATGGGCAATTCAGAATCGTATTGACATTTCGAGCGTGATGATGGCCCACACGGGCTGTGCGACTTGCATTTTGACTATGGCCTCTTGTTTGCCTGTGGAAATAATGTCTTTGGCCGTAGTGCGGCAATGAGATTAGATGGGGAGTTGATACTGCCGTATTCGAGAAGAGCACAAAGATACGGACAACACGTATAGTGTGAACAGATTGTGCACCTTATACGGGCTCACTCGGTTAGAAGGTTAGGTTCGGGTTAGAAGGTTTGGGGTTCTCGGTGTTCTCGCCCGCGCAGCGGAAGAGAACGTTTAAGAAAGGGCCCGCGTGCGGGGCCTCTGTCTCGGTGTGTATTGGAGACGCACCAAGATATGTGATATTATGCTAAACGTGCGTTCCGGCCGCGTTGTGATTTGATTCGGATAGTAAGTATCAGACGTGCGTTCAAGTGATGGGTTCAAAGATGTCTTGGATTATCTTTGAACTAACGCAGATGTTCAATTTATTTCGTTAGGTGTCAACAATGACTTCACGTTACGCTTCTTAATCGGAAACCTACTCGGTTGAAGAAAGCGAGCAATACGCTTGTTTTCGGATGTTCGGCATGACATGAACTTGAGTATATGTAAAATATGAAGAGAAAACTCCAAGTGACGCGTGGCGGCATGTGCCGTGAGAGTCACAAATAACAGTTTGTTGGAACGGTGTATTGCGGGTGTTGCATTCAGTCAAGTTTGGTGTATCTGGGTTCGTAATCAAATTCCGAGTATGATGATGGCCCACGCGGACTGGGGTACTTGTATTTTGGGTACAGTCTATTTTTCGTATGCGGAAGTAATGTATTGGGCCGTAACGAGGAAACGAGATTAGGTAGACAGTTGATACTTCTGAATCAGTGAAGAGCATGAGGATACGCATCCAATGATGCATAATATTCATTCGAAAACAGCTGTCTTGCGCTTGCGGACGGTTAGAGGTTGGTAACGCAGATCGAGGGATTCAGCCTAACGTAAAAAGCCCACCCGGCCTCGGATGTGTCTTTGGAAGGCCTATCCTTTCACTTTTAGTAGGTTAGGAGGTGAGGGCACATAGGCGACGTGCCACAAGAAGTTCAAACTCAGTTCAAGAAAGGGCGCGCGTACGAGGCCTCTGTCTCGGTGCGTATCGCAGTTCAAAGTAAGATGTGTATCACTAGACGAGTTCAAAGATGTCCTGAGTTGCTTTTGAACCGTTTACATTTTTTCTAACTTGTCAGATATGGCCTGTTAATGCGTCGTTTATTCGGAAGACTAGTCGGTCAAAGGAAGCAATCTATTCGCTCGTGCTCGGTTGTTCAAACTGTTATAGATCTGAGCACATGTGACATATGAAGGGCAGAGTCAAGTCAGGTCTGACGGCGAGTGCCGCAGGAGCCGTAAACAACACACGTTCATGCTAAATACCGGGAATGGTCGCAGTCAAGTTCAGAAATGTCGTAGTCAGTCAAAGATGGGCAATTCAGAATCGTATTGACATTTCGAGCGTGATGATGGCCCACACGGGCTGTGCGACTTGCATTTTGACTATGGCCTCTTGTTTGCCTGTGGAAATAATGTCTTTGGCCGTAGTGCGGCAATGAGATTAGATGGGGAGTTGATACTGCCGTATTCGAGAAGAGCACAAAGATACGGACAACACGTATAGTGTGAACAGATTGTGCACCTTATACGGGCTCACTCGGTTAGAAGGTTAGGTTCGGGTTAGAAGGTTTGGGGTTCTCGGTGTTCTCGCCCGCGCAGCGGAAGAGAACGTTTAAGAAAGGGCCCGCGTGCGGGGCCTCTGTCTCGGTGTGTATTGGAGACGCACCAAGATATGTGATATTATGCTAAACGTGCGTTCCGGCCGCGTTGTGATTTGATTCGGATAGTAAGTATCAGACGTGCGTTCAAGTGATGGGTTCAAAGATGTCTTGGATTATCTTTGAACTAACGCAGATGTTCAATTTATTTCGTTAGGTGTCAACAATGACTTCACGTTACGCTTCTTAATCGGAAACCTACTCGGTTGAAGAAAGCGAGCAATACGCTTGTTTTCGGATGTTCGGCATGACATGAACTTGAGTATATGTAAAATATGAAGAGAAAACTCCAAGTGACGCGTGGCGGCATGTGCCGTGAGAGTCACAAATAACAGTTTGTTGGAACGGTGTATTGCGGGTGTTGCATTCAGTCAAGTTTGGTGTATCTGGGTTCGTAATCAAATTCCGAGTATGATGATGGCCCACGCGGACTGGGGTACTTGTATTTTGGGTACAGTCTATTTTTCGTATGCGGAAGTAATGTATTGGGCCGTAACGAGGAAACGAGATTAGGTAGACAGTTGATACTTCTGAATCAGTGAAGAGCATGAGGATACGCATCCAATGATGCATAATATTCATTCGAAAACAGCTGTCTTGCGCTTGCGGACGGTTAGAGGTTGGTAACGCAGATCGAGGGATTCAGCCTAACGTAAAAAGCCCACCCGGCCTCGGATGTGTCTTTGGAAGGCCTATCCTTTCACTTTTAGTAGGTTAGGAGGTGAGGGCACATAGGCGACGTGCCACAAGAAGTTCAAACTCAGTTCAAGAAAGGGCGCGCGTACGAGGCCTCTGTCTCGGTGCGTATCGCAGTTCAAAGTAAGATGTGTATCACTAGACGAGTTCAAAGATGTCCTGAGTTGCTTTTGAACCGTTTACATTTTTTCTAACTTGTCAGATATGGCCTGTTAATGCGTCGTTTATTCGGAAGACTAGTCGGTCAAAGGAAGCAATCTATTCGCTCGTGCTCGGTTGTTCAAACTGTTATAGATCTGAGCACATGTGACATATGAAGGGCAGAGTCAAGTCAGGTCTGACGGCGAGTGCCGCAGGAGCCGTAAACAACACACGTTCATGCTAAATACCGGGAATGGTCGCAGTCAAGTTCAGAAATGTCGTAGTCAGTCAAAGATGGGCAATTCAGAATCGTATTGACATTTCGAGCGTGATGATGGCCCACACGGGCTGTGCGACTTGCATTTTGACT
The DNA here is from genome assembly GCA_019915135.1 of Strobilurus pachycystidiatus. Lineage (NCBI taxonomy): Eukaryota > Fungi > Basidiomycota > Agaricomycetes > Agaricales > Physalacriaceae > Strobilurus > Strobilurus pachycystidiatus. Next base: position 6,445,164 of record JAHLMK010000001.1, read on the forward strand.
ATGGCCTCTTGTTTGCCTGTGGAAATAATGTCTTTGGCCGTAGTGCGGCAATGAGATTAGATGGGGAGTTGATACTGCCGTATTCGAGAAGAGCACAAAGATACGGACAACACGTATAGTGTGAACAGATTGTGCACCTTATACGGGCTCACTCGGTTAGAAGGTTAGGTTCGGGTTAGAAGGTTTGGGGTTCTCGGTGTTCTCGCCCGCGCAGCGGAAGAGAACGTTTAAGAAAGGGCCCGCGTGCGGGGCCTCTGTCTCGGTGTGTATTGGAGACGCACCAAGATATGTGATATTATGCTAAACGTGCGTTCCGGCCGCGTTGTGATTTGATTCGGATAGTAAGTATCAGACGTGCGTTCAAGTGATGGGTTCAAAGATGTCTTGGATTATCTTTGAACTAACGCAGATGTTCAATTTATTTCGTTAGGTGTCAACAATGACTTCACGTTACGCTTCTTAATCGGAAACCTACTCGGTTGAAGAAAGCGAGCAATACGCTTGTTTTCGGATGTTCGGCATGACATGAACTTGAGTATATGTAAAATATGAAGAGAAAACTCCAAGTGACGCGTGGCGGCATGTGCCGTGAGAGTCACAAATAACAGTTTGTTGGAACGGTGTATTGCGGGTGTTGCATTCAGTCAAGTTTGGTGTATCTGGGTTCGTAATCAAATTCCGAGTATGATGATGGCCCACGCGGACTGGGGTACTTGTATTTTGGGTACAGTCTATTTTTCGTATGCGGAAGTAATGTATTGGGCCGTAACGAGGAAACGAGATTAGGTAGACAGTTGATACTTCTGAATCAGTGAAGAGCATGAGGATACGCATCCAATGATGCATAATATTCATTCGAAAACAGCTGTCTTGCGCTTGCGGACGGTTAGAGGTTGGTAACGCAGATCGAGGGATTCAGCCTAACGTAAAAAGCCCACCCGGCCTCGGATGTGTCTTTGGAAGGCCTATCCTTTCACTTTTAGTAGGTTAGGAGGTGAGGGCACATAGGCGACGTGCCACAAGAAGTTCAAACTCAGTTCAAGAAAGGGCGCGCGTACGAGGCCTCTGTCTCGGTGCGTATCGCAGTTCAAAGTAAGATGTGTATCACTAGACGAGTTCAAAGATGTCCTGAGTTGCTTTTGAACCGTTTACATTTTTTCTAACTTGTCAGATATGGCCTGTTAATGCGTCGTTTATTCGGAAGACTAGTCGGTCAAAGGAAGCAATCTATTCGCTCGTGCTCGGTTGTTCAAACTGTTATAGATCTGAGCACATGTGACATATGAAGGGCAGAGTCAAGTCAGGTCTGACGGCGAGTGCCGCAGGAGCCGTAAACAACACACGTTCATGCTAAATACCGGGAATGGTCGCAGTCAAGTTCAGAAATGTCGTAGTCAGTCAAAGATGGGCAATTCAGAATCGTATTGACATTTCGAGCGTGATGATGGCCCACACGGGCTGTGCGACTTGCATTTTGACTATGGCCTCTTGTTTGCCTGTGGAAATAATGTCTTTGGCCGTAGTGCGGCAATGAGATTAGATGGGGAGTTGATACTGCCGTATTCGAGAAGAGCACAAAGATACGGACAACACGTATAGTGTGAACAGATTGTGCACCTTATACGGGCTCACTCGGTTAGAAGGTTAGGTTCGGGTTAGAAGGTTTGGGGTTCTCGGTGTTCTCGCCCGCGCAGCGGAAGAGAACGTTTAAGAAAGGGCCCGCGTGCGGGGCCTCTGTCTCGGTGTGTATTGGAGACGCACCAAGATATGTGATATTATGCTAAACGTGCGTTCCGGCCGCGTTGTGATTTGATTCGGATAGTAAGTATCAGACGTGCGTTCAAGTGATGGGTTCAAAGATGTCTTGGATTATCTTTGAACTAACGCAGATGTTCAATTTATTTCGTTAGGTGTCAACAATGACTTCACGTTACGCTTCTTAATCGGAAACCTACTCGGTTGAAGAAAGCGAGCAATACGCTTGTTTTCGGATGTTCGGCATGACATGAACTTGAGTATATGTAAAATATGAAGAGAAAACTCCAAGTGACGCGTGGCGGCATGTGCCGTGAGAGTCACAAATAACAGTTTGTTGGAACGGTGTATTGCGGGTGTTGCATTCAGTCAAGTTTGGTGTATCTGGGTTCGTAATCAAATTCCGAGTATGATGATGGCCCACGCGGACTGGGGTACTTGTATTTTGGGTACAGTCTATTTTTCGTATGCGGAAGTAATGTATTGGGCCGTAACGAGGAAACGAGATTAGGTAGACAGTTGATACTTCTGAATCAGTGAAGAGCATGAGGATACGCATCCAATGATGCATAATATTCATTCGAAAACAGCTGTCTTGCGCTTGCGGACGGTTAGAGGTTGGTAACGCAGATCGAGGGATTCAGCCTAACGTAAAAAGCCCACCCGGCCTCGGATGTGTCTTTGGAAGGCCTATCCTTTCACTTTTAGTAGGTTAGGAGGTGAGGGCACATAGGCGACGTGCCACAAGAAGTTCAAACTCAGTTCAAGAAAGGGCGCGCGTACGAGGCCTCTGTCTCGGTGCGTATCGCAGTTCAAAGTAAGATGTGTATCACTAGACGAGTTCAAAGATGTCCTGAGTTGCTTTTGAACCGTTTACATTTTTTCTAACTTGTCAGATATGGCCTGTTAATGCGTCGTTTATTCGGAAGACTAGTCGGTCAAAGGAAGCAATCTATTCGCTCGTGCTCGGTTGTTCAAACTGTTATAGATCTGAGCACATGTGACATATGAAGGGCAGAGTCAAGTCAGGTCTGACGGCGAGTGCCGCAGGAGCCGTAAACAACACACGTTCATGCTAAATACCGGGAATGGTCGCAGTCAAGTTCAGAAATGTCGTAGTCAGTCAAAGATGGGCAATTCAGAATCGTATTGACATTTCGAGCGTGATGATGGCCCACACGGGCTGTGCGACTTGCATTTTGACTATGGCCTCTTGTTTGCCTGTGGAAATAATGTCTTTGGCCGTAGTGCGGCAATGAGATTAGATGGGGAGTTGATACTGCCGTATTCGAGAAGAGCACAAAGATACGGACAACACGTATAGTGTGAACAGATTGTGCACCTTATACGGGCTCACTCGGTTAGAAGGTTAGGTTCGGGTTAGAAGGTTTGGGGTTCTCGGTGTTCTCGCCCGCGCAGCGGAAGAGAACGTTTAAGAAAGGGCCCGCGTGCGGGGCCTCTGTCTCGGTGTGTATTGGAGACGCACCAAGATATGTGATATTATGCTAAACGTGCGTTCCGGCCGCGTTGTGATTTGATTCGGATAGTAAGTATCAGACGTGCGTTCAAGTGATGGGTTCAAAGATGTCTTGGATTATCTTTGAACTAACGCAGATGTTCAATTTATTTCGTTAGGTGTCAACAATGACTTCACGTTACGCTTCTTAATCGGAAACCTACTCGGTTGAAGAAAGCGAGCAATACGCTTGTTTTCGGATGTTCGGCATGACATGAACTTGAGTATATGTAAAATATGAAGAGAAAACTCCAAGTGACGCGTGGCGGCATGTGCCGTGAGAGTCACAAATAACAGTTTGTTGGAACGGTGTATTGCGGGTGTTGCATTCAGTCAAGTTTGGTGTATCTGGGTTCGTAATCAAATTCCGAGTATGATGATGGCCCACGCGGACTGGGGTACTTGTATTTTGGGTACAGTCTATTTTTCGTATGCGGAAGTAATGTATTGGGCCGTAACGAGGAAACGAGATTAGGTAGACAGTTGATACTTCTGAATCAGTGAAGAGCATGAGGATACGCATCCAATGATGCATAATATTCATTCGAAAACAGCTGTCTTGCGCTTGCGGACGGTTAGAGGTTGGTAACGCAGATCGAGGGATTCAGCCTAACGTAAAAAGCCCACCCGGCCTCGGATGTGTCTTTGGAAGGCCTATCCTTTCACTTTTAGTAGGTTAGGAGGTGAGGGCACATAGGCGACGTGCCACAAGAAGTTCAAACTCAGTTCAAGAAAGGGCGCGCGTACGAGGCCTCTGTCTCGGTGCGTATCGCAGTTCAAAGTAAGATGTGTATCACTAGACGAGTTCAAAGATGTCCTGAGTTGCTTTTGAACCGTTTACATTTTTTCTAACTTGTCAGATATGGCCTGTTAATGCGTCGTTTATTCGGAAGACTAGTCGGTCAAAGGAAGCAATCTATTCGCTCGTGCTCGGTTGTTCAAACTGTTATAGATCTGAGCACATGTGACATATGAAGGGCAGAGTCAAGTCAGGTCTGACGGCGAGTGCCGCAGGAGCCGTAAACAACACACGTTCATGCTAAATACCGGGAATGGTCGCAGTCAAGTTCAGAAATGTCGTAGTCAGTCAAAGATGGGCAATTCAGAATCGTATTGACATTTCGAGCGTGATGATGGCCCACACGGGCTGTGCGACTTGCATTTTGACTATGGCCTCTTGTTTGCCTGTGGAAATAATGTCTTTGGCCGTAGTGCGGCAATGAGATTAGATGGGGAGTTGATACTGCCGTATTCGAGAAGAGCACAAAGATACGGACAACACGTATAGTGTGAACAGATTGTGCACCTTATACGGGCTCACTCGGTTAGAAGGTTAGGTTCGGGTTAGAAGGTTTGGGGTTCTCGGTGTTCTCGCCCGCGCAGCGGAAGAGAACGTTTAAGAAAGGGCCCGCGTGCGGGGCCTCTGTCTCGGTGTGTATTGGAGACGCACCAAGATATGTGATATTATGCTAAACGTGCGTTCCGGCCGCGTTGTGATTTGATTCGGATAGTAAGTATCAGACGTGCGTTCAAGTGATGGGTTCAAAGATGTCTTGGATTATCTTTGAACTAACGCAGATGTTCAATTTATTTCGTTAGGTGTCAACAATGACTTCACGTTACGCTTCTTAATCGGAAACCTACTCGGTTGAAGAAAGCGAGCAATACGCTTGTTTTCGGATGTTCGGCATGACATGAACTTGAGTATATGTAAAATATGAAGAGAAAACTCCAAGTGACGCGTGGCGGCATGTGCCGTGAGAGTCACAAATAACAGTTTGTTGGAACGGTGTATTGCGGGTGTTGCATTCAGTCAAGTTTGGTGTATCTGGGTTCGTAATCAAATTCCGAGTATGATGATGGCCCACGCGGACTGGGGTACTTGTATTTTGGGTACAGTCTATTTTTCGTATGCGGAAGTAATGTATTGGGCCGTAACGAGGAAACGAGATTAGGTAGACAGTTGATACTTCTGAATCAGTGAAGAGCATGAGGATACGCATCCAATGATGCATAATATTCATTCGAAAACAGCTGTCTTGCGCTTGCGGACGGTTAGAGGTTGGTAACGCAGATCGAGGGATTCAGCCTAACGTAAAAAGCCCACCCGGCCTCGGATGTGTCTTTGGAAGGCCTATCCTTTCACTTTTAGTAGGTTAGGAGGTGAGGGCACATAGGCGACGTGCCACAAGAAGTTCAAACTCAGTTCAAGAAAGGGCGCGCGTACGAGGCCTCTGTCTCGGTGCGTATCGCAGTTCAAAGTAAGATGTGTATCACTAGACGAGTTCAAAGATGTCCTGAGTTGCTTTTGAACCGTTTACATTTTTTCTAACTTGTCAGATATGGCCTGTTAATGCGTCGTTTATTCGGAAGACTAGTCGGTCAAAGGAAGCAATCTATTCGCTCGTGCTCGGTTGTTCAAACTGTTATAGATCTGAGCACATGTGACATATGAAGGGCAGAGTCAAGTCAGGTCTGACGGCGAGTGCCGCAGGAGCCGTAAACAACACACGTTCATGCTAAATACCGGGAATGGTCGCAGTCAAGTTCAGAAATGTCGTAGTCAGTCAAAGATGGGCAATTCAGAATCGTATTGACATTTCGAGCGTGATGATGGCCCACACGGGCTGTGCGACTTGCATTTTGACTATGGCCTCTTGTTTGCCTGTGGAAATAATGTCTTTGGCCGTAGTGCGGCAATGAGATTAGATGGGGAGTTGATACTGCCGTATTCGAGAAGAGCACAAAGATACGGACAACACGTATAGTGTGAACAGATTGTGCACCTTATACGGGCTCACTCGGTTAGAAGGTTAGGTTCGGGTTAGAAGGTTTGGGGTTCTCGGTGTTCTCGCCCGCGCAGCGGAAGAGAACGTTTAAGAAAGGGCCCGCGTGCGGGGCCTCTGTCTCGGTGTGTATTGGAGACGCACCAAGATATGTGATATTATGCTAAACGTGTGTTCCGGCCGCGTTGTGATTTGATTCGGATAGTAAGTATCAGACGTGCGTTCAAGTGATGGGTTCAAAGATGTCTTGGATTATCTTTGAACTAACGCAGATGTTCAATTTATTTCGTTAGGTGTCAACAATGACTTCACGTTACGCTTCTTAATCGGAAACCTACTCGGTTGAAGAAAGCGAGCAATACGCTTGTTTTCGGATGTTCGGCATGACATGAACTTGAGTATATGTAAAATATGAAGAGAAAACTCCAAGTGACGCGTGGCGGCATGTGCCGTGAGAGTCACAAATAACAGTTTGTTGGAACGGTGTATTGCGGGTGTTGCATTCAGTCAAGTTTGGTGTATCTGGGTTCGTAATCAAATTCCGAGTATGATGATGGCCCACGCGGACTGGGGTACTTGTATTTTGGGTACAGTCTATTTTTTGTATGCGGAAGTAATGTATTGGGCCGTAACGAGGAAACGAGATTAGGTAGACAGTTGATACTTCTGAATCAGTGAAGAGCATGAGGATACGCATCCAATGATGCATAATATTCATTCGAAAACAGCTGTCTTGCGCTTGCGGACGGTTAGAGGTTGGTAACGCAGATCGAGGGATTCAGCCTAACGTAAAAAGCCCACCCGGCCTCGGATGTGTCTTTGGAAGGCCTATCCTTTCACTTTTAGTAGGTTAGGAGGTGAGGGCACTAACTATCTAATAGCTTTGTTGTTGCGTCAACAAAATTTCCTTTTATGGACAGGAAACCATCAACAAAATGTCACAAAACTGTCAACAAAGTGTGACAGAACCGTCAACAAATGTGACAAGACAGCTAACAAATAGGACGAAGTTGACTCACAATGACTTTGAACTCAGTCTCTTCATGTGTCTCTCAGTCTATAATGCGTATGCGGAAGTAATGTATTTGGCCGTAACGAGGTAACGAGATTAGGTAGACAGTTGATACTTCTGAATCAGTGAAGAGCATGAGGATACGCATCCAATGATGCATAATATTCATTCGAAAACAGCTGTCTTGCGCTTGCGGACGGTTAGAGGTTGGTAACGCATATTGAGGGATTCAGCCTATCTATCTAATCCTCTTTTTTGCTAGCAAGAAAAATTTCTTTTTATGGACGTAAAACGGCTAGAAACGTGACTATATCAGCTATCTATCTAATCCTCTTTTTTGCTAGCAAGAAAAATTTCCTTTTATGGACGTAAAACGGCTAGAAACGTGACTATATCAGCTAGAAACGTGACGGAAGAACAGCTAAAAACGTGACCATATTAGCTAGAAACGTGACACAATCACCCACCAACTATTCATCACATGTTATAGTCAGCCACATTTATCCTTCCTTCTACGCTCAAGTCGCTGTTCAAAGTCATCTTACTATGACTTTGAACTCATTGTTCATTCATGTTTCAATCAAGATCAATGAAGACCTATACTTATGCATCTCATATTCAATTCCGAGTATGATGATGGCCCACGCGGACTGGGGTACTTGTATTTTGGGTACAGTCTATTTTTCGTATGCGGAAGTAATGTATTGGGCCGTAACGAGGAAACGAGATTAGGTAGACAGTTGATACTTCTGAATCAGTGAAGAGCATGAGGATACGCATCCAATGATGCATAATATTCATTCGAAAACAGCTGTCTTGCGCTTGCGGACGGTTAGAGGTTGGTAACGCAGATCGAGGGATTCAGCCTAACGTAAAAAGCCCACCCGGCCTCGGATGTGTCTTTGGAAGGCCTATCCTTTCACTTTTAGTAGGTTAGGAGGTGAGGGCACATAGGCGACGTGCCACAAGAAGTTCAAACTCAGTTCAAGAAAGGGCGCGCGTACGAGGCCTCTGTCTCGGTGCGTATCGCGGTTCAAAGTAAGATGTGTATCACTAGACGAGTTCAAAGATGTCCTGAGTTGCTTTTGAACCGTTTACTTTTTTTCTAACTTGTCAGATATGGCCTGTTAATGCGTCGTTTATTCGGAAGACTAGTCGGTCAAAGGAAGCAATCTATTCGCTCGTGCTCGGTTGTTCAAACTGTTATAGATCTGAGCACATGTGACATATGAAGGGCAGAGTCAAGTCAGGTCTGACGGCGAGTGCCGCAGGAGCCGTAAACAACACACGTTCATGCTAAATACCGGGAATGGTCGCAGTCAAGTTCAGAAATGTCGTAGTCAGTCAAAGATGGGCAATTCAGAATCGTATTGACATTTCGAGCGTGATGATGGCCCACACGGGCTGTGCGACTTGCATTTTGACTATGGCCTCTTGTTTGCCTGTGGAAATAATGTCTTTGGCCGTAGTGCGGCAATGAGATTAGATGGGGAGTTGATACTGCCGTATTCGAGAAGAGCACAAAGATACGGACAACACGTATAGTGTGAACAGATTGTGCACCTTATACGGGCTCACTCGGTTAGAAGGTTAGGTTCGGGTTAGAAGGTTTGGGGTTCTCGGTGTTCTCGCCCGCGCAGCGGAAGAGAACGTTTAAGAAAGGGCCCGCGTGCGGGGCCTCTGTCTCGGTGTGTATTGGAGACGCACCAAGATATGTGATATTATGCTAAACGTGTGTTCCGGCCGCGTTGTGATTTGATTCGGATAGTAAGTATCAGACGTGCGTTCAAGTGATGGGTTCAAAGATGTCTTGGATTATCTTTGAACTAACGCAGATGTTCAATTTATTTCGTTAGGTGTCAACAATGACTTCACGTTACGCTTCTTAATCGGAAACCTACTCGGTTGAAGAAAGCGAGCAATACGCTTGTTTTCGGATGTTCGGCATGACATGAACTTGAGTATATGTAAAATATGAAGAGAAAACTCCAAGTGACGCGTGGCGGCATGTGCCGTGAGAGTCACAAATAACAGTTTGTTGGAACGGTGTATTGCGGGTGCTGAATTCAGTCAAGTTTGGTGTATCTGGGTTCGTAATCAAATTCCGAGTATGATGATGGCCCACGCGGACTGGGGTACTTGTATTTTGGGTACAGTCTATTTTTTGTATGCGGAAGTAATGTATTGGGCCGTAACGAGGAAACGAGATTAGGTAGACAGTTGATACTTCTGAATCAGTGAAGAGCATGAGGATACGCATCCAATGATGCATAATATTCATTCGAAAACAGCTGTCTTGCGCTTGCGGACGGTTAGAGGTTGGTAACGCAGATCGAGGGATTCAGCCTAACGTAAAAAGCCCACCCGGCCTATCTATCTAATCCTCTTTTTTGCTAGCAAGAAAAATTTCCTTTTATGGACGTAAAACGGCTAGAAACGTGACTATATCAGCTAGAAACGTGACGGAAGAACAGCTAAAAACGTGACCATATTAGCTAGAAACGTGACACAATCACCCACCAACTATTCATCACATGTTATAGTCAGCCACATTTATCCTTCCTTCTACGCTCAAGTCGCTGTTCAAAGTCATCTTACTATGACTTTGAACTCATTGTTCATTCATGTTTCAATCAAGATCAATGAAGACCTATACTTATGCATCTCATATTCAATTCCGAGTATGATGATGGCCCACGCGGACTGGGGTACTTGTATTTTGGGTACAGTCTATTTTTCGTATGCGGAAGTAATGTATTGGGCCGTAACGAGGAAACGAGATTAGGTAGACAGTTGATACTTCTGAATCAGTGAAGAGCATGAGGATACGCATCCAATGATGCATAATATTCATTCGAAAACAGCTGTCTTGCGCTTGCGGACGGTTAGAGGTTGGTAACGCAGATCGAGGGATTCAGCCTAACGTAAAAAGCCCACCCGGCCTCGGATGTGTCTTTGGAAGGCCTATCCTTTCACTTTTAGTAGGTTAGGAGGTGAGGGCACATAGGCGACGTGCCACAAGAAGTTCAAACTCAGTTCAAGAAAGGGCGCGCGTACGAGGCCTCTGTCTCGGTGCGTATCGCGGTTCAAAGTAAGATGTGTATCACTAGACGAGTTCAAAGATGTCCTGAGTTGCTTTTGAACCGTTTACTTTTTTTCTATAACTATCTAATAGCTTTGTTGTTGCGTCAACAAAATTTCCTTTTATGGACAGGAAACCATCAACAAAATGTCACAAAACTGTCAACAAAGTGTGACAGAACCGTCAACAAATGTGACAAGACAGCTAACAAATAGGACGAAGTTGACTCACAATGACTTTGAACTCAGTCTCTTCATGTGTCTCTCAGTCTATAATGCGTATGCGGAAGTAATGTATTTGGCCGTAACGAGGTAACGAGATTAGGTAGACAGTTGATACTTCTGAATCAGTGAAGAGCATGAGGATACGCATCCAATGATGCATAATATTCATTCGAAAACAGCTGTCTTGCGCTTGCGGACGGTTAGAGGTTGGTAACGCATATTGAGGGATTCAGCCTATCTATCTAATCCTCTTTTTTGCTATCTATCTAATCCTCTTTTTTGCTAGCAAGAAAAATTTCCTTTTATGGACGTAAAACGGCTAGAAACGTGACTATATCAGCTATCTATCTAATCCTCTTTTTTGCTAGCAAGAAAAATTTCCTTTTATGGACGTAAAACGGCTAGAAACGTGACTATATCAGCTAGAAACGTGACGGAAGAACAGCTAAAAACGTGACCATATTAGCTAGAAACGTGACACAATCACCCACCAACTATTCATCACATGTTATAGTCAGCCACATTTATCCTTCCTTCTACGCTCAAGTCGCTGTTCAAAGTCATCTTACTATGACTTTGAACTCATTGTTCATTCATGTTTCAATCAAGATCAATGAAGACCTATACTTATGCATCTCATATTCAATTCCGAGTATGATGATGGCCCACGCGGACTGGGGTACTTGTATTTTGGGTACAGTCTATTTTTCGTATGCGGAAGTAATGTATTGGGCCGTAACGAGGAAACGAGATTAGGTAGACAGTTGATACTTCTGAATCAGTGAAGAGCATGAGGATACGCATCCAATGATGCATAATATTCATTCGAAAACAGCTGTCTTGCGCTTGCGGACGGTTAGAGGTTGGTAACGCAGATCGAGGGATTCAGCCTAACGTAAAAAGCCCACCCGGCCTCGGATGTGTCTTTGGAAGGCCTATCCTTTCACTTTTAGTAGGTTAGGAGGTGAGGGCACATAGGCGACGTGCCACAAGAAGTTCAAACTCAGTTCAAGAAAGGGCGCGCGTACGAGGCCTCTGTCTCGGTGCGTATCGCGGTTCAAAGTAAGATGTGTATCACTAGACGAGTTCAAAGATGTCCTGAGTTGCTTTTGAACCGTTTACTTTTTTTCTAACTTGTCAGATATGGCCTGTTAATGCGTCGTTTATTCGGAAGACTAGTCGGTCAAAGGAAGCAATCTATTCGCTCGTGCTCGGTTGTTCAAACTGTTATAGATCTGAGCACATGTGACATATGAAGGGCAGAGTCAAGTCAGGTCTGACGGCGAGTGCCGCAGGAGCCGTAAACAACACACGTTCATGCTAAATACCGGGAATGGTCGCAGTCAAGTTCAGAAATGTCGTAGTCAGTCAAAGATGGGCAATTCAGAATCGTATTGACATTTCGAGCGTGATGATGGCCCACACGGGCTGTGCGACTTGCATTTTGACTATGGCCTCTTGTTTGCCTGTGGAAATAATGTCTTTGGCCGTAGTGCGGCAATGAGATTAGATGGGGAGTTGATACTGCCGTATTCGAGAAGAGCACAAAGATACGGACAACACGTATAGTGTGAACAGATTGTGCACCTTATACGGGCTCACTCGGTTAGAAGGTTAGGTTCGGGTTAGAAGGTTTGGGGTTCTCGGTGTTCTCGCCCGCGCAGCGGAAGAGAACGTTTAAGAAAGGGCCCGCGTGCGGGGCCTCTGTCTCGGTGTGTATTGGAGACGCACCAAGATATGTGATATTATGCTAAACGTGTGTTCCGGCCGCGTTGTGATTTGATTCGGATAGTAAGTATCAGACGTGCGTTCAAGTGATGGGTTCAAAGATGTCTTGGATTATCTTTGAACTAACGCAGATGTTCAATTTATTTCGTTAGGTGTCAACAATGACTTCACGTTACGCTTCTTAATCGGAAACCTACTCGGTTGAAGAAAGCGAGCAATACGCTTGTTTTCGGATGTTCGGCATGACATGAACTATCTATCTAATCCTCTTTTTTGCTAGCAAGAAAAATTTCCTTTTATGGACGTAAAACGGCTAGAAACGTGACTATATCAGCTAGAAACGTGACGGAAGAACAGCTAAAAACGTGACCATATTAGCTAGAAACGTGACACAATCACCCACCAACTATTCATCACATGTTATAGTCAGCCACATTTATCCTTCCTTCTACGCTCAAGTCGCTGTTCAAAGTCATCTTACTATGACTTTGAACTCATTGTTCATTCATGTTTCAATCAAGATCAATGAAGACCTATACTTATGCATCTCATATTCAATTCCGAGTATGATGATGGCCCACGCGGACTGGGGTACTTGTATTTTGGGTACAGTCTATTTTTCGTATGCGGAAGTAATGTATTGGGCCGTAACGAGGAAACGAGATTAGGTAGACAGTTGATACTTCTGAATCAGTGAAGAGCATGAGGATACGCATCCAATGATGCATAATATTCATTCGAAAACAGCTGTCTTGCGCTTGCGGACGGTTAGAGGTTGGTAACGCAGATCGAGGGATTCAGCCTAACGTAAAAAGCCCACCCGGCCTCGGATGTGTCTTTGGAAGGCCTATCCTTTCACTTTTAGTAGGTTAGGAGGTGAGGGCACATAGGCGACGTGCCACAAGAAGTTCAAACTCAGTTCAAGAAAGGGCGCGCGTACGAGGCCTCTGTCTCGGTGCGTATCGCGGTTCAAAGTAAGATGTGTATCACTAGACGAGTTCAAAGATGTCCTGAGTTGCTTTTGAACCGTTTACTTTTTTTCTATAACTATCTAATAGCTTTGTTGTTGCGTCAACAAAATTTCCTTTTATGGACAGGAAACCATCAACAAAATGTCACAAAACTGTCAACAAAGTGTGACAGAACCGTCAACAAATGTGACAAGACAGCTAACAAATAGGACGAAGTTGACTCACAATGACTTTGAACTCAGTCTCTTCATGTGTCTCTCAGTCTATAATGCGTATGCGGAAGTAATGTATTTGGCCGTAACGAGGTAACGAGATTAGGTAGACAGTTGATACTTCTGAATCAGTGAAGAGCATGAGGATACGCATCCAATGATGCATAATATTCATTCGAAAACAGCTGTCTTGCGCTTGCGGACGGTTAGAGGTTGGTAACGCATATTGAGGGATTCAGCCTATCTATCTAATCCTCTTTTTTGCTATCTATCTAATCCTCTTTTTTGCTAGCAAGAAAAATTTCCTTTTATGGACGTAAAACGGCTAGAAACGTGACTATATCAGCTATCTATCTAATCCTCTTTTTTGCTAGCAAGAAAAATTTCCTTTTATGGACGTAAAACGGCTAGAAACGTGACTATATCAGCTAGAAACGTGACGGAAGAACAGCTAAAAACGTGACCATATTAGCTAGAAACGTGACACAATCACCCACCAACTATTCATCACATGTTATAGTCAGCCACATTTATCCTTCCTTCTACGCTCAAGTCGCTGTTCAAAGTCATCTTACTATGACTTTGAACTCATTGTTCATTCATGTTTCAATCAAGATCAATGAAGACCTATACTTATGCATCTCATATTCAATTCCGAGTATGATGATGGCCCACGCGGACTGGGGTACTTGTATTTTGGGTACAGTCTATTTTTCGTATGCGGAAGTAATGTATTGGGCCGTAACGAGGAAACGAGATTAGGTAGACAGTTGATACTTCTGAATCAGTGAAGAGCATGAGGATACGCATCCAATGATGCATAATATTCATTCGAAAACAGCTGTCTTGCGCTTGCGGACGGTTAGAGGTTGGTAACGCAGATCGAGGGATTCAGCCTAACGTAAAAAGCCCACCCGGCCTCGGATGTGTCTTTGGAAGGCCTATCCTTTCACTTTTAGTAGGTTAGGAGGTGAGGGCACATAGGCGACGTGCCACAAGAAGTTCAAACTCAGTTCAAGAAAGGGCGCGCGTACGAGGCCTCTGTCTCGGTGCGTATCGCGGTTCAAAGTAAGATGTGTATCACTAGACGAGTTCAAAGATGTCCTGAGTTGCTTTTGAACCGTTTACTTTTTTTCTAACTTGTCAGATATGGCCTGTTAATGCGTCGTTTATTCGGAAGACTAGTCGGTCAAAGGAAGCAATCTATTCGCTCGTGCTCGGTTGTTCAAACTGTTATAGATCTGAGCACATGTGACATATGAAGGGCAGAGTCAAGTCAGGTCTGACGGCGAGTGCCGCAGGAGCCGTAAACAACACACGTTCATGCTAAATACCGGGAATGGTCGCAGTCAAGTTCAGAAATGTCGTAGTCAGTCAAAGATGGGCAATTCAGAATCGTATTGACATTTCGAGCGTGATGATGGCCCACACGGGCTGTGCGACTTGCATTTTGACTATGGCCTCTTGTTTGCCTGTGGAAATAATGTCTTTGGCCGTAGTGCGGCAATGAGATTAGATGGGGAGTTGATACTGCCGTATTCGAGAAGAGCACAAAGATACGGACAACACGTATAGTGTGAACAGATTGTGCACCTTATACGGGCTCACTCGGTTAGAAGGTTAGGTTCGGGTTAGAAGGTTTGGGGTTCTCGGTGTTCTCGCCCGCGCAGCGGAAGAGAACGTTTAAGAAAGGGCCCGCGTGCGGGGCCTCTGTCTCGGTGTGTATTGGAGACGCACCAAGATATGTGATATTATGCTAAACGTGTGTTCCGGCCGCGTTGTGATTTGATTCGGATAGTAAGTATCAGACGTGCGTTCAAGTGATGGGTTCAAAGATGTCTTGGATTATCTTTGAACTAACGCAGATGTTCAATTTATTTCGTTAGGTGTCAACAATGACTTCACGTTACGCTTCTTAATCGGAAACCTACTCGGTTGAAGAAAGCGAGCAATACGCTTGTTTTCGGATGTTCGGCATGACATGAACTTGAGTATATGTAAAATATGAAGAGAAAACTCCAAGTGACGCGTGGCGGCATGTGCCGTGAGAGTCACAAATAACAGTTTGTTGGAACGGTGTATTGCGGGTGCTGAATTCAGTCAAGTTTGGTGTATCTGGGTTCGTAATCAAATTCCGAGTATGATGATGGCCCACGCGGACTGGGGTACTTGTATTTTGGGTACAGTCTATTTTTTGTATGCGGAAGTAATGTATTGGGCCGTAACGAGGAAACGAGATTAGGTAGACAGTTGATACTTCTGAATCAGTGAAGAGCATGAGGATACGCATCCAATGATGCATAATATTCATTCGAAAACAGCTGTCTTGCGCTTGCGGACGGTTAGAGGTTGGTAACGCAGATCGAGGGATTCAGCCTAACGTAAAAAGCCCACCCGGCCTCGGATGTGTCTTTGGAAGGCCTATCCTTTCACTTTTAGTAGGTTAGGAGGTGAGGGCACTAACTATCTAATAGCTTTGTTGTTGCGTCAACAAAATTTCCTATACCTATAAGCCCTGTTAATTCGACTCGAATTAACTTTGCGTCCCCGTTTTGGTCGAAATTGTATTTGCAGGTCCCTTTAGGGTAGGGGACCACTGTCCCAAAACAGCTAGGCCGCAAATTCAAAACTCGGCCGGCTAGAGCGCGCTCTTTGATACCGCACCCGGGGCGGCCTGAATTCAGCTCAGCAACCGGCACTCCCCAGACCTCAAGATTGTATTTGCAGGTCTTTTAGGGTTGGGTGAGGGTGGGGGGAGAGAGTTTGGGACCAGGCGACATCCGCGCGGCACCCCGTAGCTGCACCTTTATATACGCAGGTACCGCAAACGACGTGGTGGGCCCGGGACCGCTTCTCGGGTTTCGACACCAGTGAGGAATATGCTTATAATAGCTATATGAACGTCCTCAATGAGTCCCGGCACCGCAAAGTTGCCGCGTGGCTCCGAACTCCTATTTGACCAGGAGCACATCTGGCAGCGTGGGACCATAACATTCTCAGGACTTGATATTGTATTTGCAGGTCCCTTTGGCATTCAGAAGACTGGGAAAGTCGGTTTCAAGACAATACACAATCCGTGCGGCTTCATGTAGCTGTACCTTCATTTACGCAGGAACCGCAAACAACCTGGTGGGCTCGGGACCGCTTCTCGTGTCTTGACCCCAGTTGACAATATGCTTATAGTAGCTATGTGAACGTCCTCAATGAGTCCCGGCACTGCAAAGTGGTCGTGTGGCTCCCAACTCCTGTTTGACCGGGTGCACATCTGGCAGCGCGAGAACCCAACATTCTCAGGACTTGATATTGTATTTGCAGGTCCCTTTGGCATCTAGATGACTGGGAAAAGTGGTTTCATGACAGTACACAATCCGTGCGGCTTCCCGTAGTTGTACCTTCATTTGCGCAGGTACCGCAAACGACCTGGTGGGCCAGGGACCACTTTTCGTGTCTCGGCATCAGTTGGAAATATGCTTATAATAGCTATATTAACGTCTTCACTCAGTCCCGGTCCCGCAAATCCATTGCCTGACTTAAGACGGTGAAGAACAGCAAACGTGTCTGCAAGACAACAACAGTGCCCTTAAGCTTCGATTAGCAACTGTGGAATATCTAAACAAGTGTCCTCGTCACTATGCTTCTGTTCTATAGTAGGAGAAAAGTACAAGAAAATTCATCTTGAGGCCATGTGCATAGCCATCTGAAATTCTGGCAGAAATCCAAGTGGCTGTGCAGTGGCTATGCAGTGGCCTCAAATTTCTGGCAGAAATCCATGTGGCTGTGCTGTGGCTATGCTCTGGCCTCAGATTTCAGGCAGAAATTTATGTGGCTGTGTTTTTCAAGTTGCCATTATTTTGCCATATACTAATATGGTAATTGTGTCCCACTGGACCGAGGTAGTTTGCTCCTTGACCTCTTACCACAACCTTCCTAATTGGGACACAAATTGCAATTTCTTTCGCCATTGTCTGCTCTTCCAATGTACGTCTTTAACTGTTTTTTTTAGTATTGCCTGACACTTTACGCTATAGGGGAGGTAGTAAAGGTCGCAAAAATCCTTGTGATCATCCTGGCTGTGACTTTCGAGACCACCAGGAAAGTTTGGCTCGTCACTATCGGGCCTATCATGAAACTTCGTATCTGGTGTTTGTCGCCGACTCTACTGGTGCGTATTTACTGATTCTCTTATAATTCTGTCTCATCAGTTTTTTTAGGGTCAGGCAATCACCGCCTCATTGAACGTAACCCGGCCACTGCTCTCGTCACCTGTATCGACAATCTCTGCAACAATCACTTCGAATCTTTTGAAGCTTTCCGTCTGCACTTCCAGAATGTGCATGATGGAAAGCTTACCAAGTACACGGAAGACAAAAAACTCGAGTATCTAGCCAATCTGGACAAAGCCGCTTCTGATGATGATGATGATGACAATGACGATTCCCACTCTGGCTCCCCATCGCCTCGTCACGGTAGTCTCTTCGGATCTTCCCCCACCCGTCCTTTTACACCCGGTGCCTTTGGTAAATTGCCCAGCCCTCTTCGTCCTCAGGCGAGTCCTGCCCGTCGCGGTCGAGTTCACTCTCCCGTTTCTCCGTCGATCAACCTGGCATCTCGTGCTTCCCACTCCCCCGGGGCCTCTCCGTCCATCCGTTCTAGGCGTGTCGCTTCTCGCAGCACTTCTCGTCATCATCCGTATCCCGAACCAAGCATTCTGTTCTCCACCCGGGAGTCCGTCGCAACACCTCCACCGGCAAGCTTGGAAACACCGTCCCCACTCCCTCCTAATCCTCTTAGACTTTTTGCTTTGCGGTCTGCGGCTGCAACTCCAGTAGTTGTAGCCCAGGACGTGTACTCTTTGAACTCGTCGCCGGAGCAATCCTCAGATGGTGATGATCCAATGTCTCCCACCAATGATGGTATGGACGTGGACAGTGAGCCTGTTCCTCAGGCCACCACGACCGGTATTCGTCTTAATCCCGACACGGACTATCTGCGCCCTCTCGACTTCTTCCCCAACATGTGTGTCCACACCGAGCTCCGACTTATCATCTGTTTGAAGTGTGGAATCTCTGTTCTGCCTTCCCGTGCATGGAAACACGCCAATGGACACCTTCGCGGTGAGACGCTTCCCAAGTGCAAGGCAGAGCTTGATGACTTGGTGGAGCGTTTGCACTTATGTCAGACGTCCTCGGATATTCCAGTTGTCGCTCTCGGTGGACCACCAGTCCAAGGGCTTGCTCTTGAGCAAAAGGGATATCGGTGTTCTCAATGCGATCATGTTCAGGGGACCTTTGACTCATTCAAGGTTCATGTCACCACACGTCATCCTGGCATAGGGATACCCGCTCGAGATCTTGTGATTGAGGTCGACCATTATCAAACTCTTCTTCCCCCGCCCCATGTTCGGTATTTCCCAGTCGATATCTTTCAAAAGCCTAGGGATCGGACAAAACTCTCAGAACTAGTCAATCGCCACATTGTCCGTCCCTCTGCCGATCACGACATCCTCCTTGCTCCAGACTCGCAACACGACACCCACATCTGGACCAACAACAATGCATGGTCGACTCTGTTTGTAGAAGAACGCAAGTCCCGGGACGCTGTGGCCAAGCTTAGGAAGCTCACTTGGATTCCGGGTTACCAAGACGAAGGTTCTCCGCTCCGCAACTTGCGCGATGTGGTCCTGAACTATCTGCGGCACACCGGATCGTTGGCCAAGAACACAGACATGGGTGTACGTCGTTTAATGGAACAGTGCCCTCCGTAAGTTGTTTATTAGTCCTTTTCTTCATAATCTAATCTTTGTCTCTTGAAGCCCTGATCAACACTCCAATGCCATGTATATTCTTTCGGATGACAAAGTTGGGGACTATGCATTGGATCTTACCCGTCTTGTTGCTCTGCTCGCACAGGATGTCGATGGTGTGGCACCCAGGCATTCCGATGATGTGAAGCATACCGAAGCCCTCCTCGCACTCTTAGATGTGGATCGGAAAGCGGTGAACATGCCCGCTGCCCGTGAAGCTTTGCATAACCTCATCTGGCCTATCCTCTGCCGTACGACTCCTAAGAACAAGTTCGACCATATCCTGGAGACGTACTATGCGTTAACCTGCTTACGCGAGGATGGTAACTATAAGGAGCCCAAGAACACTACGGGGCTCTTTGCGCATATGAAGTATATCATGCGCCTGGCTTGGTGTTACCAAGGATTGAAGGAGGTGGCAGATTCTGATGAGCGTCTTTACGAGTACGTTCCAATAACTCATTCTAAATCCACTCTACTAATTGTGTTGTCAACAGTGTCATGTTACGCATTGGCATGCCGATCTTTTCACCAAACAACTCGAGTTCGTGGAATTCGGTATGCGACTTACAGCGCTACTGTTCCTATCTGGCTCATGAGTCGATTCAACCTCCCACCACCCGGGTGTCCGATGATTGCAACTCGTTCACGCACAACGATAGCACTATCCACATTCCCACTCTACGCACCCGGTTCCGTGCTCTCCTTGATGGTATAAAGGCCGATATGGCTGCTCTTCTTCCCGATCCTGCCATGATGTTTACCAAGTTCCCTGAGAACACGGTGGACCAATGGGCAGAGGAGGAAGTGGGCTACTCTTTCCTTTCAGCCGGCGACGAAGTCTCTCCCACCTACGATCTATTTGACAAGTTGGTGGACGATCCCAATCAGCGCATGTTCTTCAATGCTCCCGGTGGTGCGCCCCATGTATCCCCTGCCGGTGTCGAGGAAGTCCACAACAAACTCAATGATATCGGTCAGCGTTTGGGCTTTGCAGCTGTCACGCTTGCTGGTCAGTTTGCTCGTGGTGGCCAATACCCTGATGTACGCATTCAAAACGCGACACGGGGTCGAGGCATCTTCCTTGGCTTTGCAGAGCTATGGATGGCTCTCCGTCGTGCTAAGACAGAGACTATACCTATAAGCCCTGTTAATTCGACTCGAATTAACTTTGCGTCCCCGTTTTGGTCGAAATTGTATTTGCAGGTCCCTTTAGGGTAGGGGACCACTGTCCCAAAACAGCTAGGCCGCAAATTCAAAACTCGGCCGGCTAGAGCGCGCTCTTTGATACCGCACCCGGGGCGGCCTGAATTCAGCTCAGCAACCGGCACTCCCCAGACCTCAAGATTGTATTTGCAGGTCTTTTAGGGTTGGGTGAGGGTGGGGGGAGAGAGTTTGGGACCAGGCGACATCCGCGCGGCACCCCGTAGCTGCACCTTTATATACGCAGGTACCGCAAACGACGTGGTGGGCCCGGGACCGCTTCTCGGGTTTCGACACCAGTGAGGAATATGCTTATAATAGCTATATGAACGTCCTCAATGAGTCCCGGCACCGCAAAGTTGCCGCGTGGCTCCGAACTCCTATTTGACCAGGAGCACATCTGGCAGCGTGGGACCATAACATTCTCAGGACTTGATATTGTATTTGCAGGTCCCTTTGGCATTCAGAAGACTGGGAAAGTCGGTTTCAAGACAATACACAATCCGTGCGGCTTCATGTAGCTGTACCTTCATTTACGCAGGAACCGCAAACAACCTGGTGGGCTCGGGACCGCTTCTCGTGTCTTGACCCCAGTTGACAATATGCTTATAGTAGCTATGTGAACGTCCTCAATGAGTCCCGGCACTGCAAAGTGGTCGTGTGGCTCCCAACTCCTGTTTGACCGGGTGCACATCTGGCAGCGCGAGAACCCAACATTCTCAGGACTTGATATTGTATTTGCAGGTCCCTTTGGCATCTAGATGACTGGGAAAAGTGGTTTCATGACAGTACACAATCCGTGCGGCTTCCCGTAGTTGTACCTTCATTTGCGCAGGTACCGCAAACGACCTGGTGGGCCAGGGACCACTTTTCGTGTCTCGGCATCAGTTGGAAATATGCTTATAATAGCTATATTAACGTCTTCACTCAGTCCCGGTCCCGCAAATCCATTGCCTGACTTAAGACGGTGAAGAACAGCAAACGTGTCTGCAAGACAACAACAGTGCCCTTAAGCTTCGATTAGCAACTGTGGAATATCTAAACAAGTGTCCTCGTCACTATGCTTCTGTTCTATAGTAGGAGAAAAGTACAAGAAAATTCATCTTGAGGCCATGTGCATAGCCATCTGAAATTCTGGCAGAAATCCAAGTGGCTGTGCAGTGGCTATGCAGTGGCCTCAAATTTCTGGCAGAAATCCATGTGGCTGTGCTGTGGCTATGCTCTGGCCTCAGATTTCAGGCAGAAATTTATGTGGCTGTGTTTTTCAAGTTGCCATTATTTTGCCATATACTAATATGGTAATTGTGTCCCACTGGACCGAGGTAGTTTGCTCCTTGACCTCTTACCACAACCTTCCTAATTGGGACACAAATTGCAATTTCTTTCGCCATTGTCTGCTCTTCCAATGTACGTCTTTAACTGTTTTTTTTAGTATTGCCTGACACTTTACGCTATAGGGGAGGTAGTAAAGGTCGCAAAAATCCTTGTGATCATCCTGGCTGTGACTTTCGAGACCACCAGGAAAGTTTGGCTCGTCACTATCGGGCCTATCATGAAACTTCGTATCTGGTGTTTGTCGCCGACTCTACTGGTGCGTATTTACTGATTCTCTTATAATTCTGTCTCATCAGTTTTTTTAGGGTCAGGCAATCACCGCCTCATTGAACGTAACCCGGCCACTGCTCTCGTCACCTGTATCGACAATCTCTGCAACAATCACTTCGAATCTTTTGAAGCTTTCCGTCTGCACTTCCAGAATGTGCATGATGGAAAGCTTACCAAGTACACGGAAGACAAAAAACTCGAGTATCTAGCCAATCTGGACAAAGCCGCTTCTGATGATGATGATGATGACAATGACGATTCCCACTCTGGCTCCCCATCGCCTCGTCACGGTAGTCTCTTCGGATCTTCCCCCACCCGTCCTTTTACACCCGGTGCCTTTGGTAAATTGCCCAGCCCTCTTCGTCCTCAGGCGAGTCCTGCCCGTCGCGGTCGAGTTCACTCTCCCGTTTCTCCGTCGATCAACCTGGCATCTCGTGCTTCCCACTCCCCCGGGGCCTCTCCGTCCATCCGTTCTAGGCGTGTCGCTTCTCGCAGCACTTCTCGTCATCATCCGTATCCCGAACCAAGCATTCTGTTCTCCACCCGGGAGTCCGTCGCAACACCTCCACCGGCAAGCTTGGAAACACCGTCCCCACTCCCTCCTAATCCTCTTAGACTTTTTGCTTTGCGGTCTGCGGCTGCAACTCCAGTAGTTGTAGCCCAGGACGTGTACTCTTTGAACTCGTCGCCGGAGCAATCCTCAGATGGTGATGATCCAATGTCTCCCACCAATGATGGTATGGACGTGGACAGTGAGCCTGTTCCTCAGGCCACCACGACCGGTATTCGTCTTAATCCCGACACGGACTATCTGCGCCCTCTCGACTTCTTCCCCAACATGTGTGTCCACACCGAGCTCCGACTTATCATCTGTTTGAAGTGTGGAATCTCTGTTCTGCCTTCCCGTGCATGGAAACACGCCAATGGACACCTTCGCGGTGAGACGCTTCCCAAGTGCAAGGCAGAGCTTGATGACTTGGTGGAGCGTTTGCACTTATGTCAGACGTCCTCGGATATTCCAGTTGTCGCTCTCGGTGGACCACCAGTCCAAGGGCTTGCTCTTGAGCAAAAGGGATATCGGTGTTCTCAATGCGATCATGTTCAGGGGACCTTTGACTCATTCAAGGTTCATGTCACCACACGTCATCCTGGCATAGGGATACCCGCTCGAGATCTTGTGATTGAGGTCGACCATTATCAAACTCTTCTTCCCCCGCCCCATGTTCGGTATTTCCCAGTCGATATCTTTCAAAAGCCTAGGGATCGGACAAAACTCTCAGAACTAGTCAATCGCCACATTGTCCGTCCCTCTGCCGATCACGACATCCTCCTTGCTCCAGACTCGCAACACGACACCCACATCTGGACCAACAACAATGCATGGTCGACTCTGTTTGTAGAAGAACGCAAGTCCCGGGACGCTGTGGCCAAGCTTAGGAAGCTCACTTGGATTCCGGGTTACCAAGACGAAGGTTCTCCGCTCCGCAACTTGCGCGATGTGGTCCTGAACTATCTGCGGCACACCGGATCGTTGGCCAAGAACACAGACATGGGTGTACGTCGTTTAATGGAACAGTGCCCTCCGTAAGTTGTTTATTAGTCCTTTTCTTCATAATCTAATCTTTGTCTCTTGAAGCCCTGATCAACACTCCAATGCCATGTATATTCTTTCGGATGACAAAGTTGGGGACTATGCATTGGATCTTACCCGTCTTGTTGCTCTGCTCGCACAGGATGTCGATGGTGTGGCACCCAGGCATTCCGATGATGTGAAGCATACCGAAGCCCTCCTCGCACTCTTAGATGTGGATCGGAAAGCGGTGAACATGCCCGCTGCCCGTGAAGCTTTGCATAACCTCATCTGGCCTATCCTCTGCCGTACGACTCCTAAGAACAAGTTCGACCATATCCTGGAGACGTACTATGCGTTAACCTGCTTACGCGAGGATGGTAACTATAAGGAGCCCAAGAACACTACGGGGCTCTTTGCGCATATGAAGTATATCATGCGCCTGGCTTGGTGTTACCAAGGATTGAAGGAGGTGGCAGATTCTGATGAGCGTCTTTACGAGTACGTTCCAATAACTCATTCTAAATCCACTCTATACCTATAAGCCCTGTTAATTCGACTCGAATTAACTTTGCGTCCCCGTTTTGGTCGAAATTGTATTTGCAGGTCCCTTTAGGGTAGGGGACCACTGTCCCAAAACAGCTAGGCCGCAAATTCAAAACTCGGCCGGCTAGAGCGCGCTCTTTGATACCGCACCCGGGGCGGCCTGAATTCAGCTCAGCAACCGGCACTCCCCAGACCTCAAGATTGTATTTGCAGGTCTTTTAGGGTTGGGTGAGGGTGGGGGGAGAGAGTTTGGGACCAGGCGACATCCGCGCGGCACCCCGTAGCTGCACCTTTATATACGCAGGTACCGCAAACGACGTGGTGGGCCCGGGACCGCTTCTCGGGTTTCGACACCAGTGAGGAATATGCTTATAATAGCTATATGAACGTCCTATACCTATAAGCGGGCGTAGTTCGACTCGAAATACGCTTTCCGTCGCCGATTTCCTCCGTGCCGCTCGGGCGGGAGGGTCTTAGGGTCAGGATTCATGTCCCAAAAAAGCTAAGCCGCCCGAGGCCCGTGCGGCCCGCCCGAGCGCCATCTTTACCGCGCCCGGATCGGGCCGCCGGGGCCGGCACCTCAACCCGATGGCTCCGGGGGCTGAATTTTTTCGGGCGCATCCCCCTAGGGTTAGGAAGACTGGGAGGGAAGGTTTCGTGGTCATCGGGTCGCAGGTCGCCGTACACGAGCGCCATCTCTGATTACGCTCATACCGCGGCAGCTCGGGCGGGAGCAGTGCACGTCCTCGGGACTCAACCTGTATTGGAAAGATGTTTCTAATAGCTATATGAAGGTCCTCAGGTGGCACGAGCCCGGCCCCAATGCCGTACAGCCTGCGGCCGCTGTGCGACGAGGAGCACATGGGCCAACTTGCCAACTATATATACTCGGGACCTGATTTTTGTTGGGCGCATCCCAGTATGATAAGGGAAAATAGGGAAAGAGGCGTTGCGGTCATTGGGTTCCCGGTCGCCGGATATGAGCGCCATCTGTGATTACGCTCATACCGCGGCAGCTTGGGCGGGAGCAGTGCACGTCCTCGGGACTCAACATGTATGAGAAAAATGCTTGTAATAGTCATATAAAGGTCTCCAAGTGGCACGAGCCCGGCCCCAGCACCGTGTGGCTTGCGGCTCCTGTGTGACAAGGAGCACATGGGCCAACTTGCCAACTATATATACTCGGGACCTGATTTTTGTTGGGCGCATCCTAGTATGATAAGGGAAAATAGGGAAAAGGGCTTCGCGGTCATTGGGTTCCCGGTCGCCGGATATGAGCGCCATCTGTCATTACGCTCATACCGCGGCAGCTCAGGCGGTTGCAGTGCACATCCTCGGGACTTGACCTATATGGGAAAGATGCTTCTAACAGTTATGTGAAGGTCTCCAAGTGGCACGAGCCCGGCCCCAGCACCGTAGGGCTCATAGCAGATGACCTGCGCACACAGTCACCAAAGTTTTTGGCAGAATGTTGAGATCTGATGGCATAGTCCAGTATGCCCAAGTGGCTGATGTAAATAGGGTCAGGATAGTCTAGGAACATGGGTAAGTATGACTTATACTGCGGATCCAGTTGCGCATTGGTTAAATGATACGTAGACGGTGGTACGACTACAAAGTCCATAACTTGACGTTTCTGATAGCTACGACTAAACTGACTATATGGCCGCGTAGAGACTGTTAACACTCAACAGAAATTTCTTTACCCTTGGATGGAAGTAGTACTGCTACCCAAAATTCTAGCCGAAATTTGTACCGAGGGATTTTCTGCCGGATATTTCTTTGGGTGTGCTATTAAATTTGGTCTTGTTGAATCAGATCCCCTATAACAACTCAAATTAGGGGATCCAGGTAATTTCCTCCTAAAACATACCACCACCTTCCCAATTGGGAACATATTCTACGACTTTTGACTATCTTTAGCCCTCACAATGTGCGTCTTTTAACATTTTTTTTCTTGCATTGTCTGTTCATCCAGCTACAGGGGAGGCGTTAGAGCTCGCAAGAAAAAATGCGAGATTTGCGATACCGCAGTGTATCAAGAGCGGCTTTCCCATCACATTACGGATGACCATGACTTGTCCTATCTCGTCTTTACTTCCGAACCCATCAGTGCGTATTCATTAGGCCTACATTTTTATACTGTTCTCTAAGCTTCTCCTATGAATTAGGGGACGGTGAGCATCGTATCTTGGAACGCAACTCCCCTACCGGCCAAATCACCTGTCCCGACCTCCTGTGCAACGAACACTTTGTCTCTTTCCCTAAGCTCCGCAGTCACTTCAACAAGGAGCATGGTGGCCCTCTCACCAAGTATTCGGACACGCATCGAGAGCTATATCTTGAACGTCTGGCTAACCCTTCTGCTTCTTTGGATGATGAAGATGATACCCCTTCCCACACTTCGTCTCCCGGTCTTCGCAGTCTCTTTGATGTTTCGCCCATCCGCCCTCACACCCCCGGTGCCTTTGGGACCATGCCTGGTCATATTGGCGCCAGGCTCAGTCCTGCTCGCCGAGGTCGTGCCAGTACACCGGTCTCGCCATCCAGGTCTCCCATTGCTCTGGTCGCACATGTTCCGCACACTCCTAGTGCTTCCCCGTCCATCCGCTCAAGTCGTGTCGCTTCTCGCAGTGCTTCTCGTCACCACCCGTATCCGTAGGGTTAGGGGGTTAGGGTTAGGGTTAGGGTTAGGGGGTTAGGGTTAGGGGTTAGGGTAGGGGTTAGGGGTTAGGGTTAGGGTTAGGGGGTTAGGGTTAGGGTTAGGGTTAGGGTTAGGGTTAGGGGT